>OZ016471.1:5450471-6915471 GCA_963966625.1 Caenorhabditis zanzibari
CGTTGACTAGAAGCCGTTTTATGGTCATCTTAGTGATCATAGTGACATTTTCAAAGAAATCTCGGGTCAGAGAAAGAACAGCCTTTTCATTTTCAGATATGTTATAGTACCCCAATTTGCTCGTCATTTTCATACCATTAACATTACCGTAGCATCCAGATGACGTTGACTAGAAGCCGTTTTATGGTCATCTTAGTGATCATAGGGACATTTTCAAAGAAATCTCGGGTCAGAGAAAGAACAGCCTTTTCATTTTCAGATATGTTATAGTACTCAATTTGCTCGTCATTTTCATACCGTACTCAATACCATAGGCATCCAAGATGACGTTGACTAGAAGCCGTTTTATGGTCATCTTAGTGATCATAATGACATTTTCAAAGAAATCTCGGGTCAGAGAAAGAACAGCCTTTTCATTTTCAGATATGTTTATAGTACTCAAATTGCTCGTCATTTTCATACCATTAACATTACCGTAGCATCCAGATCACGTTGACTAGAAACCGTTTATGGTCATATTAGTGATCATAGTGACATTTTCAAAGAAATCTCGGGGTCAGAGAAAGAACAGCCTTTTTCATTTTCAGATATGTTATAGTACCCAATTTGCTCGTCATTTTTCATATACCATTAACATTACCGTAGCATCCAGATCACGTTGACTAGAAACCGTTTTTATGGTCATATTAGTGATCATAGTGACATTTTCAAAGAAATCTCGGGTCAGAGAAAGAACAGCCTTTTCATTTTCAGATATGTTATAGTACCCAATTTGCTCGTCATTTTCATACCATTAACATTACCGTAGCATCCAGATCACGTTGACTAGAAACCGTTTAATGGTCATATTAGTGATCATAGTGACATTTTCAAAGAAATCTCGGGTCAGAGAAAGAACAGCCTTTTCATTTTCAGATATGTTTATAGTACCCAATTTTTTGCTTCGTCATTTTCATACCATTATCATTACCGTAGCATCCCAGATGACGTTGACTAGAAGCCGTTTTATGGTCATCTTAGTGATCATAGTGACATTTTCAAAGAAATCTCGGGTCAGAGAAAGAACAGCCTTTTCATTTTCAGATATGTTATAGTACCCCAACTTGCTCGTCATTTTCATACCATTAACATTACCGTAGCATCCAGATGACGTTGACTAGAAGCCGTTTTATGGTCATCTTAGTGATCATAATGACATTTTCAAAGAAAATCTCGGGTCAGAGAAAGAACAGCCTTTTCATTTTCAGATATGTTATAGTACCTCAAATTGCTCGTCATTTTTCATTACCATTAACATTACCGTAGCATCCAGATCACGTTGACTAGAAACCGTTTTATGGTCATATTAGTGATCATAGTGACATTTTCAAAGAAATCTCGGGTCAGAGAAAGAACAGCCTTTTCATTTTCAGATATGTTATAGTACCCAATTTGCTCGTCATTTTCATACCATTAACATTACCGTAGCATCAGGATGACGTTGACTAGAAGCCGCTTTATGGTCATCTTAGTGATCATAGTGACATTTTCAAAGAAATCTCGGGTCAGAGAAAGAACAGCCCTTTTCATTTTCAGATATGTTATAGTACCCAATTTGCTCGTCATTTTCATACCTTTAACATTACCGTAGCATCCAGATGACGTTGACTAGAAGCCGTTTTATGGTCATCTTAGTGATCATAGTGACATTTTCAAAGAAATCTCGGGTCAGAGAAAGAACAGCCTTTTCATTTTCAGATATGTTATAGTACTCAATTTGCTCGTCATTTTCATACCATTAACATTACCGTAGCATCCAAGATGACGTTGACTAGAAGCCGTTTTATGGTCCATCTTAGTGATCATAGTGACATTTTCAAAGAAATCTCGGGTCAGAGAAAGAACAGCCTTTTCATTTTCAGATATGTTATAGTACCCAATTTGCTCGTCATTTTCATACCATTAACATTACCGTAGCATCCAGATGACGTTGACTAGAAGCCGTTTTATGGTCATCTTAGTGATCATAGTGACATTTTCAAAGAAATCTCGGGTCAGAGAAAGAACAGCCTTTTCATTTTCAGATATGTTATAGTACCCAATTTGCTCGTCATTTTCATACCATTAACATTACCGTAGCATCCAGATGACGTTGACTAGAAGCCGTTTTATGGTCATCTTAGTGATCATAGGGACATTTTCAAAGAAATCTCGGGTCAGAGAAAGAACAGCCTTTTCATTTTCAGATATGTTATAGTACTCAATTTGCTCGTCATTTTCATACCGTACTCAATACCGTAGCATCCAGATGACGTTGACTAGAAGCCGTTTTATGGTCATCTTAGTGATCATAATGACATTTTCAAAGAAATCTCGGGTCAGAGAAAGAACAGCCTTTTCATTTTCAGATATGTTATAGTACTCAATTTGCTCGTCATTTTCATACCGTACTCAATACCGTAGCATCCAGATGACGTTGACTAGAAGCCGTTTTATGGTCATCTTAGTGATCATAGTGACATTTTCAAAGAAATCTCGGGTCAGAGAAAGAACAGCCTTTCCATTTTCAGATATGTTATAGTACTCAATTTGCTCGTCATTTTCATACCGTACTCAATACCGTAGCATCCAGATGACGTTGACTAGAAGCCGTTTTATGGTCATCTTAGTGATCATAATGACATTTTCAAAGAAATCTCGGGTCAGAGAAAGAACAGCCTTTTCATTTTCAGATATGTTATAGTACCCAATTTGCTCGTCATTTTCATACCATTAACATTACCGTAGCATCCAGATGACGTTGACTAGAAGCCGTTTTATGGTCATCTTAGTGATCATAATGACATTTTCAAAGAAATCTCGGGTCAGAGAAAGAACAGCTTTTCCATTTTCAGATATGTTACAGTACTCAATTTGCTCGTCATTTTCATACCATTAACATTACCGTAGCATCCAGATGACGTTGACTAGAAGCCGTTTTATGGTCATCTTAGTGATCATAGTGACATTTTCAAAGAAATCTCGGGTCAGAGAAAGAACAGCCTTTTCATTTTCAGATATGTTATAGTACCCAATTTGCTCGTCATTTTCATACCATTAACATTACCGTAGCATCCAGATGACGTTGACTAGAAGCCGTTTTATGGTCATCTTAGTGATCATAGTGACATTTTCAAAGAAATCTCGGGTCAGAGAAAGAACAGCCTTTTCATTTTCAGATATGTTATAGTACTCAATTTGCTCGTCATTTTCATACCATTAACATTACCGTAGCATCCAGATGACGTTGACTAGAAACCGTTTTATGGTCATCTTAGTGATCATAGTGACATTTTCAAAGAAATCTCGGGTCAGAGAAAGAACAGCCTTTTCATTTTCAGATATGTTATAGTACCCAATTTGCTCGTCATTTTCATACCATTAACATTACCGTAGCATCCAGATGACGTTGACTAGAAGCCGTTTTATGGTCATCTTAGTGATCATAGTGACATTTTCAAAGAAATCTCGGGTCAGAGAAAGAACAGCCTTTTCATTTTCAGATATGTTATAGTACCCAATTTGCTCGTCATTTTCATACCATTAACATTACCGTAGCATCCAGATGACGTTGACTAGAAGCCGTTTTATGGTCATCTTAGTGATCATAGGGACATTTTCAAAGAAATCTCGGGTCAGAGAAAGAACAGCCTTTTCATTTTCAGATATGTTATAGTACTCAATTTGCTCGTCATTTTCATACCGTACTCAATACCGTAGCATCCAGATGACGTTGACTAGAAGCCGTTTTATGGTCATCTTAGTGATCATAGTGACATTTTCAAAGAAATCTCGGGTCAGAGAAAGAACAGCCTTTCCATTTTCAGATATGTTATAGTACTCAATTTGCTCGTCATTTTCATACCGTACTCAATACCGTAGCATCCAGATGACGTTGACTAGAAGCCGTTTTATGGTCATCTTAGTGATCATAATGACATTTTCAAAGAAATCTCGGGTCAGAGAAAGAACAGCCTTTTCATTTTCAGATATGTTATAGTACCCAATTTGCTCGTCATTTTCATACCATTAACATTACCGTAGCATCCAGATGACGTTGATTAGAAGCCGTTTTATGGTCATCTTAGTGATCATAATGACATTTTCAAAGAAATCTCGGGTCAGAGAAAGAACAGCCTTTCCATTTTCAGATATGTTACAGTACTCAATTTGCTCGTCATTTTCATACCATTAACATTACCGTAGCATCCAGATGACGTTGACTAGAAGCCGTTTTATGGTCATCTTAGTGATCATAATGACATTTTCAAAGAAATCTCGGGTCAGAGAAAGAACAGCCTTTTCATTTTCAGATATGTTATAGTACCCAATTTGCTCGTCATTTTCATACCATTAACATTACCGTAGCATCCAGATGACGTTGACTAGAAGCCGTTTTATGGTCATCTTAGTGATCATAGTGACATTTTCAAAGAAATCTCGGGTCAGAGAAAGAACAGCCTTTTCATTTTCAGATATGTTATAGTACTCAATTTGCTCGTCATTTTCATACCATTAACATTAACGTAGCATCCAGATGACGTTGACTAGAAGCCGTTTTATGATCATATTAGTGATCATAATGACATTTTCAAAGAAATCTCGGGTCAGAGAAAGAACAGCTTTTTCATTTTCAGATATGTTATAGTACTCAATTTGCTCGTCATTTTCATACCATTAACATTAACGTAGCATCCAGATGACGTTGACTAGAAGCCGTTTTATGGTCATCTTAGTGATCATAATGACATTTTCAAAGAAATCTCGGGTCAGAGAAAGAACAGCCTTTTCATTTTCAGATATGTTATAGTACTCAAATTGCTCGTCATTTTCATTACCATTAACATTACCGTAGCATCCAGATGACGTTGAATAGAAGCCGTTTTAATGATCATCTCAGTGATCATAGTGACATTTTCAAAGAAATCTCGGGTCAGAGAAAGAACAGCGTTTCCATTTTCAGATATGTTATAGTACTCAATTTGCTCGACATTTTCATACCGTACTCATTACCGTAGCATCCCGATGACGTTGACCAGAAAGCCGTTTTAATGGTCATATTAGTGATCATAGTGACATTTTCAAAGAAATCTCGGGTCAGAGAAAGAACAGCGTTTCCATTTTCAGATATGTTATAGTACTCAATTTGCTCGACATTTTCATACCGTACTCATTACCGTAGCATCCCGATGACGTTGACTAGAAGCCGTTTTATGGTCATCTTAGTGATCATAGTGACATTTTCAAAGAAATCTCGGGTCAGAGAAAGAACAGCCTTTTCATTTTCAGATATGTATAGTACTCAATTTGCTCGACATTTTCATACCGTACTCATTACCGTAGCATCCAGATGACGTTGACTAGAAGCCGTTTTATGGTCATCTTAGTGATCATAATGACATTTTCAAAGAATCTCGGGTCAGAGAAAGAACAGCTTTTTCATTTTCAGATATGTTATAGTACTCAATTTGCTCGTCATTTTCATACCGTACTCAATACCGTAGCATCCAGATGACGTTGACTAGAAGCCGTTTTATGGTCATATTAGTGATCATAGTGACATTTTCAAAGAATTCTCGGGTCAGAGAAAGAACAGCGTTTCCATTTTCAGATATGTTATAGTACTCAATTTGCTCGACATTTTCATACCGTACTCATTACCGTAGCATCCAGATGACGTTGACTAGAAGCCGTTTTATGGTCATCTTAGTGATCATAATGACATTTTCAAAGAAATCTCGGGTCAGAGAAAGAACAGCTTTTCATTTTCAGATATGTTATAGTACTCAATTTGCTCGTCATTTTCATACCATCAACATTACCGTAGCATCCCGATGACGTTGACTAGAAGCCGTTTTATGGTCATCTTAGTGATCATAGTGACATTTTCAAAGAAATCTCGGGTCAGAGAAAGAACAGCGTTTCCATTTTCAGATATGTTATAGTACTCAATTTGCTCGACATTTTCATACCGTACTCATTACCGTAGCATCCCGATGACGTTGACTAGAAGCCGTTTTATGGTCATCTTAGTGATCATAATGACATTTTCAAAGAAATCTCGGGTCAGAGAAAGAACAGCCTTTTCATTTTCAGATATGTTATAGTACTCAATTTGCTCGTCATTTTCATACCATTAACATTACCGTAGCATCCAGATGACGTTGACTAGAAGCCGTTTTATGATCATATTAGTGATCATAATGACATTTTCAAAGAAATCTCGGGTCAGAGAAAGAACAGCCTTTTCATTTTCAGATATGTTATAGTACTCCAATTTGCTCGTCATTTTCATACCATTTAACATTACCGTAGCATCCAGATGACGTTGACTAGAAGCCGTTTTATGGTCATCTTAGTGATCATAGTGACATTTTCAAAGAAATCTCGGGTCAGAGAAAGAACAGCTTTTTCATTTTCAGATATGTTATAGTACTCAATTTGCTCGTCATTTTCATACCATTAACATTACCGTAGCATCCAGATCACGTTGAGTAGAAGCCGTTTTATGGTCATCTTAGTGATCATAGTGACATTTTCAAAGAAATCTCGGGTCAGAGAAAGAACAGCTTTTTCATTTTCAGTTATGTTATAGTACCCAATTTGCTCGTCATTTTCATACCATTAACATCACCGTAGCATCCAGATGACGTTGACTAGAAGCCGTTTTATGGTCATCTTAGTGATCATAGTGACATTTTCAAAGAAATCTCGGGTCAGAGAAAGAACAGCCTTTTCATTTTCAGATATGTTGTAGTACTCAATTTGCTCGTCATTTTCATACCATTAACATTACCGTAGCATCCAGATGACGTTGACTAGAAGCCGTTTTATGGTCATCTTAGTGATCTTAGTGACATTTTCAAAGAAATCTCGGGTCAGAGAAAGAACAGCCTTTTCATTTTCAGATATGTTATAGTACTCAATTTGCTCGTCATTTTCATACCGTACTTAATACCGTAGCATCCAGATGACGTTGACTAGAAGCCGTTTTATGGTCGTCTTAGTGATCATAGTGAGATTTTCAAAGAAATCTCGGGTCAGAGAAAGAACAGCCTTTTCATTTTCAGATATGTTATAGTACTCAATTTGCTCGTCATTTTCATACCATTAACATTACCGTAGCATCCAGATGACGTTGACTAGAAGCCGTTTTATGGTCATCTTAGTGATCATAGTGACACTTTCAAAGAAATCTCGGGTCAGAGAAAGAACAGCCTTTCCATTTTCAGATATGTTATAGTACTTAATTTGCTCGTCATTTTCATACCATTAACATTGCCGTAGCATCCAGATGACGTTGACTAGAAGCCGTTTTGTGGTCATCTTAGTGATCATAGTGACACTTTCAAAGAAATCTCGGGTCAGAGAAAGAACAGCCCTTTCCATTTTCAGATATGTTATAGTACTCAATTTGCTCGTCATTTTCATACCATTAACATTACCGTAGCATCCAGATGACGTTGACTAGAAGCCGTTTTGTGGTCTTCTTAGTGATCATAGTGACACTTTCAAAGAAATCTCGGGTCAGAGAAAGAACAGCCTTTCCATTTTCAGATATGTTATAGTACTCAATTTGCTCGTCATTTTCATACCATTAACATTACCGTAGCATCCAGATGACGTTGACTAGAAGCCGTTTTATGGTCATCTTAGTGATCATAGTGACATTTTCAAAGAAATCTCGGGTCAGAGAAAGAACAGCCTTTTCATTTTCAGATATGTTATAGTACTCAATTTGCTCGTTATTTTCATACCATAACATTACCGTAGCATCCAGATGACGTTGACTAGAAGCCGTTTTATGGTCATCTTAGTGATCATAGTGACATTTTCAAAGAAATCTCGGGTCAGAGAAAGAACAGCCTTTTCATTTTCAGATATGTTATAGTACTCAATTTGCTCGTCATTTTCATACCGTTAACATTACCGTAGCATCCAGATGACGTTGACTAGAAGCCGTTTTATGGTCGTCTTAGTGATCATAGTGACATTTTCAAAGAAATCTCGGGTCAGAGAAAGAACAGCCTTTTCATTTTCAGATATGTTATAGTACTCAATTTGCTCGTCATTTTCATACCGTACTCAATACCGTAGCATCCAGATGACGTTGACTAGAAGCCGTTTTATGGTCATCTTAGTGATCATAATGACATTTTCAAAGGAAATCTCGGGTCAGAGAAAGAACAGCTTTTTCATTTTCAGATATGTTATAGTACTCAATTTGCTCGTCATTTTCATACCATCAACATTACCGTAGCATCCCGATGACGTTGACTAGAAGCCGTTTTATGGTCATCTTAGTGATCATAGTGACATTTTCAAAGAAATCTCGGGTCAGAGAAAGAACAGCCTTTTCATTTTCAGATATGTTATAGTACTCAATTTGCTCGTCATTTTCATACCGTACTCAATACCGTAGCATCCAGATGACGTTGACTAGAAGCCGTTTTATGGTCATCTTAGTGATCATAGTGACATTTTCAAAGAAATCTCGGGTCAGAGAAAGAACAGCGTTTCCATTTTCAGATATGTTATAGTACTCAATTTGCTCGACATTTTCATACCGTACTCATTACCGTAGCATCCAGATGACGTTGACTAGAAGCCGTTTTATGGTCATCTTAGTGATCATAATGACATTTTCAAAGAAATCTCGGGTCAGAGAAAGAACAGCTTTTTCATTTTCAGATATGTTATAGTACTCAATTTGCTCGTCATTTTCATACCATCAACATTACCGTAGCATCCCGATGACGTTGACTAGAAGCCGTTTTATGGTCATCTTAGTGATCATAGTGACATTTTCAAAGAAATCTCGGGTCAGAGAAAGAACAGCGTTTCCATTTTCAGATATGTTATAGTACTCAATTTGCTCGACATTTTCATACCGTACTCATTACCGTAGCATCCCGATGACGTTGACTAGAAGCCGTTTTATGGTCATCTTAGTGATCATAATGACATTTTCAAAGAAATCTCGAGTCAGAGAAAGAACAGCCTTTTCATTTTCAGATATGTTATAGTACTCAAATTGCTCGTCATTTTCATACCATTAACATTACCGTAGCATCCAGATCACGTTGACTAGAAGCCGTTTTATGGTCATCTTAGTGATCATAGTGACATTTTCAAAGAAATCTCGTGTCAGAGAAAGAACAGCCTTTTCATTTTCAGATATGTTATAGTACTCAATTTGCTCGTCATTTTCATACCATTAACATTACCGTAGCATCCAGATGACGTTGACTAGAAGCCGTTTTATGATCATATTAGTGATCATAATGACATTTTCAAAGAAATCTCGGGTCAGAGAAAGAACAGCCTTTTCATTTTCAGATATGTTATAGTACTCAATTTGCTCGTCATTTTCATACCATTAACATTACCGTAGCATCCAGATGACGTTGACTAGAAGCCGTTTTATGGTCATCTTAGTGATCATAGTGACATTTTCAAAGAAATCTCGGGTCAGAGAAAGAACAGCCTTTTCATTTTCAGTTATGTTATAGTACCCAATTTGCTCGTCATTTTCATACCATTAACATTACCGTAGCATCCAGATGACGTTGACTAGAAGCCGTTTTATGGTCATCTTAGTGATCATAGTGACATTTTCAAAGAAATCTCGGGTCAGAGAAAGAACAGCCTTTTCATTTTCAGATATGTTGTAGTACTCAATTTGCTCGTCATTTTCATACCGTACTCAATACCGTAGCATCCAGATGACGTTGACTAGAAGCCGTTTTATGGTCGTCTTAGTGATCATAGTGAGATTTTCAAAGAAATCTCGGGTCAGAGAAAGAACAGCCTTTTCATTTTCAGATATGTTATAGTACTCAATTTGCTCGTCATTTTCATACCATTAACATTACCGTAGCATCCAGATGACGTTGACTAGAAGCCGTTTTATGGTCATCTTAGTGATCATAGTGATACTTTCAAAGAAATCTCGGGTCAGAGAAAGAACAGCCTTTCCATTTTCAGATATGTTATAGTACTTAATTTGCTCGTCATTTTCATACCATTAACATTGCCGTAGCATCCAGATGACGTTGACTAGAAGCCGTTTTATGGTCATCTTAGTGATCATAGTGACACTTTCAAAGAAATCTCGGGTCAGAGAAAGAACAGCCTTTCCATTTTCAGATATGTTATAGTACTCAATTTGCTCGTCATTTTCATACCATTAACATTACCGTAGCATCCAGATGACGTTGACTAGAAGCCGTTTTATGGTCATCTTAGTGATCATAGTGACATTTTCAAAGAAATCTCGGGTCAGAGAAAGAACAGCCTTTTCATTTTCAGATATGTTATAGTACTCAATTTGCTCGTTATTTTCATACCATTAACATTACCGTAGCATCCAGATGACGTTGACTAGAAGCCGTTTTATGGTCATCTTAGTGATCATAGTGACATTTTCAAAGAAATCTCGGGTCAGAGAAAGAACAGCCTTTTCATTTTCAGATATGTTATAGTACTCAATTTGCTCGTCATTTTCATACCGTTAACATTACCGTAGCATCCAGATGACGTTGACTAGAAGCCGTTTTATGGTCGTCTTAGTGATCATAGTGACATTTTCAAAGAAATCTCGGGTCAGAGAAAGAACAGCCTTTTCATTTTCAGATATGTTATAGTACTTAATTTGCTCGTCATTTTCATACCATTAACATTACCGTAGCATCCAGATGACGTTGACTAGAAGCCGTTTTATGGTCATCTTAGTGATCATAGTGACATTTTCAAAGAAATCTCGAGTCAGAGAAAGAACAGCCTTTGCATTTTCAGATATGTTATAGTACTCAATTTGCTCGTCATTTTCATACCGTACTCAATACCGTAGCATCCAGATGACGTTGACTAGAAGCCGTTTTATGGTCATCTTAGTGATCATAGTGACATTTTCGAAGAAATCTCGGGTCAGAGAAAGAACAGCCTTTTCATTTTCAGATATGTTATAGTACTCAATTTGCTCGTCATTTTCATACCGTTAACATTACCGTAGCATCCAGATGACGTTGACTAGAAGCCGTTTTATGGTCGTCTTAGTGATCATAGTGACATTTTCAAAGAAATCTCGGGTCAGAGAAAGAACAGCCTTTTCATTTTCAGATATGTTATAGTACTTAATTTGCTCGTCATTTTCATACCATTAACATTACCGTAGCATCCAGATGACGTTGACTAGAAGCCGTTTTATGGTCATCTTAGTGATCATAGTGACATTTTCAAAGAAATCTCGAGTCAGAGAAAGAACAGCCTTTGCATTTTCAGATATGTTATAGTACTCAATTTGCTCGTCATTTTCATACCGTACTCAATACCGTAGCATCCAGATGACGTTGACTAGAAGCCGTTTTATGGTCGTCTTAGTGATCATAGTGAGATTTTCAAAGAAATCTCGGGTCAGAGAAAGAACAGCCTTTCCATTTTCAGATATGTTATAGTACTCAATTTGCTCGTCATTTTCATACCATTAACATTACCGTAGCATCCAGATGACGTTGACTAGAAGCCGTTTTATGGTCATCTTAGTGATCATAGTGACATTTTCAAAGAAATCTCGGGTCAGAGAAAGAACAGCCTTTCCATTTTCAGATATGTTATAGTACTTAATTTGCTCGTCTTTTACATACCATTAACATTGCCGTAGCATCCAGATGACGTTGACTAGAAGCCGTTTTATGATCATATTAGTGATCATAATGACATTTTCAAAGAAATCTCGGGTCAGAGAAAGAACAGCCTTTTCATTTTCAGATATGTTATAGTACTCAATTTGCTCGTCATTTTCATACCATTAACATTACCGTAGCATCCAGATGACGTTGACTAGAAGCCGTTTTATGGTCGTCTTAGTGATCATAGTGACATTTTCAAAGAAATCTCGTGTCAGAGAAAGAACAGCCTTTTCATTTTCAGATATGTTATAGTACTCAATTTGCTCGTCATTTTCATACCATTAACATTACCGTAGCATCCAGATGACGTTGACTAGAAGCCGTTTTATGGTCGTCTTAGTGATCATAGTGACATTTTCAAAGAAATCTCGTGTCAGAGAAAGAACAGCCTTTTCATTTTCAGATATGTTATAGTACTCAATTTGCTCGTCATTTTCATACCATTAACATTACCGTAGCATCCAGATGACGTTGACTAGAAGCCGTTTTATGGTCGTCTTAGTGATCATAGTGAGATTTTCAAAGAAATCTCGGGTCAGAGAAAGAACAGCCTTTCCATTTTCAGATATGTTATAGTACTCAATTTGCTCGTCATTTTCATACCATTAACATTACCGTAGCATCCAGATGACGTTGACTAGAAGCCGTTTTATGGTCGTCTTAGTGATCATAGTGACATTTTCAAAGAAATCTCGTGTCAGAGAAAGAACAGCCTTTTCATTTTCAGATATGTTATAGTACTCAATTTGCTCGTCATTTTCATACCATTAACATTACCGTAGCATCCAGATGACGTTGACTAGAAGCCGTTTTATGGTCATCTTAGTGATCATAGTGACATTTTCAAAGAAATCTCGGGTCAGAGAAAGAACAGCCTTTTCATTTTCAGTTATGTTATAGTACCCAATTTGCTCGTCATTTTCATACCATTAACATTACCGTAGCATCCAGA
This sequence comes from Caenorhabditis zanzibari, assembly GCA_963966625.1. Taxonomy (NCBI): domain Eukaryota; kingdom Metazoa; phylum Nematoda; class Chromadorea; order Rhabditida; family Rhabditidae; genus Caenorhabditis; species Caenorhabditis zanzibari. The sequence goes on from OZ016471.1 coordinate 5,463,132, forward strand.
TGACGTTGACTAGAAGCCGTTTTATGGTCATCTTAGTGATCATAGTGACATTTTCAAAGAAATCTCGGGTCAGAGAAAGAACAGCCTTTCCATTTTCAGATATGTTATAGTACTCAATTTGCTCGTCATTTTCATACCATTAACATTACCGTAGCATCCAGATGACGTTGACTAGAAGCCGTTTTATGATCATATTAGTGATCATAATGACATTTTCAAAGAAATCTCGGGTCAGAGAAAGAACAGCCTTTTCATTTTCAGATATGTTATAGTACTCAATTTGCTCGTCATTTTCATACCATTAACATTACCGTAGCATCCAGATGACGTTGACTAGAAGCCGTTTTATGGTCATCTTAGTGATCATAGTGACATTTTCAAAGAAATCTCGGGTCAGAGAAAGAACAGCCTTTTCATTTTCAGTTATGTTATAGTACCCAATTTGCTCGTCATTTTCATACCATTAACATTACCGTAGCATCCAGATGACGTTGACTAGAAGCCGTTTTATGGTCATCTTAGTGATCATAGTGACATTTTCAAAGAAATCTCGGGTCAGAGAAAGAACAGCCTTTTCATTTTCAGATATGTTGTAGTACTCAATTTGCTCGTCATTTTCATACCGTACTCAATACCGTAGCATCCAGATGACGTTGACTAGAAGCCGTTTTATGGTCGTCTTAGTGATCATAGTGAGATTTTCAAAGAAATCTCGGGTCAGAGAAAGAACAGCCTTTTCATTTTCAGATATGTTATAGTACTCAATTTGCTCGTCATTTTCATACCATTAACATTACCGTAGCATCCAGATGACGTTGACTAGAAGCCGTTTTATGGTCATCTTAGTGATCATAGTGATACTTTCAAAGAAATCTCGGGTCAGAGAAAGAACAGCCTTTCCATTTTCAGATATGTTATAGTACTTAATTTGCTCGTCATTTTCATACCATTAACATTGCCGTAGCATCCAGATGACGTTGACTAGAAGCCGTTTTATGGTCATCTTAGTGATCATAGTGACACTTTCAAAGAAATCTCGGGTCAGAGAAAGAACAGCCTTTCCATTTTCAGATATGTTATAGTACTCAATTTGCTCGTCATTTTCATACCATTAACATTACCGTAGCATCCAGATGACGTTGACTAGAAGCCGTTTTATGGTCATCTTAGTGATCATAGTGACATTTTCAAAGAAATCTCGGGTCAGAGAAAGAACAGCCTTTTCATTTTCAGATATGTTATAGTACTCAATTTGCTCGTTATTTTCATACCATTAACATTACCGTAGCATCCAGATGACGTTGACTAGAAGCCGTTTTATGGTCATCTTAGTGATCATAGTGACATTTTCAAAGAAATCTCGGGTCAGAGAAAGAACAGCCTTTTCATTTTCAGATATGTTATAGTACTCAATTTGCTCGTTATTTTCATACCATTAACATTACCGTAGCATCCAGATGACGTTGACTAGAAGCCGTTTTATGGTCGTCTTAGTGATCATAGTGACATTTTCAAAGAAATCTCGTGTCAGAGAAAGAACAGCCTTTTCATTTTCAGATATGTTATAGTACTCAATTTGCTCGTCATTTTCATACCGTTAACATTACCGTAGCATCCAGATGACGTTGACTAGAAGCCGTTTTATGGTCGTCTTAGTGATCATAGTGACATTTTCAAAGAAATCTCGGGTCAGAGAAAGAACAGCCTTTTCATTTTCAGATATGTTATAGTACTTAATTTGCTCGTCATTTTCATACCATTAACATTACCGTAGCATCCAGATGACGTTGACTAGAAGCCGTTTTATGGTCATCTTAGTGATCATAGTGACATTTTCAAAGAAATCTCGAGTCAGAGAAAGAACAGCCTTTGCATTTTCAGATATGTTATAGTACTCAATTTGCTCGTCATTTTCATACCGTACTCAATACCGTAGCATCCAGATGACGTTGACTAGAAGCCGTTTTATGGTCATCTTAGTGATCATAGTGACATTTTCGAAGAAATCTCGGGTCAGAGAAAGAACAGCCTTTTCATTTTCAGATATGTTATAGTACTCAATTTGCTCGTCATTTTCATACCGTTAACATTACCGTAGCATCCAGATGACGTTGACTAGAAGCCGTTTTATGGTCGTCTTAGTGATCATAGTGACATTTTCAAAGAAATCTCGGGTCAGAGAAAGAACAGCCTTTTCATTTTCAGATATGTTATAGTACTTAATTTGCTCGTCATTTTCATACCATTAACATTACCGTAGCATCCAGATGACGTTGACTAGAAGCCGTTTTATGGTCATCTTAGTGATCATAGTGACATTTTCAAAGAAATCTCGAGTCAGAGAAAGAACAGCCTTTGCATTTTCAGATATGTTATAGTACTCAATTTGCTCGTCATTTTCATACCGTACTCAATACCGTAGCATCCAGATGACGTTGACTAGAAGCCGTTTTATGGTCGTCTTAGTGATCATAGTGAGATTTTCAAAGAAATCTCGGGTCAGAGAAAGAACAGCCTTTCCATTTTCAGATATGTTATAGTACTCAATTTGCTCGTCATTTTCATACCATTAACATTACCGTAGCATCCAGATGACGTTGACTAGAAGCCGTTTTATGGTCATCTTAGTGATCATAGTGACATTTTCAAAGAAATCTCGGGTCAGAGAAAGAACAGCCTTTCCATTTTCAGATATGTTATAGTACTTAATTTGCTCGTCTTTTACATACCATTAACATTGCCGTAGCATCCAGATGACGTTGACTAGAAGCCGTTTTGTGGTCATCTTAGTGATCATAGTGACACTTTCAAAGAAATCTCGGGTCAGAGAAAGAACAGCCTTTCCATTTTCAGATATGTTATAGTACTCAATTTGCTCGTCATTTTCATACCATTAACATTACCGTAGCATCCAGATGACGTTGACTAGAAGCCGTTTTGTGGTCATCTTAGTGATCATAGTGACATTTTCAAAGAAATCTCGAGTCAGAGAAAGAACAGCCTTTCCATTTTCAGATATGTTATAGTACTCAATTTGCTCGTCATTTTCATACCATTAACATTACCGTAGCATCCAGATCACGTTGACTAGAAGCCGTTTTATGGTCATCTTAGTGATCATAGTGACATTTTCAAAGAAATCTCGGGTCAGAGAAAGAACAGCCTTTCCATTTTCAGATATGTTACAGTACTTAATTTGCTCGTCATTTTCATACCATTAACATTGCCGTAGCATCCAGATGACGTTGACTAGAAGCCGTTTTGTGGTCATCTTAGTGATCATAGTGACACTTTCAAAGAAATCTCGGGTCAGAGAAAGAACAGCCTTTCCATTTTCAGATATGTTATAGTACTCAATTTGCTCGTCATTTTCATACCATTAACATTACCGTAGCATCCAGATGACGTTGACTAGAAGCCGTTTTGTGGTCATCTTAGTGATCATAGTGACACTTTCAAAGAAATCTCGGGTCAGAGAAAGAACAGCCTTTCCATTTTCAGATATGTTATAGTACTCAATTTGCTCGTCATTTTCATACCATTAACATTACCGTAGCATCCAGATCACGTTGAGTAGAAGCCGTTTTATGGTCATCTTAGTGATCATAGTGACATTTTCAAAGAAATCTCGGGTCAGAGAAAGAACAGCTTTTTCATTTTCAGATATGTTATAGTACTCAATTTGCTCGTCATTTTCATACCATTAACATTACCGTAGCATCCAGATGACGTTGACTAGAAGCCGTTTTGTGGTCATCTTAGTGATCATAGTGACATTTTCAAAGAAATCTCGAGTCAGAGAAAGAACAGCCTTTCCATTTTCAGATATGTTATAGTACTCAATTTGCTCGTCATTTTCATACCATTAACATTACCGTAGCATCCAGATGACGTTGACTAGAAGCCGTTTTATGCTCATATTTGTGATCATCATAGTGACATTTTCAAAGAAATCTCGGGTCAGAGAAAGAACAGCCTTTTCATTTTCAGATATTTTATAGTACTCAATTTGCTCGTCATTTTCATACCATCAACATTACCGTAGCATCCAGATGACGTTGACTAGAAGCCGTTTTATGGTCATATTAGTGATCATAGTGACATTTTCAAAGAAATCTCGGGTCACAGAAAGAACAGCCTTTTCATTTTCAGATATGTTATAGTACTCAATTTGCTCGTTATTTTCATACCGTACTCAATACCGTAGCATCCAGATGACGTTGACTAGAAGCCGTTTTGTGGTCATCTTAGTGATCATAGTGACACTTTCAAAGAAATCTCGGGTCAGAGAAAGAACAGCCTTTCCATTTTCAGATATGTTATAGTACTCAATTTGCTCGTCATTTTCATACCATTAACATTACCGTAGCATCCAGATGACGTTGACTAGAAGCCGTTTTATGGTCATCTTAGTGATCATAGTGACATTTTCAAAGAAATCTCGGGTCAGAGAAAGAACAGCCTTTTCATTTTCAGATATGTTATAGTACTCAATTTGCTCGTTATTTTCATACCATTAACATTACCGTAGCATCCAGATGACGTTGACTAGAAGCCGTTTTATGGTCATCTTAGTGATCATAGTGACATTTTCAAAGAAATCTCGGGTCAGAGAAAGAACAGCCTTTTCATTTTCAGATATGTTATAGTACTCAATTTGCTCGTCATTTTCATACCGTTAACATTACCGTAGCATCCAGATGACGTTGACTAGAAGCCGTTTTATGGTCGTCTTAGTGATCATAGTGACATTTTCAAAGAAATCTCGGGTCAGAGAAAGAACAGCCTTTTCATTTTCAGATATGTTATAGTACTTAATTTGCTCGTCATTTTCATACCATTAACATTACCGTAGCATCCAGATGACGTTGACTAGAAGCCGTTTTATGGTCATCTTAGTGATCATAGTGACATTTTCAAAGAAATCTCGAGTCAGAGAAAGAACAGCCTTTCCATTTTCAGATATGTTATAGTACTCAATTTGCTCGTCATTTTCATACCATTAACATTACCGTAGCATCCAGATGACGTTGACTAGAAGCCGTTTTATGGTCATCTTAGTGATCATAGTGACATTTTCAAAGAAATCTCGGGTCAGAGAAAGAACAGCCTTTCCATTTTCAGATATGTTATAGTACTCAATTTGCTCGTCTTTTTCATACCATTAACATTACCGTAGCATCCAGATGACGTTGACTAGAAGCCGTTTTATGGTCATCTTAGTGATCTTAGTGACATTTTCAAAGAAATCTCGGGTCAGAGAAAGAACAGCCTTTCCATTTTCAGATATGTTATAGTACTCAATTTGCTCGTCTTTTTCATACCATTAACATTACCGTAGCATCCAGATGACGTTGACTAGAAGCCGTTTTATGGTCATCTTAGTGATCTTAGTGACATTTTCGAAGAAATCTCGGGTCAGAGAAAGAACAGCTTTTCCATTTTCAGATATGTTATAGTACTCAATTTGCTCGTCATTTTCATACCATTAACATTACCGTAGCATCCAGATGACGTTGACTAGAAGTCGTTTTATGGTCATCTTAGTGATCATAGTGACATTTTCAAAGAAATCTCGGGTCAGAGAAAGAAAAGTCTTTTCATTTTCAGATATGTTATAGTACTCAATTTGCTCGTCATTTTCATACCATGAACATTACCGTAGCATCCAGATGACGTTGACTAGAAGCCGTTTTATGGTCATATTAGTGATCATAGTGACATTTTCTAAGAAATCTCGGGTCAGAGAAAGAACAGCCTTTCCATTTTCAGATATGTTATAGTACTCAATTTGCTCGTTATTTTCATACCGTACTCAATACCGTAGCATCCAGATGACGTTGACTAGAAGCCGTTTTATGATCATATTTGTGATCATAATGACATTTTCGAAGAAATCTCGGGTCAGAGAAAGAACAGCCTTTTCATTTTCAGATATGTTATAGTACTCAATTTGCTCGTCATTTTCATACCATGAACATTACCGTAGCATCCAGATGACGTTGACTAGAAGCCGTTTTATGATCATATTTGTGATCATAATGACATTTTCGAAGAAATCTCGGGTCAGAGAAAGAACAGCCCTTTCATTTTCAGATATGTTATAGTACTCAATTTGCTCGTCATTTTCATACCATGAACATTACCGTAGCATCCAGATGACGTTGACTAGAAGCCGTTTTATGGTCATCTTAGTGATCATAGTGACACTTTCAAAGAAATCTCGGGTCAGAGAAAGAACAGCCTTTTCATTTTCAGATATGTTATAGTACTCAATTTGCTCGTCATTTTCATACCATTAACATTACCGTAGCATCCAGATGACGTTGACTAGAAGCCGTTTTATGATCATATTTGTGATCATAATGACATTTTCGAAGAAATCTCGGGTCAGAGAAAGAACAGCCCTTTCATTTTCAGATATGTTATAGTACTCAATTTGCTCGTCATTTTCATACCATGAACATTACCGTAGCATCCAGATGACGTTGACTAGAAGCCGTTTTATGGTCATCTTAGTGATCATAGTGACATTTTCAAAGAAATCTCGGGTCAGAGAAAGAACAGCCTTTTCATTTTCAGATATGTTATAGTACTCAACTTGCTCGTCATTTTCATACCATTAACATTACCGTAGAATCCAGATGACGTTGACTTAAAGCCGTTTTATGGTCATATTAGTGATCATAGTGACACTTTCAAAGAAATCTCGGGTCAGAGAAAGAACAGCCTTTTCATTTTCAGATATGTTATAGTACTCAATTTGCTCGTCATTTTCATACCATTAGCATTACCGTAGCATCCAGATGACGTTGACTAGAAGCCATTTTATGGTCATCTTAGTGATCATAGTGACATTTTCAAAGAAATCTCGGGTCAGAGAAAGAAAAGTCTTTTCATTTTCAGATATGTTATAGTACTCAATTTGCTCGTCATTTTCATACCATGAACATTACCGTAGCATCCAGATGACGTTGACTAGAAGCCGTTTTATGATCATATTTGTGATCATAATGACATTTTCGAAGAAATCTCGGGTCAGAGAAAGAACAGCCCTTTCATTTTCAGATATGTTATAGTACTCAATTTGCTCGTCATTTTCATACCATTAGCATTACCGTAGCATCCAGATGACGTTGACTAGAAGCCATTTTATGGTCATCTTAGTGATCATAGTGACATTTTCAAAGAAATCTCGGGTCAGAGAAAGAAAAGTCTTTTCATTTTCAGATATGTTATAGTACTCAATTTGCTCGTCATTTTCATACCATGAACATTACCGTAGCATCCAGATGACGTTGACTAGAAGTCGTTTTATGGTCATCTTAGTGATCATAGTGACATTTTCAAAGAAATCTCGGGTCAGAGAAAGAACAGCCTTTTCATTTTCAGATATGTTATAGTACTCAATTTGCTCGTTATTTTCATACCGTACTCAATACCGTAGCATCCAGATGACGTTGACTAGAAGTCGTTTTATGGTCATCTTAGTGATCATAGTGACATTTTCAAAGAAATCTCGGGTCAGAGAAAGAACAGCCTTTTCATTTTCAGATATGTTATAGTACTCAATTTGCTCGTTATTTTCATACCGTACTCAATACCGTAGCATCCAGATGACGTTGACTAGAAGCCGTTTTATGGTCATCTTAGTGATCATAGTGACATTTTCAAAGAAATCTCGGGTCAGAGAAAGAACAGCCTTTCCATTTTCAGATATGTTATAGTACTCAATTTGCTCGTCATTTTCATACCGTACTCAATACCGTAGCATCCAGATGACGTTGACTAGAAGCCGTTTTATGGTCATCTTAGTGATCATAGTGACATTTTCAAAGAAATCTCGGGTCAGAGAAAGAACAGCCTTTCCATTTTCAGATATGTTATAGTACTCAATTTGCTCGTCATTTTCATACCGTACTCAATACCGTAGCATCCAGATGACGTTGACTAGAAGCCGTTTTATGGTCATCTTAGTGATCATAGTGACATTTTCAAAGAAATCTCGGGTCAGAGAAAGAACAGCCTTTTCATTTTCAGATATGTTGTAGTACTCAATTTGCTCGTTATTTTCATACCGTACTCAATACTGTAGCATCCAGATGACGTTGACTAGAAGCCGTTTTATGGTCATCTTAGTGATCATAGTGACATTTTCAAAGAAATCTCGGGTCAGAGAAAGAACAGCCTTTCCATTTTCAGATATGTTATAGTACTCAATTTGCTCGTCATTTTCATACCGTACTCAATACCGTAGCATCCAGATGACGTTGACTAGAAGCCGTTTTATGGTCATCTTAGTGATCATAGTGACATTTTCAAAGAAATCTCGGGTCAGAGAAAGAACAGCCTTTTCATTTTCAGATATGTTATAGTACTCAATTTGCTCGTCATTTTCATACCATTAACATTACCGTAGCATCCAGATGACGTTGACTAGAAGCCGTTTTATGATCATATTTGTGATCATAATGACATTTTCGAAGAAATCTCGGGTCAGAGAAAGAACAGCCCTTTCATTTTCAGATATGTTATAGTACTCAATTTGCTCGTCATTTTCATACCATTAGCATTACCGTAGCATCCAGATGACGTTGACTAGAAGCCATTTTATGGTCATCTTAGTGATCATAGTGACATTTTCAAAGAAATCTCGGGTCAGAGAAAGAAAAGTCTTTTCATTTTCAGATATGTTATAGTACTCAATTTGCTCGTCATTTTCATACCATGAACATTACCGTAGCATCCAGATGATGTTGACTAGAAGCCGTTTTATGGTCATCTTAGTGATCATAGTGACATTTTCAAAGAAATCTCGGGTCAGAGAAAGAACAGCCTTTTCATTTTCAGATATGTTATAGTACTCAATTTGCTCGTCATTTTCATACCATTAACATTACCGTAGCATCCAGATGACGTTGACTAGAAGCCATTTTATGGTCATCTTAGTGATCATAGTGACATTTTCAAAGAAATCTCGGGTCAGAGAAAGAAAAGTCTTTTCATTTTCAGATATGTTATAGTACTCAATTCGCTCGTCATTTTCATACCATTAGCATTACCGTAGCATCCAGATGACGTTGACTAAAAGCCGTTTTATGGTCATATTAGTGATCATAGTGACACTTTCAAAGAAATCTCGGGTCAGAGAAAGAACAGCCTTTTCATTTTCAGATATGTTATAGTACTCAATTTGCTCGTCATTTTCATACCATTAGCATTACCGTAGCATCCAGATGACGTTGACTAGAAGCCATTTTATGGTCATCTTAGTGATCATAGTGACATTTTCAAAGAAATCTCGGGTCAGAGAAAGAAAAGTCTTTTCATTTTCAGATATGTTATAGTACTCAATTTGCTCGTCATTTTCATACCATGAACATTACCGTAGCATCCAGATGACGTTGACTAGAAGCCGTTTTATGGTCATCTTAGTGATCATAGTGACATTTTCAAAGAAATCTCGGGTCAGAGAAAGAACAGCCTTTTCATTTTCAGATATGTTATAGTACTCAATTTGCTCGTCATTTTCATACCATTAACATTACCGTAGCATCCAGATGACGTTGACTAGAAGCCGTTTTATGATCATATTTGTGATCATAATGACATTTTCGAAGAAATCTCGGGTCAGAGAAAGAACAGCCCTTTCATTTTCAGATATGTTATAGTACTCAATTTGCTCGTCATTTTCATACCATTAGCATTACCGTAGCATCCAGATGACGTTGACTAGAAGCCATTTTATGGTCATCTTAGTGATCATAGTGACATTTTCAAAGAAATCTCGGGTCAGAGAAAGAAAAGTCTTTTCATTTTCAGATATGTTATAGTACTCAATTTGCTCGTCATTTTCATACCATGAACATTACCGTAGCATCCAGATGACGTTGACTAGAAGTCGTTTTATGGTCATCTTAGTGATCATAGTGACATTTTCAAAGAAATCTCGGGTCAGAGAAAGAACAGCCTTTTCATTTTCAGATATGTTATAGTACTCAATTTGCTCGTTATTTTCATACCGTACTCAATACCGTAGCATCCAGATGACGTTGACTAGAAGCCGTTTTATGGTCATCTTAGTGATCATAGTGACATTTTCAAAGAAATCTCGGGTCAGAGAAAGAACAGCCTTTCCATTTTCAGATATGTTATAGTACTCAATTTGCTCGTCATTTTCATACCGTACTCAATACCGTAGCATCCAGATGACGTTGACTAGAAGCCGTTTTATGGTCATCTTAGTGATCATAGTGACATTTTCAAAGAAATCTCGGGTCAGAGAAAGAACAGCCTTTTCATTTTCAGATATGTTATAGTACTCAATTTGCTCGTTATTTTCATACCGTACTCAATACCGTAGCATCCAGATGACGTTGACTAGAAGCCGTTTTATGGTCATCTTAGTGATCATAGTGACATTTTCAAAGAAATCTCGGGTCAGAGAAAGAACAGCCTTTTCATTTTCAGATATGTTATAGTACTCAATTTGCTCGTCATTTTCATACCATTAACATTACCGTAGCATCCAGATGACGTTGACTAGAAGCCGTTTTATGATCATATTTGTGATCATAATGACATTTTCGAAGAAATCTCGGGTCAGAGAAAGAACAGCCCTTTCATTTTCAGATATGTTATAGTACTCAATTTGCTCGTCATTTTCATACCATTAGCATTACCGTAGCATCCAGATGACGTTGACTAGAAGTCGTTTTATGGTCATCTTAGTGATCATAGTGACATTTTCAAAGAAATCTCGGGTCAGAGAAAGAACAGCCTTTTCATTTTCAGATATGTTATAGTAATCAATTTGCTCGTTATTTTCATACCGTACTCAATACCGTAGCATCCAGATGACGTTGACTAGAAGCCGTTTTATGGTCATCTTAGTGATCATAGTGACATTTTCAAAGAAATCTCGGGTCAGAGAAAGAACAGCCTTTTCATTTTCAGATATGTTATAGTACTCAATTTGCTCGTTATTTTCATACCGTACTCAATACCGTAGCATCCAGATGACGTTGACTAGAAGCCGTTTTATGATCATATTTGTGATCATAATGACATTTTCGAAGAAATCTCGGGTCAGAGAAAGAACAGCCTTTTCATTTTCAGATATGTTATAGTACTCAATTTGCTCGTTATTTTCATACCGTACTCAATACCGTAGCATCCAGATGACGTTGACTAGAAGCCGTTTTATGGTCATCTTAGTGATCATAGTGACATTTTCAAAGAAATCTCGGGTCAGAGAAAGAACAGCCTTTCCATTTTCAGATATGTTATAGTACTCAATTTGCTCGTCATTTTCATACCATGAACATTACCGTAGCATCCAGATGACGTTGACTAGAAGTCGTTTTATGGTCATCTTAGTGATCATAGTGACATTTTCAAAGAAATCTCGGGTCAGAGAAAGAACAGCCTTTTCATTTTCAGATATGTTATAGTACTCAATTTGCTCGTTATTTTCATACCGTACTCAATACCGTAGCATCCAGATGACGTTGACTAGAAGCCGTTTTATGGTCATCTTAGTGATCATAGTGACATTTTCAAAGAAATCTCGGGTCAGAGAAAGAACAGCCTTTTCATTTTCAGATATGTTATAGTACTCAATTTGCTCGTCATTTTCATACCATTAACATTACCGTAGCATCCAGATGACGTTGACTAGAAGCCGTTTTATGATCATATTTGTGATCATAATGACATTTTCGAAGAAATCTCGGGTCAGAGAAAGAACAGCCCTTTCATTTTCAGATATGTTATAGTACTCAATTTGCTCGTCATTTTCATACCATTAACATTACCGTAGCATCCAGATGACGTTGACTAGAAGCCGTTTTATGGTCATCTTAGTGATCATAGTGACATTTTCAAAGAAATCTCGGGTCAGAGAAAGAACAGCCTTTTCATTTTCAGATATGTTATAGTACTCAATTTGCTCGTTATTTTCATACCGTACTCAATACCGTAGCATCCAGATGACGTTGACTAGAAGCCGTTTTATGGTCATCTTAGTGATCATAGTGACATTTTCAAAGAAATCTCGGGTCAGAGAAAGAACAGCCTTTTCATTTTCAGATATGTTATAGTACTCAATTTGCTCGTCATTTTCATACCATTAACATTACCGTAGCATCCAGATGACGTTGACTAGAAGCCGTTTTATGGTCATCTTAGTGATCATAGTGACATTTTCAAAGAAATCTCGGGTCAGAGAAAGAACAGCCCTTTCATTTTCAGATATGTTATAGTACTCAATTTGCTCGTCATTTTCATACCATTAACATTACCGTAGCATCCAGATGACGTTGACTAGAAGCCGTTTTATGGTCATCTTAGTGATCATAGTGACATTTTCAAAGAAATCTCGGGTCAGAGAAAGAACAGCCTTTTCATTTTCAGATATGTTATAGTACTCAATTTGCTCGTCATTTTCATACCGTACTCAATACCGTAGCATCCAGATGACGTTGACTAGAAGCCGTTTTATGGTCATCTTAGTGATCATAGTGACATTTTCAAAGAAATCTCGGGTCAGAGAAAGAACAGCCTTTTCATTTTCAGATATGTTATAGTACTCAATTTGCTCGTCATTTTCATACCATTAACATTACCGTAGCATCCAGATGACGTTGACTAGAAGCCGTTTTATGATCATATTTGTGATCATAATGACATTTTCGAAGAAATCTCGGGTCAGAGAAAGAACAGCCCTTTCATTTTCAGATATGTTATAGTACTCAATTTGCTCGTCATTTTCATACCATTAGCATTACCGTAGCATCCAGATGACGTTGACTAGAAGTCGTTTTATGGTCATCTTAGTGATCATAGTGACATTTTCAAAGAAATCTCGGGTCAGAGAAAGAACAGCCTTTTCATTTTCAGATATGTTATAGTAATCAATTTGCTCGTTATTTTCATACCGTACTCAATACCGTAGCATCCAGATGACGTTGACTAGAAGCCGTTTTATGGTCATCTTAGTGATCATAGTGACATTTTCAAAGAAATCTCGGGTCAGAGAAAGAACAGCCTTTTCATTTTCAGATATGTTATAGTACTCAATTTGCTCGTTATTTTCATACCGTACTCAATACCGTAGCATCCAGATGACGTTGACTAGAAGCCGTTTTATGATCATATTTGTGATCATAATGACATTTTCGAAGAAATCTCGGGTCAGAGAAAGAACAGCCTTTTCATTTTCAGATATGTTATAGTACTCAATTTGCTCGTTATTTTCATACCGTACTCAATACCGTAGCATCCAGATGACGTTGACTAGAAGCCGTTTTATGGTCATCTTAGTGATCATAGTGACATTTTCAAAGAAATCTCGGGTCAGAGAAAGAACAGCCTTTCCATTTTCAGATATGTTATAGTACTCAATTTGCTCGTCATTTTCATACCATGAACATTACCGTAGCATCCAGATGACGTTGACTAGAAGTCGTTTTATGGTCATCTTAGTGATCATAGTGACATTTTCAAAGAAATCTCGGGTCAGAGAAAGAACAGCCTTTTCATTTTCAGATATGTTATAGTACTCAATTTGCTCGTTATTTTCATACCGTACTCAATACCGTAGCATCCAGATGACGTTGACTAGAAGCCGTTTTATGGTCATCTTAGTGATCATAGTGACATTTTCAAAGAAATCTCGGGTCAGAGAAAGAACAGCCTTTTCATTTTCAGATATGTTATAGTACTCAATTTGCTCGTCATTTTCATACCATTAACATTACCGTAGCATCCAGATGACGTTGACTAGAAGCCGTTTTATGATCATATTTGTGATCATAATGACATTTTCGAAGAAATCTCGGGTCAGAGAAAGAACAGCCCTTTCATTTTCAGATATGTTATAGTACTCAATTTGCTCGTCATTTTCATACCATTAACATTACCGTAGCATCCAGATGACGTTGACTAGAAGCCGTTTTATGGTCATCTTAGTGATCATAGTGACATTTTCAAAGAAATCTCGGGTCAGAGAAAGAACAGCCTTTTCATTTTCAGATATGTTATAGTACTCAATTTGCTCGTTATTTTCATACCGTACTCAATACCGTAGCATCCAGATGACGTTGACTAGAAGCCGTTTTATGGTCATCTTAGTGATCATAGTGACATTTTCAAAGAAATCTCGGGTCAGAGAAAGAACAGCCTTTTCATTTTCAGATATGTTATAGTACTCAATTTGCTCGTCATTTTCATACCATTAACATTACCGTAGCATCCAGATGACGTTGACTAGAAGCCGTTTTATGGTCATCTTAGTGATCATAGTGACATTTTCAAAGAAATCTCGGGTCAGAGAAAGAACAGCCCTTTCATTTTCAGATATGTTATAGTACTCAATTTGCTCGTCATTTTCATACCATTAACATTACCGTAGCATCCAGATGACGTTGACTAGAAGCCGTTTTATGGTCATCTTAGTGATCATAGTGACATTTTCAAAGAAATCTCGGGTCAGAGAAAGAACAGCCTTTTCATTTTCAGATATGTTATAGTACTCAATTTGCTCGTCATTTTCATACCGTACTCAATACCGTAGCATCCAGATGACGTTGACTAGAAGCCGTTTTATGGTCATCTTAGTGATCATAGTGACATTTTCAAAGAAATCTCGGGTCAGAGAAAGAACAGCCTTTTCATTTTCAGATATGTTGTAGTACTCAATTTGCTCGTTATTTTCATACCGTACTCAATACTGTAGCATCCAGATGACGTTGACTAGAAGCCGTTTTATGATCATATTTGTGATCATAATGACATTTTCGAAGAAATCTCGGGTCAGAGAAAGAACAGCCCTTTCATTTTCAGATATGTTATAGTACTCAATTTGCTCGTCATTTTCATACCATTAGCATTACCGTAGCATCCAGATGACGTTGACTAGAAGCCATTTTATGGTCATCTTAGTGATCATAGTGACATTTTCAAAGAAATCTCGGGTCAGAGAAAGAAAAGTCTTTTCATTTTCAGATATGTTATAGTACTCAATTTGCTCGTCATTTTCATACCATGAACATTACCGTAGCATCCAGATGACGTTGACTAGAAGCCGTTTTATGATCATATTTGTGATCATAATGACATTTTCGAAGAAATCTCGGGTCAGAGAAAGAACAGCCCTTTCATTTTCAGATATGTTATAGTACTCAATTTGCTCGTTATTTTCATACCGTACTCAATACCGTAGCATCCAGATGACGTTGACTAGAAGCCGTTTTATGGTCATCTTAGTGATCATAGTGACATTTTCAAAGAAATCTCGGGTCAGAGAAAGAACAGCCTTTCCATTTTCAGATATGTTATAGTACTCAATTTGCTCGTTATTTTCATACCGTACTCAATACCGTAGCATCCAGATGACGTTGACTAGAAGCCGTTTTATGGTCATCTTAGTGATCATAGTGACATTTTCAAAGAAATCTCGGATCAGAGAAAGAACAGCCTTTTCATTTTCAGATATGTTGTAGTACTCAATTTGCTCGTTATTTTCATACCGTACTCAATACTGTAGCATCCAGATGACGTTGACTAGAAGCCGTTTTATGGTCATCTTAGTGATCATAGTGACATTTTCAAAGAAATCTCGGGCCAGAGAAAGAAGAGCCTTTTCATTTTCAGATATGTTATAGTACTCAATTTGCTCGTCATTTTCATACCGTACTCAATACCGTAGCATCCAGATGACGTTGACTAGAAGCCGTTTTATGGTCATCTTAGTGATCATAGTGACATTTTCAAAGAAATCTCGGGTCAGAGAAAGAACAGCCTTTCCATTTTCAGATATGTTATAGTACTCAATTTGCTCGTCATTTTCATACCGTACTCAATACCGTAGCATCCAGATGACGTTGACTAGAAGCCGTTTTATGATCATATTTGTGATCATAATGACATTTTCGAAGAAATCTCGGGTCAGAGAAAGAACAGCCCTTTCATTTTCAGATATGTTATAGTACTCAATTTGCTCGTCATTTTCATACCATTAGCATTACCGTAGCATCCAGATGACGTTGACTAGAAGCCATTTTATGGTCATCTTAGTGATCATAGTGACATTTTCAAAGAAATCTCGGGTCAGAGAAAGAAAAGTCTTTTCATTTTCAGATATGTTATAGTACTCAATTTGCTCGTCATTTTCATACCATGAACATTACCGTAGCATCCAGATGACGTTGACTAGAAGCCGTTTTATGATCATATTTGTGATCATAATGACATTTTCGAAGAAATCTCGGGTCAGAGAAAGAACAGCCCTTTCATTTTCAGATATGTTATAGTACTCAATTTGCTCGTTATTTTCATACCGTACTCAATACCGTAGCATCCAGATGACGTTGACTAGAAGCCGTTTTATGGTCATCTTAGTGATCATAGTGACATTTTCAAAGAAATCTCGGGTCAGAGAAAGAACAGCCTTTCCATTTTCAGATATGTTATAGTACTCAATTTGCTCGTCATTTTCATACCGTACTCAATACCGTAGCATCCAGATGACGTTGACTAGAAGCCGTTTTATGGTCATCTTAGTGATCATAGTGACATTTTCAAAGAAATCTCGGGTCAGAGAAAGAACAGCCTTTCCATTTTCAGATATGTTATAGTACTCAATTTGCTCGTTATTTTCATACCGTACTCAATACCGTAGCATCCAGATGACGTTGACTAGAAGCCGTTTTATGGTCATCTTAGTGATCATAGTGACATTTTCAAAGAAATCTCGGGTCAGAGAAAGAACAGCCTTTTCATTTTCAGATATGTTGTAGTACTCAATTTGCTCGTTATTTTCATACCGTACTCAATACTGTAGCATCCAGATGACGTTGACTAGAAGCCGTTTTATGGTCATCTTAGTGATCATAGTGACATTTTCAAAGAAATCTCGGGCCAGAGAAAGAAGAGCCTTTTCATTTTCAGATATGTTATAGTACTCAATTTGCTCGTCATTTTCATACCGTACTCAATACCGTAGCATCCAGATGACGTTGACTAGAAGCCGTTTTATGGTCATCTTAGTGATCATAGTGACATTTTCAAAGAAATCTCGGGTCAGAGAAAGAACAGCCTTTCCATTTTCAGATATGTTATAGTACTCAATTTGCTCGTCATTTTCATACCGTACTCAATACCGTAGCATCCAGATGACGTTGACTAGAAGCCGTTTTATGGTCATCTTAGTGATCATAGTGACATTTTCAAAGAAATCTCGGGTCAGAGAAAGAACAGTCTTTTCATTTTTAGATATGTTATAGTACTCAATTTGCTCGTCATTTTCATACCATTAGCATTACCGTAGCATCCAGATGACGTTGACTAGAAGCCGTTTTATGATCATATTTGTGATCATAGTGACACTTTCAAAGAAATCTCGGGTCAGAGAAAGAACAGCCTTTTCATTTTCAGATATGTTATAGTACTCAATTTGCTCGTCATTTTCATACCATTAACATTACCGTAGCATCCAGATGACGTTGACTAGAAGCCGTTTTATGCTCATATTTGTGATCATCATAGTGACATTTTCAAAGAAATCTCGGGTCAGAGAAAGAACAGCCTTTTCATTTTCAGATATGTTATAGTACTCTATTTGCTCGTCATTTTCATACCATTAACATTACCGTAGCATCCAGATGACGTTGACTAGAAGCCATTTTATGGTCATCTTAGTGATCATAGTGACATTTTCAAAGAAATCTCGGGTCAGAGAAAGAACAGCCTTTTCATTTTCAGATATGTTATAGTACTCAATTTGCTCGTCATTTTCATACCATTAGCATTACCGTAGCATCCAGATGACGTTGACTAGAAGCCGTTTTATGATCATATTTGTGATCATAGTGACACTTTCAAAGAAATCTCGGGTCAGAGAAAGAACAGCCTTTTCATTTTCAGATATGTTATAGTACTCAATTTGCTCGTCATTTTCATACCATTAACATTACCGTAGCATCCAGATGACGTTGACTAGAAGCCGTTTTATGCTCATATTTGTGATCATCATAGTGACATTTTCAAAGAAATCTCGGGTCAGAGAAAGAACAGCCTTTTCATTTTCAGATATGTTATAGTACTCTATTTGCTCGTCATTTTCATACCATTAACATTACCGTAGCATCCAGATGACGTTGACTAGAAGCCGTTTTATGGTCATATTAGTGATCATAGTGACATTTTCAAAGAAATCTCGGGTCACAGAAAGAACAGCCTTTCCATTTTCAGATATGTTATAGTACTCAATTTGCTCGTCATTTTCATACTACTAACATTA
Organism: Caenorhabditis zanzibari; assembly: GCA_963966625.1. Taxonomy (NCBI): domain Eukaryota; kingdom Metazoa; phylum Nematoda; class Chromadorea; order Rhabditida; family Rhabditidae; genus Caenorhabditis; species Caenorhabditis zanzibari. The sequence goes on from OZ016471.1 coordinate 5,481,433, forward strand.
CCGTAGCATCCAGATGACGTTGACTAGAAGCCGTTTTATGATCATATTAGTGATCATAATGACATTTTCAAAGAAATCTCGGGTCAGAGAAAGAACAGCCTTTTCATTTTCAGATATGTTATAGTACTCAATGTGCTCGTCATTTTCATACCATTAACATTACCGTAGCATCCAGATGACGTTGACTAGAAGCCGTTTTATGCTCATATTTGTGATCATCATAGTGACATTTTCAAAGAAATCTCGGGTCAGAGAAAGAACAGCCTTTTCATTTTCAGATATGTTATAGTACTCAATTTGCTCGTCATTTTCATACCATTAACATTACCGTAGCATCCAGATCACGTTGACTAGAAGCCGTTTTATGATCATATTAGTGATCATCATAGTGACATTTTCAAAGAAATCTCGGGTCAGAGAAAGAACAGCCTTTTCATTTTCAGATATGTTATAGTACTCAATTTGCTCGTCATTTTCATACCATTAACATTACCGTAGCATCCAGATGACGTTGACTAGAAGCCGTTTTATGCTCATATTTGTGATCATCATAGTGACATTTTCAAAGAAATCTCGGGTCAGAGAAAGAACAGCCTTTTCATTTTCAGATATGTTATAGTACTCAATTTGCTCGTCATTTTCATACCATTAACATTACCGTAACATCCAGATCACGTTGACTAGAAGCCGTTTTTTGATCATATTAGTGATCATAATGACATTTTCAAAGAAATCTCGGGTCAGAGAAAGAACAGTCTTTTCATTTTTAGATATGTTATAGTACTCAATTTGCTCGTCTTTTTCATACCATTAACATTACCGTAGCATCCAGATGACGTTGACTAGAAGTCGTTTTATGGTCATCTTAGTGATCATAGTGACATTTTCAAAGAAATCTCGGGTCACAGAAAGAACAGCCTTTTCATTTTCAGATATGTTATAGTACTCAATTTGCTCGTCAATTTCATACCGTACTCAATACTGTAGCATCCAGATGACGTTGACTAGAAGCCGTTTTATGGTCATCTTAGTGATCATAGTGACATTTTCAAAGAAATCTCGGGTCAGAGAAAGAACAGCCTTTTCATTTTCAGATATGTTATAGTACTCAATTTGCTCGTCTTTTTCATACCATTAACATTACCGTAGCATCCAGATGACGTTGACTAGAAGTCGTTTTATGGTCATCTTAGTGATCATAGTGACATTTTCAAAGAAATCTCGGGTCACAGAAAGAACAGCCTTTCCATTTTCAGATATGTTATAGTACTCAATTTGCTCGTCAATTTCATACCGTACTCAATACTGTAGCATCCAGATGACGTTGACTAGAAGCCGTTTTATGGTCATCTTAGTGATCATAGTGACATTTTCAAAGAAATCTCGGGTCAGAGAAAGAACAGCCTTTTCATTTTCAGATATGTTATAGTACTCAATTTGCTCGTCTTTTTCATACCATTAGCATTACCGTAGCATCCAGATGACGTTGACTAGAAGCCATTTTATGGTCATCTTAGTGATCATAGTGACATTTTCAAAGAAATCTCGGGTCACAGAAAGAACAGCCTTTCCATTTTCAGATATGTTATAGTACTCAATTTGCTCGTCAATTTCATACCGTACTCAATACTGTAGCATCCAGATGACGTTGACTAGAAGCCGTTTTATGGTCATCTTAGTGATCATAGTGACATTTTCAAAGAAATCTCGGGTCAGAGAAAGAACAGCCTTTTCATTTTCAGATATGTTATAGTACTCAATTTGCTCGTCTTTTTCATACCATTAGCATTACCGTAGCATCCAGATGACGTTGACTAGAAGCCGTTTTATGGTCATCTTAGTGATCATAGTGACATTTTCAAAGAAATCTCGGGTCAGAGAAAGAACAGTCTTTTCATTTTCAGATATGTTATAGTACTCAACTTGCTCGTCATTTTCATACCATTAGCATTACCGTAGCATCCAGATGACGTTGACTAGAAGCCGTTTTATGGTCATCTTAGTGATCATAGTGACATTTTCAAAGAAATCTCGGGTCAGAGAAAGAACAGTCTTTTCATTTTCAGATATGTTATAGTACTCAACTTGCTCGTCATTTTCATACCATTAGCATTACCGTAGCATCCAGATGACGTTGACTAGAAGCCGTTTTATGGTCATCTTAGTGATCATAGTGACATTTTCAAAGAAATCTCGGGTCAGAGAAAGAACAGCCTTTTCATTTTCAGATATGTTATAGTACTCAATTTGCTCGTCTTTTTCATACCATTAACATTACCGTAGCATCCAGATCACGTTGACTAGAAGCCGTTTTATGATCATATTTGTGATCATAGTGACACTTTCAAAGAAATCTCGGGTCAGAGAAAGAACAGCCTTTTCATTTTCAGATATGTTATAGTACTCAATTTGCTCGTCATTTTCATACCATCAACATTACCGTAGCATCCAGATGACGTTGACTAGAAGCCGTTTTATGCTCATATTTGTGATCATCATAGTGACATTTTCAAAGAAATCTCGGGTCAGAGAAAGAACAGCCTTTTCATTTTCAGATATGTTATAGTACTCAATTTGTTCGTCATTTTCATACCATTAACATTACCGTAGCATCCAGATGACGTTGACTAGAAGCCGTTTTATGCTCATATTTGTGATCATCATAGTGACATTTTCAAAGAAATCTCGGGTCAGAGAAAGAACAGCCTTTTCATTTTCAGATATGTTATAGTACTCAATTTGCTCGTCATTTTCATACCATTAACATTACCGTAGCATCCAGATGACGTTGACTAGAAGCCGTTTTATGATCATATTAGTGATCATAGTGACATTTTCAAAGAAATCTCGGGTCACAGAAAGAACAGCTTTTCCATTTTCAGATATGTTATAGTACTCAATTTGCTCGTCATTTTCATACCATTAACATTACCGTAGCATCCAGATCACGTTGACTAGAAGCCGTTTTATGATCATATTAGTGATCCTAGTGACACTTTCAAAGAAATCTCGGGTCAGAGAAAGAACAGCCTTTTCATTTTCAGATATGTTATAGTACTCAATTTGCTCGTCATTTTCATACCATTAACATTACCGTAGCATCCAGATAACGTTGACTAGAAGCCGTTTTATGGTCATATTAGTGATCATAGTGACACTTTCAAAGAAATCTCGGGTCAGAGAAAGAACAGCCTTTTCATTTTCAGATATGTTATAGTACTCAATTTGCTCGTCATTTTCATACCATTAACATTACCGTAGCATCCAGATGACGTTGACTAGAAGCCGTTTTATGGTCATATTAGTGATCATAGTGACACTTTCAAAGAAATCTCGGGTCAGAGAAAGAACAGCCTTTTCATTTTCAGATATGTTATAGTACTCAATTTGCTCGTCATTTTCATACCATTAACATTACCGTAGCATCCAGATGACGTTGACTAGAAGCCGTTTTATGGTCATCTTAGTGATCATAGTGACATTTTCAAAGAAATCTCGGGTCAGAGAAAGAACAGCCTTTCCATTTTCAGATATGTTATAGTACTTAATTTGCTCGTCTTTTACATACCATTAACATTGCCGTAGCATCCAGATGACGTTGACTAGAAGCCGTTTTGTGGTCATCTTAGTGATCATAGTGACACTTTCAAAGAAATCTCGGGTCAGAGAAAGAACAGCCTTTCCATTTTCAGATATGTTATAGTACTCAATTTGCTCGTCATTTTCATACCATTAACATTACCGTAGCATCCAGATAACGTTGACTAGAAGCCGTTTTATGGTCATATTAGTGATCATAGTGACACTTTCAAAGAAATCTCGGGTCAGAGAAAGAACAGCCTTTTCATTTTCAGATATGTTATAGTACTCAATTTGCTCGTCATTTTCATACCATTAACATTACCGTAGCATCCAGATGACGTTGACTAGAAGCCGTTTTATGGTCATATTAGTGATCATAGTGACACTTTCAAAGAAATCTCGGGTCAGAGAAAGAACAGCCTTTTCATTTTCAGATATGTTATAGTACTCAATTTGCTCGTCATTTTCATACCATTAACATTACCGTAGCATCCAGATGACGTTGACTAGAAGCCGTTTTATGGTCATCTTAGTGATCATAGTGACATTTTCAAAGAAATCTCGGGTCAGAGAAAGAACAGCCTTTCCATTTTCAGATATGTTATAGTACTCAATTTGCTCGTCATTTTCATACTATTAACATTACCGTAGCATCCAGATGACGTTGACTAGAAGCCGTTTTATGATCATATTAGTGATCATAATGACATTTTCAAAGAAATCTCGGGTCAGAGAAAGAACAGCCTTTTCATTTTCAGATATGTTATAGTACTCTATTTGCTCGTCATTTTCATACCATTAACATTACCGTAGCATCCAGATGACGTTGACTAGAAGCCGTTTTATGCTCATATTTGTGATCATCATAGTGACATTTTCAAAGAAATCTCGGGTCAGAGAAAGAACAGCCTTTTCATTTTCAGATATGTTATAGTACTCTATTTGCTCGTCATTTTCATACCATTAACATTACCGTAGCATCCAGATGACGTTGACTAGAAGCCGTTTTATGATCATATTAGTGATCATAATGACATTTTCAAAGAAATCTCGGGTCAGAGAAAGAACAGCCTTTCCATTTTCAGATATGTTATAGTACTCAACTTGCTCGTCAATTTCATACCGTACTCAATACCGTAGCATCCAGATGACGTTGACTAGAAGTCGTTTTATGGTCATATTAGTGATCATAGTGACATTTTCAAAGAAATCTCGGGTCACAGAAAGAACAGCCTTTCCATTTTCAGATATGTTATAGTACTCAATTTGCTCGTCTTTTTCATACCATTAACATTACCGTAGCATCCAGATGACGTTGACTAGAAGCCGTTTTATGGTCATATTAGTGATCATAGTGACACTTTCAAAGAAATCTCGGGTCAGAGAAAGAACAGCCTTTTCATTTTCAGATATGTTATAGTACTCAATTTGCTCGTCATTTTCATACCATTAACATTACCGTAGCATCCAGATCACGTTGACTAGAAGCCGTTTTATGATCATATTAGTGATCATAATGACATTTTCAAAGAAATCTCGGGTCAGAGAAAGAACAGTCTTTTCATTTTTAGATATGTTATAGTACTCAATTTGCTCGTCTTTTTCATACCATTAACATTACCGTAGCATCCAGATCACGTTGACTAGAAGCCGTTTTATGGTCATATTAGTGATCATAGTGACATTTTCAAAGAAATCTCGGGTCACAGAAAGAACAGCCTTTCCATTTTCAGATATGTTATAGTACTCAATTTGCTCGTCATTTTCATACTATTAACATTACCGTAGCATCCAGATGACGTTGACTAGAAGCCGTTTTATGATCATATTAGTGATCATAATGACATTTTCAAAGAAATCTCGGGTCAGAGAAAGAACAGCCTTTCCATTTTCAGATATGTTATAGTACTCAATTTGCTCGTCAATTTCATACCGTACTCAATACTGTAGCATCCAGATGACGTTGACTAGAAGCCGTTTTATGGTCATCTTAGTGATCATAGTGACATTTTCAAAGAAATCTCGGGTCAGAGAAAGAACAGCCTTTTCATTTTCAGATATGTTGTAGTACTCAATTTGCTCGTTATTTTCATACCGTACTCAATACTGTAGCATCCAGATGACGTTGACTAGAAGCCGTTTTATGCTCATATTTGTGATCATCATAGTGACATTTTCAAAGAAATCTCGGGTCAGAGAAAGAACAGTCTTTTCATTTTTAGATATGTTATAGTACTCAACTTGCTCGTCATTTTCATACCATTAGCATTACCGTAGCATCCAGATGACGTTGACTAGAAGCCGTTTTATGGTCATCTTAGTGATCATAGTGACATTTTCAAAGAAATCTCGGGTCAGAGAAAGAACAGCCTTTTCATTTTCAGATATGTTATAGTACTCAATTTGCTCGTCATTTTCATACCATTAACATTACCGTAGCATCCAGATGACGTTGACTAGAAGCCGTTTTATGGTCATCTTAGTGATCATAGTGACATTTTCAAAGAAATCTCGGGTCAGAGAAAGAACAGCCTTTTCATTTTCAGATATGTTATAGTACTCAATTTGCTCGTCATTTTCATACCATTAGCATTACCGTAGCATCCAGATGACGTTGACTAGAAGCCGTTTTATGCTCATATTTGTGATCATCATAGTGACATTTTCAAAGAAATCTCGGGTCAGAGAAAGAACAGTCTTTTTATTTTCAGATATGTTATAGTACTCAATTTGCTCGTCATTTTCATACCATTAGCATTACCGTAGCATCCAGATGACGTTGACTAGAAGCCGTTTTATGGTCATCTTAGTGATCATAGTGACATTTTCAAAGAAATCTCGGGTCAGAGAAAGAACAGCCTTTTCATTTTCAGATATGTTATAGTACTCAATTTGCTCGTCTTTTTCATACCATTAACATTACCGTAGCATCCAGATCACGTTGACTAGAAGCCGTTTTATGATCATATTTGTGATCATAGTGACACTTTCAAAGAAATCTCGGGTCAGAGAAAGAACAGCCTTTTCATTTTCAGATATGTTATAGTACTCAATTTGCTCGTCATTTTCATACCATCAACATTACCGTAGCATCCAGATGACGTTGACTAGAAGCCGTTTTATGCTCATATTTGTGATCATCATAGTGACATTTTCAAAGAAATCTCGGGTCAGAGAAAGAACAGCCTTTCCATTTTCAGATATGTTATAGTACTCAATTTGCTCGTCAATTTCATACCGTACTCAATACCGTAGCATCCAGATGACGTTGACTAGAAGTCGTTTTATGGTCATCTTAGTGATCATAGTGACATTTTCAAAGAAATCTCGGGTCACAGAAAGAACAGCCTTTCCATTTTCAGATATGTTATAGTACTCAATTTGCTCGTCAATTTCATACCGTACTCAATACCGTAGCATCCAGATGACGTTGACTAGAAGTCGTTTTATGGTCATATTAGTGATCATAGTGACATTTTCAAAGAAATCTCGGGTCACAGAAAGAACAGCCTTTCCATTTTCAGATATGTTATAGTACTCAATTTGCTCGTCATTTTCATACCATTAACATTACCGTAGCATCCAGATGACGTTGACTAGAAGCCGTTTTATGATCATATTAGTGATCATAGTGACATTTTCAAAGAAATCTCGGGTCACAGAAAGAACAGCCTTTCCATTTTCAGATATGTTATAGTACTCAATTTGCTCGTCATTTTCATACCATTAACATTACCGTAGCATCCAGATGACGTTGACTAGAAGCCGTTTTATGATCATATTTGTGATCATAATGACATTTTCGAAGAAATCTCGGGTCAGAGAAAGAACAGCCTTTTCATTTTCAGATATGTTATAGTACTCAATTTGCTCGTCATTTTCATACCATTAACATTACCGTAGCATCCAGATGACGTTGACTAGAAGTCGTTTTATGGTCATCTTAGTGATCATAGTGACATTTTCAAAGAAATCTCGGGTCAGAGAAAGAACAGCCTTTCCATTTTCAGATATGTTATAGTACTCAATTTGCTCGTTATTTTCATACCGTACTCAATACCGTAGCATCCAGATGACGTTGACTAGAAGCCGTTTTATGGTCATCTTAGTGATCATAGTGACATTTTCAAAGAAATCTCGGGTCAGAGAAAGAACAGCCTTTCCATTTTCAGATATGTTATAGTACTCAATTTGCTCGTCATTTTCATACCATTAACATTACCGTAGCATCCAGATGACGTTGACTAGAAGTCGTTTTATGGTCATCTTAGTGATCATAATGACATTTTCGGAGAAATCTCGGGTCAGAGAAAGAACAGCCTTTTCATTTTCAGATATGTTATAGTAATCAATTTGCTCGTCATTTTCATACCATTAACATTACCGTAGCATCCAGATCACGTTGACTAGAAGCCGTTTTATGATCATATTAGTGATCATAATGACATTTTCAAAGAAATCTCGGGTCAGAGAAAGAACAGCCTTTCCATTTTCAGATATGTTATAGTACTCAATTTGCTCGTCATTTTCATACCATTAACATTACCGTAGCATCCAGATCACGTTGACTAGAAGCCGTTTTATGATCATATTTGTGATCATAATGACATTTTCGGAGAAATCTCGGGTCAGAGAAAGAACAGCCTTTTCATTTTCAGATATGTTATAGTACTCAATTTGCTCGTCATTTTCATACCGTACTCATTACCGTAGCATCCAGATCACGTTGACTAGAAGCCGTTTTATGATCATATTAGTGATCATAATGACATTTTCAAAGAAATCTCGGGTCAGAGAAAAAACAGCCTTTCCATTTTCAGATATGTTATAGTACTCAATTTGCTCGTCAATTTCATACCGTACTCAATACCGTAGCATCCAGATGACGTTGACTAGAAGCCGTTTTATGGTCATCTTAGTGATCATAGTGACATTTTCAAAGAAATCTCGGGTCAGAGAAAGAACAGCCTTTCCATTTTCAGATATGTTATAGTACTCAATTTGCTCGTTATTTTCATACCGTACTCAATACCGTAGCATCCAGATGACGTTGACTAGAAGCCGTTTTATGGTCATCTTAGTGATCATAGTGACATTTTCAAAGAAATCTCGGGTCAGAGAAAAAACAGCCTTTCCATTTTCAGATATGTTATAGTACTCAATTTGCTCGTCAATTTCATACCGTACTCAATACCGTAGCATCCAGATGACGTTGACTAGAAGCCGTTTTATGGTCATCTTAGTGATCATAGTGACATTTTCAAAGAAATCTCGGGTCAGAGAAAGAACAGCCTTTCCATTTTCAGATATGTTATAGTACTCAATTTGCTCGTTATTTTCATACCGTACTCAATACCGTAGCATCCAGATGACGTTGACTAGAAGCCGTTTTATGGTCATCTTAGTGATCATAGTGACATTTTCAAAGAAATCTCGGGTCAGAGAAAGAACAGCCTTTCCATTTTCAGATATGTTATAGTACTCAATTTGCTCGTCAATTTCATACCGTACTCAATACCGTAGCATCCAGATGACGTTGACTAGAAGCCGTTTTATGGTCATCTTAGTGATCATAATGACATTTTCAAAGAAATCTCGGGTCAGAGAAAAAACAGCCTTTCCATTTTCAGATATGTTATAGTACTCAATTTGCTCGTTATTTTCATACCGTACTCAATACCGTAGCATCCAGATGACGTTGACTAGAAGCCGTTTTATGGTCATCTTAGTGATCATAGTGACATTTTCAAAGAAATCTCGGGTCAGAGAAAGAACAGCCTTTCCATTTTCAGATATGTTATAGTACTCAATTTGCTCGTCATTTTCATACCATTAACATTACCGTAGCATCCAGATGACGTTGACTAGAAGCCGTTTTATGGTCATCTTAGTGATCATAGTGACATTTTCAAAGAAATCTCGGGTCAGAGAAAGAACAGCCTTTTCATTTTCAGATATGTTATAGTACTCAATTTGCTCGTCATTTTCATACCGTACTCATTACCGTAGCATCCAGATCACGTTGACTAGAAGCCGTTTTATGATCATATTAGTGATCATAATGACATTTTCAAAGAAATCTTGGGTCAGAGAAAAAACAGCCTTTCCATTTTCAGATATGTTATAGTACTCAATTTGCTCGTCATTTTCATACCATTAACATTACCGTAGCATCCAGATGACGTTGACTAGAAGCCGTTTTATGGTCATCTTAGTGATCATAGTGACATTTTCAAAGAAATCTCGGGTCAGAGAAAGAACAGCCTTTCCATTTTCAGATATGTTATAGTACTCAATTTGCTCGTCATTTTCATACCATTAACATTACCGTAGCATCCAGATGACGTTGACTAGAAGCAGTTTTATGGTCATCTTAGTGATCATAGTGACATTTTCAAAGAAATCTCGGGTCAGAGAAAGAACAGCCTTTCCATTTTCAGATATGTTATAGTACTCAATTTGCTCGTTATTTTCATACCGTACTCAATACCGTAGCATCCAGATGACGTTGACTAGAAGCCGTTTTATGGTCATCTTAGTGATCATAGTGACATTTTCAAAGAAATCTCGGGTCAGAGAAAGAACAGCCTTTCCATTTTCAGATATGTTATAGTACTCAATTTGCTCGTCATTTTCATACCATTAACATTACCGTAGCATCCAGATGACGTTGACTAGAAGCCGTTTTATGGTCATCTTAGTGATCATAGTGACATTTTCAAAGAAATCTCGGGTCAGAGAAAGAACAGCCTTTCCATTTTCAGATATGTTATAGTACTCAATTTGCTCGTCATTTTCATACCATTAGCATTACCGTAGCATCCAGATGACGTTGACTAGAAGCCGTTTTATGCTCATATTTGTGATCATCATAGTGACATTTTCAAAGAAATCTCGGGTCAGAGAAAGAACAGCCTTTCCATTTTCAGATATATTATAGTACTCGATTTGCTCGTCAATTTCATACCGTACTCAATACCGTAGCATCCAGATGACGTTGACTAGAAGCCGTTTTATGGTCATCTTAGTGATCATAGTGACATTTTCAAAGAAATCTCGGGTCAGAGAAAGAACAGCCTTTCCATTTTCAGATATGTTATAGTACTCAATTTGCTCGTCATTTTCATACCATTAGCATTACCGTAGCATCCAGATGACGTTGACTAGAAGCCGTTTTATGCTCATATTTGTGATCATCATAGTGACATTTTCAAAGAAATCTCGGGTCAGAGAAAGAACAGCCTTTTCATTTTCAGATATGTTATAGTACTCAATTTGCTCGTCATTTTCATACCATTAACATTACCGTAGCATCCAGATGACGTTGACTAGAAGCCGTTTTATGCTCATATTTGTGATCATCATAGTGACATTTTCAAAGAAATCTCGGGTCAGAGAAAGAACAGCCTTTTCATTTTCAGATATGTTATAGTACTCAATTTGCTCGTCATTTTCCTACCATTAACATTATTGTAGCATCCAGATGACGTTGACTAGAAGCCGTTTTATGGTCATATTAGTGATCATAGTGACATTTTCAAAGAAATCTCGGGTCACAGAAAGAACAGCCTTTCCATTTTCAGATATGTTATAGTACTCAATTTGCTCGTCATTTTCATACCATTAACATTACCGTAGCATCCAGATGACGTTGACTAGAAGCCGTTTTATGATCATATTTGTGATCATAATGACATTTTCGAAGAAATCTCGGGTCAGAGAAAGAACAGCCTTTTCATTTTCAGATATGTTATAGTACTCAATTTGCTCGTCATTTTCATAGCATTAACATTACCGTAGCATCCAGATGACGTTGACTAGAAGTCGTTTTATGGTCATCTTAGTGATCATAGTGACATTTTCAAAGAAATCTCGGGTCAGAGAAAGAACAGCCTTTTCATTTTCAGATATGTTATAGTACTCAATTTGCTCGTCAATTTCATACCGTACTCAATACCGTAGCATCCAGATGACGTTGACTAGAAGCCGTTTTATGGTCATCTTAGTGATCATAGTGACATTTTCAAAGAAATCTCGGGTCAGAGAAAGAACAGCCTTTCCATTTTCAGATATGTTATAGTACTCAATTTGCTCGTCATTTTCATACCATTAACATTACCGTAGCATCCAGATGACGTTGACTAGAAGCCGTTTTATGGTCATCTTAGTGATCATAGTGACATTTTCAAAGAAATCTCGGGTCAGAGAAAGAACAGCCTTTTCATTTTCAGATATGTTATAGTACTCAATTTGCTCGTCAATTTCATACCGTACTCAATACCGTAGCATCCAGATGACGTTGACTAGAAGTCGTTTTATGGTCATATTAGTGATCATAGTGACATTTTCAAAGAAATCTCGGGTCAGAGAAAGAACAGCCTTTCCATTTTCAGATATGTTATAGTACTCAATTTGCTCGTCATTTTCCTACCATTAACATTATTGTAGCATCCAGATGACGTTGACTAGAAGCCGTTTTATGGTCATCTTAGTGATCATAGTGACATTTTCAAAGAAATCTCGGGTCAGAGAAAGAACAGCCTTTTCATTTTCAGATATGTTATAGTACTCAATTTGCTCGTCAATTTCATACCGTACTCAATACCGTAGCATCCAGATGACGTTGACTAGAAGCCGTTTTATGGTCATCTTAGTGATCATAGTGACATTTTCAAAGAAATCTCGGGTCAGAGAAAGAACAGCCTTTCCATTTTCAGATATGTTATAGTACTCAATTTGCTCGTCATTTTCCTACCATTAACATTATTGTAGCATCCAGATGACGTTGACTAGAAGCCGTTTTATGGTCATCTTAGTGATCATAGTGACATTTTCAAAGAAATCTCGGGTCAGAGAAAGAACAGCCTTTTCATTTTCAGATATGTTATAGTACTCAATTTGCTCGTCATTTTCATACCATTAACATTACCGTAGCATCCAGATGACGTTGACTAGAAGTCGTTTTATGGTCATCTTAGTGATCATAATGACATTTTCGAAGAAATCTCGGGTCAGAGAAAGAACAGCCTTTTCATTTTCAGATATGTTATAGTACTCAATTTGCTCGTCATTTTCATAGCATTAACATTACCGTAGCATCCAGATGACGTTGACTAGAAGTCGTTTTATGGTCATCTTAGTGATCATAGTGACATTTTCAAAGAAATCTCGGGTCAGAGAAAGAACAGCCTTTTCATTTTCAGATATGTTATAGTACTCAATTTGCTCGTCATTTTCATACCATTAACATTACCGTAGCATCCAGATGACGTTGACTAGAAGTCGTTTTATGGTCATCTTAGTGATCATAGTGACATTTTCAAAGAAATCTCGGGTCAGAGAAAGAACAGCATTTCCATTTTCAGATATGTTATAGTACTCAATTTGCTCGTCAATTTCATACCGTACTCAATACCGTAGCATCCAGATGACGTTGACTAGAAGTCGTTTTATGGTCATATTAGTGATCATAGTGACATTTTCAAAGAAATCTCGGGTCAGAGAAAGAACAGCCTTTCCATTTTCAGATATGTTATAGTACTCAATTTGCTCGTCAATTTCATACCGTACTCAATACCGTAGCATCCAGATGACGTTGACTAGAAGCCGTTTTATGGTCATCTTAGTGATCATAGTGACATTTTCAAAGAAATCTCGGGTCAGAGAAAGAACAGCCTTTTCATTTTCAGATATGTTATAGTACTCAATATGCTCGTCATTTTCATACCATTAACATTACCGTAGCATCCAGATCACGTTGACTAGAAGCTGTTTTATGATCATATTTGTGATCACAATGACATTTTCAAAGAAATCTCGGGTCAGAGAAAGAACAGCCTTTCCATTTTCAGATATGTTATAGTACTCAATTTGCACGTCAATTTCATACCGTACTCAATACCGTAGCATCCAGATGACGTTGACTAGAAGTCGTTTTATGGTCATCTTAGTGATCATAGTGACATTTTCAAAGAAATCTCGGGTCAGAGAAAGAACAGCCTTTTCATTTTCAGATATGTTATAGTAATCAATTTGCTCGTCATTTTCATACCATTAACATTACCGTAGCATCCAGATGACGTTGACTAGAAGCCGTTTTATGGTCATCTTAGTGATCATAGTGACATTTTCAAAGAAATCTCGGGTCAGAGAAAGAACAGCCTTTTCATTTTCAGATATGTTATAGTACTCAATTTGCTCGTCATTTTCATACCATTAACATTACCGTAGCATCCAGATGACGTTGACTAGAAGCCGTTTTATGGTCATCTTAGTGATCATAGTGACATTTTCAAAGAAATCTCGGGTCAGAGAAAGAACAGCCTTTCCATTTTCAGATATGTTATAGTACTCAATTTGCTCGTCATTTGCATACCATTAACATTACCGTAGCATCCAGATGACGTTGACTAGAAGCCGTTTTATGGTCATCTTAGTGATCATAGTGACATTTTCAAAGAAATCTCGGGTCAGAGAAAGAACAGCCTTTTCATTTTCAGATATGTTATAGTACTCAATTTGCTCGTCTTTTTCATACCATTAACATTACCGTAGCATCCAGATCACGTTGACTAGAAGCCGTTTTATGATCATATTTGTGATCATAGTGACACTTTCAAAGAAATCTCGGGTCAGAGAAAGAACAGCCTTTTCATTTTCAGATATGTTATAGTACTCAATTTGCTCGTCATTTTCATACCATCAACATTACCGTAGCATCCAGATCACGTTGACTAGAAGCCGTTTTATGATCATATTTGTGATCATAGTGACACTTTCAAAGAAATCTCGGGTCACAGAAAGAACAGCCTTTCCATTTTCAGATATGTTATAGTACTCAATTTGCTCGTCATTTTCATACCATTAACATTACCGTAGCATCCAGATGACGTTGACTAGAAGCCGTTTTATGATCATATTTGTGATCATAATGACATTTTCGAAGAAATCTCGGGTCAGAGAAAGAACAGCCTTTTCATTTTCAGATATGTTATAGTACTCAATTTGCTCGTCATTTTCATACCATTAACATTACCGTAGCATCCAGATCACGTTGACTAGAAGCCGTTTTATGGTCATATTAGTGATCATAGTGACATTTTCAAAGAAATCTCGGGTCAGAGAAAAAACAGCCTTTTCATTTTCAGATATGTTATAGTACTCAATTTGCTCGTCATTTTCATACCATTAACATTACCGTAGCATCCAGATCACGTTGACTAGAAGCCGTTTTATGGTCATCTTAGTGATCATAGTGACATTTTCAAAGAAATCTCGGGTCAGAGAAAGAACAGCCTTTCCATTTTCAGATATGTTATAGTACTCAATTTGCTCGTCATTTTCATACCATTAACATTACCGTAGCATCCAGATCACGTTGACTAGAAGCCGTTTTATGGTCATCTTAGTGATCATAGTGACATTTTCAAAGAAATCTCGGGTCAGAGAAAGAACAGCCTTTTCATTTTCAGATATGTTATAGTACTCAATTTGCTCGTCAATTTCATACCGTACTCAATACCGTAGCATCCAGATGACGTTGACTAGAAGCCGTTTTATGGTCATCTTAGTGATCATAGTGACATTTTCAAAGAAATCTCGGGTCAGAGAAAGAACAGCCTTTCCATTTTCAGATATGTTATAGTACTCAATTTGCTCGTCATTTTCATACCATTAACATTACCGTAGCATCCAGATCACGTTGACTAGAAGCCGTTTTATGGTCATCTTAGTGATCATAGTGACATTTTCAAAGAAATCTCGGGTCAGAGAAAGAACAGCCTTTTCATTTTCAGATATGTTATAGTACTCAATTTGCTCGTCAGTTTCATACCGTACTCAATACCGTAGCATCCAGATGACGTTGACTAGAAGCCGTTTTATGGTCATCTTAGTGATCATAGTGACATTTTCAAAGAAATCTCGGGTCAGAGAAAGAACAGCCTTTCCATTTTCAGATATGTTATAGTACTCAATTTGCTCGTCAATTTCATACCGTACTCAATACCGTAGCATCCAGATCACGTTGACTAGAAGCCGTTTCATGATCATATTAGTGATCATAATGACATTTTCAAAGAAATCTCGGGTCAGAGAAAGAACCGCCTTTCCATTTTCAGATATGTTATAGTACTCAATTTGCTCGTCATTTTCATACCATTAACATTACCGTAGCATCCAGATGACGTTGACTAGAAGCCGTTTTATGGTCATCTTAGTGATCATAGTGACATTTTCAAAGAAATCTCGGGTCAGAGAAAGAACAGCCTTTCCATTTTCAGATATGTTATAGTACTCAATTTGCTCGTCATTTTCATACCATTAACATTACCGTAGCATCCAGATGACGTTGACTAGAAGCAGTTTTATGGTCATCTTAGTGATCATAGTGACATTTTCAAAGAAATCTCGGGTCAGAGAAAGAACAGCCTTTCCATTTTCAGATATGTTATAGTACTCAATTTGCTCGTTATTTTCATACCGTACTCAATACCGTAGCATCCAGATGACGTTGACTAGAAGCCGTTTTATGGTCATCTTAGTGATCATAGTGACATTTTCAAAGAAATCTCGGGTCAGAGAAAGAACAGCCTTTCCATTTTCAGATATGTTATAGTACTCAATTTGCTCGTCATTTTCATACCATTAACATTACCGTAGCATCCAGATGACGTTGACTAGAAGCCGTTTTATGGTCATCTTAGTGATCATAGTGACATTTTCAAAGAAATCTCGGGTCACAGAAAGAACAGCCTTTCCATTTTCAGATATGTTATAGTACTCAATTTGCTCGTCATTTTCATACCATTAGCATTACCGTAGCATCCAGATGACGTTGACTAGAAGCCGTTTTATGCTCATATTTGTGATCATCATAGTGACATTTTCAAAGAAATCTCGGGTCAGAGAAAGAACAGCCTTTCCATTTTCAGATATATTATAGTACTCGATTTGCTCGTCAATTTCATACCGTACTCAATACCGTAGCATCCAGATGACGTTGACTAGAAGCCGTTTTATGGTCATCTTAGTGATCATAGTGACATTTTCAAAGAAATCTCGGGTCAGAGAAAGAACAGCCTTTCCATTTTCAGATATGTTATAGTACTCAATTTGCTCGTCATTTTCATACCATTAGCATTACCGTAGCATCCAGATGACGTTGACTAGAAGCCGTTTTATGCTCATATTTGTGATCATCATAGTGACATTTTCAAAGAAATCTCGGGTCAGAGAAAGAACAGCCTTTTCATTTTCAGATATGTTATAGTACTCAATTTGCTCGTCATTTTCATACCATTAACATTACCGTAGCATCCAGATGACGTTGACTAGAAGCCGTTTTATGCTCATATTTGTGATCATCATAGTGACATTTTCAAAGAAATCTCGGGTCAGAGAAAGAACAGCCTTTTCATTTTCAGATATGTTATAGTACTCAATTTGCTCGTCATTTTCCTACCATTAACATTATTGTAGCATCCAGATGACGTTGACTAGAAGCCGTTTTATGGTCATATTAGTGATCATAGTGACATTTTCAAAGAAATCTCGGGTCACAGAAAGAACAGCCTTTCCATTTTCAGATATGTTATAGTACTCAATTTGCTCGTCATTTTCATACCATTAACATTACCGTAGCATCCAGATGACGTTGACTAGAAGCCGTTTTATGATCATATTTGTGATCATAATGACATTTTCGAAGAAATCTCGGGTCAGAGAAAGAACAGCCTTTTCATTTTCAGATATGTTATAGTACTCAATTTGCTCGTCATTTTCATAGCATTAACATTACCGTAGCATCCAGATGACGTTGACTAGAAGTCGTTTTATGGTCATCTTAGTGATCATAGTGACATTTTCAAAGAAATCTCGGGTCAGAGAAAGAACAGCCTTTTCATTTTCAGATATGTTATAGTACTCAATTTGCTCGTCAATTTCATACCGTACTCAATACCGTAGCATCCAGATGACGTTGACTAGAAGCCGTTTTATGGTCATCTTAGTGATCATAGTGACATTTTCAAAGAAATCTCGGGTCAGAGAAAGAACAGCCTTTCCATTTTCAGATATGTTATAGTACTCAATTTGCTCGTCATTTTCATACCATTAACATTACCGTAGCATCCAGATGACGTTGACTAGAAGCCGTTTTATGGTCATCTTAGTGATCATAGTGACATTTTCAAAGAAATCTCGGGTCAGAGAAAGAACAGCCTTTTCATTTTCAGATATGTTATAGTACTCAATTTGCTCGTCAATTTCATACCGTACTCAATACCGTAGCATCCAGATGACGTTGACTAGAAGTCGTTTTATGGTCATCTTAGTGATCATAATGACATTTTCGAAGAAATCTCGGGTCAGAGAAAGAACAGCCTTTTCATTTTCAGATATGTTATAGTACTCAATTTGCTCGTCATTTTCATAGCATTAACATTACCGTAGCATCCAGATGACGTTGACTAGAAGTCGTTTTATGGTCATCTTAGTGATCATAGTGACATTTTCAAAGAAATCTCGGGTCAGAGAAAGAACAGCCTTTTCATTTTCAGATATGTTATAGTACTCAATTTGCTCGTCATTTTCATACCATTAACATTACCGTAGCATCCAGATGACGTTGACTAGAAGTCGTTTTATGGTCATCTTAGTGATCATAGTGACATTTTCAAAGAAATCTCGGGTCAGAGAAAGAACAGCCTTTCCATTTTCAGATATGTTATAGTACTCAATTTGCTCGTCAATTTCATACCGTACTCAATACCGTAGCATCCAGATGACGTTGACTAGAAGTCGTTTTATGGTCATATTAGTGATCATAGTGACATTTTCAAAGAAATCTCGGGTCAGAGAAAGAACAGCCTTTCCATTTTCAGATATGTTATAGTACTCAATTTGCTCGTCAATTTCATACCGTACTCAATACCGTAGCATCCAGATGACGTTGACTAGAAGCCGTTTTATGGTCATATTAGTGATCATAGTGACATTTTCAAAGAAATCTCGGGTCAGAGAAAGAACAGCCTTCCCATTTTCAGATATGTTATAGTACTCAATTTGCTCGTCAATTTCATACCGTACTCAATACCGTAGCATCCAGATGACGTTGACTAGAAGCCGTTTTATGGTCATCTTAGTGATCATAGTGACATTTTCAAAGAAATCTCGGGTCAGAGAAAGAACAGCCTTTTCATTTTCAGATATGTTATAGTACTCAATATGCTCGTCATTTTCATACCATTAACATTACCGTAGCATCCAGATCACGTTGACTAGAAGCTGTTTTATGATCATATTTGTGATCACAATGACATTTTCAAAGAAATCTCGGGTCAGAGAACGAACAGCCTTTCCATTTTCAGATATGTTATAGTACTCAATTTGCTCGTCATTTTCATAGCATTAACATTACCGTAGCATCCAGATGACGTTGACTAGAAGTCGTTTTATGGTCATCTTAGTGATCATAGTGACATTTTCAAAGAAATCTCGGGTCAGAGAAAGAACAGCCTTTTCATTTTCAGATATGTTATAGTAATCAATTTGCTCGTCATTTTCATACCATTAACATTACCGTAGCATCCAGATGACGTTGACTAGAAGCCGTTTTATGGTCATCTTAGTGATCATAGTGACATTTTCAAAGAAATCTCGGGTCAGAGAAAGAACAGCCTTTTCATTTTCAGATATGTTATAGTACTCAATTTGCTCGTCATTTTCATACCATTAACATTACCGTAGCATCCAGATGACGTTGACTAGAAGCCGTTTTATGGTCATCTTAGTGATCATAGTGACATTTTCAAAGAAATCTCGGGTCAGAGAAAGAACAGCCTTTCCATTTTCAGATATGTTATAGTACTCAATTTGCTCGTCATTTGCATACCATTAACATTACCGTAGCATCCAGATGACGTTGACTAGAAGCCGTTTTATGGTCATCTTAGTGATCATAGTGACATTTTCAAAGAAATCTCGGGTCAGAGAAAGAACAGCCTTTTCATTTTCAGATATGTTATAGTACTCAATTTGCTCGTCATTTTCATACCATTAACATTACCGTAGCATCCAGATGACGTTGACTAGAAGCCGTTTTATGGTCATCTTAGTGATCATAGTGACATTTTCAAAGAAATCTCGGGTCAGAGAAAGAACAGCCTTTTCATTTTCAGATATGTTATAGTACTCAATTTGCTCGTCAATTTCATACCGTACTCAATACCGTAGCATCCAGATGACGTTGACTAGAAGCCGTTTTATGGTCATCTTAGTGATCATAGTGACATTTTCAAAGAAATCTCGGGTCAGAGAAAGAACAGCCTTTCCATTTTCAGATATGTTATAGTACTCAATTTGCTCGTCATTTTCATACCATTAACATTACCGTAGCATCCAGATCACGTTGACTAGAAGCCGTTTTATGGTCATCTTAGTGATCATAGTGACATTTTCAAAGAAATCTCGGGTCAGAGAAAGAACAGCCTTTTCATTTTCAGATATGTTATAGTACTCAATTTGCTCGTCAATTTCATACCGTACTCAATACCGTAGCATCCAGATGACGTTGACTAGAAGCCGTTTTATGGTCATCTTAGTGATCATAGTGACATTTTCAAAGAAATCTCGGGTCAGAGAAAGAACAGCCTTTCCATTTTCAGATATGTTATAGTACTCAATTTGCTCGTCAATTTCATACCGTACTCAATACCGTAGCATCCAGATCACGTTGACTAGAAGCCGTTTCATGATCATATTAGTGATCATAATGACATTTTCAAAGAAATCTCGGGTCAGAGAAAGAACCGCCTTTCCATTTTCAGATATGTTATAGTACTCAATTTGCTCGTCATTTTCATACCATTAACATTACCGTAGCATCCAGATGACGTTGACTAGAAGCCGTTTTATGGTCATCTTAGTGATCATAGTGACATTTTCAAAGAAATCTCGGGTCAGAGAAAGAACAGCCTTTCCATTTTCAGATATGTTATAGTACTCAATTTGCTCGTCATTTTCATACCATTAACATTACCGTAGCATCCAGATGACGTTGACTAGAAGCAGTTTTATGGTCATCTTAGTGATCATAGTGACATTTTCAAAGAAATCTCGGGTCAGAGAAAGAACAGCCTTTCCATTTTCAGATATGTTATAGTACTCAATTTGCTCGTTATTTTCATACCGTACTCAATACCGTAGCATCCAGATGACGTTGACTAGAAGCCGTTTTATGGTCATCTTAGTGATCATAGTGACATTTTCAAAGAAATCTCGGGTCAGAGAAAGAACAGCCTTTCCATTTTCAGATATGTTATAGTACTCAATTTGCTCGTCATTTTCATACCATTAACATTACCGTAGCATCCAGATGACGTTGACTAGAAGCCGTTTTATGGTCATCTTAGTGATCATAGTGACATTTTCAAAGAAATCTCGGGTCACAGAAAGAACAGCCTTTCCATTTTCAGATATGTTATAGTACTCAATTTGCTCGTCATTTTCATACCATTAGCATTACCGTAGCATCCAGATGACGTTGACTAGAAGCCGTTTTATGCTCATATTTGTGATCATCATAGTGACATTTTCAAAGAAATCTCGGGTCAGAGAAAGAACAGCCTTTCCATTTTCAGATATATTATAGTACTCGATTTGCTCGTCAATTTCATACCGTACTCAATACCGTAGCATCCAGATGACGTTGACTAGAAGCCGTTTTATGGTCATCTTAGTGATCATAGTGACATTTTCAAAGAAATCTCGGGTCAGAGAAAGAACAGCCTTTCCATTTTCAGATATGTTATAGTACTCAATTTGCTCGTCATTTTCATACCATTAGCATTACCGTAGCATCCAGATGACGTTGACTAGAAGCCGTTTTATGCTCATATTTGTGATCATCATAGTGACATTTTCAAAGAAATCTCGGGTCAGAGAAAGAACAGCCTTTTCATTTTCAGATATGTTATAGTACTCAATTTGCTCGTCATTTTCATACCATTAACATTACCGTAGCATCCAGATGACGTTGACTAGAAGCCGTTTTATGCTCATATTTGTGATCATCATAGTGACATTTTCAAAGAAATCTCGGGTCAGAGAAAGAACAGCCTTTTCATTTTCAGATATGTTATAGTACTCAATTTGCTCGTCATTTTCCTACCATTAACATTATTGTAGCATCCAGATGACGTTGACTAGAAGCCGTTTTATGGTCATCTTAGTGATCATAGTGACATTTTCAAAGAAATCTCGGGTCAGAGAAAGAACAGCCTTTCCATTTTCAGATATGTTATAGTACTCAATTTGCTCGTCATTTTCATACCATTAACATTACCGTAGCATCCAGATGACGTTGACTAGAAGCCGTTTTATGGTCATCTTAGTGATCATAGTGACATTTTCAAAGAAATCTCGGGTCACAGAAAGAACAGCCTTTCCATTTTCAGATATGTTATAGTACTCAATTTGCTCGTCATTTTCATACCATTAGCATTACCGTAGCATCCAGATGACGTTGACTAGAAGCCGTTTTATGCTCATATTTGTGATCATCATAGTGACATTTTCAAAGAAATCTCGGGTCAGAGAAAGAACAGCCTTTCCATTTTCAGATATATTATAGTACTCGATTTGCTCGTCAATTTCATACCGTACTCAATACCGTAGCATCCAGATGACGTTGACTAGAAGCCGTTTTATGGTCATCTTAGTGATCATAGTGACATTTTCAAAGAAATCTCGGGTCAGAGAAAGAACAGCCTTTCCATTTTCAGATATGTTATAGTACTCAATTTGCTCGTCATTTTCATACCATTAGCATTACCGTAGCATCCAGATGACGTTGACTAGAAGCCGTTTTATGCTCATATTTGTGATCATCATAGTGACATTTTCAAAGAAATCTCGGGTCAGAGAAAGAACAGCCTTTTCATTTTCAGATATGTTATAGTACTCAATTTGCTCGTCATTTTCATACCATTAACATTACCGTAGCATCCAGATGACGTTGACTAGAAGCCGTTTTATGCTCATATTTGTGATCATCATAGTGACATTTTCAAAGAAATCTCGGGTCAGAGAAAGAACAGCCTTTTCATTTTCAGATATGTTATAGTACTCAATTTGCTCGTCATTTTCCTACCATTAACATTATTGTAGCATCCAGATGACGTTGACTAGAAGCCGTTTTATGGTCATATTAGTGATCATAGTGACATTTTCAAAGAAATCTCGGGTCACAGAAAGAACAGCCTTTCCATTTTCAGATATGTTATAGTACTCAATTTGCTCGTCATTTTCATACCATTAACATTACCGTAGCATCCAGATGACGTTGACTAGAAGTCGTTTTATGGTCATCTTAGTGATCATAGTGACATTTTCAAAGAAATCTCGGGTCAGAGAAAGAACAGCCTTTTCATTTTCAGATATGTTATAGTACTCAATTTGCTCGTCAATTTCATACCGTACTCAATACCGTAGCATCCAGATGACGTTGACTAGAAGCCGTTTTATGGTCATCTTAGTGATCATAGTGACATTTTCAAAGAAATCTCGGGTCAGAGAAAGAACAGCCTTTCCATTTTCAGATATGTTATAGTACTCAATTTGCTCGTCATTTTCATACCATTAACATTACCGTAGCATCCAGATGACGTTGACTAGAAGCCGTTTTATGGTCATCTTAGTGATCATAGTGACATTTTCAAAGAAATCTCGGGTCAGAGAAAGAACAGCCTTTTCATTTTCAGATATGTTATAGTACTCAATTTGCTCGTCAATTTCATACCGTACTCAATACCGTAGCATCCAGATGACGTTGACTAGAAGTCGTTTTATGGTCATCTTAGTGATCATAATGACATTTTCGAAGAAATCTCGGGTCAGAGAAAGAACAGCCTTTTCATTTTCAGATATGTTATAGTACTCAATTTGCTCGTCATTTTCATAGCATTAACATTACCGTAGCATCCAGATGACGTTGACTAGAAGTCGTTTTATGGTCATCTTAGTGATCATAGTGACATTTTCAAAGAAATCTCGGGTCAGAGAAAGAACAGCCTTTTCATTTTCAGATATGTTATAGTACTCAATTTGCTCGTCATTTTCATAGCATTAACATTACCGTAGCATCCAGATGACGTTGACTAGAAGTCGTTTTATGGTCATCTTAGTGATCATAGTGACATTTTCAAAGAAATCTCGGGTCAGAGAAAGAACAGCCTTTCCATTTTCAGATATGTTATAGTACTCAATTTGCTCGTCAATTTCATACCGTACTCAATACCGTAGCATCCAGATGACGTTGACTAGAAGTCGTTTTATGGTCATATTAGTGATCATAGTGACATTTTCAAAGAAATCTCGGGTCAGAGAAAGAACAGCCTTTCCATTTTCAGATATGTTATAGTACTCAATTTGCTCGTCAATTTCATACCGTACTCAATACCGTAGCATCCAGATGACGTTGACTAGAAGCCGTTTTATGGTCATATTAGTGATCATAGTGACATTTTCAAAGAAATCTCGGGTCAGAGAAAGAACAGCCTTTCCATTTTCAGATATGTTATAGTACTCAATTTGCTCGTCAATTTCATACCGTACTCAATACCGTAGCATCCAGATGACGTTGACTAGAAGCCGTTTTATGGTCATCTTAGTGATCATAGTGACATTTTCAAAGAAATCTCGGGTCAGAGAAAGAACAGCCTTTTCATTTTCAGATATGTTATAGTACTCAATATGCTCGTCATTTTCATACCATTAACATTACCGTAGCATCCAGATCACGTTGACTAGAAGCTGTTTTATGATCATATTTGTGATCACAATGACATTTTCAAAGAAATCTCGGGTCAGAGAAAGAACAGCCTTTCCATTTTCAGATATGTTATAGTACTCAATTTGCACGTCAATTTCATACCGTACTCAATACCGTAGCATCCAGATGACGTTGACTAGAAGTCGTTTTATGGTCATCTTAGTGATCATAGTGACATTTTCAAAGAAATCTCGGGTCAGAGAAAGAACAGCCTTTTCATTTTCAGATATGTTATAGTAATCAATTTGCTCGTCATTTTCATACCATTAACATTACCGTAGCATCCAGATGACGTTGACTAGAAGCCGTTTTATGGTCATCTTAGTGATCATAGTGACATTTTCAAAGAAATCTCGGGTCAGAGAAAGAACAGCCTTTTCATTTTCAGATATGTTATAGTACTCAATTTGCTCGTCATTTTCATACCATTAACATTACCGTAGCATCCAGATGACGTTGACTAGAAGCCGTTTTATGGTCATCTTAGTGATCATAGTGACATTTTCAAAGAAATCTCGGGTCAGAGAAAGAACAGCCTTTCCATTTTCAGATATGTTATAGTACTCAATTTGCTCGTCATTTGCATACCATTAACATTACCGTAGCATCCAGATGACGTTGACTAGAAGCCGTTTTATGGTCATCTTAGTGATCATAGTGACATTTTCAAAGAAATCTCGGGTCAGAGAAAGAACAGCCTTTTCATTTTCAGATATGTTATAGTACTCAATTTGCTCGTCATTTTCATACCATTAACATTACCGTAGCATCCAGATGACGTTGACTAGAAGCCGTTTTATGGTCATCTTAGTGATCATAGTGACATTTTCAAAGAAATCTCGGGTCAGAGAAAGAACAGCCTTTTCATTTTCAGATATGTTATAGTACTCAATTTGCTCGTCATTTTCATACCATTAACATTACCGTAGCATCCAGATCACGTTGACTAGAAGCCGTTTTATGGTCATATTAGTGATCATAGTGACATTTTCAAAGAAATCTCGGGTCAGAGAAAGAACAGCCTTTTCATTTTCAGATATGTTATAGTACTCAATTTGCTCGTCATTTTCATACCATTAACATTACCGTAGCATCCAGATCACGTTGACTAGAAGCCGTTTTATGGTCATCTTAGTGATCATAGTGACATTTTCAAAGAAATCTCGGGTCAGAGAAAGAACAGCCTTTCCATTTTCAGATATGTTATAGTACTCAATTTGCTCGTCATTTTCATACCATTAACATTACCGTAGCATCCAGATCACGTTGACTAGAAGCCGTTTTATGGTCATCTTAGTGATCATAGTGACATTTTCAAAGAAATCTCGGGTCAGAGAAAGAACAGCCTTTTCATTTTCAGATATGTTATAGTACTCAATTTGCTCGTCAATTTCATACCGTACTCAATACCGTAGCATCCAGATGACGTTGACTAGAAGCCGTTTTATGGTCATCTTAGTGATCATAGTGACATTTTCAAAGAAATCTCGGGTCAGAGAAAGAACAGCCTTTCCATTTTCAGATATGTTATAGTACTCAATTTGCTCGTCATTTTCATACCATTAACATTACCGTAGCATCCAGATCACGTTGACTAGAAGCCGTTTTATGGTCATCTTAGTGATCATAGTGACATTTTCAAAGAAATCTCGGGTCAGAGAAAGAACAGCCTTTTCATTTTCAGATATGTTATAGTACTCAATTTGCTCGTCAATTTCATACCGTACTCAATACCGTAGCATCCAGATGACGTTGACTAGAAGCCGTTTTATGGTCATCTTAGTGATCATAGTGACATTTTCAAAGAAATCTCGGGTCAGAGAAAGAACAGCCTTTCCATTTTCAGATATGTTATAGTACTCAATTTGCTCGTCAATTTCATACCGTACTCAATACCGTAGCATCCAGATGACGTTGACTAGAAGCCGTTTTATGGTCATATTAATGATCATAGTGACATTTTCAAAGAAATCTCGGGTCAGAGAAAGAACAGCCTTTCCATTTTCAGATATGTTATAGTACTCAATTTGCTCGTCAATTTCATACCGTACTCAATACCGTAGCATCCAGATGACGTTGACTAGAAGTCGTTTTATGGTCATCTTAGTGATCATAGTGACACTTTCAAAGAAATCTCGGGTCAGAGAAAGAACAGCCTTTTCATTTTCAGATATGTTATAGTACTCAATTTGCTCGTCATTTTCATACCATTAACATTACCGTAGCATCCAGATCACGTTGACTAGAAGCCGTTTTATGATCATGTTAGTGATCATAATGACATTTTCAAAGAAATCTCGGGTCAGAGAAAGAACAGCCTTTCCATTTTCAGATATGTTATAGTACTCAATTTGCTCGTCATTTTCATACCATTAACATTACCGTAGCATCCAGATGACGTTGACTAGAAGCCGTTTTATGGTCATCTTAGTGATCATAGTGACATTTTCAAAGAAATCTCGGGTCAGAGAAAGAACAGCCTTTTCATTTTCAGATATGTTATAGTACTCAATTTGCTCGTCATTTTCATACCATTAACATTACCGTAGCATCCAGATCACGTTGACTGGAAGCCGTTTTATGGTCATATTAGTGATCATAGTGACATTTTCAAAGAAATCTCGGGTCAGAGAAAGAACAGCCTTTCCATTTTCAGATATGTTATAGTACTCAATTTGCTCGTCAATTTCATACCGTACTCAATACCGTAGCATCCAGATGACGTTGACTAGAAGTCGTTTTATGGTCATCTTAGTGATCATAGTGACACTTTCAAAGAAATCTCGGGTCAGAGAAAGAACAGCCTTTTCATTTTCAGATATGTTATAGTACTCAATTTGCTCGTCATTTTCATACCATTAACATTACCGTAGCATCCAGATGACATTGACTAGAAGCCGTTTTATGGTCATCTTAGTGATCATAGTGACATTTTCAAAGAAATCTCGGGTCAGAGAAAGAACAGCCTTTCCATTTTCAGATATGTTATAGTACTCAATTTGCTCGTCATTTTCATACCATTAACATTACCGTAGCATCCAGATCACGTTGACTAGAAGCCGTTTTATGGTCATCTTAGTGATCATAGTGACATTTTCAAAGAAATCTCGGGTCAGAGAAAGAACAGCCTTTTCATTTTCAGATATGTTATAGTACTCAATTTGCTCGTCAATTTCATACCGTACTCAATACCGTAGCATCCAGATGACGTTGACTAGAAGCCGTTTTATGGTCATCTTAGTGATCATAGTGACATTTTCAAAGAAATCTCGGGTCAGAGAAAGAACAGCCTTTTCATTTTCAGATATGTTATAGTACTCAATTTGCTCGTCAATTTCATACCGTACTCAATACCGTAGCATCCAGATGACGTTGACTAGAAGCCGTTTTATGGTCATATTAATGATCATAGTGACATTTTCAAAGAAATCTCGGGTCAGAGAAAGAACAGCCTTTCCATTTTCAGATATGTTATAGTACTCAATTTGCTCGTCAATTTCATACCGTACTCAAAACCGTAGCATCCAGATGACGTTGACTAGAAGTCGTTTTATGGTCATCTTAGTGATCATAGTGACACTTTCAAAGAAATCTCGGGTCAGAGAAAGAACAGCCTTTTCATTTTCAGATATGTTATAGTACTCAATTTGCTCGTCATTTTCATACCATTAACATTACCGTAGCATCCAGATGACATTGACTAGAAGCCGTTTTATGGTCATCTTAGTGATCATAGTGACATTTTCAAAGAAATCTCGGGTCAGAGAAAGAACAGCCTTTTCATTATTCAGATATGTTATAGTACTCAATTTGCTCGTCATTTTCATACCATTAACATTACCGTAGCATCCAGATCACGTTGACTAGAAGCCGTTTTATGATCATATTAGTGATCATAATGACATTTTCAAAGAAATCTCGGGTCAGAGAAAGAACAGCCTTTCCATTTTCAGATATGTTATAGTACTCAATTTGCTCGTCATTTTCATACCATTAACATTACCGTAGCATCCAGATGACATTGACTAGAAGCCGTTTTATGGTCATCTTAGTGATCATAGTGACATTTTCAAAGAAATCTCGGGTCAGAGAAAGAACAGCCTTTTCATTATTCAGATATGTTATAGTACTCAATTTGCTCGTCATTTTCATACCATTAACATTACCGTAGCATCCAGATCACGTTGACTAGAAGCCGTTTTATGGTCATCTTAGTGATCATAGTGACATTTTCAAAGAAATCTCGGGTCAGAGAAAGAACAGCCTTTTCATTTTCAGATATGTTATAGTACTCAATTTGCTCGTCATTTTCATACCATTAACATTACCGTAGCATCCAGATGACATTGACTAGAAGCCGTTTTATGGTCATCTTAGTGATCATAGTGACATTTTCAAAGAAATCTCGGGTCAGAGAAAGAACAGCCTTTTCATTATTCAGATATGTTATAGTACTCAATTTGCTCGTCATTTTCATACCATTAACATTACCGTAGCATCCAGATCACGTTGACTAGAAGCCGTTTTATGATCATATTAGTGATCATAATGACATTTTCAAAGAAATCTCGGGTCAGAGAAAGAACAGCCTTTCCATTTTCAGATATGTTATAGTACTCAATTTGCTCGTCATTTTCATACCATTAACATTACCGTAGCATCCAGATCACGTTGACTGGAAGCCGTTTTATGGTCATATTAGTGATCATAGTGACATTTTCAAAGAAATCTCGGGTCAGAGAAAGAACAGCCTTTCCATTTTCAGATATGTTATAGTACTCAATTTGCTCGTCATTTTCATACCATTAACATTACCGTAGCATCCAGATGACATTGACTAGAAGCCGTTTTATGGTCATCTTAGTGATCATAGTGACATTTTCAAAGAAATCTCGGGTCAGAGAAAGAACAGCCTTTCCATTTTCAGATATGTTATAGTACTCAATTTGCTCGTCATTTTCATACCATTAACATTACCGTAGCATCCAGATGACGTTGACTAGAAGCCGTTTTATGGTCATATTAGTGATCATAGTGACATTTTCAAAGAAATCTCGGGTCAGAGAAAGAACAGCCTTTCCATTTTCAGATATGTTATAGTACTCAATTTGCTCGTCAATTTCATACCGTACTCAATACCGTAGCATCCAGATGACGTTGACTAGAAGCCGTTTTATGGTCATCTTAGTGATCATAGTGACATTTTCAAAGAAATCTCGGGTCAGAGAAAGAACAGCCTTTTCATTTTCAGATATGTTATAGTACTCAATTTGCTCGTCATTTTCATACCATTAACATTACCGTAGCATCCAGATGACGTTACGACAAATCTACAGTAAAAGCAGCCGTGAAACGTAGTTCCAATCGAGGATGCCGTGCAAAGTTTAAAAAGGGTCATGCGATTCAAAAAACTTCATTTCAATTTTGAACATAAATTTCAAATGAGCCTTTTTTGTGCCTTTCATTTTCATTTTCAGTAGAAATCATTGGGAATAAAAGGTCACGTTTGGAAACTTTTTGTTTTTGAAATAACTGAAAGCTCATGATGAGCCTTTTTAAACCCTAATTTTTCCCGTGAGCTTGGTTTTGAAATGAGCCCCATGAGCTTTTTTAAACTTCACGCTGATTTCGAAATGAGCCCTATGAGCCTTTTTGGGCTCAAAATTGAGCTCTATTCGGAACCCTATCTCAAACCCTGGCTCTGGTTTAGACATGTATGGATCACACACTCTTTATTTGTGTAGAAAATTAGCCTTAAATTTCAAATACTGTGTTTCAAAAGGAAGTCTGAAAAAGACACAAAAAAACGAAGAATTCGATGCTTTTCGAAAAGTAAAAATGGACTTTCCATTAAAAACTGTTTCATAAAGTTCAGATGTCTCATTTCAAAAACTTTGTTTGCTTAATTAAGCGAGGTAGGTGATCAGAGGTGCACGGAAGTGATTTTTTTTTATATGGAAGGCGGAAGACGGAACACGGAACACATTTTTTATAACGGAAGACGGAACGCGGAAGACGGAAGTAAAAAAGTTCCGGAAGACAAAAGACGGAAGAAAGACGGAAGGGACTGTTTGTGACCAAAAGTACTAAAAAGTAGAAAAATGTAGTCATTAGTATATTTTAATGTCAGAAAACACTTCCAAACAACTTTTTGAGCCTCGGAAACTAGTTTTCCCAAACGAGTGCACAATTTTTCGTTACTTAAATCCCTTTCGTTTTACTTCCGTTTCCTTCCGTTTTTGACAAATCTATACGGAAGACGGAACACGGAAGACGGAAGAGAAAAAAGTGGCGGAAGACGGAAGACGGAAGACGGAATTCCGTGCACCTCTGGAGGTAATGGTCAAAATGAATGCACACTGGGGTCTTCAGGGAAAATAGGTCAGCTTTGAGGGTCTAAAAAAGTGGTTTCCAGATATCCGATTTTTCAGAAATTTTATAGATGTATAGAGCAATTAAAAAACTCTATTTATGTAGTCAGCAACTTTTTCATAGGACCACAATCCAGTTAGCTAGGTCGCATGGAGGTAAAAAGGCTCCGAAATGAGCTCCATTGTCAGGAATCTTGGCTTAACTAACTGGATTGCAATAATATTAAAAAAGTATCAACTACAGAAATAAAGTTCTTGAGTTTTTCTATACTTCCACTAAATTTCAGAAAAATCGGATATCTGGAAACCACTTTTTCAGACACTCAAAGTTGACCGATGCGAACTGAAAACGCCGGTTCGCACATTTATTTTGGCCAGTACCGTAACGTCCGTAAGTGGACATTTTTCTGATTCTTATCGCCGATTCGGAGCTTCCAAGTTGATATAGTCAAGTTTCAGAGAAATCTCGCACTTTAAACTTCATAAAATTAGGTTACCTACAGTAAGAAAAACTGTGTTCATATGTATTAGGTTGGCAAGTATGAAACCGGACTCGTCTTTCTTTGACTGTTACTCGAAGAAAAGTGAATCGATTATTTTTTTATCTACCTCATTTGAAAGAGGGTTTTATTGCGCATCGTTTCATATATTATTTGCCCGTTTTTATCTGTTTAACTTCGTTAAAAAATCGTCCAGATATGTGCGACCGAAAATTCCTCATGCGCGCTTGCTTATGGTACGACTTCAAGCAACGCAAATCGGCTTCTGAATCTCTTCGTACATTGTCAGAAGTATTTGGCGATGAAGCCATGTCTAGGACTCAAGTTTATGAATGGTTTAAACGATTCGAAAATGGCGACAAGAACCTTGAGGACCGCGGACGTGGCCATCCACCACAAACCATTGATATCGATGTTTTAAAGAAAGCCATTGAATCGGATCCAAGTCAAACCACACGCCAACTTGCTTAGCAGTTCGGATGCACTCATACCACTATTGAAACTTATTTGCACACGATTGGCAAAACGAATAGGTGTGGAAAATGGACGCCGCATGAACTCAGTGATATCAACAAAGCAACCAGGGTATCAACTGCTGAAATTTTTCTTCGTCGCGTCTAGAATTCCGGATTTTTCGCCTCGATAGTGACTGGAGATGAAAAATGGATTTGTTACGACAACACTACAAGAAAAAGGCAGTGGCTAGACGTTGGCGAACACCCGAAACCTACCCCAAAACCGGAGTTTCATGGAAAAAAGGTTATGCTTTGCGTTTGGTGGAATAGTAAAGGTGTCGTTTATTTTGAGCTACTAAAATCGGGTCAGACGGTTACTGCGGATGTCTACAGACGCCAACTTGAACCAGTCGATGAAGCTCTGCGTCGCCAAGGAGTGGTTACCACCTCCTCCAAGTTGCTTCATGACAACGCCCGTCCGCATGTTGCAAAGATCACCGCACAGAAAATCGAAGAGCTTGGCTGGGAAATTCTTCTTCACGCGCCATATAGCCCTGACACTGCTTCATCGGATTTCCATTTGTTCCGGTCGATGCAGCACTTTTTGGCCGAGAAACATTTCAAGAACCACGACGAAATCGAAAAATGGGTAGACTCGTATTTCACATCGCAGCCACCGGAGTTTTTCCATAGAGGCATCCATTCTTTGCGTGCTCGTTGGCAACAAGTCATTGATAATGATGGTGAATATATTTTAGATTGAAGTTATAAAGTTCCGATTTTACAATAAATTTTTTTCCATAACAAAAATCCGGTTTCATACTTGCCAACCTAATAAATCAAAATTTCAAGGCCTACTACCCACCCAAAGAATTTCAATTTTCGACCACTTTTTTCTGTTTCAAATCGTTTAAATACTCCATTATTACTAATAAGACTTGATAAATTTCATTTGTGTCCATTTACATCCTTTTCACCATCCAAATGTGTGCGGAATAGAGAGGGCTCATTCATCTCAGCTAGTACTGTAAAATCGCAAAAAAACTTCGCAACCCGTTTATATCTAGATTAGAAATGACAGTAGTACATGGCTTAAATTTAGAAATACAAGATAGCCAAAACAGTGACAATGATATAAATGGAAGTGGAAAGCGATGCAGCATCATCGAAAAATCTTCGTGTAGTTGTGACGATATCAGGTCCAATGACTCTTGGAACAGTGCAGCAGCAGTTGTCTGGAAATTGTTCAGTTTTTTGTGACGTTTCGCAACCGGTCATTTTAGAACTGTGTCATTTCGCAACCAAAAATACAAGTGTCGTTCCAGAAAATGTTGATGCCGATAAGCTCAACGATAAAATTGATAATCTAGCCGTTCAGAAACTTTTCCGCAAAGCAGGTAATATCAGTTCATAAAGTTGCGAAATGGCTGGTTGCTAAACGTCACAGTTGCAAAAATCCTTCAAAAAACTCACTAACACATACAGCATTCGAGCTGTAAGGTGTACACTGATAGTCCGCTTGACATCCCACATTGATTTTGAATCCTCCGTTTATACAAACT
Organism: Caenorhabditis zanzibari; assembly: GCA_963966625.1. Classification (NCBI taxonomy): domain Eukaryota; kingdom Metazoa; phylum Nematoda; class Chromadorea; order Rhabditida; family Rhabditidae; genus Caenorhabditis; species Caenorhabditis zanzibari. Next base: position 5,514,733 of record OZ016471.1, read on the forward strand.
GGATACATATTGCATGCTAAAATCTCCATTCATCAATTCCGCCTATTTTGGATTTACAAACTCACGAAATTCGGAGTAAAACCGAAACGGATCGGAACCACAAATGTATCGATACCGACCGTCGACTTGGGTGCCGAGCAACTCTTGCTGGGAAATTAGTTGAGCTTGATAAGACTCGAAAAGAATAGATAATAGTAAAGAGGTGACTAGTTTCATGATGACTAGTTTGTATTGTTTTGTTTGGAGAACGAAAACTGAATTTGGAAAAACGAGGGGAGGAACGCGAGGATATAAAAACCATGGATGATGACAATGAATGTTGGCTCAGCTGTCAGAAAGAGAATTTTTCTCTTTCTGGGAGAAAGGTTCTTGTCTGTTTTGGGAAAGTGATGAAATTGGAATTCAGGGAGGATGAAAAGTACAAAAGTTTTAAAAGAATGAATCATCAAAGTTCATAATGAATTTTTACTTATTTATGCTTAAATTATCGTCCCATTTCAGTATTTACGAAAATAACATGATTTTTGCAAAAAAATCGATTTTCAAATCAAGAACATAAATTTTCTAACCTATTTCAGAAAATGCAGAATTTTTCGTTGATTCGATTGCACCTAAAATCGCTGCTCAAAACGCAATAGAAACATTTTTATGAGCAAATTTAACTTTGTCGCGCTCGCCGCTGCCGACACATTGGGCGCTTCCGAATCTGCAGAAAATTCTAAATTTTTTGAAAAAGTTCAGAAAAAATGTAAGTTCGCGATGTGAAAATCGATTTCCTCGAGGTTCATCGATTTTTATGCGAAAAATTGTTATTTTCGTCAATAGTTGGATCAAATTTCAACATCCGCGCAATTCACTGAAGTTTTGGCTCTCTGCCGTAATCGAACTGCAAGGTGAAGCGATTTACGACGCGCGGTTTCGAAACGAAACATTTTCGAAATTGTTTTTCACCCAATTTTCGCATATTTTTGCCTAAATTTACATTTTTTTCGAAGATTTTTCAACGTTTTTATCTCGAAATTTTCGCATTTTTTGCTTTAAATTTCTGAGGAAATCGAATTTGAACATCCGCGCAATTTACAGAAATTTCGGCTCTCTACCGTAATCAAACTGCAAGCTGAAGCGATTTACGACGAGCGGTTTCGAAACGAAACAATTTCAAAACTGTTTTTCGCATCAATTCCTGCTTAGTTTGGCCTAAATTCGCTTTTTTTTGGAAATCTTATAAGGTTTTCTGGCAAAATTTTCGAATTTTTTTGCTCAAAATTCCGTCGGCGTCAATAAAATCAGTATCGCAACAGTTGGCCGCGCTCACAAAAATTGCAATCCGTCCAAATTCTCAGTTTCTTCCCTACGAATTTTATTTAACACTTTTTTAACAATAAAAAATATTTTTTGCAGGTATCCCCATAATGGAGGCCTCAGGAGTGTTTTCGCAACGCCGACACATCGTCTACGTTGCCAACGCGATTCAGATTCTTTTCACTATCGCATTTGCTGCTGATGTGCTGTTCGGACTCATTTCAGCCGAAGGTCTGCACGTCGATTTTAAAGACTTGAATGATGGGTTCTGGCCTTTTTACATCATCTTTTTGATGTCGTCTTCTTTCTTTGGATGCAAAATTAATATGACATGCTGTGACGATTGTGAAGGAGATTTGCGTGGTAAATGCATCGAACGTTATTTGGTTGGATGTATCGGAATGCTTTCCTTCACAACCTATTCATTCGTTATCATTGGTTTTTATGACTACTCGCTCGTGGTAAGTTGCCAATTTGTAGTAGACTTACAGTATTTTTTTTAAAAATTTTCTCAAATGATCGTCCTTCAAGCATTTACAAAAATAACAATATTTTTGACAATAGAAACAATAAAAGTTATTTAATACTCGAGAAAATCGGTTTTTAAAACGCCAACTCACATTTTTCAAACCTATTTTTTCTAATCTTCTACATTCTACATTCATTGAAATAGGTTAGAAAAAATGTAAGTTGGTGATTTGAAAATCGATGTTCTCGAGTTTTGACGACTTTTGTGCAACAATATTGTTATTTTCGTAAATACTCAGACAGCGAAAATGTAAATAATAACCTGCAATTTCAAATTTTCAGACTAAAATCTGCATCTACTTCGTCTGTAACATCGCCTCGATCATTGTCTACTACAACTTCATCCGCGAAATCGAAAGTTTGTGCCGATTGAAACACAAGAAAACTCATGTCGTCATTGTGCTTCTCATCTTTGCCTTCCTTTTCTTCGCACGCTATTGTAGAACCTCTCGAACTGATCCTGTGCTCTACCTGGCTTGCGTTTATCTGTACGTTCCATGCTACGTAATCACACTGATAACTATCGTGAGCGGTAATCTCAAACTAGTGGATCAGAGCGGAGCAAGAGATGGTAGAGGATCGGCAAGTGTTGGAAACACTAATGTCGCCCCTAGTAAGCCGCCGGCCCAACTTGTCATCAAACAGACTGTTGGTCTCAAATGCAATGTGATCGACGAAACAAAACCTTCAGCACCGATTCAGCAGCAGTGAGATATTAACAAAAATGTAAAATGTGATTATTTTTTCTTTTCAGATCAACCGACGTCGAGTGCGAGATTTGCATGGTGAAGTGTGACGGAAAAGTCGAGAATCGAACTCCACGTCTTCTGGTCACCTGTGGACACACCATGTGCCAGGGATGCATCAAGCAAATGCTTGCTAGCAACAACCAGCATCAAATTACCTGCCCATTCTGTCAGCAAGTGACTGTTGTCCGCGATGGAAACGTTGAGAATCTTCCGAAGAATTTCGCAATTCTCAAACTTTTTGGATAAGGAAACTCAAAGAATGCTTCTCACACTGTTTTACCCTTCTCATAATTTACAATTTCATCTGTTATTTGTTAATTGTTTTCCTTTAATTTTTAAGCTTTAATTTATGATAAATCATCTAAAAATCTCCAAGATAGCAGAATTCGAAAAAGGTGGTGCGGTGGGAACAATTGATGTTTCCAGAGAAATCCGATAGCAATTATCTTGGCTTCGGGACATTCCGCAGCCAGACATTTCGCAGCTAAAAATGCGCTATTTTGCCCATAAAATATCTCAAAATGACTGCAAAAATGACAACAATTTATAAAAATAACCGCTGCCATCGTTAAATGTCTATTTCTTGTTTATTTTGAGACAATTTATGCGAGAAATAGTGCATTTTTGTCTGCGAGATGTCCGGCTGCGAAATGTCTGGCTCGGAGCCTAAAACGGAGCTAACGAAACAGATTTCAAGCTTTTTGCCTCTAAGTTCAGTTTCCAACAACGTTTTTTTTTGCAGTTTTGAATATTTTTGGGTCATTTTCGATTTTTTTAAATCGATTTTTAATCGAACTGCAAGCGCAAAGCGATTTACGGCGCGGTTTCGAAACTAAAGAATTTCGAAACTGTTTTTCACATCGATTGTGGCCAAAATTTACATTTTTTTCGAAGAATTTTCACCGTTTTCTATTCAGCGAAATTTCCGCATTTTTTCGCTTGAAATTCCGTCGGAAATCAAATTTGAACACCCGCGCCAATTACAGAAATTTCGGCTACCGTAATCAAATTGCAAAGTGAAGCGATTTACGACGCGTGGTTCCGAACTGTTTTTTCTCACTCGTAAATTTCTGCTCATTTTGCCCTAAAATTACCTTTTTTTGATTTTTCAACATTTTTGCCAAATTTTCAGCATTTTTTGCTTGGAATTCTGTTGCAAATAAAATTTGAACACCCGCGCAATTCACACAAATTACGGCTCTCTACCGTAATCGAACTGCAAGCGCAAAGCGATTTACGACGAGCGGTTTCGAAACGAAACAATTTCGGAACTGTTTCTCACCCAATTTTCGCTTGTTTTCACGGCACCCCAGAGCGCCAAAGTAGAAAAGTACGCCAACACGCAAAATGCGCCAAGTCGGTTGGCGCGATTCTCGATATACGGGAAATTTTTTTTCATTTTTTCAACTGAAAATCACTATTTCGGTGATAAATCGTTTATGAGCTCGTTTTTCAGGAAATCCTCTTTCACAATGTTAGAGTAGCTCTCTAGCTATCGAATGAATACAAGAACATGTGATTTCATGATGAATTGCATGATAAATTACGCACTTTCAATTTTAGTACTGATTCCAATTTCAAATTTCGTTCAGACCCTGAAAAGACGCTTGATGGCTGATTTTTATTACTTCATTCAGTTGAAAACACTAATTAGAAGTAAAAATAAGTATTTTTAATCGTAAAAAGCGATCTAAATTGCCCACATAATACTGAATTTTAAAAAGTGTGTTCACCGTTGTGATTCAGCATGAAATCACATGTTCTTGTATTCATTCGATAGCTGAAGAGCTACTCTAACATTGTGAAAGAGGATTTTCTGAAAAACGAGCTCATTAACGATTTATCACCAAAATAGTGATTTTCAGTTGAAAAAATGAAAAAAAATTCCCGTGTATCGAGAATCGCGCCAACCGACTTGGCGCACTTTGCGTGTTGGCGTACTTTTCTACTTTGGCGCTCTGGGGTGCCGTGGTTTTGGCCTAAATTTACATTTTTTCGAAGATTTTTCAGCATTTTTTGCCGAAATGTTTGCATTTTTCGCTTGGAATTCTTAATTTTCAATTGCTTCCACGCGAATATTATTTAACACTTTTTTCACAAAAAAGAAATATTTTTTGCAGGTATGCCCGTAAAGCTCACTTCAGAGGCCTCTGGCCGACACATCGTCAGAGGTGCCAACGTGTTTCTGGTTTTTACCACTATCGCATTTGCTGCTATTGTTCTGTTCGAACTCATTTCAACTGAAGGTCTGAAAGTTAATGGTAAACGTGTCGTGTATGATGGTTTCACGATTCTTTGCATCGCCGTATCGATGTCACTCATTATCACCGGAATCAAATTGGCCATGAATTTCATGCATGAAGACTGTGATGAAGAAGGCTTGCTTGATAAATGCAAAGAATTTTATGTAATTGGATGTATCGGAATGCTTTCCTTCTCAATCCTGTCATTCGTTCTCATTGGTTTTTATGACTATTCGCTCGCGGTAAGTTGCGAATTTCAATGGATGTGACGCCAAAGTTTTCGGCGTTCTATTTTATACTGTCGTTTCAAGAGAATCAAGTGAGAAACATTTTTCAAAACAAATTTTAAAATAAATAACGCCCCCAATTGCAACTCCGCCGCACAGTTTTTCATGTTTTCTCCACTTTTTTAGGAGAAAAACTGAAAATTTGTGAAATTCAGAGAGAAAATCGGCACTTCGGAAACCCATCGGAACCCACTGGAATCAGAGAACATGACGAAAAAACGTTTTTTTTAAGCATAATTTTCACAACAGCTGGTTCCGTTGGATTTTCTAGGTGCCGATTTTTGATTTTCTACTTGAATTTCACAAATTTTCACAGTGGAGGCGTTGCTTATTTTAAAATTTTTTTTTGTTTTGGAAAACTTTTTTGCTTGGTTCTCTTGAAGTGCCGCTCACTTTCTCTCTGTTTATTTTAACCCTTGCAATCTCAAAATTTTCAGACGAACATCTGCATCTACTTCGTCTGTAACATCACCTCAATCGTTCTCTACTACACCTTCATCCGCGAAATCGAGCGTTTTTGCCAATTGAAACACAAGAAAACTCATGTCGCCATTGTGCTTATCATCTGTGCCTTCCTTCTCTTCGCCCGCTATTGTAGGCCTTCTCGCCCAGATCCCGTGCTCTACCTGGCTTGCACTTATCTGTACGTTCCATGCTACGTAATCACACTGATCACTATCGTGAGTGGTAATCTCAAATTGATGGATCAGCGCAGAGCAAGAAATGTTAGAGGATCGCCAAGTGTTGGAAACATTACGCCGTCGGTCCCAGCTGTCACCAAACAGACCGTTGGTGTCAAATGCAATGTGATCGACGAAACAAAACCTTCAGCACCGATTCAGCAGCAGTGAGATATTAACAAAAATGTAAAATGTGATTATTTTTTCTTTTCAGATCAACCGACGTCGAGTGCGAGATTTGCATGGTGAAGTGTGACGGAAAAGTCGAGAATCGAACTCCACGTCTTCTGGTCACCTGTGGACACACCATGTGCCAGGGATGCATCAAGCAAATGCTTGCTAGCAACAACCAGCATCAAATTACCTGCCCATTCTGTCAGCAAGTGACTGTTGTCCGCGATGGAAACGTTGAGAATCTGCCGAAGAACTTCGCGATTCTCAAACTTTTTGGATAAGAAAACTCAAAGAATACTTCTCACATTGTTTTACCCTTCTCATAATTCACAATCTCACCTGTTATTTGTTAATTGTTTTCCTTTAATTTTTAAGCTTTAAATTATGATAAATCATCTATAAATCACCAAGATAAATAGCAAAATTTGAAAAAAGGCGGTGCGGTGGGAACAATTGATGTTTCCAGAGAAATCCGATAGCAATTATCTTGGCTTCGGGACATTCCGCAGACGGACTCTTCGCAGCCAAAAATGCACTATTTTGCTCATCAAATATCTCAAAATGACAACAATGTATGAAAAAAACCGCTGCCATCGTTAAATGTCTATTTCTTGTTCATTTTGAGACAATTTATGCGAAAAATAAGGCGTTTTTGGCTGCGGAATGTCTCGGAGCCTAAAACGGAGCTAACGAAACAGATTTCAAGCATTTTGTCTCTAAATTCAGTTTCCAACAACATTTTTTAGCAAATTTGAATAATTTTGGGTCATTTTGTGGTGTTTTTTTGATAATTTTTCATTTTTACTGCAATTTCAATCTTCGAATTTTTGAATATCCTGTTCTCTTTTTACAGTTTTTACCAAGCTTTCCTGCTTCAATGTTTTATTAATATTATTCGCACCTGAAATTTTTTTCCGGGTCCCTTTCTGTTATGCCAAACTCTGTTTTCATGTTTCCACTTCTCATAAACACAATTCTGTCGTTTCAATTTCCTCTTGTTCCTTAAAACTCTCCATTCATCATCTCCATCGGAATCCCCTCTCGAATTTTATTGCGCCATCTTTGGTGTACTCTTTAGAAACGGAGCACACCAAAGATTTATGAGTGTTCGGATTGGAAGTTGCGATAAGATGGGGGACATGGAAATGAACCACTTGCCACCATAATTAATGAGTTTTGCGAAAAAAGGAAAAAGAGTTGAGCCAATTGAAAAATGAGTGGAATTGATAAAGATCTTCTTGAATCAGTATTTCAAAAACGGAATCACAATTTCTTATAGATTCTCTGAAACTGAAAAAATTCCAACCAAAAACTTTGGAAAAAAAATTTTCGAAAAATATTTTGATTTCTTTTTTTGAAAATTTTTTTTTCAATTTTCAAAAAAAAAATTTTTCTAAAAGTTTTTCAAAATTTCTAGTTTCTTCCAGACTCGGTCCCTCTCTCCCAATCTCAAATTCTCTTCAAAACTATTTCGAAACCCACTCTCTTTTAAATTCAGAATTGATTACGGCACCACCCGGGGACCACCGCGGTTCGGTTGTGACATCTTCTAACCCCCCAGACGACTTTTTGAAGTGGACATAGAGAAATAGTGTGAGAGATGAAGAGACGCAGATGCTCTTTCGAACGAAAGGAAACTTTTGATTTCGAGCGATGGAATTAGTGGGAAAACGGAGAAAATACGAAAAAGGAAGGAACCACTTGGAAAATTCTCAAGTGGTTCGAAAATAAATTGGTAAAATTAGGTCAGAAGAAATCGTGATAACGAAATCTACAACGAAAACTACAGTAGTTTTCAAAGTTTTATTGAGGATTTTACGACTCCATGACATTTCGGAAGCGGACACTTCGAAAGTGTGACGTTTTGCAAGTGTGACGTTTCGCATATTCGAAACTTCGCACTTTCGAAACGTTGCACTTCAAAAAGTCGCACTTGCGGAACGTCGCACTTTCGAAACGTCGCACTTTTCAAACGTTAAAATTGCGAAATATCACATTCGCGAAACGTTGCTCATTCGAAAGGTCACAATTTCGAAACGTCATACTTGCGAAACGTCACACTTTCGAAAAGTCACTGTGGAGAAAAGTCACACTTTCAAAACTTTGCACTTTCGAAACGTAACACTTTTAAAATGTTTCTTGAAATTGGCAGTGTTCTGAAAATTTCCAAAACTCAAATTCTTTTTAAAAATACAAAAATTCATTAATACCGAAGTAGAGGGCATACACCGATGGACCAGAATCAACATCAATACAAAAAATAAGTACACAGAAAAATACAGAAAAATAGGTTCATAGAACTTAACATGGGAAAACGAGGCATTTTAAGGCAGGCATTGGGGGAGAGACAATGAGTTACCGGTTTCTGAGACAGCAAAATGGAGCAATTGGATTGGATAAAATGTGATGGTGAAGGAAGGCGAGATACCCATAGAAAGAAAACGACGTAGAATCTACAGTATGAAGGGCAAGAAACATGAGATTAGGGAGAAACAATCTGAGGGAAAGCCGAGAGGAATCTTTCCAGCACCATAACAGCGTCAGGTCGTCCCATGACTCGGAGGGTTTGAAGGAGGTCGGGCACGGCACGAGCGGATCCAGAAGATGAGGCTTCCCAAAGATCGAGGAGCAAGGAGGTTGGAGAGCATTTGGGGAATGAGGCGAAGAACTGAAAGATGAATTTGGATTCAAATTTGGAGAAGTTTAGTAGCGAAGTCAGAGTCAGAGTCCTACATTATAAGCTATTTAGTACAGTAATTTGTAGTTCAGTTAAGGCTATTTAGTACAGTATTGGCTAAAAGAAATGCGCGCACTGGCTTTTTCCGTGGAAATAGGTGAACTTTGATGTCTGAAAAAAGTGGTTTCCGGAAATCCGATTTTTCGGAAACTTTTTTTATGTATAGAACAACTCAAGAACTCTATTTTTGTAGTTGACCACTTTTTCATAGGACCACAATCCAGTTAGTTAGATCGCGTGGAAGCCAAAAGGATCAAAAATTACGAAAATTTGAGGTGACGTTATTCAACTCAGCCTAACGAACCGGATAGTGGTCCTATGAAAAAATTGTCAACTACAAAAATCGAGTTCTTGAGTTGTTCTATACATATACAAAACTTCAGAAGAATTGGATGGCTGGAAACCATTTTTTTAGACCGTCAAGGTTGTCCTATTTTTACTGAAAATACCATTGAAACACATCAACGTTTATTCTCAAAGTCATCTCCCTTATCTCCCATTACTGTAACCGTAACCCTTCCCTTACCTGCAAATATCGATCATAATGCAACTTCTTCGCCAATCCTCTCCAATCCGAATGCGAATCATTCGGCATATCCAACAACCTCGCCAACTCATCCTTCACCCCAAACGGCAGCCGAAAGTCGACAAAAACCAATCCCTTCTCTCGTTCATCCGCCGTCGCGTCGTACAAATTTGCCTCATTGCACACTTCCATGACCATTGGCTCCGTTGAGCTCGCCTTCTGATAGACGATGACTCGCGTTGAGAATGGCGGAGGATTGTGCTCTTTCGGTCGGAATTTCAGCGAGCAGTGCAGACCGTTCTGAGCGACCCATCTGTGTTGGGTTTCGGAGATCTCGACGACTTCAGGACCTTCACAAGAGAATCCTGGGACGACGTCTTCTATGCAAATGCAGAGATTGCCCTTCTCGTTGAGAATGAAATCATTGGATTCGCAAAGAAGTCGAGATCCATCTTCCTGTTTCCATACACTTTCCATTGCGGCACCTGTCTCCGGGACACAATAGACCCTCAATTCGAAGGATCGTCTATACGCTGACAACTCAGTGGGCCCAAATACAGCAAGATGGACTCTTTTCGAAGCACTCAATGAGTTTCTCCTCGGATGTCCCGCCAACATAAGTCTCGCTAGCGAATTCGTCATCACGTGACACCATCCGAATCCGTCGTTCTTCTTTCCAGGCTGCTCGAATTGCACAAACATGTTGGTGTTCAAGTCTTCCTCTCCAATCGTCACAGCCTTCTGCCATCCGGATCCTTCGTCGGCGTACAGTGTGAATTGCCAATTGTCACGTGGGAAAGTGGAAGCACAATGGCGGAATGAGACGACGACGGGGCGATGGAGAATACTTTCATGGGAAGATATCATGGAGACGTCGCATTGACCAATGACGATGACTGGGGAAAGAGCGGATTCAATGGCTGAAAAATGTCACGGTTTCAATGATACTGTAATTCAGTGTTTTGAGGCACATCGTATTGCGAGATTGCACATCGTATTGCGAGATTTGCGAGATTCAATTTCATGCATATGGTTTCAATTATTATTCAGTTTCTGAGTTCCGCAAAAACGACACTCCGCAAAAATTTAGTGCGCCTTGTTTAACGTAAATCGATGCAAGCTTTCAAATAATTCACTTGACTCGGACTTGACACACCAAGCGGCTCGAAGTATGTACAATGAATTACTGACAATATCTCCAGCAAAAAGACTTGAAATTACTGAAGTCGCCCAAGATCGTCAACGAAACTGGTTTAAAAACGTTTTTTCGAAAGCTCGTGTCGGTTTACGTTGAACAAGGCGCACTCGATTCTTGGGGAGTGTCGTTGTTGCGGGGGCTCACGGATTGGCGCGCCGACCGATTCTATGCATTTTTGCGTCAAGCTGCAAAACAGGCTTACGTTATTCGCAAAAAGTTTCATACACGCCTACGTAAAAATTCACAGATGCGGAGGGCTACCCGATTCCGCTACCGTTTGGCTGAATTTCCCGACCGAATCAAAAACTGAATACAGTTTCAATAAGTTTTCATTTTCTAGTCTTATAATATATGTAGTTCCTTGATTGTTAATTAGTTGTTACTTTCTTCAAAAAACTCACGCGGTAAGTGTGGCTGATCACTCAACGTGTCCGACACAGCCAGATACAACATTTTCTCTCCATCCACTGCCAACTCGGGTACTATCAACCTCGCTCCACTCTTCAACAACGACAAACGCGCTCCATTGCTATCAATCTGTGCGGCCACGATGTTCTGCGAAGAGTCCAATCCAAGTACACTCTTATCCTCCATATAATCATACAGCGTCGCATAGTTATCATCATCCGAACAATTCGAACTTGAAGTTCTAAGAATCGTCCGTTTTCCTCCGGATCCGGAACTACTCGAACTGCATTCTTGAATCAAGGCGGCACGGGATCCAGCATTCCTCGTAGATGAGTATCCACTGAATGCACTTTTTCCAGATCTCAGAGTAGTCGAATGTGGTAGAGGGGGTGGCGGCTCAAAGTATTGTGAACATGACGATATCTTTTCTCCTAATAGTGTTCCATGTTGATGCTCCAACAGTAACCTTCGTACACCCGGTGGCTCCGAATAATAGATTCCTCCAGATTTCTCAGGTGTCATTTTGGAGACTTTTGATGATTTCGTCTTCTTTCCACTGCCACGTTTGCAACAGAATATGATGGCAAGGATGAAAGCAACGACAAGGAAAAGAGAGGAGAATGCACCATAGACTGCAGTGTCGCTGATCACGATTCGAGAAGAATCGGCTGTGCAGAGTCTGAAAAATGTTTCGGTTTCAGAAGGTTGATATATTTTTGAGAAAGTATGATTGATGATGCTTTGTTGAACACTTTGGAAAGTAAAACTCACTGTGCCGGACACTCTTGCGTCATCAAATCATCTCCAAAACACGGTTGTCCTCCATTCATCGGCGGTGGTACTGTACACGCTCGCGTCCTGTATCGATGACAACTCGATGAGCAAGCACTCCATTCACTCCACGAGCTCCATCCTCCATCAAGCTTACATGGCACTTTGCAATTCCTCGTCATCTCTTCTTCTCCTTTACAGTAATCTCCACCGTTTAAAGGCGCTGGGTTGTTGCACGTTCGCGTTCGTCGCTGGTGGGGTAGAACGTCATGTGGATCGCGAATTCGATGGGCGTGTTGACGGAGGAGTGGGCAATCGACGTGACACGTTCCGATCCACGGTGACCATTCGGACCAACCGCCGTCGACTAAAAAAAAAGAGATTGAGATTACAGTAGGAACTTTTAGGGAACTAGGGAATAAGCTTTATGAGCTTGGCTCCCATAATCTTTGGCTCATTTTGAGCTCAATTCGGAATCTTACTAGATCCTCAAATCAGAGCAGATATCCTAATCTTAAGAGCTTGAGACTCGTTGAGATGAGACGAGACTGAGACGAGACTGGAAAGTCTCGAAATTTCTCGTGAGACTGGTGAATGTCAGTCTCGTCTCGTCTCTTCTCGTTTGAAAATTTTTGCAGAAAAGCGTTAGAAATACAATTTTGAGGAAGGTCGTGACTGAGACTTTTTGAGACTTGTTGAGATGAGACGAGATAAAACGAGATGGTATTGAGACGAGACTGAAACTAGATTGGGACGAGAGAGAGAGACGAGACTGAGACGAGACGAGACTGAGACGAAACGAGACTGGAAATTTCTCGTGAGACTGGTGAATTCCAGTCTCGTCTTGTCTCGTCATAATATTTTCGAGAAAAGCGTGAGAAATGGATTTGAGATAAGATCGAGATTGAGACTCTTTGAGACTGAGACTTTTTGGGACCCTTTGAAACTGGGACTTTTTGAGACTCGTTGAGACGAGACGAGACCGGAAAGTCTCGAAATTTCTCGTGACTTCATAAACTAATACCTATGAACTTATAACCTTGATAAGTGATTATTCGAATTCTGAAACCCAAGGGTGGATCCTTTCCTAACCTCTAGCGATCCCCTAACCTTAAAAACAAAAGCCCCAGTCTATTACCCAATATTGTCTCCCTATCATAAATCATTCCCACTAGATCAAAAAGAAATAAATACAGTATCCCAAAAGGTGACACAATGACTCTTCTACTAAACAACAAAAGAACACACGAGTCATCTGCCACCCAGAACAACTTATGTAATAGTCGTTTCGTTTCTGCTTCCAAGACACCCCCTTTTCTCTCTTTTGACAATGTGCCGCCCTTTAGGTCGTTTTGCAATGGGGAAACCTGGCTCTCTTCTTTTTTTTCGATTCCGTTCCGAAGAGTCACAATTACATAACATACGCCCGTAGAACTTCTTCCACTTTTTATGATCTTGTTTTATACGAAAAATCTTTTTTGTAACATAAGAAACTGGGTAGTCAGTTTGAATGGGTACGAAATGGGTATAGGGAAATGGGGTGTGAAACAGGGAAGGACGCCAGAAGAGAAGGGGTTATTTTGGATTTGGGATGACAAAAAGTTAGTAGATTTTGGAAATTAGAGGTGTCGAAAAGGAACTGGTTTTTGTTACAGGTCTCATTCAAATGTGAATAACTTTTTTTAGGGGGGTCGGGTGAAAATACGGTTGACAAAATAAATGTTCCTCATTAAAAAAGCTATCGATTGGTTGTAAAACGATCAAATCTTATGGAAAATTAACAGAGTTTTCTGAAAAATTTCGATTTTTTTCAAAAATGCGAATTTTTGGGCAAGGCGTAAATCTGTTATTTTTCATTGAAATTTGACGATTTTTATACCAATCGATAACTTTTTTAATGAGGATCATTTGTTGTGTTGACCCTAATTTTAACCGATCTTCCTGAAAAAAAGTTATTCAAACTTATCACGCCGTGTTTAACGGTTACAAAAACAATAGAGCTAGTAATACCGAGTTTCAGAAACAGTAATTTTTCTGGAACTGAATTCGAATATAATAATTTCTAGAGGGCAAAAAAGTCTGGGTTATGTTGCCCTGAAATAACGTCACAAACTCAAGAAAAGTCGAAAGTTGAATAATATCAGTTTACTGGAACGGAAATTTTCAGACGGTTACACGATAGAGCTTTGGTATCAAGCTCTGTTGTCACACCTTCTGAGTTTTCTAAATTTCAAAACAAACTTTTCACTTTTTACAGTTTCAAGATGTGCTCAACTTTTTGAATAGTCACTTCAGTAATACTTACAATCGTTTTACAGTTACTACAATTTGAACTCAACTTTCAATCATATTCCCCAACAAACTTAAACTTGATACAAATTCCATGAAACCGTAAAACTATTCCTCACCATAAATCTGTACTTCCACCGGATCGGTCCTCCTCGAATTCGCCACATTCGTCGCTTCACAAGTATAATTTCCACTATCCGATAACCTAGCCGCCGACATAATCAAACTACCATCGGATGCTCTGATAACATTCGCGTCCGGCTGCACGACGACACCATCTTTATACCAGGTGAGCTGAAATTATTATTTGTTGCGTCATCTGTGATATGTCGAAGATGAGAATAATGGAATTACATAATCTTATTCTCCCCTCTCGTGGCTCATTAACTCTAACATGTCATCTCTATTTGACCAGATGTTTCTCAGATTTCACCCAATGTTTCCCGCACACCTGCTGTTGTGTGTTAGAACATGTGTGATTTTGGAGCGAAATTGAGACTCACCTCTGCTTTCGGATCCGATTCTGGAGCTTGGCATGGGAGCTGAAGGGTGGTCCCCTCTTGGACCCGCTGGGCCACGGGCGATTTGAGAAAGTGCTTTCGCATGTCTGAAAAATTTTGGATTTAGAGAGAATAATGAAAGAAAGAAGAAATATAGTATGAGAAACGGGGTGAATGAAACAGTGAAAATTTGAAGAACTTTTGGAATTGGAAATTTTTGTGTATGTGAAATTCTAATTTGTAACTGATTTCAAGAGAGAAGAGCCATTGATAGTCGAAGTGAAAATACTAAAAAAGATATACCTTAAAACACCACATGAAACTGTTTAAAAATGGGACCACCATAATAGCTAACGGACCGGGCCGGGCCCAAGCTGATCGACTTTTTTTTGAAAATTTTTAAATTTTCTCAAAGTTTTAAAGGTAAATTAGCAAAATTTTGAAAAAAAATGAAATAGCGACTAAAACGGGAGTTTAGAAAATAGGACCGAATGTTTTTGATTGCAATTTTTCTTGGCCCGCGGAACGGGTAGGGCCCAAGCCGATCGAATTTTTAAAAAAATCTTTAAATTTCTCAAAATCTCGAAAAAAATTTGTCACAGAAGTACTTCGAACTTTTATACAAGAAAAAGCGAATAAAACGGGGAAATATAAATTAGGTCCAAAAATTTTCGATAGAAATTTTTCCTCACAGGCCCGCTGGTCAGGTCGGGCCGAGGTTTCTCGCTTCTGAATTTTTGTCACCATTCAAATTTCCAAAAACCCTCCCGAGCCCACCCATGAACTATACAATAAGTCCCTCCTCCTCCAAAACTCAAACCAAATCGGGGTCCTGATTGCGTTTGAGCATTCACGTTTTCAAGTGGTTCTTTTCTTGCCGGGAGGGACCCCTCGTTAGTTCATGTTGGGGAGGGTAACAAAGTCTAATTGTTGACAGAGTTACGCAACATTCATAGAGTCCCTCCCCCGGAACATTCAACAGATCTAGATAAAATGGATTAGAGTTGACTAGGGGGCTATTGAGATAATGATGATGACGTGGATATATAATAAGGGTACGGTTGTTTTGGGTGGTTTAGATAGTGATCTCTTTGTGTGGGTATGGTAACATATGGAGTACCGGATTGGGTAATCGAATAGGTCAAGTTTGGGATCTCAAATGCTATCTATACTTACTCCATTGCTCACTTAAAACTTCCCAACTACATATGGGAAACTTGAAACCGTGAAACTTCCAAAATTTCTTCGGATTCTGTTTCGATTCGGAATCCATCGAATTTCCGCAAACAAATGACCACACAATGTGTGTATGTATTAATACACTCATTCATACAAATTTGTGGTGGGCCGCGAGTTCAAACAATAAGGAGAAGAATAAGAAGAAGAATAGGTTGAATTTAGGAAGGAAGAATAAGTGTTGCGGGTAATTGGCAACACTTACACTTTTCGGAGACCATGTTTTCGGGAAGAGGAAAATCCAAAAGATGCTGTTTCAGGGAATGAGTAAGTTGGAAGGATTCTAGGTTCTCTGATGCAGTGGAGATCTTTGACTGAAAATTATACAAAAAACAATAATCCGCAAGGAAGTTTGTCCGCTTTCGTTTCCCACAAAGAAAGGCAAAGAATTTGGTCGCGCGCAAGAATCGAACCCACGGCGACCGCGTGGCAGCGCAGCGCGCAACCAACTGCCCCACACGTCCAACTTTAAAGAAGAGGGTGGAAGGCGTATATGAAATGGGAACGCGCCGGAGGCGGCTCATTTTGTTTCAGGCAAACCTATTGACTTCCGACTTTTACTTTTCCGAAAAAAAATTGAAGAAATACGAAACTATCGAAAAGAGGTACAGAAACAGTAATATTACAGGTAACCTTTTATCACGCATTCCCTTAAAAAACAGTAATCCCTACCTCTTATCACTATTACACAACCTATTACACCTATGGGAACCCCCTATTCAAATATACCATGTTGCTCTATTACGTAGTCCATTCACCAAAAACAGTACTAGCTGGTGTCACCCTTATTTGTTGACTTATCATGTAGGGGCTACTGCTGTATCAACCTGGTGACCTTTTTGGGAGAGGCAAATAGGGAAGAGCGGCCTTTTAAAAGGTAAAAGGGGCCCACATTGAGTATACACATATCATATAGATTTGAAATAATATACCTTTTAAGGCTAAGCTCTTTCGGTCCCCCCCCCCCTCTCTGGCCTCAAGACAACGGAAATTACAATGCATATAATAATCGAAAGAGATGGACATATGTGTCAAACACTTGCTTCATCAGAAAACAAGCATGATGCATGGTGTTCATTGAATATTGAACACCCTCGCAAAACGGAACAGACTATATTTGTGTGTTCGTTTAGACACTCGGGGGGTAACTTGAGCCCGTCTGACTTCCCCGGTTCAAATTTGGCGGAGAGTATCATGGGCAAAAGTCAAAAGTCCGGGGGCCTAAATTGAAATCTAGAATGGGAGAGGAAATAATACCGAAAAAGAAGTAAGTAGAAGAAGAACGGAGAAGGCGACGTGTGACAGGGATTATGGAAATTTCATGAGGAGTGGAGGGAATGGATTTGGGAATGGAGTCGAAAGTTTCGAGTTCAAATTTCCCGCGGTTTCAAAAAATTCATATAGGGGAGCAAGGGAAATAAGGAGCAGTCCCACGAACCCATCGATTCTGAACATCGTAACAAAAAGCTTAAAAATGTCTTTAAAATTAAAAAAAAATCGCTTCAAACAAGACCAAAAAACGGTTGACTCCGCCCGATTTGGACAAGGCACCATCTGACTTTTTCGTTCAGTTTGAACCGGTTTTTCGAAATCTTAGAGTCATTTTTAAGCATATTCGTTGGGATATTCAGAATCAGCGTAAAATTTCGATTATAAAAAAGCAAAATTAAAAAAAAATAATAATGAAGTTTTTCGGAGAATTAGTTAGAGGGTTCCCAAAATTTGTACAAAAAATTCCGTTTCACAAATGTTTTATTAGAAATTTCGAGATTTTCAAACTATTCCATCAGTTGTAATTGATTCAAATTTGAACTGCCCAAAAAACCAAAAAAATTGAACGGTCCAAATTTGAGAAATGACAGATTCTTTGAAATCAATACATATCGAAAAAATGCACCGAACATTCGAAAATTCAAATGAAAGTGTATATAAAGGTCCAGAAACAGAAAATCCCAAATCTATGAAAAGAAATTTCACAGTTTCTATTAGTTTGCTATTACATATTAAAAGAACCATAGGAAGTCTCCTTTGTAAATCTGTTCGAAAATTTTTATCAAAATTTTTTTTATCAAAATTTCCATTTTACACTATTTCAAAGTCAACACTTATTGAGCTCGACATGCTTCAAAATGATCCTTACGAAGAACGTGGTAAAAATTTTAAAGTTAACAGTTTCGCGAACTTTTCAAAATATAAATCCATTTCAAATGAACGAGGGATCGAACGACAAAAGAGTTTCCAAAAAAACAATCCAAGCGGATTCCGCCAAAGAAAACCCCGCACCTGAACTTATCCATTCCAAAAACACCTCCAATCAAAAAGGAAGTACCGCCTAAACCCTTTACCATCCACAAAAAAGAAAAAGAGAAACAAAAGAGGCGTGAAAAGAGAGACCTCCTCCTGCCGTTCGATGGATGACCGGACCGGGAGGGGTGTCATTGTTGTTGGAGAAAGGGGCGGGGCTTAGAGAGGGGAGAGACGCAGGAGAAGGAGTACTACTGTGCACAGGTAAAACAGTGGTGGCAACCTGTCATAAAGTTTATGACAAGTTTGTTGAGGAAAAGAAAACAACTGGGGGCAAGAGGGGTTCCATGGGAATGATGGACAGAAATGAGAGAGCAATTAGAAGGGCAAATAGGGTTGGCAAATATGGACAAAGGTGTTTGGGTTTCTGGAAATTTTGGTTACGGTTTTCAAATGGTGTAATACATATTTAGCAGAAATCGTATCGATCCATTGTAAAAAATTTGCAAAAAAATTCAGTTTCAAATTATTGTCTTTTTTTCCAAAAATTTCAAACATTTCAATGGGAAACAGACAAAAATTTCTGGAACAAAAAAACTTTTATTTGGGTATTGTAGGTTCAAATAGTTCGTTTTTAAATAAGAATCACAATGTGTAAAATACCGTAAAATCTGTATTAAAATGACACTTTTCCACCACCTAAAAAGAAATTTCTGAATTCTCAAAATGGATCATAACATCTGAAATATGAAACACATTTTGTGAGTCAACTTTTGACGAGGATTCTAACAAGACTAATTTCAATCCTTTTAAATTTCGAGAATTTGCTCATTTTTAGCTCATTAAGGTTCCCTTTTAATACAACATTTAAGGGTTCATTAGAACTTCTGAAACCAAATTCGCACGAAAACGTAAAAGTTCACGAAACGGCAAAAAATGTAATTCTTGAGAATCTTGAGTTCACCGTTTCAAGTTGAAATTAAAAATCTTGAATTAAAAAATAGCAGTATTTTTGGTATCGGGGTGCCCTTCTTATACAGATTTTACCGTACATTTACTTCTTATTATCTTCTTACAAAAGTGTCAGTTTCAAAAACTACAAATTTATATATTATCACGATTGGAAGTTAGTTTGTTTCGAATTGATGATTTCTACATTTTATCCCAAAAAAAAAGTTTTTCTCTGTTTCTCTATCTCAATTTTTCTACTGAACTTCAGCTGTAATTTAATTTGCAGTGTTCTTCACAACCCAGAACCTTTATATTTTCAATATACTTTCCCAGCAACCCCTTCCCCCCCCCCCTGTCTAAAAATAAACACTCAGTAAGTATTAGCAATTTAGTGCGCGAACCCTCAATCTAAACAAATCCCATCATAAACAACTCATTAAAGATCAACAAGACTCCAAAAAAAACCATTAGTAAATACTAAACTGACATGAGCAATTCTTGCGACCCTTTCCTAGAACCTCCCACGGGACCTCTTCTCGAACGAGCTGTATGCAAATTTCGCCCTTCTTTTCGAAAATGGAAAAGTGCATGTAAAGATGCCCATAGATAGTAGATACATCAATTCTCAGTGTGCTCGTTCCTTTTCTCGAGAGTGTCCCCCACCCCCACTGTGTTTTATCAATTGCGCAATCTTTTATACGGCCATTGGGTCATGGAAAAAGAATAAGAAATGCGGGAGGGGGAACATGGCAAGATGACATGAATGAATGAGTGATCTGTATCTTCTCATAACTTTTGACACGGTCATGGCAGCTTTATGACCGGCGGGGATCAGGAGGAGTGATATGAGTATATCTTGGTTCGATGGATCAGTAGAGAAAAAGTTTTTGTAGAAAATATGGAGAAGTTGAAATGGTGAAAATTGGAACATAGCTCAGGGATTTTTGTTGATCTAAAACGGTCAAATTATCATCCGTATAATCGTGAAAATACACAAATTTGAAGTTGTTGAAACTGAAACTTTTGTAAGCAGATAATAACAAGTAAAAGTACGGTAGTCAGTATTAGAAGGGCCACCCGATGAGCTCAAATGTGAGCACATTTTTGAAATTCAAACGGATTGAAACCAGTCTTATTAGAATCCTCGTCAAAAGTTAACTCACAAAATATGTTTCATATCAGATGTTATGATCCATTTTGAGAATTCAGAAAAATACTTTTAAAAAAGAGAGGAATGTCCTTCTGACACAGATTTTACGATAGATGAAAACACTAATAAATACTGAATACACTGCAAGTAGACTTGGATTAATCATAGGAAGAAAGTTCGAATTTACAAACTACTTGAAACAAGAAATTCTGGTAGCCAAATACCGAAAATTCTGTTAGTATACCTAATTTCTTGAAGATTTCTGAGTTCGCATGTCTATTGTGAGGGATCCGGAAGAAAGGAATAAGATCTGAACACGGATGATTGAATCATCGATAAATCAAAAAACTTAATTGGAACTGAAACAGTTACGAAATTCTGAGAATCTGATGTCACAGAAACAGAAAATATTCAACATCACAGAGAAAGAAAACTGACTTCCAATCGTAAAAATAGAAGAATTTAGAGTTTTTGAAACCGAAACTATTGTTAGAAGATAAAAAGAAGTAGAAGTAGATTTTACTGTAAAACTACATTTTAGATGAAAGCACAAATTGAAAACTGAATCTATACTTCTGCTCGCAGACTCATGACTAATCAAATTTCGAGGAAATTCGAATTTTTAAAATACGCACTTGAAACAAGAAATTCTGGTATCTAAATACCAAAATTTCGGTTAGTCAATGCAACTAAATACAACATTCGAACTGGAACCGTTTCCAATTCCTGGAAATTCTGATGCCACAGAAACAGAAAACTTTCAAAGCCCATATAGAACTCACAAAATTGCAAAAACAGTTTCCAGAAAGCTTCAAAAATTCGATTCCACTCCATTCTCCATGTCTCAAAATTGTACAAAACTTGGAGAAGTGCCTGTTCGCTGGCAGGCAGTACACTTTTTGGGAAAAAGAAATACAGAGAGAGAGACGTAGACATTTTGTAGTAGTTGCAGTACAAAAGAATTCAATTAGCTCACCAGGCGACGGAGGGGGAAGGAAAATGATACGGAGAAAAGGAGCCGAATGTTTTGGATAGTTTTGTAGTAGGAAAAATTGTAGTTCTAGAACATGAGAAAAGATTACTAAATGGGCAATGAAGTGTTAAAGTTTAGGGAGCATTAAGAAACAGGGAAAATTCTAAAATTTTCCGTTTCTGAAAGTCAGTTTATAACAGTATGTAAGTATACGGGAATACGCTTAGGTCAATTGTTCTAGTTGAAGTTTCGAAATTTTAACAGTTTCAAAAAATTCATTAACAAAGAGGGGTCCACAGGAAAATGATAGAAGCAACTTTGATAATACTAATCCGCCAATTCAAAAAAATAATTTTTCCAGATAATTTGGGTCCCTGTTCACAGATAAGAATTTTCATATCGGAACTATATTTTCCCATAATTGTGGCCAAGAATTCAGCAATTGCGAGACTGCGAGAAGTAATAGGAATTTGAAGTATGGAAGTTTATGAAGCATGGGGAACAGTGAAAGTTCGAAATTTTCAAAAATAATTGCATTTTCAGATTGGCAATTTAAGGAGCATGCGTCACAAAGTTATTGGTATGATCATCTCTTTACTTAAATTTCTTTTAGAATTCAAAAAAGTTTCAAATACCTAAATTAAAAGCCTTCTCTATGCACAAAATGACCGAAACGCCAACTGCCGTTCTCTTTCTTCTTCTTCCTTTTCGTTTTCTGCAGTCACCTCTCTCCCACCCATCGGATAAATCACCAGAAGAGTTGGCATGGCCCGACGAGAGATCATTTGATTTGTGGAGACGCAGACGCGTTTTCACAACAAAACATTTAGCTATTAATCAGGTGAGAAGGAATAGGTGAATTGTGGAAGAAGAGATAGTAGAGAGAGGGGAATGGGTCAAATGTCAAGTTGTGCATAAAATCTGATATGTAGCTTCACACCTAATGGTTTAGACGGTTTGAGGGCAAGAATGAAAATGAGAAGAGATTGAGAAATGAGATAAGAAATGATAGGGTAATAGTAAATTTTTCAAAAAAGTGTCGGTTTCAAAAGCTTCATAAATTCACTGTGCAGTCAAGAGGAATGATCGAACTTTCCATTGTCTCTTGTCTAGTTGTCCAAACAAAAAATGTACAGTTTACAAGTATTGAAAAATTTTGCAAGGAGTTGGAACAACAATAAAAACCTAGATAATTTATATCAACTAGCTCTCAAATCAAGATTTTTTTCCGTTTCGAGAATCCTGTATTAGTTCAAAATGTTTATTGGAATTAGTCCGAAGTTATCTTCATGTACAAAACTAACCGATCCAAACTGTGTTTGAAGGAACTTCAGTCTGATTTTTGAGCGAAAACAGTTTTGATCGGATCATAACCAGGTTAGTGTTATGAAAATTTGAACTCAAATTTCTTAGACTCCAGTTTCAGATATTCCTTATCCATTGTTAATCTACAAAATTATTACTAGAGAGTTAACCTGAATTTAAAAAATTTTCTGGGCTACAGTAATAATTGAAACTGGAGCTGATTCATTATGGGAATTAGTAGGTCCCACATCAAAAAACAGTGTCTTTGGTCAGAAACCCCAAGAGCACCACTTTTTTTTCGCTTTCTGATTCAGATGTCTCCTTAAAGTGAATAGTAAAATTTTTCTTTAAAAAGTTTCGGTTTCGAAACCTTCAGAAGTTCACTGTCCAGTCAAGAAGAATGATTCGCCTCTCATACTAGTTATCCAAACAAAAATATTACAGTTTTAAAGTATTGAAAAATTTAGCAAGGAGTTGGAACAACAATAAAAACCTAGATAATTGAGATGTTTATATCAACTAGCTCTCAATTCAAGATTTTTTCAGTTTCAAGAACCCTGTATTAGTTCAAAATATTTTACTGCTATCAGTCCACAATTATCCTCATGAGCCCGAAAAGAACACTTTCTCAGAATTTTATGAATCTGAAAGTAGTATCAATCAATTCCTTGTAAAAAATAGCCTATGATCAACATGAAACCCGTTATGAATTGCTTCTCAAAAATTAGTAAAGGAGGCTTTTGTGAAATTCGAATTTCGATTTTGAAGAGGTTAAAGAATACAAGGAAATTTCCTTCTATTAGAGATTTTACGGTAACAAACCAATCTAAACGATTTCTTCAAATTTCAGTCTGCTTTTTTTCAGTTTCCGATATTCCTTATCCAATGTTAATCATTATTACTAATGTTACAAATTCATTCTCTGGGAATTATAAGCTTTTAAATAGAAAGAAATATCATTTTCGGTCAGAACCCCCAAGAACACCACTTTACTTTCACTTTCTGTTTCAGATAACGAAGGTTCCTAGAATATATTATGTGCATTCGAAAAAGCTAGTCAGATATCAAAAGTTTCACTGTTTCAGACACTCGGGAAATTTCAGCTCAAAAAGTTGGAGCTAATAACAATTCTATTGATTAAGCGAAAAACTCACAAGCCAAATGTACAGTCGCGACGTCCGACGCTACAACGTTCTGATCGTCGTCACCGGAAGCGTAACACTGACACTGAAACGCGTCGACGTGTCCCGAAGTGTCGACGTCGATTCTGGAGATGTCGACGGAGGCGTCAACGTAGCCGACGCCAGATGTTGAATCGGTTCCTATGTGCTTTTCGACCCGGGAGTCGTCGATCTGAAATTTTGGATGGATTAGGAGGGGTAACGCTAAAAATATGGATTTGAGAATCGCAGAATAGAAAAAAACTAAATATCCAGAGCATTTTAGTGCATGTTGTTTTAGTTTTGTGTGGTGCTCCTGGTTCTAGTTCCGGAGCAGCAAAAAGGGGTGGTCGGGGAGGGGATAATTATAAGGTTTCTTTTATTTTCCTTGTGCTCCTTTCGTTTTCAAATCGTATGGATAAAAATGTATGGAAGATGTGTTTTTGGAGGGAGATTTTCGAAGATTTGATTTAGATTCACAAAAAAAACTTGTTCTGTTTCAGCATAAAAGTTTAAAAGAGTTACATAGGTTAAATATGTTAAACGCATCTACGTGGCTTGCTAAATTCTCGGATATTTAGGTACATTGAAACCTGAAGTTTTCCGTTTCATTTAGCTCGTATTTCTTCTAAAATCTAAAGGAGACTATTAACCAAAAAATTCCAGGCACTACATCGATCACCGTACCAAAAAAAAACCCCGAAAAAACCCAAATATACAAAATCTCGCCAAGCCCTCCTTCTCCACAGAAAAAAAAGCGATACATCACTAGACCCAATTTCTGTTTAGGTTGTCTTGTCTTCATCTTCTAGTGCAAAGCATATGAGCACAAAAAACCAAAAAAAAAGAGCCCAATCTCTTGCTTTTTTTGCTCTCTTCAAAAAATTCCCGACTCATTTTCACGTTGATTTATGAGGTGTATGAATGCCGAATTGGTTTACGAAAGACTGATCGAGAAAGAAAAAATGAGAGAAAAGAAGTAAAAAATGAAAAAAAATTGGACTCGTACTAATTGGGTAAACAGTGACAAACTGTGAGTATACATGACTAAATCTGACTCAGAATTTTTGGGGGGGGGGGGGGGGGGGGAAATGGAGAATTGACACAATTAGAATTGGTTCACTGGTTACTGAAGAGGGGAAGGGATGGAGCTTTTAGATTGATGAGCACAAGATTTTTTG
Source organism: Caenorhabditis zanzibari (assembly GCA_963966625.1). Taxonomy (NCBI): domain Eukaryota; kingdom Metazoa; phylum Nematoda; class Chromadorea; order Rhabditida; family Rhabditidae; genus Caenorhabditis; species Caenorhabditis zanzibari. The sequence goes on from OZ016471.1 coordinate 5,539,325, forward strand.
GATGGCGGGAAATTTGAAAAATTATGTAACTTGTGCAATTACAGGCCAATTAGCATTTTTGGCTAGAAATCTAAAGTTACAGAAAACGGAAAACTTTTGGAAATTTGAGTTCAAATTTTATAGATAATCTAAAAGAATAACCGAGAAATCTGGAGAATTAAACCCTATTGAAAATTAGAAATCTTTGACTACGATTTGAAACTGAAAACTTTTGGAAATCTGAGATAAGTGGGACCATAAGAACTGATCCCATCAAAAATTCTAAACCTTTCCCTACTTTTTGAAACCGAAAACTTTTCTATTTCTGAACGACCCAAAAATCTAATGAACCGTATCATATTCCAACCTAATAATCTCTTCATGGTTTCGAATTCAAAACTTTTTGTTCGTTCGAAAAATAAAAAGAAATAGTGAAAAGAATCGTCTCCCGTTGAGTATTGTTCCTATGCAAATCGCCATTTTCTCTGTCTCTCCGTATCTATTTTTACCTCTTCTTCTTCTTCATGTTTCTATCTGAACGGACACAAGAAATGAATTGGATGGGACATGAGAGAGACAGGTCATCAACATAATCATCGAGAGAGAAGGAAAAGTAGTTGATCATTCGACAATAATACCCGCATAATCATTACATTGAAGAGAATAAGGGAACGGTGGATATATTGTGGGAGATAATCTGACTAATTTCCGGATAACTTAGATAGAAAATTTTCAACGGCATAAAAAAAATTTTTAGAGTTTCAGGACATTTGGAAACCGAGATTTTTGAAAAATAGGAGAGAATAAATATACTAATTAGTATTGTGGAAGATAATCTGACTAAGTTTCTAATAAGTTTTCTAGAACCAATGATTTCTAGAATCAAGTAGAAATCTGATATTCAAGAATGAATGCTATAGTCAATGGAACTTATCTAGAAAGTTTTCAACGATACCAGCGAAATTTTCAGAGTTTCAAGACACTTGGAAATCGAAATGTTTCAAAATTAGAAGTGGATAAAATGACTGAAGAACTAACAAAATCAGTAGAATTACAGAAATACTTTAAAACCTTCTGCAACTGGAATTTTTTTGAGATTCTGGGATCTTTACTCTAATTTCTCTTTTGAATGGAGCCAACTATCATTGGAAAACCAAACCTCGGAAATTCAAAACAGAATGAAACAGACATTTTTAGAAGCAATTTTAGTATCAATGTACTGAAAAAAAAAGTAGACGAGGCCGTAAATAATTTTCAATTTCGACCAGAAGAAATCTGTATATCGAACTAATATGAAAATTTGTGTAGATAAGAACATTTAGAAACAGCTAATTTTTTAAAGAACGCAGTACTGGCCGAAATAAATTGAAGTTTTTTTTGTGGAAATAGGTCAACTTTGAGGGTTTGAAGAAGTACTTTCCAGATTTGAATTTTGGAGTTTTTTGGCATACACGCGACCTAATTTACTGGGTTGTGATTCTATAAAAAAGTTGTCAACAACAAAAAAGAGTTCTTGAGTTGCTCTACACATCCTCAAAATTTCAGAAAAATCGGATTTCTGGAAATCACTTTTCAGACTCTTAAAATTGGCATATTTTGGCTGGAAACACCGTTCATTTTGGCCAGTACAATTATGGAAAGTTTCATCGAATTCCTAAGTAAGTTCTTACAATTTTGTTATACCTTTCCTTTGATAAAGAAACTGGGAAAATACTAAATGCATTAAAAAGCTAGTCCCATTACAGAACTACAAGTTCACTGTACTTATGAACCTCTTGAAACATGAAAATTTTGAGATTTTTAAGGTATAAATTCAGTTGCTTATTTTCTGTACTAGATGGCAAACACTGACTAATGATAGTTGAAAATATCAGAACTTCAAGACACTGAGAAACTGTAATTTAATTGCAAAAACAATTCTGGAACGTTCATCGCAAAACATTATTTTATTTTGTCTTCTAATTGAAACAGCGAAAAAATGTAGATGTTCTTGGTCTAATGCTATTTTGGGACTTCTACATCCTTAGATTTAAAAATTTGAATGTTTCAAAATAGTCTGGATTTAAGCCAACTTTTCAATGTATATTACATCGAATGGAAATCGTAAAACTGACTGAATTCATTGGGATAATTTCAACAGAACAATTTGTTTCAAAAAAACCTATTTTTCTGAACAAGATAATCATCAATTAGCAACAAAAAAAATTCAAAGTTCTGAATAAATGAACCTTATGAAACAGCAAATTATTTAGATGTATCTTTGTTTACAGTTTCCTTCCCCTCCTTCATTTACCTCAAAAGACCATCCCGACAAACACAAAAAGGTACCCACCCTCTCAAGTGTTCTTCTCCGGAATCACTCTTTCTTAAGGACTCCTTTTCATCTATCCAGTCCCTCTATTCCTGGAACACATGTTGCATCTAATGGACACCTCCAAGAGGGGGACCCCTTTGTATACATTTTCTTGACACTTTTTTTGTTTTATCCTATCCCATTGCTCTTTTCTCCAGCTCACCAATAGTGTAAACAGTTTTTGTCCAGATGTTTCAAGAATCCAAGGTGGACTCGAAAAATGTGTATATTATAACAATGTGTTGAAAAGGAACACATTTATAATGGGATGAGAAAAAGTGAACAGATTTGTGACACTAGTTTGTAAAAAAGTTGAGATAGATGTACTTGTAAACTAATGGAATGGGTTTCGTGTCGGGTGGTGACTGATGGGAATCTGGAGTAGTTTTATAGGTAAATGATGAGAGACTTATAATAACGGGTAGACTCTATTTTGGGTGACTAGAAAATTGATCAAAATTGATCATGTGGAAACTAGAAAGATAAAATTCATGCTTATGAATCGAGTTTGAAAAAAGCAAAGTTACGGAAATCTCAAATCTTTTCTGTTTCAAACTTATGGTTTCAAACGTATTGTTTGACTGTAGAACAATGTTTGATGCTTCTGCTGCCTAAAGATTGAACAAAATGAAAATGTTTATTAGACTGACATTTAATTCAAATCCAAAAATTGAAAAGACTATCTTGAAACTAGAAAAAAATTTCGGAACTTGCAAAAAGGGGTTCACACAAGTTTTTGTAAGTCATACATTCTTCAGAATCTGTTTACAATAAGTCTCGGTTTTTAAAATTAGATAAAAAACTGAAAGTTTGAAATCACGATTGATTGCAAAGAATTATTCAAGGCTGACCGACATAAAAACAAAATTGAGTTTAAAAAGTTCCGGCTGAATTCTATCAGAAAACTAGAAATACAGTCTTATTGACTTTAAGGTATCGTTCTGATAGAAATTTCAGACATTTCCTAGAGAATCTGAAACAGAAAATTTGGTTTTGTTCTAATTAGTTTTTCCTAACTAATCTATCCAAAAAAAGGTATTGTAGCAATTAAAAACTTGCAACTCGGTGTTTACACCAACAACGACACTCCGAATATGCCGGGGAAGCCACGCCCCTTGCAACCCTGGCACGAGGTTTTTGCATGCCTGTGCACGCGTTTATTTTTTTGCTGATTTTCGGTAAAAAAGCACATAAACCTGTAAATTTTCAACGTTTTTCAGTTAAAATACAAACATTCCGACACAATTTTTTACAAAGTAACAATATCAGCAGTACAAAAACCTATGATTATACATTTTAAACGAATTTATTTTTCGATATTTCGTTTTTTTCTCACTAAATATTTTTTCTAAAACATTCGTCATTATCTCAGCTGAAAAACGCTGAAAATTTATAGGTTTTCGTGCTTTTTTACCGAAAATCAGCAAAAAAATAAACGCGTGCACAGGCATGCAAAAACCTCGTGCCAGGGTTGCAAGGGGCGTGGCTTCCCCGGCATATTCGGAGTGTCGTTGTTGGTGTAAACACCGAGTTGCAAGTTTTTAATTGCTACAATATTGGTTGGCTCGAAATACACTAACCTAGTTTCTCAAGCAATCCCTTGAAATAATGGAGAATTATCAAAGCAAATGGACGACCAACTAACTACCCTTTAAAATTAAAAATGGAGAAGACTATCTTGAAACGGAAAAACTTTCAAAATCGAAAAAAAAGGACTCTGCCAAGATCCTACAAGCCTTGCCATAGATTCTTCAGAATCAGTCCACAAAAATTTTGGATTTGAAACTTATAGGAAAAGCTAATGGCTCACTATCATTTTTCAAAACTGAAAACTTGAGATGACCATTTTGAAATCCACAAGCTGTCAAAACTAATGGCTCACTAACCAAATTCAAAACTAAAAAGTCTATTCGGAAACTGGAAAAATTTGACGACTATTTTATAATTAAAAACTTTTTTGCCAAAATAAGTCTTTTTTTTACTGTTTACTGCAACTAAAGTGAATGAATCTACTGGCAATATGGATCCAAAAGATTATAATACCAAGTACTCAAAACAGTAAAAGTTTCCCCCAAAAAATGACTTCTAACTCTTCCCTTTCTCCCTATTTCCCCTTCAAAACACCCACTAATTTCTCTCTACCTGACCATCAGAAACTGCGCCCGTCTTTGTCATAAACCTTGTCATTTCGTTGTTCCCCCATCTCTCAATCATAAAATGTTCATTACCGGTCCCCCTTTCGCCTTTTTACTATCTTTTTCGAAATTCTAGAGGAAGACTACCTTCCGAAACGGATCGTAGATTTACATAATCTTCAAGTCAAATATTATTGTAGCGAGGACTAATAATATGCGGAAAAGGTGATAAGATGGGTAAACATTTAGAAAAGGATGACTTTTGGCTTTTGGAGATGACAGCAAACTGAGTCATTGGGAGGAGGGGGTCCCCATGAATCTTTGGGGACACATTTGGTTTAAAAGATGGATAGTGAGGGAAAAAGGGGTTGCGAAATTGGAAATCATGCAAAAGTTATAGTAGCCTACCGTAATCTTTGTTATGAAATTGGAGAAAGACCCCCACAACTACCGTAGTCTCTAGTATATCAAAGAATGGACCCCCAAGACCCCCCGGGGCCCTCTTTTCCCCCAAAGAAGCAAAAGTTAACTCTATTAGTGTTCATTAAACTCGAAAACTCACCCATTTCGAACTGCATTTGAAGCGAATTTTCGTGGCGTGATTGGCTCGGCACTGAAGACGAAGCGGTTTGTTTCGAATTACGTAACCGGATTTTGGCTGGGTTGCGATTGTGATTTCGTCCATTACTGAAAGATTTTAATCTATTTTCTTCTAAAAACCTCTGCGTATCATCGATAGTGAGTGGGAGAAGATATGTAGAGTTTTTGAAAAATAGCATTTTTTTGAAAACAATTACTATGTTAACTACTGACCTTCAAAAATCAGTAGTAAGTTGAAATTAATTTTTTTCATTATCTCTCGCGAGCGATAGAAATATTAAAGTTTTTAAAAGTTACAAAATTTCAAACTTTCACGAAACAGTTTTCAAATTTTTGCAATTTAAAATCCAAAGCGGGACAAAAGGGGTAAGACAGCTCGCAAAATGCCACTAATGTATACGCCCTAGGTCGCCATTACCCTTTACGTCCACATGGCTCAGTCGGTAGTGGCGCGGTACCCAAAGCAGAGCGCCCACAGGTTCGAGTCCACCTTGGGAAAAATTAGAGCTAAACTTTTTTTGAGGTGTTCTACTATGCAAAATATAACATCTAGAAGTTTCTACCAGTTTTACATTTGAAAAAGTTGTTACTAACTCCAAGCAAGTTCCATTAAAAATCAAACCAAAAAGAAACCGAAATCTTATTTTTTTACGATTACCAAAAAATTCAAAAACAAAATCAAGAACCTATTGAATTTTTCCAAAACAACTAATAATATCAATAATCTCAATTTGCAAATAGAACACTAATTCCTCTGACATATTTCCATGGGAATACCGAAAAAATTCCAAGCAGCTTTTACTAAATACTTGAAACCGTAAAAATTGTTCACTTTCTCCCTCAAGAAAAAAAACGAAAAAAAGAATGGATGTGTGACTTTTCTCGACTGCTGCTCCGGTTTCTATAGAAAAAAAGGTCGCGGGAGAATAGAGAGGACCTTCCTCTGTGAATGACTAATTAGAGCCAAAAAAAATGGACTACTAAAGAAAAGGTGAGAGAGAAAAAGAGATTCTTCGGGAAAAAAGAAAAAGAACGATTATCGGTCATGAAAAGGGAAAAGAAGAAAGCCAGCTGTGGAGCAGTGTCTCTATCTCTTGAGAGAAGAAGTGGATGAAGCTCAGATTTCAATCATAAGAAGAAGGCGGTACTGTGTTTTTTTTTAGGGAAGAGTCAGTCTGGTTATTGCGCAACAGATAATAAAAGGGTGAGAAGAAAGGGAAAGTGTTGGCCAGATTTGTGGGGGTTGAAGCAGAAAAGTGCATTTTTTGGTTAAGAGAAAGTGAATGGAGTTTGGAAAGTTGAGACTATGAAAAGTCTTGTAGGGGCTAATTGAATACAGGCTCTAAAAATTTTTCAAAGTAACGAAAAAAATCAGAAATAGAGTCCAGATACTGTGAACTTGAAACAGATAACTATTTTCCATAGGTATTTTCTTTGTATGCCGGATATTACTGTAATTTAAGAGGTGAATATAACAAACTATGATTTCTGTGTGAATCAGATTTTTATTAACTTGATACCTTTAGTGATACTCTTGAAATAGCAAAAAACCAAAAATCAGCTGATTTTATTATAAAAGTCTTCACTTAATATCTCAAGAACCAGTGGACCGATTTTAATGAAAACTATACAGATCGATTGGAAATTTTGTCTAGATTATTCTAACATTTTGAATTTTTCAAAAATGCTGATCTTGAAAATTTCCACTTCGGCTCGGCGAGCAAAGTCAGCAGTCAGCAACCACGCTCAAACGCAAAAGTATCAGTGATTTTTTTTTGACTATTATTAAACTTGTGACATCAACTAATTGATAAATTTTCAAATCATTTTCATCAGATGAATGAAACAGTAACTTTCTAAGACTACACATTATAACTTTAACATTCGAAAAGTATAAAGTTTTGGGCTTAAAAATCAAAAATTTTGGGCTTAAAAAGCAGAAAATTCTCATTCGAGATTCTTCAATGCAGGGTTGCGATGGGCCGGACCGGCCCGTCTGCATACTGAAAAAAATTTCAGTTCGAATTTTTCTAGTTTGAAGATTTTTTATTCTATATTTGTTATCAATAGATGTTAAAAAAGTATTTCAAAGTGAAATCGAAATCTTTTTTCGGCTTTTTTAGGCTCTTCCATCCTATATTTAGCAAATGAATGGAAAAACTGTCGAAATCAGGTCGATCAAAGAATTTCCCACCTAGATGGTTTTTCTCTGAAAAGAACTGTTGACGAGCCGACGGGCCGGGCCGGGCCGGAAAAATTTTCAGACGGGTCGGCCCGTCAATCCGCAACCCTGCTTCAATGTAGTATACAACGAAGTAAGTAGATCGAAAAAAAAAAGTTTCAACATAAAGACAACTTGAAACAAAGAAAAAATTTACTTTCAAAAAATAAACCAACAAGTGTCTAAATATCCTCTTAATAGTACAACTTTTACAAAAACAAACAGAGATAAGGGACCAAAGGGATGAGAGAGGGGGGTCCCTCTCTCCTTCGCCCCGCCCCCTCTTTCCCTTCTTCCCCCAAAAGTGGGCGGAGTCAAACGAACGGGTGGGCAAAGGGCTAAAGAAAACATTGGGTGGCCACCCATTTGTCCGCAATGCTGGAGGGAGATTGAAAAAATGGATAAAAAAGTGTTCGGCGAATTTTTTCGATGATGGATCGAGGGGCCCAGGGAGAGCTCATGAGAAGACGATGATACGAAAAGAATGTGAGGAAAAAGAAGAAGAAGAAGTGGATGATTGAAAGATGATATTTTTAGAATTCCTGAAACGAAACTTTTTGGAAGGAAAATGTTTTGAACACTTTTTCCCTCTTCTCATTGTATCGTTTCTGAAAGCTAGTGTCAACAGGAAGAATATCAAAAGGGAAGTGTTTTGTTTCTTCTTCTTTACCACAATGCTTCTGCAAATAGGAAGGGGGACCACCCGAATGAGTAATAGGTTGGGATGGGAAGAATGGAGGTTGGAAAGTATAACCGCGCAGTTAGCTACAGAATTGCAGGCAATATTAGCGGATCAAAAAATCAGAATAAGGAAACTGAAAAATAGTGAAAAATGTTTCTAAAGCAGTGAACTAACAAAAGATAGGCTGAATAAGATAGATTGTTGGAACAGAAATAGCTTTTGAAAAAGAAGTTAAATGGGTTCTCTTTTATCTAACGTCGGACATAACAAGTTTCCATCTAATATTGTTGAAAATTCATCAACTTGCTGAAACAGAAAAATTTTGAGTTGAATTTTGAAATTTCAGCAAAATTTCAAAGGATGAAGTTTTCGAGGAAAATTACTGGGAATTCTGTAAATCTTTGCGTGCGCGTTTCAGTTTTCGTGTCTGCGTACCATGCGTCAAACCTTACGACAGTTCATATTTGAGGCCAGTTTTCGGAGGGAATTTAACCAATACAGAGTAGTTGGCATATCAGAATTCGCTCACACGCTCTATGGATTTAGTTCACAGGAGTTTCAGAAAAATTAAAATTTTACCATCGCCTTCAAGTCTATTGTGTTAGTATAAAAAACTGGCGGATTGGAAAATTGCAACTAAATAAGTAAAATATCGAAAGACAGACTGAATAAGAAAACTTGTTGGAACAGAAATAACTCATGCATTTCATATACGAAAAAATAAGTCGAATAGATTTTTTAGTTGACTGAATAAGTGTAAACAGGAATTTCAGAAAATTACAGTTTTGGCTGCCCCACCATGTTTTGATTGATTGTATAAAAACTGGCGGATCGAAAAATCAGAATATTGAAACTGTCTATACAACAAAGTAAGTGAACTGACAAAAAGAGAACGAATAAGATAACTTTTTGGAACAGAAAAAGCTAATGAATTCTTCACAAAATCAAGTCGCACGGAAAAAAAGGAAATAGCAAGTTCCCTAAAAAAATATCAGAATTCACAATCTCACTGAAACTGAAAAATGTTGAGTTAGATTTCAGAAAGAATTTCAGAGAACGAAACATTCATACGCACTTTATGTCTGAACTATAAACTCTCTGAAACAGGAAATTTTTGACCTTGAAACTCACTAGTTTTCTCCGCAGAGCCAGTACTCATAGTTTTTATAGTCACAGGACATGGTAAGTAAAATTTTCAGGTGGAAGCCGAAATAATGATAACTGATTGAACATAAAATTTTGAGAATTGAATTTAGATTTTCAGGTTTTTAGAATCCCTTAAATAAATTTTTCCATCTAAAAATTTCCGAAGAAAACCTCTTCTTCGAAAAAATAATCTCCATTTTCTTCTTCTCCATTCGCAACAAAAAAAAAGAAACAAATTGTCGAAAAAAGACACAGTAGGTGGTCTCTATGGGGTAAACATCCTCCATTTGCATAACACCTTTTTCAGAATTTTTCAATTTTTTCTCTGTTGTCACCTAGACTTTTTGACTTTTTCGTACACAACATTTTAAAATATTCAAAAAGTCGAGAAAGAAAGAGAACAACTTTTAATCCCGCGACACACACACATTTTGGTGGTGTTATCTGTTCGGAAAATCTTTTGAAGTGAGCTGCATTCTTTTCCAGAGGGACTCATGGAATTTTGTGGGGAAGTAGGGAGAATAAGAAGTGAAAGAATAGTTTAGGGGAGAGAAGAATGGAATAGCATTTGCAAAATACGGAGAAAAAAGATCTCATTATCATTTTTGAGCCTTTGAGATTGGAAAAGTGGACAAAGTGGAACTGAAATTTATATATTTTTGGAGTCGTTTTTACTGTTTCATCAGGTTTTAAAAACAAACAAAACTCAAAATGTTGGTCCGCAAAATGCAATGTGATTAGCCGTTAGGCAAAAACGCATTCAAAAGTTTTGGAAAGCCGACTCAAGCCTAAATTTAAGCCAACCACGCCAGACAGTTTGCCATCATATGAACCGATTGAAAATAGTAATTTTTGAAGACCAACAGTTCCTGAGCGCTCATTGTTAAGTCTCTGCGACACCTTTAGAAATCAGCGAAATGAAACTGAAATTTTAGTTTTTTTTTTTTTGAAAAAAAAATACTGTTCCAACTGGTTTTGATTTGTTCTAAATCACGGTTTGTGCAGTTTTCGTTTGTAGTCGCTGAAGAACTCTGTGCATTTTATGTGATTGTGCCAGTTGTAGTGTCTGCGTACAATGCGTCAAACCTTACGACAGTTCATATTTTAGGCCTGTTTTTCGACGGAAATCAAATTTTAGCCAGCCGCGCCAAACACTTTGCCACCCTATGATCAGATTGAATATAGTAATTTTTGAAAACTAAAATTTTGAAACCGTATATTGTTCAGTCTTTGTGACATCTTTAGAAATCAGCGAAATGAAACTGAAATTTTTTAATTTTTTGAAAAAAAATTTAACTGTTCCAACGTTTTGAAAATTTCTGAAACACGGATTGTGCAGTTTTTTTACATTGAGATGGAATTTTGTGCATTTTTACGTCAGCGTGTCGGTTTTAGTATCTGCGTACTCTGCGTCAAACCTTACGACAGTTCATATTTTAGACCTGTTTTCGGACGGAAAAACTGAACAGTTGGAATATCAGAATCCTCTTACCTTATCTATAGCTTCAATTCACAGGAGTTTCAGAAAAAAATTTTCTGTCCCACGTTGTTTTGATAAACGTTAAAACACGAATTGTATCAATTATTGTTTGAATAGCTGTGCCAAAAAAATCAAATTTTTCAAAAGAGACCAAGAGCGAAAAGTTATCAAAAAATGTTAGCCACATGGTACCTTATACACCTCCTTTTTAGGAACTTCTAAACTGCAAAAAATTCTGAAAAATTTATTATCATTAATACATGAAAGCGAGCCGATTTTGTGGTATCTCAATAAACCCATAATTTGAAATAGATTTTCTTTAAATATAAAAAAAATTCCTGCTTCAACTCGGTTTGATTACTGATAGAATACGGACGACAGTAATCAATCTCTTAAAGCAGTTCAAAAATTCGGAAAACTCAAAATACATTTTAAAAATTCAACAAGTTATTTTCAGTTTCGCAACTTCAATATTTCCCCTAGAAGAATTCTGAAAACTAATCAGCAGTTGTGTTCGATATTGAATTCGCCAAATCCAAAACTCCCCAAAGCCTCTACATTCCTCTTTCATCAAATTCCTTTTTCCCAAAAAACAGTCCCCTCTGATCTCACCGCTTATTGCTTATTACCTCCTCCTCTTTGCCTAAATCACCCAATTTTTATTAGTATGACGTACTAAGCGGATTTGCACACCGTCTCGTACCTCTTTTTTTTTCAAATTTCCGCTCTCTAATTGCGTAATCTACTACTGTCTCCTTATGTTTCCAAACCGCCCGAATTGACACGTGGCAGATGTGTGTTTGGGGTGACAATGAGAAAGGGGAAAACAAGAGAGGATGACTCTTTTGACAGATGGCATAAGTAAAGAGAGGGAAAAAAGAGTATTTACAGGCAGGTGTCAAAAGGAAAACGGTAGTTATTAAGAAGGGGAGAAGACGGGCGGTAAGAATATTAGAAAGTACAGTAGGATTTGAGAAAAACGCAGGGGATTTGAAATTGAATAGTGAATTGTGAGCACCAGGCTGAATTGCAGAGAAACTAGAAAGTTCCCATAGAAATTTCTTAAATAAGTTTAAAAATTCGAATCAATTTGAAATAGCAGTTAAGGATCGCTGAGAAGCTTGAACATGAACATTTTGAAACTGAAACTTTTTTCCCCCAAAAACTCTAAATTTCAACTTCAGAATCTGGATATTTGCTAGTAAAAATTTGGTTTCCAGTAGTAGAATCTACGGTTTTTCTGCAGATTTCTAGAGTAAGAAACTTTCTAACAAGAGGTTCCCCAAAAAACCAAACCCAAGACAATAAAATTAACCAAAAAAAGTATGGGGTCTCTTCTCAACTAATTCAAACTTCGTTTTCAATTTGCTTGTACACTATTTGTTCAGATGCTCATTTGGAATGAAAAGAGGGGAAAGTTGGAACTTTTTGGAGGAAAATTTTGAGGAGAATGAGGTCAAATTTGGTTCAGTTTGGCTATTTATTGTTTGAGGGGACAGTGAAGTCAGAAAAGCGAGAACTGTGAAAGGGGAATTTGATAAACTTACAAAAAATTATTTTTAAAAAGTCTTCAAAAGTTGGACAGAACAAAAATTGAGTTGAGAGAACTTGAGACTACTCGAAAATAAAATGTTTGAAATGGTAAAATTTACGGTTTCAGATAGATGACTTTCAGAGTTTTTGTTTTTTTTTCTTAATTTTCAATGGGTATCATCTGAAAATTATTCTATAGCATTTTGAGCGCCGAAATTAGGCTTTAATAGGAAATTCGGAAATCAGCAAAAAAACTCTAAATTTTTTGAAATTTTAGAAAAGATTAAGCTGAAATCGATTTTCTCGAGTTTTATCAATTTTTATGCAAAAATACTGTTATTTTCGTAAATACTGAAATCGGGACGATTATTTGAGTAAAAAATAATAATTGGCTGTAATACTAAGCAGTTCAACGGAAGCAAAACCATAACCAATTCTTCAGTTAAGATTTTTCGAAAATAGGATATTTGAAATGGTAAAAATTACGGTTTCAGATAGATAACTTTCAGAGTTGTAGTCTTTAGATTTTCAATTTGAGCGATGTGTACAAACTTTTCTACACTATTTTGAGCGGCGAAATTAGCCGCATTCGAATCAGCGAAAAATTTTGCATTTTTCTGAAATAGATTTGAAAAAAATTAGGTTGACAATCAATTTTCTCGAGTTTTATCGATTTTTGTTCAAAAAATATTGTTATTTTTGTAAATACTGAAATTGGGACGATTATTTCAGTAAAAAATAAAAAATGACTGTAATCCTAATTCAATGAAAACATAATCCTAAATAACCAAATCTTCAGGTAAGATTAGTCCAAAATAGGATGTTTGAAATGGTAAAAATTACGGTTTCAGATAGATGACTTCCAAAATTACTGTAAGCCACTCGTACTCTCGATGTACTTAGAGGTTCCATTCAAAAACATTTGAAAAAGTAAAGTACAGACCACCTTCTATCGCAATTTCCCGGAAACGCCCTAAACCACTGATTTATAGTTCTAAAAAGTATCAATTGAAAGTCAAAACCTCTCGGTATGATCGTAATTTAAAAACCTAGAACCATCGGTCACCGCCACAGGCAAAAAAACTCAATTTTCCATTCCCAAACTGTCGGCAATTAGTTACGGTCGTAAAATGTGGTGGTGCGGTAATGAGATATTGAAAACGTTGTCTTACCGGACTGTGCGGTCGAAGAGACAAAAAATAGTATGAAAATCAGAGAGACGCAGAGAAAAAATTGGTGCCGCAAAAGGGAAATGGAAACAGGAGGATGAAATCGAAATCGAACAAAAAACACAATGAAAGGAGATCCCAATCCATCCATATATTCAGTAGATTTTATGGGTTTCTGAGTGTTTGTTCTTCATCTCGTTTTAACTGGAAAGATTTCGAATCGAAATTGTGAAAAAAAAACGACAGATGGTTCGAAAGAGACCCCTAGGCAACCACCGTATCATTCAGAAAAGGGAAATGTTGCTTTCTGAAGGTCGTGTAAATGGATTCGGTTTGGGTGTTATTTATTCAAGATGTATTACGTATATGGTTACGACCGGAAGGACGGTGAAGAAGAAGAAGAAGAGTACGGAAGAATTGGTGAAGGAGGAAGTGTGAAATGGTTGAGAAGGTTTCAAAGTGAAAATTTTTTTTGGGTGAGGATTCGGGTAGAAGCTGATACTGAAATTTAAATTATTTGCCAAAGGGTCAACCTACTATTCAGAAAACTAGAGTCTAATTGAAATAAACTAAAAGAAACCGTAAAAAATCGGCAAAATTTGAATTTTTCCGGTTGAAAATTTGGACCGATAGTTTCAAAAGTTACAGCTTCAACTTGTGATCAAAGTCGAGCACAATTGCTTACATTTGTTCCCTTGCAACGTCCTTTGAAATAAGTTCCAAAAAAGTAGACGACTGCTCGGCCTGTCTTTTACCGAATAATTTTGAAAATTAAGGACAGTAATACCATCAGATTGAAACAGTAATATTTCAAGTTTCTTTGATTATTTCCAACTCAAAAATATAAGATATTACTATCTATACAATGCGCCTAGGATAATGGTATTCAAAAACAGTAAAAAAATTTTAAATCGTAGAAACTTCTGAATAATACTGAATTAGATAACCTGCTGAAAAAAAATAACTCATGATTTTCTTTTCGAAAATTCAAGTTGAATAGATTTTTAAGTTGAAAACGATGTGAAGTCCACATAATAGCAAGTTACCTCAAAAATTTTCAGAATTCATGAACTCGCTGAAACGGAAAAATTTTGAGTGAGATGAAGTTTTCGAAGGAAATGAAAAAAAAGAAAACATGTTACTGTTCCAACTAGTTTTTATAAGTTCTAAAACACGGGCTATACAGTCCGTGAAAGCCAATTAATATGGGATTCCGTGCATTTTTACGTAAGCGTGTCTGTTGTAGTGTCTGCGTACCATGCGTCAAACCTTACGACAGTTCATATTTTAAGCCTGTTTTCGGACGGAAATCAACCAAAATGGAACAGTTGGCATATCAGAACCCGCTTACACTGTCTATACTTTCAGTTCATATGAGTTTAAGAAAAACAAAATTTTTGATGTCTCAGGATCTTTAAACTTCTACCTCAAAATTATTTTGAAGATTAGAAACGAAGTAGCTATTATCGAAAAAAAGTCTCAGTTTTATTTTTCCGATAAGTCACAGTTTTATTTTTTTCAATAATCTGGTCGAATCTCGAAAAAATGCCTCAAAACTCATATAAAGTTTCGATAACAGCAATTTCTAGAAGCCATCACTTGAGACTGAATTTCCCCAGAATAACCAAATTTGAACTACGTCACTGTAAATTTCACCAATATGGCAAATCCGAAATCGGAAACAATATGAAATCCACATTCATATGAAAATGCTGAAAGAGAAACTTCAAGCTGTTTACAGTTTCTAATTTGGAAATCCTCCAATATATATTCAGCTGTTCCAAACCATGCACTCCTCAACAGTTCATCCTCACTTTCATTATTTCAAAAAGGATCTTTTCTCAAACAGTCGACTAATAAAAATGAAATAAAAATGAGTGAAAGACGACGATGATGAGCGGCTGCTTGGTGGCTCTTTCCCTCTCTTGTGTCCTCGAAAAAGGACAAGTCTATAAACAATAAAAGTGACGAAAGACGAAGGTCAAGCCTAAGACTTAGTACTGTTTTTCAAAATTTTATGATTACTATGGTGGAAAATAGAGGGATAAGCTAAACTACACGGAAAAACACCCAAACAAATTTTTAGGTGTTCAAATTAAAGGTAAAAACAGTCTAGAAACTTCTCTAGAACTATCTAATCGAATCAATTATTTTCTGTCATACCATATTAGGAATATCTCTACTGTTGCAAAATAAGAGGTATCTCTCTGGTGTAATTCGAATAAAACAAGAGAAAAAGGAGACGAAGAAGCAACACACATCTGCATCTGCTACCATATATACCGTGTCTCTATATTTATGTCGTATTGTCTCTCAAGAAAATTATAATGATGACAACAGAGGAATAGAGAAGAAAAAGAGGGGTGTAATTATCCATGAGCATCATTATTTTGTCCGGGGAATATGGTACACCGGATCATACTAAAACTACTGTTTCTGAATAGTCATAATCCAACGGTATTTGGGTTAGTTATGATATTTGACACGGAAAGTCTAAACTTTATCAGGTACTACTGTTTCAGAAAGTTGACAAAAAAATTCAAGGTACGAGGACGACTGGTTGATTGTCAGACGAAACTTCACATTTTAATACCGTAAAATCTGTATTAGAAGAACATGTCCCTCAATTCTTCCAGCACCTAAAACGATATTTCTGAATTCTCAAACTGGATCATAACATCTGATATGGAACATATTTTGTGAGTCAACTTTTGACGAGGATTCTAAAAGACTAATTTGAATCCGCTTGAATTTCAAGA
Organism: Caenorhabditis zanzibari; assembly: GCA_963966625.1. NCBI lineage: Eukaryota > Metazoa > Nematoda > Chromadorea > Rhabditida > Rhabditidae > Caenorhabditis > Caenorhabditis zanzibari. The sequence continues at coordinate 5,555,382 of OZ016471.1, forward strand.
ATGTGCTCGGTTTGAGCTCATTGGGGTGCCCTTCTATCAGATGTACCCTTCTAATACACGTATTACGGTATTTTCGTTATTCAGTTTCAGTAACTGTGTAACTATGTAACAGTCTACATTTCAGATGATTCACATCGGAAGTTTTCGAATTAGAATTTTTTTCACATTGAAATTGTAAGCTCAGAGGGTTTCTGTATATGATTCTAAACATAGTTAATAACAAAAAACTCCTAATTTGTTCAATTTTTCCATAAAATACTGTTTTCGAAAGTTGACAATTTCAGACCGATTTGGTTGACATAATAACTCAGTTAAATTGGAAAATGCTAAAACATTCCAGTTTCAAAAAGTGTACAACTCTGGACCAGATTCTCTATCGCAGTCGAAACCATTTCGAGTGTCCAATAAATTGAACTGTACTATGAACATGATGATGCTATACTTAACTAATAGCAAAATAACTTTACTAATAGTTACTTTACTAGTTAGGTAACAAGTTTAGATAGATTTGGTTCACATAATGACGTTGGATAATGCTTGAAAAGTGGAGGTTTCAAAAAGTCTACAACTGGGCTACACTCTGTTCACACCTGCTTCCTTTCAAACAAGATACCAGAGAAAAATACAATCTATTATGCCAGTCTCAGTGAATGTCAGTCCTGGCTGAGATTTTCGTGGTTTCGCGCCAGCGATATCCCATCACGAACAAAATGTTTAATTTAAAGGAACAACCGTAGTTTGTAATTCAATTTTCAATTTTTTCCCGTTTTTGAACGATTTTCAACACATTTTGGCGCGAAATACAACAAATGTGACGAAAAACAAGAAAAAATTGAAAATTGACCTACAAACTACGGTTGTTCCTTTAAATTAAATATTTTGTTCGTGGTGAGATATCGCTGGCGCGAAACCACGAAAAATTCAGCCAGGACTGACATTCACTGAGACTGGCATAATAAATCAGTTAATGGACCCTATTGCTAGCCCTAGACACCTAGGGTCTCAAATAAAAAAAAGTTGACGAATTGTCAGTTTCGAGAACCCAGTAAATGCAGCTGCATTATCACCAAGGTATTATCTCCATCATTTGAAGTAATTGTATTTTCCTGATCTTCCAAAAAAACTCAACCCCTATTTTTTCATCCTCAATTTTTTTCCTCCCTCGTTCCCATTATTGTTTCCACTAATAATTTTACACTTTCCCCCCTCTCACCACCTTGACGTATTTCCTCTCATGCTCCTCCAAACCAATTGCCACTCTTTTTTTTTCTTGGCCCATCATCATCATGATTATTTTCGTCTCTTTCTCGATTCCTGCCAGAAACAAAAACCACCGATTCATCATAAAAATCACACCCAAAAGTCTCCCCCCGCTATACCAACTGCTCCGTTTTGAAATTTTGGGGATCGAAAGGGGAGACAAGCGAGAAAAAAAGAAAATTAGAAGAATAAATTGAGAATCTAAACAATTCGCGAAAAGGAATGGAAAGAATGTTTCCAAGAGTACGAAAATGGAAATATGGAAATTATGAAATGGTAAAAGTTTCGTTATTGATAACAAAGGGTTTTCACTGTTTCAGGAGTTTTACAACTTTGTGTACACTTTTGTTATGTTTATTGAAGGGAACTCAATTGAGCTCAAAAAGAGCGCTGTCATGGATTTCTGTGTAATGTGGTTGAGTATGAGCCTGATGCCTTGAGCCTGATGCCTTGAGCCTGAGGCCTTGAGCCTGAGGCCTTGAGCCTGATGCCTTGAGCCTGAGGCCTTGAGCCTGAGGCCTTGAGCCTGAGGTCTTGAGCCTGAGGCCTTGAGCCTGAGGCCTTGAGCCTGAGGCCTTGAGCCTGAGGCCTTGAGCCTGAGGCCTTGAGTCTAAGCCTCTAAGCCTAAGCCTCTAAGCTTAAGCCTCTAAGCCTAAGCCTCTAAGCTTAAGCCTCTAAGCCTAAGCCTCTGAGCCAAAGCCTCTAAGCCTAAGCCTCTAAGCCTAAGCCTCTAAGCCTAAGCCTCTGAGCCAAAGCCTCTAAGCCTAAGCCTGAACCTTCGGAACTATAAACTAAAAAAAGACGTTTGAAGAATATACATCAGTTCCAAATTACAACGGATTGAAAAACCAAATGGTACCTTTCAAAATGTTCATCTTGAAACAGTAACTTTTTTTTGAAAATTTTATTCTTGGGATTTTAATGAACGACTTCTTGGCATAAATAAACCTCCCATAAAACACTCCGAAATATTACAATCTCTCTTCCAACGACTGACTCTCTGTTCCATTAACATTACCTATATATTCTCAACAAGATATCACTTTTTACAACAAGAACCATAAAATAAAGTGACATTTGGTGATACGACAACATTCGGATGGGATGCATAAAGTTTAATAAAAGAATAACATATTGACTGATTGACATTTGACATTTCCCTCTACACAGGTATGTTCCTTCGGGGACTCCAAAAAGAATACCGCCCTGGTCTTCCTCAATCATTCATATATTGTCTCCCCTTGATTGACTCAGGAAATGTTACAACAATATCATTTGGCGGCAAGTCACCCGTGCTGATGATGATGATGGTGTGAATGGTTTTTTTTCTGCGGTGAAGAGAGGGAGAGGTGAGTACACAAAAACAACAGAAAGAGAGCAACTGGTGATCCGGGATTAGAAGAGAGTTCCCGTCGGCACGTGTGTTCTTTTTACGAATGGACACCTTGCGGGAACGGAAGAAGAAGAAAGAATTTGAGGAGGGGATTTGAGGGATTGATGATGGATCAGAATCGCCGAGGAAAGGATAAAAAATCGAGAGGGAAGGGACCGAAACGGTTGGAAAGTGGATATGACTGGATACGTCAGAGCGAATTGATAGATTATAAATTATGGAGTAAATGTTCAGATTGAAACAGTGAAAATTGCAAACTTGGCAAACCGGGCCAGCGATTTTCTCCCATTTAAATTGAGATTGTTCAATCAAAACTTACCGTATTTACTCTAATAGACCGGCATGCCGGTTAATTATTCGTGGTCCTCATTTTGATGCCGGTTTATTAAAGAGTGTCGGTCTATTTTTCAAAGAGTCAATTTATCAATAATTTAACAAAAAATCGGTGCATTTTCACTGGAAATATGTAAGATAAAGTTATTTTCGAACCGCTATTAAAGGTAAAAACCATCCCAAATGATGTGAAATCCCAAATTTGTGTGAAAAAACACTGGAAAACCCTGTAAATTCTCAAAAAATAGTTCTTTTTGATTCTATTAACTTTTGGGGTGCCGGATAATTGGAGGGTGCCGGTTTATTTTTCAAAATGATCATTTGACTGCCGGTCTATTGGAGTAAATACGGTATATGAAAATGTAGAACTCGATGAGATCTACAAAATGACATACAAAACTATAATATTTATTCGCTCAATTTCGTGATGCTTCCCCAAAAAGACCCGGGCCGGCAAAATGAATTCGAGTCAGGTTTGAACTTTCAACCTTTGTTCAATCTGCTGTTACATCATGAAGAAAAAGCGGCAACAAATTTCGGCAACTCATTCAAATGTTGCATTTGACGGTTTTCAACCAATCGATAGCATTTTTAATAAGGAACATTTTTTCTGTTGATCGTATTTTTACCCGATCCCTCTGAAAAAAAGTTATTCACATTTGAATGAGTTGGCGAAATTTAGGAGCTGAAAATTATCTTTTCCCAAAATTTTGCAGTTTCAGATATTCCATGACCTCATATCAGACGAAAATCTCTCATTATGTGAAGTGCTGGAGGAGTATATCCATATTTACAAAAACCCAGACAAATGTCACATTTCTCCGAGTATCAGTCTTCAAACTGACACCACACAATTGACCTTATCCTTCTTCTAATATCCCAATATTGACTCTCTAATAGGCACCCCCCTGCAGGTATATATCTAAACAAAGGGAAATGGTCCTTGACTTTTTTGGCTTGAGGGACCTCTCTCCTAATCCAAAAATAAACTCACTTGATTTGTAGTCCAGAAAGTAGTCACTGTACGCCGCTGCGTCTCCAGTCGTATCCCCACTATCCACATCGGGTACATCCATTCTGTAATGTGGTTTTTGAGGAAGCTAAAAAAATTAAAATCCGGGAGAGGTCCTGTGCGGAGGAATATAAAAAAGAGAAGAGCCCCCCGGACATGAGAACAAGACGACGGGCGATTCTTGTAATAAAACCCAGATGTTAACGAATTGGGGATGGAGAAAGGGGGGGGGGGGGGGGGGGGGGGTTCATCACAAATTGGAAGGAAGGGTCCCAGACAGGAAGAAAAAACTCAAGATCAACATTCTCCACTAACTGTAAGTTCATAACATTGGACAGTTTTCTTTATAACATTGTACAGTTTCCTAGAAGTACGGTATGTTTGCTCCCAACAAGAATAGTAAAAATGAAACTTGAAAAGCATGCCGCCTTGTCCCCCGCATATTCAAAGAAATAGAAAAACTTGAAATTAGCATAACAATGGTGATAAGAGTAGAAGAAGAAAGGGAGCCAACGTACAAGAAAATCAAAAAAAGAATGCAACTTTTTTTGATTTCGGAAGAGTGAATTGAGCCAATGCCTAAGGGGACCCAGAATGTGGGCAGATTTTTTAAAAATTTCGCTGTTTCCTATGGGCCGTTTTTGGTTTCGAACTGCTCACTTACTATTGGGCATAGTGTCTTACTAACTGGGGTAAATTATCAGATCGGCAATCTACATGGACCCCAATCTATACTCCAAATAATTATGGTTGAATAGTATTTTTCTCTAGTGGAAAATTTTCCAGTGGAAACTTACTTGTAATTTACCCCCATTGAAGGTGACTGCTTTTAACTGAGGCTATATTAATTAGTTACATCATTAAAAGTTATCCTATAATATCTAAACATTTGTCCCTTATTATTGTCGGTTTCTGAAAAAATTGACTGTTTCGAAATTATTGTAAATTTCAAAAATTCCCCCAGAGAAAGTTTTCTGCCTCTCTTTCAAATTTTCGAAAACTAATGTGCAATATGAAGCTATCAAATCGAACAATCCAAATTCAACAAAATAGTATTGTGTTCGGATTCGTGAAAAAAAAAACTATTACAACAACAAGGGCTCCGGGAGCAACTCCCTAACAAAAATTGTGTTTAGCTTCTTACTGTTTTGTTTAACAGTCAGAAAATGAAGGTTATCGTAATAAGAATTCAGATCTCAATATGGATTGGGAAAAGAGAACAATTAATGGAAAAAATGAAACAATATAATATTGAAAATTTTCAAGGTAATTTGGAGAAGATTAGTGTAGAATTCGAGTTGACAATAAAAAGTCAAATTATGGAGTAAAAGCATCACTACAATTTTTTAGAAGAATCATAATAAAATACGCATGAAACAGTAATCCATTTGAAATTTTGAAGGTTACATGAAAAATTCTAAAGCAATCTCGGATGGGATCAGTGTAGAATTTGAGTTAGTTATATCAAAAGGGTATTCTTGTTGTAAAAAGGGCCATAATCGCTCCAATTTTTAGAAAGAATCAAGTAAAATAATAGCGAAACAGTAATAAGTTTGAAATAATACAGTTTAACTCTAATGCAATTGAAAATAACTACAATTTGAAACTGAAATATTTAAGTTTGATTTTCAGGTAATATCTATATATTAATCAACCATCTTTTTAAGTTAGTGATTAAACAAGAAATATGAAACAGAAAAACGATTTGTACAAAATACTGGTTTTCAAATATGCCACGAGAAACAAATTTTCTAGAAAAGATCAATAATACGAAAAGCATGAAACAGAACAAAAAAATGATATCAAAATAGGCTCAACAATAAAAAAAGAGTTTCTTTTTCATCCAGATCCGAAAAACGAGCCAAAAAATTGGATTTCCTTTAGTAGTACACACATCTTCTTCTCCTTTTTCTTATTTTTGTTGAAGACACAGAGTCTAGAATTTGAGAATTTGATATGGATTCTTCTATGTATAAAAATTGCACGCCTATTTCCCCAAATTGGTCATTAAGCGTTAAAAGTGAACATAAAATCGAATGTGTGCGGGAAAAAGAAGATTCTCTTATCAAATAATTTAGTCTGTTGTTGTCTACATAATCAGTTATACAAATACAGAAGGTAGAATAAGGGGAAAAGAATTCTGAAGACTGCAAAAAAGAAGATGAAAAAATATTGAAGGGGCCAGAAACATAAACAAACAAAAAAAATAGTTGAAGGAGTTTCAAGAATCCTCCTCTTCATCATCATCTGTGGTGAAACCTTCCATTATTTTTCTCACGGATCTTTTAGAAAAATGTCAATCTTTTCTCTCTTATCTTTCCATCACCTGGTGAGTTCCCATCACTTTCTTCTTCCAAGCTCCGCCCACTTTTCATCTTCATCTTCAGGTGAGAGTTCTTGACTCCAGGTGGGAGACAAGAAGAAAGAAGAAAAGCGATTGGAACAAATGGATGGAAGCATGATGATGATGGGGAGAGAGTTTGTGTAGTAAATAATGTTTAGTGTTTGAGGAAAAAAAAACGGTTTTAGAAATGTGAGAAGATTTTGAATTGGAAGTTAATACACTACAGCTATCAAAACAAAGATTAAATGTTTACACAAATGAACAATACGAAACAGATAATTTCCAGCGAAAAATAGTTAGTTGCTTCTTTTCGACAGATCTGACCTGTAATGACTCCCAATTGTAATATGGGTTTTGGCTCGAGACTATGCGGAAAAGAATCAGCACAAAAAGTTATCCAAAGATTGTAAACCTTTTTTTTCGCATATTACCGGTTTTTGAGAAAATCGACTTTTTCTGAAATTTTCGTAAAATGTGGAATCTCCAACTTCAAAAAATCATAACATTGTTCGTTGTGGACGGATTTTCAAAATCTAAAGTGCATTAGAAAGCCCATCTAATGTAAAATTCGAATAATAGAATAACATTTAATTACCCAATTTGTGGAAAAAATTATCGATTGAAAACCAACATTTTTCATACATCCGGAATGACATAAAAAAATTTTGGAGATAAAACATTTCCAAAATTTCGTCTCAGATGAAAGAGCATGTTTAGTTCAGTAAAAATAAATTGCAAAATATAGGGCTAACCGTCCAAATATGAAAACAAAATTTGATTGAAAAATTTTTTTTCGAAGATTTTTTGAAAAACGTAGTTTTCCATAAATATTTCGTATTAATGTGTAATAAATGAATAAATTTTTCAAAAACTACTTTATTCAGGCTTTCAAATGCGCTATAGAACTTTTAATTATTTCAAGTTTGAAGCTTTCAGTGACCGTTCAAAGTTCACACTCGAATTTCAACGTAGATCTACAGGTAGGGAAAATCTCGAAAATTTGAAAATCGTCCTAGAGCTTCGAACTTTTTTTAGTTTTGTAGCAAATTTGATTTTAAATCAAACCTTCAACTGACACTTTTCTGTATCTCTTCATCCCTTCAAGAAAAATGGGAATCTCTACCGAACTGTCAGTTGGAAAAAGAAAATCAAATTTTGTTAATGAAAATGAAGAGATAGAGAAAAGTGTCAGTTGAGAGTTTGATTTAAAATCAAATTTGCTACAAAACTAAAAAAAGTTCGAAGCTCTAGGACGATTTTCAAATTTTCGAGATTTTCCCTACCTGTAGATCTACGTTGAAATTTGAGTGTGAACTTTGAACGGTCGCTGAGAGCTTCAAACTTGATATAATTGAAAGTTCTATAGCGTATTTGAAAGCCTGAAAAAAGTAGTTTTTGAAAAATTTATTCATTTATCACACATTAATACGAAATATTTATGGAAAACTACGTTTTTCAAAAAATCTTCGAAAAAAAAATTTTTCAATCAAATTTTGTTTTCATATTTGGACGGTTAGCCCTATATTTTGCAATTTATTTTTACTGAACTAAACATGCTCTTTCATCTGAGACGAAATTTTGGAAATGTTTTATCTCCAAAATTTTTTTATGTCATTCCGGATGTATGAAAAATGTTGGTTTTCAATCGATAATTTTTTCCACAAATTGGGTAATTGAATGTTATTCTATTATTCGAATTTTACATTAGATGGGCTTTCTAATGCACTTTAAATTTTGAAAATCCGTCCACAACGAACAATGTTATGATTTTTTGAAGTTGGAGATTCCACATTTTACGAAAATTTCAGAAAAAGTCGATTTTCTCAAAAACCGGTAATATGCGAAAAAAAAGGTTTACAATCTTTGGATAACTTTTTGTGCTGATTCTTTTCCGCATAGTCTCGAGCCAAAACCCATATTACAATTGGGAGTCATTACAGGTGAATATGCCTACTGTTAGTTTGAAAAAAGCAATCAAAATTTCGTTGACCCAGCATAACCACTTTGATCCAAACATTCATAACAATATCTTGAAACAGATTTTCTAAACGAAATATTCTAGAAAAAATTTCATGTTTCAAGAGAGGCATAAGAAAAGATGTTTTTCAGAATGCACGTTTTTTCAGATACCACCTTGTTGTTAGCGCTAAAAATATGGTAATAATACTTCACAGGAGCAAAACCGCCTTGATCAAAACATTTATGAAAACATCTTGAAACAGATTTACTAAACGAAATATTCTAGAAAAAAGTGTCCTGTTTCAAGAAAGTCATAAAAATATGTGGTTTTCAAAGCTGATATTACTGGTTTTCGAAGTTGATTCTTGAAACAGAAATATTTTGACTAGCTTGCGATTGACTTCTTGTTTTTCAAGCAAATAATTTGGAAATCTTGGATTAGAATCCAAATAAGAAACCAAGCAAACTGTTAGCTCAATAACTGTTTCAGTAACGACATAAGCCAAGATGCACTGGTTTTCAAAGATCTACCATGGTAGCACTCTATATCACTGAAAACTCCTCACGATAAATGAAAGCTTTTGAACATTGCAACTTTGAAAGCATAATACATCCAGGATTCTTGAAACAGAAATATTTTAAACTAGGTTGCAATTGGTTTACTGTTTCGAGCAATACTTGTTTTTTGATATTTTTTACTCAAATGATTAGGTTTTCCCATACGTCAGCTCTAGCCGCTTGATTCAGTTAAAATATGAATCTGATGATTCCAAAAATTGGTATAAGAAACTCACGGAAACACGCATTAACCTTCATGATTATCATAACGACAATTAGAAACAGTAAAAAAAGGAAACTTGGATTAGAATCCAAATAAGAAATCAAGCGAAATTTTAGCTCACAAACTGTTCCAAGAACGTCACAAGCCAAGATGCACGGATTTTCAAGGATCCACCATGTTATGACTTTCTCTATTACTTCTTTTATTAAAAACTAATGGATAGATGGAAAAACTTTACGATTTTGAGATTAGTCGCATCAGAGAGAAGATTATAAAATTAGTTTCATCATATTTAGGGGCATGAACTGGACTATTGAAACTTCGAAAATAAAACATATCCAGACTTCTGGAAACAGAAAGTAATTTTAGTAGTTCGCAAATGGTTCACAGTTTCAAGCAAATAATTATTTCGATACTTTTGTTACTCAAATGTTTCAGTTTTCACTAGCACTGGGTTCAGTTAAAATTGAATCTGATGATTATTTTTTTCCAAAAATTGGACAACTCATGAATACTCACACTAATACAAAGTCTCCTTAGTGTTTGTCATAACGACAATTAAAAACAATAAAAAAGAGAAAACTTGGAACTAACAAAATGAAACTAACAAAATGTTATCTCAAAAACTGTTTCAAGTAAGTCATAAGTGAAAATGCACATGTTTTCAAAGATCCGCCGTTTTCAAAGACCCCCGTAGGTTTTTCTCTATTACTAGAAACTTATAGATTAATGAAAAATATTGTGGTTCTCAAAGAGTGATAATATCGTATTCATATTATGAAGGAATTTCGGTAACATTGCAATTTTGACTAGTTCGTAATTGGTTATGATTACGAGCACATGCGCCATTTTCATTATTTTTGTTACTCGAACGTTTCAGTTATCGCCATTTCGTTAGCTAGCCTACATTCAATCTGGATTTGAACCCGTTAACCAAAAAAATTGTATTTCCAAATAGTGGTACGGTTATACACCGACACATTCATGTTCGTCATAACAGCAATCAGAAACAGTAAAAAAGAGAACACTTGGATTAGAATCCGAATTGAAAACAAATCAAACTGTTTTGATGTAATACATCTAGACTCTTTGAAACAGAACATATTCAGTACTGTTTCTGATTATCGTTAAGGTTAACATGAATGTGACTTTGTAATTGTGTTGGATATTTCTATCTTAAAAATTTACGAACATAATTAGCAATTTTTTTCTTGCGATTGGTTCAAATAGACAATATCAGCAATTGACCGGAATACAAAGTCGCCTCCATGGTTGTCATAACTACAATCAAATACAGTAAAAATTAGTTTAGAATCCAAATTGGAAATCAAGCAAACTGTTAGCCCTACGAATTATTGGAAACCCAATAAATCTAAAGTTATCAATTCAAAATCCTACTGTACTTGTTAAATATAGTTCAATATCGCTCCTGGATTCTGAATACTTTGGATAGAATAATCTATGGTATCAAGAAAAGTCACTGTTGCTCTTTGGCTCATTTTTTATCAAGAATTTGTGAAACTGTAAGATTTTTTAAAATGAAGAATTGAAAAAACACTGTTTCTCAACGTTTGTATTAATTTCGAAATATATGTCTAATCATTCCGTCGCTCCTAAAAAGTAACAAAGATTTCTATAAAACTTGAAAGTTTCAAAATCTCGCCTACTAAACTCTCCTTCATCCTCCCAAGAGCCCCATAAAAAGATGACCGTCTCCAAAAAGAGATTGTCATCTCAAACAAAAGTTACATGAGAGACGTTTTATTACATGCAAGAATAATATAAGAGTTATAACATGAATTCAAGAAGAAGTAGCAGAAAAGTTACAGAGACAACACTACCGGTATCGAATTATTCTCATTGAGCGAGCGAAAGAAGTCTAAAGATTTTTGGATTAATTAAAGTAAGATGGGGAATACAAAGAAAAATGCCACTATGGAGCACCGGAGAAAAAGCTGCAAATCAAAAGGACCAAAAAATTTCAAAAAAAATTGTTTTTTTTTCTTAAATTTAATGAGCCAAATAAAATCGTCTCAACTCCAACGGAAACTCGTCCTCGACACCGTCGAACATTCCGGCGTACTTCACTCGCATCGCGTTGGAAACCAATCCGGCGAGAGTTATGTGACTGCCTGGAAATGGGAAAATGAATGAATTTATAGAAATTGGAATGTAGTTGGGTAATCCTGCACCTATTCTGCTCGGGGAGAGTCTTTTAATCCTATTCACACGTTATTTCATCTCCGGAAAGACGCGGGAAAGGGAACGGGGAAAGAAAGGAAAGTCATAATTGAGAGTGATTAGTTTGGAGCCGACTTTGGAGAGAGCTTTGGTGGTGGGAATGAATATGAATAAGTTGATTATAAAGGGAACGGGAATTGAGAACTAGAATTGAATTCGAATCGAAATGATTGAAATCGAACAATTTTAGAAGACATTTCGAAGGTGTGACGTTTCGCAAGTGCGTCGTTTCGAAAGTGTGACTTTTTGAAAAACAAATTTCAAAATTTTTGTCGCGAAATCGAAAATGTGCGAAATTGGATTTTTTGAAATTCCCAAAATGTTTTTTTTTTTTTTGAAAAAATTCGGCTCTGCGACATTTTGAAAATGTGTCATTTCGCAAGTGCGACGTTTCGAAAGTACGATGCTTAAATATTTGCTTTCGAAACGTCGCACTTTCGAAATGTCACACTTTCAAACCATCACACTTTCGAAACGTCGCACTTGCGAAACGTCCCACTTTCGAAACGTCGCAGTTTCGAAACTTCACACTTTCGAAATCTCTTATTTCGAAATGTCGCTCCACCCCCATTTCCTTACCTAAATGCAACACCTTAAAATCCACGTTTCTCCTCTCCGTCTCCTCCTTCTTCGCCAATTCCTGCATCATACTGTAGATCACCTCTCCCTTCGCATTCCGAGCCATCAACCACGTTCCATGCTCCACGAGCAACTCCATCAAGCTCAAACGAAACTCTTGAGCTCGAAGGAGCAAATGCATAGGGATATCTCCGTGCTCGAACGGAGCATTCACATCGAGATCTTGCTCGAGGAGTTGCTCCAAAACCGAAGCCTTGGGAAGACTCAAATCCGAGTTGTGGTCGGGGGCGCGTTCTTCAAGGGCGTAGTGGAGAAGTGGGACACGGAGCTTCTTGCAAACTTTTACGAATCTCGCCAGGTCCAGATTTTGGCTCTTTTCCTCTTCCGAATTGTCACGATTCACCGATGGAAGCCGGATACGTTCGAGAACATTCATTAGATTAACAGCTACAGTAACCAGCTTCTTGTACTCCGAGCAAATCGGCGCATGACTGCATTTGTCTTTTCCACAGCACTCGGTGTCTTCTAGAAGCGCCGGTCCTTCCCACGCATCGGCTCGCTCCAGCTCATGACAGACGCGATCGAAGATGTACTGTACCCAGGAGAACTTCACTCGAAGATTGAAATTGGCTTGATGATTGATTTGATAATCGTTAAGTGACATCGAGAATGTCTCTTGGAATGATTGAAGTGTGGTAATTGTGCCAAAGTACAGTGGAGCAAAGTTTCTCTGCTGCAACTCCAACGCGTGCTTCCACAACTCGTAACACCGGCTCATTTGTCCCATATCGCAATACACGGCACCACGGAATCGAAGGTAGTAGTGAACATCGGTATGGGCGCCGCCAAGAATGCGTTCTCGAATCACCAGCGACTGAAAAAAATTGCAATGTTATTTCACCTGTCCAGTTCTCAAGGGGGATACGATCAGATAGATAGGGACAGATTACGCATAGACTCTTGAAAAGAACCATAGAGTGTCCTTGAATAGCTCGAGAGGGGATATGACGTAATGTAGATAAACGGTAGCAAATCAAAGACAATGGGGGACTAATGACAGGGATACGGTAATCATGGAATGATGAGAGGAGACAGGGGACCAACTTTTTTGTACACCGTCGCTCCGATTCAAAATACAAATTGCAAGCTACAGTATGACGAAATTAAAAAAATTTTTGCAAGTTAAAGGAGGATTCCGAGCAAAAAATTTTATTGCTTCAAAAGATGCAGAATTTTGCGCTGATTCCGAATATCACAACGAAAATGCTCGAAAATGTTTCTCGGAGCCAGAAAACGTCGTCAAAGGGGTCGAAACGGGCCAGAAGTGCTCCCTTGCTTCTCCTGTGATTTTTAGACGGCATTAGTCAAATTTTTTTGGTAATTTACATGCCAGAGTGTCATCCAATACTATTTTCAGTGAAATAATGAGAAAATTTGTACAAGTCTGTCAAATAATAGCCATTTACTGCGGCGTGGCCTAGAAAACTCCGGAGAAAACTCGGCTAAAAGGGAGCACTTTGGGCGCAATTTTCCCCTTTTGACGGCGTTTTCTGGCTTCGGCGAGTATTTTTGAGCATTTTCGTTGCGATTTCCGGAATCAGCGCCCTGTTTTACATCTTTTAAAGCAATAAAAATTTTTGCTCGGAATCCTCCTTTAAGTCCAGAGCAAAATTTTTAATCGTGTTATACTGTAGCCTGCAGTTTGAAGTTCGAATTGGGGAGGCCGTGGATTTGTCATTTCAGAAGTCGTTTTTTATTTGGCTTTTTAATTTTATAATAGATTATAAACACAAAAAAACATATCAAAAGTTCCAAACATTAGGCAAATACGCGATTTCACAATTTCGAAATGTCCGCTTTCGAAATGTTCACTTTTGAGATGTATCACTTTCGAAATGTCTTACTTGCGAAATATCTCGCTTTCGAAATGTCCCGGAGCCGTTTTTTATGGTTTTCACATGTCGGCAGGTTCAAAAGTCGGCTCATTTCAAAAAGCGCACACTTCCATTACACACTTCCTTCCGTTCCTTCGCAGTTATGCAACATCATGTTCGTCGGCTCTTTATCATCGTAAATCTCTCTCTCTCTCTCGCTTCACTCTAAGTGCTCAGAATGCTCAATTGTGTCATAAATCAACTCTCAGTTTCAAACGGGGGACATTGTTGCGTGTCACACTCATTAGTAGCCATTTCCAACATGTGTGTCTGTGTCTCTTCATGAAGCGCGTGCTCTCTCTCTCTCTCATCTCAAAGGAAATGAGCTCGTTCTGAGATTCATGTGAACGATGCCGCCGACACCGGGAAAAAGAAAAGAAAAGGAACATCCTCCTCACTTGAGACACGCGCAAAATTGACTGGGAAAATCGCGGAGAGAGAGGGACCAATTAGGTTGTGGAGGCTGTTAATTGAGCGGAAAACATTTATTCTTTATACTATACCTCCAGCCAATTGAGAGTGTCAAAGGGGGAGTATAGAAGAAACAACATGAATTATCAAGGACCTCTTTTTTTGGGGGAACACCGACAGTTATTTTGGGGGAAATTTGGGAGGGAAGGGACCAACCAGGCGGCAAAAAAATTGGCTCCGGGATATTTCGAAAGTTTGAAATCTCGTTTTTGCTCAATTTTTTCGAACTTTTTGTATACATTTGCGCGAAAAAATCTATTTTCGTATAGCATTTGCCCAAAATATATGAAAAGTTAAAAAAAGTGGGCAAAAACGCGATTTCACACTTTCGAAATGTCCGCTTTCGAAATGTCTCGGAGCCAAAAAATTCCCTCTCCATCCAAATTAGGCTTTTTCGAAAAAACGAGTTCTCGAATATTTTTCGGCAAATCGAGGAAAAAATGGTTCAAAAATGTTTATTTTTTGTGAAAATTCCCAATTTTTCGACAATTTTCATCTACTTTTTCCGATTTTCCAAAAAAAGTTCGAAGATTTTTTTCGAGTTCAAATGTGAATAACTTTTTTCAGAGGGGTCGTGTGAAAATACGGTCAACAGATAAAATGTTCTTTATTTAAAAAGCTATCAAATGGTTAAAAAACCATTGAATTTCATCAAAAATTAAAAAAGTTACGCTCTGTGCTGTCGAAAAATTTCGAAAATTTTGAAAAAAAAAAAACGAAGTTTTTCAAAATTTTTTTTCCAATTTTGGCAATTTTTTGTAACTTTGTTAACTTTCTATGAAATTTTAGTTTTTACGGCCTGCGTTGCCGAAAGGCTGCCAAAATAAATTTTTTTTTTTGAATATTTTTTTCAAAAATGCCAAAATTTTTTTGTCAAAATAAGGCTAACTCTGTTATTTTTGGATAAAATTTGTCGATTTTATAACCAATCGATAGTTTTTTTTAATAAGGAACATTTTTCCTGTTGACCATATCCCCTAGAAAAAAAAAATATAAGGTACCAACCTGCATCCTCTGCGCTTCTATATTCCCATCCAACAATTCCACATGCTCCGGCGTATGTGCTTCCCGTTGATACTCATAAACATCCTGTGGCTCAAAAAACGTCTCCATCTCTCGAATCACTTTAACCTCATCTGAATGTAGCTCAACTTCCACCGCTTGCCTCCAACAGTTCATCGCCGACATCGCGTCCATTTTCTTATCGAGATACGTGCTTCCGAGAAGTTTCAGAGCGTCTCTTTTGTGCATCGCCGACGGCATTCGATCGGAAAGACAATGCAAGACGTCGAGGAATCCGGAGAGTGCTGCTCCCATCAGTGGATCAACTCCTTGCGCATCTTTCATCATGACTGCTCCATGATCCAGAAGTACGTTCACCACGTCGACGTTACCGCTTTCGGCGGCGTCGTGGAGAGCGGAATTTCCGCGCTCTGTTTGACAGTTTACATCGATTCCGGTAGCTAGGAGCTCGCGGACAACATCGATCTGGAATAGAAATTTTTGTTGAGATTGGCGGGAAAAAACTGCTCTCGATTTTCTCCACTTCAAATTTAAATTTTTTGACCATTTCTTTCACCAAAATGAAGATCTCGAGGAGACCTATAAAACGGTACTAAAATCACCAAAATAGCTTGTCTCAGTTGTTGTCTAAAACAAGGTATTCTACAAGTTCTAAACAAAACGACACATGCAATCTTGTTAATTTTAGTACCATTTCACAGGTCTCTTCGAGTTCTACATTTTGGTATAAAAAGTGACCAATAAATTGAATTTGAAGCGGAGAAAATCGACGAAAAAGACCGAATCACATGTATGGCTCCATGTGGTTGCATAGAAACGCGGAGCAGCCGTTTTCGCTCTTTTCTCCAAAAAACTCACCTTATTTCTATACGCTGCAATCATCAGACATGTGTGTCCGTGTCGATTTGGAATGTGTGGATCTGCGCCGTGTTTGAGAAGGTATTTTACTGAAATTTCGAAGATTTTTTTCAATAAAAATCCGGCTTCGCGACATTTCGCAAGCGTGACATTTCGAAAGTGCTATATTTCACATGTACAACGTTTTGCTTTCGAAATGTCACACTTTCGAAACGTCGCAGTGCCAAAAATCCTTACCAATTTCTAGGTGTCCATCATAACAGGCGCCTCGCAACGGCGTACTCTGAGTATTCGTCGCCTGATTCACATCGGCGTTTCCTTTTTCGACAAGAAGTTTAACGATCTGAATTAGAAAAATTTTTTATTAAAAAAAAAATAAATTTTTGATTACATTGAGGTGTCCGGCAGCAGAAGCAGCCCACAGGGGAGGCGTTCCTTCTGAATCATCAAATTTTTTTGTATTTTTTTGGAAAATAAAAACTTACGAATCTGATCATTGTCGAATTCAACAATGCCTCGAACAGATGGATCGGCGCCAATATTCAACTAAAAATATTTATTTTATTATTGAAAAATCCACTGAAAACGAACTAAATACTCCACAACATCAGTATGCCCATTTCGAGACGCCGCCACCAATGGATACCGTTCGTTGTCGACTTCATTGATGCATTGACGAATCCAATCTTTGTTGTGGATGTTATTAGATGTGAAAATCTGGAAAAATTATTGAAATTTTTATTAGAAAATCGAAAAAAAGATTCTCACTTTTACTCTCGCCAACTGTCCCAGCGAGGCCGCATTGTAGACGACGGATCGGAAGTTGCGAGCGTTAGTAACGACGTCACCCTCCTCTTCCATTTTTCAACGAACTTTTCGACCTTTCGGTCTAAACTTTGAGTTTAATCGAAAAAAAAAGAAAAAAATAATTGAAAGTCAGCAGGTTCGTCGTAAAGTCCGGCGCCGCGTCTGCAATGTGACGTGGTGGTGTTTGCGGAGTTGCTCGAAATTGTTTTTTTTTTCGGCGGAAATATTGGATCGGATTTCAGAAATTATCTTCATTAGTTTCAGTTTTTATTGGGTTTTATTGAATTTTTTTTTGAAAATTAAAATATTTGAGTCGTTCTTAATGTCAAACTACGCAAAATGATGCAAAAATTATCAGTGATCCTTCAAAATTGACCTTTAAAAAAAATGGAAAAAGCGGGAGAGAGATGATATTTTTTAAAAATAAACCAGCGTTCCCAGGGACATCCAAAGTTTCTGTTTGCGCTTCCTTATCACTTTTTATCACTGACAAACGCACTATTTTCATTTTGGTGGCAGTTGTTCTTTATCATTTTCTCTCTTTACACACACCCGTTTATTTCGCAACTTAGTATCCTCACACATCATTTTTACTCTGAGGATACAAAATGACACTCTTGTTATCGCAAATTTTTTATTTTTTTTCATTCTTCTCTTTTCTAGTTGTCTGGTGCGGCGCCGATTTTTGGCGACCTGTTCAAATTTCAATAACTTTTTTTAGAGAAATCGGGTAAAAATACGGTCAACAGATAAAATATTCCTCATTGAAAAAGCTATCGATTGGTTGAAAAATCGTCAACTTTCATCGACAATTGACATATTATTCAGTTTTCCCAAGTTTCATCGCGCTCCATTGCGAACTTGGGGAAATTCAAAATTTTGATCTTTCCCGCTCACTTTTTTCTCATGTAGGTCACGTCAAATATAATAATTTGGTTGATTTTGTGTTTTCGACGTGACCTACATGAGAAACAAGTGAGCGGGAAAGCTCAAAATTTTGAATTTCCCCAAGTTCGCAATGGAGCGCGATGAAACTTGGGAAAACTGAATAATAGTTACGGCTTGCCGAAAAATTGTCGATTTTGGCAAGCCATAACTCTGTTAATTTTTGATAAAATTCGACGTTTTTTCTACCAGTCGATAGCTTTTTTAATAAGGAAAATGTTATCTGTTGAACATATTTTTACCCGATCCCCCTGAAAAAAGTTATTTACATTATAGTTACTATTTCCAGATGGAAAATCTCATTCCAGTCGTCAATAAATTACAAGATGTGTTTGCGACGCTCGGACGAAAGGAAGATCAAATCCAACTGCCACAAATCGTAGTCGTCGGATCGCAGTCGGCCGGAAAATCGTCGGTTCTCGAAAACCTCGTCGGCCGTGATTTCTTGCCACGAGGGACAGGAATCGTCACTCGTCGGCCACTGATTCTTCAGCTGAATCATGTTCCGTTGGATGAGGAGTCGAAGAGAAGACGAACGAATGGTACACTGCTTACGGATGATTGGGCAATGTTTGAGCATACCGGATCGAAGGTTTTTACAGGTAACATTTATTAATTGGAGGCGAAAATTACATATGAATTTTTCAGATTTCGATGCTGTCCGAAAAGAGATCGAAGACGAAACGGATCGAGTTACCGGCGTGAACAAGGGAATTTCCCTTCTCCCTATCAGCCTGAAGATTTATTCACATCGAGTCGTCTCTCTTTCCCTCGTCGATCTTCCGGGAATAACAAAAATCCCAGTCGGAGATCAACCGGCCAACATCGAAGAACAAATCCGAGACATGATTCTTCACTACATCTCCAATCCATCCTCCATCATTCTCGCCGTCACTCCGGCCAACCAAGATTTCGCTACTTCGGAGCCTATCAAACTTGCGAGAGAAGTTGATGCAGGTGGACAACGGACGCTCGCAGTCCTGACGAAACTGGATCTGATGGATCAGGGAACCGATGCGATGGACGTGTTGATGGGAAAAGTGATTCCGGTGAAGTTGGGAATCATTGGAGTCGTCAATCGATCACAACAGAATATTCTTGATAACAAGGCGATTGTGGATGCGGTGAAAGATGAGCAGAGTTTTCTACAAAAAAAGTATCCAACGTTGGCGAGCAGAAATGGAACTCATTACTTGGCGAAGAGATTGAATATGGTAAGATTACGGTAATTTTTTTAAAATAAAATTTCACTATTTACGAAAGTGGAGCCGAATTTTCCGCTTACTTAAAAACATACCGGAGCCGGTTTTTCAGCTGAAAGTGGCCCTGGAGTCGAATTTTCCACCTAAAAAGGTGTTGTTGTTGAATTTTTCGCCCAAAAATATCCTAGAGCCGAATTTTCCGCTTAAAAACATATTGGAACCGGTTTTTTCCCCAAGAACATCCTTGAGTCGATTTTATGGCATAGGAACACCCCAGAGCCGAATTCCTGGATCGAATTCGTCCTGGAGTTGAATTTTCGGCGCAGAAACGTTCAGAACTCAAAATATTGGCTTAAGAACGTTCCGGAGCCGCAAAAGGTGGTCCTGAAGTCGAATTCTCACCCTAAAAAGGTCTTGTAATTGAATTTTGCGCTCAAAAACGTTCAGGACTCAGAATATTGGCTTGAGAACATTCCGGAGCCGGTTTTCCTGCTCAAAATGGCCCTGAAGTCGAATTTTTCGTCTGAAAAGGTTTTTTAGTTTTTTGCTCAAAACGTCCTAGAGCTGTATTTCCTGCTTAAAAACGTACCAGAGCCGGTTTTTTTTTGCCCAAGAACGTTCTGGAGCCGATTTTATGGCTCAGGAACACCCAGAGCCGAATTCCTGGCTCAAAGTCGTCCTGAAGTTAGGTTTTCGGCTCAAAAACGTTCAAGACACAATAATAAAATTATCTTTTTCAGCTCCTAATGCATCACATTCGCAACTGTCTTCCCGCTCTCAAAGCTCGCGTCTCGATCATGAACGCTCAGTGTCAATCGGATCTCGTCGCTTTCGGAGAGCCCGTTGAGGATAAGAATCGTACGCTGCTCCAAATCATCACTCGCTTCGCCACCGCCTACACATCGACAATCGAAGGGACAGCGCGTAACATTGAGACAACCGAGCTTTGCGGTGGTGCTCGTATAGGATACATCTTCCATGACACATTCGGGAAGTCGTTGGAGACTGTCAACCCGCTGGAAAATCTCACACAACTTGACATTCTCACAGCGATAAGAAATGCGACGGGACCACGGCCGGCACTGTTTGTTCCGGAAGTCTCTTTTGAGCTTCTTGTGAAGAGACAAATTCAACGATTAGAAGAGCCATCGTTGAGATGTGTCGAGTTGGTGCACGAGGAGATGCAGCGAATGGTACAGCACTGTGGATTCACCACACAACAAGAGATGATTCGATTCCCGCGACTTTATGACAAAATCAATGAAGTCGTTAGTGGTGTCCTCAAGGAGCGTCTGAAGCCGACGAACGAGTTGGTCGAGAATCTCGTCGCCATTGAGCTTGCCTACATCAACACGAAGCATCCAGAGTTCACAGAAGCCAATCTGGTGACCCTTCTTAAAGAGGAACTCTCCCTCGACGATCGACACGCGCGCAGTCGTAATCGCCACGCGTCGACTGGAGAGCGAGCGATCAGTGCTCACGGAGAGCAACAGTTGAATCCGGTGCCAGGTGTCAATGGAGTCGATATCAACGCTGTTATTCAACAGCAACAACAGCAGAATGCACGTGCTTCAAATGGGTTCCTTGGGTTGTTCGGAGCAGCGACAGCGAGCAACAAGGCATCTCCACAAGAGAGTGAGTTTTCTGAAAAATTGGCTCCGGGGTTTTTCGCAGCCAAAAATGCGCCATTTTTCGCATAAAAAACCCTCAAATTGACAATAATTGTCCATTTTTTGTTCATTTTGAGACAATCAGGATTGCGAACCGTCTCTAAACGGCTCGGAAATGCGCGGGCTATTTTCTCCTTTCTAAAGTGTGATTTTCGAGTAAAAATTTATATGAAAATGTAGAACTCGATGAGATCTACAGAATGGTAGTTAGAACAACTAAATTTCATACCTATATCTTCCAAGAAACGTCAGAAAGCGCGCTGGCCGAAATCTCCGGCCCGGGTGTTTATTTCCGTTTCATGGAAAATATGACATGGAATCTAGATATTCTATCTACTATTATGTAGATCTCGTTCTACATTTTCGTATAAATTTTGACTTGAAAATCACAATTTAGAGGGGAGAAAATCGTCAGCCCGTTACAGCACACCCCTGGAACTCCCCTTTTCCTTCAAAAATCTGTATTTTTTTCCAGAACCCGCCAACTTCCTTCCAGAAGTCCCCGAAACCCAACTTGGTCGTCAGTTGACGAGCCGCGAAAAGAGAGACGTTGTCATTATCGAACGTCTCATCCGAAACTACTTTTTGATCGTTCGAAAGAACATTCAAGACACCGTGCCAAAGGCCATCATGGCGCTGCTTGTCAACTTTGTTCGAGACAATTTGCAATCGGAACTCGTTCGCCAGCTATACAAACCGGATGAGATGGACGATTTGTTGGCCGAAACGGAGGATATGGCACAGAGGCGGCGAGATACTCTCGAGACGATGAAGGTAAATTGGGTGTTTGTTCAAATGTGAATAACTTTTTTTAGGGGGATCGGGTGAAAATACGATCAACAGATAAAATGTTCCTTATTAAAAAAGCTATCAATTGGTTGAAAAACCGTCAACTTTCATTGAAAATTGACAGAGTGACGCCTTACCGAAAAGTTGAAGATTTTGACAATTTTTCGGCAAGGCGTAATTCTGTTCATTTTCGATGAAGTTTGAAGGTTTTTGAACCAATCGATAGCTTTTTAAATAAGGAACATTTTATCTGTTAACCTTATTTTTATCCGATCCCTCTAAAAATAGTTATTCACACTTCAATGAGTTGCCGAAATTTGTCTCGGATCAAAACCTCCGAAAATCATTATTTTCAGGCTCTCCAACAAGCCAGTGTCATCATCAGTGAAGTTCGAGAAACGCAAGTCTGGTAGACACCACCTCCCCCAGAAGCTCTGTTTTATAAATTGCGATGTATAGATTAGGCTCTCTATTCTCTTATCCTTTTATTTATCCGTTTATGTGCTTTTTTTTGTCGCCAAAGTATTTATTTACCTCTATTCAATTAATTCTAGTTCGGTAACTATGTTTCTTTTCACTATCCCCGTTTTCGCTATACAATGATCTCCTCGTTCCTCTTCTGTCCCTTTGATTTTTTCTCAACTCTCAATGTGTGCTCTTCACGGTTTTTTTTTTGATTAGGAAAAAAATCTGACAGAAGATTTATATAAACTGATTCGATGCTTTTCAATATTTTTTTACAATTTTCTGTAGTTCACCCCAGATTTCTTCGCCTATTTCTAGTCTTCTGAAAATGGTAAGTCTTTCGAAATTCCAATTTCAGATGTCTGGTGAAGAAGAAGAATTCGTGATTGGCGGTATTCTCCATTGCATGGAATTTGATAAACTCGTTGAGAAGGCTCTCGCCAGTGAAGCCGTCTTCAATCCGGAATCCATTAAAGTACACATTTTTTAAAAAAATTCTCAAATGATCATCCCAATTCCAGGATTTACGAAAATATAAATCGTTTTGCATGGAAATCCGTAAAAAATCGATTTTCAACTCATTTTTTAAAAACTTATTTCAAAAAATGTAGAATTTTTTGCTGATTCGAACGCTCCTAATATCGCTGCTCAAAAAACGCAATACAAAAATTTTTACGAACAATTTTTCACTTTGTCGCGCTCATCGCTGCCGATTTTTTAGTCTAAATTAGCTCAAAACGACCCACATTTGGTTTAAATTGTCTTTAAATGCCCTGAAATCGGCCAAAAATAGCTCAAAATGAGTCCACGTTGCTCAAAAATAGCTCAAATGGACCAAAATTTGGTCGAAAACAGCTTTTAGAGATTTTTTTTTGTTGGAAATTTTAAATAATATTTTCGCAAAAAAATCGTTAAAACGAATTCTTTATAAGTTCAGTTCAAGAAAATGGAAAAAAAAATCCTAAAGCTGTTTTCAAGCAAATTTTGGTCTTTTTGAGCAATTTTGACTTATTTTGAGCTATTTTTGGCCGATTTCAGGGCATTTTAAGTCAATTTAAACCAAATGTGGGCCATTTTGAGCTAATTTGGACTAAAAAATCGGCAGCGATGAGCGCAACAAAGTGAAAAATTGTTCGTAAAAATATTTATGTTGCATTTTGAGCAGCGATATTAGACGCGCTCGAATCAGTAAAAATTCTCAGTTTTTGAAATAGGTTAGAAAAAATTTTCTTGAAAATCGATTTTTACTGATTTTTATGCAAAAATATTGTTATTTTCGTAAGTACTGGAATTCGGACGATAATTTAACGAAAAAAAAATTGCGACCCTATTTTTAGGATGGCAAATCGAAACATTCGAAATACGCCTACCTGGTACACTGGCAAGGTTTCCAACTCGCCGACCGTACATGGGAACCCGAATCGAATTTGAAGAAGACTGGAGCCATGGCTGAATATAAAGTTGCTCACAGTATGCCGCAGGGTCATGAGAAATTCCAGAAAATCTACGGGAACAGTGTTTGGAGGAATCTGATGATTGCACAGGAGAGAGTGAAAGGTGTACGGTATCTGATGACTCCGCAAGAGAAACGAGAAGAAAAAGAGAAGAAGGAGAGGAAGGAAAAGTTGAAGATGCAGAATAAGATGGCAGAGGAGAAGGAGAAACGAAGAATGGAGAAGCGCAGGGAGAAGATGACGACTCCAGATGATCCGGAGGAAATTTTCAAAAAGAAGAAGAATAAGGGAGGAAGTGGGTCGGAAGATGAGTCTCCGAAGCCTTCGCAGAGCTTCAAAATTCCAAAGAAAAAACGATCGACATCTCTGGAACGGGAGAGACCATCGTCTTCTACCGGCAAAGCCAAAAGAGTTAGTCTCAAAACAGGAACTTCAAAAGTGTGACGTTTCGAAAGTGTGGCATTTCGAAAGTGCGACATTTCGAAAGTGCGACGTTTCGAAAGAAAAAATTTCAAATAATTCTGGAGGAAATTTGCTACTCTGTACTGAGAGGTATTTTTCCCCAGAACGGTTTGAAATTTTCGCTGTCGAAACGTCACACCTGTGAAATGTGTTACTTTCGAAACGTCACACTTTCGAATTCTAATTTTCCTTTTTTTTCGGAAAATTTTTCCAGACGGAAATTTTCTCGATTTTTTTTTTTGAAATTTTTTGCGGAAAATCGGAAAAAATACATGAAAATTGTCGGAAAATGAGAGATTTCGAATCATCGTTTTCGAGCAAATTTTACTTTCCGATTTTCTGATTTTTTTTAAATAAAAATTTTTCGAAACCTTGATTTTGTGACATTTTTGCGACGAAGAGTGACATTTCGAAAGTGTGACATTTCGAAAGTCAGAAAAATGAGTTCTCGTTTTTTTTATTCGATTTTCCGATCTTTTCAGAAAAGTTTTTTCCGTCTGGAAATTTTTCGAAATACAATTTCTGAAATTTTCTAGAATTTTTTTTCGGAAAATCGGAAGAAAGTAGATACAAATTGTCGAAAAAACAAAGGTTGTGACAAAAAATCATCGTTTTCAAATTTTTTTCCGATTTTCAGAACGTTTTTGCAAAAAAGGTTTTGACAACTCGATTTTCTGAAAAAATTCGGAAAAATGTTCATTTTTCACAAAATAAAGAGCACTTGCGAAACGTCACACTTTCGAAAGGTACACTTTCGAAACGTCGAGGAGCCTTCGAGACAGTATCCTTTTTTATAATTTTTTCAGGTATCCGATGAAGCCAAGGTCGATTTCCGCAAGCCAAACCCAATTCCATTGTCGTCTTCTTCCAACAACATAACAGAAACATCTAGTCCTCGACTTCAACCACTCGATTTGAAAACTCCAAAAAATATTCTGACTCTGGATAAAAACTTGCCGATCACCCCGAGTTATGACGACGATTTGACTTTCTTCAATCCTCCACGGGTTCAGCCTACAGTAACCCCGGAACCGATGCCTGATGTCACTCTAATCTCTGCTTCGTCGTCTAGAGATGCTCTTAGAAATATCATAAACGTTCCGAGTCCCACTAGAAGTTGCAGTACAATGTCGAAATGTAGTACTTCTGAAGAAGAAGAAGTGGAAGTAGACGAGGAAGCTCTCAATAAAGCTCGCCGAGAAATGGAAAAACTGACGACAGAGCTCAAAAAATTCCCAATTGAAATGGAAGTAACTAGATATTCTCGTGGCTTCCCGGACGCTCTCAAACTTCGAAAAATTCGTCGATGCCAATCGGCGGAGAATCTCAATGAATTCATGAACAACGGAGCAGATTTGGAGCTCTTCGGAAGAAATTTTGATGCTTCTTCTCGTGGGGAAACCCCGGCGGTGATCAAGGTTCTCCCGCCACCCGAGCCGCCATTCTTACAGAAGAAGGCTCGTGTGCTCACGGAGCAAGAAGAGCAGCAGATGTATGAAGATCTTGTGAAGGAGAATCTGGCGAGACTGGAGAAAATCAAGCATCCATTCAAGTATAATATGAAAACAATTCTGCCACATTTGGTCACTGCCTATTCAAGAGACGACGACGCTCGTTTCAAGGAAATTTTTATCAAAAACATCCCGAAAAGAGTCGAATTCGATCCACATCGTTACGCTCTCGTCGTTTTCATGATTTCCTATTTCAACCATATGAAATGGGTTGCCGATCCGAAAGGGAATACGATTGTGGAGGCAGACGAGTCGAAGATTTGCGGAAAGATTCGGGAGCACAATCCGTTGTGCTCGAAAAATCATCGGAAATGCACATGGCTCAGACTTTTTATGGAGTTGGTGCCGAGTAAACTTCGTTTCCTTGAATCGTCGGAGAAAAATTACAATGGAAGAAGAGGAGGTACACGGTTTAGAAAATTGGGAAAAAAACTATTTTGGGGGATTTCAGATCTTTCCGATTTCAGTATTTACGAAAAAAAAAATAAAAATCGTTAAAACTCGAGAAAATCGATTTTCAAATGGCGAACTTAAATTTCCTAACCTATTCACCGCCTCCCTGATTTGAAAATTATTTTTTAAATTTTTTCTCTGAAATTCTAATTTTTTAAGGTTTTCAGTTGACTGGCAAGATGAAATTTTAATTTCAACCATCAAATTTTTAGAAAATTTAAATCTCTATCTAATGATCTACAACTTGAAGATTTTGACTCAAAACTGAAGGACCTGATTGGCAAAAACTGAATTTCAGAAAAATGAGTCTGTTTCCAATACCAATTATTTTTTTGTGGCTGAAACTTTCGATGTATTCTCAGGAACTGATTCTGGATCTGTCTTCCAATTTTCTGCATCAAAAAATGATTGGTGTTGGAAGTAGACCTATTTTTCTGAAATCCTTTGAGTCAAAATCTTCAAGTTGTAGATCATTAGATAGAGATTTTGATTTTCAAAAAATTTGATGGTTGAAATTAAAATTTCATCGTGCCAGTCAACTGGAAACCTTAAGAAACTAGAATTTCAGATAAAAATATAAAAATAAATTTAAAATCGGGGAGACTGTGAGTAGGTTAGAAAAAATGTAAATTCGCGGTTTGAAATTCGATTTTTCGAGTTTTAACGATTGTTTTGGAAAGAATTGGTTTTTTTCGTAAATACTAGAGTTAGGGGCTCCGGGACATTTCGAAAGCGAGACATTTCGAAAGTAAGACATCTTTCGAAAGTAAGACATCTCGAAAGTGGACATTTCGAATGTGTAAAATCGCGTTTTTACCCAATTTTTAAAACTTTTCGTTGAAATTTGCGCAAAAAATATATGAAAAGTTCAAAAAAATTGAGTAAAAACGCGATTTCACACTTTCGAAATATCAGTTTTCGAAATGTCCGCTTTCGAGATGTTTCATTTTCGAAATGTCTTACTTTCGAAATGTCTCGGAGCCGAATTAGGAAGATCATTTGAGTACGAATAAAAAATTATCGTAATCCTACGGACTGTTTTTTGCAGACGATGGACCATTCCGTGACGACGTCTACTTCCACTGCATGAAACTTGGCGCCGAGTGTCAAAAGCGTCTCTTCTTCGAATTCCACAAACCAATCGGCCTACAAGAGGATGAAGTCGACGAATTCCGTGTCGACGGAATGCATCTTCTCGCCGTCCAATACGGAAATCTTCAGCGAATCGCATCTTATATGGCTCTCGGTGGCGCTGATATCAATGCACTTGCCACGCATTGGACAACGAAACGAGTCTATCGTCTGCATGATTATCTGAAATTCTGGATTGATAAGAATGTGACACATGGAAAATTCAATAATAATCACATGAGCTACTACAATGATCTTGTCTCCATGGTTCGCCACACCTCAGAATCGTTGGAATGTTTTGTGAAGAGCAAAGTGAATGAGATGATAGCTAGACGAATGAATATGATGTTCAAGATTCATAGTAAGATTTTAGATACCTCCAAATAATAGTCCCAATTCCAGTATTTACGAAAATAACATTATTTTTGCGTAAAAATCGATTTTCAAATCGCGAACTTACTTTTTTTCTAACCTATTTCAAAAAATTTAGAATTTTTTCGCTGATTCGAATAATTCCGCCGCTCAAAACTCTACAGAAAAAATTTTTGGCAATTTTTTTTTCTATTCTTTGAACTGAAATTTTAAAGAATTGGAAACTTCAGTACAGTACAAAATTTTAGAAATCGTCAAAAAATTTAAAAATCGTCAAAAAAATTAAAAATCGTCAAAAAATTAAAAAATCTTTGAAAAATTCAAAAATCGTTAAAAAATTTAAAAATTGTCAAAAAATTCAAAAATCGACAGTACAAAAATTTAGAAATCGTCAAAAACTTAAAAATCGTCAAAAAAAAAATAAAAAGTCGTTTAAAAAATTCAAAAATCGTCTAACATTTTTTTAATTGACAAAAAAATTAAAAATCGTCAAAAAAACTAAAAATCGTCAAAAAATTTAAAAATCTTTAAAAAAATTTAAATTCGTTAAAAAATTGAAAATCGTCAAAAAATTTAAAATCTTCAACAATTTTTAAAACCGTCAAAAATTCGTTTAAAAAATTAAAAATCGTGAGAAAATTAAAAAATCGTTTAAAAAAATTAAAAATCGTCAAAAAATTTAACATTTGTCAAAAAATTTAAAATCTTCAACAATTTTTTAAACCGTCAAAAAATTTTTAATTCGTTTAAAAATTAAAAATCGTCAGTAAAAATTTTAAAATTGTCAAAAATTTAGAAATCGTCAAAAATCCCTGCCCTTATTCCAATAATTTCAGTGGACCTCACATTCCCGCACATCATCCGCTGCTCCACTATCAACAACGAAAGTAACTGTGGTGATGGTGCTCAACAAGTGCTCACTTGTCTCTTCTCACCCCTTGGAGTCGGTCTTCGAGATGGACTTCCAGATAAAGAAACGCCAGATGAGGATAAAGAATTGAAGAAGTTGAGAGGAGTACTCGCAAAGTATCAAAATCTCGTCACCAAAAAACAGGGTCGTCTTGTTCTTGCAATGTATCGTGTTGAAATCGAATATGTGGCAAATATGGAGAATGGATACAAAGTACCGACATTCAAGCATGTCGCTAGTGATGATGGATATAAAGTAGATGAAGTCAAGTAAGGCTTACAAATTTCTTTTTTAATAACTTTTTTCAGGGGCTCGGGTAAAAATACGGTCAACATATGAAACGTTCCTTATTAAAAAAGCTATCGATTGGTTGAAAAATCGTCAAATTTCATCGAAAATTAACAAAGTTACGCCTTGTCCAAAAATTGAGAAAAAACGTTTTTCAAATTTGCTGAAAACCCCATATTTTTTTTTCGATTTCCGATGTTTTTAGTACATTTCAAGGCAAAATCAGGTTTTAAAACGATTTTTCAGTCAGAAACACTCCAAAATAAGCATTTTCCTGTAAAAAACACTCCGAAATAGCTGAAAATATTCTGAAAACCCCAAATCTGGTGAAAAAGTATATTCTCGTTCTTCGATGAATTTAAACAATTTTCCACCAACTTTCGACATTTTCGCTCGTTTTTAGATGAAAAAAATGGGTTAAAATTAAGTTTTCTATCAAAATTACTCGAAAATTACCATTTTTCGGTAAAAATCAGTCGAAAAATAACTAAAATTTTCTAAAAGCGATTTTCCTCGTTTTTCGATGTTTTTGTTTATTTCCGGATGAAAAATCGGGTTTCTCATTTATTTTTCGAGTAGAAACACCCAAAAATAACTATTTCTTGGCAATTTCAAGCCGTAACTCTGCTAATTTTAGATGAAATTTGACGATTTTTCGACCAATCGATAGCTTTTTCAATTCGGAACTTTTATCTGTTGACCGTAGTTTTACCCGATCCCCCTGGAAAAAGTTATTCATATTTGAATTAGTTGTAAAATTTCAACCCACCACTAATCCTTCAATTTTCAGTCTTCTCCGCCAAAAAGAGAACCTCCCTGGTGACATTGCCCACATCGAACTCATTGAGCACAAGGCTCTCAGTTCTCCAGGAGCACGGTACTATGTCATTGTGGATGAAGAGAAAGAAAAGAATCTCATTGTACCTGGAAATGCCCACATTGAGATTATTGGAACATTCGCTGAGTCGATGAGCTTAGTGACTCAAATGTTCTATATTAAAAGTAATTATTAGGATGTTCTTTTTGTTACTGTTCTTGGCTCAGTGACATTTCGAAAGTGTGACATTTCGAAAGCTAAAATTTCAAACCAATTCTGGGAGAATTAGCTATTTTCCCATATTCGGAATTTCTCGCTTTCGAAACGTCACACTTGCGAAATGTCCCTGTTTTTTCTTGATTTTTTTATCTGTTCCATTGAATTTTACTGAATGTCTTCCCACCGTATTACCACTTTTCCAGTTTTATCAATTTCTTCAAAAACGATCTCCATTTTTTTTCGATCTTTAATATTCTATCAACCATTCTGCTTTTTTTTAATGAAATTTTTTCTGTTTTCACGATTACTGTAGTTTTGAAATTTTTGTGAACTTTTTTCTTGCAATATTTCTTTTATTAAGTAGAATTACAGCATATTTTCAAATTGTTTTTTCTCTCAAATAATCGTCCAAGTTCCAGTTTTGACGAAAATAGCAATATTTTTGCAGAAAAATCGTTGAAACTCGAAAAAATCGATTTTCAAATCGCAAGCTTACATTTTTTCTAACCTATTTCAAAAAAGTTATAATTTTCGCTGATTCGAATGCACATAATACCGTAGCTCACAACGTTGTAGAAAAATTTTTATGCGATTTTTCAGTACAAAAGTTTAAAAATCGCTTGAAAATTTCTCTACAGCGGTGAGATTAGGTGCATTCGAATCAGCAAAAATTCCTATATTTTTTGAAATAGGTTAGAAAAGTGTGAGTTCGCGATTTGAATTTCGTTTTTTTCGGATTTCAACTGGTCTTATGGTAAAATATAGTTATTTTCGTGAATTTTGAAATTGCGACGATCATTTGAGGAAATTTTACTAAGCGTATTCTCAAATATTTCCTCCAAAAGTGCAACCCAAGGTTACAAGCACTTCTTTTTCAAAAACTTTAAAACACCCTAAAAATCTATTTCATGAATTTTTCATCAAATTTGCTTCTTCTTCTCTCCGTATATTTTCTTTTCCTCCTTCTCCGTCAACGTCTTCTCCGTCGTCAACGAAGATTCTCACGTGTTTTCTTATTTTCATCTCTTCTTCAGGCACACACATACAAACACACACATATATACACCGAAAGCTGTCAAAACATTCTCTCCCTGATTGTCTGCGTCTATCAGTTTCTTCACACTATTTTGAAGGGGGAAAAATTGGAAAAAAGCGAGGAACGGCACACGAAAAGTCTCGAAAATGTATGCGTAAGTGTACGCGTATGCATTCAGAAGCATTTTTCTTACAAAGCCGTTCCTTCTGTTCTTCTTCTTCTGCTTCATCTTCTTCAACTTGTCCTCTCCTCTCCTCTTTTTCAATTTCTTTTCTTTTCGCCCCGGCGACCGATCAATTCGTCCTTTCTCTCTCTCTTCACAAAACGCACTCACTCATTCACTCTCTTTTCCTTTCTTTTCTTTCTTTCTCTCTTTTCCATCGGAAATAGTGAAGAGACTTCCAACACTTTCCCCCACCCGTGATCGAAACGTATATACAATTACCGTTTTTTGATTTATGGAGAGGGACTGTTTGGAGTTGAGAGTTTTAGATGGCCAGAGGTTTTATGGTTTTGAACTTTTTTCGAATTTGAATAAAATAATGTGCAACTTGCTATTTTGAACTTTTCGAGTACTTTTTCAATTTCAAATAGAACTACCTTGGTGAATTTAAACTTTTCTCAGTACATTTTCTACTTCAAATGAAATTATCTGTTTTGAAATAACATGCAACTGAAAAATAAGGTCTTGTGTTGTTTACAAGTATTCTCTGAAATCTGAATTTTTGTGTAAATAAGCTCGGCGAACTTTTGAAAAAAAAGCTTTTCGAGACGTTTCTGGAAAAATGATTTCGTTTTTATTATGCTCGAGTATGCTCTGAATAATTTTCTTGAAATTTAGAATTTTTGGGAAAATTTTCGTTTTTGAAAATAAAATTTCGAATTAAAGTAGGATAATTTTTTATTTGTACTCAAATGATGTCCCAGTTCTAAATAGTATTCACAAAAAAAAAACAATTTTTTGGTAAAAATCGTTAAAAAACTCGAAAAACTCCATTTTCAAAACACAAACTTAAATTTTTTTTGCTAACCTATTCCAAAAAATGCAGAATTTTTCGCTGATTCGAATGCACCTAATATCACTTCTCAAAACGCTATAGAAATTTTTATGCGATTTATAAATTTTCGTACTGAAAAATCGCATTAAAAAAATTTCGAAAGCGTTTTGAGCTTCGATATTAGGCGCCTTCAAATCAGCAAAAAATTCTGCATTTTTTGAAATAGGTCAAAAAAATGTAAGTTCGCAATTTGAACATTGATTTTCCCGAGTTTTAACGATTTTTATGCAAGAAGTTATTTTCGTAAATACTGGAATTGGGACGATCATTTGAGTAGAAACAAAAAAATGACTGTAATCCTATTTTACATGTTTGGTTTTTTGGAAAAAAAAATTGTTTTTGAAAATAAAATTTCGAATTAGTAACAGATATTTGGATATCCAGAAGATGATCTTAGCCCAACTCTATGAAATGATTTTTCATTTTTTCAAAATCAGATCAATTTCTGATTTCCGAGCCCCAGGTCTGCTGACTCAACTCTCAAACTACTATTGAATATTCCATTAGCCCTTCATCATCACCTATCCCTCTTTCTCTATTCAAAATACTTCCTCTTCCTCTTGAGATTTGAGCCTTTTCTTTTCCCTTTTTACACACACTTCCATTCTATTCCCATTAGCAGAGAGAACTTTTAGTACATCTGCATTTCTCATATTTCCATTTTCTTCGCAAGAATTTTAGCCAAAAGTATCGAATGTCGAGCAGTATTATTAATGATCACATCACTATTATCATTTTCCCTTCCAAGAAAAGCAAAAGAGCTCAAAAGTCTCCATGACAACAAATCCTTCTCAGCTGCTGCATGCCTCTCACCCATCATTAGACGGTGGTGGCAAAACGAGACCGGAAACCCCGTTCTCCAGCAAAAAAAAATTTTTTTTGGGTGGTTTTGTCGAAAAAAAGTGGAAAAGAATGTGAACGCGCAATAGCGAGTAAGAGACAGAAAAAGAGAAAATGACGGAAACAAATAGGTTGGCAAAAAAAGAGAGACTCAGAGAAGCTGAAAAAACGGGTAATAGTCGACGGGGGCTTGAATCAAGTTGTATTGCTGCTGCTGTAATAATTGAAGACGCTTTTTTATACCTTTCATGACCCTATTATGAAATATAAATATAGTTTTATGATCTTTTATTTTTTCTCTAATCGTTCGAAGTTTTTTTGAAAAAAATCCTTTTTTTTTTCGTTCAGACACAAAATGGACGATGAAGACATGAGCTGCACGTCCGGCGACGATTATGGCGGATATGGGGATGGTTGGTTTTTTTGGTTTTTAAAAATAATTTTTTGGGCACGAAAAAGTGAAAAAATCCATTGATCTTTATTTTTGCTCTCAATATTTGTTTGAAATTTTGAATTTTCGGAAAAATTTCGTTTTTGAAAATAATATTTTGATTCAAAATTTTAAAAAATAGGATTACAGTCATGTTTTATTTGTACTCCCAATGCCAGCAAATAGTTTATTTTGCATAAAAATCACGATTTTTATGAAAAAAAATTTTTTGCACAAAAAATCGTTGAAACTCGAAAAAATCGATTATCAAATCGCGAACTTACATTGTTTCTAACCTATTTCAAAAAATGTAGAATTTTTTGCTGATTCGATTTTTTTTTTCTTAATGCACCTAATATCGTCGCTCAAAACCTCGTAGAAAAATTTTTATGCGATTTTTCAGTACAAAAATTTCAAAATTGAATTACAATTTTCTATTGCGTTTTGCCCGACGAAATCAGAAGTATTCGAATCAGCGAAAAATTCTGCATTTTTTGAAATAGGTTAGAAATAATGTAAGTTCGCGATTTGAAAATCGATTTTTTGAGTTTGAACGATTTTTATTTTAAAAATATCGTTTTTATCGTTAATAATGGAATTAGGACGAAAATTTGACTAAAAGTAAAAAATTACTGAAATCCCACTTTGAAGTTGAAAATTTTTTAAATTTTAGAAAATACAACAAAACACTTGAATGATCGAATTCGCATTGTTGATCACCTGCAAAACCTATAATTTGATGAAACTCTGAAATTTCCAGAAGACTACTACAACGAAGCAGATGTGGACGCCGCCGACGACGTGGCAGTGACACCGACTCATTCAGAAGATGCCGAGTACGAGTGTCTCAGTGTCGGACAAGTCGAACGGGTGTTCATCGACGGGGTACAAGCGTTGGTGGCGAGGATTCCGGTCAACGAGAAGTTCGCTCGCCAACTGCTAGAAGCCAATCATTGGGATGTGGAGAAGATTGTGAAACAGTTTCGACAGGATCGTCTGGAACTCTTCAGGCGGTCTCACATCGATGCGCGGCCTGAGCCGAAGAGGAAGTTATCGGCGACGGCGTCGACGATAGCCAAGGGATACTGTACGGTGTGTGCGATGGACGGATTCGCAGAGTTGCCACATTTGACGTGTGGACACTGTTTTTGTGAGCTCTGCTGGAAGAGTCATATTGAGTCAAGGTAAAATTTTTTGGCTCCGGGACATTTCGAAAGTGCTACGTTTCAAAAGCAAAACGTTGTACTTGCGAAACGTCCACTTTCGAGATGTCTTACTTGCGAAATGTCGCGAAACCAAAAAACATCTTTCCAGACTCTCCGAAGGCGTCGCTTCCCGAATCGAATGCATGGAATCGAATTGTGAAGTCTACGCTCCGGCTGAATTCGTCATGATCGTCATCAAATCCTCCCCATCGCTGAAACAGAAATACGAACGATTTCTGCTCCGAGACATGGTTCAATCTCATCCACATTTGAAGTTTTGCGTCGGAAACGATTGTCAAGTGATCATCCGATCAACGGAGCTGAAGGGGAAGAGGGTCACTTGTCTGGCGTGTCATACATCGTTTTGGTGAGTCCTTAATTTTGTACTAAAAAGAGGTAAAAATTGTTGGGAAGTGCGACGTTTCGAAAGCAAAAATTTTGAACCATACTGGGGAAAAAGGCTCCAGAACACTTTGAAAACGGTCATTGCGAAATTACGTCGTTTCGAAAGTGTGAAATCTCATTTCCGTCTAATTTTTTGAATTTCTCATATGTAATTTGGCGTTTATGGTCTATTGTAGATAATGCCTTATTATTGAAAAAACGAAAAAAAAAAGTATGAAAAGATCCAAATATTGTGAAAAGACGCGATTTCACAGTTTCGAAAAGTCCACTTTCGAATTGTCTTACTTTCGAAATATTCCGGAGCCTAAATTTTGTAATAAAAAAAAGCCAAAAAAAGTGAGGATAAATAGAGACATTTCGCAAGCGGACAGTTCGAAAGTGAGACATCTCGAAAGTTTTTTGAATTTTCCATATATAATTTAGCGTTTACGATGTTTTACGTACAAAAATAAGGCTCTATTACATAGAAAAACGCAAAATTCTATATGAGAAATTCGAAAAATTAGGCGAAAAACGCAATTTCACACTTGCGGAGTGTCCATCTTCGAATTGTCTCACTTTTGGAATGTCAGTTTTAACCTCTCCCTTCTGGCTCTTTTTTAGTACAAAATTGAAAAATGTTCATCCTTGAAATGTAATTTCTTGAATAGCAAGATTCTTCTAAAATCAAACTTCAAGAAAATCTGGAGTTGTATGAAAAATTCAAAAAATTAGACGAAAGTGTGATTTCACACTTCTGAATGTCTTACTTTCGAAATGTCACACTTTCGAAGTATCCACCTGCGAAATGTCCCGGAGCCCAATTCTCACCTCAAAATTTCAAAAATTTCAGCGTAAAATGCGGTGCCGACTACCACGCCCCCACCTCATGCGACACGATACGACAATGGATGACGAAATGTGCGGATGACAGTGAAACTGCCAACTACATCAGTGCCCATACCAAAGACTGTCCCCAGTGTCATAGTTGTATAGAGAAGGCGGGTGGATGTAATCATATACAGTGCACACGGTGTCGACACCATTTCTGTTGGATGTGCTTTGGAGGTGAGCATTTTTTCTAGACTTCGGGACATTTCGAAAGTGTAAAAATTTTCACTAACTTTCGGAACTTTTCATGTATATTTTTGCAAAAAAAATATACGAAACGTTCCAAAAATTAGGCAAAAACGCTATTTCACATTTTCGAAATGTCCCGGAGCCTTTTTCTAACAGTTTTTCATCAAAATAGTCGAATCTGGAAATGCTGAAAACGATGAGAAGCTTGAACTTAACCTAGTTTTTTTCCTTTCAGACTGGAAAAGTCACGGTAGCGAATACTACGAGTGCAGTCGCTACAAAGAAAATCCATCAGTAGCCGCCGAGGCGAATCATGTGAAAGCGAGACGGGCCCTCGAGAAATATCTTCATTATTTCGAACGATTCGAGAATCACTCGAAATCGTTGAAAATGGAAGAAGAGCTGAGGGATAAGATTCGGAAGAAGATTGATGATAAAGTAGGTTGAAATTTCAAAAATTCAAAAAAATGGAATTGCATAACAAAAATGGAAAGGCTTGGAATGTTTCCCCTTTCGAAATGTCGCACTTTCCAAATGTCACATTTTCAAAATGTCGCAGAGGCAAACATTTGAAAAAATTTCAATAATATTATTCAGTTTTAAATAAATTCTAGTTAATTCACTTGTTTGGGACTGTAAAATTATTTTTAAAAAAAGCACATAGATATCTCAAGAAATTTTCCAAAATAAAAAATGTAAAAATGTATGAAAAATCCCAAAATTTTCTGTTTTTTTAAACAATTTTAAAATTTGAATTGTCGGCTCCGGGACATTCCGCAAGTGAATCAATTTGAAAACGGACATTTCGAAAGTGGACATTTCGGAAGTGAAGCAATTCGAAAGTAAGACATTTCGAAAGTGTTCAATCGCGTTTTCTAATTTTTCGAACTACAACGCAAACTATTTAATGAAAAGTTCAAAAAATTAGACAAAAACGCAATTTTACGCTTTCGAAATGTCACACCTGCGAAACGTCGCACTTTCGAATTGTCTTACTTTCGAAACGTCGCACTTTCGACATGTCTGATTATTTTTACACTTTTCGTTCATTTTCACAAATCTTCCATTCACCTATTTTCAGGTAAACGAACACAACGGAACATGGATCGACTGGCAGTACCTTCACAAATCCGTCTCCTTGCTCACAAAGTGTCGATACACTCTACAGTACACCTATCCATTCGCCTACTATCTCACTGCGAGTCCGAGGAAAAATTTAGTGAGTTTTGGTTTTTTCTAAAAACGGAAAAATCTTTTAAAAATATGAAAATTTTTTCATTAAAAATTCGAAATCTTCCGATTCTGTTCTCAAAATTTTGGCTCTACGGCGTTTCAAAACCGGACATCTCGAAAGTAAGACATTTCGCAGGTGTGACATTTCGAAAGTGTGAAATTGCGTTTTGCCTAATTTTTGGAAGGTTTCATATATTTTTTGCGTTTACAGGTTAAATAACGCAAAACTATATAAGAAAAGTTCCAAAAAATCGGCAAAACGCGATTTCACACTTGCGAAATGTCACACTTTCGAAACATCGCACTTGCGAAATGTCATGGAGCCAAAAATTTTAATCCCTCCCATAACAAAATCTTCCAAAAAATCTGATCTCCGCATTCTTCATTCTTTGAACGTCAATGCCTTGTTTTGTCCCCCTAATTCAAGAGTTTCCGGAATTTTCCTCCTCCAATAGTGGCCGATTTCTGAAGTACTTGAAGACGTCGTCGTCGCCGTTTGTATTTGTATTTGCCTTCGATTTCCCTCCCCCTTAGACAGAAATATACGATTACGATTGTATTTTTGTATTCGAAAATAGTGGAAATCTGGAATAACAATCGACGTTAGAAATGAAAGGAGAAATCCCCCAGAACTAGACGTTTCGAAAGTTTCATTTTCACATTCGTCTCTCAGTATGGTGCCTTCGTTTTGGCGCCATGGGTGGTCTTTGGAGAAGAGAATACTGATTATTTGATTGATGATTCGTGAAACATCGCGTTTGGATGATTTATCGGAGATACGAGGCGAAATTTATGGACATCTCGAAAGTGTGACGTTTCGAAAGCGAAATTTTTAAAAAATTTTGAAATTTTTTTCGGAATTGAACGTTTCAAATTATTTCTTTGGAAAAGGAGACACTTTGAAAGTAAGACGATTCGAAAGTGAAATTTTGATTATTTTTCAAGAAAAGTTCAAAAAATTAGACGAAAACGCGATTTTACACTTTCGAAATATTCGCTTTCGAAACGTCTCACTTTCGAAACGTCACACTAGCAAAACTTCGCACTTTCAAAACGTGACACTTTCAAAATGTTGCCCTTGCGAAACGTCACACATGCGAAACGCCACACTTTCGAAATATTCGCTTTCGAAACGTCACACTTTCGAAACGCCTGCTTTCGAGATGTCCACTTGCGAAGCGTCACACTTTCGAAATGTCGCGGAGCCGTTTTGATTAGACTGAGAAATCCCGTTTTTCGAGAAAACCAGATCTTCTCAAATTTTGATTTCCATAAAATCTTGCCAAGAAACGACATTTCAGAAAAAAAATATTTCTCAAAAATCCCCAATTCTGATCACAAAACTTTCCATCAACAACTATTAGAACAACACCGATCCCTTCTTCCCGCCATCACTCACAATAATAAATCTGTAAATCCATCCATCCCTCCCTCCATCGCCTCCCTCATTATCCTCTCAAAACTGAACGAAATCTCAATGATTTGACGATAATCCGGCACACTACCACGCGCGCGCGGTGGACGGGGATTTCAGATATGAGAGGATTAAGGTGGAATAGAGACACACTTTTGGATATTCATATTCTCCCCCTTTTCCGATTGATGGACTTTTACTAGTAGATGAAGAGTGGAGAGGAGAAGAAGAAGTCTCAAATCGGAGTATTATGGGAAAAGGTGTATAGTAGGAATAGTGGAAATATTAGAAGCGATTTGGATTAGACGGAATTTGAAAGAAGATAAGGTCCAGGAAGTACGAAATTTCGAAAGTGCGACGTTTCGAAAGTGCGACATTTCGAAAGTGAGACGTTTCGAAAGTGTGGCGATTCGAAAGTACGAAATTTCGGAAATGTGACGTTTCGAAAGGCGACATTTCGATAGT
The DNA here is from genome assembly GCA_963966625.1 of Caenorhabditis zanzibari. NCBI lineage: Eukaryota > Metazoa > Nematoda > Chromadorea > Rhabditida > Rhabditidae > Caenorhabditis > Caenorhabditis zanzibari. The sequence continues at coordinate 5,594,210 of OZ016471.1, forward strand.
GTGACATTTCGAAAGTGAGACGTTTCGAAAGTGCGACGCTTCGAAAGTGTGGCGTTTTGAAAGTGAGACGATTCGGCAGTACGATATTTCAAAAACTGCGATGTTTCGCAAGTGCGACATTTCGAAAGTGAGACGATTCAAAAGCGAAACATTCAAACCTTTCTGCTTTAAAAGCGTCACGTTTGAAATTTCACACTTTCGAAACGTCGCATTTTGAAACGTCACACCTTCGAAACGTCACACTTTCGAAATGTCACACTTTCGAAACTTCACACTTTCGAAACGTCACACTTTCAAAATATCGAACTTTCGGATCCTCGCACCTTCGTAATGTCGCGTTCAAAATAATCGCACGGCAAAATCAACCCTTTTGGAACTACAGTTTTTTCGGACCTACAGTACTTTTTGGACCAACCGTACCTGTTTGCGATTTGTCAATGTTCTGAGCCTGGGCGTCAATTGCCAACTTAAACACCTTCAAAATTTTAGAGTCCTCAAGGGGACATTCTGAATACTGTGATATCTAGTTTTTCATTTCAGACAATGCCATTTCGAAGGTGTGACGTTTCGAAGCCAAAAAAATTCTGGAAATTTTGAATTTTTCGCTTTCGAAATGCCCTTGAGCCCATTTCAGACGATATAAGATTCTCGATCCCTAGATTCTCGATCCCTACAGTACTTTTCATTGAAATCGAAAAACCAAAATTTCTTGTCATATCGATGAGATCTATCTGTCCTTCTCGCTCATATGCTAATTCAAAAATCGTTCTTCTTTTCGTAACAAAAATGTTTATATGACCTTGTCTGGGATACAAGCGCAGAAGTTTCGCGAGAATCAAGGATCAAATGTTCTTTTGAAGATTCCCGCGATTTTCTGAACTTTGGAAACTGAAAAAAAAATCAAATTAATTACAAAAACGAGACAATTTGAAACCGTGCATTTTTTTTCAGTTCGAATACCAACAAGCTCAACTCGAAAAAGAGGTCGAAGAGCTCGCGTGGGCCGTGGAGCGAGCCGACGGGACGGCTCGCGGAGCCCTCGAAGCCCATATGCATCGTGCCGAGCACAAACGACAGACACTTTTGCACGACTTCTTCTTCTAGATTCTCCTCATTCGGGTCATCATTTTTTTTTCATTTTTCTAAAATCTTCTCTTGCATCGAAAAGTTTGAAAACACATCCCTTGTAATTTTTGCTCTGTGATTCTGAATTCTTATCCAAAAAATTGGTTTTTTTTTCTAGAAGTTTCCCCTTTCTCCCCCCATCCTCCATGTATAATAGGGATTCCGTCGAGATCTCTCTGTCCCCCTCATGTAGAAAATAATTTTTATAGGATTTCTATTGTAACACACATACTCACCCCAACTAGTGCCTTCCCCTTTTATCTTATTTTTCAATCTGTTATCATTGACCCAATATTTTGTTCATTTCTCTCTCAAAATCTGAAATACATATTTCTTGTTCCATCGTCGTCAAATAGAGAGCACACCTTCTTAATCCGCTCTTCTCCGAGCCACACCGTCATCAATAGGTGTGTTGATTGAATTCGGAAGGAGCAGGGATAATCCGCTGCTCGGACACTCCCCCTCTTCTCTAATCTTCGTATTTGTATCCGTGATATAAGAAGCTCCGCCCACTTTTTAGAGAGCCCCAGAGCTCTCAGAGCTCATTTCAGATATTCTGATTATTACTGAAGCGGCTGGAGTGCTCTATTCGTGAGAAGAGGTGAGTCGGGGGTAGATTTAAGTGGTAAAGAAGAATTGAAATTGAGTAGATGTACTAGAAAAAGAGGAAGAGGTGAAACAGTTAATAATTTACTGAAAATTCAAAGGTTCAAAAAATACGGTTTCAAGATTACGGTATATCTATGGAAAATAAATTTAAGATCGATGTCATCTCTGAGTGATAATCGATTTATGATAATTACTAGATTTGGAAAATAGAAAAAAAATAATAGAATTGGAAAATACCTTGGTGTATGGAGTAATTTTAGACAGAAAATACTTACTGTTTTATGAACTTTTCAAAAACGAGAGACTCTTGTACTCTTATTGTTAATAATCCCGACACTGGAGTCTTAACATCATTGCTTATCATAATGGTTTCTGACTTGCATTCATTGGAAACTGTGGACGATAGTTGGGAACTTCTCAAGACTCCGAGATGAAACAGTAGTTCTAAATGCTTCTGGCTCCTACCGTAAAATCTGTATCAGAAGAGCACCCCGATGAGCTCAAAATGAGCAGATTCTTGAAATTCAAACGGATTGAAATTAGTCTTATTAGAATCCTCGGCAAACGTTGACTCGCAAATATGTTTTAAATCAGGTTTTATTATTCATTTTGGGAATTCACAAATACCTTTTTGGTGCTGGAAAAATAGAGGGCCATGTCCTTCTAATACAGATTACGGTAGTCCATTAGTCCATTAGTATCCCATATTCCAAAGTCTGATCTACTCGATTCATGAAATATGGAACCCTTCGAAAGGGAATGATTTTTAACTGGGAAATATAAGTTTCCTTGAAAAGCGTTATTCTTTATAATGGTAACTGAATCTCGATCTGCTACAAGAAATAATACTAAACCGCTGAGACAACGACTGAATTTAGAAGTTATGAAACAGAAACTTTTAGAATGTTGTTCAAAAATTGTCTGTTTCAAAGATACCATACATTTATTTCCAAACTCTCCGCAGACAATCTCATATTTGGCTTAGTATCCACTTAGTTAGCAAAATATATTCTTTAAATATTGGTTAATCAACGGCATATAGAATCAAAAGGTTCACTCTGAAACTGTTCAAATGACAAATTTGAAACAGTGGAAATTTCTTTAAAATCTCACTATTAGGTGGCATTTTCCTGTGGTTTTCAGGCAGAGATGAGCGGAATTCCGCCTTCCGCCTTCCGCTTTCCGCCTTCCGCCCATTTTTTTCATTCCGCCTTCCGCCTTCCGCCTTCCGCCAAAAATCGGAAAAATTAGGCGGTTTGTCTATAGATTGTTCAGAAAGTTTGGAAAGTATTATCGATCTTGTTTTGATGCATTACTGGAATGTGGATTGGAATCCTTGGAGTACAGACGACTTATTATCGCTTTATTATTTACCTACAAGTATGTTGTGAGTAAGGAAGTTATAGTTGGGACTCAATCATTTGAATTCGCTGATTATGCAAAATCTTTGAGGAGACATAATTATTATTTACGTTCCCCAATCAAAAACTCTACCAAATTCACTTCCCAATTTTACTCTAATCGTATTATCAAATGCTGGAATTCACTCCCTTCTAACGTTTTCCCGGTCAAAATCTCTTTCCCTGTTTTCAAATCCAATTTATCATCTTGTAACCTAAACCACTTTCTAACCTTAAACTCATACAACTACTAATCTTATTCTTGCCCCATATACGGTTTTATTTTCCCGGTATTATTTTTCTCTTTCATCATTAATTGTATCTTTCACTCCATAATCTTCGTGTTAGTGGTATCTACCCTTCGATGAAATAAATAAATAAATAAATAAGGCGGAATTTTAAAAATTTTTCAAACTTGATAAAAACAGCGCTTTTTCGGTCAATACATGCTTGAAACGATAAAATTAAGCAAAACGGCGGCAAAAAATGTATATTTTAGCCAGGAAAATCCAAGAAAAGGTAGGCAAAATTCCGCCTTCCGCTTTCCGCTTTCCGCCCATTTTTTTTCATTCCGCTTTCCGCCTTCCGCCTTCCGCCAAAATTTTAAAAATTCCGCCTTCCGCCTTCCGCCTTCCGCCATTTCAAAAATGTTCTTCCGCTCATCTCTGTTTTCAGGGGTTTTTTTTTCATAATTTTCTATTCTAACTTTATTTACAAATGTTTCAGTTTCTAGAATCTCATGTATAGACATTTTCACTCCAAAAAAGTTGGTCCTCTTTATCCTGGAAGAATTTTCGCAAAGCCATGGCCAAAAACACTGTAGTTTTCGTTTGAAATATGCCAACTTTGAGGGTCTGAAAAATAGTTTCCAGATATCAGATTTTTCTGAAATTCGGTAGATTTATAGAACAACTCAAGAACTCTATTTTTGTAGTTGACAACTTTTTCATAGGATTACGATCCAGTTAATTGTTTCAAAATGTTTCAAAATGAGAAAAAATTCCAGTCAACTTGGCCTAACTAACCGGATCGTGGTCCTATTAAAAAGTTATTAACTACAAAAATAGAGTTCTTGAGTTGCTCTATATATTCGCAAAATTTCAAAAAAATCGGATTTCTGGAAACCACTTTTTTAGAGCCTCAAAGATGACCTATTTTCATGGAAAACCACCAGTAGTAAGACCCCACTTAAACCATCCTCCTGAACTCATCCTCATTTTCTTCTACTCTTTTCTCATTTCCGAATTCAAATCACCCTTTGTGTGTGTGTGTGTTCATTTTCAATCCCACCTCTATGTCTCCCTGTAATTGTCGTCTCTCTACCACCTCTCAATTCTCCACACTCTCTCACACTCTTCTCAAACGACCTCGACAGTATTTCAAATGCACACAGAACAATGGAAAAGAAGAATCATCATCATCATCGTCTCTCTCACTTCTCCCCAACAATTCGAAATCGAAAGAGGAGGAAAATTGAGGGTAGAGAGACAGTATTCTCTCCTTCTCTTATAATCCAAAGAGAGAGAGAGAAAAAAGAGAAAAATAGTGGGCGGAGATTGCTTGTCCCTCTCTCTCTCTCTGCCTCTTCTGGCGCCTCCGTCTCTCCGTCTCCACCCCGTCCGTCCCTCCTTCATATACAGTCATTCGTGTCCCCCTCGGTGTGTGCCCTTGGTCGTCCTTCTCCCCACTTCTTCTTACGAAATATTCTGAAACTGAATATTGTTGTTGTTGTTCTTATCCTGTTCGCAATGGCACTGCATGAATTCACGGATGCTTATGTCGGGACAGACCGCGGATCATGCGGTACCATAGCGGACAGTGGTGAGAGTTGGAAATCTGAGGAAATGGGTAGGTATATTAATGTGACATCTATGCCAAAAAAACATGAAACGGCCAATAATCCCTAGTAAATTATTGATACAGTTTCACCTTGAGCTTATTTTGAATACATACAGTAAACCAGTGATTTTTGATCAATATACCAAGTAATTCCAAATTGAATACAAGAAGGTACCTTGTGGATGGTAATCCGTCACTGTAGTGAGAATAGAAAAGCCTTCTGTCTAGCTTAAATGGAGTGTTTGAAACACTTGAAGTAGAGGAACTGACTTGAGAATTCAAAATTAGTTAGAAAAGCGAAATAACTTTGTAGTCTAAGTTGAGAGGAAGTATAAAAGCATAGATAAACTGCTCAACTCGATCTTAAAATAATGTAGTTCTAAGCTTATTGAGGCACACCGCAAAACGCGTTCGGTCGCACTATTGTTGGTAGTAAGCCAAAAACAAAAAAAAAGTTTGGCAACACGCCAACTCATACCTAAATTTAAGCTGTGTATTGCGCTATGACGTTTCCATTGAAGTTTCTAAAAAATGAAACATGTATAAATGTTAATATTGGAACGGAAAATATTGATGATTTTTTCAGTATGGTAATTTTTTCAAAGATGTCGGGATAGCAGTCTTCTGGGGGAAATCGTGCGGGGAATACTGTGAATTTTTGCGTGAGCGTGCCAGGTGTAGTGTCTGCGCACCATGCGTCAAACCTTACGACACTTCATATTTTAAGCCTGTTTTCGGACGGAATCAACTAAAATAGAACAGTTGGCATAGCAGAAACCGATTACAATATCTATAGCTTCGATTTATAGGAGTTACATAAGGGGGTTACACAAGGATGCGAGTTGAACTTTTGCTGAAACTTTGGTCCTGCACTAAATTGACCATGAACAGCCCAAATCTGCAATAAAAAATGGCCAAATGTTCACGTAACTCGAGATGTCAGAAATATCATAATTTTGCTTCACAAGTCGATAGAGCTTTCGAAAATTTTCTATCTTGTCATAATCGGTTTTTGAAATCACTTTGACAAAAATCGCAGAAGCCCTGAAGATAAATGAAACAATATCCCGTCATAAGTTCCAGCAATCATGACCATTTTGAAACCGAAAAAAATCTGGAGTTAAAATTGTGTCCTCTTCAAAGTATTTGTGAGCCATTTGAAGTTTCTAAAACTAATCTTCTACACAAAGTGGAATCGAAAAAGTGCAGTATACTTGAATCGTGTGAACAGGCTTAAAAAAAGAATTATTTGAAAATTGCAATCGGAATATTGAATAATAAAAAAAAGTGTGTGAAACTTTGTTCTAGAAACAGTGAACTTCTTGAATATTCCCTGTAATTGCAGAGTTTGTCGATCTGAAGAAAACGTGTGATTCTGTCAGCTCATCAATTTTCCACAGTAAACCGTAAACTCGAGGACTTTTTGAAACAGTAATCAGTGTAATTTGTACAGTACTTATAAGTTTTTCGTAAGTTCTGGAAGCATCTATTCTCTATTTAAGTAGAAAAAACTCTTAGCAATCACTATTCGAAGTTAAATCTAGACTCTGAAATCTTGTTCACTTCAAAGAACTCCCACTTTCAATCCCTTCTTCCATTTGATTTTATGAACTCTCTCCCCTCACCCTTTCAAAGCTAAAACCAATATTCTAATGAGACCCTTTTTTCTGAACAAAGAGATACCTGCATGCCCTTTAAAAGACAGAATGACTCATTTTCGTCTCTTTTGTGATTCAAATGAAGGCGCCTTCCTTCCCATGACCATTACCAATTCCGAGCCATTAGGTATGCACTTTTCCCTTCAAATACTGTCCCCTAAAAAAGGCAATCGAAAGTTATTGGCTCTTTTTGCAGGAATTAGGTCTAATTTAGGAAAGTGGAGAAGGAGGAAGGGACTTGACTTTTGTTATTGTCTATTCAAGGGATTACTGTAGAAAAAAAGTTTACAGTTTCAAAGAGGCTATGGAATAAAAAGAAAAGTTCTTGGAGGAATAGAGTTTTAACATATAGCGAAAGAAATTTCAGTCACAATGGAAGATAGTATCGCAAGATAATTTAGAATCTCTGACTAACCAAGAGTATTCAAAAGACAAGGATTACTGTAGAAGGAAGTTTACAATTTCGAACTTGAAAATGTCTGTCTCTAAATAATTAAGAAAATTTCTTTTAAGAATAGAGTGTTACGATTTTGCGAACGAAATTTCAGTCAAAATTGAAGATAGTAAAAACTTGGGAATTCGAAATTTTTGAAAGTCTTCAGAATTTCAAGATACCTTAGAATTCCTGACTAATAAAGGGTATTCAAAAGAAAGGGATTACGGTAGATAAAAGTTTGCTAAGTTCTAAAGCCATCCAAATCTATGTTCACCACAAAAACTTTTCCAAGACATTCACTGTTTCAAAGTCCTTAAAAACATACAAAAAATAGTTTTTTCTCAATCCTTGAGCCAGACTTTCTCCTGAAACCAAAACTTCTTTCTTTTCCAAAACTAACCATCCCTACTGCTCTCTTTATTGACTATTCAAAGGGATTACGGTAGAAAAAATTTTACAGTTTCGAAGAGGCTATGCAAAATGAAGAAAAGTTCTTATGGGAATGGAGTGGGATTAGTATCTCAAGATGCTTTAGAATCTCTGACTAACGAAGGGTATTGAAAAGAAAGGGATTACGGTAGGTAAAAGTTTGCTACATTCTAAAGCCATCTGAATCTGTTTCCCTCAAAAAACTTTTCCAAAAGTTCACTATTTCAAAGTCCCCAGAAACATGTAATGAAATCGTTTTTCTCAATTCGAGGCTGCATTTTATCTGAAACCAAAAATTCATTTTTCAAAACTAACCATCCCTACTGCTCTACCAATATTTCGCGCATCTTCTCCCACTGTCTCCGACCATCGTCACTCCATCCATCCATCTGTCTTCTTCTTCTTATTCTTATTCTCCTCGTCAACCCTCCCGGTGTTGTCTTCGAGGACATCGGGGCCGAATTCCCTCACTCAGATTGTTCCGAATCGAAGAAGAAGAAACTTCTTCTTTTCTTCGTTTCAAGAAGAAAAGACCGGAGGGAGACTGGTAATTTTCGCATTAGCAATCGAATCGAACCGTCTTTTTCTTCGATCGCTCCGAGGGTAGGAAGACAGGGGGGACAAAGGGACATTTGATAGAGTGACGACAAAAGGGTCGACTGGAAGAAGAATAATGTTCATGGAGATCTTTTTGAATTGAGAGAGAGAGAGAGAGACATGAAGACAGGTGTTGTTGGAAATTTAGGTGTTCAAGAAAAATAGTTTTTGAATGAGGACATTTCACGGGGTAGCAAGATCACTGGAGCTTGATGTCAACATATGTTTTCGGCAAGATGATGAAACCGAAAAATATTTTAATTGAATTCTGTGCATTTTTGCGTGAGCGTGTCTGTTCGCGTACCATGCGCCAAACCTCACGACAGTTCATATTTTAAGCCCGTTTTCAGACGAAAATCAACCAGAATAGAACAGTTGGCATATCAGAATCCGTTTACACTATCTATCTCAGGTTTACAGGAGTTCCAGAGAATTGAAAGTATCCGGATCAAAGAGAAAGTTTTTAAAACAATTTTTATGAACCTTTTGAAACCAAAATCTCTCCGTATCTAGGAGAAGTAGAGCTATTGGGAATTGTCGGAACAGATCTTTTTGTTACCATGACAAGTTCCCGGGGGAAATCGCTGAGGAATTCTGAGTATTTTCGCGTGAGCGTGTCTGTTTGCATACCATGCGCCAAACCTTACGACAGTTCATATTTTAAGCCCGTTTTCGGACGAAAATCAACTAAAATAGAACAATTGGCATATCAAAATCGGTTACACTTTATAGCTTCAGTTCCCTGGAGTTTCAAAAATCCGACAATGTTTTGAGGGCACTGAAGATTGAAGCCAACATAAGTTTTAAGCTAGGAGGCGAAACGGAAAAAAAAAACTTTTTTGCGAGATTCCAAAACTTTCCGTTTCAAGTGTAAGCCAAGTTCAGGGAAACTTCTCGGATAACATTTCTTGTGTGTAATTGCGTTGACCAATTTCGAACATTCTCAATTTTCGCTAGTCTAGGATATTTGAAAACCAATTTAGAATTTCATAAAAGAGAAGAAATCGTCACTTCGAGAAACCGATTAGTTTTCATCAGAAATAAGAAACTGGGAACATTTTTTTGGAAATTTTTTTCTGTAACAAGTGCAGCATAACTTCAGTGTATTTTTTGTCGGATTTGATACCACTTCGACATACAGTGCGTTCCATAAGTATAAGGCCACCCCTAAATCTGCTTGTAATTTGACAGAAAATCACTTTTTCGGAAAACTAACGGTAGGATCGTGTTCAGCATCTAAAATTACCCCGGAATGCAAATTTTGATGACCTAATTCCAAAAACTGACTGAATGGCGTGGCAAAGACTGAAAAAAGGCCACTTGCAACCGTAACACAAGTATAAGGCCACCCTACCAGGTCACCACTTGCCACGTAAATCACGTGAAATGATTGGTGAAAAAATGTCAGAAAAGATTGTCAGGTACCATATCAGTCATTATCATCTAAAAACATCCAGATCCCAGGTTGTAGAACTTGATACAACCATCAAAACGAGTGCGGAAGCTGCTGATCCTCCGATTGTCAGCTGTCTCAGCTCAGATCCGGGTCTGCATGATAGCAGTTGACCTAAACTTGTTTGCCAGGACATAACAAGTGCCACTAATCCTATTCCTTTTGTTTTGACAGCCAACTCGTGGATTTAGGCCAACTCTGGTGAGCTTCAATTTTGATCCTCTACCTGAACTGATCGGATCCTGGTCCATCTCGGCCTGAAACGGCTAGATTGTTGACGGAATCTTAGGGGACATGATTGTTTCCTTTTCTCAGTCTTTGCCACGCCATTCAGTCAGTTTGTGGAATCAGGTAATAAAAATTTGCACCCTGGGGTAATTTTAGATGCTGAACACGATCCTACCGTTAGTTTTCCAAAAAAGTGATTTTCTGTCAAATTACAAGCAGATTTAGGGGTGGCCTTATACTTATGGAACGCACTGTATGTTGTTCTGGAACAATTTCCAAAGTTTTCCGGTTTCCACCGGGAAAAAAATTGAAGACATTATTCCTAAGGAAGGCAGAGTATAACCATAACTCAACCCTAAGATTGCGTTATCACAGGAACGGCGAACATTACAAAAGTTGAGGGCCGCCATGGGTTTGGCCGGGCCGGAGGAAAAAAACTTGAAATTATTCAAAAAAATTTTCGTATCGATATTTTTCCTTTGAACGAGCTCGACGGGCCGGGCCAGACGGAGAACATTTTTTTGCCCGATTCGGGCATTGGGACGTGCTTAACCCAGGCCGGCCTTTCAAATGGCAATCCTGCAAAATTTCACAAAACTACTGTTTCGTTAACATTATGTACTATTGCCAACTTCCAATTTAACTACTTATTAGGATCCAAACCAGTGACTCCAAACTTTGATGACTTTTTTCCCATTTTCCATTACTCATTTCGTCTCCTCAAAATGTGTCACATCCTCTCACCTCCTTTTCCAATCTCATCTACCGAATTTCGAATCGTCCCCGCAAAGAGACACGATTCATCGAGATCTTATCCCCGATGTTGAGTGGAACCTGACGCATCGCACACGACGTCTAGAAGGTTCCAGAAGTTTACAGTTTCTTGGTGTCCTCAATTGTTTTGAGACTGTCTCGGGTGCGCTAACGAATCCAGAACACATAATATTTCAACAATCATCAATCTCTCATTTTACTTCACTTGAAAACATGAAACATACAAACACACCTGCATAAACACAACCATCTTTCTGTCTCTCTTTTCAATTTCAACCCCGTCCGTTACCAGTATAAATAGGGGAACGAATTTGGAGGGGAAGAAAAACGAAAGGTGTTTGCATTTCGAGGCGGCAACCACCGACAAATATCATTGTATGGCTACGGGGCGGTAAAGAGAAAGAGAGAAGAGGGACATTTCATACCAAATACGGAGGTTTTTGGAAAATCGAGGAGGGAAACCAACGACAACGAAATACATAAAAATTGAGGGCGAGGTAGCGGAGGGAGGCAAGGATGGATGGAAGTTGCTAGGTTGGGGTTGGAAAATAGGGGTCAAAAGGTTTTTGAGATAAATAAATTTGAAGAAAATGGTTTTGCATATAATTTTTTCTCGAGAAGGACCTAAAAACCAAGACTGGGCGGAAACAAACTTCGAAAATTTTGGTAGCTTGATTAAAATGTGAATAACTTTTTTCAGGGGGGTCCGGTTAAAATACGGTCATCAGATAAAATGTTTCTTATTAAAAAAGCTATCGAATGGTTAATAAACCGTTAAATTTCATCAAAAATTAGCAAAGTTACGCCTTGTTTTGTCAAAAAATGAAAATTTTGGCGACTTTGGTAACTTTCCGACAAAAAGGGCGTACCTCTGTTAATTCTTAATCAAATTTGATGTTTTTTTGCCAATCGATTGCTTTTTTAAAAAGGAACATTTTATATGTTGACCGTATTTTCACCCGATGCCTCTAAAAATAGTTATTAACATTGAATGAGCTGCCAAAATTTTTCGCTGCCCAGCCCTGTTATCTCGATATGGAACCAGAAAAACAATGGAAACAGTAAACTTCCTCAGAAATTTTCCTCAGAAAACCAAATTGCAAGCTTCAAAATTTCTATTATAGAAGAGGTTCTGTTTGAAACAATCACTTTCCCATGAACCCTAACGAACTACTCTTCAAAATTTCATATCCAATTATGTCCGTTTTGAAACTGTAACCCAAACCAATTACCACCGAACCGGTTCGGCCCTCATATAAAGGTCACGAACCTTTAAAAATTCAAAGTTTCTATTCCATTTTACTCATTTTACCATTTTTTGAACATTGTCTGTGAAGGTCCCTTCCGACTGCTTGGCACTCGCGAACACCGCGATTTCACCCATAAATATGAATCGCGGAGTTAGCCGGTGGCAACCAGGCGAAGTGTGAGACCACTTTTTTGGATGTTGTGTTGTGAGAAGGGGTACTGTAGATAAAATGAGGTAGTACAGAAAATACAGTACAGGGCTCAATTCATCCAAAAATTGAAAAGACTCTAGCGACAGAATTAATGAGCAAAAATGGAAAGATAAAATGGTTATGAACGATCTGAAACAGCGAAAACTTGAATTGAGATAAGGATATGCGGGGTTACCATTCGGGACGGCACGGGCGGAATTTTTTTTTCACTCTAAATTTTGATTTTTAAGACTAACTTAATATGCAAGCAACAGTTTCAACTGGATTTTTGGCTAGATTCCCAACAGAGGTGCACGGAAGTGATTTTTTTCTATACGGAAGACGGAAGACGGAAGACGGAACAAAATATTTTATAAAGGAAGACGGAACGCGGAAGACGGAAGTAAAAAAGGTCCGGAAGACGGAAGACGGACGGAAGACGGAAGGAAGGCGGAAGAGACTGTTTGAGACCAAATGTACTAAAAAGTACAAAAATGTAGTCAGTAGTATATTTTAATGTCAGAAAACACTTCCAAACAACTTTTTGAGCCTCGGAAACTAGTTTTCCCAAACGATTGCACAATTTTTCGTTATTCAAATCCTTCCCGTTTTACTTCCATTTTCTTCCGTTTTCTTCCGTTTTTAGCATATTTTTACGGAAGACGGAAGACGGAAGACGGAAGGAAGATCGATTAAGCGAAATTGAAAATAGAAATTGGTTATGAACGACCTGAAACAGGGAAAACTTAAATTTAGAGGAGGATATGCGGGGTTACCATCAGGGCCGGCGCGGGCCGTCGATTTTCAAGCCAAAACATATATGAAAATGTAGAACTCGATGAGATCTACATAATGGTAGTTCAAAATTCCGTATCTAAAATTTTTTAAAATCAAAATTCCGTATCTAAATTTTCCGCAAAGCGTCACAAAGCGCCAGGGCCGAAACCTCCTGCCCGGGTGTTTAACAAAATTTGAGAAAAACCGAGCAGTGTAGCCTCTTTGCCTTTAGTATCATTCTGTACATCTCCTGCAGATCCACGTTTTCATCTAAACTTTGCTTTGAAAACCATAATTTAGAGTGGAGGAAATCGCCGGCCCGCGGCGACCAGGATGGCAACCCAGGATTTTGTTCATTGCTCTGAATGTCCCAGCTGCCCCAGAAAATTGCGTACTTGAAAGTAAACGTTAGACCCATTGAAAATATCAAGTCATAACCGTGATTACGTTCAATATGAAACAGTGATTTCTAGTATTTAATTTGGAATTACCCAACGAATATCTCTCCTAAAAATAACAACAGTACATATAACAATATTAAAACAGCTTTATTTCTTTGAAAAAACTGGAAAACTGAAAAAGACCGGTATTTTGGGGGGACAACAGGTTCAACTGGATGTTTGGACTAGATTCGCTAGTGAGATGCATGTGAACAGTTTTAAAAAATAAATGAATAAGATTAAATGCACTTTCTTCCAAAAATTTTCTCACAAAATTGGTTCATATTCCTAGCAGCCATTCCATTTTTACAACCGAATGCTGATGAGGATTCGAATGTTGCCGATGAGAAACGAAGAGCCAGACTACGGACGACTTGAGAGAATAGGGATTGATCGGATCGAGAATGACACCAGTAGAGATTCCAATCGCAGAGTTCGAAGAATTCCGGTTTGGAGTAGACCTGGAAATTTAGTGTTTTTTGAGAAACGTCTTTGTTTCAGAATACATGAACTTCATGTCATGAAGCCTAGTCAAAAATTCGTGTATAGTGAATTAAATAAAATTTTCATGATTTCGGTTTTAAAATAGTTTTGTGAAACTGAAATTCACAGTTTCATTATGTCGTGATGCTTGAAAGTTTACAGTTTTATCTAGTATGCAAAATTGATGCTGCAGTATACTTTTTGTAGACTTTTTACAAGTTATAGACTCAGATCCTTTATAGACTTTTTATAAACAGTCTCAACACTAACTATGCAAACGTGCTCCAAAAAAAACTCACCATATCCACCACTGCCTCCTTCAAAATCTTCCCATTCTCCACACCATCGTTCGCGTAGAAATAACAAAAATCTGAAACCAGCTGAGCCCTTCCGACAGCAGAAAACAACTCGGGCTCCTCGAACATGTACCTGAAATCAAATTCAGAATCAGAATTTCCCACATTCTCCTAGAAGCTTACTTAAAAATTGCGGTCCATGTCAATGAATCGTAATTAACTCTCATAAACGATGTGAAATTCAGGTTGACCAGAAGAGGAGCGGATTCAGAAGCGAACACGATTGATTCGGAGAAAACGAATTGGGGAATCGAAAGAGTTGAGGTCATTTTGAGGGGCCAAAGGGGTCTGGAGAGTTGTTGGAGACGAGAGGATGGGCCGTTGTTTTCGACAAGGATGGAGGGGTAGCCGCCAGTGGTGTACCAGTATTCGTAGATCTGAAAAAAGGAAGTATTCGGTTTCAAAAAGTCCATGAATATGGTAAAAACCAAAAATTTCATTGCCACCACATGATGTGCTTTTGCCATTAAGCTTTTGCCATTAAGATAGCTGCCCTCAGTTGCAATAGATCAACTTTGAGGGTCTGAAAGTAGTTTCGAGATATTCGATTTTTCTGAAATTTTGCGGATGTATAGAGCGGTTCAAGAACTCTATTTTGTAGTTGATCACTTTTTCATAGGACCAGAAACCAATTAGTTAGGCCGAGCTACATGACGTCACCTCAAATTTCGTCCCTTTTTGGAGCATTTTGCTCGTGGCCCTATGAAAAAGTTGTCAACTACAAAAATAGAGTTCTAGAGTTTCTTGATAAATCTACAAAATTTCAGAAAAATCGGATATCTGGAAACCACTTTTCGGACTCTCAAAGTTGACCTATTTTAACTGAATACGCTAGTACTGTATCTCCATTGTTTAATGCTATCATGGTAACAAAAGTCCCTGTTTCCAAAACTTCATAAGATTTCATCAGTTCCGTTTTGTTGTGATGGCATCTTTGAATCTATAATTCCATCTATTTGAAATTTGCTACAGTATTGGCAGAAATAACTTCGGTATTTTATACAGTACTGGAAATCTATTACACTTCCCAAAATGAATGCGCACCATGGCTTTTTTCAGTTGAAATTTGAGGGTCCGAAAAAGTAGTTTTCAAACATCCGATTTTTCTGAAATTTTGCAGATGTATAGAGCAACTCAAGAACTCTATTTCTGTAGTGGACAACTGTTTCATAGAATCACAATCCAGCTAGTTAGAGTAAGTTGAATGACGTCAGCTCGAGTTTCGATTTTATTTTTGAGCATTTTGGCTTCCACGCGTTATAGCTAACTGGATTGTGACCCTATGAAAAATTTGTCAATTACAAAAAAAATTGTCAATTACAAAAAAAAAAATTTGTCAATTACAAAAAAAAAATACAGTTCTTCCCAAAATAAATGCGCACATTGGCTTTTTTCAGTAGAACTTTGAGGGTCTGAAAAAGTGGTTTTCAGAAGTCCATTTTTTCTGAAATTTCGTGGATGTATAGAGCAACTCTAGAACTATTTTTTTGTAGTTGATAACTTTTTCATAGGACCACGACCAAGTTAGTTAGGCCAAGTTACATGACGTAACATCAAATTTCGTTTGATTTTTGAGCCTTTTGACTTCCAATCGATCTAACTAACTGGATTTTAATCATATCAAAATGGTGCCGACTACAAAAATAGAGTTCTTGAGTTACTCTATAAATCTGCAAATTTTCAGAAAACTCGGATATCTGGAAACCACTTTTTCTGACCCTTAAAGATGACCTATTTCAACTGAAATACCAATCAGTACTTTATCATATTACATGTCTAAATCCGGCCCGGTCGGCCATGATAAAAAATCTCCGTCGAAAATTTTCCGAAAACATTTAATTTTTCATGAAGTTGCATGAAAATCATGAAAAAAAAAGTATGAAACATTTTAAAATTGAACAGAAAATAGTCAAAACAGCGGATTTTTTTCCAAAGTTGACCTTCGGAGAATTGGGTTTGGGCATGTGTGATAATCACAAAAATCCCTGTTTCAAAAATTCCATAAGAATTCATTAGTTCTACTAATTCCCAATAGATTTGACGTATCGGGAAAAATTGTTTTCTTCCGTCTTCCGTCTTCCGCCTTCCGTATAAAATTGTTCAAAAAGGAAGAAAAACGGAAGAAAATGGAACTACGGAAAGTTTTAAAACTGTCGAAAAAATTAGTTTACACGGCTGGAAAAGTTGTCTGGAAGCATTGTTGGACGTTAGAAACCACTAATGACTTCATTTTTGAACTTTTTTAGTACATTTGGTCCCAAACAGTCCCTTCCATCTTCCGTCCGACATTCGTCTTCCGCGCATCTCTGATCCATATACAAGATAATCCATCAACTAACCTGCCCAACAGTAGCATTCCGATCCACCCGAATCTGATCGAAATAAGAAGTGAACGTTGTCAAATTGAAAGTTGAATGGGATGCAACCAGAGATTTGATAACAGAATACATGAATTGTTCTCCAACCACGGATTCTAGGGTGTCCAGAAGAACGACTCCTTTCAAGTAGCAATGTCGATTGATCTGAAAAAAATATTTCTGTTTCAAAATGTTTAGATTTGAAGGGGAGAGAACACGGCTTTCAATAGGCCTCTCTAACAGTGAAGGCAATGTCAAAAAATCTGCTCTAAAAACTATCTAACAAGATTTAGAACCCTCAAAACTTTCAAAATCTCACCAATTCCTGATTAATCTTCGATGGCATGTACAACGAATGTCCGGGGCTCAAAAAGTCCTCGACCAGTTGAATCTCAACGTATTGTGCGAGTTGGAATCTTTGCAAACTGATCTCATCTGTCAACAAAGCCTTCACGGCTTTCAGTGCCATCCAATCGGCGAGATCTTCTTGAAGACAAATCCAGTTCCACGAGTCGATTGTCGCTCGATTTCCAATCCAGTGATGGGCAATTTCGTGGGCGATCTGGAAGAGAAGTTGTGATAGGAGGAAGGACAAGGAGTGAGCATCTTGAATTAGAACGCAAAAATAAGTCAAGGATATGAAACAGAAAGTTTTGAAAGTTTGATCAAGAATAAATTTGACTGTGGTTCCATGGAAAAAAATTACAGTTTCCTCTTCCTATTATAGAAAGATGGAATCTAGTCTTGTTGATGGTTTTCTACTCATTCCAAAACAGACATTTCGAAAGTGCGACATTTCGAAAGCAAAAATTTCAAATCGTTCTAGGGAAATTCTCAGAAATTCTGAGCGGTTTGATTGAATATCTTACGAAACGGGCTACAAGGAGGTATTTTTCCCCAGAATGGTTAAAAATGCTTGCTTTCGAAACGTCGCACTTTCGAAAATGTCTGTTTCGAAACATCGTGAAGACGATTAATAAGTAAACTATAGATTCCAATTTCCTAGAATTCCCTCCTACCAAATAAATCAAATGAGCATCATCTCCAGATGTTGCCAACGTCTCCGACACAGTGATATGTCCCCAGTTTTCCATTCCTCCATCGTAATCCGGCACCAGAATGAAGTCAATCTGAAAGTTTTTATTTTTTTTCTAAAAATCGCGACACTATTACAGAACTTCTGAAACAGTATATCATATCTTACCTTATTCAACGGAAGTGGAACATCAATCAATCCAGCGAGGATTTCAAAACTCGCAAGAGCACAATCCAGAACTCGAAGAACAACTCCTCGGGATTCTCCGTTGACTCGAACGGTGACACCGAAGGAGGTTTGGCGGGAGAGCTGGAAGAGTTTGAATACAATTTTTAAGGGTTTCTGATATTTGCCAAATTTGCTTATATATAATCGGAATCATTCTTTCGAGTGTTCCTTTTCAAGTTCATTTTCTTGAGTTCATCTTTATCTTCCAGTTTCAATTATTGTTTATTTAATCAAATGGTTGTCCGAATTTCATGAAAATCGCATGTCAAATTTTAAACTATCTACAATGTTTCACTTTGTCGCGCTCGCCGCTGCCGACTTACAACCTGGTGTCGCGCTCGCCGCTGCCGACTTACAACCTGATGTCGCGCTTGCCGCTGCCGGCTCATAAGCTGCTGTCGCTCTCGCTTCTGCTGACAAAAATTAAATAAAAATTTTTCTTCAGCGTTTTGAGCAGCGATTTTAGCTGTATTCGAATCAGCGAAAAATTATGCATTTCTTGAATAGGTTAGGAAAAAATATATAAGTTCGCGCTTGGAAAATCGATTTTATGAAAAACTATTGTTATTTTCGTAAATTGGGCCGATTATTTGAGTAAAAATGAAAAATTACTGTATTCCTACTTTACGGTTTCAGAGATTCGCCAAATGTTCTCAAATATAATTAGAATAATTCTTCGACATATTATGGATTTCTAGAATTGTCTTCAAATTTTCCTACATGTTAGGTCCCTTTCCATACTCAAAATTCTTACTAGCAATGGCATGAAGAGCTCAGAACCCATGGAGCAAAAGTAAATATACAAAAAAACATAATATACAACGCCTTGTTGTTTGTTTTCTTTCTCTATTTACAACTGCCAAAGTGTTCATTTCCTCTTGTTTTTGTTTTGTCTATTTTATTCAACAATAACACCTTCCAGTAGTACTATTTGTTTACCTAGCTTCTTTTTTGTTTTTTTCTTAAACCGCCAATTAATTCTATTCAAGGATTACTTTTTGGAAACATAAAATTCAAAGGTTTTTGAAGCAGAAAATTATTTCAGTTTCAAATTTTTCTGTTTCACTAGGGAATGGTTTGAACAAAAGGTGGGATTTCTGTTCGAGTGATACACCATTCGAAAGAGAATGAAATTTCATTCACAAATCAATTTTCAGTTTTTGCCACGGACATCAGAGAAACGAGAAATTTCAGTCCGAAGTTTATGTGCTAAAACTGCATTTTTGGCATGTTTTTGCGTCCCTCCCCTCACAAAATCGCAGCAAAATAGCCACACATGTGTACGCATTTCGAACCATCGAAAACTGTGGCGCGGGTGGTCGAGTGGTGAGCAGCGGCGACTGGTAGAATTTAGGTGTGGGTTCGATTCCAATTTTGTCAATTATTTTTTTGTTTCCTTTTTCATGACTTTCCAAGTCATTTTTCATAGTTTTGCTAAAATTACGAGATTTTCGAAGGCTCACGACACTTCTTCTTAACAATTTTCCGGATTAGCCCGTGAGGAAAATCTCTACTCGAAAAAAGGGGTTGAAAACGCAATAGTATGGGATAGAGCTATAGTAATTTCAGCAAAACTATGAAAATGACTTGGAAAGTCATGAAAAAGGAACCAAAAAAATAATTGACAAAATTGGAATCGAACCCACACCTAAATTCTACCAGTCGCCGCTGCTCACCACTCGACCACCCGCGCCACAGTTATCGATGGTTCGAAATGCGTACACATGTGTGGCTATTTTGCTGCGATTTTGTGAGGGGAGGGACGCAAAAACATGCCAAAAATGCAGTTTTAGCACATAAACTTCGGACTGCAATTTCTCGTTTCTCTGATGTCCGTGGCAAAAACTGAAAATTGATTTGTGAATGAAATTTCATTCTCTTTCGAATGCTGTATCACTCGGAGTGAAATCCCACCTTTTGTTCAGACCATTCCCTAGTCAGTTTTGAGGTAAATTTGGCCCAACCGACAGTTTTTTGGTGTTTAATGGATTTCATATAAATTTCACCTGTAAATTCGAATCCGGCATGACTGAGAACGCAACCAGATAAGCTGGAAGTAGTGGTGTCGCTTGGAAAATCGTCCTTTGCCATTTCCGATTCTCCACGTGTACATCCATCGCAATCGTATTCGACTGGGCTACCGTATCCGTTGGATGAACAATTGAGAGTCGGAATAAGGCCTTGACGGCTGGGTGATCGATACATGGGAATAGTCTTCGAGCGTGATTTGGCTGGAGATGAGTGGTGTAGAGGAGGGGATGACGACGTTCGAAGACACCTTCGGATGCGTTTCCAATACGACCGTTGTATTCACCTGAAAAAAATTTGAAACGATCATCAAAGTAGGGAGAGGTTTGAAAGTTTAAAGACAATGTGAAACATGAAAATTTTTCTACAGTTCTGGAACAAAATGAATACGCGCATTGGCGGTTACTGTAGAACTAGGTTAACCTTAAGGCTCTAAAAAAGTAGTTCACAGATTGCCGATTTTTCTGAAATTTTGTGGATGGATAGAGGAACTCAGGAACTCTATTTTTTGTAGTTGACAACTTTTCCATGTGATTTCAATCTAGTTAGTTAGGCCAAGAACTTTGAATTTCGTCTCATTTTGGAGCATTTTGGCTTCGACGCGACCTAACTAACTGGATCGTGGTCCTATGAGAAAGTTGTTAACTACAAAATATAGTTCTAAAGTTTTTCTACACAACTGCAAAATATCAACTGGGAACCACTTTTTAAACCCTCAAAGTTGACTTATTTCTACGGAAAATGTCAGTACTGTATCTCCATTGTTCAATACCAACTGGTACTTTATCATATAACAAAAGTCCTTGTTTCCAAAAATTTCATAAGATTACCCATAATGAGGCTTTATCAAGGCAAGAAATAGTTGAGAAGTTTGAAGACGATGTGAAACATGCAAATTTTTTTTTTCAAAATTTATACAGTAGAAGAAAAAAAACTGGCGTTTTCAGTCGAAGTAGGTTAACTTTGAGGCCCAGAAAAAAAGATTTCCAAAAATCCGATTTTCCTGAAATTTGGCAGGTTTTTAGAGCAACTCTAGAACTCTATTTTTGTAGTTGACCACTTTTTCATAGATCCATAATCTTGTTAGTTAGGCCACGAAGTTTGAATTTCGTCTCATTTTGGAGCATTTTGGCTTCGACGCGACCTAACTAACTGGATCGTGGTCCTATGAGAAAGTTGTCAACTACAGAATAGAGTTCTTGAATTGCTCTATGCATCTACAAAATTCCAGAAAAATCGGATATCTGAAAATCACTTTTCAGATCCTCAAAGTTGACATAGTTCAACTGGAAACGAAGATGCGCATTCATTTTGGCCGGTATTGTATACTATAATAAAATTCCAGTACTGTAGTAAATACTGTAGAATTGCTGTTCTAAATACTGTAGTAAACATTCTATTAAATTTCAAAAAATTGGTTCCCAAACTATTCAGAATTAACCGCAGCACAAAAAAGTTCTTTTTGAGACCGGAGATTTCGGCCCTTGTGAGCTCGGCCCCGGCGGTTTCCGACGTTTAATGGAAAAAATAGTTATCGAATGTAGATTATCCAACTACCATTCTGTAGATCTCATCGAGTTCTACGTTTTCATATAAATTTTGACATGAAAATCACGATTTAGAGGGGGAGGAAATCACCAACACGGATCGCAACTACGAGGATATGGTTTATTTTTCTGAATGAAAGCCAAAATAATTGTATACTAGAAAGATTGTACATAATCTTTGAAGCATTGAAAACCTCTAATCATAACCGTGATTACATTCAATATGAAACAGTGATTTCCAGTATTGAAGTGATTGGGAAAGTTGACAATCCCTTTAAAAAATTTTTCGTAAAAAACGACCGTCAAAAAATATTGAAACAGCTTTACTTCTTTCCCGAGTCCCGGATCGCAACCCCATTTCAAAATTGATCTTATTTCTATTTTCTTCACTCACCGATAGTCAAAAGGTACTGTCCTGGAAACAAGGACTTCTCAAACTTCAGCTCCACCGTCTCCTTTAGAATCTTAATCGACTTCAGCGTAGGCTCCGTAAGATCCGAAGATCTAATCAGCGAGATATTCCGGAAGGAATGAAGATCAACAGAATCCAAAGTGATATTTTCAGAAACCGATGATAGATTGAAATGGAGTACCATGGATCCAGTGAATCCATTGAATTCGTGAATTGGAAGTTTGAATAACAGATCATAAGAAAGTGGAATAATGTGATGTGGCCAACTGAAACCCAGTTGGAATACTAGAAGTGGGAGAATCAGAAGCTTCATTTTTGATGTCACTGGTCAGTGAGTGTCCGAGCGAAAAATTGAGATTCGAGAGGGTGTGAGAGCCCCCCGAAGAGGAGTTTGTCTAGTGTTGTGACCTCAGAGGTACCGGTACTTGACGAGAGAACTTTTCATTTCCGTTTTCGTCTTCTTCTTCTTCTTCTTCGAGAAGAGAAGAGTGAGGAGCAAGTAAATATTAAGTTACCGATTTCTCTCTGTTTTCCATCGAAATGAATAAGGAAGCGTAGGAGACGAGAGAGAAGACTGTTTGTGTTGAGCCTTAATGTTTTTTTAATTGGTTGGCTTTTCCGAATCAGTAGTGACCACTTGAAATAGGTAAATAGACAAAAGACAAAAAATGATGAGAAAAAATTCGTTGGTCAATGAAAAATTTGAAATGGAAAATTATGAAGGAAGAAACCAAAATCACTAGTTGTGAAAAAGTGAAGACATTTTTTCAAATTTCTCGAAACAGGAAACTTTTAAAACTTGAAATTAAAAGTTACTGTTTCAATTACTCTTAAAAGTGACGGTACAACAGTTCTCTATGGAAATTGCTGGGAATTCTGTGAATTTTTGTGTTTGCGTACCATGCATCACACCTTACGACAGTTCATATTTTGGGCCTGTTTTCAGTCGGAAATCGACCAAAATAGAACATTTAGAATCCGCTTACACTATCTATAGCTTCAGTTCACAAGAGTTCCAGAAAAATCACAGTTTTGCTGTCCCACCACCAAAGGGTGTTAATAACCAGGTGGACTCCGCCCCCTTCGGGGGCTTCACCACCTGGCTTTTGCTTGCTTTTTTTTTGGAGCCTTCGGCTCCATTCCTCAGGGCCTGCGGCCCTTTCACTTAAAAACGTGGAGCCTTCGGCTCCATTCCTCAGGGCCTGCGGCCCTTTCACTTAAAAACGTGAAGCCTTCGGCTCCATTCCTCAGGGCCTGCGGCCCTTTCGCTTAAAAACGTGGAACCTTCGGCTCCATTCCTCAGGGCCTGCGGCCCTTTCACTTGAAAACGTGGAGCCTTCGGCTCCATTCCTCAGGGCCTGCGGCCCTTTCACTTAAAAACGTGGAACCTTCGGCTCCATTCCTCAGGGCCTGCGGCCCTTTCACTTAAAAACGTGGAGCCTTCGGCTCCATTCCTCAGGGCCTGCGGCCCTTTCGCTTAAAAACGTGGAACCTTCGGCTCCATTCCTCAGGGCCTGCGGCCCTTTCACTTGAAAACGTGGAGCCTTCGGCTCCATTCCTCAGGGCCTGCGGCCCTTTCACTTAAAAACGTGGAACCTTCGGCTCCATTCCTTAGGGCCTGCGGCCCTTTCGCTTAAAAACGTGGAACCTTCGGCTCCATTCCTCAGGGCCTGCGGCCCTTTCACTTGAAAACGTGGAGCCTTCGGCTCCATTCCTCAGGGCCTGCGGCCCTTTCACTTAAAAACGTGGAACCTTCGGCTCCATTCCTCAGGGCCTGCGGCCCTTTCACTTGAAAACGTGGAGCCTTCGGCTCCATTCCTCAGGGCCTGCGGCCCTTTCACTTAAAAACGTGGAACCTTCGGCTCCATTCCTCAGGGCCTGCGGCCCTTTCACTTAAAAACGTGGAACCTTCGGTTCCATTCCTCAGGGCCTGCGGCCCTTTCGCTAAAAAACGTGGAGCCTTCGGCTCCATTCCTCAGGGCCTGCGGTCCTTTCACTTAAAAACGTGGAGCCTTCGCCTCTTTTTTCTAGAATGTGGGGAGCCTTCGGCCCCATTCTGTAGGGCCTCCGGCCCTTTTCACTTAAAAATGGGGAGCCTTCGGCTCCGTTCCTAAGAGCCTGTGGCTCCATTTCTTAGGGCCTGCGGCCTTTTTGACTCAACAGTAGAAGCCGCCGGCTCCATTGCTTATTGCCTGAATCACAGATAATTCACTATTGTAGCCTTCGATAAAATGAAATAGAAAATTAAAAAAGAAGTCGTTGTGGGTGCTTCGCACCTACAACAATTTCTTCATTCATTTTCTTTTCCATTTAATCGAAACGCAATCTGAAACGCGTTCCGAGCATGGTGAATTTCAAAAACTGTAGTCAAAACACGTTCACTTTTAACCAACGGGAGTGTTTCAAAAATTGAGAAATTTCACATGTTTTGGAAAAAAGTAGGAATAATTAAATTACTCATTGATCTCAAATTGGAGGTTTTGGGGCTTTTGTTGTTTTTCCAATATCAAAAAAGTACTTAATACGGGAAAATTAGACGGAATTCCATGCGTCTCTGCTATCGGAGTCGGAACAGGCACGTCTTCAAACTTCTGACCCCGATAAACATCCTTCAAACTCAACTTTTCCAAAATTTTCTCACATATTCTGTCTCCTCGCACTGAGACGAACAGAATGGTATAGAATTCGACCTATCTATCTTTCTCCATCGCGCGAAGAAAAGCGAGCCTGGGGCGCAATAGTGGCAAGAACCCGCTGAACGGGACCACCAGTTGCTAGGGGATTTATTTCAGTGAGGGGCCATTATGTATTTGCTCCCAGAGCAGTACAGAAAAGACTTGGCGAGTCAAACAAGAGGACCATTCAAACTACAGTATGCCCATCCGCATAACCCACTGGTTTTAGTGGTTGCATGACAATGGACTGCAGCCGAACTGAAACTCTTGTCAGCCCAAACACTAGATTTCACCATTCCCAGGGTTCCTCATTAATGCCAGTCCTGTCGGATCGAAATGATCTACTAGAAAACTGACTGAGTTACCCGCTAGGTGCCTCGCGGCCTTCCCGTCTATCCTAAACCTCGCGGTCTCTAGAGGGGGTACCTGTACCGATCCCATGTTCCATCAATTTCTAATCCTTACTCTGCCCCAGTGTGCTTGGTTTGGAGCACGAATTTGGGTCAGATCCGGTAGAAAATCGATATCTGGGTCTTGTCTAATCGGAACAGTATAACGGCGACTTTGCCATGTATCTGAGCATGTTTTAGTACTTGGAGTTGAGATATAGCTCCATAAACTGTACCAAAACTTCTCTTCTACCTGTCCGTAAAACCAGTGAATCCGAGAAATTTGTATTTCTTTTTTCTCAAAATTCACCTTTTTGAATTTTCAGTGTTCGGAGCACGATTTTCTCCATTAATTCTACACTGAAAACTCGATTCGAAACTACTAAAAAGCTCTGTTTTTCTTCCTTTTTTGCTTTTGTTCATTTCAGCTTTTCTGAGAATTTTTTACCAGGTGTAACCTTTTCATTCATCAAGAATCTGTTTCTCGAACGAGCACGTTAATTTCATCAAGAATGCGAAACTATCAGAATTACTCAGAATCACTTCGCCCGATAATTAATTCTCAATTTCCTTCCAGAGAGCCGTCTTATTACTTATCGCCGGTTAAGGTTAAGACCGATTTTTGCCTGTTTCTTTTGACAATTTTCCTCTTTCTCTCTTTCAGGAATTTTTACTTTTTCATCCCAATTTTCCAATTTTTTTGCCAGAAAAATTAGACTTTTCCAGTGAACAAAACACGAATTGTCTTCGCCAACACCAGTTTTCTTCTTTCCAATTCTTCTCGGCTCTTTTGGGATTTTCGTCTGTCTCTGAATAATCTGAAATTCCCTTTGAATTCCATTTATTCTGAAATCTAAACGCTTTTTCCTTTTCAGCACCCGAAACCGAAGTGTTTCGTTAAAAAAATGCTGACCCCCAAACTTGGGTAACTGAACCGGCGCCTCGTCTCGTGTCGGCGGAGGTGATGAAAGTAAGCAGCCGACATCAATCGAGGTCCGCGTCGGCCACTATACTTTGTGTGTGCGCTGCCTCTCTGTCGTCGCGCGTGCAAAAATGAACCCAGTTGCTCAGGAAAAGTGCTCCAGAATGCTTCAAAATTGGAATTTCGAAAAACAAAAAAATCGTGCATCATCCTCAGATAATCACGAACAAACTGTGAAAATCTCGAAAGAATCGGTCAACTCTGAAGCGAGTTATGACTTGCAACACATTTTCGGTACCGAAATTAGTACTGAAAATTCACTAAAAGAGCTGTAACTTGCTCAATTTTTGAGCTATCAAGAATCTAAACATATGTGCATCAACGTAACGCCAAGCTTGATCTTTCTGTAAAAGTTTCATCCAAATCGGTTGAGTTTGGGCTGAGTTACAGCTGGCCACATACAATCGGACATACAAAGTTTTCAAATGTTATTAGTAAAGATTACAGAAAGATTCACAAATTTGAAAAAATCTCAGTTTCAAGATGTTAGCAAATTTTAATGGTTCATGCAGTGATTAGAAATAATCGAACCCTAACACTCTTATAGATCATCAATGATTTTTTCAAATCCTGAGAGCTACCTCCGGTAAATTAGTTCAATTTGATGGGCCTGTGTAACTTAGACCAACAATTTTTCGTTGAAAATCTGAATGAAAAAATCGGTGAAAATATTCAGATTCGACTCAACAAAATCAGTTCGGTTTCAAGATCTCAATAAGAGCAATGAAGTTGGGGTTGAAAATATTACGTACACAAATCCTATATTATCCATAGATTCAGTTCACAGGAATTTCAGAAAATTGAAGTTTTGTTGTCCCAACACCTTTAAAAGCTCTTCCAAAATCCTTTTTCTCTCTAGTTTGATCCATTTTGAAACCCAATCTGCTATGGTCAACATAGTTTCAATATGAGTTTCGAACGGATATCCCGATTTCTCCTTGCGCAAGAACAAGAGAAACGGAGCAAAGATTGAAACAGAGATAGTTTGAAAAGTACTCGAGAACGTGTATGTTCGTCGTGATTTCATTCGATTTGGGAAAAAGATGGACTCGAGGTTCGAAAAGTTGCTTTTGGTGAAATACCTGATCTTACAATCGAATAAGAACGTGCTGATTGATTGTCCAATATGACTATTGACCATCGGTGAGAGTCATCAAAAATGGTCATGCTGAAACATGCTTTTTTCGGTATTCTTTCAGACTATCACAGACAAAAGTGGTATGTCGTAAGGTTTGACGCATTGTACGCAGAAACATCAACTGAAACACTGAAGCAATAATTCCATAACAAGCAAAGTGTTTGTGCTCCATCAAAACGTTTGCGAGTTTATTTTTGAATCCATGCTTTCAGTACGTGGTGGTGAGACAGCAATGGTCTAATTTTTCTGAAACTTCTGCGTACTGAAGGTAAAGATTGATCTGGGTTACCACTGAATTATTAATATAGCATGAAATTGAAATCTTGAATTTGAAACAGTGAAAACTTTGAACATTCAGCACCGCAGTAATATTTTCAACCTCTATTTCATTGCTCTTATCAAGACCTCGAAACCGAATAGATTTTGATGACGATTCTGAATATTTTCACCGATTTTTTCATTCAGGTTTTTAACGGAAAATTGTAAGTTTAGGTACGTACTATCATAATGAACTAATTTATCGGAGTTTGTGAACTTTTTGAAACCGAAAAAATTGTTGATATTGCAATTATTTCGGATACTTTTCAATTTTGAAAAAAACGTTCCGACTGGTAACTCTAAATCAGAATTTGAAAAAAGATGAACGTTTGGAATGTCGGAAATCTGTAAGAGTTTTAGGATTCGATTATTTCCATACATTAAAATTTACATGAATCATTAAAATTTGGTGACATCTGGAAACTGAGATTTTTTTTATTATTTGTAAATCTTTCTGAAATTTTTACAACCCTTTGGTGGTGGGACATCAAAATTGTAGTTTTCCCTGTGAACTGAAGCTATAGGTAATGTAAACGGATTCTGATATGCCAACTGTACTATTTTGGTTGATTTCCGTCCAAAAATAGACTCAAAATATGAACTGTCGTAAGGTTTGATGCATGGAACGCAAACAGACCAGCTCACGCAAAAATGCACCGAATTTCCTCGCGATTTCACCGGAAAACTGTCGTCCCGCCACTTTAAAAATATTCCATATTCAAGTATTTTTTCTGTTCCACAAACCTCACAAAAAGTTGTTCAAATTTCCCAAACTATTCCATTTTTTTATATTGTCAGTTCAAAATAGATTACAAGGAAAAATTTGATCTCTTTTATTTGTAAACAAATTTTTAGGCTCCGCCCACTGTGGAAAATTGTGTTGTTGTTTACAATTTTCTGCGTGGGAAACTGTTGTGGGCGGAGCCTAAAAAGTTGTTTACAAATAAAATTTTCAAAATTTTTCTTTGCGATTCATTCTGAATAGACAATAGATCGAATTAAATTTCTTCCCATTTCCAGACCCCTTTCCATACTTTTCAACTCCCTCCAATGCACTTTTCCAACTCTCTCTTCCTGTCGTCACAACTCGAAAAAGTTCAAACTTTTTGCTTCCCAAAAGTACACTTTTTCGATGACTTTTAAAAGAGCAAAATCCTTCCTGGATATTAATAACCACTACTAAATACAATTCTAATCTCCTTCCCTTATTAGATCAACATTTCCGCCCATAATCCCTTTTCGTGTCTAGTTTAATTTCTAAAAGTGCTTTCTCAGATATCAAAGTACAATGTGGACCCCTGGATCTCGATCTTCTTTCGATTGTTTACTTCTGCAGAAAATGCTAGAAGAAGTAAACAACAACAAGTGACTTTTGAGAGGAAGAAAAAGAAGATGCTAGAAGGGAAGGAGACGGCTCTTCAGAATTGCAAAACATCTGAATAGAAGTGAAAAAAAAGGAGAAGAAGAAGAAGTAAAAGGAAATAGGAAAGAGAAGATGGAGAAGAATTGATTATGAGAATACGGAGGAGAAGGAGAGCCTGATGAGTTTAGAGATGTTGTTATTTATACCGATCTGAATAGAATAATAAGATTCTAATATCGGACTTAACTATTGGATACTGTAGAATTGGGCCTAAAACCTAAGGCCTTTTATTACACTGCTAGTTTTCTCATCAACGGAAACCTCGTAATGATGGTTATAAAATCTTCACGATTTCACTTGCTTGTGAAGCATTGAATTTTGGGAGTTTGTGTCTTGGGGGCTTCGACCCTTGATTGTATCCCACCTGTACTTATCCATAGAAAAAATGAGATATTTCCATAAAATCTATATTTGAAGGACTTGTCCCTCTTATTTTCTAACACCTAAAAAATATTTCTGAATTTTCGAAATGGATCAGAACATCTGATATGAAACATATTTTGTGAGTTAACTTTTGACTAGATTCTAACAAGACTAATTTCAATCCGTTTGAATTTCGAAAATGTGCTCATTTTGAGCTCATTGGGGTGCCCTTCTAATACAGGTTGTACTGTAGCTCAAAGAACTGTAACTATTGGATACTGTAGAATTGAAAAATGGAAGACTGAAAAGTCTTACTGCATTATTAATTGTTTTTCAGATTCATTGTTAAAGTCTATTACTGATCATTCATTACTCACAATGATTGTTGTAGCTTTTTCACAACTTCACTTGATTATGAAACATGGGACTTTGGAAATTAGTTTGTTGTGTCAGAAGCTTTGATCCTAGACCCTAGAGTTATCCCCCCGTAATTTCTGATCGATAGAAATGCAGATACTATAACTATTCATCTCTATGGGTTCCACGAACATCCAGTTTCCAATAATAACTCGATAACTCATCCGACATCATGAGAAATAAGGAGATCCAAAAATTTCAAAGTTCAACGAATTTTAATGCAAGAAATGATCGTAACTCACATAACCATCTAACTTTAGTGGACCTCATGAAACAGTAACCTTTGAATTCTGAAAATTTACCGTTTCAGTTTCGCTTCATTTTTTCCCATAAAAACTTATTTTCAATAGTTTTAGCCCTTTCATGAAAATTGAATGTCTGATCCCTTGAATTTCCCAGCACCAAAAGTCACAAATCCCTCAAAAACCTTCTAATAAAGGTTTTACGGTATTCGAACTATCCATCTTTATGAGTTCTACGAACATCCTGATTCCCATAATAACTTGATGAACTTCCGACGTTTTGAAAAATTGCACAAGATGCGAAAACAATTACCAACACGCAATAATCGTGTTATACAAAACGGTATGACTTTTCTGGACCTCATGAAATAGTAACCTTTGAATTCTGAAAATAAACTGTTTTTTTTCACAGAAACTCCTTCTCAATGGTTAAGTCGAATTTAAAATCCAGTATCCTAACACCAAAACTCACAAATCCCTCGATCAGCGGTACTTATTTTTTATGTTCATTTTGTTGTTGTTGTTGCTGTTGTTATTTTCCCGCTATTGTCAATTCAAAATAGATCACAAGGAAAAACTTGATCTATGTTATTTGTAAACAAATTTTTAGGCTCCGCCCACTGTTGAAAATTGTTTTGTTGTTTACAATTTTCTGCGTGGGAAACTGTTGTGGGCGGAGCCTAAAAAGTTGTTTACAAATAAAATTTTCAAAATTTTTCCTTGCGATTCATTCTGAATAGACAATAGAGTTTTTTTTATGATCCTGCACTTTTTGTTTTCATTTTTTGCCGCAGATTCAATTTGTTTTGGGACACATCACAAACAACGGGTTGTGTTTTTTTGAGATCGACAAAAGTGGAGAAAACATGCATGAAAATGCTCCAAAACTGTGAAAAGTCTTTTAAAGAAAAAAGTTCCGTTTGAACATTTTGCAAAACGTTAGAATAAAAATTCTCCAGTCTATTAAGAACTAGATCCATATTCATGAAATTTTAAAGAAGATGGAACAGTAAAATTTCAATTTTTCTGAAACTCTCTGAACTGAAGCTATAGATACTGTAAGCCGGTTTTGATATTCCAACTATTCTATTTTGGTTGATGTCCCTAGTCTGATTAGAAGGCCCTGAAAGATCATCGAAAAATGGAGACTTTGAAACTGAACGTTTTTATTATTTTGATTGATTTCCGTCCAAAAACATGCATAAAATGTGAACTGTCGTAAGGTTTGGCGCATGGTACGCAAACAAACATGCTCACCCAAAAATGCACAAAATTCTCTCCGGTAAACTGCCTTCCTTGAAAATATTTTTCGGTTTCATCAACTGGTCGAAAACGTGTGTTATTTTCAATCTTCAGTGTTTGAGTTCATTTAACTTCTTGGGAAATTCTGAATCCATGACGTCTTCTTCTTCAGCTTCTTGATCTTTTTTCCCTAGATCATATTCCGTGTCCAAAGTTCAGGTGTCTCTGTGACTAATATTCCATTCTCACGGCGAGAGAACATTAGTGTAGATATATCAACAGACATCTAATTTGCATGAAACCTGCCCTTCCTGTTCCCATATATGACGACATCTACAGTATTCAAAGAAAACGAAAAACTTGACTAGGGTTGACTTTTCTGTCTGTCATTAAGAGACTCCCCCTCGGATCCTGCATCTTTGACAGAAAATAGGAAAATATTATTCATTCGCCGCCCCGTGAACCCTCGTCCAACGACACTCCGCTAAATTTCAGTGCAAACTCGATCAACAGCGAGCAACAACGCACTGAAATTTAGCGGAGTGTCGTTGGACGAGGGTTCAGGGGGTGGCGAATGAATAATAGAGGCAAGAAAATAGGCGAGGTAGTCCTCAATGTGCACTTTTTCGTGGCGCTGGCGCCATTGGAGTAGTAAAGAAGGTAGACTGTTTCTGTTTTTTGTATACATTGAGTAGAGGGACTTTGATCGGAAAAGGACAACTCTCTCCCGCCAGCTGGCGGTAGACAACCGAATGACTGAAAAAATAGACGACGCCGGATTTTATGAGGGTGAGAGAGTACGGGAGAATGAGAGACGGAGAGAAATGTTGGTTGTTGGTTGAGTTAAGAGTTGACAAATGATCGCGAAGGGGGGCTGAAATGATGTTGCACTTTTGTGTGTGTATGTGTGGATTGGAGACAGGAGTGTGCTCTCGATGGACTGGTAGATCAAAATAGAACAGAGAGAAAATAAAAATTGATAGAAATGTTGAAAGGGTGTAATGCAATTTTTCTAAGTTTCCTGTTTTTGGAAGAATTTATTAAGGGTGAGTGAAGTTTTTGGTACTGTGTATATATTCTGCTTTTTAAAATTTCTGTAATTCAATTCGTTATGGAAGAACTATTATTCTAAGAATAAAATTTTCTCCGATGCTCTAAAATTACGGAAATCGTGAAACTGTACAATTTTTGTGGGGATATGTGAAGGACAAACAATGGAATATTCGACTATTTTTACACTGATGTATGTACATATCGGATATTTTTAAAACAGCGAATTTTTTTAAAAGATTTGTCAACTGTGAAAAATTTGTTCGTTCAGTAGATTTAAGGTGGCGTAACACATCCTGTTTTAGCTTATAAATTTAAAAAAAAACTAGACATTTTCTGACTATGCTCCAAGAGGATTTATTGTTCTCACAAAAATTCTGCATCGAACCATATAAAAATCTCAAAAACAAAAATATTATGTCACGCCCCTTTTAACGAGTAGAACATCCACTCGGCCTAGTAGAATTTCTAGACCGAAGAGAAATAGAAAAAAGCACTCGCTACATGGATTAGACTACTATCCCAATAACTACAGCACAATATTTCGATCTAACGAAACAGTAAAAATAATGTAAACTTGTCCGACATTCTTATATTGGTGAGAGAGAATATCGGAAAATTATTCCAAATTTTATTTACTGTTTTATATGGTTAACAAAATCAAAGCAAATCAAAGTTTATTAGTGAAGTCTATAACTACTACTGGGCCTACTCCAGCGTTGTTCGAGTTCTTATTAGTAATATAGTAGGTAACGTCTCGGTCGTTTCATAGTCAAGTTTATTTAGGATGAGTAAATATGAAAAAAAAATAAGTATGAATAAATATGAAAGTAAGGATAAATATAAATAGAGGGATAGCCACACAGTTCCCCATCTCTCGCGAAGGGCTCTCACTCCTGAGTCTGATGAGACTAACTGCCTAACTGACTGGTGAACCATTCCTACTCGGACCATGTCTCCACTTGGTGGGCGGAGCCCTACAATGGTTGACTTACCTGTTACAAGTCGTTAAAAGATTACAGCAAGACATTTCTGGACCAAAATTTGAAATGCAATTATCCAGAGCCTGAAATATTATATTTATTTTGACCTATTCCAGTTACTGTAAAATCTGTATTAGAAGGGCACCACAATGATCTCAAAATGAGCATATCTTACTGTTTTATATAGTTTACATAATGAAAATCAAGCAAAATGCATCAATAGGAGCGTGTAAAGATCATAACAACAACTATACATTTCTGGACTAAAATCTGAAATGCAATTGACTAGAGCCTGCAATTGCAGGTTTATGCTATTCAGTTCCAGTTACTGTAAAACCAGTATTAGAAGGACACCCTGATGAGCTCAAAATGAACAAATTCTTGAAATTCAAATGGATTGAAATTAGTCTTCTTAGAATCCTCGTCCAAAGTTGAATTGACAAATCTCACCTCCAACAGATGTTACGATCCATTTTGAGAATTCAGAAATATTTTTTGAGTGTTTGAAAAATACAGATTTTACGGTATTCGAAAAAATTATCAAAATGTTCAGTTTTATATGGTTCACATAATAAAAATCAAGAAAAAATGAACGGTGCATTTTGATTTGTTCATTCAACGAAAAAAGTAGTCTGAAATCCAATTGTGTAGAGTCTGAAATAGTAAGTTTATGATTTCCTGTTACAGTTAACTGATGTTCGGTAAACGTTTTGACCTTTTTATTAACAGACTAATCAAAATTCCAACAACTTCAACGTAAATTTTAACCTGAAACTATCCTTAATGGTGGCGGGACAGTAATACTTTAATTTCTCTAAAACTCCTGGAAATTGAATTGAAGCTACAGATAGTGCAAGCGGGTTCTGATATGCCAGCTGTTCTATTTCGTTGATATTCGTCCAAAAATAGGCCTGAAATATGAACTGTCGTAAGGTTTGACGCATGTTACGCAAACAGACACGCTCACGCAAAAACGCACAGAAAACAGTAATTTCCTCTGGAAACTGCTGTTTCGCCACCTTTAAAAGTTTCAAATGATAAAAAATTATTGTTTTTCGAAGCTGCTCTCATTTCATTTCATAAACATTCACTTCGATTTCCATCCAACTTTTCTACTAATTTTTAGCTTCCTTTTTCAGCTTTCCATCATCAAAACTCATTCCAAGTAGCCTCGCTCTGAAAAAGCCATTCCAAAAACTACTGGTTGAATAAAAATGCACAACTCGATGATCTCCGACCAATAAAAAGCTATGCTCCGATGGAAAAAGAAAACAAGAAAATATTCACGGGGCGCTGACGCCCCAGACGGCGCCATGACTCATGTGCCCTCTTCCGTTTTCAGACATTCCCCGGCCGACCACTCTCTCTGGAAAAAGAAAAAAACGAGGAACGAAAAAAACACATACACAGAATACACAAGCAGTGGGGGTCCTCGTTGTCGTCGTCAGAAGAAAAAGAAGAAGGAAAAAAAACGACAGACGGTTTGCACTTTTAGGCCGTCGGTCGGCCGCCGTGTGTTCTGAAAACAAGAGCGAGAGAGTTCGAAATGTGGAAGAGACGCAGAGAAGTGAACTGCTGACAGACAGCAAAAAAAAACCACCAACAAGCTCCGCCCCCGACTTTTTCTCTCTTTTTCTCTTGGAGAGTGCCCCAATCTTCCCTATGTGTGTTTGTGTGCCCCTTTTTTTCACATGGGACATTTTTTTGATGGTCAGATTCTGGAATCCCAGACAGAATCTGAATAGTTGGTTCCCCTGGACTTTCTGAATAAACTAGTGCATTTTTGGAGCCACCACAGAATTTTTAAGCAAAAAGAGTCATCCCCAAAATTTTTTTTATGTTTTCGTCTTTTTTTTCGATTCCCAGTTCCAATGTCAAGTGACCTCATGTGATATAACGGTAAAACAAAAAAAAGGTGTTTCATTTGGTTCTCTTTTTTTCGTAAACAACACTCTCCTAATATTTGTATTGAAGGAAAGGAAGAGAGTGACAGGGAAAATTAAATATTTTTTTCACTTTTTTGTTAGTGACCAGAATTTAGAGTTTTAAAATTTCAAATTTCGAGTCCCAAAAAATCTGAAATTCTGAACTTTGAAATCTCAATTTTTTGTCCAAACTGGTTTCCCTTTTTCCCAAGTTGTTATTTTTCCAGTTCAAGGTTCTTGAGATTGTTTGTTTTTCTTTTTTTTTCTTACGCTCTTCTTCTAAACAGGAAAATAGGGGTATTATCAATGTCGTAAGTCTCTGAAAATCCAAATAATACTAGAATTTCTGCGAAATCACACTATTTGGGAAATCAGGTGTTTTAGAGTGGATGGCACTGTTTTTTGATGTAATTTTTTGGAAATTGGAGTCCAGATTTTGAGGAGAACTTTGAAAAATGGAAATTAATGGAAAAATCTAGGGAAACATGTTCATCTTGGATCAATTTCTCTTTTAGAAACAAGGACATCTTGAAACAGAAATGTATGTAAAAAATGAAGTTTTTTTTTGAAGATGAAGAATTGTGGAGTCTATTGAAGTTTAGATAGTTTCAAATTGGAATATCAGATTTTTGAAACTAATTTTCTGAAAATTGAGTTTTTGTTAAGCTCTGGAAAACTTAATTATAAGTAAACGCAGATCAAGAATCAGTTTTTTTTAAAAAAAGCAGTTCGCATGATCAAATTAATGTCATGATAGTTTCAATCAAGAATATTATCAATTTTTCGAAACTGTAAATTTTCTGAAAATCGAGATTTTCTTATCCCTCCCGAACAATTTACGAGTGCTTTTTATAGCACTGGGGTGTCAAAATTTGAAGGTTCATTGATAAAATTTTTGAAAACAGACATTACGAAAGTGCGACGTTTCGCAAGTGCGACGGTTCGAAAGTGTGACGGTTCGAAAGTGAGACACTTCGCAAGTGCGACGTTTTGAACGGTACTGAAAGGTATTTTCTCCAGAATGGTTTGAAGTTTTGCTTTCGAAATGTCGAAGTTTCTAAACGAAACGTCCCATCTTCGAAAAACTTGCGAAACGTCACACTTTCGAAATTTCGTCGCACTGTCGAATTATCGCGTAGCCATAACTTGAAACTATAATGTTTTTGATGAAACTGAAAAAATTCGAGATTTTCCGGAAAATTTTCTGTTTCCAAGACTTTATTTCAAAACGCAATTTTTTAACTGCTTCAATCGTCCTTGGTTGATAATACTCTAGTTTACTGTTTACTACATTTTCCAGATCCCTTTTCCCTCAATAGTCTAAACGGATCCTAAAATGTCCCATTGTTGATTATCAATATCTAAAATGATGTCACTAATTAGAGACCATCTACGTTGATTGTTGTTTTTTACCTATCAAATTGTGGTGTTTTCCTCCAAAATCTTACCGTTTCTCACTGATCACCTTTTGAGCTCTAGAACCTTTGAAACCATTGAAACTTGCCCATAAGATAGACTTATTTCCAGACCGTCCCCAAAAATCGAAAAATAAATGCCCTTCTACATCCAAACACCACCTCTGACTCCGGCTCAGCAATTCTCGTCTTCATCTACAGTAACCTCTCCAAACCAAAATCATTTGCTGGCGGAAGACGAGGAACCGATAGACGTTGTGCACGAGGAAGAGGAAGAAGATATGGAGGAGATGAAAATGGAAATTGAGATTCAGAATCGGAAGACGTCAACAGCAGGACCGTTGAGAAGAGGATTCAGACCGCTGTTGGCTTCCGAACTACGATCCGGTCTTCATAAAACGAGCAGTGATTCTAACTTGAAGAGATTCTCATCCGACTCCTTTCAATCTCCAACAACTTCTGCTTTCGGATTCCTTCAGAATCCTCGACCCCTTCGTCCGGCATCAAATCTTCCCGGTGGAATCAGCCATGAAATCAAAATCGATCCCCTTCAAACCGTTCAACAATTCCTTCAAATGCATCAATCTCTTATGAATTCTCCATCAGTTCCGACGAGTCTCTCCAAACTGCTAATCGAGGTAAGTCACACACAAAAGAACACAAAAAAAACGGAACGTTGTTTTTTGTATGTCTGTTTTTCTGTTTTTTTTTTCTACTCTGGGTTTTTTTTCATCCATCCATCCCTTCCAGCCCTATTTTTTCCTCTTATTTTGTTTTTTTCCCCTATGGAGAACTCAAGTATCCCTCTCTATTTTTGTTTTGTCTTTTTTCGATCCATCTTTGGCTCGTTTTTAGAGAGAAATTGGCTTTTTAGATTTTCAGATAAAACAGGGTAGATTGGGTAGGGATTTTCTATTTAGATTGAAAATTTTACTGTATCTGAAAAGTTTCAAATAATGTGGAAAAGAGTTACACTCAGAAAAAGTGCTC
Source organism: Caenorhabditis zanzibari (assembly GCA_963966625.1). Classification (NCBI taxonomy): domain Eukaryota; kingdom Metazoa; phylum Nematoda; class Chromadorea; order Rhabditida; family Rhabditidae; genus Caenorhabditis; species Caenorhabditis zanzibari. Next base: position 5,631,413 of record OZ016471.1, read on the forward strand.
CAGAATGCTCCAAAATTGGAATTTCAGAAAACAAATTAGACCTACATCATCCTCAGATAATCAAAAACAAACTGTAAGAATTTCAAAACAATCGGTTAACTTTGAACCGAGTATGACTTGTAACACACTTTCGGTTCCAAATTTTGTTCAGAGTTTTCAGGAAAAGAGCTGTAACTTGCTCCATTTTGGAGGTATCACAACTGCAAACATATGGGCACTATCTAAAGAAAAATTCTGATCTTTTCATAAAAAAATTGTCCAAATCGGTTCAGTTTGGGTCAAGTTACCTAGCGAAAAACAGAAGAGCATTTTTTGCGGTAACATTTTCCAAAATTTTTAAAAAGTGTTTCATAAAGTATGTAAGAAAGTCTCCTTGAATTTTTCAATTTTTCGTTCTGGTTGGGACGTAAAAAAGTACCATTATTGAAATTTACAGTAACCAACAAATTTTCACTCCGAAATACTGCTAAAGGTCACTGTCCGTGACAAACAGACGAGCATTTTTTGCAATATCAGTTTCCAGAATTTTAACTGTTTCTGAAAATATGTAAGGAATCCTCCGTTAAATTTCCTAATGTTTCATACTGAGAAATACAGGAAAAAATGGACTACTAGAAACTGTAAAACTTTTAAATTTCATTGAAGTTTTTTAAAACTTTTTCCAACATCAAACTTTCTACAGTAACCAAAAAATCTTCATTCCTACTGAAAATCCTACTAAAAAAACTATTACCCGTTCATTTTTTCGTAAGTTCTCAGTAAAACATCAGAATTTCTGAGCCACAGACAATCTCATTAAATATTTCGATTTCTGATATCTTGAATTCCACTGAACACACAAACACCTTTTCTAGAAATAATCAGATCTCTTTTTTTCCCTGTTTCAAATTCTTGTTATCCTTGATATGATTTTCATTTGAACTATTACGCAAGGTCTGCCCCCCCCCCCCCATGAATTCTTTGAATTCAAATTCCAGCTAGTAAATCTTTAATCGGACCAATTTCAATCTTCAAAAGTTGCACATGGATTTGGAATTCAATTTTCAAAAGTTTCAGTTTCCAAAATTTCCTATATCGCCTTTGCTCCTAATTAATTTTCAATGTGCTTCTATTCCTCGAAACGTCTCGATTCTTAATCGAGAAATTTCAGTTTCTAAGACCCCATTTTCATGATCTTCTTTTCAGTATCTCATTATCGTTTAAATTTTCCTTTCCACCTACAGTACCCCTCCCCTTAATCTCTCGATCCTTCGCTAAAGTCTGATCACAGAGCACATATTCTATGAATTTCCCACAGACACCACAAACTTCTTGATGTTATTTTCTTTATAAACACACAGACATTTGATATATTTATACATATTCTTTTTGTTATCAAATTGATTTTTGCACCTGTCCAAAAGAAAAATTTCCAATGAGCTTGTCTGGCGTTTATCGAATCACTCCCATTTGGTTTTTTAGTTCGTTGAGCTCATGAGCATTCCGTTTTTTCGAACTTCGAAAATTTCAATGCTTCGCGCCCAAGATTACTGTAGTTTCCCCTTCTTAGAATTCACAATTCCATAACTATTAGGTTGGCAAGTATGAAACCGGACTCGTCTTTCTTTGACTGTTACTCGAAGAAAAGTGAATCGATTATTTTTTTATCTACCTCATTTGAAAGAGGGTTTTATTGCGCATCGTTTCATATATTATTTGCCCGTTTTTATCTGTTTAACTTCGTTAAAAAATCCTCCAGATATGTGCGACCGAAAATTCCTCATGCGCGCTTGCTTATGGTACGACTTCAAGCAACGCAAATCGGCTTCTGAATCTCTTCGTACATTGTCAGAAGTATTTGGCGATGAAGCCATGTCTAGGACTCAAGTTTATGAATGGTTTAAACGATTCGAAAATGGCGACAAGAACCTTGAGGACCGCGGACGTGGCCATCCACCACAAACCATTGATATCGATGTTTTAAAGAAAGCCATTGAATCGGATCCAAGTCAAACCACACGCCAACTTGCTTAGCAGTTCGGATGCACTCATACCACTATTGAAACTTATTTGCACACGATTGGCAAAACGAATAGGTGTGGAAAATGGACGCCGCATGAACTCAGTGATATCAACAAAGCAACCAGGGTATCAACTGCTGAAATTTTTCTTCGTCGCGTCTAGAATTCCGGATTTTTCGCCTCGATAGTGACTGGAGATGAAAAATGGATTTGTTACGACAACACTACAAGAAAAAGGCAGTGGCTAGACGTTGGCGAACACCCGAAACCTACCCCAAAACCGGAGTTTCATGGAAAAAAGGTTATGCTTTGCGTTTGGTGGAATAGTAAAGGTGTCGTTTATTTTGAGCTACTAAAATCGGGTCAGACGGTTACTGCGGATGTCTACAGACGCCAACTTGAACCAGTCGATGAAGCTCTGCGTCGCCAAGGAGTGGTTACCACCTCCTCCAAGTTGCTTCATGACAACGCCCGTCCGCATGTTGCAAAGATCACCGCACAGAAAATCGAAGAGCTTGGCTGGGAAATTCTTCTTCACGCGCCATATAGCCCTGACACTGCTTCATCGGATTTCCATTTGTTCCGGTCGATGCAGCACTTTTTGGCCGAGAAACATTTCAAGAACCACGACGAAATCGAAAAATGGGTAGACTCGTATTTCACATCGCAGCCACCGGAGTTTTTCCATAGAGGCATCCATTCTTTGCGTGCTCGTTGGCAACAAGTCATTGATAATGATGGTGAATATATTTTAGATTGAAGTTATAAAGTTCCGATTTTACAATAAATTTTTTTCCATAACAAAAATCCGGTTTCATACTTGCCAACCTAATATCTCTTATCATAGCTCCGCCCATTTTTCTTTTTCGTCCCTCCCCCTGAGAGGATTACTGTAGTTGTGTGTGTGTGTGTGTGTTCCTGATGTTATTTTTTTAGTGATGCTTTCCTATTTTCCTATTTACTATTTGCCACCACCACCCCAACATCGCCTTCAATACTGAATTTTCGTTTTCCAAAACATCGAAAACAGAGAGAGAGAGAGAGAGAGAGAGAGAGAGATGAGGCACGCGGAACACTCGTAGCAATGTGTGTGTGTCTGAAAAAAAAAGAATAACAAAATAATAAAAACAACTCGTGATCTCTCAGTTTTCGCGCAAAGAGAGAGAGAGAGACGATCTGAAAGTGTCGGGTTTTCTTCTTCGTTTCCGTTCCAAGAGTTCCCCTCTGAATTGCCACGTCATCACACAACCACTGGAAGTTCTGACTCATTCGAGCAAGAAAAAAATGGGCGGTCCCTTTAGAGCAAAACGGTTGGTGTCACATTCCAAATGGGTGTCGATTTACATTCTGCTATTTTTGGGGCGACAACTTGTTCTTTTTTCGTTGAGAGAAGATGGGAACGTGGAATATAGAGAGAGAGAGGGTTTCAGGAGGGTTACGGTGGATTTGGAAACTCCAGTTTGATCATTACTATTTGATAACAATGAAACTTTCATGAATGAATGTTTTGAAACAGGAAAGGAAATTTTTCAAATAACAGGAAAATATGGCTCCGCGACATTTCGAAAGAACGAAGTTTTGCAAGTACGACGTTTCGAAAGTGCGTCATTTCGAAAGTGTGACGTTTTCGAATAAGCGATGTTTCCCCAGCATGGCTTGAAATTTTTGCTTTCGAAACGTCGCACTTTCGAAACGTCACACTTTTGGAAAGTCGCAGATCCGAAAATTCTAGTCTTCCCGGAAAGTATAGGTTCAATCTTGACCAGGCTTCTTTGGAATCGGAAAAACGAGCTGGTTTTTTTCGGAAAATTTGTCGAAGTTTTTTTTGGGGAAATCGGGAAAAAATAGATGAAAATTTTCGAAAAATTAGAATTTTTGACGAAAAATCATCATTTTGAGCAAGTTTTTTTCGGTAAGATGAAAATCAAAGAAATCCTGAAACTTTTTCTGTTTCAGAATCTCCATAATTTTTTCTGCTGATCTGAACTTTCAATTTCTCTCTTCGCAGTGTAGCTTGAAATGTTTGCTTTCGAAACGTCACACTTTCGAATTGTCTGCTACAATTTTTTCTACTGGTTTTTGTATTTTCAGTCGGTCACTATTCCAATAGTATATTCGGTTACTGTAAGCAAAATTTGCTGAAATTTCGTTCTAAAAACACTAAACTACAGTGTGCTTTTATGAAATACTGTAATACTCTTGTGACTGTTTCTAAAATCTTATACTTTAAAACGCTCCTAGATATAATGAGATCATTAAATTATAGACAAATGCAAATTCTGATAATTTAATGATTTATTGAAACTGTATTAATCGTAAAAATAAAATACAAAAATTTTACAGTTCCAACACTTTCAGATTTTCTGAAACCGAACCTCTCTATCGATAACAAAAATTGTTCCCCAAAACGATTCCCATTTCTACAGTAACCCCCAATTCCTCCCTACCCATCTCTCCATTCCCCTCCCAATCAACCTCCCCAAACTGTTTACTTTCTGTCTCTCCCCTCTCCGTGTGACCTACCGTAGTCCTTTGTGTTTTCAGTTTTTTTTTTCCATTGTTAGTTCCTTGTTTTGTTTTGTTTTCATGATGTTGTCCATGTCATCCATTCTGAAACACACCATCCATCTATAAAATCCAACCAAAAAACTCTCTCCAGAAAAAAAAAAACGAAAACAACACAAGGTTATTTGTGTTTAATTTTGGTAGTAAGAGTGGTGGTGGCCCAAACTGCCAAATATTTTCGTTTTTTTTTCGTCTGGAAATCTGTCTTCTCTGCGTCTCTTGTTGGGCTCTCTTGCAAGTAATAGAAGACCTCCTCGTATTTTTTGTGTGTATGTTATTTTGTTTTGAGCTCTCCTTCTAACCGTCTCCTGGAAAGATACTCGGTTTTCAGTCGAAAAAATAAAGAAAACACGAAAACACCTCTTTCCGTAGACAGAAGACGTCGTCGACGTCTTTCGAATGGAGAAGAAAAAAAATAGAGGAACACAACAACATGGCATCACAACAGGAAAGTCTTCGAAGAAGAAGAGAAAAAATGCGTTCCAGTTTTTTTCTGCTTTTTTGTGCTCTTTTATGTTTTGATGTGAGAATGAAGGGGTTTCTGATCTGATAGACTACAGTAGGGTTGGATTTTTGTTTTCTGAACTATTTGAAACTTTTGTTACCTTTTTTAAAACTTAAAAGTGATGTTTCTGAAACAGTAAAAATATTAGAAAAGTTCCAAAAAAAGGAGAAGTTTTCAAGGAAGGTCTAAAAAACTTCAGATAGTACTTTAATAGATTTTTTGAAAACGTAGGTACTATAAATTAGAAATGGTTTGATCCAATAGAACAAATCCAGAGATCGTCTCTATTATTAAGCAACTAAACTCATGACTTTTTTGAAACTGTGTTTTTGGAGATTTTTTTCAGTTTCATTAGTTTCATAAGCCTTGCCAATTTTCCACATGAGCATTGATTTGTTGAGGTGCGAGAATTCCTAGAGCTCCAAAAAATTCGTATACATCAATTGTCCAGAACCCCTTAATCTATAACCCATTAATCTATCGCTTAAAAGAGTAACTCATCAACTACTTGAAACTGCAATCTTTTTTTTTTGCTCCAAGACTTAAGCTCATTACATAAAAAATTATTGGACTGTAACTGACAATCTAAAATCCTAATGACCTTTTGTGAAAAAAATTCAATATTTAAAGACGATCAAGGTACTTTACTGCCTCTCCCTCTCCCCTTCCTTCTCACCACCAATCTCAAACCGTAATCTCTTATTCCGTTACCGTCATATCTGAAATTTCCTGTAGTATCACTGTACCAGCTAATTGTTATTTGTTCCTCTTTTTTCTCTCCTAAATTAATTGTTTACCACGTTCAATCCCCTCCTATTGTTTTCAAAAAAATTGTATTGTACACACTGTTTTTTGAGCTCTTGGACTCTTTTTGTTTTTTAATGGTAATCATAAGAAATATCTTCTAGACCTAGTTTTCCCTTGATTAGCAATGGACTTCACTCTTCCCATAAAAACCTATTATCTGAAACTGTGAGTGTTTGTGTTACCGTAATCCTCGGATAATTTTTGTCATGTCAATGTTTTGGTACACAAATACCCAGAATGACCTGTAAACAACACACTAATCTATGAGACCCATCAAGAGAGAAACAAATAACAAACAGAAACAAAAAAAAATAATATTTTTTGAATTCTGGACAGAAAAGAGACCTCAGACTAAAAATTTAGAAGTTTTGTAGATAATATGAATGTTTTGAAACTGAAAAATTCAAGACAAGAATTCCAGAAAAACATCCTAGAATCTCTAAAAGGTGTCGTATAACATCGTCTTAATACTAGTCTTCAAATTTTCCATGCAAATCTTCAATGTATTTTTGATACAGAATAAATTTCTTTTAAATTCTGGACCAGTAAAAATCTAATCGTTTTTTTTGTTTTGGAGATAATATGAGTGTTTTGAAACTGAAGAAAATTCAAGACAAGATTTTTGAAGTTCTGAAACGTCTGATTCGTTACTCTTGAAGATTTCAGAGACGAACTATGACAATTTTTGAAACTATACTGCAGAATAGCTGACAAAGGTTTTTGTATGTCCATCGTTTGATTAGTTTTCAAATGTTCAATGTAAATGTTCAATGTATTTTTTTAATTGATTTTGAATTCTGGACCAGTAAGAATCTGATAGTTTTTTCGAAAGCTTAATCTTACTGCTTTTTTTGAAGTTTTGGTGATAATATGAATGTTTTGAAACTGAAAACTCAAGACAAGAATTTCGGAGTTTTGAACGATTTGAGGGTCCTATCGTTTAGAAGTTTTTAGAGATGAAGTATGACAGCGTTTTGAAACTGTAACACTGTAGAAACTCTCAAGCTGGGTTCGTGTACCAATCGTCTTACTAGTTTTCAAATTTTCTATGTGATGTTTTTGATACAGTAATCACTTCCTAAAATATCTCTTCCATCAACTATCAAAAACTGTAAACATTTTTGCTCCCCTTGCAGCTCGCATTATTGTTGTTCCAACTCTTCCAAATTTTAACAACCTGCCAATTAGAATCATTGTTGTCTTCCTTTTCTTCTTAACTCTAATCAGTTTTACAGAACATTTGTTTAGTTTCCTTATCGAATTTCCCCCCCCCCCCCATTTTGTTGCCATCCATTTTGTGCCTACAGTACCATCCGAGAAGTGCATTCCTTTGATCTTTCTTTCTCTCTCTCCCTCCAACTGAGCCCTCCATCTTGTGATCTACCCTTACTCTTTACAAACCAACTGTCTAGGAGTGATCATCGAATCGTCCCCGTTTTTATCACAATGTGTCTTTTCTCCACGACGATGGAGGTGTCTGTTGACATGCACTTTACCGGTCGTCTCTCTCTGTCGACTCGACAACACTCTGACTGATTTTTTCACTTTTTCGTCACCCCCAGGCACTCCTCCTACTTCCAAATAACTTTCGTTCGATTCGAACTAACTTCAGGGATCTAGAATTGGTGAAACGAGGTTTCGGAGTTGGGGTTGAAAACTAGTCCGAAGCATGATCAGATTTGTATGGTGATAGTTTTCAAAAAAAAAAAAACGGTTTGAAACTGTAATAATTTCTGGGTGTTTGAACTTTATGAACTCGGCTTTTCGGGAGTTGTAAACAGTATGCTTTGAACAGGAAGAAGTTGGAAATTCGGTTACCGTAAGATCCGTATTAGAAGGGTATGCCCCTCTATTTTTCCAGTACCTAAAAAGACATTTCTGAATTCTCAAAATGGATCATAAAGTCAGATATGAAACATATTTTGTGAGTCAACTTTTGACCAGGGTTGCGAACCGGGCCGAAACGGGCCGGTACCGGGCCGGCGATTTTCTCCCATTTGAATTGGGATTTTCAATACAAAATTTATATGCAAATGTAGAACCGGAGATTTCGGCCCGTGTGAGCCCGGCCCGTCCGCTTTCTGACTTTATATGGAAAATATAGATATGGAATTCAGATGTTCTAACTACCATTTTGTAGATCTCATCGAGTTCTACATTTTCATTTAAATTTTGTCTGGAAAATAACAATTTAGAGGGGAGAAAATCGCCGGCCCGTGACCGGCCCGTTTCGACCCAATCCGCAACCCCGCTTTTGACGAGGATTCTAATGAGACAAATTTTAATTCGTTTGAATTTCAAGAATGTGCTTATTTTGAGCTCATCGTGGCACCTTTCTGATACAAATTTTAAGGTAACTCTATCTTAAATATTATAAATTTTTAATTTTTTCTACTGCACAATGAAGATTTTAGTCTAGAAATCAAGAGTTCGAAACAGTAAAAATTCTTGGTTGTGATTTGGATCTGTTTTTAACCTAGGGGAGAGCTGAATGACTAGTTTAAAAAATCTGAAACCCAAAAATCATGAATCTGGAACAGTGAAACTTGGTAAGACACCGACCGACTAGAATTATGCTGTTTTATTGGCTTTTTTTTATGAATCTTTTGGTAAATTGTACTAGTCCGTGTTATAGAACGTATTTCTGAAGAATTCTGTATGAAAAGTGTTTTAACATTTTCCGGTAAAAGTGCATAATTTTGATCGGTTGAAAAGGGCACTAAAAGTGAAATTCGAATCGAGTCGACTTTGCCGTGCGATCCATTTGAATAGAGGCGTATCACTAGATATTAGAGATGAGCGGAATTCCGCCTTCGCCTTCCGCCGAAAATCGGAAACAAAGGGCGGAAGGCGGAATTTCAAATTTTTTTTCAAACTTGCTAAAAACAGTGAGTTTTTTATGCAGGTAACTCCGAGTACAAGTAGGCGAAATTCCGCCTTCCGCCTTCCGCCTTCCGCCATTTCAAAAATGCTCTTCCGCTCATCTCTGCTAGATATCTACTGAAGTCGGAAATTTTTGATCCTGAAACTAAGAGTCAGAAACTGTAGATTTTTGGTTGGTAGTTCGGATTTTCCCTCGACTTGGTTTACAACTGAATTACTAATTTAGAATAACCTTTTAAAATCGGGAATCTGAAATAGTGAAAAAATAGAGATTCTAGCATTTAATTACGGTATTGGGCGCCTAAAAACACCTTTTACCACAGGAGTGCGGTGGCGCAAAGTCCAGCTGTATTTTAGGCGCCTAATATGAAGTTACAACAAATCAGTTAGTGCTAAGTCGAAATTTGTTACTAATATTCTTAACCCGAACTTTATTTCTCTTATCAAGATCTTGAAACCGAAAAAGTTCTTGGTGGGACAACAAAGTTCCATTTTTTCTTTAAACTCCTGTGAACTGAAGCTAAAGTTAGTGTAAGTGGATTCTTATATGGCAACTGTTCAATTTTGGTTGATTTCCGTCCGAAAACAGGCCTGAATTTTGAACTATCGTAAGGTTTGACGCATGGTACGCAAACAGACACGACCACGCTAAAATGCACAGAATTCCCCCGCGATTTCCCCAGGAGAACTACCTGTTCTGCAATCGTTAAACTAGACCTACTAATCTTAACCCCTACTTCATTACTCTTGTCAAGTCCTTGAAACCGAAAAACTTTTTTTCTAAACCCCAAACTTCTTCCCGACTTTCCTCTATCCAGGACCCTCTGGTAAACACAGAACTTCGATGTGTTTGTGTTTTGTTGATAAACTATCTTCTCTCTTTTTTCTTCCCGATCATCAGCTGATAAGAGAGATCTGGCGCGGTGCCAGGTGTCTAGGTCACAGTCATCACCCTGTTGTCTCATTTGTTTTCTCTTAGTTATTTCGTTGTTGTCTTTTTTGTGTGTTATTTTTCACTGTCATCGTCACTATCTTCTTGTTTCAATTTGTCTTTTCAATTCAAAACTTCACGTGTTTGTCTTTTTGCTGCCACTCACTCAGGTCAGCTGATTGATACCGGGTAGAAAAAGCGGGGGAAAAATGAAAGAAATATGTGTCTAGAGGGATACTTCATGGTCCTTTGGAGATGATGGATTACAGTTTCTCTTTACAGAAAAAGATTCAATCGTTTCTGAAAATCATTTATGTAATAGATCAGATAGCTGAAACTGAAAGAAAAGAATTTTGTCGCGCCCAAACGTCGAACTCGCGCCTAAGGCGTGGCAGAGAAGAGCGCAACCGACTGCGCCACGCGTGCAATTTTGAGCTGGAGGGTGGAGGGCGTATATGAAAAGGGAACGCGGTGGAGGCACGCGGCGACTTTGGGATTTCAATATTTCTGAAAATCTGTTCAAATAAATAAAGTATTGAAGGTGAAGTTTCCATAGTTAGTAAAATACAGTTTCTGCTATATGAGTTTATTGGAACTGAAAATTTTGTAAACATACATTTTTTCTATTTCACTTCCAGGAATAGTCATCTCACTGAAATTATCAATATTTACCCATGATTTTTGTTTATTCATACTTTTCCTTCCATTTTTATCTATCTTTTTCCCCAAATTTCCCTTTTCTTGTGTTGTTGTGTTCGGCAAACATTTCGCGAACACGGTTCACGGCTTCTCCTCTAGGCTCCGCCCACTTTTTTTCGCAATGAATCTGATCCGATGATTTCTCTTTTCCGCAAAAGGACGTGTGACTTTGATGGACTTTTTTGCCTCCGTGGAGGAATGTTTGTTCATGCTTTTTTGTTTCGTCGGGGGGATCTATACGGATCATGATGATTTTTGATGATGGAAAACGGATATGGGATTTGGAAGAGATTGAAAGTTTCATAGTTTTTATGGGATTACTGTAATGTATTCTGGAGGATCGAAGAATTACTGTATCTGTAGATTGATGAATATGCGGACATTAAAACGCTTTTTGATTGGGACTCACTAGAATTCCGAAATTTTTGAGAATTTCCATTATGGATTCTAAAAATACAGGAATATTGAATGTTTCTGAATTCTAAGTTTCGAACTAAGAATCTTCTGATGAATCTGGGAAGAGAACTTGAAAAATTACTGTATCCTTTGGTTTATGAATATGCGATACGTGGCAAACTTCTTGATAACGCTGTTTTGTGTTCTGAACAATAGATGATTCTCGAAACAAGTGAGACTCTAGTTGATTCTGAATTTCCAGAACACTTCATTTATGGATTCAAAAAATACCAGCATTCAGAATGTTTCTCTATTCTGAATTCTAGGCTTCGAACTATGAACATCCTGATGGATCTGAGAATCGTCACAAAACCAAAGATTCTTCAGGATTCTGAAGCTAGAAAATTTGCTAACTCGATTTTCCTGCAATTCAGAGGATTTTTTAAATGTTCCTCGAGCTGATTATATGACTAAAGTACTATTGTCAATGTCTCCATTCCCAGTTATCATGAAACCTAAGTGAAACAGTAACTTTGCTAGAACTCTAATCCTACTGTCAAGCTCATTACCTACTCAATTTCACTACTAATCTGAAACAGTGCCCAAATTTTTTCTCTTACTTGAGGCTGGTGGGACAGCTAAATTGTAATTTTTCTGAAACTCCTGTAAACTGAAGCTATCGGTAGTGCAAGCGATTTCTTATATGCCAAATGTTCTATTTTAGTTGATTTCTGTCCAAAAACAACCTTAAAATTTGAACTGTCGTAAGGTTTGACGCATGGTACGCAAACAGACACACTCTCGCAAAAATGAACAGAATTCCCCTAAAATTTCCCTCCAACACTGTTGTCCTGCTATTTTTAATCCGATAGTAGGCAAATCATCAAGTTCCGATTGTCCATGTGTCTCATGAAACATAACTGAAACTGTAACTTCGCTGAAACTCGGACAAACTACCGTACTCCTCAACTATCAATCCACGTCCAATCTGAAACCCAACCCAAATTTCCCTCACTTGACTCGATCCTCTATCCACAATCACCGTCACACTCCCTCCCCTCCATTCAAATTGTCCATTCACCCCCCGCTCCCGGGTGGTATTCCGTGTCACACTCCCTTTCCCTATTTTCTCGAATATCCCGGTACCAGAGGGTTCTCTTCTCATCCCTCACCTCCTGATGATGTTTCTCTTTTTGGCGAAGAATTCCGATTCTAAACACACACACACACACATTCCTGTTTTGTATCATTTCATCTGGTTCGTCCAGGAGTTTTTTTTTTCACTTGCTTGATTGTTTCATATCTTCTTTTTGTTCTTGATCGGCGTGAAAATTTCCTTGAGATAAATCACACAAAAGGTGATGAAGATGATGATGACCCAGTTATGGTTAGGATTTTTGAACTTTTGGGGTTTGGATGGTTTTTGAAAGACCGTTGGTAGTGAAATGTGAAATCTTTAAATTGGAAAACAAGGATTTGAAACTGTGAAATTTATTAAAATCCTAAGAGCTTGAGATTCTGGAGTTTGACGGATTTGGAAATTTTGAATGCCTGGATCGCAAAAATTGCAAAAATTGGAATCGCAGAGCTCAAAAACATGAAAATATTGAAATTCGGACCAAAACCAATATTTTTCAAAAATTCAAAAATCCATAACTTTGTTGGTTTTTGAGCTAGAAGGATGGTTTTGGGCTTAAATTGTGGGAAATCAAATCGAGTTTTATAAAAAATACAGTATCGGTTTCTAGAGTTCAAAATCTCTAACGAATTAGGATCATTCCAAAGAGTACTGCAGAATCACAGAATCTGAACCAATGATCCTTTAGAACCTTCAATTCTTAAAAACTTTAAATTCATCAGAATCTTTAGAATTCAAATGAATCGAAAATCGAATTCGCGAAATTTCATAGTTCCAGTTGCCATCAGAATCTCTAATTGGTCTATTGAAATCTCAAATTTTGAAACCAAAAAAAAATCTGATACGTTTCGAAGAACTGAATCTCAAAAATTTAAAGGGATTTCTCAAGAATTTGAAACAGAGACTTTCGAATCCAAAGTCTTACTTTCAAGATTTTCAAATCTTGGAATTCATTTCAAACAGAGAATTTCGAGATTCTCAAAATCCAAGAATCATAAATCAGACTTTCAAAAGTCTCCTTATCTATTACAGAATCTTATATTCAAAAAAATTTCTCCAAAAATTTCCACCGTCCTCCAAAAACACAAACAAAGATCTTGTCTAGACACATCTCTTCTCCTGTTGCCATTTGTCATTTTGTTATGTAGTGCTAGGTACCTTGGGGTCACTTTAAATGTTTCGAAATTCTTGCACTATTACATAGTACACAAGTGTACCAAGGCCATCACCTTTCAATTTCGATCTCTCAATTTCTACTTTCCGTAAGACGTGTCAGCTGTTGTCTATCTGTGTGTCTGTCTGTGGCATACACCCACACACATTTTCAATTGTTGTCTATCTCTGTTTCTCTGCACTCTCTTGTTTGTGTGTCTCTCTCATCAATTTGTTGACAACAGATCGCCTCTCTCACTTTTGATCCATTCTTTTTCTCTGCGTCTCTCTAGATTCAATGAGCTCTTCAGACTCTCTCTAGGGGGTTACTTGTCTTTTCTCCGATGACCTTTGTGGGGATGAAGTAAACAACATTGGGAAAAAGATAGAAGGGTTCGAGACCATCCAATTCCCGATTACTGAACTTGTTTCTTTTATTTTGAGTTTTGAATTTGTGATTCCTTTTGATGATACTGTTTGTAATTTTTCGGTTTCAAGAAGTTAGTTTCTGTTTGACATTTAGGCTTCTGTCAATGGGGGGGTGTCCGATCTTTGGAACTGATTTTGAGTTTTTTTTTAACAGTTTCAATGACCTCATTATTATTTACGAGTTGGTTTTCATCCAGTATGTGATCCTTACATGTACGCAACTTTAAAGTTTCGTCAATTTTCGAAACTCCAAAATTTACAATTTCAAAATATTGGTATTGTCGAAATAATTAAACTGAGACTTGGTGTTTGCGGACTTTTCAATTTACCAAGCCAAATTTGGCTTGAGATACTGTAAAGTCTGCAAACACCGAGTCTCAGTTTTATTATTTCGACAATATAAGCTTTCACTTGATTCATCTATCATTATAGAGTTTAGATCTGGTGAACTGAATTTTTTAAATGAAGCTTTTGGATTTTGAAAAATTTTCTTTCACGGGTCAATCTGAATCTTGATTCCCAGTTAAGTTTTTTCTCGGTTTCAAGAAGTTAGTTTCTGTGGAAAGTTAGGGCTTTGTCAATGAATTAAGGTCCGGCGAAGAAAATTGATTTTGAGTTTTACAGTTTCAAGGACCTAATTTTTATTTGCAATTTGATTTTCATCCAGTGTTTGATTCTTACATCTACGCAGCTATGAAGTTTTTCAATTTTCGAAACTCCAAAAACTGCATAGTCAAAATATTGGTACAAGCTCTCACTTTATTCGTCTATGATTATTGGGTTTAGATCTGGTGAACTAAATATTTTTTGTTGAAATTTTTGGGTTTTGTAAAATTTTCCTTCGTGGTGTCAATCTGGATCTTGATTGTCAGTCATGTTTTTTTTCGTTTTCAAGAAGTTCGCGTTTGTTGAAAATTAGGCTTCTTTCAATATCAACATCAGCGTTACGATCTGAAGCTTGATTTGATTTTTTTAGATACTGTATACAAACTTTGAAACCATTTCTGAAAATTTCTCTGTTTCCAGAATTTGGTATCCTAAATGAATTTTTACTTTCATTATTGAGTTGAAGAATACAATTCTTTTAGTCATGGAGGAAAGAAATTTCTAGACTCCATCCACCTTTGAAAATTTGGGTTTTCTATTAGTTTCGAATCCGGCAAATAATCTTTACTGACTGACATTGAAATCGATTCCTATTTTTTGCATTTTCAATTACTTGATTTTATTCGGAAAATTGTTTTGGTAGGTTTATTGATTCATCCCTAGTTTGATTCATTTCATCCTAGATCTTACCATCACACAATCTTAATTTCCAAATTCAAAAAAATTTCAGTTCCGTAATTTTGGTATAAGTCCTGAACGTTTTACTCTAACAATACGAGACTTGAAAAATTTTTTAGCAGTACTGTCGTTTCAAGAGAATCTCGCAAAAAAAATTTCCGAAAAAAATGCGCGCACTGAAAAATAAGCAACGCCCCTTTTTGCAACTCCGCCGCACACTTTTTCCTGTCTTTTTCGAAGAGAGGGGTTCGGACTGGGTTTTCGATGATTTTTTCTGAAACTACACGATAACAATAACAAAAAAGTTTCTAGAAACAAACAATTTGCATGTTAGCTTCGTTCTAGGTGGTTTTTATTTCGTAAACTCGCATTTGAACGGAAATACGCACGAACAAATATTTTCGACGATTTTTTTTCGATTTTAGGGCGAATTATTGAAATAAGTTGCAAGAAAAGCATCAAGAAATGTAAATGGCCAATTTTTCGAGCAGTTCAGCGAGAAAAACGATAAAAAATCGTCGAAAATCTTTGTTCGTGCGTATTTCCGTTCAAATGCGAGTTTACGAAATAAAAACCACCTAGAACGAAGCTAACATGCAAATTGTTTGTTTCTAGAAACTTTTTTGTTATTGTTATCGTGTAGTTTCAGAAAAAATCATCGAAAACCCAGTCCGAACCCCTCTCTTCGAAAAAGACAGGAAAAAGTGTGCGGCGGAGTTGCAAAAAGGGGCGTTGCTTATTTTTCAGTGCGCGCATTTTTTTCGGAAATTTGTTTTGCGA
The DNA here is from genome assembly GCA_963966625.1 of Caenorhabditis zanzibari. Taxonomy (NCBI): domain Eukaryota; kingdom Metazoa; phylum Nematoda; class Chromadorea; order Rhabditida; family Rhabditidae; genus Caenorhabditis; species Caenorhabditis zanzibari. Next base: position 5,646,982 of record OZ016471.1, read on the forward strand.
GATTCTCTTGAAACGACAGTAACTGATTTTTTTCTCCGGTGTTAATGGTACTGTACTTGAAGTCTAAAATCCTCTCAAAAAATTTTGCTGTTTTCAGAACTTGGTATTGGATTTTAATAATTTTGTTAATTTAATATACCTGAGTTTCCAGTTGAAAAACAAGCAATTAGGATCACAGAGTATGGGTTTTGAGCTTTCTAGAAACTAAATTCTGAAAATACAAATGTTACATGTTTCCGAAATTTGGTATCCGTCATAATTTTTTTTGTCTCATTTGTAGGTTCAAGTCTAAATTTTGAAAAATTTCTAACAGTTCTTCTTGATATTGTCAATTCAAAAATCATGGACTCCGCCCGCCGTCCCGTTTGCTCTTTTTGTTAACGATGTACTGTAGTCGTATCAAGTTTTCAAAGCCATCGTTGTTCGTGAAAAGATGAAAAAATAATCAAAAACAGAATTTGATACGGAAATTTGAAACAGTAAACTCCCAGACTCTGATCCCCAAGTCATAGTTCCTACACTACACTATCATCCCCAAGTAATCCTATGTATCACCATTATGTATTTGTTTTCACTCTGAAACATCAGGATTACGGGGGGCTCACTCATGAATGTTGTTTATTCCTTCTTTATCCTTCCGAAATCTCCATTAGTTCATTGTCTTTATCCTTTACTCACAAGATGTTTGACGCAATTGGCCTCCCCAGCAATTCACAAATCTCTTTTTTCTTCTTGCTCATTCACCACCACCCTCTCTGCTACACGGGCGCGGATTATCAGTTTATCTGGAAGAAAAAGAGAAGGATAATTATTCAGTTAATCCCAATGTTTTGACATTTGTCCCTTTTCTAGCATAAACAAAACGATCGAAACTTTTTTCAAGATCACGTCAATTGACAAAGAGGTCAACACGTGGCCCCATCAAAAATGAAAGGATTTTAAAGGGATTAGAAAAGATGGATAATAGAGAGGGTGGAGCATGAACTGATATGTGATCTGATATGTGATCTGGAAATTTTCAGGGAGGAAGTATAAAGGTTAAAGATTATCATGATCTGATGATCTGATTTTTAGATCAGAAGACTAACTATGTTCCAATTCCTCCAACTATTCTGAAACTGTAGCTTCGAAATTTCCAAAACAAGTTTAACCCAAACATCAAGAAAATTATATTTACAGAAACAGTTCGAAGATTTCTGATGCTAGTGAAAATGTAAAATTTTCGAAGCATAAGTTGAAGAGATTTCAGTTTGGACCCCAGAGGTTCTATCTTAGAATCTATATTAGAATTTAGCGCTTGCGAAATGATATGGGGACTGAAGTTCTGGAAATGAACCCAACTTTATGAGTACTTCGAAACTGTAATAATTGAAATTCTAAATCGCATTTCGAGTATTAAAATTCTTAGTTTTTGAAGAGCCAATTTTCTCTTTGGATTTTGGCTCATTCATCTGGAATCGCTTACTGAGATTGTTCTCTTGATATTCCCTACAGTATTACAAAACTTTCGGGCTTCGTTTTCTCAGTTTTTTTTTTGCAATTAGGTTACTGTAGTCCCTCAAACAAGAAAGTACTGTAAACATGAGAGTCTCAAAACCTTCATCATCTCTCTGAAACCGGAATATCCTTCACTTACTTTTAATGATCCTGAAATTTACATCTGGAATTGGTTACATCGTATATAAAAAAAACCAAAAACCTTTATCATCTCTGTAAAACTGCAAATTTTTTATATGCTAATGATTCTGAAACTCCCTCTAATTCCAATAACTTCTCTAAGAAACAGATTACTGTAATTATCAAAGCAAAACAAAATCGCAGAAATGACAGTGTATCCTGAATCAAAACGTAACCTAAACTGGGAACTTTCATCATCTAATTCAAACTGTTATACTAATTGATCCTAAAAAAACCCCTCCAATTCCCATAACCTCTCTGAAACAGAAAAAATAACCCAATTTCTTTTTTTGTAAACAAGTAAAAATCAAATAAGTCAATGACTGGAAATATGGGTGTTTGTGTATTTGTTTACAGTCAATTTTCCTCTGTTGACTTGTTGTTTTGTTTATTTTATCTTGAATCTTTCCACCCACCAGTTCCGCAAATAGTGATTCAAGGTTCTGGGAAATTTCGGTTTTTTTGGAGATGTTTGGTTTTTATTGCTGAGCTAAGAACGATATTATAGTTTCGAAAGAACTGGTTCAAAAAAAACCTTTTGAAACGGGAATTTGAGAAATTGGATTTTGGCGGTTTTGGAGATTTGATGGATTCTAAGGTTTATGGATTCTTAGATTTAGAGTTTCTGCGGATTTTTAAGATTCAGAAGATCCTAAACTTGTCTAGTTCTTTTTTTGGATCTTTAGTTTCTAAGATGAATTCTGAAATGGATTCTAAGATTTATGGATTCTGAAATTCTGATTCTACTGGTTTTTGAGATTCCGAAGACCCTAAGCTGGTCTGATTCTCTGTTTTTCGGATCTATTGATTCTCATGGATTCTGAGTTTAAGGAATTTGAATTTCTGAGATCCTGTTGATTTTTGAGGTTCAAAAGATCCTAAGTTTGTTTGGCTCTCAGTTTTTTGGACCGACAGATTCTCATGGATTCTGAGATTCTCAGAAGGACCTGGTCAAGCTAGAATTCGGATTTTCGGAATCCCGAGAACTACAGTAATCTCAGTTTCAAGAAAATTTCAAAAAATTCCAGAAAGTTTCAAGATTGTATTGTAGCAGAATCGAGAATTCTACTGTATTACTAATCATCCATATTCTTGAAATTCTATTGAATCTCAAAACTTGAAAATCCTGAAAACTCGATTTCCAGTTTTCAAATCTTGAATTGGAGTCCCAGAAAGTATCAAGGTTGTGAATCAACAAATCCAACCTTCCAAAGACTAACCCTCCTATTTGAAACCGTAATCTCATTTTCCTCCCAAACACCTCCCTGAGATTTTCAATAAAGTGTGAAAACCGTTTTTGTTTATACAATAATTCACACCTGTTTTGTTTTCTCACTTCCTCCCCTCTCTCAACGTCTTCTTCTCATCTGATTCTTGAGAATCCAGTACTAGTAGAATAAACACCATTACAATCTAATTACCATTCTCTTTTCGAGTATTGTGTTGTTATTGTTTATGCTTTTTCATCTTTTCTTGTTTTCCGACCACCAGTAGAAAAAGAAGACGTTTCCCTCGCAGCTTCTCCCCCCGAAGCTCCGCCCACTTTTCCCTTCTTCTTGTTTATGTTTTATTCCTCGTTTTCTTCCTTTCATCTTCCATCTGCTATTGCTTTTAGCTCCGCCCCGTTTTATTCCATGATATTTTCTTTTTGGAACAACAAACAAGAATAAGAAAAAGTTCACAGTTTCAGCCAAGCGGAAACTTTTTCTTCTGTGACGCTTTTCTTCTAGTTCTTCTATTATCCTTCTGTTTTGGTCTAGAGAGCATTTTCATTGGGAAAAAAAGATGCTATATGTGTGTATGTTTAGAAGATGCATACATATACATAAGGATGCACTTTTCAAGAGTTCACATTCTCAAGATGCCGTCTTGACGTTTGAATTTTCGAGTTCAAAATAGGTCAGAAGGGGTTCAGGTGAAACTTTCACCTGCTCCGGATGACCTGGATTGCTCCAGACTGACCCAGAATTCAAAGATCTAGGTGGGTTAAGAATGACTAAACTTTCGAGAAGATTCTGAAAATTTTAAGGTTTCAAAATCTAGATTTCCTGGAATCAGAATTACTGTTATTGATAATTGTACGCAATAATTAACTTTGCTATAAGTGTACTGTATATATAGGGACCACCACACGTGAGGGGCGGGGCGTTCTGATTTTTCATCCGTTTTTCCTTTGCCATGTTTGATGGGTCATAAGTCAACTTGTAGTGGACAAAAACACATAAAATTTTGTGGACTTATGTAATAGACTACGGAGAAACGATATATCAAAAAATTTTTTTGGTCCGGGCACTGACTAGGCAGATAATGCGAAAAAAGTGTGATGAGAAGTCCATTTGACCTAGATACGAGGAGCGTTCGCTTGAAAATTGATAATATTTTGAATGTTCACAGCATGTAGCATCAACTTTTGTAACTGGAATTTAGTTCCTACCGTGCCCGTGTGGTGAAAAACTAGGTCAAACTTTAACACCCATTTTGACCCAGTTCAGAGGAATTACAAAAATTCTTGATAAGACAGAAAGTTTTGGCATCTCATGTAGTGACCCTCTGCAAATTTTAAAGGCAAATGGTCAACAACGAAGCAAGTTAGGAGGAATACCAAGCAGTATATAAAAATTCAATAACAGTTTTTGAGGTTTTTCTATCCCTAACCAAGAGCGTTCGCTCAAAATCTAAAGCTCATCAGATGCAGAATTGAATTTTCTATAACTTTCCAGTTGATCACGTTTTGATCTGACCGTGCCCGTGGGTCGAAAAATGCACTTTTCTACATTCTTCAGTACATTTTGAGGCCTAAAAATGTTTTTGATCTTTGGTTTTGTACTGTGAAAAAGATGAAAACGTGAAAATTACGTGCTCTACTTAATGGTATTCACTGTTCTAATATAGTATATAGTAGGATTACAGTCACTTTTTATTTGTGCTAAAATGATCATCCAGTATTTACGAAAAAAAAGTTGAAAATCGTTAAAAATCGATTTTCAACCCAACTTTTTCCAACGTATTTCAAAAATGCAGAAATTTTCGCTGATTCGAATGCACCTAATATTGCAGCTCAAAACGCAATAGAAAAATTTTTATGAGCGTGCTTTGTCGTGCTCACCGCTGCCGACTTACAATCTGCTGTCGCGCTCGCCGCTGCTGACAAAAAATTGAATAACTAATTTTCTATAGCGTTCTGTGCAGCGATATTAGGTGCGTTCGAATCAGTGAAAAAATCTGCGTTTTTTGAAGTAGGTTGGAAAAAATTGAGTTGAAAATCGATTTTTAAACGATTTTTATGCAATAATTTTGTCATTTTCGTAACTACTGGAATTGGGATGATAATTTTAGTATACATTTTTTAAAAAAATGACTGTAATACTTCTTCAAATGGAATGTCATTTTTAGGTGAACCAACTTTTCAAAAACGCGAAAAAATTTCCCACTTTTTGGAATACCAACTTTTTTAAACCGCGGAATTTTGTTTCCAGTTTCAAAAGCTCCATTATTTTTCAAAACCAATTAACTAATAATAGTCCAACTCCATTGTTAACTTCCAAAATTTAGATGAATAACCGTTTGAAATTGTAGATTCTAAACTTCAAAATCTTATCTATTACTCTCATTAACACTTGACTTCAAATTGACCCCAACCCTATTATCACTTTCAAAAGTCCTTCTCCTCTCTTTTTTTCGATCAAACAATCAACGTCTGTCTACTAGTACACATGGAGGTCTCTTCCAAGTGTTCCTGTACTATAACCCCCCTTCAAAAAGTGCAATCTCTGTCTGACGACTGTCGGCAACACACACATAGTTTCGGGTTCAACATGATCATCACAACACAGTTGGTCTCTCCATTTTTTTCAATCGAAAACACAGTCGGTGTGTATTTAGAAAAGGCCCTCCCGCCTGTTGCTAACTCTCTTCGCATCGCGACGACACAAAAAGTGTGTGTGCACTAGAGTACAGACTCCGCCCACATTTTCCCATTCTTCTTCCCGTTACCACCCCTCCCCATACAACAACGCTTCCCCTATTTCATCAGTTTGTTTCTTTTGTTGACTCCGCCCACTTTTTTTTGGCTCAGGAACGTGAACATGACGATGTAAATATGTTTACTTTGTTCTGGGTTTTCGATCTTCTTCTTCTTCTTGGTTTTTTTCTTTTTTGAATGACTCGTAGTGACTTGATCTCCTCCCTCTTCTCTCCTAATCCCCCAACGAATTGCTCATTTTTTCTCAGAAATGTTTGTGTTTGTTTATGGTGGGGGTCGAGATTAGGAAGATGATGAGAGCTTGAAGAAAATTAATTTTTAATTCTTGGATGAGCAAGTTTTTGAAATGATCTTTTAATGGGTGGTTGATGTACTAGAGAAATTAAGGGGAAACATGCAGAGATCAAGAAGTGTTGTTTTCAAGATTTTGGTTACCGTAGTTGGAAAACTGAAAATTTTGAGGATATAAAGTGAAAAGATAATTAAAGTTTGGAATTATCAACTAAAATTTGAATTGACCATTAGAGTGACAAAGAGTTTCTGAAATAGTGGTATTTTTTTTTAAATTACCGTTTCTCAAATTTTGTATTTTTGTCAATGCAACTTGGATTTGATTTTTTTTTTGCCTCCGCTGGTTATAGCAAAGAAAACTTTTTGGTATTTTGGGATCTGAGTTCTTCCAGATTTCATTGAAACCAAGTATAAAAATTAGAGACTTTGAACTTTTTTGCTGTTTTATCTATACAAGAATTGACAGAAATTTTAATTGATTTATAATAGTACTGCATTCAAATTTAATAATTTCAGTTTCAATAATTCCATTTCCGGTTGTAATTTTCTCCCTAGCCTTGATTGGCGTCCAAATTCTCCATTCTTCCATTTAATGTAAAAAGAATTCAAAACTCCACATGTCGAATCGTCGTCTTCTGTAAAATTTTTAACGTTTTTTCTTGATAGTTGAGTTCTCCTTGATTTCATTGAAACCAATTTTAAAAAATCATAGAATTTGAAATTTTTACTGTTTTACCAATACCATGAATTAGTATGTTTTGAATGATTTAGTATTATTTGTGGTCAGTGTAAACTTTCGAAATTTCAGTTTCAACTTTTCCATGTCTGCTCCTAGTTTTCCCCTAGCTTTACTGGACTTTTAATAAGCGTACGAAATGAAATTCTTCATTTATCTTCCGGAGACAAGTTCAAAACTCCATCTGTCGAATCTTCGTGAAATTTTACAAGATTTTTCTTAATTCTCCCTGAACTCTTGGTACTGGATCTGAATATCGGAGACTTTGAAATTTTTTACTGTTTATCTATACCAGGAATTAACAGAACTTTCAAATGATTTTTTGGTTGAACTGTTGATATTTTTCAACTTTTTATAATATCAGTTTCAAAAATTCTATGTCTGGTTCTAGTTTTCCGCTTAGCCTTGATGTCATGGGAGAATATATTCAAGCTGAAATTTACTTTTCTTACGAGTTCTCCATCTTTGGAATCTTTATTGGTTGACCAAGACTGCCTTTCGACTTCGATTATTTTTTCAGTTTCAGAACTTCCATATTTGATCCTAACAGTTCTCCCAACTTTGATTATCTAAGCCATTGTACCGTCCACTAAAACTCCCAGGTAGTGTCCCATGACCTGTTTACTTTCTCACCTGATTTACTCACCTCACCTATGTTTCGCAATGGCCCAACTTCATCGAACCATCTGTACCCCATTCATTAGTACCTTTTTCTTCTTCCCTTTTCATGCCGATTGACCTCTTGTCTAAACAAATACATGACGTGGCATAGAGGCAGAGAGAGAGACAAATACAAATATGTATTATCCATACATATCCTCCAAATAAAGAGGGGGAAGGGACTGTACATGCAACTGTTTGTGCTGATGTTGCCTGCTTGCGGAGGTGGAAAAAGAGAGAGAGAGAAAGGGACAAACCAATTGCATAGACATATCCGACGACCTCATCTCGAGATTTTCGAGGGAACTGAGAGAGTGTGAGAGACGAAGAGACGCAGACACAGACGAACCAACCGAAAAACCAACACCGGTGTTGACAAACAAAAAAGAAAAGAGTGTTGCGGAAAAAGAAGAGAGAGGGAGAGAGGAAGTAGAGAAAAAAGAAAAAGAAGAAGGTCCGAAGAGAGAAGAGGACCCCCACCTCAGACATGTTTTAGTGGGGTCAAAGGGCCAAGTTTTTAGCGCTAAATTTGAATTTTTTGAGCTGAAAATTTGACAGTCCAATTTTTATCATACGTCCAAAGTCGGGCCGGGTTTTGAGACCCGATTTCTCGGAAGGTCGATTTTTGGAAAAAAAATCCGATTTTTTACTGTTTTCTGTCATACTTTCAGTACTATCACGATTATTCATGAAATTTAGAGAATTTTTTCAAAAATTTTTTGACGGAAATTTTGACGGAAATTTTTTGACGGAAATTTTGACGGAAATTTTTTGACGGAAATTTTGAAGGAAATTTTTTGATGGAAATCCCCTACCCGGCCCGGCCCGGGTCAGATTTGGATATTTATGATTTTCTCGAGTCGAATTTTTTTCTGAAATTTTGAAATTTTCAAAATTTCAAATTTTTTATGATTTCATCCCAACCTATTTACGTAAATCGAAATCACACTCCATGTGATTTTTGTTTTGGTTTTATTTTTTCTAGAGGCGGATTTATTTAACGTTTGTGTCCCCACACCCTGCCACCAGAAAAAAAAGAAAAAAAATCCGCTAATTCGTTTGCACTTTTTTCACACACTCTATCCTCTACTCTACTTCTGATTTTGTTTTTTTTTCTATGATCTGTTTCAAACCCCGCCCCTTTGGCCACGCCCACCCGTCTAATTCTAATTCAAATTCCCCGATTTCCAGGAAGATCGCCAGCCGAGCACCCAAACGCTGAACCTGGCGCCTCCGTCGTCGATGATCACCTCCGAATCGTTACCGCGACCCACGCAACCGCCGACGTCTTCATTTGCCAGCTCGTCGATTGGGGGCGGAGTCAGTGCATTGGGATTGGAGAGTACGAGTAATCCGTTGAACGATAATTTACTCCTGTTGGCGTTGCAGGATCGAATTGTGAGTCATTATGGTTGCTCAGAGTGCAAAATATGTAGGCTATAATTTTTAGAATGCAAAAAATGAGGGGTTATGAACTCCGCCCCTTTTTGTTGTCTTTGTATAAACAAAATCAACAAGAAACTTCAAATTTTTATTTTTAAGCAAAAAGTTTTAGTTCTTGAATCATTTCGTTGGATAAATTAATCTACAGCCAACGTATCCCCTAAAAATGCCATATTTGAAACAGTAAAATTTCTAAGCCCCGCCCACTTTTTTTGAATGACAGGGTAAGAATTGACCCTCCTCCTGTTTACTGCCATAACCTAAACAAACAAGCAACGAGTTCACATGTGACTCCGTTTTTTTGCTGTATCAAAGTTCCTATAGCCCGAATTTTCTTCATTTTTTTTTTCTAGTTTTCAGTCAAGACTTTCTTGTTTTGAATTATATTAATTTAGACTCCGCCCACTTTCTTTCAGAGCTTTTTACAGGGTCTCGGATCCCTGTGGGCTCCTCCCGGGGGCCATAGAGAACAAGAGAAGTTTGACCTGTTTATGACAGAAAACTTTTTTTCACAAACAAACAAATTGTTTCCCCCCGTGACCCCGATTTTCACTTTTTTCCTTGCTGTTTCAAAGTGTTTGGATTTAGTTGGAGGATTCTAAGTTTTTAGTACTTCTGTTCCTCTCGTTAGGAAAATCCTAGATACAATAATTTCGACCTAGAAAAAAAGTTGAGCTACGTAAAAAACTTTCGAATTCCAAAAAATTATCTGTTTCGGAAAGTTGAAATATTTTTGAGGAATATTTCCTTTTCGATGTCCTTCTCTGTCTTCGGATTGCAAAGCTGGCAAAGTCAAGGCCGCGGCATCCTGGTTAGGCTATGTCTGATTATGAAAATCCACGGCGGGCTGGCGGTTCTGGGCTTTTTTTCAATACAAATAACTTATTTTCTAAACGACGGCATACCCACAGCCCGGGCCGCGACCTCGATTTTGCCAGCATTACCTAGGAAATAGTTGAGCTATGCAAAACCTTTTCAAACTACAAAAAATTTCTGTTTCGAAAAGTTAAGATATGTTTGAGGAATCTTTCCTTATTCGCTCCGTTCGTGGTTTACGCTTACTTGCCCAAAATTTTCCGATGAGCCCATTTTTTGTTGTTTCGATGTCTTTAAATCCCTGTTCGAGTGACCTAAGAACAGTGTTCAGAATGAGACTTATAATCCTCATCCAAAAAATGTTTCCAGATGCGACCCCAACAACCAACGCTAACCCAATCGGCCACCACCCCATCCCTATCCCATCTGGCCGCCGCCACCAACAACTCCTCCACAAATGCCACGTCGTTAGCGTCAGCCGACACTACTCGTCTGATACAGCAAATGTTCCTCGGACAGATGCTCATCCCTCAACTCCCCGCCGCACTGGATCTCGCTTCGTCGATTCAGACGGCGTCGATGCTTCCGTTGACGACGGCGATACCACAAGCTATCACGACACCCCAACACGCACTATGGCAGCATAATATGTGTGCGTGGCCGAATTGTGAAGCGCCGTGTGATTCGGTGATGGCGTTGATTGCTCATTTACAACAGGAACATCCATCATGTGAGAGGTGAGCCACATTTTTTTGGAAAAAAGTATTACTGTTTTCAAAGTTTTATATTATAATTCGTCGAAAAACTACCTTCAATGTTCTCTTTTAGTGCCGGGACATCAGTTTCTTGGGGGAAATTCTGTGCATTTTTGAATGAGCGCGTCAGTTGTAGTGTCTGCGTTACTGCTTCAAATACATTTCATAGGAACAACCTCCATAGAAATCAACTAATTTTTCCATACCTCTAATAAAAATTCCAGAACCAACGAAGAAATGCGAGCCCAAATCGAGAAGGTCGAAGGACTCGAACACAAGCTCTCCGTCGAACGAAATCGTCTTCAAGGAATGATGCAGCACCTTCGAATGAAACCCTCCCCAGACACAACGACACCGAATATTGGCAAAATCGAGCCGACGAGTCCGTTGAGATCGCCGAAGATCGAGGGAGCCGCCTTCTCGATTCAACCTCAGTCCTCTTCACATCATCAGACACAACAAGTACAGCAGCCACAACAACAGCAAGCACAACAAGTGACGGCTCAAAGGATATCACAAGTCTCTCCCGTGAGTTCATTTCCTTTTTTGAGGTTGTGGGAATTATGTTGGGAAATTCGCGGTTTCGTGAGATCGATATGTATCTGGGCTCTTTTTTTGGTAGTTGGTCGTTGATTGAACATGGCTCCTTCGTTTTAAAAATCCGAGTTTTTGCGGTATAATGGATAGTTTTCCAGACGTAGCGCTCAGCGCGGTCGAAGACCCATCGGGCCACAATTTCTTCATGCGCCTTTAATATAGCTGAGTTTCGGCCATGGAAGAATTTAAAGGCGCATGGACAACTTCGGCCCGTGTGCCTGAGCTCGGCCGTCCAAAAATCCCAAAAAAAATTCCACGGTTTCTAATTGCTTGCATCTTCGTAACTTTGTTACTGTCAATGATTCCTTCATAAAATTGCAAGATCTAAAAATTTCAAAAAGTTTGTAACATGTTGACAATGTTCTCTGAACCTCAAAGCAGGTCATTCATCATATCCTCAATCACATGAACTCTCTCTCTCTCCTCCCTTATTTGCTCATTGTCACCATCTCCATGGTGCCCTCTCTCTCTCCACTCTCATTACCTTTTTTCTTCTAGGATTGCACAACGATGGAAAGAGACTTTCCTCTCTATCTTTTCGATGTGTTTGTCTATTTACAGAGTATTTGTCGAAATACGCTCTTCTCCTCTTCTTTCGTTTTAGTTGGTTGGCGTGTTTGTTTACATGTCGAATCGATAGTGCAGATAAACATAAAGGACGTTTGTCTGTCCCTCCTTTATGTCAGTCAGCAGTAGTTTGGAAATAGAATAGGGGAGAGGAGGAGGGGACCTTTTTGGGAAATCGAAAATGAAGATTTTGAAATTGGCACAAAAGGGGCCAAGAAATTTTGAAATAGCGACTAAAATGGAGAACTAAAAATTAGGACCAAAAACTGTTCGTCGAAATTTTTCGGCCCGTCCCGGCCTGTTGAAGCCCTGGAATTCGGGAATTTTCGGTTCGATTTGTATAGCTAGATAGATATCAAGACTTTTTTTCCTAAAGTTACAGTATCCCAATTTCAATTTTGAAAGTTTTTGGGGTTCTCAGTGGAGCCTGAATGTCCGAAGATGAAATTTGGAATAGTTTTTGGCGGATACTGTAATTCTAAAGTCTCATATCAATATAATATTAGCGAGACATTTTTCGAGGGGTTTTACGGTTTCAATGAAAACGTAAAAAATTTTCACAGTAACTTTTGACGATTGATTTCCAATGCGTCTATGAAATCAGAAATGGATTATTCAATTTTTTAAAACGAAATTGCGGCAGAATTCGATTCATTTTTGTGTAAACGCGTCAGTTGTAGTGTCTGCGTACTATGCGTCAAACCTTACGACAGTTCATATTTTAGGCCTGTTTTCAGACGGAAGTCAGTCAAAATTGAACATTGGGCATATAGCTTCAGTTCACGGGAACTTCAGAAAAAATTGAATTTCTAAAAAAAAATTGCCGTCCCACCAAATTAAGAAATTTCGAAACTTTTCATTGCTCCAATCTTCAAGGCACGAAACAGTTCCACTCTAATAACTCATAAGCTTCTTCTTCTTCTCCATCTCTAGTAGAGAGATTCTCTACCAATTCCACTGCCCCGGCTGTTTATACATAGATCAAACACTAATAAAAAGGAAAAGGTGCACTTTTAGCTCTCTCTCTCTCTCTCTCTCTCTCTCTCTCTCTCTCTCTCTCTCTCTCTCTCTCTCTCTCTCTTCCAATCCTAGACACCCCCTCCTCCGCGTGGCTTGTTTGTTTGTTTACTACGTTTTTCTCATTCTTTTTCTCTGACTTCTCTCGCACTCTCCTCATTTGTCATACTCTCTCATGACTGATGATGAGAATGATGATGACAACCTTCTCCTATTCCTGCATGTGATATGGATTTCGAGAACAATGAGAATAGAGAAAGATGAAATTGTGTGTATGTTTATTTTGTGGTCACACAAACACGGAAAAATGGAAGAGAGAGAGACTCGCACTATGCTGCTTTATTTTGTGTTGATAAACAAAATTGTCTCTCTCGAGGAAACGAAAAAAGAGCGCATCTTTTCTCGATGCTTCTTCTCCATTCGTCCTTCTCGCAAACAAACAAAACACTTTGCAACTGTTTGGGAGAGAAATAATAAGGGGAAGAAGATATGAGGGAGTGGTGGGGATTTGAAATAGGGGAAGGTTGGAAAAGCGTTTTCAATCTGAAAAGTGAAGCGTTCTGAATCTGGAAAGTGAGTAGAAAGAGAGCGTAATATGTGTAGCAATTTATTCTAGACGTGCTCCAGATTCATTGCTGATGAAACAGTATAAAAGTCTCCATAAGTATTTCGAAACTAATTAAGAAAGCTGAAATTATATTAACGATGTTTTGAAACCTTAATATTATTTTTCTTGCTTATCTATTTCAAAAAATGCAGATTTTTTAGCTGATTCGAATGCACTTTATATCGTGATATACGGACCATTTTGAACCAAGTTATGAGCGTTTGAAGTTTCCGTGAGAGACGCAGACACTGTCTCGTTTCTCTGCGTCTCTATGACAGCGAGAGTGTCTGCTTTCTCTGCGTCTCTCTTCTAGAAACTTCAAACGCTTATAAAAAGCTTTATATTTGGTTCTAAGCAGCGATTTTAGGCGCTTTTGAATCAGCGAAAAATTCTAAATTTTTTGACATAGGTTGGAGAAAATTTGGTTGAAAATCGATTGTTATGCAAAAATATTGTTATTTTCGTAAATATAGAAGTTAAATTAATTTCAACGTTCAATAATTTCTATTATTTGTCGAAATCTGACATCCTAATGCCGAAACAGCAACCAAAAAAAGTGACTCATATTCGTTCCCCCATCTGACTCACGTCTTCCATTCAACCAGATCTTTTTTATTTCCCCTCTCTCAAAATGGAACGACAAAACAAAAACACAACCAGTTGAAGGGGAGATGATGACGTCTTTCTTTCTTTTTGTTGTTTTTGTTATTGTTTGTTCCTTTTCTTCTCTCTATAATTTGGTTCCCGCGCAGGGCCAATCCTTACTCATCTCTGATCGTTGAAGAAGATGATGAATCGAAGAAGGGAAAGAAACTGGGCCATTCAGTCAGTTGACTACAGTCAGTTGACACCACTAGCAACACCGTAAGAGAGAGGGGAAAACATGGATATGGAGAAAGGAAAAAGCTTCTTGTTTTTTGTTCTAATTCTTATGTTTTTGATCGTCATCGAGGATTCTGAAGTGACAGAATAGGGATCCAAAGAATAAAAGTTAGAAATCTTACAGTTTCATAACACTTTCAAATCAAATTCAACATTAGAAAATCTAGTGGAAACAGAACGTTCATAACCATTTTTCCAGACCTCCGCCGAGACTGCCACCTCCCTCCTGAGCATCGCCGCTTCGGTCGCCGCCTCCACCGCAGCCTCCAGCCAAATGACTACAGTACCCGCTGTCAGTTCAATGCCAACATTCATAAATCATCAATTATCAACATCATCACAACCATCAACACATCAAGCAAGCTCATCGACAGGACCCATTCTTCTGCAGCGAGCAGCAAGTTCGGCGTCGACGGAAACCTCGCCGAATCCCGATAAGAATTTTGTGCCGAGGAGAAGTCGGATATCGGATAAAACAGTGCAGCCGATTGCGACGGATATTGCGAAAAATCGGTGAGTACCGGTTCCTTGATTCATTTTTGTGGATAGGTCCAGAAATTTCTTGAAAAACGTTGAGCTACCTAAAAACTTTCTGAACTACAGAAAATATCTGTTTCGAAAAGTTGAAATGTTTTTGGCCAATCTTACCTTTTTCACTTGGCTCCTCTGGATCTTTTGAATAGCTTACATCAAGGTTGGCAAAATCAAGGCTGCGGCATCCTGGTTAGGGTACTTCTGATTATGGAAACCCACGGCGGCCTAATGCTCGCGTCCCTGGGATTTTCGATGCAAAGAACTTATTTCCGAAAGGACTGCCATATTCAACTCTGGCGGCCCACCCACGGCCCAGAAAAGTCAGCCGTGTCGCAGCCTTGATTATTATCCAGTCTCCGACAGTTGAGCCCCCAGGGTCGGTGACCCGATAATAAGAGAATTTGAAACTGGAAAAGATTAATTTACGCATACAGCGTTGACAAAGAGCAACGTTCACTATTCCAGACTATTTGAAACAGAAAAAATTTTCATACAACTTCAAAATCCAATCCCAAATTTCAGAGAATTCTACCGTAACAACGATGTGCGGCCTCCGTACACGTACGCTTCTTTAATCCGGCAAGCCATAATGGAATCTCAGGATTGTCAGCTGACGCTAAACGAGATCTACACATGGTTCACCGAGACGTTCGCATACTTCCGACGGAATGCTGCCACGTGGAAGGTTGGTTTTTCCTAGAGCATCAATCAGAAATGTGGAAAAATGGGCTGTCCCGCGACCCGGGCCGGGTTTTTTTGTTGATTTTTTAAAGCCCGGCCCCCGTCTCGGATAGCTCACTATGTACTACTCGTGGGCATTCTGGGCCGGGCCTGGCTGTGATTTTTTGCAAAAAAGCCCCGACCCTTAACATCAATGACCCAGCAAAACTGAAATTCAATCTTTCTAAAATTGGGTTTTTGAAACTGTGAAAACTTTCTGACTACTGATGCCTTCTTTCTCAACAAAAATCCTTCTGGTTTCGAAACGAGTCCAACTGAACTTTCGAGCCATCTCCGCTGCTGCTCCAATTTGTCCTGAGCCTCCATTTCCCTGTCTCTCCGGAGGTCATATGATCCTCGTCGTCCCAATAGCCTAAAGGCAAAAAGTGCATGCAACAAAAACAGAGCGCGACCCTTCTGAATGCATCAGCTGAGTGTTCTATAGGGGGGTACCGAGCGAAAGATCATATGAATCGAAGAGGGATGGATGGATGGGGGAATGGGCGCCGGCGACACACACACAAAAAGTGCAACTCAACATCATCAAGTGACAGAGTGTGCACAGACAGACACCGAGGGAAGGGCCATGAGGGTCGTTTTTTGTTAGAATAGGGAGAGAGGAACACAAAAAAAATAAACGAAGAGGAGTGTGTTTTTTTATTGTCTGGTTTTTTGGATTGTTACTTGTTCAGGGGTCGAAAGTCAGGGAGTAGGGAAAGGGAACATAACAGAATTTGAGTCAGAGCTTCGGAATCTGAAAATGTAATGCAAATATAGGAAGTTCGAGGGATCGGAAATTGAAATATTCAGAAAAGTTTTAAAATTCTGAAATTTTGGAATTATTGAATTCGACAGTTCTGAGAGTCAGAGTATCTAAGAATTAAAGATTATTAGTTTTTAAGATATTCAGGTTTGATGTCCCAAAGGATTCTAGAACTACTGAATTCTGGATTGAAAAGTTATGAATTCTGACAAGCTCAAGACATCAAACTTCGGAAATTCGCAGTTTCAAGAAGTTACAAAATTCATTACATATTTTCCTAAGTTCGATCATGCGAAGACGCCTATTCCTCAGAATTCAGATTGATTTTAAAGTGAGAAAATTCAGAACTTTAATGAATTCCTGACTCGTGGATTTTGAAAATTTTTAGATTCTGATTATCCGAAGTTTTTAGATTCAGAAGTCTTGAGATTCCGAAAGTTTCGTCAATTCTGAAAACCGGAAAATCTCCCAAAGGATTCCAGAATTCTTGATTTCTGACATTCGAATTTTCTAATTCGGACATCCTAAAAACATAAAATTTTGAAAATTCACGGTTTCAAGAAGTTATGAAATTTGAAACTTATTCTTCCAAGTTCGATCTTCTTAGTTATTTCTAAGATTCTAATTTCTTAAAGGTGGTAGGACACCTCAAAAAAAGTTTTGCTCAAATTTTGCCAGAATGTACCTTAGGTGGACTCGAACCTGTGGGCGCTTTGCTACGGGTGCAGCACCACTACCGGCTGCGCCACGCGGACGCAAACGGGCGCGACGACCAAGGGCGTATAAAAGGAGGCATGAAAATCGCCTGCCCCCCATTTTGCGAGCTGTCTCACCCCCTTTAAAGTTTTTAGATTCTAAAAAATTCGTCAATTTTGAAAACCCAAATAATCTGAGAATGTGAGATTCCCCGTTTTTGAGATCTTGCAATCTTAATATTCCAAAGGATTCTAGAACCCTCGAATTCTGGATTTCAAAGTTTCTTTTTCTGGCAACTTCAGGACATCAAATTTCAAAAATTCACAGTTTCAAAAAATTATCAAATTGAAAACACATTTTCTCATGTTCGATCCTTCGCTGGAATTCAAACTGAAAAGCATTTCTTACTGCCTCTTGGAGACTCGGCTCTTTAGATTCTAGTTTTCCGAAGTATTCCAAACCCTTTTGGATTTCAAAGTTTTTTATTGACAGCCTCAAGACATCAAATTTCAGAAACTCACAGTTTCAAGAAGTTTTAAATTATTTTTTTTTTAATTTCCCAACTTCAATTCGACCATGATCCCCCATATTTCAGAACGCCGTCCGTCACAACCTGTCCCTCCACAAATGCTTCCAACGCGTAGAACAAAACGTAAAAGGAGCCGTATGGACCGTAGACGATTCCGAATTCTATCGAAGACGTCCAAATCGCTCCTCAGCGACCCGAAGTCAACCACAAACCCCTCTTCCAGACGATGTAAGTTTTATCCCCCAGTGCATGTTTAGATAGCAGGTTTTCGTTGCTTTTTAGAGTTCGCTTTTGTCATTCCGTAGTGATTGTCTCTCTTATTGCCAGATAAAACTAACCTCTTTATATTAATGTTAGTATCTTACCCAAACGTAGATAACAGTCAAAACAATGTTAAAAAGCGAACTTTGAATTGACACTTTTACCTCAAAAACGAAACATGCTCTTTGAAAAAAAAGACGAAAAAAGAGCGCCTCTCGAGAACCACCATTGTCAATTCAGATTTCGCAGCATAAATTGTTTGACTCCCACGCTTTGAGCTCATTTTTGGAAATGCAGAACTTCGATCCGGCACAACTATCTGGCGATCAATTCCAGCTGAATGGCAATCTTGACAGTGTTTTGTCGTTGCTAGGTGAGTAGATATTTCAGAGTTTTTTCGGATTTTTGAAGTCTCGATTTTCAGCAAATGCAGATGTAAACAATCCACTGCAAATGCTATCGGCGGCGGCGGTGGCTAGCAATCATTCCGGAAGTTTAGATGGAGGACAGTTGAATAATGTGAAAGAAGAATTGATGGATGTGGTGGAGCAGCATAATGGGCATACGCTGAAAGGTGAGAGTTGCTTCAATAACTTTGTATAGATATTTTAGTTGTCAGTTAACTTTCCCCTGGAATATCCTAAAGTAGGATTGCAGTTTTTTTGGAAATGATCGTCCCAATTCCAGTTTATATGAAAACTTTTTTTTTCAAAAAAATCGATAAAAATGAAAAAATGAATTTTCAAGATTCTTTGTTCTAAAAAATGTAGAATTTTTAGTATATTCGAATGCACTTAATATCGCTCGAAACGGACCATTTTTAAGCGAATTATAAGCGTTTGAAGTTTTCGTGAGAGACGCAGACACTGTCTCGTTTCTCTGCGTCTCTACGACAGCGAGAATGTCTGCTTTCTCTGCGTCTCTCTTCTATCAACTTCAAACGCTTATAACTCGCTTCAAAATTGTCCGTTTCGAGCGATATTTGGCGCGTTCGAATCAGCAAAAAATTCTACATGTTTCTATAGATTGGAAAAAATTTAGTTAGATTGGAAAAAAATTTAGTTGAAAATCAATTTTTTGAGTTTTCACGATTTTTTATGAAAAATATTGTTTGGAATTGTGACGATCGTTCGGGCAAAAAAATGACTGAAATCCCACTTCAAATGCTTCTAGAATTCTTCAGAATAACGCTTGTCCCCCCTCGCCCTCATAACCGCTTTTTCAGAAATCTCCCAAAACCAAATCTGAATCCAAAAATTCTTGCAGTGGCCGGACAACACCTTCAAAAAGCCAACAAGCGGCCAGCATCGGCGAATCCATCTACAGTATGCTGATGACTTGTTATATAGTAATTTATTGTATAACAAGTTATTTAGGGTATTTATATATCATCTAGGATATTCACTTTTTGCTCTTTTTTCTCTCTGCAATAACATTGGCATTTTTACAGTCCCCCCTACCATGTTTTGTGCTCCTCTTCATTTTTTTGGCTTTTCCCTACGGTCTCATAAAATGCGTCCCTGTTAGAAAGTATCCTTTTCATATTCTCTTCAATTATTTCCAAAAAAAGAGCATTCGATTGTTTTTTCATCGATCCCGACACCCACATTTTGATCTGCTACCATCTTTCCCATTCGTTTTTTTATTTCATTCTCTTGTCAGGGTCTCCGTTCCTCTAATCTCTCTTCCAAATCCATCTCGATTCATTTGTTTTTGTTATGAATCTGAAACTGTTGTCAGATTTCTTTGTCCTCTAATATTACTGGAATACCTCCCTCAAATCGATGCTCTCTCTTCTCCGTCTCAGTCCATTTTTTTCTGTGTCCCCCCGGATTTGCCTTCCACACACAATTCAAGAACTTTATACGCAAGTTGTGACATTGTGTGATGAACCCCTTCTGATTGATTTGAATTTGAATCCATTTGTGACAAAACAATCAAAAAATTTGCCCATTTTTCTCTTTCGTTTATATCAAAAAGCTAATGAAATACCTCAAAGTTGCAATTGGATTAATTTCGCTCTGTACATTGTAAAAAATACATTTGAAGAAAGTTTAAAAATTTGGTGGAACAGCAACATTTTAACTTTTCTGAAAATCCTGAAAACTGAAGCTAATCATAGTGTAAACGGATTCTGATATTCCAACTGTTCTATTTTCTCGGCATATCGCCCTAACTTTCTGCATCATTTTTGGAAACTTTCTGCAGCAGGTCTGCGTACTGTTATTTGAACATTTACAGAAAGTCGCTGAAACTGCTCTAGAAAGTCGGTAAACTTGCTGCAGAACGTCAATACGTGATGCCTCTTTTCCTTTTTCGTTTTTTTTCTATATGATTTCATCGGAAAAAACAACATTGTAAGGGTACAAACTGTTTATTTAAACAAAGATTGAAATACAATTGAAAGGAAAAAATATAAATAATTAAAATTATCGAAGATTATTGATCTCCTGATGCTCTCGATTTCCTCGGACGTCCTTGGATTTCCTTGGTTTTCCTTGGGTGATTCCTTGATTGATGAAGCTGCAATTAATGCAAAATATTTTCCCGTCAATTGAAACTGTAAAACTTACTTTTTTCATGACGAAGATTCTGGCTCGACTGAACTCCCAGGTCACGATTAAACCATCAACCTAAAAGTTACATTTTTTTTCTAAATTTGAATCCAAACATATTTGCTTACCTAAAAATCGCAGTTGGTACTTGTTTCTCCCTTTGGCGATGAATTTTTAAAACAGAATAACTGTTTTAAACGGAAAACTTTGTATAAAGTCGTAGAAATTGGTGAGAAAACAAAATTAAAACATACGCATCGCAAGCACGCAGCGCTTCCAGAGGCATGAAAAATGCTGCAGAAAGTCGGGCAGATCCTAAACACAACAGAAATGCTGCGCAACTCAAACTGCTGCAGAAAGTTTGAAAGTTGATGTGCTGCAGAAAGTCGACGCTCCCCATTTTCACAGAAAAAAAGCGTCTGACACCAGGAAAGTGATGCAGAAAGTTGTGGGATGCCTCAAAACGATCCAGAAAGTCTAGAAACCCCCTATAACGCTGCAGAAAGTTGTGGGGAAATCCCGAGTTGGTTGATTTGCGTCCGAAAACAGGCCTAAAATATGAACTGTCGTAGGGTTTGACGCATGATACGCAGACACTATAACTGACTCGCTCATGTAAAAAAATGCACTGATTTTCCATGAAAAAATTATGTCCTCACACCTCTAAGAACAACGATCGATGGTAGTTTTTTGACGAATTTCAACATAAAATTTTGAAAACAGGAAAACTTTTTCTTCCAAAAAATACCGAAGCTCTAACTCAATCCTGAAAATGCGCTGAATTCTAGCTGTGGTTTTTTTCAAGTTGCAGAATTGAAAAAGGTACATTGCCAAGACAGTTGACTGCAGTTTGGAAACCCAGTAATTTTCAAATCTCGTCAGTTTGCGCATCGAAAATCTGTATGTAGACCAATTATTTTATTTAGTTCCAGACGATAGAATATCTTCATTCAAAAACAGTAAAAAACTGTATTTCTGTGTAAGCAACAGATCATGAATTTGAACCCATTCGAATTGGAATCCATTTGTGACAAAAAATCGAAAAAATTTGCCCATTTTTCTCTTTCGTTTATATCAAAAAGCTAATGAAATACCTCAAAGTTGAAGTTGGTTGTTTTTGGGCCTTTCATTGTAAAAAATACATTTGAAGGAAGTTTAAAAATTTGGTGGAACAGCAACATTTTAATCTTTCTTGCACTCTTGTGAACTAAAGCTGTAGATAGTGTAAACGGATTCTGATATTCCAACTGTTGTATTTAGGTTGATTTGCGTCCGAAAACTGGCTTAAAATATGAACTGTCGTCAGGTTTGACGCATGGTACGCAGACACCATAACTGACTCGCTCACGCAAAAATGCACTGGTTTTCCCCGAAAAACTGATGTCCTCACACCTCTAATAACAACGATCGATGGTAGTTATTCGACGAATTTTAACATAAAATTTTGAAAACAGGAAAACTTTTTGTTCCAAAAAATACCGAAGCTCTAACTCAATCCTGAAAATGCGATGAATTGTAGCTATGGTTATTTTTTAGTTGCAGAATTGAAAAAGGTACAAAAAGGTCCAAGAAAGTTAGACTACAATTTTTCCCTGGGAACATAGTAAATCTCGTCAGTTTGCGCAGTGAAAATTTATACGTAGACAAATCATTTTTTTAGTTCCAGACGATCGAATATCTTCATTCAAAAACAGTAAAAATATTTGTATTCATGTGTTAGCAATAAATAATTTTTCAAAAATCAATTTCTCCGCATTCTCAGAATCGGAAAGCGGCGTTGTCGTGCGCCTCGGCGTACTCTCTGAACTCGTCTTGACGCTTCTTTTTCATCAGTGATTGACCTGAAAAATTGAAAGTTTTCGCAGTTTCATTGTGACCGGATTTTCAGTAGATTTTCCATCTTCGTGTTGAGTGACTCAGTTCCTACATACCAACACATCCATAGACTCCACTGAAAAGATAAAGGAGAATAATAAGACCGGATGCTCCGATGAGAATCGACAAGAAGACCATTCTCTCGTTTGGTGTGAAACAGTAGAGTCGAAGGATTCCTCCCAGTGAGGGATCCGACCATGTGCAAG
The DNA here is from genome assembly GCA_963966625.1 of Caenorhabditis zanzibari. NCBI lineage: Eukaryota > Metazoa > Nematoda > Chromadorea > Rhabditida > Rhabditidae > Caenorhabditis > Caenorhabditis zanzibari. The sequence goes on from OZ016471.1 coordinate 5,669,151, forward strand.
TATCCGTTACATAGCTGGAATTTCAGGGAGTAAGATTACTGTAGAATAACTGGCTCTGTTCGCGTTTAGTGGTCCCATGGGATTTTAGTGGTCCCATAATATTTTAGTGGTCCCATGGCATTTTAGTGGTCCCATAATAGTTTAGTGGTCCCATAATATTTTAATGGTCCCATAATATTTTAGTGGTCCCATAATATTTCAGTGGTCCCATAATATTTCAGTGGTCCCATAATATTTTAGTGGTCCCATGAGGCTGGTACAGTCTTGTCGCAATATATTCAAAATTTGCGCCGGTTTTCATTAGTGCTCGTATCAATTGTCTGGATTTTTGTGTTTGACCATCTACAAATGTAAAGAGACCATCAACATCTCACAGACTCGTATAAATCCATACACGAGACTTCCACACATCTACTCCTGTCGTGTGAATAGGAGAACCTTGGACTCTACTCGAGTTGAATGGCCCATAGAAATTGAATGACACCATCCCAGTTGAATGACCCCAACAATTTTTATCCCTTGTAGATTTGGAATTCCAATCAATGTAGTTATTTTCTGAATTTTTTTGTGTTCTCATAGAATATTATTGTGGTTCCTTCTTACATCCTGTATTACTCGGTTTTTTAATCTTTCGTGTGTGAAATTGAAATCTTGCACTTTCCCAGTAGGATCTGTGCCTCTATTGCAGAATAGAGGTCAAAAAAATGGGTCTACTGGAAAAATAGGGGTCCCTTGAGGTCCCTCAAAAAAATAGAGGCCCCTTCAGGTTCTTCGAGAAAAACAAGTGTCCCTTCGTCCTAGTTTATAGCAGCTCAAAAAAATTGGGGTCCCTTCAACTGCCTCAGAAAAAATTGGGGTGTCTTGACTATTTTTTTGTTCTTGACTATTTTTTGAAGTTGATTTTTAAAAACTAATAGCCTTTTGACGGAGTGAACCATAACCCCATTCCACTGAATAGGCTTACTAAAAAACCCCCAGATCTTTGGCAATCGTCCCTATAGTAGCTTTCTTCACAAGAATCACAATTGTAGAGTTTTTAAAAAACTTAAAAATCAACTTTAAAACATAATCAAAGAAATGGAAACCTAGCCATCTGAACGGACCCCTACTGTTTCCGAGACAGTTGAAAGGACACTTATTTTTTTCGAAGAACCTGAAGGGACCTCAAGGGACCCCTATTTTTCCAGTAGACCCATTTTTTTGACCTCTATTCTGCAATAGAGGCACAGATCCTACTGGGAAAGTGCAAGATTTCAATTTCACACACGAAAGATTAAAAAACCGAGTAATACAGGATGTAAGAAGGAACCACAATAATATTCTATGAGAACACAAAAAAATTCAGAAAATAACTACATTGATTGGAATTCCAAATCTACAAGGGATAAAAATTGTTGGGGTCATTCAACTGGGATGGTGTCATTCAATTTCTATGGGCCATTCAACTCGAGTAGAGTCGAAGGTTCTCCTATTCACACGACAGGAGTAGATGTGTGGAAGTCTCGTGTATGGATTTATACGAGTCTGTGAGATGTTGATGGTCTCTTTACATTTGTTGATGGTCAAACACAAAAATCCAGACAATTGATACGAGCACTAATGAACAAACTTTGAATATATTGCGACAAAACTGTACCAGCCTCATGGGACCACTAAAATATTATGGGACCACTGAAATATTATGGGACCACTGAAATATTATGGGACCATTAAAATATTATGGGACCATTAAAATATTATGGGACCCCTAAACTATTATGGGACCACTAAAATGCCATGGGACCACTAAAATATTATGGGACCACTAAAATCCCATGGGACCACTAAACGCAAACAGAGCCGAATAACTATTAGAAGAAATGTAAAATCTTACGTGACTTTCTGCACATTCTGATAGGAAATGGCAGCGAAAACGATGACTGTGATGGAGATGAGGACTCCGATTGTGTTGGAGAAGTGGTATAGGTTGGACTGAAAAAATGTATTATTGCTTGTTGTATTAGGGGTATTTTTACAGCGTTGAGCCCAGTGTAGTCGAGCTCGCTATGCATGTAAAAACATCCAGAATATTATATTAGCGGCTCAGGGGTTGGCGACGGCGTAATTGGAATTCAATACTGAGTTTTCTTTCGAAAAGTGAAATTTCATGGTATTAGTGAAACAGAAAATAATGAGGAGCAAAAACTATATTTTTGAGGGAGGTTATAGGAAAGTTTTCGTGGAAATTGTTTTGTGCAAGTGCGACGTTTCGAAAGCAAACATCTAGTTCATCGGAACATTTTCTAGAAAGAGTTGGAACCACAAAAATTCTAGTATGTTTAGGCAATAATATTAAAGGAGGATTCCAGGCAAAAATTTGTATTGCTTTAAAAGATGCAGAATTTCTCGCTGATTCCGAATATCCCAACGAAAACGCTCAAAAGTCCCTTCAACATCCCGAAAAACCGCTTCAAAGCAACACTGCAAGCGCGTTTAAGTTTTCGCCACTTCGGCGAATTTTGGCCACGGCCACCGAAGGCACCTCCGGGTTTAATAGGGGTCTGTTTGAAACAATTTTTCGGGTTGTTTGAGGCATTTTTAAGCTTTGTCGTTGTGATATTCGAAATCAGCGCAAAGTTCTGCATCTTTTAAAGCAATACAAATTTTTGCCTGGAATCCTCCTTTAAACTTTTTTCTTTGAATCGGAAATGTTATTCGAATGAACGGACATGAATCTTGAGAACTTGTAAAGTATTGGAGACAGTAACCTCTTGGATATACAGATTTTCAATGTTTTCTATTCCCAGAAGTTTATTTTTAGACAGCCTTTACTTCGTTCTTGTTCTCTCGTTTATAGCCACTCACCAAAATCTTCTCCTTCTTATACGAGTTTCCATGTCCCATCGACAACACCACCTGACTGGATAGTATAAATACTCCAGCAACAAACGATACAATATAACAAACATTCTCATTCGACTTAACCGAACTCAATCCCAACCCACGACCCCATAACATCCATGTGGCAATAATGGTCATTGCGATGGCTGGATATCTCGAAAGGAAATAACAAAGACGTTGATATCCGAGTGAAGAGTTATTATAAAGAGCCAAACGATCCACATCGGCTGGAGTCTCGGGCACAATTGCAGTTTGGGATTTTGGAGATTCCGCTTCGAAATTCGGAGTGATCATTCTCGGAGGTTGCAATCCAATGACTTCTGCAGTAGCTGGATAATCGGATAATCTGATGAAGTCGTCTCGATGGTCTGCAGATGCGATGGCTCGTTCTCTAGCGTAATCTCTCGCAGAGATCGTATTCCCATAGTCCGTATTAGTGTCCACGAATCTTGGAAGATTCGATACATCGGTTCGGATTCTCAATGGAGCCGTAGAGTAACCAGTCATTGGAGCATACGATCTCGGGGCTCTTTCTCTTTCGGCAGTAGAGGATAAAAGGTTTCCGAGATAGAGTGGACTGTCTATTTCGGATAGTCGACGAGTTGGAAGATGATCAGTGATGTAGGTGGGAGAGGTGAGCACATCGTTGCTGCGGGGAAGAGTTGAAGCGTGGGCTGGAAGAATAGTTTTGAAAAATTTCGTAAAGCATTGTTTTGAACTTAAAGTAGGATTACAGTCATTTTTTATTTGTACTCAAATGATCGTCCCAATTCCAGCATTTACGAAAATAACAATATTTTTGCACAAAAATCGTTAAAACTCGAGGAAATCGATTTTCAAAACGCCAACTTACATTTTTTCTAACCTATTTCAATGAATGTAGAATTTTTTGCTGATTCGAATGCACCTAATATCGCTGCTCAAAACGCAGTATGAACATTTTTATGAACAAAATTGCACTTTGTCGCGCCACCCGCTGCCGATTTAAATCTGCTGTCGCGCTCGCCGCTGAATGCTCATACGTATTCAGCGGGCGGCGCGACAATTGAAAATTTGTTCATAAAAGTTTTTCTAGAGCGTTTTGAGCATCGATATTAGGTGCATTCAAATAAGCGAAAAATTCTGCATTCATTGAAACAGGTTAGAAAAAATGTAAGTTGGCGTTTTGAAAATCGATTTTCTCAAGTTTTAACGATTTTTGTGCAAAAATATTGTCATTTTCGTAAATGCTGGAATTTGGACGATCATTTGAGTACAAATAAAAAATGACTGTAATCCTACTTTAAGTTTTCAACATTTTATTAATCGAACCTCGACTCTAATTGTAAATTAACAATTCAAAACAGAATTCTTTGAGAAGATTATCTTATTATTAAGTTTTTTTCGAAATTTTGAAAGTGTGTCGTTTCGCCAGTACGAAGTTTCGAAAGTACGAAATTCCGAAAGTACGACGTTTCGTAAGTGCGACGTTTCGAAAGTGTGACGTTTCGCAAATGCGACCAGAAGTATTTTTTCAAAATGGGGTGAAATTTTTGCTTTTCAAACGTCGCATTTCCGAAATTTCGCATTTTCGAAACGTCGGACTTGCGAAACGTCACACTTTCGAAGTGTCGCACAAGCAAACAGTAACACTTTCGAAATGTTGGACTTTCGAAATGTCTGCTTCCGAAATGTCGCGGAGCCGAAAAAACAGCTCACATTTCAGAGCCTTCATATGTATCTGACTGAACTGGCGTTTTTTCGGGTATAAAATTTGTGCTTTCGAAATGTTACACTTTTAAAATTTTACATTTGCGAAACGTCATACTTCCGAAATGTCGCGGAACTTATTTTTCTCATATTTATCGAAGCCGATCTAGCCTATCTACTGTTTTCCAAATTTCAGTTTTTTTTCGGTTTCAACTTACTGGTAAATCACAATTTTATCTCGTTTCCCAATAGTCCTGAGACTCGACTAGCATTTGAAAAATGAATGAATCATCTAAGTGAGTCATCAATAAAATTTCAGAACACCCACTGATATTTTCGAAAAATTTTCCGTTTCAAATACAATTTTTCCAAAATTAATTTTTTGCAAACAATTTTTTGTGTGTCTTCCAAAATACGTATTTCTAAAAAGGGATCTACCGTATCCAATATTTCTCTAATTTCGGAGGCTTATGAGTCATCGACCCAATTTCAGAACCCCCAATCCAAAAAAAAAACTCACGAGTGAGATAGCTTGCACCATGAAGAGTCGCAGACGGTGGAGCAATCGCGATTCTTGGAATCCGAATAGGCTGCGCTCTGCTTCGTTCAGTCATTTTTACCTGAAATCTCTGGGATTTTTAACTTAAAAATGGAAGTTCGTAATAGTTGCAAGAAATGTTTTATCGAAATACAATCAAAAATCGAAGCTCAGTACGAAACCACCGCCGCCCGCTCGGGGCCGCGTAGCATTTTTACTGATAACGAAAGAAGGAAAATTTTGAAGTATACACATTTACATACACACAAATAAAAATTGAAAGGAGCATACAGCAGAATGAAAAAGGTTGGAAGTGTACACAATAAGAAGAAGGGAAGGTAAAATAGAGACTGAAAATTGTTGAGGTATGAGTAGTCGAAAAAAGGTGTGAAAAGTGGAGAGGGAGTGGGTTGACATGGGAGGATTGATAAGGAGTTTGAGGGTTGGTTTGAAAAAAAATAGGGTGGAATTTGGAAATTTCAGTGAATGAACTATTGATGGGTGGTAGCAAAGTTATGAAATTCCGAGGTCAGTGGAAGTCGATCGAAAATTTTATGTTTTAAGATCTTATCTTAACTTCTAGAAACAGAACATTATTTTTTGTTTCCTTCTAAAATAAATCTGAAACTGTCAGAAATCCAACAAAAACAATTCCATGGAGTGAAGATAGGTACAGGAAACAGAAAAAAACAGCCCCGCGACATTTCGAAAGTGTGACATTTCGCAAGTGTGACGTTTTGCAAAAAGGACGATATTTGAGCCCGCTTCATAGGATATTTAATCGGAGGCTCAGAAGTGCTGTACTGAGAGGTATTTTTCCCCAGAATGATTTGAAGTTTCTGCTTTCGAAACGTCACACTTTCGAAACGTTGCACTTGCGAAACGTCGCACTTTCGAAATGTCACGGAACCAAAAAATCAGATCAAGTTTTGGAATTTCATTGTAGAAGTGGCATTTCATTATCTACCAGCCTGCTTGCCGCAGACTGGATTCGCGGCTTCGCCGCTCAATTTTGCTTAGGAGTCTCGCGTTTTTATACGCCACCGACACCCTCGAGTTTGTTACACCTGTGGCGCAGTTGGTTGTGGGCTGCACTGCCACGCGGTAGTCGCGAGTTCGATTTTGTGGCGCGACAAAATTCTTTAAATTGCGGAAAACTAAAGCGGACACCCTGACCAAGAAACGGACAAACTTTCTAGCGGATTATATATAAGTAAGCTTATTTTGCTTCTAAGCGACATTTGCCCTAATTCCAAAGTTTATTAATCCAGTGAAACAGTAAAAATACAACTAAGTAAAGCATCGCTCCCGAAGCAAAAAGAATTACAGTAGGATTTCAGTCATTTTTTATTTGTACTCAAATGGTCGTCACAATTCCAGTATTTACGAAAATAACAATACTTTTGCACAAAAATCTTTAAAGCTTGAGAAAATCGATTTTCAAATCGAGAAACTAACATTTTCTGACTTATTTCAAAAAACTGTATAATTTTTCCCTGATAAGTAGCAGCGAACGCGACTACTAATACTCGACTACTAATATATACACTCAAGAAATCGACAATTGCCAAAACTTCAAACTTTATTATGCAAGTAAAACAGTGAAAATACATACAAGTAAACCATCAAACCCGAAAAAAAATAAACTAAAATTTAACAACAGTGGTCCCTCGTTTCATACTCATACTTCGTTCGGCTGATTTGATTGGGAAAACAATTTTCATACATGGAAAATACATGGAGATTTGCTCGGTGAGCAAACGACGATACTCCTCACTTCGAAAGAAACAGACGTACGCGTTTTGAGAATAGGCTGCCATGGCTGGGATTACCTGGAAATTAAGGAATTTAAAATGTTATGGGAGTAGTTTTGAAAAAAGTCAATTGAGTTAAAAGCAGAGTGAAACAGAAATGAAATAGTCTTGACTAAACTTGGCAACATTTCGAAAGCGCCCTTGCGAAAAGTTACACTTTCGAATCGTCACACTTTCGAAATGTCGCGGAGCCCTAAATTCAAAGATAAAACCCGCAAACTCCCACACTAATCACTTTCGTGTCCCCCCGCAAAAATAAGTCATTCATAAATCTCATTTCCTGATCCACGACAATTGAATCTAATCAATCAACTTTTGCAACTAGCACGCGTCTTTCTCTAAAAATGACTCACATTATAATTTTGAATCAACGCAATGGTTTCCGGATTCACTTTCAGAAAGGATACCATTGTGGCGAGGCCTGTGGAGAAGAATCGAGTGAACAGGAAGATTACAATGAGGACTTTCAAGGTTCGAAGGGCTTTCTTTTCGATGAGACGAATGTCGGATGAGTTGTGGCGGACTGAAAAAAATTGTTGAAGTACTGACTATTGAAGCAAATAGTAGAAAGCATTATCAAGAAGTTGAAACGGCGATTATTTTCTGTTTTCACAGTGAGTACCGTAATCTATTGTAGAAGAAAAATAGTTCCGAATTCTCAAAATGGATCATAACATCTGATTTGAAACATATTTTGTGAGACAACTTTTGACTAGGATTCTAATTAGACTAATTTCAATCCGTTTGAATTTCAAGGTTTGCTTATTTTGAGCTCATCGGGATGCTCTTCTAATACATATCTTACGGTATCTGGTATAGCAAAACGCAAGTATTAGGTTGGCAAGTATGAAACCGGATTTTTGGTATGGAAAAAAATTTATTGTAAAATCGGAACTTTATAACTTCAATCTAAAATATATTCACCATCATTATCAATGACTTGTTGCCAACGAACACGCAAAGAATGGATGCCTCTATGGAAAAACTCCGGTGGCTGCGATGGGAAATACGAGTCTACCCATTTTTCGATTTCGTCGTGGTTCTTGAAATGTTTCTCGGCCAAAAAGTGCTGCATTGACCGGAACAAATGGAAATCCGATGGAGCTAGATCTGGGCTATATGGCGCATGAGGGAGAACTTCCCAGCCCAAATCTTCGATTTTCTGTGCGGTGACATTTGCAACATGCGGACGGGCGTTGTCATGAAGCAACTTGGTGGAGGTGGTAACTACTCCTTTCCGGTGAAGAGCTTCATCGACTCGTTCAATTTGGCGTCTGTAGACATCCGCAGTAACCGTCTGACCCGATTTTAGTAGCTCAAAATAAACGACACCTTTACTATTCCACCAAACGCAAAGCATAACCTTTTTCCATGAAATTCCGGTTTTGGGGTAGGTTTCGGGTGTTCGCCAACGTCTAGCTACTGCCCTTTTCTTGTAGTGTTATCGTAACAAATCCATTTTTCATCTCCAGTCACAATCGAGTCGAAAAATCCGGAATTCTTGGCGCGACGAAGAAGAATTCCAGCAGTTGATACTCTGGTTGCTTTGTTGGTATCATTGAGTTCATGCGACGTCCATTTTCAACACCTATTCGTTTTGCCAATCGTGTGCAAATAAGTTTCAATAGTGGTATGAGTGCATCCGAACTGCTCAGCAAGTTGGCGTGTGGTTTGACTTGGATCCGATTCAATGGCTTGCTTTAAAACATCGCTATCAATGGTTTGTGGTAGATGGCCACGTCCGCGGTCCTCAAGGTTCTCGTCGTTATTTTAGAATCGTTTAAACCATTCATAAACTTGAGTCCTAACCATGGCTTCATCGCCAAATACTTTTGACAATGTACGAAGAGATTCAGAAGCCGACTTGCGTTGCTTGAAGTCGTACCACAAGCAAGCGCGCATGAGGATTTTTCGGTCGCACATATCTGGAGGATTTTTTAATGAAGTTGAACAGATAAAAACTAGCAAATAATATATGAAACGATGCGCAATAAAACGCTCTTTCGAATGAGGTAGATCCCAAAATAATCCATTTTCTTTTCTTCGAGTAACAGTCAAAGAAAGACGAGTCCGGTTTCATACTTGCCAACCTAATAAAACAGCAAATCAAATACTCACGTTTAACTGAAAGCAGTCCAAGTGCGCACGAATAGAAAATAACTGTTAGAAACGAGAAAGTGAGCATAATCTCGTACCACCATTCTCGAACCAATGGTACCATTGATGCTGGTGGGTTGCACATCTGAAAAATTTTAACAATTTTGATTTTTAATTTTTTAATGCATCAAAATAGAGATTGAATTTTTAGGATTTCAGTTCGAACATGATAGGTAATTGAAACAGATAAATTTTTGCACAAATATCGAAATTATGCCAAACTAGTTGAAGTTATTACAATTATATTTTTTCTCAAGTGATCATCCCAGTTCCAGTATATACGAAAACAGTTTTTTTTTTCATAAAAATCGTTTAAATTTGAAAAAATCAATTTTCAAATCGCAAACTATCATTTTTTCTGAACTATTCCAAAAAATATAGAATTTTTCGATTCGAATGCACCGATTATCGCTGTTCGAAAGTCTATAATGAAAATTTTCCGTCAACTTTTAACTCTTTTGTACTGAAATTTTTAGAAGTCGCTCAAAAATTTTTTCTAACGCAAAAACGAGTCAAAACGGACCAGTTTGAAACGAGTTATGAGTGTTTGTAGTTTCAGTGAGAGACGCAGACACTGTCTTGTTTCTCTGCGTCTCTTCAACAGCGAGAGTGTCTGCTTTCTCTGCGTCTCTTTTCCAGAAACTTCAAACGCTTATAAAAAGTTTCATGCTTGGTTTTGATTAGCGATATCAGGCGCGTTCAAATCAGCGAAAAATTCTGCATTTTTTGAAACAAGTTAGAAAAAATGTAAGTTTGCCATTTGAAATGCGATTTTTTGTGAGTTTGTAAGTTCGATTTTTTTTATAAAATGTAAGTTTGCCATTTAAAACTGATATTTTGTAAAAAAAATAAATGACTGAACCCCCACCTTAATGACTCACCTGAATCTCTGCATTATCCAAGTTTAGTTTCGCCGCTATCACTATTCCAAGTGCATAACAAACTGGTAGAAAAAACAAACACACCAAGTACCAAGGAAGATGAAAACTTCGATATTTGAATGGTATGCAAATAGCCAGGAATAGATCCAATGATAGAATACAAATGGTTCCAGTTTGAAGACAATGAGCCATAATTACTGGAAAAGTTGTGTGGAAGCAAATGTTACGGAAGATTTTGTAAGAGAAGAAGGTCGCTGAAATTGGAAGGGTAAAACCATTTTAAAAATGGAAGAGTTGGTTACCTAAAATACCGTAACCCATATTGACGAGCTCGAAGAAGAGACAAATTGTGTGGAAAAGTGCAAGGCACAGCATTATACATCCTGGAAGTAAGCTTATTATTTTCTGATTAAAAAACGATTTCACAGAAAAAATTTAATGTTCTTGGAGAAACGGTAAACTTTTTTTTTGAAAACTCACCAAAATTCGACCTCAAAATCTTGTTCCTCAATATCACAGCAATCAAATTCAAATTTCCAAATAATCCAAAAATTTCGAAAATCAAAACTATCGAGTAGATAACAATCCTATGCATTCTGTACTCGTCCTGAGTGCTCATATTAATCCAGCATTACTAAAAAGAAAAAAACGAGAATAATATTCTTTCCAGACAAGCATGAAAAGGGGGCGGAGCCTCCAAGGGGGAGTGTAATGAAGTTTATTTGGTGGCAGAGAACATGAGTAGAAAATTCTTTATTTTTCTGGATGCTGACGCGTTATACGTGAAAATGAAGAAATTAGATGCTTCCAGAAATACGAGAAGTGATGAATGGAGCAGAATTGTGTCAAGAAGGCACTAATGAGGACCTGATTTTTGATTTTTGTAGGTCAGAAGTAAGGACGTCGTAGTACTACATCGTGATGAATAGTTTAAATTTTGACGATATCCATGACTCTTTTTAAATGTCAATGAAATGTTTTTCAACAGTTCAAATAATACAAATTAGGTGAAACGGGAAAATCTCATAGTACGAAAAATTTTCAAGTGGAATCTCAGTAATTTTATATTTGAACTTGAATAATCGTCCCAATTCCAGTAATTACGAAAATAACATTTTTTTGACAAAATATCGTTAAAACTCGGAAAATTCGCATTTCACATAGCTAACTTATTTTTCGTTGATTCGAATGCACCTAATATCGCTGCTCAAAACGCAATTGAAGTGCAATCGATGCTCAAATCGAAATAGAGAACAATTTGTAGAAAATTTTACATTTTTGGAACTGAAATTTTCAGAAGTCGCTCAAAAACGTTTTCTACCACAAAAGCGGGTCAAAAGGGACCATTTTGAAACGAGTTATGAGCGTTTGAAATTTTAGTGAGAGACGCAGGCACTGTCTCGTTTCTCTGCGTCTCTCTTCTAGAAACTGCAAACGCTTATAAAAAACTTTATACTTGGTTTTGAGCTGCGGTATGAGGTGCATTCGAATCAGCGGAAAATTCTGCATTATTGGGTCAGAAAAATGTAAGTTCGCGATTTGAAAATCGATTTTTTTGAGTTTTCTCGAGTTTTATGAAAAAAAAAATTGATATTTTCGTAAATAATAGAAGTGGAACGACTATTTGAGTGAAAATAAAAAGTGACAGGAATCCTATATTCAAACCAAAAGTTTCCAAATTTTCACAGTTTCACTATTTCCATTTTCATTCTCGTATATTTCTTTCTCAATGCATTCATCTCTAGTAAACACAATCTAGTAAAAACAATCGCAAGAAAAAATTTAGCTAATTTTATTTGTGAACAATTTTTTAGGCTCCGCCCATAACGTTTCCAGCGCAGAAATTTCATTCGTGGGCGGAGCTTGAAAATTTTTTCACAAATAGAGTTGATTAAATTTTTCCTGGTGACCTCCATGAATAGACAATAGCGATTGGTTTCAACCTTTTTTAATCTTTTATAAACACAACAAATAAAAATATCAAATCTTTTTCGAATCCGACCCCTTCTTATTGCGATTCTTCTTCGACTTCAATGGTTTCGTCCGTACTATGGAGGCGCCCGAAATATGCCACTGCTGTCCATCTGCACTCGATTCCCCTGATAGCTTCGGTAACATGGCTCCCAATTTTGGATGGAGTTTCGATATTTGCTCACTGAGTAAACTTCGATACTCGGCACTTCGAAAGTAGCAGACATAGGCGTTCTGGGAGTATGCCATGATTCCGGCGATTATCTGGAATAGTTTCTGTTTCAGATTCAAATCATTTGATGTTTGAAAAAAAATTATTGATTTACTCCCAACATACGTTATAATTCTGAACCAACTGCACAATCTCATTATCCACTCCAATTGCCATCAATGCACTTGCAATAGAAATTGTTATAAATCGGAACATCACAAATAGGAAAATGAGATATTTCAGAGTTTTCAGAGCTTTCCTTTCAATGTATCGAATATCCGCACAATTTCTATGAGCTTTGTAGTAGATCAAAATCAATGCAATGACATAGAAAACTACAGTAAGAATGGTGAAAACCATCATGAAATAGTACCACTGAGCTTTGACAAGAGGGTGAAGAGCTGATGGGGGATTGCACAGCTGAATCGGCTTATCATCCAGATAAATGAATCCGAAAATTACAGCCGTGGTTCCATACGCCACTGGAAGGAAAAACAAGCAAGCGAAATAAACGGAAACGTTGAAATTTCGACACTTCAACGGGAAGAGGATAGTTATTAGCAAATCCAACGATAAAATCCACATGGTTCCAGTTTGAATTGAATTCAAAAATATGTAGGGAAATAGGGTGAGGAAGCAAACTTTACGACGGATCTCGTAGGAATAGGCGGAGGCTTAAAATATTTGGGATTTCGTTGAAAATTTCAACATAAATGAATAATAATATTACCTGCTATACTAAAACTCATATCAATGAGTTCATAGAGAAGGCAAAGAGTATGGACAAAGGCCAGTGTGGCTAGGATGAGTCCTGAAACGAAAAAAAAAAGTTTTACTGGATCTAAAATGAAACTGGGAGTCGATGAACTCTTTGAAGCAGAAAAAAGTTTTATAATAAGATACTAGCCAAAATGAATGGCGTTTTCTGTGAAAACAGGTCAACTTTGAGGGTCTGGAACAGTGGCTTTCAGATATCCAATTTTTCTGAAATTTTGTGGATGTATAAATCAAATCTAGAACTCCATTTTTCTAGTTGACAACTTTTTTATAGGACCACGATCCAGTGAGTTAGGCCTAGTCGAATGACGTCACCTCGAATTTCGTCTCATTTTTGAGCCTTTTGGCTTCCACGCGACCTAACTAATCGGATTGTGGTCCCATGAAAAAGTTATCAACTACAGAAATAGAGTTCTTGAGTTGCTCTATACATCAGCAAAATTTCAGCAAAATCGGATATCTGAAAACCACTTTTTCAGACACTGAAAGTTGACCTATTTCTACTGAAAATGTCATTCATTTTGGCTAAAGACAACGTTGGAGTCATCAGTTGCTATCCGTTTTACGATATTTGTTAACTTACTGAAACTGAATTTTTTCCTGCCCAACTCACCATATTTTGTCCTCAACGACTTCTTCCTAATCGTCAACACAGCCAAATTCAAATTTCCAAACAATCCGAAAACTTCGAAAAATAGAACAATACAATAGATGATAGTTCGATGAATTCGATACGTTTCTTCCGAGATCATTCTGACTAATAGTGTCATTTTTAATAGCGAGGTGAAGAAGAAGCGAGAAAAAAGATTCCTACTAATTGGAATTAGAGTACGAGAGAAGGGGTAATGAGAAAAATGAGAAGACTGTAAAGAATATAGAAAATAATGAATCATTTTTTTAGCATCTGATTTTCAGATAACTTTTAGAGATGAGCAATCATTATTATAAACTCAATCGAAAAGAAAACACAGTTTCGAAAATTTTGTAAAACCACATCATAATTTATGTACTGCTGTAATTCTCAAGGTTCGTATATTTTTTCATCTAGCCATCATTCTGATTTCGACTTTATATTTCTCGGAACAGAATATTCAAGTGACCTATTTTTCTTTCCTTTTTCCTTCTAGAAGTCAGTCATCATAACAGCAAAAGTCAATTACCGGGGGTCCCCTATTGTTAAGGAAACCAAATTTTTTCATTTCTGTTGTAGATTGAGCTCTCATAATTTTTCGTGATTCAGAATCAATTGAAATTTTGATGGGTAAGCTACCAGTTTTGATGCACTGCTTAATCCCACCAAGAAAACCATAACTTGAATAAAAGCGTTGTTATTGCTGTTATTTATATTTCAAAAAGTGGAGGTCATTCTGGAACTCCATTCTTAGAAATAATGCTAACCTAATAACTTATTTTCTATGCTAGCAAAAACAAAACAATAGTCCAGTCTGGCTCTAAACTAAACAAAATTAATATTCTGATCTTTTACGTGACAATCGAATTCTGGCGGCAAACTATGAATAGACGAAATTAGCAGTGTAGTCTTTGTGCTCCTTACTCATTGGGGACTCCGGATCAGCACGTTTTAGAATAGATCGCACATTTTTGAACTTTTCAAATAAGGTTTTAGGTGTCTGGAATTCATTCAGGGACAAGGGGGATTCTGAAATTCCGGGTGCCACTATAAAAAGTACAAAATTATTTTGAAACTATGATTTCATTATTGCCACTGTTTCATGGCCTTAACCTAAAAGCAACTGTTTGTATTCAGCATTGCTTTGTGGTCAGTCTTTAGCCGAAAAGGAATTCGTTTGAAATGCCAAATTACAGAAAAGACAAGCAATAATCATGACCAAAAAACCGCTCCAACTGACACGCGTGAGCGTGTCAGTTGTAATGTATGCGTATCATGCGTCAAACCTTACGACAGTTCATATTTTAGGCCTGTTTTCGGAGACCGTACAAATCGGAAAGATTGCAAATCCGCAAGATTACCAAAGCGCAAGACACAAATCGGCAAGACGCCAATCGGCAAGAATTTTCAAAAATTTTTATACACCATCACGTCAAAATGCACAAAAACACCGAAAAGTGCAGCGATTTGAGTGTAAACCGTACTAAATTTTTCGAGAAAGTACGGTTTTCGGTCAAATTCTTGCCGATTGGTGTCTTGCCGATTTGTGTCTTGCGCTTTGGTAATCTTGCGGATTTGCAATCTTTCCGATTTGTACGGTCTCTGTTTTCGGACGGAAATCAACCAAAATAGAAGAATTGACATAGCAGACACCGCTTACTGAAATATTAAAAGTTTCGAAAAAAAAAGAAAACAATGAAAAACTGTAATTTTTGGTATTTTTTAAACTATGGATCAAGTTCTGTCTGGTAAGCTCTGCGAGCCCAACCTTTCGAAATAAATTGGTCCTTTGACATCTAGTGTCTACCATGCATCAAACCTTACGACAGTTCATATTCTGAACCTATTTTCGGGCTGAAATAAACCAAACTAGAACAATTGGCATATCAGATTACGCTTACACTATTTATAGCGTCACTTCACAGGAACTTCAGAAAAAATTAAAATTTTTCCGTTTCACCACCTTTAAGATTGTTTTAAAACATATTGTGGCGGTTAAATGCAGCTGGACCTGCGCCACCGCACTCCAGTGGAAAAATCACCGTGTCGGGACCTTCTATCACAGGAGTGCGGTGGCGCAGGTCCAGCTGCATTTTACCGCCACAATATTTTGATGAAAATGCGGCGGTTAACACTCTCTGTAACGATCTGGCGAGAAAACTTCGAAACGCCGAATTCCACAAAAGTTCAATTTTTCAAACATCAGAAACTGTAAAAAACTTCCAAAAATCTTTATTCATTTTCAATATTCATCCGATAACATGAATATGACTTGTATAGTTATGCGGAGTCGACGAAGTCTCCGCTGGCTCGACATGAGCCATTTTGAAGAAGGAGTGCTTGATGAATTTACGATATGGAGTTACAAAAATGAACGAAGCGAGAGGGGATAAAAAGGGAATGAGGAGGAAAGAAGAGAATGTGAAGTACTCGAGAGCCGGATGGTTGTAGATTCCGAATTGACCGACGGCGTAGGAGGCGATACTGAATAGATAGAAACTGGGCATGGCGGCTTGGTAGGTTAGGGCCTGGAATGAGAATTATTGACAAGAACTGAATAACTAGTTACCATTAACAACTGCGAGTGCAAATTCTTTGTATCCTTTGTAATATTGACACCTTGATAACTCAATCTTGAAATTATCTTCTTTCTCAAAATCAGAATGCAAATGTAAACTGGTGTAATCGGAAGAGTCATGTGCAGAATCGTATACATCGCCGAGAAACAGAAGATATTCTTGGTTCCAGTTACAGTATGCCCGGTCAAATTGTACGATGGGAAGGCTTCGTTGAGAATCTCTCGAATCTCGTCAACGTCATC
This sequence comes from Caenorhabditis zanzibari, assembly GCA_963966625.1. Taxonomy (NCBI): domain Eukaryota; kingdom Metazoa; phylum Nematoda; class Chromadorea; order Rhabditida; family Rhabditidae; genus Caenorhabditis; species Caenorhabditis zanzibari. The sequence continues at coordinate 5,685,521 of OZ016471.1, forward strand.
TTGTGCCCAGAGGAAAGAGACCCATTGGAAGAGGGATGGGATGTAGATTATGATGAGGATGAAGACGAGAACGTGACGGCTTGGAGCAGGTTTGTAGAGAATGTAGCAACGGTAGGAGAAGGAGAGGAGAAGGGACCAGAGGGAGTGAGAGAGGAAGTGGAGCATCAGGCTGTAGCTGAAAAGGGAATAGTTGTTTTAGAGAAATCTATTAAAAAAATGGTGGGACAGCAAAATTGTAATTTTTCTGGAATTCCGATAAACTGAGGCTATATGCGGATTCTGATATACGAAATGTTCTACTATGATTGATTTCCGCCCAAAAACAAGCTGAAAATATGCACTGTCGTAAGGTTTGACGCATGGTACGCAGGACACGCTCACGCAAAAATGCACTAAATTCCCCCGCAACTGCCACAAAAACAGTGGTCCCGCCACTTTTGAGGGCGATTCTGGAGTTTCTACAATTTCAAATTATTTTACTGTTTTTGAACACTATTGTTACATGCACCTTAGACAGCAATGACATTAGAAAACTTATAAAAAACTGCAAAAAAAATTTTTCCCCATAGTTGTTACCAATCTCAGAAACTTAAAAGTCTAAATGAAAAATCAAAAAAAGTTTTGCATTTCTAAAGTACAGTAATCAGCGCATTTCAGTACTAAAACTGTGAACCGAGATATCTCATTTCTGGGTGGCAAGCGGCGTCCAAAATTTTTAGGTCTGTCTAAGGAGATGTTATTTAATCATCCTTCCAAGTTTCAGCCAATTCTGAATTTGCAAGGTGTTGAAGTTCCCTTGTGAGAATAACCGAAGCAACTTTAAAATGTTCTGTTTCAATCTGTCGGTATTGCTCACTAACACAGTAAGTTTTCAGTTCGTGGTCGAGTTACGTTGGTCGAGTTACGTGGTCGAAGTAAAAAAACCATACTATTTGATTTGGCACTTATATCTAATGAGACGTGCAGTTGGAACGATTGTAAGCGATTAAGCTCGAACTTACGAATACGTTGAAATCGTAAATTTTCAAGCTATTGGACCGGACTTTCAACTTCGCATTCAAATTTCGGCGAAAGAGGCAGAGAAATGCGTCTTTTAAAGGTGGTGGGACAACAAAATTGTAAGTTTTCTGAAACTTTCGTGAACTGAAGCTATGGATAGTGTAAGCGATTTCTGAAATGCCAACTGTTCTATTTTGGTTGATTTCAGTCCGAAAACATGCATAAAATAAGAACTGTCGTAAGGTTTGACGCATGGTACGCAAACAGACACGCTCACTCAAAAATACACAGAGTTCCCCCGCAATTTCTCTAAAACCCGCTATCTTTGACTAATTTGCGGACTACATTACCAGCAATTCAATTTATAAATTACTGTTTCAGAAAACTCATTAAATCCTTTCAAACATCTACTTCTGTTAAGACATCGCTTTAAAACACTTACGCAACATAGCAAGTAGTCGGTCCAAACCGACTGCACCATCCATTCGATACATACGCCAAAGTGAACCCAGTTGGAATCAATCTTTGTTGAACGAAGAAGTCGAACATACAAGCGAAGAAATCAGTGATAGCGAAATTGACAATCAGCGTGGCATAGGATTTGATGACTCTCGGGGTTTGGAATAGTGCCAAATAGGCGAGAAGTGCATTGAAAAGCATTCCGAGGATTGCGATGATTGCGTGGGCGTAGGAGAAGACTATCGAGAAGTCGATCATTTCTGAAGGAACATTGTTTCAGGGAGAAGTTAACTTGATGAGAAAAGAAAGTTGAGAAGTTTTTGAGCTAGAAAGTTTAAAGCACTGTACTACAGTACTGACCAAAATGAATGCAGTTTCTGCAATTTAAAAAGTATCGCAAAACGGATAGCAACTGATGAGTGAAACACTAGGGGTGCACTTAAGTTCAAAATAGGTCCCACTTGAGGATCTGAAAAAGTGGTTTCCAGAAATCTGATTTTTCTGAAATTTCGCGAATTTTGATAATTTAGAAGCCTTTTGGCTTCTAGGCGTTCTAACTAACTGGATCGTGATCCTAAGAAAAAGGCGCCAATTACAAAAATAGAGTTCTAGAGTAGCATGATATATCCACGAAACTTCAGAAAAATCGAATATCTGGAAACCACCTTTTCAGACCCTCAAAGTTGACCTACTTCAACTGAATTGAATTTAAAAAGTAGTGATCTGTATTGTATTTTTAAAAAAAGCGAAAAATAGTAGAAAAAAAGTAGTTTTCGAGTGGGAAATTTCAGAGTGTTCGAGCAGGTAAGATTTTTGATAGGTAAGATAGTGAAATCCGATTGTATTGGAAAAATTAATAATAAAAATGGCTAGGAACATAAATTTCTGGAGATGTTTTCATGATCGATGGAACCAACGAAAACAAGAAAATATACCTTTTCTATAATATCCAAAATGTTTTTGATTTCTTGGAAGCTTCTGGGCATCTCATTTATGACTATTCATAGATGCAAAACACACTCTATTCATCAGTGTACGTGATGTTTCAGTTCTAGGATTAAAGGAGCAACACTTTTTTCGAAATGAAAATTTCTGGAACTGAAGTCAAAATTCATGGAAAATCTTTATCAACTTTTTGAAACAGTGAAAAAGGTATAAGAAAACTGGAACACTACTTCAGTTTGAATGAAACAAATATATGCAATGACTATGAAAACGAAAAAAAAAGCTGGAACGCTAAATGAGTTTGAAGAAAGATTCCCAATTTTCAATAAATCAAAAAATATATTTTTCTGAATCGTGTTAGCGACTATAACACAATCTAGCACCTCCCAGACTGAAAAGTCACGTAACTTATAATAAGGATTTATGTGGGTTACCTTTCCTTATATACAAAACGAGATGAATAGTCTTTCTGATGAATCACCCGGGAAAAGAAAACTATAGCGGGGGCCCCCGCTTTCAAGAAAGGAACATTCGAGATCTCTTTTGAATTCGAGTCTAATTATCATTTTTGGGTGACACACTCATTGAAAAAGTACCTTATGAGTTCCCAGAGATCTAGGTCATTTTGAGGAAATATGAAAAATGAATAAGGCTTTCGAAAGTTGATCAATGGTCTTTGAAAAGTTTTGGGTTCATCTGATGTCAGTCAATCGAAAAAAATACGAAAATCTTGCAAATCTTGAAAAACATGAATTTTTTGTGTAAGATGAGTAATTTTTGTTCTAGAATAAGTCTAGGATTTTGATTTCAATTATATCGACTACGGTATTCAGAGCATCAAAACTCAAAAAAAGTATTATTATTCCAGAAAATCTGTCAAAAAAATAATTTATTGTTGAATTAGTATTGAATGTTTTTTTCCATATCTAAGAAACCAAGTTTTCGAAACGGTGAAAATTTCACAAAGGTTTTCATGAATCAAAGAAAAACTCAACTCAAAAATGCGCTCCCCTAGCCACTAATATCCTTATTTTATACCCCCATCCTCTACCCTAATCCTCCATTATTCTATTGTTCTAACCCCCTATTTTTGTATGATCATTCGGTTTTTGCTTTTTGAGCTCTTTTAGGGTTCAAAATGCTTTTGGATTCGTTTCCAAGAATCAAGATTGATGGAATTTCGAAAATTGCAAGTGACATGAGAGAAGGAAAGAAGACAATGGAGGAGATAAACGTATGGTATAGTATTCTAGAACCCTTAAAAACATTGAATTTCAGAATGCCCTGTACGATTCGAGTAACTTTGAAAACGGACGTTATCGTCATGCTGAATTGGTGAAAAAGGAATGTGGATCGAAATGTGAATTGATCAACTATGTGGACGCATTCTGGAACAAAACGATGAATGCATTCCAATATTTCGATTCAAAAGGATTTTCGTATTTCACAGAAGGTCTTCATATTTCGGCTCACGGAATTGAACATCTCCGGCCGATTTACTCCACGATTTGCTCTGGTTTATAACTTCTTATTCACTTAATTTTCTTATTAATTCTAAAATCATCATTTGTTAGAAAATAATTATTTTTATCGATTTCATCTTTCTTTACTAATAACATTTGAAAACTTTGTATGTTCGTTTATGTGTTGCAAGCTGTAACTCAGCTCAAGCTGAACGGATTTAGATGAAAATTTTACAGAAGGATCAGAAATTTTTATTACTTGATGCCCGTATGTTCAGATTTTTGATATCTCAAAAATGGAGCAAGTTACGGCTCTTTTCGTGAATTTTCAGTACTAATTTCGGTATGGAAAATGTGTTGCAAGCCATAACTCGCTTCAAGATTAACCGATTCTTTTGAGATTTTCACCGTTGGTTCCTGATTACCTGAGGATGATGCACGACATTTTTGTTTTTCGAAATTCTATTTTTGAAGCCTTTCGGAGCACTTTTTCTGAGCAACTAGGTTCATTTTCGCATGCGCAGCGACAGAGAAGCAGAGTCTTTTCCGCATGCGCGGCGGCAGAGAGGCAGCGCACACACAAAGTATAGTGGCCGACGCGGACCTCGATTGATGTCGGCTGCTTACTTTCATCACCTCCGCCGAAGCGAGACGAGGCGTCGGTTCAATTATCCAAGTTTGGGTTGAGATTCGAGAGGGAAAGAGATCGATGGGTCGAATTTATATCATTCTGTTCGTCTCGACGTTAGGAGACAGAATATGAAAGAAAATTTTGAAAAAGTTGAAAAAAAACCATCTGGAAATTTTAGCCAATAGTTGGAACAGATTTTGTGGGCCTTACCTAGACAGAATGAACGCATAATCGGGTCTAGTTTCATTTATAAAGTCCACGAATTCCACTAGTTTATCGGGACACTCCACAATCCATGTCGAAGATCCTTTCGGAAGTTCCACTGGTTTTCGAGCAGCAAGTGGTTCACAGCCTGAATTAAGAATTCGTCAAGGATACTTATTCCAAAAAAAAAACCTGTCTCATCAGCCATTGCGAAAGATATTGCGCGATGTTTGCATTCTTGAATAATCATTTTGTGGTGATTCAAAGTGTAACTATTTCCCAGAAGAGCAATCTTGAATTCGGTTCCATTTTCTTTGAAATCACACCAATGATGTTTGGGACTTCTTTTGATACAATCAGGCTCTTGAAGTTCTGGAGCCAAGTGATCATGTATATTCCAGTAGCGGTTCATTCTTTGAGCGTCGTCTGAAATTTAACTCTGATGTGAGAGTGTCAAATTAATACAACTTACCGAAAGTCATGTTTGCTGTAACCTTATCCAATCTTGGGAATTTTCTCGGTTCTGATATTATGATTCTTTTATCAAGGCAACGCTCGCCCCGCTGCACTAGGCTGCGGACTAGCGTTTGGGAAAAGCTCTTCCTGCAAACACGGTAGTGTGTGGTCTCATGAGATCAGTCTCACGACTCTCTCGAAATTTCTCGTGAGACTGACCGATCGTCGCGTTGCTTTTTTACTGCTGAAATCATAATCCGAATCTTTCGAAATAGGAAATTCTACCTAGACGGGCTCTAACGCATGAAATTCAGGAAAAAGATAAGACGCCAAAGGTTTCAAGTTTTCAAAAAAAAAAAACAAATGATCGAAGGTTCCCAGCTAAAGAAAAAGAGCCGATAGCTATGAAAATGGAACCGAAGTTTCCCAGTTTTGAGAAAAAGAGCCGAAGGCTCTGAAAATGGAGTCAAAAGTTCAACACCTAACGTAAGCGAAGGCCAGGTGGATGAGCCCCGGAGGGGCGACAGCCACCTGGTAATAAAACATTGTATTTATAAAAGTTTATCACTATCAACGACAAAAGTATAATGTGCTAAAATCAGATCCAAAATAACAGCACAGTTTCTCGGCGTATGGAATTCGTTGACCTCTTGTTGGTTCTGATATTATGATTCTTTTATCAAGGCAACGCTCGCCCCGCTGCACTAGGCTGCGGACTAGCGTTTGGGAAAAGCTCTTCCTGCAAACACGGTAGTGTGTGGTCTCATGAGATCAGTCTCACGACTCTCTCGAAATTTCTCGTGAGACTGACCGATTTCAGTCTCGTCTCGTCTCGTCTCAATCTCGTCTCAATCTCGTCTCGTCTCATCTCAATGAGTCTCACAAAAGTCTCAGTCTCAAAGAGTCTCAATCTCGACCTTTTCTCAAAATTTTATTTCTCACGCCTTTCTCATCATTTCTCGAAAAAATTCAGTCTCGTCTCAAGTCTCAAATTTTGTCTCAAAATATTTCCGTGACCCTTCTAATCTATATTTTTTGGTCATTTTTCATCGTGAAATACAAAAAAAACAAAGAAAAAAGTTTTGAAAAATTTTGAATTCAAATATTTTTAACGTGACCCTCGCAACTCATTTCATCATTTTTTAAATTCTCATTTTTTTCTCTGCCTCCGCCCACTTTTCTCTCAAAAAAACTTGAAAATGAAAAAAGAGCAGGGTCACGGAAATATTTTGAGACAAAATTTGAGACTTGAGACGAGACTGAAATTTTTCGAGAAATGATGAGAAAAGCGTGAGAAATAAATTTTTGAGAAAAGGTCGAGATTGAGACTTTTTGAGACTGAGACTTTTGTGAGACTCATTGAGATGAGACGAGTCGAGATTGAGACGAGATTGAGACGAGACGAGACGAGACAAGAAAGGCTTGAGACCGAGACTGAAGTCTCGAAATTTCTCGTGAGACGACACACTAAAACACGGGTCTTTTTGGTGGAAGAACTTTCCTCAAACGCTAGTCCGCCACCTAGTGGAGCGCGCTTTGCCTGACCAAAAGAACAACAATAGGCGTGCGTGCTGTGTTGGGACTACGATTCATCGCATGGTGCATAATTCCGGTTGCAATCTCTTGGCCGATGTCGTTCCGCCGCCGGGAGTGAGAAGCGATGAGAAGGGAAGCCGGAGTTGGAAGATGTTCGAAAGACTAATGCAGAACATACGAGATTAATTATTTTGATGTTCTGGTTTTTAGATTTTTTGATTATTCAAACATGTAAATTCACTTATTTGAATTGATAAGTAAACTGTATACATTTGAATTGATAATTGAACTGCATATATTCTCAAAACAAGACCAATAGCTCAGCGTTTTTAATAAATTACTGTAGTTTTGCCTCGGAGTCATGACAGAGAGTTCCAAGCCCAGGAATTCGAAACGAAACGATCTACAAGGGATTCGAGGTGTGGCCATTCTATCGGTTCTTGGCTTCCACTTTTATCCAAAACTTTTCCCAAATGGATATCTTGGAGTGGATCAGTAAGATTTTTGGCTCTTTGAACTTCCCACAGCATATTTTTTTTTCAGATTTTTCGTTCTATCCGGTTTCCTAATGTGTATGTTGTTGACTCGATCTCAAAAACTCCCCAAATGCACCTTCCTCACAAACTTCTACATTCGTCGTTTCAAACGGATACTCCCTCTCTACTTTTTGTTTATCCTGTGCACCATGGTGGCCCTCTATACCGTATTCCCGACGACTGCAATTTTTCTGAATCAGATGTCAGCTGGAAAAGCGTTGATTTTCGCATCGAATAGACCACATACAAGGGATGAGGACTACTTTGAAAAGGCTTGAAATTCATTGAAATGTTTTCATAATATCAGTTTTCAGCTGTCCATTGCAATGGATCTTTTTACCCATACATGGTCACTATCCGTGGAAATTCAGTTTTATCTAATTGTCCCGTTCATTTTTCTACTTGGCCAGCAAGTCAATGGAGCCCCCAAGCACGTCTACTATGCTGTAATAGGTACAATTATAGAGTTGTTTCCTCTGAAAGTTTGAAATTTCAGCTGCAATTTCCTACATCTTCCATTTTTCATCTCCTACGTCCATTTCATTCAACAGTGTTTTCGCAAGAATTTGGCAGTTTTCAATTGGAATGGTTGCTTATTTTATAGCGAGAAAACGACACGTTCCTGCCGAAAGAAATTCAAAATATGGAGAAGTTGTCGGGAATGGAGAAGATGAGCAGAGATTGTTGGAAGAGAATAGAAATACGGAAGAAGAAATATCTGGAAAATCAAAAGTCCTTATCGCCAAATATGTCATTTTGGGTTCTGCGATTCCTTCTCTACTGAGTCCCATGGAATTCGATTCAGCATTTGGAAGGTGGGTCGAAAGTGATTTTTTGAAAAGGAAACTGAGTTTTTCAGACCTTTGATGACAGTTTTAACTGGTATTCTGATTGTTTTCAACGAGGAAGATAAGATTCTGAATTCTCGATTTTTGACCTACCTCGGAGACATTTCATATTCCCTTTATCTGATCCATTGGCCAATTTATGCGTACGTTCGATTGACTTTTCCAGACGGATTCTGGATTCTGACTTCAGCTCTTCTGGTATCGGTTTTAGTGGCAACACTGACTTATGAAACTTACGAAAAGTGAGTAGTTATTTCTGGTCTAATGCAGTGCGCGTCATAAAGATATGATCTCCTCTCAAAAGAAGTTATTGAAAAAATCAGGAAAAATTATGAGAATTCTGGGAATGCAGTTTTGTTAGGTTTTGTTACGTATGCCAAAAAACCTCTGTGTGCGAATTTTCAGAGAGATCGAGCAAGTTTTGAGCATTTTATGCTCAAAAGTAACTTTTCCAAAACGTCATTTTTCCATCAAAATAAAACCCACTAACTAAATGTAAGTTTGAGAAATTTTACATTCCGAATCACTATTACGCCGTTAAAAAGTTGTTTTTTTATATTAAACCAGAGTCGCTGCGCGCCTCTGGCGCGTGAACTTTTCAGTTTTCAAAAAAAATTGATACGTAAGATGTACGTGGATGTACGTGGAAAACTAAAGCGGACATCGTGACCAAGAAACGGACAGACTTTCTAGCGGATTATATATAAGTAAGATGCTCCAAACTTTCTCGATCTTTTTGAAAATTCACACAGTGTTTTGACATGCCTAACGAAACTGCATTCACAGAACTCTTGTAATTTTTCTGATTCTTAAAATAAACTCTTTTGAGAGGGGGTTCTATCTTTATGACGCGCACTGTAGTTCAGTTGAATTTCATCAAGTTTAGATGGTACTTAAAACAATCGGATGTGTTAGCCGGAGTTCTTATTATTACATTTTTCTTCTCGAGTTTGCTTTATATAAATAAGAATCAAGTGAATTATGGAGAAGAAACGGTTGTTTTCGAATCACCTGTCCAGGAAAATGGCTTCCTGAGAAAATTCCCAAGATTGGATAAGGTTACAGCAAACATGACTTTCGGTAAGTTGTATTAATTTGACACTCTCACATCAGAGTTAAATTTCAGACGACGCTCAAAGAATGAACCGCTACTGGAATATACACGATCATATGGCTCCCGAACTCCAAGAGCCTGGTTGCATCAAAATAAGTCCCAATCATCATTGGTGTGATTTCAAAGAAAATGGAACCGAGTACAAGATAGCTCTTCTGGGAAACAGTTACACTGGGAACCACCACAAAATGATTATTCAAGAATGCAAACATCGTGCAAAATCTATTGCAATGGCTCATGAGACAGGTATTTTTTGGGCTGGAGTACCCTTGACGAATTCTCAATTCAGGTTGTGAACCACTTGCTGCTCCTCGGAAACCAGTGGAACTTCCGAGAGGCTCTTCGACATGGATTGTGGAGTGTCCCGATAAACTAGTGGAATTCGCGGATTTTATAAATGAAACGAGACCCGATTATGCGTTTATTCTGTCTAGGTAAGCTCACAAAATCTATTCCAACAATTGGCTAAAATTTCCAGATGGTTTGCTGTTGGTGAGCCTTTTGATAACGATAAGAAGGATTTGTCAAAAGATATCATCTATCAGGAAATGAAAAGTCAATTGAAGAAAATGTTGCCGAATATCAAAAAGAAACTCTTCATATTGGATTCATTTCCAAGAATCAAGATTGATGGAATTTCGAAAATTGCAAGTGACATGAGAGAAGGAAAGAAAACAATGGAGGAGATTAATGTATGTTTCAGTCTTCCACAATTCTTCTAAACATTGCATTTCAGAATGCCTTGTACGATTCGAGTAACTTTGAAAACGGACGTTATCGTCATGCTGAATTGGTGAAGAAGGAATGTGGATCGAAATGTGAATTGATCAACTATGTGGACGCATTCTGGAACAAAACGATGAATGCATTCCAATATTTCGATTCAAAAGGATTCTCTTATTTCACAGAAGGTCTTCATATTTCGGCTCACGGAATTGAACATCTCCGGCCGATTTACTCCAAGATTTGTGCTGGTTTATAACTTTTTTTTAAAATTTTGCTAATTAATTCAAAAATCATCTTTTGTTAGAAAATAATTTCTTCGAGTTCTTAATAAAAATCTAATTTTTAAAACTTTATTACTAACAAAGAATAAAATTGAATAATCAGAAATCAGTTCCTACAATAACATATATTAGTAAAATGGATAGGTTTCGAGCAATCTGCAGTTGTCCCATATCTATCTAATCTTGAAATTTCATCGAATTCCAACTCTCCCGTCTCATGATTCTCCGTAATCAAAGTTTCGAAATGTGCCGGACTTTCAGTTTTCACAGAGATATGATACGTCGATTTGTTGCTAGCACTGGATGCGTGAAGATCGAGTTCAAGGACCTGAAAATTCGAAATTTATCTCAAATGCTTGTAAAAATTAACTCACAATTTGTGTCTTGAATCTCTGACACAACGATGATAGATTGTAGTGGTCCAATTTCTGATGAATATGGTCGAGGAGAGCTTCAGAAAACCGAGTCGTAAGGGGACCCGATGAAGTTAAATCCGTGGAATTCGTTGTACAAATACAGTATTGTTGTGGAATCGGAAGATGTCGACAGTTTCTGGGAAAGTTCGGTTGACGACGAATCAAAGAATTCCCTTTCTCGTCTGGAATCTTCAGAATACTTCGATCCGTGAAGTTCGAGGTGGGTTGGTACTGAAAATGTGAATCTTGAGAATTTCAAAAATCTTTCAAGGCATAAGAAACCTACCTTCAAAATATCCAACAACATTGCTCTCACATCATAATGAGTCTGTAGCCGTTTCGAGTTTTCTTGAAGCACCTCCATTATTCCATTATCTCGGTATTTTTTGGGTACTGATATCGACAAGAATGGATTGTATTTTTCGAATCCTCCAATTTCAGTACTGTAAAACTCGTGATTCCCTCCTCGGAATCCATGATCAGCTTGGAAGATGACGAAGGCGTCATCAAACTGAAATTTGATTTTTTGAGAAATTTTGAATTTTAAATTAGGATTACAGTAATTTTTTTCCAGTATAATATTTTTACAAGAAAAGTCGATAAAACTCGAGAAAATCGATTTTCCAATCGTGAAATTACTTTTTTTTTTCTAACCTATTTTCAAAAAATATAATTTTTTTGCTGATTCGAGTGCACCTATTATCGCTGCTCAAAACGCAATAGAAAAATTCTCATGAACAAATTTTCACTTTGTCGCGCTCGCCACTGCCGACTTACAATCTGCTGTCGCGCTCGCCGCTGCTGACTAAAAAATGGACAAAAAAACTTTTCTAAAAATTTTGAATTTCTTAAAATAGGTTAGAAAAAATGTAAGTTCTCGAATTGAAAATCGATTTTTTCGAGTTTTATAGATTTTTATGTAAAAGTATTGTTATTTTCGTAAATAACGGAAAAAATACTGTAATCCAAATTTCAAAAAATTTACCATCTCAAAATTCCTTTTGAAAAATGCCAAAAACGGTTCATCGCCTCGATTTGCACTGCTCAACTTATCGGTATGTGCCAAGTGAACAAACCAATTCCATGTGAATTTCGGACGATCTGAAATCGAGATTCTTCAAAGTAGGAATAAAAATCGTTAAAACTCGAGAAAATCGATTTTCAAATAGCAGCGGTGAGCGCGCCAGCAATTAAAAAATTATAATCCTACTTTAATTTCCTATTGCTATAAAACCAACCCGAATACGCTTTGGCAAACTGCTCAAAGTATTCTTGAGCCGCGTGGAACCTTTCTCGACACAATCGATCTCCTTTAAGACTCTGTTGAGTGATCCATTCTCCAGATCTTTCGTAAACGTAGGTGAACGGGTAGAAAGTGTGATTCGTGTAAAAGTGTTCGAACCCCTTACAATCCGGATTGTGTGTGAGTGTTTGTGCAAACCAGTTGTCAATGATGACTGTCTGAAATTTCAAAAATCGCTTTTCTTGGAAAAGCTATCCTCACTTACCGTATACCCAGCCTCTCGAAAATCTCTGAACGTATTCGGCTTATCGTCCAAGTACGTCTTACAGTACTCCTCCTCAGTCCAATCTGCCTCAATTCGTCTTCCACCCTTCATCGTTCCCGCTTCCACTTGTTTTCCTACAGTACTCCTATTCTTTATCAATAGAGCACGTTTACTTACCAAACCACATGGGTACAGCGTTCACCTGACTTCGAGTGCCAACTTGGCTCAAATATGGGAAATTCACGGATTTCAGTGCGGTTTGAATGTAATTCAAAGTCTTCGGAAGCGATCTTTTCGCCATTCCAGATGATAGAGAATCTATGAGGAACACAAAGACATCGGGGTGCTCGGATTTTTGAATCTTTGGCTTTGGAGTTGGCTTTCTGAAAGTTACAGATGTATTTTTTAAAGATTCGAGGAAAAATATTACTTGGGAATAATTTGAGTATGAATGTAGCCGTAAACCGCTCGATCATTCTCCCAACACACTGCTTCAAGGAATTCACAATCGACAGGTCCAGGTGGAATCCATTCGGAAGTCCGCATGTATGAAGTTAGATCAGGAAGTTCGTGGCATCTGGAAAAAATAAATTTGACCGGAGTCGCGTTGCTACAAGCCTCTGCCGCGTCCCCTTTTCATATACGCCCTCCGCCCTATCCTCTCAGTGTTGCACGCGTGGCGCAGTCGGTAACGCGCTGGTCGGCCGCGCGACAGTTGCGGGTTCGATTCTGCGGCGCGACCAAGCTCTTTTGCAAAACTTACCTTGCCTTGCAAACTCTTCCCTCTTTCTCTTCAACAACTCTCCATGCTCCATTCACCAATTCCGTGTAAGGTTTCCAACTTTTATTACAATATTTTGTCTTCGTATCTTCGACCATAAACGGTTTGATTGTTTCGTCCCATGGGTCGAAAACTGGAAGGGTGCAATTGTCTTGGTATTGAATTTCTGTTGAGTTTTCAACAAAGTCCTCGAGAATTCCCGACTTCGAATCATTGACCGTACTCCCAATGGTAGAATTGTCCCGAAAATATCCTGAATACACCGCCGAATTCTGCCAATTCGATGCTCCATACAAGATTATAAAAACGGTCACAGAGCAGAAGAATAGTGTGTAGAATAGAAAGTTTCTGGAATAAAAATTCAGACTTCGGGGGAGACTTTGGCCAAGCTTACGGATTTACGAATCGTCGAGAGTTTGAAGATTTGAGAATACCAGATTTTGAGGGATCTAAAAAAGAAAATAATAAGATACGGAAACCTTTGTTTTCTAAATAAACTTACTTTTTGCATATTCTTCTCCTTCCTCGTAAGCGAACAGAGACACTGACTCTCCTTCGTTTTTATCTGGTGACCACATTTTCTTTTTGAAGAAAACTGACAGTTCATGGAGACGATTGCCAAGAGGCGCCAAAATCCTCGTGGCTTTTTGAACACGTTGCTCTGGAAAAAAATCTAAGGAAATGTCACGGAAAAAATTAAATTAAAATTTTTGGATTTTTAGACTCAAATGACTGTCCCAGATCCAGTATTTATGAAAATAACCGTTTTTTCATAAAAATCGATTTTCAAATTGCGAACTTACATTTTTTACTAACCTATTTCAAAAGATGTAAAATTTTTTCGCTGATTCGAATGCGCCTAATATCGCTGCTCAAAATGATGTAGAAATTTTTTTACGAACAAATTTTCACCTTGTCGCGCTCGCCGCTGCCGACTTCCAATCTGCTGTCGCGCTCGCCACTGCTGACAAAAAATTGACTAAAAAATTTTCTACAACGTTTTGAGCTGTAAAGTTTGTATCCAAATTTTCGTATCTAAAAATCTTGCTCTCAAAGTTTGTATAATTCGTTCCAAAACACAGAAACACAAAAAAACGAAAACGGAAAAAAAAACAAAATGCAAAAAACCAAAAGTTGAAAAGATGCTTTTTTATTTCTTTTGGTTCTATGGATACATTCAAAAAAAGAACCAAAAAACATTGGATGCTTTCCTTGATTTATTGATCTCGAAAGTTTCAAATCTCAAGTTTTATAGATGTGACATCTAAAAACTGAATGTCTTGTAACAAAGTTTTGGATTTGGTTATTTAAATTTTTTTCAACATTCAAATGTGAATAACTTTTTTCAGAGGACTCCGGTAAAAATACGGTCAACAGAAACGTTGTTCATTATTAAAAAAGCTATCGATTGGTGAAACAATAGTCAATTTTTATCAAGAATCAACAAAGTTACGCCTCTTTTTATCCTACCCCTCGTCTTTTTTTCTGTTGCACATATGGCGCAGTCGGTATCGCGCTTTGTGGGACGACCAAATTTTAAAAAATCATTTTTATTAATCATTCAACGAAATAATATGAAGAATGCTTTGAGAATTCACAGTTTGAAGTTTTGGCCCAAACGAAAACAATCTTAAAACATAATTTCTATAAGGGGTCACATAGAAAATCGATGATAATGGGGTTAAAATTGGGACAAATAACGAAGGAATTATGATTGAAAATTCGATGATTGGATGACTACAAATATGGGTGAGAAAGAAGCAGAAAATATCCAGGAAGTAGATCAAGGGGACCGTGGCTTGGAATGTTAGGGTCTGAAAAATATTCTTTAGAAAAAAATCATTAGTTCAAAATGTGTACCCTAGAAAAGTCAAGGTTCATGTGAACTTTAGTTTGTTTTCTCTTCCTTTTTCTTTCTTGTATGATCAAATTAGTAAACTCTTCTGGTCTCATGAGCTTTAACTTCACTCTTTCTTAATATGCCAGTTTTCAGACAAATATAGGAACACGGACACCTCAAAAACACCTCAAAAATATTAAAAAACACTTCAAAAAACATTCTGCTCCAATTTCCCCAAAATTTACCTCGGGTGGACTCGAACCTGTGAACGCTCTGCTATGGGTATTGCGCCATTACCGACTGAGCCACGCGGACGCAAATGGAAGCGCTGACCGAGGGCATATACAAGGCGGCCCTTTTTTGCTACTCACCCTCAACAATTGAGCATGCAAATTCCTGGATCGTGTAGTCAAATCAACCCCTTTCGAAACAAGAACTTGTATAATTTTCCTTCTCAAAACCTGAATCCCAATAGCAAGTGGAAAACTAATAACCGTCATATGAATCAGCGTATACAACGGAGCAAACGTGACAATATCCACTGCTCCAGTTACAGTCAACCCAGTAAGATTGTACTGTGGAAATTTTGAATGAAGAGCGTCTCGAACTTGGATTAAATCCATTTCTTGAAAAATCATCGCCAGGAATTGAGTCATTGAGGGAAGATAGACTAGGAAAACTGAAGTTTGAAGTGCTCGACGGCTGGGCTCTTTTTGGAGCATCACGTAGTAGCGATAGGCGAATGAAAGGAATATGAGCCAGAGGGCATGGGTGTGGAAATGTAGATAGGCACCGAATCTGAAAATAAAAAATAAACAAACGAAATAAAAATAGAAAAAATTCTCTGTCTCATCACATTGTAAATTCCAGCAGCAATAAGCAAAATGAATATACTTATTAGGTGCCGAGACAACAGTTTTCGTTGGAAATTACGGGAAATCCTGTGCATTTTCAAGTGTGCGCGTCAGTTTTAGTGTCTGCGTACCATGCGTCAAACCTTACGACAGTTCCTATTTTAGACCTTCTTTCGGACGGAAACAAACCAAAATAGAATCGTTGGCTTATCAGAACTCGTTGACACTATCTATAGCTTCGGTTCACAGGAGTTTCAGAGAAAAATAATTTTGCTGTTCCATCACCTCTAAAAGACTCATTTCTCTGCTTGTAGGTAATTGCAAAAGATTTTGCTTTATCTTAACTAATAGAAACGTTGGCTTATCAGAATCCGTTCACAGGAGTTTCAGAAAAATTAAAATGTTGCTGTTCCACCCCTTTAAAATAGTTCCAACTGATACTCCTCTATCACTTTTACAAAAATTCAACTCACACATTAAAGCAAAATCTCTCGCCCAAAAGTGTACACGGCCCATAAGAAACATAAAACAACGATGTTCGATCCTGAAGAATCCTCTCTTGCAACAAAAATCCCGTAACACAAGCGCCAATATTAGTCAAAGTGATATTGATAAGAACAACGGAATAGGTTTTTATAATTTTTGGACTATGAAACAATGCAACGTAGCATAAGAATAGATTCACAATAGTGCCCAAACCAGTACCAATTGTGTTGATAAAAATGAAGGAAATCGTGACGGCGGACATTTTGAGGTGAGCAATGAACAAGAAGTCACGAAATGAAGGAAATGACTCGAGTTTGAAGTTGAGAAAAGAAGCGGAACTTTCCGACTCAGTGCGTCTGAAAAATTATGTTAATCAGGGGTCTGTCAAGATGGATAGATCGAAAATCATACTTTTTCCCACGGAAGTTTTAGATTACGAGTTTTGAGATCACGAATGTTGTAAAAGTCAGGTAGTCGTTGTTTTCTGGAATTGTTTTCTATCTGGATCACATGACGTTTTCTTAAATTTTGTGCAGATAAGTTTCAGATACTTATAAGGATCAAAGTTTCAAAAAACAGGATAATCAATATAAATTAGGTGAAACAGGAAAAATTTATAATACAATAACTTCCATTTTCAATCGGGATTTTTGTAATTTTTTCATTTTTATTCAAATGATCGTCGCAAGTATTTACGAAAACAATTTATCTAATCTTGCAGCTCGAAACGCAATTGAAATTTTTTTATGAATAAATGTTCACATCGTCGCGCTCGCCGCTGCCGGCTTACAATCTGCTGTCGCGCTCGCCGCTGCCTACAAAAAATGGAATAAAAAGTTTTCTGCGGCGTTCTGAGCGGCGAAATTAGTTGCGTTCGAACCAGCGAAAAATCATGTTTCTTTAAGTCGCGAATATTTCAATAATACAGAAAATATTAAGGAGGAAAAATCGTAAATTCAAAAACAAGAGAAATAAAGAAAACGATATGAAACAGGAAAAGTTGATATTATAAAATTTCGTTTTTACAGTTACAAGACTTTTCATTTCATAGAATCAATCCACACAAACCACCGACGTCGTCTGTATCGAGTTCTTCGGATGCAGTTTGTGTGAAATCCATCCAAAAATATAATGCCGATATGGAGTAACATAGAAGATACAAGAGAATGGGGTCAAAATGGGAACGAGTAATGGGGGAATGACAGTGAAAAATTCAAGGATTGGATGACTCCAAAAATTGGATGACAAGAAGCAGAAGACTCCGAAGATGTAGATCAAGGGGACGGTGGATTGGAATGTGAGGGTCTGAAAAATATTCATTAGTTTTTTCTGAAACTTCTGTGAACTGAAGCTATAGATAGTGTAAGCGGGCTCTGATATAACAACTGGTCCATTTTGGTTGATTTCGGTTCGAAAACAGGTCTAAAATATGAACTGTCTTAAGGTTTGAAGCATGGTACACAAACAGACACGCTCACGCAAAAATGCACAGAATTCCTCTGCGATTTCCCCTTGCCAGTTTTAGATTTCCAAAAAGTCCATTTATTCTATGTGAATTGTCAAAAACTCACAGTGAAACTTTTTTATGTTTCCACTGAAACCGTAAAAACTATCGCAAAAAGCTCACTAAGTCGTAGCATGCAGTGAAAACTACAATTACAGTAACCGTCAAAAACTAATTCAAATCGGATTATCTGACAGTGAATTGCTTCGCGATTTTCTCCGAAAACTGCTGTATTTTTTTTTCACTTTTTTTTACTGAATCCGTAAAAACTCTCGAAAAAAAGCTCAAAATTTAGAATTACGGGGGTCGGTCGGCGGTCGCCGATTTTCGACCGACCGAACTGTAACCCTTACTTGCAAAACGTCAAGCTTTCGAAATGTTTCACTTGCGAAACGTCACACTTGCGAAACGTCACTCTTGCGAAATGTCACACTCGCGAAACGCCACACTTTCAAAATGTCATGAAGCCAAATTTTTCCGTTGCAAACTTTTTCCTGGTAGATTCCATGTTCCGTATGTAAAAAAACACTTTTCCCCCGGAATTTCCCTAGAAATCGGCTGCCCCGTCATCTTTAAGGTTTATATGCATGTGTCATCATCGAAAAAATGAAAAATTTCTGACATCTAACTCAAAATTTTTCAGTTTCAGATAGTTTGTGAATTTCGACAAAATTAGATGGAAGATTATTTTAACAGAGATATCCATTAAAAATTTTTTCAACATGATTTTTTAAATAAAAAGTCATAAACTATTTCTGTCCCAACAAGTTATCTTATCCAGACTTTATTTTGTCAATTCACTTTCGCAAGTCGTCGAAAATTTTTTCCTATTTTCAAAGTTCAGTAATTCTTTTTGATCCGCCAAAGAACCAATTCTGTAAACTCACCCTCAACAATTGAGCATGAAGATTCCTTGTCCTTGAAGACAAATCCACCCCTTGCTCCGTGAGCACTTTTATAATTTTCCGCTTCAAAATCTGAATCCCTATAGTAATCGGAGTACTAACAACAGTCATATGTATCAGTGTATACAATGGTGCAAATTCCAAAGTATTCACCGCTCCAGTCACTGTCAATCCAGTCAAATTGTATTCCGGATAGGCTAAATGAAGAAGATCTCGAATTTCTTCTACGTTGACTTTTTGGAAAAGCATTGCCAGAAGTTGTATCAATGAAGGTATGTAGATCAGAATTATAGAAATTTGAAGGGCAATTCGAGTAGGTTCATTTCTCAACATCACATAATATCGATATCCAAAACTGAGGAAGATGAGCCAAAGAGCATGAGTATGGAAATGAAGAAGTGCTCCGAATCTGAAACAAAATTTTTAATGAAAAAAATGTTTTTATTGACCCACAAATCGAAACAGCACCGCTCTCCAAGCATTGTACACCATCCATAAGAGATATAAAATAATTTCTTTCCTGATGGAATTATTCTCTGTCCAATTAAGAATCCACTCACACAAGCACCAATATTTGTCAGAGCCAAGTTTACGGTCACAATAGAAAAAGTTTTGATAATTTTTGGACTGTGAAATAGAACAATATGAAGAAGGAATAGGTTAACGAGGCATCCAGTGATAGTTACACTGGAATTTGTTATGAGAAATGTGGTTTCCATTTTCAAAGGTTTTGATTCATAGATACTAGTTTTATACGAATCGAAAGGAAAAATTAGAGGGTATTCAAAGAAAAGAAGTTGCAAAAGGATTTGGGGATTTAGGCTACACCGAAGGGTGGAGAAAATTCTGGAATTCAACGAAAAATTGGGTTTGATCTAGATGATTTTTTATTTGAACCAGAGTTTTCTTTTGAACAATAGTCGCAAAAGTGACATTTTCGAAACGCCACACTTTCGTAATGTCATACTTTCGAAATGTCGCGGAGCCCATTTTTTAACGAAATCAATCAAGGCTATATTTCACGGTTTCAATCTGCTGGTAAATTTTAACGCAAATTTTTTTCCCATTCAAGGATTGGCACACTTGCGAAATATCACACTTTCGAAATGTCGCACCTGTGATATATCGCACCTTCGAAATGTCACACTTGCAAAACATTACATTTTCGAAATGTCACACTTTCGAAATTTAACACTTGCGAAACGTCGCGGAGCCAAATTTTTCGTTTCAAATTTTTTCCGGGAGATTCTGTGTTCCTTATGTAAAAAAAGGGATTCCAGTTTTTTGCAGTTTCAAAACATCTTTATTACAAAAAAAATGAGAACTATCGAAATTGCATCCAACAAGTATTCATACTCCTACAGTAATAACAGAACTCGTGTTCAACTTCAATTTCGAATCCTTTCCTTTCTTCTGCTTCCCATTGATCGTTTTCAAAACATATCGCCTATAAGGACTGACATAAATCAACGAAGACAGTGGTGTCAAAATGGGAACCATTAGGAAACAGGTGAATATTGAGAATTCGATAATTGGATGAGACCATATTCCGAATTGACTGATGAAGTACAGTATGACTCCGAGGAGATAGAATATTGGGATGGATGCTTGGAGGGTTAGGGCCTGAAAGAATGTGTTGAGATTTTTAAATGGCTCGACGCAGAATTTTTCTGAAAACATAAGACCCTCTTCAAGCATAGTTTGTAAATGTCTAGTTTTTGATTTATAAGCGAAAAACTGGCAAAAATTAGTTTTTTATCCTAACTTTTGCTCTGTTTTTGGCTTATAAATCAAAAACTAGACATTTCCAAACTATACTCCAAAAAGATTAATTGTTCTAACAAAAATTCTGCATCGAACCATATAAAAATCTCAACAAAAAAATAATTCCCCGTTATCTAACTTGATAGCAAGATTGAAAACAAATGGCTAGTTTAAAAGTTATATGAAACAGTTTTGAAAATCTTACGTTCAACAATTGTGCATGAAGATTCTTTGTCTTCTTGGAAAGGTCTATTCCCTTATAAGTCAAATGTTGCACAATTTTCCTTCTCAAAATCCAAATTCCAATCGATATCGGAGTACTCAACACTGTCATATGAATAATCGCGAACATTGCAGCGAACTTTGTTGTATCCACGGATCCTGTTAGTAGTAAACCAGAAAGATTGTATTCGGGGAATTGCGATTTCAAAAGTTTTCGAACGACTTCTGGATCCCCGTGGTCTAATATGATTCCTGACATCATTATGAATGAGGGAATGTAGACGATGAAGATGGTTAATTGGAGAATCCATCGTTTTGGCTCATCGTGAAGCATTACGTAGTAGCGATAGGCGAAAGCGAGGGAGAGGAGCCAAAGGGAGTGGGAGTAGAAGTGGAGCATGATACCGTAGCTAGAAGGATGATTTGAGTTTTTACGAAAATAACAATATTTTTTCATAAAAATCGTTTAAAAAATCGATTTTCAACTCAATTTTTTCTAACCTATTTCAAAAAATGTAGAGTTTTTTGTTGATTCGAATGCACCTAATGTTGCTGCTCGTGATGCTCGTGAAAAACTTTCCTACGATTTTTTTCATTTTTTCGTACTGAAATTTCAAAATGTCGCTAACTATTCCCTAGTAAGACATGTTTCCTACCGCAAAAACGAGTACAAACGTACCATTTTGAAGCGAGTTATGAGCGTTTGAAGTTGAGACGCAGAGACTGTATTGTTTCTCTGCGTCTCTTTGCTAACGAGAGCGTCTGCTTTCTCTGCGTCTCTCTTACTGACTTCAAACGCCCATAACTCGCTTCAAAATGGTCCACTTTGACTCGTTTTTGCGGTAGGAAACATTTTCAAGCGTTTTTTTTTAAATTTCAGTACAAAAAATGAAAAAAAATCGCAAAAAAAAAATTGTTTTTGACAAAGTGAAAATTTGTTCAAAGCAATTTTCTACAGAGTTTTGAACAGCGAGATTAACCGCGTTTGAATCAGCGAAAAATTCTACATTTCTCGAAATAGGTAAGAAATAATTTTATTGAAAATCGGTTTTTCCGAGTTTTATCGCCTTAATGCAAAAAAAAAAACATTGTGTATTTAGTGAAACTTTAAAATTATTGAAATCATACTTTAAAAATGAGCAATCCTTTAACGCTATTGAAAGTTTTTTTGAGAAACCCAAAAAAAGACTTACATATCAAAGCACATATCAGCGCCTCCTTTTACACATGGTCCATACGAAATATAGAATAAATTAAATCCAGATGGAATCATCCGTTGTTGCAGCAAAAAATCACAAACACACGCTCCAACATTGGTGAGAGCAACATTGACAACAATAATAGAATAGGTCTTTATGATGGAGGGACTGTGAAAAATGGCCACATAGCAAAGGGAGAAATTGAAAAAGCAACCAATTAGGAAGCATACGGTATGGATGATTTTGAAGATTAGCTCAAGGAGCATTTTTGGTTTCGTGGTCGTGGAGACAAGTGGTTTTAAAGTAGAGACTTGTTAGAAGGCTATTCAGGGAAAAGAGTGGACTCTGGTGTCAATGGGAAGAGAAGTACGAGGAGAAGAGATCAGGAGAATTGGATTTTGAAAGGTGGCATAATTACACAAAAGGGGTTCTTGGAAGAATGATTGTATGATTTTCGGTAAATGTTCAGGTTCAAGAACTAGGTTGTAGCAGCTAAGAGAATCCTATTACCATAATTCAAAAAAACTACGAATTATTGTACTTCCTGAAACATAAAAATAATCCTTGATATTTTGAAAGCAGACATTTCGAAATCAAAATTTACAAATGAAAGGGAAACTTTTCTGGGGAAGTATGCTCGAGTTGGTATTTTCCCCGAAATCGTTTGAAATTTTTGCTTTCGAAACAATCGTCGCACTTTCGAATCGTCACACTTGCGAAATTTCGCACTTTTGAAATATCGCACTTTTGAAACCTCGCACTTGCGAAACGTCGCACTTCCGGAACATCGCACTTTCGCAATTTCGCACTTTCGAAATGTCACACTTGCGAAACGCCGAACTTTCGAAATTTCTGCTTTCGATAAGTAGCCGAGCCGAAAAAGTTTTAACTGAAAACGTTGCACATTTTTTGTAATCTGTTTATGACAGTGATTATTTTATGCATTAAATGAAACATCTCATTTTTTAGTAGTTTTGAATTTTACTGTTTTGAAAGAAGAAAGTTTTTGATTTGTAAAAAATAGTGTTTCAACTATAACGGATATGTTTCTATCAGAGAAAACTTTCAGTGCGATTCTTATGCCAATCCTTCTCCAAACTTTGAAAGCGTAAGATTAATTTTTTAAAAAACGAGTTTCTTATTTTTTAGAATTCATTCTCAGATTCTCATATTATTTTCAGGATAAAATAACCTTGAATTCTATTACACCAACTTCACGCTTTTCCCTTTTCTTGTTCTTTTCTTATCTTTCAAATTTATGTTGTTATTCTTTCACATCCATAACCAGTTCTAACGGAATTTTTCGTCCTTCTTTTTTTGTATAAAAGTTGAAATTTTCAATCTGAAAATCATTCTATCCCCTTCTCAACAGTCAAGGTAAGATTCCAAGGAGAACCTCCAACAAAGGTCCTTTTTTTTTAGAAAATGAAGCTCTCTTGGTCTTCACCTCGATCCTGGTTCTCTCGGTCACTTGTGATTATGCCAGTTCAGGAGGCGCTGATGTAGCGCCACCAGCACCACCACCAGAAGCCCCTTCATCGATCTCCGATGCCGGAACCTATGCCTCGGCTCCAGCTCCTCCACCGCTTCCACCTCCAGCGGGAGGGGCCTATCCAGCCAAGAGAAGAAGAGTCGCTAGATCGTATGCCGAGTGAGGTGATCCTGCTCCGCCAGCTGCGCCGCCAGCTGAGCCAGCGCCAGCTCCAGAAGCTCCTCCAGCCCCAGAAGCCCCTCCAGCCTCCGATTCCGCATCCTATGCCTCGGCACCAGCTCCTCCACCGCCTCCACCACCAGCAGGAGGGGCCTATCCATCCAAGGCTTGATTCTCCCGCCTTGTCTAATGATTTTCTCTGATTTCTATGATCTATTCATGTGTACCGGTAATCCTTATTCTCTTTTCTCTTCGCTTCAAGAGAATAAGTTTTTCTGTTTCATCTCTTCGAAAAAGGAAGTTGTATTACGATTTATCTAGATAGGTTTTTACGTGAATTAATAAGGTCGTTTTGGGACTAATATGACAATTTGCTGAGTGTGTAACACACACTCAGGGGGAATAACAGATTGGTGGGATGGAAATTCGGGGAGAAAACGGGGGAAGAAGTCTAAAAAGGCGAGGAATGTAGAGCAATGACTGGGAACAAGGACAGGGCTTAGTTACACAATAATAATGACTAACAACAAACATTCAATCATAGAGGAACAATTATTAGAACTATTTATCTTTATCGATCCCTTGATGATTCTTGATGATGCTTCCTGTGCTCGTCCTTCTCCTCCATTGTGTGTCCCGTCGTCTTCGTGTCGCTGCGTGCTCCTTCTTTCCTCCTTCTTTCTGGAAAGCATTGGTGTGTGGATCCTAGCTTCCCGTCGCTTCCATCATTCTCGGCGGTGAACATGATGCCATTCCTGCTCCATTGAGATTTGAGATGAAGGTTTTTCCTTGGTTTGGGTAGTCCATCCTTTCTTGTTTTGGGTGGTCCATCCTTCCTTGGTTTGGGGTGTTCAACAACGGATCGACGTCGCTTCCTGGCTCGTAGTCGAAGAAAGATGCCTTCGATCGTTCCGTCTTTGAATCACTCTGGACCAGCTTTCCCTTAACTTCTGATGCTCTGGATATCGTAGCCGCAAGCGCATCTCTGTCCCTTCCCTTGCCAATCTTTCTCATTTGACTTCTCGAAACTTTTTTGAATCGCTCTCAAAAAGACGTCTTCTCGTTCTTCAGTTGCGACTGTCGATGAGACTTCAGCTGAAAAAATGTTAAATATTTATATATCTCCTTTTTCTCTCTCTTTCCCCTGGGTGGGCGGGCTGGGGCCCTCGTTAACAACGTAGAATGGCGAAAAATTTCGAGTTTCGTGCCCGAAGGGCACGATCGCTGCGGGGCCATTGTTTCAAATAAATGCATGCGCCTTTAAACATCGCGCGTCCTTTTTCTCCGTTCTTCAACGAAAAACATAATATTCTCTTTTCTCTTCGCTTCAAGAGAATAAGTTTTTCTGTTTCATCTCTTCGAAAAAGGAAGTTGTATTACGATTTATCTAGATAGGTTTTTACGTGAATTAATAAGGTAGAAAATAATGCAAAGCCTGGGGCCTAGTGAGAAAAATCTAAAAACCCCCGGAATAAACTCGGATCAACGGAATTTCGAGTTTGTGACCTGACAATGACGTGACTCTTCCCCGGGTATGTATCGTTTTTCTCTTAACTGAAAAACCAAACGGACGCTCCCCTGAGGCCCTTCGGGCTACGTGGGATACTTAGGTACGAAATTTTGAAACAGATAATTCCGTGAACTCGTCACTCTCTCTCCTTTCATAATAAAGACTACTTGATGGTCCCAAGTTGAAGGTTTTTTTTTTTTTTTTTTTTTTTTTTTGCAATGCAATTTTAAGATGAGCAATGCTAAACTTACATGACTCAATTTCCACTGTGCAATTCTGTGAGTCTAGCGGGAAGTTTCTTAGGTTCATGGAGCAACTCAACGTTGAAGTTAGACGCATTCCATAGGCAACTTTTCCATCTACATTAACCCTCAACATTTTGTTTCTTTCAGTGACTTCGTGAAGGTAAGAGTGCTTGTCGTTGGCCAGGAATGTGTCCGGGACCCAGATGTTTCTAAAAATTTACTTTGAAAGTCTGTATCTCAAGAACTGAAAGAGCTAGAAGGAAACGGTTTAGCGCTCTTTGGCCTCATTTCTTGACGACTGGGAGAACTAAATAGGCGGGAATCGTCTTCGATTAATGAGGAAAAGCTGTGAAAAAACTTCAGAAGAATCTATCGACTGTGAGTAGACGAAAGGGCTTTGGACACATTTTCGGTACCAAAATTTGTACTGAAAATCTCGAAAAAGGCCATAACTTGTTCCGCTTTCGAGGAAATATCTAAAATTATGTGCATCAGCGTAACGTCATTTCAGATCTCTGTGTATTCCGAATCGGTTTAGTCTGGGCTGAGTTACGGTGCCGGACATACACCGAAGCTTTCAATTGTTAATAGTGAAGATACTCTTTTTGTATCTAACGAATTTAACCGCACTATCGGTAGAAACTGATTTTGGAAAATTTTTGAACGATTAGGCCAAATGACTCTCCCTGAGTAGAACCACCTTGTTCTCTTTCGATTCTCAAACACTTCGACCATAACCCGAGGGCGAAAACCACGAAGCATCATCGCTTGCGCTTTACCGACGTGATCGAGGATATCGGCTCCTGATCACGCCCAACTCTGTGTGTCTGGAAACAAACCGCTCTTCTTGTTTTTCGCATCTGCGAACCCATCTACTTTCATCTCTCTCGCATTCTCTGCGCCTGTCTGAAACTTCGTTCGCTACTCTCTCATACATGGCTACATATGTGGTCGGTGTGTCACCAGGCAGCTCGCAACTTTCTCGATTTCGTGCTTTCTAGCTCGCATTTCCTCATTTTTCCCATTTCTAGCTCGCATTTCAAGGATTTATACACATTTCTAGCTCTAGTTTCTTCGAAAAATGTTATTACACGGTTTCTGACCATGTATGTACTCTACGCTCATCGAAATCCCAGCTTCTAGTCGCTTCGTCTACTTCTGCGTTTGTTCTCTCAAAATCCTCACCAAACATGACTACCTCCAGCTAGCTACCCAAATTCTTAATTCGTATTTTCTTCCTTGCATTATCTCCTTTATTTCCCACTTTCGGTCGCCTGTTGTGGGTTTACCCTCGCTTTTAGATAGCGAATTTTCCGAGAGTTGTGTTACTCAATTTCCTATCCTGTTTTATTCGCGCCAACCCATTCAAATTAAAACAGTTTAAATCAGCATGAAGGCCACAAAAACTGCTGGCGGAATTTCCATGAAGAAAGAAACCTCTCGAAATACCGGGGTGGAAATACGGCCTCACCCTACTCTCCAATTTTCTTGAAGTATTCTCGCACTTTCTCAATTACTATATGAAGTTCTGACTTCATTTGCCCTCTCAATACACTCATCTTGGTCTCACTATCTGGCAAACACCGATATACTTCCCTTCATCTTGCCAACCAGTTCCGATGAGACTTCCTCTACTGCGGACAAAACTCTCTAAGCGCTGGAATTCTATCCGCAGTTGCTGCTTCGCCATTTCCCACGGCACTTTGCCTGTCTCAAATTTTTTGGCACTTCTTTCACTCCGCGAGCCGAGGCGTCGGTAACCAATATATATTCCAATTCGTTTTTTTTTACTTATCATCTCCGTTCCATGCACATTCCATAATTTAATCTCGATTATCTTACCTGAAGTTTCTGTCTTCTTTGTTTCCTTCGACTCGTTCTTCTTTTGGCGTTTACCATCCAACTGCATCATTTGTTCTTTTGACACGTCGACATCGCCTGCAACAATCTCAGATGATGCCAGGCATCCCAAAAACTTCATTCGGTCCAGGACCGACAGAGCCACGCTCCTCCTCATTTCATCAAGGGCACACTGCCACTTCTCCACTCTTTTCTCAGTCCCAGGGACTTCTCTCGTGACCAGGTCACATCCATGACAAGGTCATGTAAACTTTTTATCTGACGCTCAGAACGACTATCTTCAGCCACCTCACGATACAGCTTTTACGAAATCCTCCTTTACTCTTTTCCTGCTTTTGCAACTTACCTCTCTGAGTCGCCCATGGGTCATCATCAAAGCACCGCAACATTTTTATATCCCCTCCGCTCTCCATTCTTACCGAAAAACTTGAAATTTCTGGCAACAGCGCTGGACTGTTGCCAAAACGAAAGGTTAATTTTGAATTAAATTTAGGGAGCGGCGGGGAATTTGAAATTGAGAAATTATGAAATCTCGTGATTCTCTATGAATTGTTATACGATGACTAGCGCCGCTTCGCGTCGCTGGACACGGCTGCGCCGTGTTACTTA
Source organism: Caenorhabditis zanzibari (assembly GCA_963966625.1). Taxonomy (NCBI): domain Eukaryota; kingdom Metazoa; phylum Nematoda; class Chromadorea; order Rhabditida; family Rhabditidae; genus Caenorhabditis; species Caenorhabditis zanzibari. The sequence goes on from OZ016471.1 coordinate 5,713,073, forward strand.
TAATGAAGTGTTTACTAAAAAGTACGAAGGTTTTTCAACGAAGAGCAGTTTCGGTTCAGAGTTTTTAAAGAATGACAATTCTACAGAACTCGAAATCTGAAACAAGAAATGAGGCGGCATACAGTGAGGGACCGTAGGCCCCGAATACAATTTTAATTTGGGCCAAAGACCCATCCAGTGAGGGGTTGTAAGCCCTGAGTGTAACTTTCATTTAGGCATAAGAATCGAGAAGCTAATTTATTTGTCAAAAGTTTATTGTTTTCTATCCACCTGTAGTTAGGGGGTTGACGCGGTTAGGATGTGACTCGCGAGAAGTATCTTTACGGATTGGTAAAGACTAATTTTTGCGAGCATTCGTCCGTGTGCTCCGCACACCAAGTTTATATTTTTTTTTCGATTTGGGAGGAGCGACACAGTTATAATCTCTCGAAAACCGAATAGGCATATATTCGTCCTTGGAAACCCCGATAACATTCGTTCAATTCCAACTTTCCCGAAATTTATATAAATATTCATTTTGTTTCCTCGCGTTGAGACGAACAGAATAATATAAAATGTTACCAATCTATAATAAACAGTCGACATCAATCGAGAGCCGCGTCGGCCAGTATAGTTTGGCTACGCCCTCGAACGTAGAGGCCTGCACTTTCTGGATTTAGGGAGAGAGAGCGGCGGATAGCGTCTTCGGCCTTCGGCCGATTCCGCTAGACGCCGCTTCGCGGCGAGCAGGGCGTGTCCCTCGAAGTTACTGTGTGTTTGTACGACCATTTTGAGTCAAGTTATGACAAAGTGAACTTTTAGAGGTGTTACGGGCTGACTAAAGATTGTGTGGCCTAACGTCCCTCACTGAATGGGAGTTCGGCCCAAATTAACTTTTGAGGAGATAAATACAATGTACGAAGAAATAAAAAGAAAAATGACAAAAGACGGAATCGAACCCTGACCTCTAGTTTACTGACGCAGCCCGCTAACCACTCGACCAATCACCGCACACTGAACACGCCCTCCCCATGGCATAGAGGAGGGTTGGAGAAGGGGGAACGTCGTTCAGAGGGCGGCCCCGATGAAAAATGAAAATCTCATTCACCAAATCTCGGAACAAAATTTTGGAAAAATCGCAAATAATCTCGAGTTCTAGTTATTTTCTAGCAAAGTAACACACATTTTCTGTATCTCTGCAAAATTCTATATTGGAAAAATGTGAAACTTTCTGAAATATTCTTGATGTTTGCCTGAACCATGTTTTTCCTAATTTTCCAAAAATTTTTCCACTAAAAAATTTACAAAATGTATATGTTCCATTCCGCATTTTTATTGCGCATCTCTCCAAAAAAAAATTTCCTTCCAACTCCCAAAACTGGCCGAGAAACAAGCGAAAAACGAAAAGTGGGCGGAGCCTAATTTGGGGAGGGAAAGAGCCATTTTTCGACCGTATCTCGGTCAATTTTGCGAATTTTGAAAATGTAATCTTTTCAATCACATTCTAGTGCTTCAATTTCTATGCTCACCAAAAATCAGCTTGATACCTTTTTCCGTTCTCTCAGAAAACGCAAAAAAGTGAAAAATTGGTTCAAAAAAGTGATCCTCATACTTTTATGGCTGGAATTTTTATTTTTTAAGATATGGTTTTCGTTCTTTTTTCTTCCCCTAGCCAGTTGTATTACCAATATATAGCCCAAATTTCAGACCTATAGCTCAATTGCCCGAGCTTGTGCAACGATCTGAACAAAAAACTGCCCTTTTTTCCAAGCCAAACTTTTCGACCAAAAAAACGACTTTTGGAAAACGGAGCATATCTTGGCTCCAAATGATTGAATTACACTGTTTTCTAGGTCTTCACAAGCGGAGCGAGACGTTCTATTCGACAAAAAAAAATGATCGAAAATGGTCCAGTCAAACAAAAGTTACGAACGGGTCAAAATTGGGCAGAAATTTTCGGACAATTTTTTTGACACATTTTTGTGTGACATTTACTTAGGCTCCGCCCACAAGAAACGCGCAGCCCAATTCCAACGCGATTTAGGGAGAGAGGGCGGCAGATAGCCCGCTTTGAAACACAAGTTTCCGCAAATTTTGCATTTTCTATAGAAAACCAAGCAGTTTTCATCTTTCTTAGCTCGAACTGAGGAGGAAAACTAGGCTCACATTTAATTCGCTTACGCGAAAATTCGAAATTTCGTTCTCTTTTCTTACCTTGATTCTCACGTGCGACGTTGAAATCACTTTCGGGTCTTTTTCCTTAGCTCTCGAGCCCTCTCCACAAACTTCGACGACTCACTGATCCTCGTTTCGCTATTCGTTTCTCCCGAACTCGCAAAAACGCCTAAATTATTGATTGGGACGACGAATTTCGCGTAGAAATAATATAAATTGAATATAAAAACGTTTTCGACACGAATTTCAAAAAAAAAAATAACAAAAATTCAATAAAAACGAACAAAACGACCTCGTTAACAACGTAGAATGGCGAAAAATTTCGAGTTTCGTGCCCGAAGGGCACGATCGCTGCGGGGCCATTGTTTCAAATAAATGCATGCGCCTTTAAACATCGCGCGTCCTTTTTCTCCGTTCTTCAACGAAAAACATAATATTTTACGGTTTCCAACTAACATGATTCAGAATCTAAAATAAAAATTGGCAAAATGTTTACGTGGGTCGAGTTATGACCTCTTAAAATTTTGCTGAATTTTCACGTAATAGTCTATGAGAATATTATCTATAGATTTCAACAACGTGAGTGGTGAAGTGGTAAGGGGTTAGGGTTTCAGTAAGTAAGCCATGGTTCGATTCCTCTCCCGTTCAAAAATTTTTTGAAATTTTTTTGTCAATGTTCCAGTCAATATGTTCGCGTTTTGAATGTGTTCTGTACATATTTTTCTTTGTTCAACTGGATTCTGAAGAAGTTCCAAGAAGTTTCCTACAACTAACTTGACACTTCACTCGTCAACCCATGGTTGGGTTGACGAATTTTTTGAGCGATTCAAAAGTTTGATCTATAATTTTGTTTTGTTGAGAGATCGTTCACCAAACCATGTGCAGATTTCGAGTTATGAAGTATCCCGTTAGTTGTAGGAAACTTTTTGGAACTCCTTCATAATCCAGTTGAACAAAGAAAAATATGTACAGAACATATTCAAAACGCAAGCATATTGACTGGAACATTGGCAAAAAAATTTCAAAAAATTTTGTCGCCGGGAGGAGTCGAACCATGGCTTACTTACTGGAACCCTAACCCCTTACCACTTCACCACTCACGTTGTTGAAATCTATAGATAATATTCTCATAGACTATTACGTGAAAATTCAGCAAAATTTTAAGAGGTCATAACTCGACCCACGTAAACATTTTGCCAATTTTTATTTTAGATTCTGAATCAGCAGGGTCGACTCTATCTTGGCCCGAATTATGGTAAAAAGTTCAACTCGCATCCTCATGTAATCCCCTTGTAAAATTATTTCGACTAATAAAAATCTGTTCATGGTGTTTCTATTGCAAGGACTATCAATTAAACATTCATTTTTCAATACATTTAAAATGTTATTTACGAGTATTTACAAAAAGCTTTGATGTGACTAATACTAGATAACGTATTCACAAATTGTTTACAAATATTACAAGATTATCCGAACCATGGAATGAGATTATGTGAGATAGCCAATAACAAATGTACAGATTACGAGGATTCTTCACTTCGCCATATTGACATACGACTCAAACCCATCGACATCAAAAACCGACAGCCAATTCTCCTCGTCACATCTCGAAACAGTTCCACGTGGCTCCACTTTGAATCGAACGACATGATTCAATCCTTGATCCTCGGCACCGAAGATTCGGACGAAATCTGGCAAGCAGACAATCAATTCGAGCTCAGTTCCATCGATATCAAAAACGAGACATTGGAGATGTGTGGCATGCTCAATGGTCGGTCGGGTGCACTCCAAATCGTAGCATTCGTGTTTCGGCTGGACTCCAAGTTTTGGTTGAAGCTCTTGGAGAGTCTCCATGGCTCGCGGGAAGATCTTTTGCTCGATTCCAGATGTGCCGATTTCAAGAGCCATTCCGGCGGTGTAGCCGAGAGCTTTGACTTGCTAAAAATAGGAGATGTTTTTTTTTAATTTTTACTGTACTTTTTTGACTGTTCTGACTGCACCCAATTGCAGAATTTACGAAAAGAATCATATTTTTCCATAAAAATTGTTAAAACTCGAAAAAATCGATCTTCAAATCAAGAGCTAAAATTTTTTCTAACCTGTTTCAAAAAATGCAGAATTTTTTGCTTATTCGAACCCAATATCACTGCTCAAAAAGTTACAGAAAAAAATTTATGAACAATTTTTTTTTTCATTTTTTGCACTGAAATTTTAAGAATTCCCTTAAAAAGTATGGGACCTTGAAATATTAAAGCAGATTGTCCAAATTCCAGTATTTACGAAAATAACAATATTTTTGCATTAAAATCGTAAAAACTTCAAAAAATCGGTTTTCAACTAAACTTTTTCTAACCTATTTCAAAAAATGTGACATTTTTTAGCTGATTCGACTGTACCATAAACGAGGCAAAACGGACCATTTTGAAGCGAGTTATGAGCGTTTGAAGTTTCAGTGAGAGACGCAGACACTGTCTCATTTCTCTGCATCTCTTCGACAGCGAGAATGTCTGCTTTCTGTGCGTCTCTCTTACCAAAACTTCAAACGCTCATGACTCGCTTCAAAATGGTCCGTTTTGACTCGTTTTTGCGGTAGAAAACATTTTTAGGTGGCTTCCCAAAACTTCAGTACAAAAAATGGAAAAAATGTCGAAAAAATTTTGACAGCGTTTTGAGCTGCGAAATTAGGCGTGTTCGAATTATCGAAAAAATCCACATTTTCTGAAATAGGTTAGAAAAACTTAAGTTCGCAATTGAAAATCAATTTTCTCGAGATTCTGTTTTTATGAAAAAAAATTGTAATTTTTGTAAATATTCTAATTGCGATGATCAATCCTACTCCAAGAACCTTCTAGAATAAAATACCGTATTTACTCTAATAGACCGGCACCTCTATATGTCCGGCACCCTCTAATAGACCGGCAGTCAAATGATCATTTTGAAAAATAAACCGGCAGCCTCCAATAATCCGGCACCCCAAAAATTAATGAAATTGGAAAGTACTATTTTTTGAGAAATTCGAATTTTTTCCAGTGTTTTTCACACAATTTCAATATTTATCAGCATTTCGAATAGTGTTTGCTTTTTAAACTATTCAAAAAAGGCTTTATCATGCTCATTTTCAGTGAAAAAGCAACATTTTTTTGTTAAATTTTTTATAAATTGACTCTTTGAAAAATAGACCGGCACCCTCTAAATGACCGGCACTCTCTAATAAACCGGCATCAAAATGAGGACCACGAAAAATAAACCGGCATGCCGGTCTATTGGAGTAAATACGGTACCTGATAAACCGATTTGATCATTTCGACTCTGAAGCATCTCGCAAAGATGAACGTCTCTTTACACTTGACACGAAGAGCCTTATCCAGGTTTCGACCATCGTAACAGATGTACCGTTGATGGATGAATTCAGGAAGTGTGCACTTCTCCAAAACGTCTTCAGATGAGATCAAAAGTTGTTGAATTATTGTTCCAGGTCTTCCGAGGAAATAGTCAGTGATCTTTTTCAAAGAATCATCCATCGACATTCCAACTGGCATTGGGAACGATTGTAGTTGGGTGGTTCCATCGGTAACTTTGACCAAAACATTGCCTTCTTCATTTTGTTTCAACAAGAATGAATGTTTATCAATGTTAACTTGAATGTATCTTGGTGTATAATCCACGTGGCACACTTTGATGCTGAAAGAATTTCGAAATTTATTGAAAGTCTTCTAGAAGTTTCTAACCTCTGCTGAGCTGGCATGCAACTGATTGTGATATTCTTCAGAGACTCTGCAAGAGAATCCGTGTCATTTGGAGACGACATTTTTGGGATATTTGGTGATTATTCGGGAATCAATAGTATGTACGGCTGAGTATATAGAGTGTCACGAGTGAGAGTGGGGTCGACTGGGGAAATGAGAGAGAACGAGAGAGAAAGAGAGACGCAGAGAAAGAGAAAACATATTTTGGTTGGAGGGAAGGTGGACTACTTTGAATATTAGTGCAGTTACTCTCGTTAACTTTTTTATTTGTTTTTTAATCGTTACATTCGAGTGAGAGCATCTGAAAGAACCATGAATTTTCGGCACCACATTCAAGTGTGAATAACTTTTTTCAGAGGGATCTGGTAAAATTATGGTCAACACAAAAAATGTTTCTTATTAAAAAGGCTATCGATTGATCAAAAAATTTTCAAATTTCATCAAAAATTAGCAGAGTTACGCCTTGTGTTGCCAAAAAGTTCCCGATTTTGACAATTTTTTAGCGTAACTCTGTTAATTCTCGATGAAATTTAATGCTTTTTTGACCAATCGATAGCTTTTTCAATAAGGAACATTTTATCTGTTCACCATATTTTTGCCCGATCCCCCAGAAAAAAAGTTATTTACACTTGAATGTGCTACCGAAATTCGTTTCCGGCAGTTTTCTAATCAATTTTTGTTAATTTTGAAAGATCACATCTTCGGCTTCTTTGTTATGCATTTTTTTTTTCAATTTTCCCTCATTTCCTTGCTTTTGTATTACCGGAAAATCCATTAAAAACTCAATTTTCTGACCTACCCAAAAACCAAAATTTGAACTACCGCGCGAAAAACCTCTAGGCTAAACCCCGCGCAATCGTAATTTCGGAGTGTCGTTGTTAACCATTTTCACGAAAAATGTTGACACAGTTTTTTCTCTCTTCGTTTTTCATTGATCTTCCGCGTTTTTTAACCTAAAAATTCATTCGAAACATATTTATTGATTTTTCAGCAAAATGGAAGTCGACAATGTCAAGCCGTCCGGCTCGGTGCCACAGAGAAACTGGGAGAAGGAAAATAATGTAAATTTGACTTTTTTTTCGCTTTTTTTCCATACCAATCGATTTCTCAGGTTCAAAACGTCGACTCAATTTTCGAATACAACAATCAGCAGCAGATGGAGATCAGAAACGCGAAACCGTGGGACAAGGACCCCCACTATTTCAAGAATATCAAAATCTCGGCGATCGCATTGCTTAAAATGACGATGCACGCGAAGCGAGGTGGAAATTTGGAAATTATGGGACTGTTGCAAGGAAGAATCGACGCCAACTCGTTCATTATTCTCGACGTTTTCGCACTGCCAGTCGAGGGAACCGAAACCAGGTTTGGCTGGACATGGCAACGAGATTTTCTCCCTGAAAAATCGAGATTTTTGAATAGAAATTCGCATAAAAATGTAGAACTCGCTGAGATCTACAAAATGCCATACAAAATTGCTATATTTGTTCGCTCAATTTCGTGTTCCGTGCAAATGTTTTTATTGCTTCAAAATGTGCAGAATTTTGCGCTGCTTCCAAAAATCATAACAAAAAAGCTTTAAAATAGCTCTAAAACCCCAAAAATCGCTTTAAACTGGCTCGTTTTTCTCAGAGGTGTCTCGAGCTGTCTCCGTGAAAAAAGTGCCTATTTGAAGTTTAAAAAGGGGTTTTAAAGCCATTTTGAGCGTTTTTGTTATGATATTCGGAATCAGCGCGAAATTTTGCGCATTTTGAAGCAATTAAAACGTTTGCCGGAACCCTCCTTTAACGGGAAGTAGCACGAAATTGAGCGATCAAATATTGTAATTTTGTATGTCATATTGTAGATTTCACCGAATTCTACATTTTTATCTAAGTTTCGATTGAAAAATCTCGATTTTTATGGGGGAAATCGATTGGCAAAATTAAAACTTCCCCGTTTTCAGAGTAAACGCGCAAGCCCAAGCCTACGAGTATATGACAGTGTACTCGGATTTGTGCGAGACGGAAGGCCGCAAGGAGAAGGTCGTCGGATGGTACCACTCACACCCGGGATACGGTTGTTGGCTGTCGGGAATCGACGTCTCCACACAGACACTGAATCAGAAGTTCCAGGAGCCATGGGTGGCCATCGTTATCGATCCGCTGAGAACCATGTCGGCTGGAAAGGTGGAAATCGGCGCTTTCCGTACCTATCCAGAAGGATACCGACCACCAGATGACGTTCCTTCCGAGTACCAATCGATTCCGCTCTCGAAAATCGAAGACTTCGGAGTGCACTGCAAGCGATACTATCCGCTCGATGTCAGCTTCTTCAAATCTCAACTTGACGCTCATATTCTGACAGCGCTGTGGAATAGTTATTGGATCTCCACACTCAGCAGCTCGCCACTCTTCTCCAACGTCGAATTCATCAACAATCAAATTCATGATATCAACCAAAAACTATCGGCCGTCGACAAGAAGCTCGCACTCAACGATCGAAGCACCGAAGCTCTCGACGCTCTTCAGAAAGTGGTCACCGACGCGCTTGCCGTCGGCGATGAGATAGAAGCTGGAAGAATATCTCACACCGTCAAACAGCTCTTGTTCGGTCGCAGAAACGGATGCGGTTGTGGACACGCGGAGTCCGCAATGGACGTCGCCGCCGCTTCGGAAAACGAGAAACCGGTGGAAGACGTCGTTGCAGTCGCTCAAGAGCCAGCTGTCGAGATGAGCGATGCCTAAGAAATCTCCGTTCTATATGTGTTCATATTTATAGCTGAAAAGCATGTTTTCCCGTCTCATTTGTTCCCTTTTTTTTTGAAGATAAAGTAAATATTGTTTAGAGTCCATTTTCACACTGCAAACGAAGTTTTCTCGTGGGAAGGGCCGTCGTACAGAACAGAGACACGCAACGCAGATACGCAACGCGTTTTCTGCGTTTTCCCACACAAAACTAGTATTCCAGCTACTGTACGATTATCTGTTATCCTACGTTTTCTGTGCCACCTACTGTCAAAATGCCCATCAAATTGCTGAGGCTTCCCTTCATAATCCAAAAGGAAATCTACAAAATGCTTAATTACGGTACTCTAATTGTCCTTTCATTTTGTTCTATTCGAACACGACAATCGATAGAGATGGTCAGATTGAGAATTCCGGCTGTTCTATATCACGCGGGGAGGGATTCGTTTCAAGTGAAATTAAACCATGGTTACGCGAATAGCGAAAAGATATTGGCATTGTGGATAAGGCCTATGATCAAAGCGGAGAATTGTGAGCAATTCAAGTTGCGTGATAATGTCGCAGTTGTTGGACGGTTAGTTTGAAAGCAATTATTAGCAGTATTTGCGAGATGCGACTGCGCTCCATTAAGAACATGAGCGGAATTTGTACTTCTTGGCATTCGCTGTACAAGAAAGTTTATAAAAGTACGGGAAGCCTCAGGAATTCAAATCTGATCCATTTTCTCATTGGATGTTGACACAGGGTCGCAGCGCGGTACATGATTTGAATTGCCACGCAAATTTTCGCATGCGGGATGCGTCGCGTGCTAGGTGCGACATATTCGCTGCGTAGCGACTCAATTTTGTTTTTCCTATTTACGAGAAATTTTGTAAAGTTTGAATTTGGCGGGAAACCGCATGCTGTCTGCGTCTCTCTCTCTTGTCTTGGCCGTGCGACAGAGCGCGCTTTCTCGATGTACCGCGCTGCGACTCTGTGTGTTGAAAAATATCGCGAACCGCAGTGAAAGCCGTTTTTTAGGTTCAAACAAAATCGCGACCAGAAGAAGAAAGGATTATACTTTGAAATATATACGGCTCGAATTGGTCGACGAATTCAGAGAGCTCTACAAGAACGCATCGCTAATTTATTCATAAACTCGGGAGAGTATGGTTTGGTAGTGGAAGCAAAAGTTCATATCAATGCACTTCCTAATATTAAACATGTGAGATATCTTTCACTGAAAGGACCAGATCTTGAAGCATCTGAGGTTGAGAAATATCTGAAACGATACCTGAATCTCACCTGTTTTAACTGTTCATCATCAATAACAGACAATGTGGAATTGGAATCAAGACTCTTCCATATCAGAAGTGTTGGTATTCTAAAAACGCCAGGATCGATATATCTTCGCAGATTCACTGGAAAACATTTGATTCTCCACACATCCCTTTTGACTACCGATGACATCATTCAATTTTTGGATAAATGGGTCAATGGGGATGCATATCAAAACTTGGAGACTCTTTATAATTCAATGTCTGATCCGCCTAATTGGATCGATTTAGATAAAATTAGTGCGAAATTCGATTTGGAGAGTTATAATCCAAATTTACCGAATCAACGTCCGAGGGTTTTTCACTACAGGCATGGGTAAGTGTTTTATACAGATTATTTTCAGAGAGAATGTATCCTGAAATGATTCTGTTCTTTCTGGTTGGAAGATTGAAACAGATCATCTTTATCTGAAAAGTCAACTAAGCGTCTGAAAAAAGGGTTGCTAGGAGTCCGATTTTCGTGAAAATATTGGATGTTTTAATGCAGGATTTTAGTCCGTTTTTGTTTGTAGTACTCAATTCATCGTCCTGATTCCACTATTTACGAAAATAACCACATTTTTCATAAAAATCGTGAAAACTAGGAAAAATTGCATTTCAAATCGCGAATTCACACATTTGGTCGGCAACGGCGAGCACTATGAAGCGGAAATTTGTTCATGAAAAATGTTTTCGAGCAGCGATAGTGCTCTCAAATCCCCTAGATTTAGAGACCACAGCATAAGCTTCAAACTTGTCGTATTACAATTTTTTGTATATTTTAATAATACATTAAAATGTGTTCCTCTTGTGGAAAATAGTAATTTACCAAAATTTTATTCCATACAAAACCGGCAACTAATGATCTTCAGAAAGTGTTTTTCTAGGTAAACAAAACACAAAAAACCTATTGGGACAATTTTGGAATTGAACGCGACGCGGAACTTGTATACGAATGTGGTCCTGTCGGAGGTCGGCAGCCGCCACTTTCTCGGAGTTGCAATCCGGGCCGAAACGGGCCGGCGCGGGCCGGGGATTTTCTCCCCTCTAAATTGTGATTTTCAAGTCAAAATCTATATGAAAATGTAGAACTCGATGAGATCTACAGAATGGTAGTTAGAATATCTCAATTCCATGTCTCTATTTTCTATAAAACGTCAGAAAGCACACGGGCCTGAGATTTCGGCCCGTGTAAGCTCGGCCCGTCCACTTTTCGACGTTTTATGGAAAATACAGACATGGAATTTAGATATTCTAACTACCATTCTGTAGATCTCATCGAGTTCTACATTTTCATATAGGTTTTGACTTGAAAATCACAATTTAGAGGGGAGAAAATCCCCGGCCCGCGTCGGCCCGTTTCGGCCCGGATTGCAACCCCGCACTTTCTCCATCAATTTCTTCGATTTTCGCGATTTTTAAAGCAGAAAAAAGCAATTAAACTTTTTGGCCAATACGAAAATAGGTGTTTTACATTCATCTGCTCTGGTAAATCGTTTAGATACTAATTCGGAATAGAGTGGAACCTATTTCGGGTTAGCAAGGATTTTGGACCTGATTAGGTTTCAGCGGAGTCTAATTCAAGTTTAAAAAATCAGTCGAACCTAATTAGGATTACATCCGGAACTAATCCGAGTGCGCGAAAAATCGGACCTAATCAGGTTACAGCAGAACCTAGTCAGGGATCGGATGTTTTTTGTTTTTAGTGTCTGAATTTTATTATTATTTTCGTTTTTTTACATCATATCATTTTTTTTTAAATGACTAAATGTGATACTGCAGAGAAAACCAAGGTCAACGAACTACTCGGCGAATCAACGATGATGTTTCAGAAAAGACCAGCTGATTTTGCTCAACAGGGTAAGATAAATCTCAATTGTTTCACCTATTATATCCGTTTTTCAGCTACCGGTTCACCAATAAAACCTCCAATGGACAAGTACATCTTTGTAAGTTCTTGTTGTCAGAATTTTTGATATCTTAGCTCAATTTTACAGCACCTCGTCAAGAAGCAGAAAGAATGGATACACCAAGTAATAGCGATCAAGAAAGGACAAAGAAACGGCATGAAGGGAACCCGACTTCACCAAAGTTTCATCCCTGAATTTTCTAATTGATTTTATTTTTGACTGTTATTACAGAATCTTAATTTGGTTCTCATGTAATTTTTTATAAATTTAATAAATGTTCACCTTGATTCGGCTCTCGAAATAACAGTCACTACAAATATACGAAATAATAACAAGAACGCAACGACACTCCGCTCCGAAAGTTTGGAACCTGATTAGGTTTCAGCGGGACCTAAGTTGGCTTGTAGTCGGGCCAAATCAGGCCCAGTTAGAACGCGGATTACCTACGATTAGGTCCCACTCTAACCCGAATTAGTATCTAAACGATTTACCTGAGTGATAGGAAAAATTATGAGGATTCCAAATCGGAAATAAAAATATACGTGTTCGAGCTGCATCAATTTAGAATTGGGGAAAACCTCCGAAAGAAGAGAGTAGCTCATCTTTAACTAGTTGAATTTAGTAGTCATTCTTCATAAAATGTTCTGAAATTTTTACCATAAGGTCTTCAAAGTTAGTTTTATATTATTACATTTAAAAAACAATGCGTCATCACTGAAAATTTTTTTATATCAACTTGGAGTTTAACAGGAGTCAAAAAATTTTGGCCATCGTCGATTTGGAGTTTTTTGTTTTTGACGTTTAAAGAATCTCTTGAATTACTAAAAACATCAAAAAAATTATGCGTGTTCGACCGATAACAAAATTAAAATCGCGGGATTCTGCCGCCGACCGGAAATTTTGGCTATTTCCTTTCAAATCTTTCATTTTCCTGAAAAAACTGTTATCACCAATGAATTCTACGGTGTTGATTACTCTAAGTCTCACTAATTTCTAGTTCCAAACGAGGTCCGGAGCCCCGTAACAAACCCTCAAAGATGACCCGATGCATCCCTCTAAATTTTTTTCGCGACTTTAAATGCGATTTTTTCTAGTTTTAACAATTTTCATGCAAAAATATAGTTATTTTAGTAAATACTGGAGTCGGGACGATCCTAATTGTAATCAACTTTTCAGAATCAAAAATTACCCCGAAAAGAATATTGAATTGGATAATTCCGATTGGTTTGAGTTGAAACGAAAACATGATAGCAAGAGAGCCTTCATAAGATGTGATCCATACAAATTCCATTTTCTCGTTCTTAATGAGACTGATTCTTGATTCATATTGCTTCCAAATAAACAGATTTTTGTTTTTTTTTTCAATTTTATTTCATGAAAACAAACAATATTTGAAACAATCTCACGTTGCCCGAAGGGCCCCAGAGGGGCGTAGCCCGCATGGTCACTAATTGTTTGCCACCCTGTACATGTAAATCAATGTTTCGGGAGTGATAAGTTGCAGCCAAAACAATTTTAAAGAAGAATTTCTGAAAAGTAGCTGCTCGAGGTGTACGATTTTCTAAATGGCCAGGTTTGTCCGAGAAGTTTTACTGTGTTATAAACAATATTTGGGACCTAATCTACATAATTGGGCCCCCCATCAAACTGCATTTTGCCATTCAAACTTGAGTGTCAAAACATGCTACCAAAAACAGGGCCCTTCATTCAATTTGATGCCACAGCACCAATTCTAGTCGGACGGAGCTCGACAAACGCTGTGTTAACACGTTTAGTTTCAGGTTTGTCATGTTAGCTATTCTCGGAAAAATGATTTCGGAAAAACACCCTAAAAAGAAAATATATTATTCCCCGGCACGGCATCCTCAAATGGAAATAGAAAATTAGAAAATTAGCAGATTTTCACCGTGAACTTTTCGGTGGATAGAATTTGAGGAAGACAGCCATCTTTTTGACCTATTTATTCAAAAGTAGTCAATCTCTGTACAAAGATTGAATGACAGAAAGATTGCCCTGTTTTTCCTGATCATTTTGAACCTAAATTTAGTACTATAAGTGTCCCATGTCGTCTTTTATGTTGACTGGAAAAATAGAAATTGAAATAACTATGCTCAGGTTCGACCTAATTTTTTGCATTTGGGCTCAAAAGATGAGCAAAAAAATTTCCCATGATTTGGCCAAGACACATTTTTCGGATTGATCCATATAAAAGAAAAAATCAACTTTTATTATTTTCTGGGCCTAATTTTGAACTGAAATAACTTTCTTCAAATCTAACGTTTTTAGACGTTTTTTGTGTCAATAAGAACTTCAAGCTATTTAGAAAAATTTGGCCAAGCCAGATTTTGAAAATTAGCCTTTTGGAATTTAATACAATCTAAAAACTGGGTTTTCAGTACTAATTTACAAAAGATTTGAAAAACATTTCTAGAAAAGTAGCGTGTGTTCTATTTCCATTTGAGGATGCCGTGCCCGGTCTAAAAAAATGTTTCATCTACAGTAATCTACAAAAGCTCTCGTGTTTTGCCTCTTGGAGCACTTTTGATGTCTCTTGGGAGCCTAGGGAGATGTGTTATCGAAATTTTTGTCAAAGTTTTTCCTCACGGACCTGGACGTTTCCAAAGTTTGGACCATCAAGAAATTTTTCTAGGGTAGTGAAGAAACTCACAGTTCTAATAAGTCAAACCGATTGGTGTCCGTTGGTAAGCATAATGAATACCCGTTATCTTCTAGAAACATTACTATACGTTTCAATAGGCTCCGCCCCTTGTTGGCTTAAATACGCATAAATGGAGCCAAAAATGAAGACAGTCACCGCACTCGAGATTTCGGAGATGTCATTGAGCGAACTTCAGAATGTGTTTAAGATGGATGATCTCAGCGAGTATCAGCGGCAGTTGATCCGCAAGATTCGCTGACGTGGTGAGTTGTGGAGAGAGCTTTATACCTTCATATCCGATTTCAATTCAGTCATATAAGTCATTCATTCAGTATAACAATATACATGCATTAAATCACTTCATTCAACAATAAAACAACTTCGACATTCATAAATCAATATTAGTAACATAGAAAACAGGCGGACATTGCGCCCCTGCACTCCTGTGATGAAAGAATGGATCAACATCCGCATGTTTTCTCTATGTGCCTTAAACTTATTACTTACTTTTTTAAAGACTACTGTACTATTTTTTCCGACCACCGGATCACTTTTCCTTCAAACCCATCTGACCACTTTTTGGCTCGTCCATATGCTGGAGGGGTCTGTTTGAGAGTCCATTACTGTTTCACATTGCAAAGGAATTTTCTCGTGGGAAGGGCAGATGTAGATTGTCTCCTTGCACAACAGAGACACGCAACGCGTTTACTGCCCACAAAATTACTATCCAGCTACTGTACTTATATCTGTTGTCCTACCTTTCCAGTGACGCCTACTGTCAAAATGCCCATCAAGTTGCTCAACCTTCCATTTATAATCCAAAAGGAAATCTACAAAATGCTTGATTACGGTACTCTAATTGTCCTTTCATTTTGTTCTATTCAAACACGCCAATCGATCAAGATGGTCAGATTGAGGATTCCGGCTGTTCGATATCTCGCGGGGAAGGATTCGTTTCGAGTGAAGATAAACCATGGTTTCGCGAATAGCGAAAATATGTTGGCATTGAGGATAAGGCCTATGATCAAAGAGAGGAAATGTGAGAAATTCAAGTTGCGTGATAATGTCGCAGTTGTTGGACGGTTAGTTTGAAAGCAATTATTAGCAGTATTCGTGAGACGGGACTGCGCTGCAATGGAGTAGGATTTCTGTTATTTTTAATTGTTCTCAAATGATCATGCCAATTCCAGTATTAACTTTTTTTAAAAAATTTTATATGACGTTTTGAGTAGCGATATTAGGTACATTCGAATCGGCGAAAAATTTTAAATTTTGTGAAATAGGTTGAAAAGTGTAAGTCCGCGATTCGAACAACGATTTTCTCGAGTTTTAACGATTTTTATGCAGAAATCTTGTTAAAAATCAGAAGTTTTTAAAAAAAGCAGAAATATTGTTTTTCGTAAATACTGTAACTGGAACGATAATTTGAAAAAAAATGACCGTAATCCTACTTTAAGAACATGACCGAAATTAGTATTTCTGGTTATTCGCAGTAAAAGAAAGTATGAAAGCCCCAAAAATTCACATCTGATCCGTACTCTCAAAGAAGCTTGAAAAACATCACAAACCGCACTAAAAGCCTTATTTTTTTTTAGATTCACAAAGATTCGCGAAAAGAAAGGAGGATTCCCCTTCGAAATAAAAACCGCTCGGATCAATTCACAAATTCAAAGAGCTCTACAAGAACACATCGCTAATTTATTCATAAACTCGGGAGAGTATGGTTTGGTAGTGGAAGCAAAAGTTCATATCAATGCACTTCCTAGTATTAAACATGTTAGACATCTTTTTCTGGTGGGACCAGATCTTGAAGGATCTGATATTGTGAAATATGTAGAAAGATATCCGGATATCATCAGTTTAAACATTACATCATCAATAACAGGGAATGTGGAATCGGAATCGAGACTTTTCAATGTCAGAAGTGTTGGTATTCAAAAAACGCCAGGATCGATATATCTTCGCAGATTCACTGGAAAACATTTGATTCTCCACAAATCCCTTTTGACTACCGATGACATCATTCAATTTTTGGATAAATGGGTTAATGGGGATGCATATGAAAACTTGGAAACTTTTTGCAATACGCCGTCTGATCCGCCTAATTCTCTTAGTTTAGATGCAATTAGAGCGAAGTTCGATTTGGAGAGTTATAATCCGAATCTACCAAATCAACGTCCAAGGGTCTTTCACTACAGGCATGGGTATGTTTTTATATTAGGCGAGTAAAATCAAGGGTGAGTCCCGTAAATCTACATTTGGTCCGGTGGAAGAGGCGCGAGAGCCGAAAATTCAAAAAATACACTGCGTTTTTCAAATTAATTTGGCCCGCCTCTTCCACGCTCGGCAGGTGCGAGGGAGCGCACTTACGATAATTTTTGCCGCCCTAATACATGTTTTCAGAGTGAATGCATGCTGAAACATTGTTATTCTTGCTAGTTGGGAAGATTGAAATTGATAATCTTTAGTTAAAATAGTCAACTTTAGGGGTTTGAAAAAAGGATTTCCAAGAGTCCGATTCAATTTTTCGCTTTGTCGCGCTCGCTCTGCTAACAAAAATTTAACAAAAAATTTTGCTACAGCGTTCTGAGCTGCTATATTAGGCGCTTTCGAATCCGCAAAAAATTCTACATTTTTTAAATAGGTTACAAAAAATGCAATTTTGTAAATCGATTTCGAGTTTTATATATTTTTATGCAAAAATATTGTTATTTTCGTAAATACTGGAATGGGGACGATGATTTGAGTGTGAAAACGACCGTAATCCGACTTTCAATTTTAACAAATTTTCTTCAAACTTTTAGTAATCCCACTTTTAGCAATCCAGTCAATAAGCCTCGAGTCCCGCAGTTAAAAAAAGCAAATTTTACTTTAGCTAACAGCAGGCTACCGATTATCTGAATGAAAATCTAACATTAAAAATTCAGTTGGAAATTTGAAAAATACGCGGGTGGCCTAGAAAAATTCTCTTTCCCGCCTCTTTCATTGTGGCGAGTGCAGAGGTGCGAGGACTGCCTGCTTTTTACCAGCCTAATAATCAGCTTTTCAGAATCAAAATTTTTCCCGAGTTCGAGAGGAACTTGGATACTTTTAATTGGTTTGAGTTGAAACGAAATCACGATGGCAAGAGAGCGTTCCTATCATGTGATCAATTTAAATTCTGTTTTTTTGTTCATAATGAGATAGATCCTTGATTAATATTGCTTCCAAATAATAAAGTTTCTTTTTGTTGTTTTTTTTTCAGTTTTATTTCATGAAGACAAACAATATATGGACATACGAAAATGTACATTTTGGTGAAGAATTGGATTGCTGGGGTGATATTGTAGGGGAGAGAGAGAGAGAAAACAGGGTGGTGTACAGATTCCGAAAGAAAATACAGGAAAAAAGAGAATAGATCTGAGAAACTTGAGAAAATCGAAAAAAACGAAATTGGATACGAAAAAAGAGATTTGAGGATAATAGAAAAATATAAAGATCATAATTCAGAGTGGGTATGGATGGGATGGATGAAAAAGTAAGCGGGATCGTGGTATTCGTCACGAGACCCGTTTCTAGCTATTTGTATGAAGAGAGAGCTCCAGGCTCAAAATGTGAAATATTGGGTAACTAAAGAGAGGGGAACGGGATGCCAGATAATAAATTACATTAAACTGGGTATGATAAAACTATTGCAATCCTGTATTCGGGGGGTTGAGGTATTTCACTGGGATATCTGAATCCGCGATTGGGGGGAACAAGACATAGATCAATTGGACGGGGGGTGAACAAGAAAGAAAAAGGATACATGGAAAAGATTTGGATATAAATATTATATCAATTAAGGGGAGCTTCATTACAGAGAAAAAAAGAAGAACAAGTTCTCTCTAGATGTAGTGATTCATGTTGACCTTCTCGTGACGATCAGTGCGTCGTTGACGGCAAGTGCGGGCAGCGACCTTGTTCTTTCCACGTCTGCGAATCTTGCGAATCAACTGCCGCTGATACTCGCTGAGATCATCCATCTTCAGCACATTCTGCAGTTCGCTCAACGACATCTCCGAAATCTCGAGCGCGGTGACTGGAAGTCCGTGATCCTGAGCGAGTTGCTCGTCCTTCGATTGACGTCCACGCTTGCGTTGTCCGTTGTTGCTCATCACTCGGGCGATTTTCGTGGCGGTGGAACGAGATGGCGACGAGCGACCGTAATCCTGACGATGTGGCATGAGCTTTCCGTCCATTCGGAAGTCATGTGCTTCGTAGGCTGGTGATTGTGAGCTTCGGGAGCATGGCGTGGATGAATCACTGAAAAGAGGAGAAAGGTTGTACTTTGAGTCATTTGGGATTCGTTGATTGCCTTTCTAACCAAAAGTACTTTCTCAAAATTTTTTTGGATTAACTAATGAGCATTCCCCAGAGTACCATTGGTGATCATCTAGACACCTTATAACCTCATAATCCTTCCGAAAAGGTTGCCCTTTGTCTACTTACGTTGTATAATCACTCATCGAGTTCCGCTGATCATGATACGTATCGAAGAGGCTGTGAGTAGCCGTGGCCGTGACGGTGGCACTATTCGGACTCGTCTGCGTTTGTTGCTGACGTCCGCTGCTGGAAGAGGATGAGGAGAGACCAATCTCCAGCTGAGAGAATGGAGACTGCGAGAGGCTCGTGTAGCCGTGATCGAAACCGATGCTTCCGTTCGAGGTGATCGCCTCGCCAGTGGCGTTTTGTTGCTGGAGAGTCACGTAGTTCGATTGTGGGAACACTGAAAATATGAGAATGAATTGCTAAAAGAAATGGGGAGGTGGAACCAAAAACTAAAAGACCTAGAACTCATAATGAACCTCTATCAAAAGTGCTCGAGACTCCAGAATAGGAATAATGCTGGTGTTGATGATGATGATCCATAGATGGATGTTGATTGAACATTTGGAGATACATGCTCAAGATCTTTTTCGATTCTTCGTCTTCGTCAATCGAGACGGATTTCGGACTGGGTGGACTAGATGTGAGTAAGGAAGCAGCGAAATCAGAAGGGAAGGAAGACATTCCGAAGGGCTCGATTTCGGTTGCTTATATAAAGTTACGAGTTTCCTGATAACGAGCAAATGCGTATCGGAGATTAGCCCCGTTTTCAAAGCTCCGCCCCCTCACAACTCCTTTGTCTAGTTTCAGCAGTTCAATAAGAGGCGGAGCCTACTTGCCAAAAGGACACGCCCACTTCATTAGTCTCTCAACTTTCGTCAGGAAACATCAGTTATCAAAAAAAGGAGTGATAAGAGCAAGAGAGGAATAGATAGGGAGAGAAAAAGTGAAAGATTGAAAAATGCACGAACCGTCTTCTGGCATCGTATTCGTTTGTTGCCACATCTCATCGGTAACCGCATCGGTATCGTTGAAAAGGGTACTTGATTGGGAAGCGGAAACGACTCCAGATGCAGTCAGATTGATCTGATTGCACGATTCTTGCATCTCCTGCATATCGGTCACTGAAAAAACTGGCAGTGTTCAGTATACACATAATTTCAGATTTTTATATCCTTACAATTGGCTTGTGTGTAGACGACTCCCTCCGACAGTGAAACATTGTTGAGCACCGGATTCTTGTTCTCAAACACTTTGTTCAACTCGCTCTCCTCATCGGACACATCCTTCAGAAGCTCCTCAAGATCGTGTCCAGTGATTTGATCGTCTTCTGGCTCGTTTTGTGAAGGATTCTGTTGCGATTTCATTTGCCCTGGTGCATATTTTGAGAACGTATGATAGAAGCCCGCGTAGTACTCTTTTGAAATGTCCTCATAACGGCGACTCTCTTCTTCAGTTAGTGGCTGGAAAAAAATTGTTTATTATTTTTTCGCACAAGAAATTTGATACACAATTTTTTATACAATCAGACACCTCAACTTCCCATTTCATTCATTCCACTCCCAACCATGATTCCTCTCCTCTTCCTACTTCTAATTTGCTCCCAATTTTCTTCCCCGGTTGTAATCCCAAGTCCACTAAAGTCTTCCTACGAATCTATTGCTGGCCAACGAGCAATGAATCTTGACGTCAACGTCCGTCTTCTAACCGTTTTAGCTCTTCAACAAAGTGTGAGTCGTCTATACCTTCTATTCTCATTAGGGACACCCCTCTGGTGACGTCGTTTTTCTCCGAGAAGAAGCGGCTCAAAGTGCTCTTTTTGACCTACAAAGTACTCTCAATTTATGAAAAAAAAAGTACGTCAATTGTTTCGGGTTTCGAATTGTCATCATGGAACGCTCCTCTGGAAACCGAAAACGCCCTGATAACTGTGCGTCTCATCACCGACCGACGAATCCAGAGATAAGGCCGTCCGCCGTATCTCGGAAAAATAAAAATGACGGCAAACCAGGAAAACTCAAAAAAGTGGCGTGTGCATTTTGGTTGACTGTGTTATCTTTCCGAAAAAAAAAGGGCGAGAAAGAATACGAAAATGACGTTGAGGCTTGCAGGGATGGCAATTGTACGAAGATCACTGGTACAAACTATTCGAAACGGATTTGATGTGGATTCCGGCCGAGAATGTGTGTAGATCGATGGGCGGTCATTTGGTTAGTATCAAGGATGAGTCGGAGAACCTATTCGTTCATAAACTGAGAAAAAGTGAGTAGAGTGTTCTGAAAAAGTCGATTCAGATTGTTGCAGACAGGGAAAAATCAAAGTCTTTTCCAAAAATTGTCCTAATTCAAGATGCGAGCTCTGAAAGTGTCAAAAAAGCGCTTTTTACGGCTCCGAGACATTTCGAAAGCAGACATTTCGAAAGTGTAAAATCGGGTTTTTTCTCGAATTTTTAGAACTTTTCATGTATTTTTTTTTGAAAACGCAAGAATATATAGGAAAAGTTCCAAAAATGAGGCAAACTTTCGAAACGTCGCGGAGCCGTTTTTTCGCGATTTTTTTGCACTCTCAGACCTTGTAACTTGATTTGGGTCAATTTTTTGCCAAGATGAGATTTTTTCTTGTCTACAACAATCTGAATCAATCCAGAACGCTTTAGTACCCCTTCAATTAATTTCTAGAGAACAACGTTTGGATCGGATTGAACAAGCTGAATGACACCTATCAGGTCTACAAATGGTCCGATGGTACCGAGGCGGACTATTTGAACTGGGACTCATCGCAGCCGAATGAGCCGGAGGTGGATTGTGCTTATATGGCTTTTCATCAAGAGCAAAGAGGTACATGGTTCGATTATGGATGTCGCGAGATGCTACCGCAGTTCTTTGTCTGTGAATTGCCGATGCCTTGAATTCTAACTTCCTAATTTTCCGCCCAAATTTTCTCCTCTTCCAAATGAATTTACTAGAATTTACCCACCTCTCCCATCGCCGACTTATCATTCAACGTCTGCAAATCGTTCTCGTACTGTTCTGCCGGCGAGACAAGCGTCATGCCCTTCTCTCTAGCCGCATCGTTTCTCCACAGACAGTCAATCAAGTCGAGGTCCTCGATCGACGGCGACGGTTGGCTGGCGTAGTCTCCATAAGAAGACGTTCCCTGATGACTGGAAGTGGACGGCATGCCGAATGAGTGAGACGGTTGATGCTCGGTGAGCACCGGCATCACGGGATACGACGAGTGGTGGTGCCGTGCGAACATCTCTATCATTCGATCATCGTCACGCCAACGGAGGCCCATCGGGCGCCGCGGGAACTGTGGATAGTCGTACTTTGGCATCATCATCTGCTCGTCGGATTGCTCATAGTGGTTTTGATGACCGTGCATTTCTGAAAATAAACTAATCCTCTTCAATAGTGCACATAGACTAACGAGGTCCCCAGAGGCAAAAGTACTTGTGATTAAGATTTTCTTTGAAAAACTTTGCAAAACGCTTACTGAATGATGGCGAAATGTCGTCCAAACTGAACTTTTCGGTGGCTATCGGGTTGTTGTTGCGATTTGGCGGGATGTACACCACAATCAGTGATGACGTGGCAAGAATCCAGATGAATAGGGACTGAAAATTAGGAAATTGAAGAAAAAAACTTCATCAAACATCATGGGAGGTTTTCGCATTAAGACAAGAGAGAAAAATAAAGAAGAAGAAGGAACGATTGAGATAGAAATTGCCGTCTCTCTCACGGGGTCGGTTAGTGGAAAAGAGACAGAGACAGAGAGAGGGGCGGCAGACGTGACTGTTGTCAGTTTTGTATTACAGAGACAGAGAGAGCGATTTTCAATGATGTCATCGAGTTTTGGCCTGGTTTTTTTGGTCGCGCGCCAATTCAAATTTTTTGGAGCTCAGCGAGCTTGGCTCACTCGTAGAATAGGAGGACGAACATGGCTAATGTATGAGAAGACGTAAAATTCCAAAAAATCAAAGAATTTCAGAAAAAAAAGATGATGCAAAATTACAAATTCTCAATTTTTTTAAAGACCTGGATTTTCGGCTCCGCGAAGTTTGACATTTCAAAAGTACAACCTTTTGCTTTCGAAATGTCACACTTTCGAAACGTCGCGGAGCCCAATTTTCGATCTTTCTACAGCACGCCTAGACATCTTTTTTTTGTCTAAACAAGAACAAACTGGACTGTGAACTTTGAAGAGTGATCGGAGATGCCACGGTGCCCTGCAGCGACAAAGTAGAGAAATGCGCCAGCACGCAAAGTGCGCAAAGTTGGGCTTGGCGCATTTGTCGTGCACTGATAATTTTGAAATTTTCTCAACTGAAATTTGATTTTTTATCGATAAAAACGGTTTTAGTCGGATTTTCGGAAAATCCTTCTACAGAAATATTCATCAGGGCCTGAATCATCGAAAAATGTAACAGTTTCTCTGAGTTTTCATCTGAAATGGCTGGAAATTCTCTCGAAAATGGAAGACTGTAAATCCTGGAAATTTTCTCAAAAATGGGAAAAAAACACCCCTAGGCGTAGAGGTGCACAGCGTGAGAAAGATTAGAGAGTGAACAGCAAGAAAAACATATGTAAAACACAAATCTTCACGATAACGGAATTCTTGAAGAATGCTCACTTTTGAGAGAATTTCCAGCCATTTCAGATGAAAACTCAGAGAAACTGTTACATTTTTTCGATGATTCAGGCCCTGATGAATATTTCTCTAGAAGGATTTTCCGAAAATCCGACTAAAACCGTTTTTATCGATAAAAAATCAAATTTCAGTTGAAAAAATTTCAAAATTATCAGTGCACGACAAATGCGCCAAGCCCAACTTTGCGCACTTTGCGTGCTGGCGCATTTCTCTACTTTGTCACTGCAGGGCACCGTGGATGCGAGGAGCAAATATTGCAGAGAATGGTTTTTTTTTGACAAAAAAACTGTGAAAACAGAGCTTACTGTAGAATTTCGTATAGAAAAATCAAGAAACTTTACCAAAAAAAATTATCAAAAAATGACAGTGACAACGGAGGAAAACGCGAAATGAAGCCCGAAAATCATGAAAAATGAGATGGGAAAGGAGGGCGAGTCGTCGAAGAGTTGAGATGCTTACAGAAATCGCGAAAGATAAGAAAAGTTGTGGAAATGTCCCGAGGTCGCGAGAGAGAGAGAGAGAGAGGTGCTATCAGTGAATTGGCAGATTGCCAACTTGGCAAAACTTTTTTTTGATAGTTTGAACTGAAAACGGCAGAGTCACAATATTATACAAATCTCAGTAAATGACAGTCCGCGAGTGCAATATCTCACCACGAAAAAAAATAATTTAAAGGAACATAACGTAGCTTTCAAGTAAATTTTAAATTATTTCTTGTTTTTTTAACGATTTTCAACAAATTTTGGCGCGAAATGTTAAAATTCGCTTCGAAATTTTTTAAAAATCGTTTTAATAAAATTTGAAAATTTACTTGAAAACTACGGTATGTTCCTTTAAATTTTAATATTTTTTCGTGTTAAGATATCGCAGCCACCGGACTGACATCACTAAAATTGGCATAATAGGAAAAATGAATGTGATGCAAAAAAAAGGAAACACAGAAAAATAGGTCTGGGCGGTCCGAACCAAAAAACAATTCGCGAAAACCGACTGTAAACATCACAAAGTTACCAAATGGAAAGCGCCAGAAAAAAAACTTCTCTCCTGGCGGCACCATCGAAACAGTGCACTCGCGCCCAGGGCCCTTTTTCTCTGATTCTCTTGCGGCCGCAAAAATGATGACAAATGTGAAATTGTGCGCCGGCGGGGGTAGATCAAGTAGAGAAACGGCGAAGAGAAGGCTGAAAATTGGGAGGCGCAGAGCCTTCGGCGATGGACATCGAGAGTTGAGGGGGGCCGAGGCGGCGGAAGATTTTGTGACCGCCGTGTCTATTTGGCTGAACACGGATCGACACAAAACAAGAGAGAGAGAGAGAGAGAGAGAGAGAGAGAGAGAGAGAGAGAGAGAGAGAGAGAGATCAAGAATCGCAACTTTTTGATCCGCCGAAAATTGTTTGCGACGAAGACGCACGTCTTCTGCAACGTTAACGAAGTCGATTGAATTCAATTCACTGATAACATCGTCGACGACGACTACAAACCGACTACAGCATTCACGAGGGGGCGGTCGATAAGCCGATGTTTGTAGTGATAAGAGAGAGACGGATGAAAAAGAAAACATAAATATTCAATCTCGTGTTTTCAGGTTCGTCCGGCAGTTTCATCCATTCAAAATAATTATTTTCTCATAAAATTTTATACTAAAATGTAGACCTCAATGAGATCTATAAAATCATGTATAAATCACTAATATTTACCGGCTGAATAAGTTGCTGGATTCCGTAAAACACCCAACATGAATTTGAGTGGAGGATGTTTTACGGAGCCAGAAACTTTTCCCACCAGTCAAAGTTATTGGTTCATACACCATTTTGTAGATCTCATTGAGTTCTACATTTCGGTATAAAATTTGATTTCAAAAAATCAGTTTAAAAATGAGGGAAACTACCGCTGGAAATGTATGGTCTTTCCTGGAACCTGAAATCAATCGAAAAACACACAATTTTGTGTCTTTCCCTATTTCAGCCACCCGCACTTTTTGTTTACCCGACTGGAACCAGGAATAAGAAAAGTGTCCAAAAAATGCCAAAGGTCACTCACAACTGGAAAAAGTTTCTACCGAAACTTTAGGCTCTTCGAAGAGCACAAGAAAATATGGGTAGAGGAAAAGGAGTGTAGGATCCAGTGTTATTCAAAGATTTCGAAACTGAAGACCAGAGTCTTCTTTGGGTGAGGTGGCACGGAGTTCCAGGTAATCTGGCCCAAAATAAGGTGATCACGTTTCTTTTTAAATCTACAGTAACCCACTCAGAAAATGAAAAAATGCCACACGTTTCCAAAAAAAAAGGAAAACTTTGATAATGAGCGATTATCTACGGAAAAAGGTCAAAGACTTGTGTTGACTCGAAGGCAAGAAATTCAGAATTCACAAATCGCCGATCTGCGTACTGATAAGAAACGAGTCGAGAGCACCTATCAAATTTCCCAAAAAAAAACATTTTTTTGAGTGCACCGAGGGGAGGCTGGGTGCACACGCTCCAAGGAAACGGATCACGACTCCAAGAGCCAAGAGCCGGGCACAAGTCTGGGCACAAAAAAACAGCAGAGAAGGTGGGAAAATTGGATTTGGAGGAGGCCACAAGACTTGTGATCAGAATTCTTCGATTTGTTTTCTTTCAGGAGGCTAAAAATAATTTTTTAAAAAACGGACGACTACACAGATCAGAAAGATGTTTGTATCCAAACTGACGTAGATGGTTGTGCCATGGACAACTGAAGGTGACGTTTCGAAAGCAAAAATTTCTTTTTTTTAATTGAAATTTTCGCTTTCGAAACGTCGCACTTTCGAAATGTCACTGAGCCAGACGTTGATTCTTTGAACTGATTCCCAGACATCTTCATCAACTTTTTTCCCAAACTTTTTTTCCAGATGATATCATGCGGCGGCGCATCGACTTATCAATTTGATCGAAATTTTTTTTCGCGACTGTATGGAAAAACGAGGGGGAGAGAAGGAAAGAGTTCAGAAAATCACAGTTGCCTCGTGCGTACATTTTTTTTATGGAAAAAAGGCGATTAGGCTCCAAAATACTCATTTTTGGAGGGGTTTGGCGGAAAGGGAAACTTTTTAATCTGGCGATTTTGGAAACAATGTCTAATTGGGGAAAGCGAAGAAATATTGAAAAACTAAAGAAGAAGTGAACCTGGAGTTTTCAGAGTTAAAGAATTTCAATTTTCCATTAAAAAAACTTTATTTTTCGAACTCCCGCTTCTATCTTCTATTCCCAAATGCCGGTTCAGTGACATTTCGAAAGCAAAAACTTCAAACCATTCTGGGGAAAACATTTCACATAACAGTGCTGCACTTGAGCCCGTTGCGTAGGATACTTAATCAAACTGCGAAACGTCACACTTTCGAAATGTCACGGTACCCAAACGCCGAGACCCAATTCCGTACTTTTCGACTTTGCCCCACTCTCTCGCGACTCCAACCTTTACGAACGACGTCGTTCCGGCTTCAGTCTTGCAAATAAGGTAAGGCGAATCAGGGAGAGAGATAACGAGGAGCCCGGAGAGATCGTCAGACAACGAGACAAATGTGACATTCACGATTAGATAGTGCCGATTGCGCGCTGAAAATGCGCGAGACACAGATAACGAGCGTGATGTGACTGAAAAAATTGATAAGAGCGAAAAGTATGGTATGATACGGGGAAAATCTGTTGACAGTTCAAAGTAAATATGTTACGCGATTTCTGAAAAAAATTATCTACTAGAGAAAGGGAATACATTGTAGCTCGTGGGAAGTTATTCAAACTGATACATTCTAGGGGTTTATACAAGAGATTAGGAATGAAGATTGACTGGAGGAGATTGAAGTAGGATTATAATATTTTTTCCTCAAAAGATTGTCCCAATTTCAGTATTCACGAAAATAACATTTTTTTGCATAAAAATCGTTAAAACTCCAGAAAATCACATTTCCAATCGCGAATTTACATTTTTTGTAACCTATTTCAAAAAATGTAGATTTTTTGCTGATTCGAATGCACCTAATATCGCCGCTCAAAACGCCATAGAAAACATTTTTTTGACGATTTTCAAAAAAGTTTACTAAAAATTCAAAAATCGTCTAAAATATTTTTCTATGGCGTTTTGAGCGGCGATATTAGGTGCATTCGAATCAGCAAAAAATCTACATTTTTTGAAAAAGGCTGGAAAAAGTTAAGTTCGCGATTTGAAATGGGATTTTTTCGAGTTTAAAAGGATTTTAATGCAAAAAATGTGTTACTTTCGGAAATAATGGAATTGGGAGGATAATTTGAGTACGGAAAAAATTACCGTAATCCGAATTCGGAAGAACAAAACGAAGCATCATATTGCCTCAGACTAGTATAAGAAAAATGACAAGACAAAAGTCATGCTCCGTGAAATGATGATATTTTTGGGGTTCGTTTTGCGTTTGATAAAACGGGTAATAACTAACCGACAGCCCATGAATCGACGTCGTCTCGTCTTCGGA
This sequence comes from Caenorhabditis zanzibari, assembly GCA_963966625.1. Lineage (NCBI taxonomy): Eukaryota > Metazoa > Nematoda > Chromadorea > Rhabditida > Rhabditidae > Caenorhabditis > Caenorhabditis zanzibari. The sequence continues at coordinate 5,741,022 of OZ016471.1, forward strand.
TCCGTACGGCGTCGTCGTCGAGCACTGTCGTCTTCTTCGTCTCGTCTCCGACGTACTTCGCTGACGGCGTGATGAACCGCCCATGTGAAGGCGTTTGATTGGAAACGGTTTGGGAGGGGAGAGGGTTTCGAGATTGAAGTTACTCGCTGACGGACTCAGTGTGCCAGAGTCCGAGATCGGAACGGGAGGGACGCGTGTGCGACGACACGAGACCTTCTCTGAAATATCGGAAAAAAAATAGAATTTTTAGGGGAGCCGAAAGTGAAATTAGAGCTCCGGGACATTTCGAAATGCGAAATCGCGTTGTCGCCTAATTTTTTATATAAATTTCTGCTTTATGATCGATTGCACAAAAAAATTAGGCAAAAACGCGATTTCATATTTTCGAAACGTCCCGGAGCCGGAATCTTCAGTTGCGGCGCAGTATCAAAATTCTAAAATTCAAGAACATCGAAATTTGTTGTTCCAAAAACAAAGAAAATCGCAAAAATAGGCCTAAAATTTCCAGAGAATTCAAACATTTTTCCTTGAAAAAATCCGTTGAAAATGGCGGGTCAAATTGTAGATCAAAATTTAGAAACTTTTCAAAAACGAGAATCTCACAAAAAAAATTAAAGATCGTGCAAGAGAAAAAGGTAACAAAATTGGTTTCAAACCAATTGGAATTTTAAAAACGCTCAAAACCCGGGGAAAAAACAAGAATAAACGCTTTATTATCCATCATATTTACAATTTATATTCACAAGAAAGGCAGGCAAAAAAACCATATCAGAAAATTGAAAAAAATAAAAAAAATCCCTGAGAATCGCTGGCCAAGTTTGAAAGTTTCTAGCGTTGTCTACTAATAATCCACCCAATTTTTCTACAATGGAGAGCGGAGAGCATCACACTGAGCACACGCCGCCTTCATATCCGTGAGCATCAGAGCCATCGCCCGACTCCAACGAACATCCGTGTTGAGTGTCATCACTGCATTATATTTGACGCCGTTGTCGACGAGAGAGTCCGCGTGGATTTGATAGGGAGCTTTGAAGTTCTTGTTTCGGTCCTGGAAAATTAATTTTGTACTGTACAAACATTGAAAGTACTGTATTATCGAAACATCCCAAGTTTCATCGCGCTCCATTGCGAACTTGGGGAAATTCAAAATTTTGAGCTTTCCCGCTCACTTGTTTCTCATGTAGGTCACGTCGAAAACACAAAATCAACCAAATTATTATATTTGACGTGACCTACATGAGAAAAAAGTGAGCGGGAAACCTAAAAATTTTGAATTTCCCCAAGTTCGCAATGGAGCGCGATGAAACTTGGGATGTTTCGATAATATAAAAAATCGTCTAAAAATGTTTTCTATAGCGTTTTGAACAGCGATAGTATTTAGTTGAGTTCGAATCAGCAAAAAATTCGCAATTTCGAAAAAAAATTAAATTTAAACTCGCATTTTGAAAATCGATTTTTAGTGGTTCTTACTTTAAAAAATTTTCTTTTCATAAAAACTGGAATTGGAAAAGTCATTTGAGTACAAATAAAACAGGACTGTAATCCTACTTTGATGAGCGAAAAGTCGCTTTTTTCGCAATTTTTTGATTAGCGAATCCCTTGAAAACGGTATTCTCAATTACCTTGAGCTCCTTGAGCAAAAACTCGAGCAACTGCAAAAACCTCCGAATGCCCGAGTCGATGCTAGTCGATGTTCCAGACAGCGGCGTTCCTTGACCGTACAACGGATAATTTTCAATGTCATTGCCGTTGCGTCGAAGCTTGATATACGAGTGACTGCCCATGGCGACGGGCACCAGTTCGTGATGTTGGACGCCGATACGCTCCAACAGGATCTGAAGGGAAGGGAATAGTGACGGGGAGAAAGAGAAGAACGGAAAGGAAATGACGATGGGAAAAAGGCAATTTGGAAAATTGCATAAGGCTAGAGATTGAACTTTTTAGATTTGCATTGAATCGAACGATAACCGGCAGTTTCCTCCATTCAAAATAATGATTTTCTCATCAAATTTTATACCAAAATGTAGAACTCAATGAGATCTACAAAATGATGTATAAACCAATAACTTTTCAGGTAAATGTTATTGGTTTACACATCATTTTGTAGATCTCATTCAGCTCCACATTTTGGTATGAAATTTGATGAGAAAATCATCATTTTGGATAGAGAAAACTGCGTATTTACCTCCAAAAGCAACACAATTTGCCCCAACGCTGCATTGATTTCCGTATATTCTACTGGCGCATCTTTCAAATATCCCAAACGGAATCCGTTGATTTCACCGACGATTCCATCGACCCAAATGTGGAAGCACAAGTCGAGAACATTAGTGTCGATGAGTTTTCGGTGTTGAACTTCGGCGTAGAGGCGTTCGGCTTCCAGCGCGCGCACTTCGTCCTGATCGTCGAACACTTGTCTGGAAACTTTTTGCAAATTCTTTGTGGAAGAAAAATGGGTATTTTTTCCATAAAAATGAGATTTTTCACACGAAACTTATACGAAAATGTAGGTCTTGATGTGATCTACGAAATGATATACGAAATGACCATATTTATTCACTCGCTTTCGTGCTTCTTCCCGTTAAAGTAGGATTCCGGTCAAAAGTTTTTATTGCTTCGAAATGTGCAGAATTTCGCGTTGGTTCCAAATATCATAACAAAAACCCTGAAAAGTGGCTTTAAAATCCCGAAAAATCGCTTAAAATAGGCTCTTTTTTCACGAAGACACCTCGAGACACCTCCAAGAAAAAAGAGCCTGTTTTAAGCGATTTTTCGGGATTTCAGAGTCGTTTTTGAGCGTTTTTGTTATGATTTTTAGAATCAGCACGAAATTCTGCACAATTTGAAGCAATAAAAATTTTTTTCCGATCATCAATACCTACATTTTCATATAAGTTTCGATTGAAAAATTCGCAATTTTTATGAGAGAAAATCGCGGTTTTCGTCGAATTGCGAAAATTTTCGAAATTATTTTTTCGATTTCAAAAAACTCCCACTTTAAATTATCTCGATATTTATTCCACAACTCTGCCGTCTTCACTGTCGACGATTCAGCTAGCCGTCTTTTCGTCTGAAGCTCCTGATCCAGTTGCTTCTCTTCGGCTAACAATTTCTTCAACTCTTGCTCCAAATCTCTCTCCTCATCTGTCACATTCTGCAATTTCGCCTTCAGCTCCGGAATCGCCGTCGTCGGATGATTCTCTTTCAGATAGTTGATATAAGCTGTGTACGTCTTCGTCTCGTCGTCAAGTGAGCTGATTTGAGCTTCCATTTCTGTGACGAGAGCGTCGGAGCAGTCCTGAAAATTCGAATTTTCTGTGAAATTTTTAAAAAAAATTCTTACACAACAAACTGGAGCGTCCGACGGAAATTGTGCGTCCGAGATGAGCTTCATGAGATTTCGAGAGTGCCCCGTTAGCGATTCGGTAATCATTGTTTCGCTCTGAAAAATTGGAACTTTGAAGTCAACAAAAAGAAGAAAAGAACCTGTGATTTTGGGTTTTCAAAATTCGCGAAAATTCGCATAATTTTCGAAAAAGTTTGAAACTGTGGGTCTCACCACGAAACTTTTAATGGATCTTTTCGCTTTCAAAAACCGGAAAATTTAGTTTCAAACGGCTCCGTGACATTTCGCAAGTGGAAATTTCGAAATGTCCCCGAGCCGAAATTTCGAAAGTGCGACAGTTCAAAAGTGTTGAACCGCGTTTTCGCCGAATTCTTTCAACTTTTCATGTATGTTTTTGCGTTTTACATGCAATAGATCAGAAAAATTTATATGAAAAAATCAAGCAATTAGACGGAAATGCGATTTCACACTTTCGAAATATCCCGAAGTCGAATATTTACTTAAAATTTACAATTTTTTTTTCAATGAATCTCACCTTTTTCTCCGAATCCGCCGAATCCGGTCGTCTCTGTGCGAATTCCAACCGCAACGGGTGTTGACAGTTCAAGCAAATGTAGCTCCGTTGTGGTTCCATTTTGAAGCTGAAACAAAGGGATTGAAAAAAAATTATTTAAAAAATTGTTTTGATGGCCGAAAAGTGACCAAGAACGGTTCGGCTGATAACGGAATGATGGGATGACAATTAGTTGATAACAATTGATTTGATGGCATCGGATTTTGTTGAGAACAATTTCGAACACAAAACATCACAAAAGTCACAAAAAAAACGAAGAGAAAAACCACATTGCGATTAAGTCAATAACTCGAAACAACCTTGTATTTTAGAGGAAAGAAAAGAGGAAGACCAGACTCGGCAGATGGCGGAATCCGATGGTAAAAATTCGAAAATCAATGGGATGTCTGGTGGTCAGGAATAGAGAAAGAGACCGAAAACGTCGTGAAGGGGACACTGAGAATTGACGACCGCCGGGACGGACGCGATTACGACGGGCGCCGCGTCCCTCCGCGCGGATGGCCAGACGGAGACAGTGGGAGAAAGGGATGCTATTTTTGAACGGACAGAATAGGGCGAGATAGGGAGACATAGAGAAGAGAGATTTGCACTTTTAGACCGTTCGCTGGGCGGTTGTTGTGGATGGAGAAGGAGAACTGTAGATTCTAAAGATTAGTTGCGATCAACCAAGAACTTTGTGTCGAGAGTTGATCAGCAGAATTTTGTAGATTTTAATTAGGATTACAGTCATTTCATATTTGTACGCAAATTATCTTCCTAATTCCATTATTTACGAAAATAACAATATTTTTGCATAAAAATCGCATTTTAAATCGCGAACTTTCATTTTTTCTAACCTATTTCAAAAAATGTAGAATTTTTTCACTGATTCTGAATGCGTTTAATTTCGCAGCTCAAAACGCAGTAGAAACATTTTTCGATGATTTTTGAATGTTTGTACAGAATTTTCAGTGTATTTTTTTAGAAAACCGTTCTGCGCTTTGAGTGGCAGAATAAGACGCTCTCAGTGAAAAATTCTATATTTAATGAAATAGGTTAGAAAAAAATGAAAGTTCGCGAATTGAAAATCAAAAAAATCTTGTTATTTTTGCAAATACTGGAATTGGGAAAATCATTTGAGTACAAATAGAGAATGACTGAAATCCTACTGTAAAGTTACAAACTTATTGAAAGTTGCCGAAACAAATCACAGATGTATTCAATTTTTTTTACAACTCAGGTTTTTCTAATGAAAAAATGTCTATCTAACGTATTTCATCTCCACGAGATAGAAACTATCCTTGACACGATTTTCGCATAATTAGCCAGACAGATCGGTGTCAGCTGATTCACGTGACCACTAGTCGCTTTTGGTTGCTAATGAGAAAAAAGCTTATTAATGGGCTGAGTAGTTATTGAATGTTTTCAGAGTATTGTGTTGAAAGTGTTATAAAATTGGCCAAACTGTCTCAAAAATTCCAGCAGTGTTCCTTACTCTCTTTTCAAGCTTCAGGTAGGAAAACAAAAATGAAAAGTCACAAGGTTCCAGGGACAACGTCGTCCCATCCGGACTCAAATGAAAAAAAACCGACGAAAAACCGAAAAGTTCAACAAATGGTTCGGAACAACTGGTGTTATCCTCAAATTTTTTTCGACATCTTCTTCTTTTTTCTCTTCTTCTATCAGGTTTTTGCCAAGATGATGACTATTATGAAATCGCGCTCTGCCGCACGCTCGAATGTTCTATACGGGTACACTGGATACACACACAATGCATTTCTCTTTACTTCTCTAACTCTCCATTCTCTTTATGTGAGACTCCTTTTTGGAAAACCAGAAAATACAGGTAAGATTCGGAGTGTGAGTAGTTCGAGGACAAGAAATCAAGGAGAAAATGAGGCGAAAACATGTTTTTATTGAACTTTGGAGAGCACGGAAACCTCGTTTCGCAACTTTTTAAAAATTGATGATAAGAATTCAATAAATATGAGAAATATTGGCCGGCAGTTTTCCCCACCTAAAATTATGATTTTCTCTTCAAAATTTATACCAAAATGTAGAACTCAATGAGATCTACAAAATGATGTACAAATCAATTACAATCACCGGCTGGAAAAATTGCTGGCTTCCGTAAAACACTCAGATATTTCACGGAAGCCAGCAACTTATTCAGCCGATAAATATTATTGGTTTATACATCATTTTGTAGATCTCATTGAGCTCTACATTTTCGTATAAAATTTGATAACAAAATCATAATTTAAAATGGAGAAAACTGGCTGAAAATGATTTCAGAGCAGCTGAAAAATAAGTTCTCTAGGTAAACACACAGCCTTTCAATTCTAGTCAAAGGTGTTAGGAAATAGTCGAAAAACAATTTCTTTCTCACCTCTAAATTTCCCATATCAACTTCCTCTATGAAAAGTTCCAGAGCGCTGACGTATCAGTACAAGTCGACAATACTGATAACCTCACAGTTGACCAGCACACAACTTTTATAGCATATTCCAAGTGGTACCAGTCACCTGGTAACTATACGTACTTGAGAGGCTTTTTTCTTGCGACGAACACTTTCGTCACAAAAAAAAAGTGGAGGCGAAGAAAAAAAACCGTTCGTTGTTTTCTCTCTGGGTGATCGAACAGATGAGAGAAAAAAGAAGAAAGATCGGATAGAAAAAAACGAACGTGTCATCAGGGTGAAGCAATCGCGACAAAAAAAAATCATGTGGCCACCGAGAGCGCCTGGTCTCTAATATCTCTTTCTGTTTACTGATCTTTACAACTGAGCCCGACGATCCAATCAAAAATGTGACAATCATTTATCAAACTAGTCTAGGTGGTCGGGTTTCATGAAAATAGGCGAAAATTTGGGTCAGAATGAGTGAAAACTCAAGAAAAATGGGGAAAAAATCTCAAAAATTGCGAAAAAAATCGAAGAAATTCGTTAAAATTTTGAGCGCTTCGAGACCCAACGCAAAAGTTTGATCATGCGCCTTTAATGTACAGTAGTTTTTCAAAATATTTTTTTTCGAAATTTTTTTTTTCAGATTCAGACGGTTTGCGATTTAACCAAATCAGTACAAAACATTCAAAATTCTTCGTAAAAATTGGAAAAAACAACTAGAAACTTTTTTTGATAAAACAGAAAAGGTTGTTGAAAAATGAACCCTCAAGCGCGGCTGGGCAGTAACAAATTTCGGCAACTCATTCAAATGTGAGTAACTTTTTTCAAGAGGGTCGGGTAAAAATACGGTCAATAGAAAAATGTTCCTTATTAAAAGTGCTATCGATTGGTTGAAAAACCGTCAAATTTCATCAACAATTAACAGAGTTACGCCTTGCTGAAAAATTGCCAAAATCATCAACTTTCGGCAAGGCGTAACTCTGTTAATTGTTGATGAAATTTGACGGTTTTTTAACCAATCGATAGCTTTTTTAATAAGGAACATTTTTTCTTTTGACCGTATTTTTACCCGACCCTCTCGAAAAAAGTTACTCACATTTGAATGAGTTGCCGAAATTTGTTACTACCCAGTTTCCAAGCAGCGATATTTATTTTGAAAATTAGATTAGAATTTCTCCGAAATTCGAAAAAAACAAAGCTGTTCTGATACAACCTGTTCATCTTCTAGAAGAATCTTGGTTAGAAGTCGTCTTCTTGAAGATGTCCCATGAATGGGGCCCATGAAAATAACATTCGTGAGGCGCAGACATTATTCTCTACGACATCTGCGTCTCTTCTTCCCAAATGCTTCTCCTCGGTGCCTGTCGGTACTGGCGTTCAGTTTGTTGGGAGCAGTATGGGGTCTCTAGACCTCTCTCTGGGCAACTTGTGTTTTACGGAAAGAGCTGTGCCAAAAAGCAACGACTCTTTGATAAATAAATAAACAAGGCGTTTGAAGTTGTTTCTTTCATTTCAAGACATCAGTGATTAGGGTTCAAGGACACAATTTCATTTGGGGAAAACATCAGGAAACTGGGTGCAAGGAAGTGGGGATATTGACAAGAGATGTGCATTTATAATTCATCAGTGAAGTGAAGGAGGAAGGGAGAAAATAATGAAAAAATGGGCGGGTTATTATTGTTCGAAGCGATATCCGCGTTTGTGCAAGATGCTCTTCAGGAATTCAATGCTTCCGTGACTTTGGTTGTCAAGCTTTTCACCGCCGAGCTGTAAGACTTCATGATTTTAAAGACGATAAAGTCTGAATTGAAAATTCAAAACATCGAATTGACGCATTATGAAGAAAATGTGTTTCTCTATATACAAATGTATTGAAACTGTTTAGCTTTCTCGTTAAAATTCTAAAAATAGCACATACAGTGTTGCACTGGCGTTTTCAGTGGAAAAACGTCAACTTTAATGATCTGAAAATTTGGTCTCCAGATATCCGATTTTTTCTAAAATTTTGTGTATAGCTGAATGCCGTCACCTAGAATTTCGGCTCATATCAAAGCTTTTTGGCTTCCACGCGTTCTAACTAACTGGATTGTGATCCTATGAAAAAGTTGTAAACTGCAAAAAAGGAGTTCTTGAGTTGCACCATACACCTAAAAAATTTCAGAAAAATCGGATGCCTGGAAACCAATTTTTACAGACTGTCAAAGTTGATCTATTTCAACTGAAAAAGCCAGTCCGTTCTTTCTCTTTGGCCAGTACTGTACCTGAAGACATTATTGAGTCATCAGTTCCTATAAATACCAGCAATCTAAGAAAAATCTAAATATTTTGAACCTCACCAAAATAATCCGATTCTCCTGCTCCTCGAGCTCATCTCTCGGCTCTTCCTTCACAATTCGACATCTTAAACTTGGTTTCGAGAGAATCAGCGCGGCAAAATATTTGTAGTGTGATTCAACATCAGTCAGCATGTACTGCGCGATTCCTTCGTCGAAAATCTGAAAATTTGAGTGGAACTCAGAAGGGATAAATTGGAATGTTCAAAAAACGACTGTTATTTGTAGATCCTCGGAATCAGTAAAGTTTGAAATACAGAAATGTCGTAAAATCTGTATGGGAAGGGCACCCCTGAGCTCAAAATGAGCACATTCTTGAAATTCAAGCGGATTGAAATTAGTATTATTAGAATCCTCGTCGAAAGTTGACTCACAAAATATGTTTCAAATGAGATATTACGATCCAATTTGAGAATTCAGAAAAAATTTTTTAGGTGCTGGAAAAATAGATGCGCAAGTCCTTCTAATACAGATGTCAGTTTTCACTGTTGTGTTCGATTTCAGGAATGAAATGGGCTCATTTTGAACGGTAGAGCAAAGTTGGATAGTACTGTATCTAACTAACGAGTTTAAAAAGTAATCTTGCTATGCGTACGACCAATTATCATCAAAAATTTCCTTGAGCTTCTACCATATTTCTGAAACAGAAAAGTCTTCCCACCTGAATACTTGCATCAATCTCCCAATCGTGATTCCATCTCTCCACAAAAAGTGCCAATTTATCCACATGGATTTCAGTGATCGTTGGTCGAATGAGTCGAGTCGAAACGTCCTTTTCACGGAACATCTTTTCGTTTTTTGTGGTCGCTGAAGAATCCATTAGAGAAATGAGTGAGTAGAAGACTAATGGAGAGGAATTCGGAATGAAATTGGAACAGAAGAAGGGAAGGGAACAAAAGGAGATTGATTTAAATTTGATAAAAGTGATAAAGACCGTGAAAACAGAGACGAGAACCGAAATCACAAGGCGAAGTGAAAACTAATAATAAAAATATGTCGTACCTCTCTGGGTAAACACGGAAAAAAGGCATATATCTTGAGAGGAGAAAGAACACCATAGAATGAGTCAGAGTCAGTCAGAACAATAGAAAAAGAGCAAAAATGTTTCGAAATTTTTGGGATGAATGGGGGGGAGATGGCAGAAAAATAATGGTCACTTGGAAGAGAAAAGAAAGAGACGGAAGACGGGTGAAAAATGAGAAGTCGAGTGACCGCACATTAAAATGAAAAGAGAGAAGGAAATCTGATGGCAGATTTGTCACACAAAATCACAAAAAGAGAGGGAGATTCGAGATATTACAAGATGAGAAGGAGTTTGTTGCATACCGTTTGACCTTACAGAAACTTCAAAACACCTCAGATTCTCAAAAACAAATTTATAGAGTTTTCTGAAATAGATGGTTTCTTTTCATACATTTGAAAATATAGGCTGATCCGAGGCCCGGCCCGGAAAGTCCGCTATGTACTACTTGATATTTTTAAATTTTTGAGCGCTTAAACTTTCTCAAACTCAACTGTGATGTGACAGTAGTCCAGAGACTTTGGAGCACTATTTTAGAAAAATTATGGGACTACATAATCTTCCGTGCTCGGCACGTAACATTTATTTTTCTTTTGCATGAAAGCTTTTTTTTCGATTTTGGCGAAATTGTACCAATACGAACGACTTTTTTAAACATAACAATTGGAAACACAAAATTTTTTGGCAATGCTCTCAAACACTTGAAATTGGTGAGTACACTCGTAGGAACGGGAAAGGTCTCAGGTAACACTTGAAATTTTTGGTAAGCTTTTGAAAAAATATTGCAAAAATTTCATCAACTTTCTTAAAAGTAAAAATCTCAAAATAGCAATAACAAGAGGTCAAGTAAGCCTGAATCTTATTCTAAACCCGACCCCAGGAGTACTTTTCTGTAAATTTGATCCGACGTAATATCGACTCAGGAGTACTAATATCTGCTTACAAAATCTCCAAAGCAGTCACGTAACTCGAGATATGAGCCCTCAAAGTTTCAGACAACACAAAAGTCAATGTACCTTGAGGACCCATATCTTGGCTGAAAATCGCTTTTAGAAGGTCTGGTTTTTTGTATTGGATTTAAAAATTGCTGATAACCTAACACTTTTTGGACAAAAATGGAAAATATGTTCTTTTGAGTTAAAACTTCGAAACTTTGCCATTATCTTGGTGGGAAATATTATTTTACAACTTTTTAATTAGACTCAGAGTATGAACAATAGGAAATTTTACGACAAACATAACTAGAAATCGCTCAAATAGTTTTCATGGCTCGGTTAACAATTGGTTTACAATTCATATAGCACTTTTGAAACAGTAAAATTATTTAGCTACCGTAGTTTTTGAAGAAATAATACAAGTCCGAATCCACATTTACTGCTACAGGAGTATTAGGACTTGTGGTATGGACTTACAGTCAAGAAATTGTGGCCCGTGCAGTGGGTAGGCCGCCGGGGTTAAATCCTTCTGCAATTTCAAAAATAACTTCTTTGGATCGAAAAAAAACCCAGAGCCGCCGGGCGCCACGGGTTTCCATAACCAGAAGTACTCTAACCAGGATGGCCTTCAATTTGCCAGGTTTTCTTGCAGTGGAACGACCCTATTTTTTTTTATATTTTATTGATTAGCAATGGACAACCTTATTGAAAGTAACCTTCTTGAAACAGCAAATGTTTCAATACCTTGTAATGTGCAAATTATTCAAAAGAAATCATCCAAATTCTCTCAGAATACTCAAAATAATTTTATGACTACTGGACTATTAGCAGTTTTTGAACCGATCCAATGAACTAAAAGTCCACTGCTCCCCCACAATCTGCCACGTCACATAATTTGGATCCCTGCAAATGATCCAAATGCAAACAGGATCGATGATAGTTTCGAGGGGGTGTCTATTTACTTCTCTATCTACTAGTACTGTTTTTATTTTTCAATGAGCAACGTTGTTTTGAAATTCGAGATACGAAATTGACCAGAAAATACAATTTTTTAAAGAAAATTTTAAAAGAAAAACATAGAAAAGTAAAGGTAAATAGTTTAGTTAACGGATTCAGCTTTTTTTTTCTCTGAATGGTCAACAACGTAAAGCGGGAAAAAAAGGAAAGCCTACAAAAAATAAACACCCTTTCACCAAAAAAAATGCGTGAATGAATTCTCGAATGCATGAAAAGAATGGCAAATGTTTGCATATATTTCCCAGTCGGATTAGTAGCCCTGCCCGGGGGTACAGTATGACTCACCTGGGGAAAATTGAACTTATTGGGGGAAAACTGTTAAACGAAATGAAAACGGAGGCATGGGGAGAGAGAGAGAAAGTAAAAATATAAATAAACTCGAAAATTAGAGATACTGTATGGTGCCAGGAGAGCACTAGACAAATAGGATGAACAGAAAAAAACGTTGAGTTTGTGTGCAGGTTGAAGAACAATAGTACATGCGCAAACAGACAGAAAAAGAAAACGAAAATTGACATTTCGAATTGGGACAAAATTTCAGGAAAAAAAGAGATGGAAAAGGACATTTGGATTGTGGATTCGCACGATTTATGCGGGAAGAAATGAAGAAGAAGAATAGTTTGTATAGTTTTTAGTAAAAAGTGTTCCGTTTCGTTAGCCGGTCGAATAGAAGTGAATGATTCTAGTTATGAGGAACAATTGAGATGGAGATTTGTGGGCTATGTATTGCTATTGGTTCATTTTTATTTTGGTATGTTTTTTTTCTGTTTTAAACAATGCATTTTTTTGGGGTCGTTAACTTCCGTTCTTCGCTGCTTGCATTTGTTCATGGAGTTGTTCAGAAGTTTTCTAATTATAGAGTTTCGATATTATGGGACGCATTCCTATTTCAGAGATTCAGGAAATTAGCATCCATCAAGTAAGCTGAAACTTGTTGTGAATGTAGAGAATGTTGAGAAGTTTTAAATCCAATTACTGATAACGAAAAATCGCAAGGAATTATGTGCATTTTTGCGTGAGCGTGGTTGTTAGCGCACCATGCATATTTTAAGCATGTTTTCGGACGGTAATCAACCAAAATAGAACATCATAACCCACGTACACTATCTATAGCTTCAATTCATAGGAGTTTCAGAAAAAAAAACATAAATTAATTCCCATGTATTAAAAGACTGTACTTTTCTTGGAATATCGAGAAAGATGAATTCCAGATTCTGAAAACCAGAACGGAAAGTTTGAGAAGAAAATTAGAAACCCCTACGTTCACAGACAAAATTTCTGGATCTCTGAATTGAATTCAGATGTTCAGAAATTGAATTAACAGGTTTACAAGCGAAGTGTCGAAACCTAGAGTTTTTTGAATGAGGATTCCAGAGATACTCTACGAATCTTTCATTAAAAATTAAAAAAATATTCATAAATTTCCTTTTGGCTTCTGAATTTTGTGAAACAAATCAGAATGCAATTATCCAGTTTTTCGATCCACTAAGCTTCAAAGAAAAAAATCTTTATTTCTTCGAGTTTCAAATACATATATCGAAAAATTAAAACCAAACAAATTTAAGCCTGCGTCGGATACGACTTCCTCCTTGTTTCCTCCCTTGTTGTCGTCGTCTCAAACTTCTCCGAATCCACTCTATAACTCCTAAAGTGACACAATTTCAGCATCCAATTCCTATACGGAGTCACAAAAATAAACGCAGAAATCGGAGTGAGCACCGGAACAAACAGAAAAGCGGAGAAAATGAGATATTCGAAGAATGGATCTCGATAGATTTCGAGTCGACTGATGAAGTAGCTGATGACTCCGATTAGGTAGAAGGAAGGGATGAGAGATTGGAATGTTAGAGCCTAAATTACAATTATAAATTGAGACATTTGAAAACGACTGTCTTACACGAAGTAGTTGTAACTGTAAATTTCTTGTGTTCGAGTTCACTGGGATTCCCTTAAATGTCATCTTCTTCAGAATCTTCTTCCTCAACACCACAATACATAAAACTATCGGAGTGCTCATCACTGCCACGTGGATTATGGAGAACATTGCATTGAAAGACGTACTATCTGCGATTCCAAAGATCATGAGTCCCTTGAGATCGTATTGAGGAAGAAGGCCTTGTTGAATTTTCAACAAAAGTGAGGGATCCGTGAAATCAAAGAATAGTAGAATCATTTGAACAAAGGAAGGAATGTAGATCAGAAGAAGGACAAGATTCACTTTGGTTTTTGTGGGTTCTGCCTTCACCATAACGTAATAACGATAGCAAAATGAAAGGAGCAGGAGCCAGATGGTATGAGTGTAGACGTGGACAAGGATACTGTATCTGAATAACAAGAATACTAGACAAAATGACGTTTCGCAAGTGTGACGTTCCGCAAGTGTGACATTTCGAAAGTGTGATATTTCACAAGTGCAACGTTTTGATATTTCACAAGTGCAACGTTTTCACTTGCGAAACGTCGTGGAACCGATCCCATACATTCTTGGTAAAAACTAGAGTGTCGTCTCACGAGCATCATTGCTCGACGAGCACGAGAAATTAATGCGAGACTCGCAATTGTCCCGCTCGGCTCGTCTCGACTCGGCTCGCAAAGATGCTCGTCTCGGCTCGTGCTCGCAACTGCTCGCATCTGCTCGGCTCGTCTCGGCTCGCGCTCTCAAATGCTCGCAATTTCTCATTTCTCGCAAACTACTCGCAAATTTTTTGCGAGTCTCGCAGACTCGCATTTTTTCTACGTTATCATGCGCGACCTCAGATTTCTTCACTTTTTTAGAATTTTCTGGAAGTTTTCATTTGGAATTCCATTATTTTGGCAACGGATTTTGAAAAAAAAACGTTTTCATTTATATTTATTTTTTTGGCTCAAAATCCACTTTGCCAAAACAATGGAATTCCAAATGAAAACTTCCAGAAAATTCTAAAAAAGTGAAGAAATCTGAGGTCACGCATGATAACGTAGAAAAAATGCGAGTCTGCGAGACTCACAAAAAATTTGCGAGTAGTTTGCGAGAAATGAGAAATTGCGAGCATTTGCGAGCGCGAGCCGAGACGAGCCGAGCAGATGCGAGCAGTTTCGAGCACGAGCCGAGACGAGCATCTTTGCGAGCCGAGTCGAGACGAGCCGAGCGGGACAATTGCGAGCATTTGCGAGTCTTGCGAGAAAATGCTCGTGAGACGACGCTCTAGTAAAAACTTACAAATCAAAACAAATCCTGTTACTCAAATATTGACAAGGACCATATGAAACAAAAATCATCGTCTTCTGAATCGGAATCATTCTCATTTGTAACACAAAATCCACCAAACAAATCGCCCAATTAGTCAGCGCAAAGTTTACAGTAATAATTGAATATGTCTTGATTACGGTAGGACTCTTCCAAATCGCAACATAACCCAACATTGCATTCAGAATACATCCGAGTAGGGAAAAAATGGTATGGAAAACGACGAAGATTGTGGACATTTTTAAGGAGATTAGTAAGGATCTCCACTTTTATAGGCACAAGAAAAGTCACGAGTTGTAGTCTTGGAGTTAGGGGATAAGCGATTAGGGTAAGAATAATGTGCAGATATGAATAGGAGAATTGATCTTACAGGAGGTGCAAGGGGATATAAAAAAGTGAACGATGGTGTTGGGGAAAATATATAGAAGTGGGTGGTAAAGAACTAATGACGGAACTGACTACAAGTGGATATAGAGTATTATAGTGACGTAGAGATTATCGTATTTTTGTTTTGAATCTTTTCTTATTGTGAGGTCATACTTCTACCGACCATTTTTTGCAATAAGGACCAATCTGGAATTTTCAAAAAGTAGTATACATCGATTTTCAGACTTTGCCACGTCATTCAGTCAGTTGTCGAAATTAGGTCATCAACATTTGCACCCCGGGGTAATTTTAGATGCTGAACACGATCCTAACGTTAGTTTTCTGAAAAATCGATTTCCTGTCAAATTTGAAGCTGATTTAGAGGTGGCCTTATACTTATGGAACGCACTGTAATTATCACGAACTGCCAAGATTTTCAATACTTTCGAGAGTGTATTGATCGAAACAAGATCAAAATATCAATTTTGTTGAGAGGTTCCCTTATTTTTTAGCATAAATTTTTTACCAGGTGACCATTATTTACGTGATTTGGGTTCTTTGTGGTCGTTTACATATATCCTGAAAATTTGGAGACATTTGGCGACATAGACTCTATTACTAAAAAAGTTATAGGTCATCAAAGTAGCGAAAAAGACATGGGACGAAAAATCAAAACGTCCCAAGTTTTGTTGAAATAGATCAACTTGGAGGGTCTGAAAAAGTGGTTTCCAGATATCCGATTTTTCTGAAATTTTGTGGATGTATAGAGCATCTCAAGAACTCTATTTTTGTAGTAGAAAACTTTTTCATATGACTACAATTCAGTCAGTTAGGCCAAGTTGAATTACAGTGTAGCTCATCTTGGAGCCTTGTGGTTTCCACGCGACCTAACTAACTGGATCGTGGTCCTACAAAAAAGTTTTCAATTGCAGAAATAAAGTTTTTAGGTTGCTCTACACATCCACAAAATTTTTAAAAAATCGGATATTTGGAAACCACTTTTTCAGAGACTCAAAGTTGACATATTTCAGCTAAAGTACTGTATCAATAATGCATTTGACTTTGTAAACAATTCATTGAATTCATAGTGGAATGTAATTGATATATTCAGCTTGAACATACGACTTGATCTCTTTTCCACTATTATCATGAACCCAGTGTACAGTATCCGTATTGCAAGTGAATGTTGATCTCGTATGCCCATCCCATCCGTAGTTTTGACACTCCGATACGTAGTCAGTGCCACATTCTCCGTCCGAGTAATTCAGTATGAGAAGAGGCACCCATGGGTAGGGTTTTGTGTAGTTGACTGGAAGAACTCAGGATACTTTTTGGCTAAAGAGGGAAACTTACGAAGACTACTACAGAACGTTCTTTGATCGTTGTTGTTATACAACCTGAAGTATGCTGTGCACGTTGGATGATCGATAATCAACGAAAGGAAGGCCCACGCAGTAGGCCGGCCATTTGGGACTGATGGGCAGTCTGAGGCGGCGCTTGGAAGTAGGGGACAAGGGCATGCTAAAATACAGTAATCTATAGAACTCCAACATTTTCTGTAAACCACTAACTCGCATCGCCAATAGTCGGCGATCCGGTACACTTGCAGCCTACGGATTCTGACACACATCTTCTGGTCCTCAACCATTGATTGTTAATATTCTGGTACCCTGAAGACCACTCCGACCAAAGTCCCCCAATTGGACAACAACTTGCAGTTGGTTCTCTCATGCTTCTCGGTTGAGGACCACAAGACTGAATTCCATTGATAACCATTGGAAGATAGGGAACACAACAGGTCCGTTGCATCGGGTATTGACAGACTTTCATATTGCAAGGGATGTAACGAGAGAAGTCGCCACTGGAAAATTACTGTACTTGTCAAAAGGCCTGTGAAAATAGGTCAGCTTTGAGGGCCTGAAAAAGTGGTTTCCAGAAATTCGATTTTTCTGAAATTTTGTGAATGTATAAAGCAACTCCAGAACTCTATTTTTGTAGTTGACAACTTTTTGATAGAACCGCCTTTTTGTGAGATACAGACAAAGTTTCGAGCGCGAGAAAAAAGAGAAAGAGTGGGTAGAAGAGAGAGACGCCGACAGCAAGAGTGATCTCGTCGTCTGCGTCTCTAAAGGTTGCAAACGTTGACCATACATATTTTGAGAACCCTTTTGGCTATCAAAACGCTTTCAACTAGAAAAATGTGTGAAATTTTATGGTGAGCAATTTTGCAATTGACAACTTTTTGATACATAACTCTGTTCGTTTTCGAGGTACAGCCTTCTGAAATTTTGTGGATGTCAATTTTGAAGATCTGAAAAAAGTAGTCTCCAGAAATCTGCTTTTCTGAAATTTTGAGAATGTATCAAGTAACACAAGAACTCTATTTCTACAGTTGACAACTTTTTCATAGGACCACAATCCAGGTAGTTAGGCCAAGTTGACTAGCGTCCCCTAAAATTTCATCTCCTATTAGAACCTTTGGCTTCCACGAGACATAACTAATTGGATCGTGATTTTATTAAAAAGTTGTCAACTAGAGAAATAAAGTTCTTGAGTTGCTGTATACATCCACAAAATTTCAGAAAAATCGGATATCTGGAAACCACTTTTTCAGACCCTCAAAGTTGAAATACTTCAACTAAGGAAGAGCGCATTCTTTTTAGCCAGTACTGTATGCGCCATTTTAAAAATTAATATGTTCAGGATAAATTTGAACTGTTTCAATACCCTTTTATATAGCAGAACACATTTTCCTTATAATACTTGTTGTTTTTGGAATTGAGCAATATAGACTTGAAAAGAAGAAGAAAAAAGAATGCGCGCACTAGCCTCCTTAGTTGAAACATGCCAACTTTGAGGGTCTCAAAAAGTAATTTACAGGTATTCGATTTTTCTGAAACTTTGTGGATCTGTCAAGCAACCTTAGAACTCTGTTTGTGTAGTTGACAACTTTTTTATAGGATCAAAATCCAGTTAGCTAGGTCGCCTGGAACACAAAAGACTCAAAAATGATCGAAATTGGTGGCGTCATCAAACTTGGCCTAACTCACTGGATTTTGGTCCTATAAAAAAGGTGTCAACAACAAAAGTAAAGTTCTTGAGCTGCTCTATACATTTCCAAAATTTCTGAAAAATCGGATTTCTGAAAACCACTTTTTCAGGCCCTCCAAGTTGCTCTATTTTCACTGAAAACGCCTTTCATTCCAGCCAGTACTGTATCTGAATAACGATTCGAAAACTACTTACGTGCAAGCACATTCTGGAAACTGTTTGGCAAACTCTGAACTCAAACACGTTCTCGTCTGAAAAAGCTCTGCACAACTTCCACATTCTTGCTTGCATGCTTCACTTCCCACTGTCGTCCACTCTCCCCACAATCCGCCAGGTGGACATTTTTTACCTTGCTCACAGTTCTAAATACAGTACTTTTGAAATGATTCGAAAGTTGAAAACTCACTGGAATTGCAGCACTGGAACTTTCCAGGAAAATGAGGAATAGTATGAACTTGAGCATGGCGATGCTCATAATTTCAGCACGCTTGCCCAAGGGTCATGCGATTTTATAGGGAGTGTTTGTTATTGAAAAACTGTCAAAGATCGAAAGTGCAGAATCTATTCATACAAGCGATTCGTGACTTTCCTGAGATTTCTAGAATCATTTTGTTTGTAGCATGATGCTATGTAGCTTGCTTTGACACCGTATTTTTTTGGTTGAAAAACTATTTCGTCAGTCAGAAAAATTTCGAAGGTGACATGGAACTACTTATATAATTTCAACTCGGTTTCAAACTGCCTTGGAGAAATACAGTAGCCATTCTGAAATTTGTACATAAAAAAATAAAACATAAAAAAAAACAGAAAAACATAAAAAAATCCAAAAAAATAGCTGTTTCTTGAATACGATATTTTGAATCACAGCCCTCGCTTATTATTTTTTTTCCTAACTCTTCACCCAAATCGTAGAAACAAAGTTTGTGTCTCTAGCTAGATTTTCATTTTTAAAAAGATTTCTGACTCACCACTGAATACACTAGTGTATCTTTCAAACCTTCAGAAACTGCCTCAAAATTGTGCAATTTTGATAATTAATAGCTCATTCAAAAGGTCATAAAACGGAGAATTAGCAAATGTTAGCAAAATTTTTTTGAAAATTTTACGAAATTTATTATTCAAACTTTTATTAAAAATTTTCCAAAGTTTTTTTCACAATCGCGTACATATACAGTGTCGAAAATAGGTGAGTATACCTTTCTATTTTAGTGAATAACTTTGCTCAAACATGTCCAATTTACTTGAAAATTTGCATGTTTGTAGCCAAAGAGTCTGTGAGTAATACCTATAGTTTTTTTGAAAATCAAAATTTTCTCAGGGCTCCAGAATTCTACATGATGTAGGCGTGATTCATAATCAAAAAACTAACTTTTTTCTCTGGTGATTTAATTTTTTCGAATCTTCTTGAAAAATGTTGCCCATTGATCAAATATACACCACAGAAAGTTTGGTTTGATTTGGATGATCGGCTCCAGAGATATTGACGTCCGAGCATGGATTGGTACGTTTTGCTCATTGGCCGTATCAACGCTGAGAATAGTCCTGAGAGTCTCAAAATTTGGGAAGAAATGTACCATAAAATACTCTACAGAATGGCAAAAAGAAATTTCAAATTCGGCCGAAAACAATTTTTGTCGAAGCACAGAGGCACTTCGGGCTGAATGGGTCAGTACTTCGAAAAAAATAATTTTTTTCTCAAAATGGAAATTTCTTTCGGCCATCTTGTAAATCATGTCAAGGTTCATAATTTCTGAAATTTTGAACATCTGAGAACTATTCTCAACCGAGTTCTGCTCACTGTTCTAAATGTCCCATTTTGTGCTCCGACGTCAATATCTCTGGAGCTGATCATCCAAATCAAGCCAAACTTTCTGTGATGTATATTTGATCAATATGCAACGTTTTTCAAGACGATTGGAAAAAGTTAAATCACCAGAGAAAAAAGTTATTTTTTTTGTTATGAATCACGCCTACATCATGTAGAATTCTGGAGTCCTGAGCAAATTTTGATTTTCAAAAAACAATAGGTATTACTCACGGACTCTTTGGCTACAAACATGCAAATTTTCAAAACGATTGGAGTTGTTTGAGCAAAGTTATTCACTAACATAGAAAGGTAAACTCACCTATTTTCGCCACTGTAGTAATTTTAACATGCTAAAAATTTGATTGATGAGTTGTGTAAATCAAGTAAGAGATTATTATGAGTTAATTATTTGAATGTTAATGAACATACATACAGCAATAGAGGCCAAACGTTGAACGAAAATCGAAGCAGTCACTCCATCCTTCATCTCAATATCAAATCCTCCATTCAGTCGTAAATACTCACCAGGAGAAAAGTACCGCAATGTAGTTCTGTCCGGATGCCCAATTTGATGAGGGATGTCTTGGAGAACGGAATCGAAATTGTCTGGATCGATAAGATTTATGCAGAGAGATTTCAATTGTTGCAGACTTTCCATATTCATCCAACTTTTCAGGAGAGCATTCAAATCCTCATTTGTTAGTTCTGAACGCAAAATATCAATTGTCGGCGCTTTAAAGCTCAGTAGATGCTCCAATTTGACCCATTGCCCACGATCAACAATAAGTTCTTCAATGTGATCCGGGATACTGTATTCACAATTTGGAGTTGTTCGCCCGGCTATATGCACACGTTTCACCATTGTTAAAACGTTCAATGTTTGATCCACGAGCGCCACCGGTGCATCGAAGGGGTACATGTATAGGTTCGTAAACAATCGACCATTTTCAAGCAACCAGTCAAGAATTGTTTGATGGAGTTCCGTGAACTTGGTCAAACAGAGTCCGCAATAATTGATGTCCACATTGAACAGTTGCTTAATCTCCATGAAAACGTCCATACACTTTTTCATCAGATTTTCCCCATTGGAATACATGTACGCAATTTCATAATGATAGTCGTGCTTATTTTCCGAGTCCCGAGTGCCGACTTTCTCGATGTCATCGGTGATTTTCAAATCGTAACAGTAATACTCATTCGGTATGAAACGAATCATCGGAGTAATTATGTTTGACACTCCGATCTCGAAATTCTTTTGGATTCTGTTCTTTGAGAATGATTTCACTATGAGATTGCAGGTGGTGGAGGCTTTGGATAGGTTGATTCTGAAGTTTCTTGATTGTATAATTATTCCAACTAATGTAACTTACAACTCAAATGGTATCATTGTACTCAACACTGCATCGATTGCGAGGGATGGGAGACGCAGGAGAGGTAGTCTTGTTGAGCTGTCCATGATCTGTATGTTAGAGGGCAGAGTGAATGAATGAAGAAAGAATGCTCTAGAAGACTATGGACAGGACGAAGGTCCCTGGGAAGGGAAAGACCCGAGACTAACACTACTTGGTGACACTTTGCTGATTGATATATGTCATTGTCAAATCGCTCCAATCTCACTGTTTGTTGACATTATACGTTGGAAGAGTCTAAAAGATGTTCTTGGGCTATATAGACTATTTTACCAAGCACAAAGAACACATACTTTTAAATTGGAGGTCCATACCGAACTAATGGTAACAGCTACAGTTCTAAATATATGTTTTTTTTCCGTGTGTTTTTTCAGAAATATCAATTTGAGGCTTTAATACAGCACTGGGGTTTTCAGTGAAAATAGTTCAACTTTGAGGGTCTGAAAAAGTGGTTTCCAGATATCCGAATTTTCGGAAATTTTGTGGATGTATCAAACAACTCAAGAATTTTATGTTTACAGTTGACCACTTTTTAATAGGACCCCGATCCAGTCAGTTAGGACAAGTGAACTGACGCCACCTCAAATTTCGTTTCATATCAGAGCCTTTTGGCTTCCACGCGATTTAACTAACTGGATTGCAATAATATGAAAAAATTGTCAACTACAGAAATAGACTTCTTGAGTTGCTCTATACATCCGCTAAATTTCAAAAAAATTGAACGCCTAGAAACTACTTTTTTAGATTCTAAACGTTAACATTGGCCACTGATCGAATTGATAATAGCAACGACATGTTTTCTTTTGTAGTTTTTTGTGAATATTATTTGTATGTAGCATGATCTTGTAGGTTGGTGGAGGCGTAAAGGTATTTCATCGAAAGTGTAAAACTGGTTTCAAGCCAAAAAGATTCAAATCACCAAAAGCAATGATAACACTTTCTCTTCTTCTGATATAGTAAATGTAAGTGTTTTGGAAAAACGTTCGGTTCATTTTTTTTTTCATTATGTTGAAATATGCGATACTTAAAAAACGTGAATTCAAAGTCTTTATTAGAAAAACAGTCACTTTAACAAGGTGTAACCGGGACCGTTGGGTCCTTATAAACAGCTTGATTGTAGGATAAAATCTGTTTTCCCGAGTGATCATAAATCCAGTAACCACTAACGGTGTCACAAGTGAACGTTGGATATTGATGACGATTAGCGTCCACTCCATCGGCACAATCGAAGACGTTGTCAGTTGAGCAGCCACCACCAACTTCTTTTAAAAAGAGTAGCGGGAATTGGTACGGTCGATACCAGCCGCAGTCTGAAAAGTTGAGTTACCTCACTGCCTTGCTACGCAACGAGTTTTATAAACTCATTCAAATGTGAATAACTTTTTTTCAGGGGATCGGGCAAAAGTACGATTAGAAGAAATGATGTTTCTTTTTAAAAAAGCTATCGATTGGTAGAAAAACCGTCAAATTTCATCAAAAATTAACAGAGTTACGCCTTGCCGAAAAGTTGCAGATTTGGCAACAAGGCGTAACTCTGTTAATTTTTAATGAAAATTGACGGTTTTTTAACCAATCGACAGCTTTTTAAATAAGGAACATTTTTTTTGTTGACGGTGTTTTTACTTAATTTCAATGAACAAAGTTATTCACACTTGAATTAGTTGTCGAAACTCGTTGCCGCTCACTCCTGCTTCTCACCCCGCGCCCCGCAGTATTTCGGCCCAGCATTGTGTCCGTACATTGTGACTCTTGCATAGCAATTAGCATGGTCATAGATTTCTATTTCGCCAGGCCAAAAGGGCTCATTATTAGGAGGAATAGAGCACAGTTGAATAAAAGTATCGTTGGACTCTCGTGGAGGCAAAGCACATGGGCAATCTCAAAAGAAATTTTCCCTGAATTTGAATAGAGACTGACTCACTAGGCGTTGACTGCTGAGACTCTCCGATACACCTACAAATCCCACTGGACAG
This sequence comes from Caenorhabditis zanzibari, assembly GCA_963966625.1. NCBI lineage: Eukaryota > Metazoa > Nematoda > Chromadorea > Rhabditida > Rhabditidae > Caenorhabditis > Caenorhabditis zanzibari. Next base: position 5,764,463 of record OZ016471.1, read on the forward strand.
ACATCTTCTTGTCCTGATCCATTTATTGTTTTCCCGATTGTAACCTGACCAATCCGACCAAAGTCCTTCGGCTGGACAACATGTTGCTCCAGGCTCTTTTAAAGTTTTCGGTGTGGGACCGCATATTTGAATTCCATTGATAACCATGGGGAGGTATGGTACACAGCATGCTCTTTGAGCAGGATATGGGCAGATTTTCATGTTACAGGGAATGTAGCGGTGATTTTTACCTCTAGAAGTAGTATAATAGCTATTGTTACATTATTAACAGTAGTTATACAGTAGTACTGTAGTTAACCTGCTAAAAATGAATGGCGTTTTCAGTGGAAATAGGTAAACTTTGAGCCTCTGAAAAAGTGATTTCCAGATAACCGATTTTTCTAAAATTTTCTGGGTGCATAGAGCAACTCAAGAACTCTATTTTTGTAGTTGACCACTTTTTCATAGGACCATGATCTAGTTAGTTAGATAGCATGGAACCCAGAAGGCTCCAAAATGATCAAACTCGAAGTGACGTTGTTCAACTTTGCCTAACTGACTGGATTCTGATCCTATGAAAAAGTTGTCAACTACAATAATAGAGTTTTTGAGTTGCTCTATACATTCACGAAATTTCAGAAAAATCGGATTTCTGAAAACCACTTTTTCATACCCTCAAAGTTGACCTATTTCACTTCCGACACTTACGTGCTGCATGGACACCCACTGATCTGCGAACTTATACACTCTCTCGTCTGATACAGCTGACCACATCCACCACAATTCATCTCACATTTTCCATCTCCTACCGTAGTCCACTCACCCCACATTCCGCCCGGAGGGCATCTGACGCCAGTGGGACATGGCTGAAAGTAGCGTTTTACGGTTGAAGTCGATATTCACTTTATGAGTTACTGGTGGATTTTGAGCGGCAGTTAACACACAGAAGAAGAATAGAAATGAAAAATGCATATCAATTCGATTTAAGAGCAAAGTTTTTAGTAAGTATTTATATGAGAAATTCAATTCTTTGAACTCTATTGAGAGAGCAGGGAAACAGTTTTCACTGATCAATAATTGAAACGTGATATTCACATATCTAGAATCGTAGTTTGTGCCTTTAGCTTGTTTTCTTGAGGTTCCGAGTTCGTTCTTTTAAGTTTTTGAAGTCTTGTGTTGGTACCTAGACTATTTCGAGGTTCCAAAGTTAAACTATCATCCAGCCTTTTTAGATAATTATAATCAGACATGAAACTAAGAAGTAGGCAATAAGAGCGAAAAGGTAAAAGATTCATTTTTTGAACGCAGAAAACCAAAAATATAAATCGAACTGAGTGCATAAAAGTTTTTTTCTGATCATACTTTGTGTTTTTGATCTTTTTAGCCGTATTCAAGGTTCTTTTCTTTTGTGATTTTTTTTGTGATAAAGTCAGCTAGTTTTTTTTTCACGTTTTGAAAATCCAGTCAGTCCTTTTTCTTTGTTTCTGTTGCTCCTCTTGTCATAACTGTCATTTCAATAGATTTTTCTTGAAACAAAAGAAAAGAAGTCGAATTAAGCTTCTGGAGCCGAAGAGAAAGGACATCCCAAAATGAATTCGCTAAGTGACTTTTTTAGTTTAAATAAGTCAACTTTGAGGGTCTAAAAAAGTGGTTTCCTGATATCCGATTTTTCTGAAGTTTTGCGGATGTATGGGGCAACTCTAGAACTCTATTTCTGTAGTTGACAACTTTTTCATATGACCACGTTTTAGTTGTTTAGGTCGCGTGAGAGGCAAGAGGCTCAAAAATGTTATAAATAAACGAGGTGACGTCAATCAACTTGGTCTAACTAACTGGGTGTCAGTTATATGAAAAAAGTTGTCAACTACAGAAATAGAGTTCTTAGGTTGCTCTATACATCCACCCGAATTTCAGAAAAATTGGATATCTGGAAACCACTTTTTGAGACCTTCAAAGCTGTTCTATGTTTTTCAACTGAAAACGCCAATATTGTATCAATCATTCAATTTGACAGAAGTGTAGTCAGTACTGTAGTTTAGTATACCATTAACGAACATTGATAAGATGAACAATTATCTTCTTCTTTATTGTAGGCGACACTCGGAAAAGCAACAGAGCGTATTTGCAAATTCACAGTTACTTAAATGAACGAAATGAAACGGTATTTATTCAAAACAGTTAGACATTCCAGACCCCTTGAGCAACCGAGTCAACGTCTTGTCCACTGATGTCAAGAATCCATTTCAGCGTTGTCAAGTTACAAGTGAACGTCGCGTTTCCTCTAGCACCGACAGTTCCCGCATCACAATCGAACATACTGTAAGGGCGGCACGTTTGGGAGGCCGTCTCCTTCGCTATAAATATCGATCCTTTGTAGTTCATCAATAAAGGATAACCAAAAGACATTGGTTTACAATATATTTTCTCCCCTTGAACTTCACCAATCATCACAAATGCTGCTGTGCATGTAGAATCGTCGACAGTCAATGACCGAGCATATATAGGGGTTCCATCAGAGAGAGCACTACAGTCTGGAATTGCACTTCCCGGTTGAGGACACGGACATCCTGTACTCGTCTGTATCAAATCCGCAGCAGCACACGAACAGCCAATCGACGCAGCCAAACATCTTCTTGTTCGAGACCATACTCCATTCAGTCGATCCCATCCAGACCAGTCAGAATATAGTGTGGATTGAGGGCAACATGCGCTTGAATCAATAGTTTTAGGGATAGGACCACAAATTTGGATTCCATTCACAACCATCGGGAGGTAGGGGGTGCAGCAGGTCCTCTGAGCAGGATACTTGCAGGCATTGAAGTTACAACCAGTGTAACGGCTGGAGGTACCACTGAAAGAGACCAGATTAGAAATTGTGCTTCAACTCATTCAAATGTGAATAACTTTTTTCAGGGGGACCGAGTAAAAATACGGTTAACAGAGAAAATGTTTCTTATTTGAAAAGCTATCGATTGGTTGAAAAACCAAAATATTTCATCAAAAATTAACAGAATTACGCCTTGCCGAAAATTGTCGATTTTGGAAATTTTGACAATTTTTCGACAAGGCGTAACTCTGTTCATATTTGATGAAATTTGACGATTTAAACACCAATAAAAAGATTTTTTAATGAGGAACATTTTAAAAAAAAATTGTCAAATTTCATTAAATATTAACAGAGGTACGGCTTGCTAAAAAATTGTAGATTTTGGAAATTTCGAAAAAATTTTTGGAAATTTCGACAATTTTTCGGCATGGCGTAACTCTGTTAATATTCAATTAAATTTGACGATTTTTTAACCATCTGATAGATTTTTCAATAAAAACCATTTTTTCTGTTGCTTGTAATTTTACCCGGTCCCGCTGAGAGTAGTTATTCTCATTTGAATCAGGGCTGGGCGGCAAAAATTTTGGCAATTAATTCAAATGGGAATAACTTTTTTCAGGGGGACCGAGTAAAAATACGGTTAACAGAGAAAATGTTTCTTATTTGAAAAGCTATCGATTGGTAAAAAAATTGTCAAATTTCATCAAAAATAAACAGAGTTACGCCTTGCCGAAAAATTGCCGATTTTGGAAATCTCGAAAAAAAATTCTGGAAAATTTTGAAAATTTCACCAATTTTTCAGCAAGGCGTAACTTTGCTAATTTTTTATAAAATTTGGTGGTTTTTCAACCAATCGATAGCTTTTTTAATAAGGAACATTTTTAATGTTGGCCGGATTTTTACCCGGTCCCCCTGAAAAAAGTTATTCAAATTTGAACTATTTGCCGAAATTCGTTGCCGCTCAGCTCTTCTCTAAACTTACGTGCAATTACATTTCGGAGCACTCAAACACTCTCTAGCTTGCAAAAGAGTCCCACAACCACCACAATCCATATCACACTGTCCATCTCCAACATTCTTCCACTCCCCCCAAACACCTCCGGATGGACATCCGGGCTGTGAGCATGTCTAAAAGTAGATTGGAAAAATTCAAAGCGGTGAGATCATTCACAAACCGGAAGTTGGGCAAAAGTCCCGAAGATGAAACAGGAAATCAAAAATATGGAGAAATGGTTCATCTTTATGATTGCATTTTTTCTATGATATTCAAACTTTATAGTCGGAAAAGGGTCATCTTTGTTATTCAAATTTCGGTGTCGTTTTCAATTCAAGACTTTTGAAGCTGATCTTTTTTCAATATTTCATCCAAGTTCAAAGATGCATTTTCAGGTTTACTGTAAAACTACAGTAGACCTGAAAATGCATCTTTGAACTTAGATGAAAAAATGAAAAAAATGATCAGGGCTGAGCGGCAACGAATTTCGGCAACTCGTTCAAGTGTGAATAACTTTTTTCAGGGGGATCGGGTAAAAATACGGTCAACAGAAAAGTTGTTCCTTATTAAAAAATCTATCGGTCAGTGAAAAAACCGCCAAATTTAATCAAAAATTGACAGAGTTACGCCCAGCATCGACATTTTTTGGCTACACATGGCGTAACTCTGTTAATTTTCAGTGAAATTCGACGGTTTTTTAGCCAATCGACAGATTTTTTTATAGGAAACATTTTTTGTGTTGACCGTATTTTTACCGGATTCCTCTGAAAAAAGTTATTCGCACTAGAATGAGTTGCCGAAAATTCGTAGCTCTAATTCCATTGAAACCCCATTCATTAGCTTGAATTTTCGATTGATGTTCTCTTTAGACCATCTGTAATTCTTTTATTCGTATCCTTTGTATTATCTTTTTCAAAAATATTGCAAACGCGCCCCACCGCTCTGCGTCGTCGGTCGTCAGAGCGCACCACTTGTTTTCTTCTTTTTTCCTCACATTGCGCCATATTGATTTTCACCTGCATTTTTTTAGGTTTAGCAGCTGATTTAAAAATAAAAATGTTATTTTTTGTGTAGTTTTGAAAAGCATGGAACTTCAATAACCTTTTACAAAATTTTTTTCACAAAAATTATGTTCAAAAGTTGAAATTGAAATTCCAGCGGTAAACAGATGCTTCAGTTAATGTTTTTTTACAGTTCAACTATCCCTATTTTCTCTTTCTTATCTCCAAATCCTTCTTAAAATTTCACTTGAAAAAACCTCAAATTTTCCAGCCAATATGGAACCATTCCGACCAAAATGGTACTCCGGCCGAGTCCGGTCGAAAGTGGGCTCTGTGGAATATAAAGTTGCTCAAGCGTTGGCTGACAAAGAAGGCATAGAATTGAAAAGAAAATTGGCGATTGCCGAAGAAGCTGAACGGAAAAGAATAAAAATGGCTGCGCGGGGAATATCGAAAGCCATTTTTACGGTGAGGACTTGAATATTTTTTTTGTTAGTGAAAATGCTTTATTATGAAAATTGGGTGCTGAAAATCCAAACAATTTTGAATTACCGCTCGCACAACGCGCTCTATCGCGCGTCATTTATCAGCTCCGCCCCCAAAACATCGCTTCAAACTTCGCCTCTTCTCGCTCCAAAAATGTCAAGAAAAGTCGTGAGCATCGACAGAGCCGAACTCCGTGCGGTACCGATACGTACGGTACCACGCACCCGATACGTCAGAAGCATCGCTTGCCAAGCGACGCCGAAAAATATTCCTGATCTTCAAAAGCTCGCATACGTCGGAACGGAATCCCAATATACCGGAGTACACTTCCGAGAAAACTATGCAGCGGTGCGCGCGAATTATAGAATTCCCCTGATCCAGCCGCATCTAGAAGTGATGCCGATTGATCGGGAATTGCATGGAATTAGAGAGACTCTGTCAGTGCAGACGGTTGAAACTGGCAAGGTAATACAAATTTTTACAGAAATTCACATAAAAAAATTGTTTTCAAAAACTGCAAAAAAAAAATTTTTTTCAGAAACAAGTGAATCCCTTAGACGTTCTTGAAGAGGAGAAGAAATACGTCGGGCCACGACTTCATAATGGATCGATTCCTGAGATGATTGTTGGCTCCGGAGCTCTGGGAATGACGTCTCCTCAAAAGCGTGGTGGACAAGATGGAGAAGGAACTAGGAAACGGTATAAGGTTGGTTGGAACCGCGATTTTCTTCCATAAAAATTGAGATTTTTCCATCGAAACTTATATGGAAATGTAGGTCTTGATGAGATCTACAAAATGATATACAAAATTGCTGTTTATTTTCTCGATGTCGTGGTGTTTCCCGTTAAAGGAAGGTTCCAGCAAAAACTTTTTATTGCATCAAAATGTGCAGAATTTCGCGCTGATTCCAAATATCATAACAAAAACGCTTAAAAATGGCTCTAATATCCCGAAAAATCGCTTCAAATAGGCTATTTTTCACGGAGACACCTCGAGACACCTCCGAGAAAAAAAGCCTGTTTGAAGCAATTTTCGGGAGTTTAAGGTTATTTTTGAGCGTTTTTGTTACGATATTTGGAACCAGCGCGAAAAAAAATTCTGCACATTTTTAAGCAAAAAAAAATTTTGACCAAATCCCTCCTTTTTCGGGAGACAGCAAAAATTGAGCCAATAAATATGGTAATCTTCTATATCATTTTGTAGATCTCATCAAGATCTACATTTTCATATAAGTTTCGGCTGAAAAATCTGATTTTTTTGAGGGAGAAAATCAATTTTTTATTTTTCAGCCAGATGAAGACCCAGACTGGTCACTTGCCGATGAATCAATGCCGTCGACGTCATCTTCTCGTCGAAACCGAAGCTTTCAGCCGAGCTCATCAACGAGCGAGACCCTTCTTCGTGCCATTGAAGCTCAAATCACTCCCGACGACGATATTTTTGATTATGAATCGCCGACTGTTAAACACGTTTTATCCGAAGAAGAAAAGCAGGTAGCTTTTGACAAAGCTTTGCGGCAGCTCATTCAAATGAGCATATCTTTTTTCAGAGAAATCCGTTAAGAATACGATCAACAGAAAAATGTTCCTTATTAAAAAAGCTATCGATTGGTTGAAAAACCGTCAAATTTCATCGAAAATTGACAGAATTACGCCTTGAAATTGTCGAAACTTCCAAAAATTTTCAACATTTTTCCCAATTTCCAAAATCGGCAATTTTTCATAAGGCGTAACTATGTCAATTTTCGATGCAATTCGACGGTTTTTAAACCAATCGATAGCTTTTTCAATAAGGAACATTTCTTCTGTTCACAGTATTTTTACCCGATTCCTCTGAAAAAAGTTATTAACATTTGAAACCCTGATTCAAATCCAATCTTCTGTTTTCCAGAAGCGCTTCCGTTACCGTGAAATCGGACGCATCATTTGCGAAATGGGAATAAGCGATTTTCCGATGGAAAAGAGTGAGCGAAGACAGATCGCTAACAGAGGAGAAATCATTCTGGCCGCCGTCAGAAGAAATCTGACAGTGATTCGTGACAAACTCGGCGAGCATGCGAAGGGAACGATTTTCGACTACGTCGACGAGTTGACCGATTCGTTTGCCGAGGTCAATCCAAAGGGGATCGCTTGTCTCAACAATGCTGTCACCGATAAATTGAATCGAAAGGAAGAAACTATCGCTGATGCTCTTGCAGGCATTTCCAGTAACCAACAATGTTTGGAAATGAGAGAAGTGAAAGTAGAAGAGGTCGATGTCAAGGTGGAGGAACCAGAATATGTGGACAACTACTATCTCTGATGTTTTACCTGTTGTTATACCGGAATCTTCTGTTCTTTTTTATACCTGATCTCTTTATGAATTCCTGTTGTTTTACCCGAATGGAAAGTATGAAAAGATTCATTCGGTGAGGGATGCTGTTAGTTTCTCAATTTTTACAAGTTATCCCTTTCAAGGAATTTGGATGCATCAAAATTACAGTCAAGTACAGGGGGGAGCAATCGGGGTGAGATCAATTCACAATTACAATTGAAAGAGTTATTGTCTGTATGACACATGAAGTTGAGTAGTTTGTGTGTATTGGTGCGATTAGCTGAGGAGGACGCTTCTGGCGATCATTGCGGTAACCTGGTATGGGTCGCAGTTGGACGACGGGCGTCGGTCTTCGAGGTAACCCTGGAAAAGAAAGAATTTTCAGTTGAAGCTTTGGAAAATCAGTAAAACCAACCTTTCCTTCGTCGGCGACTTGACGTGGAATGCGAATTGAGCAGGCTCGATTCGCGATTCCCCACGAGAACTTGTCGGCTTGGCTGGTTTCATGGCGGCCGGTCAGACGACGCAAGTTGTCTTGTCCACCGTTTGGATCGTAGACCTTCATAGCCTCGAGATGTGTGGCCTCGAGGCCTTTCATCGCTTCCAAAACGGCGGTGAGCCCGTTCGGCTTTCTCATGTCGACCGTCGAGAAGTTCGTATGGCATCCGGCACCATTCCAGTCTCCCATCGTGACCTTTGGCTTTGGGTCCAACGAGATGCACACACCGAACATCTCGGCGACTCTGTGCAGGATATATCTGGCCATCCACAGCTGGTCACCCATGTCGATTCCTTCGCATGTTCCGATTTGGAATTCCCATTGTCCTGGCGTCACTTCGGCGTTCGATCCGAAGATGTTGATTCCGGCGTGAAGACAGGCACGATAGTGAGTCTCGACGACTTCACGACCGAACGCGCGGTCGGCGCCGACTCCGCAGTAGTACTTTCCTTGTGGTGCTGGATATCCGTGCTTCGGCCATCCAAGTGGGTGCTCATCTCTGTCGACGATCAAATACTCCTGCTCCATTCCGAACCATGGGTGCTGATCTGCCACTTTCTTCATGATGGCGGCGGCTGCACTTCGATGATTGGTGGCTGAAACAGTCAATTGATCGAAAGATCAAGATCTACTAATTATACCTGTTGGCCTCATCTCGTTGTCCAACGTCTCGCACATCACCAACACATTGCATCCGCCCAAGAACGGATCGGCGAACACGGCGACTGGCTTCAAGTAGCGATCCGAGTTGATTCCTTCGGCTTGTCCCGTGGACGAACCATCGTAGTTCCACACCGGATACTCGGACACGTATTGTGGCTTTGCTTCCATGGTGCGAGTCTTGGCGCGAAGCTGCTCGCCGGTTCCGTCGATCCAAACGTACGTCGCCTGGCACTTCGACGGGTGTGGAGGGAGTCCCATGAAGTGGTTGATGGTGGCTTGTCCGAGTGGAAGGCGAGTCTCGTAGTTGAGGTGCGACATGTTTTGTGTGACGACCCGGGGAAGGGGATTGAGCTGGCTGGAAAAAATGAGTATGGAATAGGGGAAGACAGCAATGGAATAGAAAAAAATGGAAGCTTCCGATGATATTTATGTCCAGAAAAATGTTGGAGGAAATTGGAAATCAAAAACTCAAAATCCGAGCCAAAAAATGGAAAAACGAGAAGAGAACAAGATGAAAAACTGAATGACGATCGAATGTCCACGAAGAAAAATAAATCAACGAAACAAAGAATCGAAAAAATCCGAAAAATTTGCGCGTTCGCCGAAAATGAAGATCAAAAAATAAAAATAAAAATTTTGGGCCAAAAAAATTTCAAAAAATTTTCGAGCGTTGCGGTCAGCCGCGACGCGTCCAAAAGCATAAAAACTTCAACAAATTTTGAACTATTTTTCCTCTGAAAATGGTGCGAAAGTTCTCAAAATTGTTAATGAAACTTCAAATTTGAGCAGTAAATAATTTTTCGGAAGTGTCGACAGCACTGAAATCTGAAATTTGCAGCAATGCAGCAAATCATTTATAAAAATTTCAAAAATTTTTCGAGCGTTGCGGTCAGCCGCGACGCGTCCAAAAGCATAAAAACCTCAACCAATTTTGACATTTGGACCAAATTTTCCATCTCAAAGCTTTGAAATTTCCTTTCTTTTCATTGTTTTCGTGAGAATTCGAGTAAGTATTTAAATTCAGCAACAATTTATTGTGTATTTACATTCAGAATACTTCAATATTTCAAAACTTAAATTCACATAATAACAGCAATAATACAATTTATACGAGGAGGACTTTCTGAATGATTCAACAATACAAAATTCGGGATGGTGTCATGTGTTTTAGAAGCATATTGATGATGTTTGAGGGAAGCGAAAAGGGCGGGGAAACAATACACGTATCAGTGATAAAAACCCATGGGACACAAAAATGGAACAAGAATAGGGAACAGGAAATGCAAAAATGGCAAAATGGGAGAGAAATTATGGCAAGGCGATGAAATACGGGGCGGGTAAAACTGGAAAATTAGAAGAAAAGACTACTCCGACGTCTTCTGGAGAACGGTGAGGGTGTTGTCTTCTGAAGTAGCTTTGATGTGTTGGGGATGGAGCTTTTGAGGTCTTTGAGACACGCTTCTGATTGGAACATTGGGAGAACAAGACGGGTGGAGAGGGAAAAGCTTCCTTCGGCTGAAAATTGGAAATTTGGATAGTTCCGAGAATAAAAAATTACCAATATCAATAACCACATTATTCGGATCAATCCCACAGAACTTGCTCAGCTTGAGCCCCTTTCCATACGTCAAATCCTCAATAGCACTCTTGATTTCCGGCCACATCATGTCCATGATCATTCCACGAATCAGATCGCTCATGAAGAATCCCCACGTCTTCGGAAACGCGCCCTTCTCCATTTCGATGTGCGTGTCGAGGAGTTCGACGTTCGTTCGAAGGGTTCCACTGTCGAATGATGGGCGGAGTTCGGCTTGAATCGTGAGAACGAGGGAGACGAAGACAGTCGTTTTCTTTTGTTCCGGGTTGACGACTTGAAGATGGATTCGATCGGTTCTGAATAGTGGAGAATTTTTTGTAAAGCGATTTTCTCCTATCAAAATTGAGATTTTTCAATCGAACATTGTATGAAAATGTAGGCATCGATGAGATCTACGAAATGATATGCAAAATGGGTAAATTCAATCGCTCTATTCCGTTAAAGAAGGGTTTCGGGCAAAAATTTTTATTGCTTCAAAATGAGCCGAATTTCGCGCTGATTCCGAATATCATAACAAAAACACTCAAAAATGACTTCAAAACCCCGAAAAATCGCTTGAAACAGGCTCTTTTTTCTCGGAGGTTTCTCGAGGTGTCTCCGAGAAAAAATAGCCATTTCAAGCGATTTTTTGTAGTTTTAGTCATTTTTGAGCGTTTTTTAAAATGTGATATTTGGAATCAGCGCGAAATTCAGCACATTTTGAAGCAATCAAAACTTTTGCCAGCACAAAATTGAGACATTAAATATAAATCTTTTGTATATCATTTCGTAGATCTCATCGAGACCTACATTTTCATATAAGTTTCGATTGAAAATCTCAATTTTTATGGGAGAAAAATCATAGACTCACTTCGTCAACTGCAACGAAGAATTTGTCGCCGAAATCGTCGGCCTTCCCTTAGCATTGACATTCACTTGGAAATAACATTCCGTGCACAAAGTCGATAAGAACTCTCTCGAATCCGGAGGAATGATGGGACTGGAAACCGGAATCTGCTCATCCATCCATTCGAAATTCCAGTCGATTTGATCCAAAATCTCATTGAGAATCGCGTCTTCCAACCAAATCGTCACCAAATCCCCATTCTTCATTTCCATATCCAATAGCTTGGTTGCATTCGTGTAGTGGTCCTCTTGTCCGGTGAGAAGATTCGTCGTCTCATCGTTCGCCGCTGGAATCAACTTTTGCCATTCGATTTGAGCGCGGACAGTTAGCTGATGGTCGTCAGCGTCGATGGAGTTTACTCTGAAAAAAATCGGTTTTCAATTAAAAAATTTTTTGGCAATTCAAATTTGAATAACTTTTTTCAGGGGAATCGTGTAAAAATACGGTCAACAGAAAACATGTTCCTTATTAAAAAAGCTATCGATTGGTGGAATAATCGTCAGATTTCATAGAAAATTAAAAGAGTTACGCCTTGCCGAAAATATTTCGAACTTCGCAAAAAAAAAATTTCCGATTTTTTTGAAAAATGTTTTTTGATTTCGGCAATTTTTGGCAAAGCGTAACTCTGTCAATTTCTTATCAAATTTTACGTTTTTCAAACCAATCGACAGCTTTTTTAATGACGAACATTTTTTTTTCTGTTGATCGTATTTTCACCCGATCCCCCTGAAAAAAGTTATTCCCATTTGAACTTCATCTTACCTATAGAACAGTGTCGTATTCCTAGCAGCCATATGATCCTGAACCTTCTTCGGAAGAAACTCGTAAATCGGGAACTTTCTCTCCGTCTTGTGTCGTAAATCGTTCGTCGATGAAGAGAGCGCCGAGCAGAGGGCTCCTTCGAAAAACGAGGATACCATGGATCCGAATGCGGAGATTCCCTGGAAAATAAGAAGTTTAGGAAGTTATGTTCCTGAGGCTCCGGGACATTTCGAAAGTGTGAAAACGCGTTTTTGCTTATTTTTTGGAACTTTTCGTATATATTTTTGCGTTTTTTAAACTATAAATTTTCCTCAATTTTTTTGATTAGAAATTCAAGCTCTTTGAAGGCAACCTGAAATTTGGCTCATTTTCGAGCGTTTTTAGTAGGGACTTTCCGAATTTTTAAACTTTTTTTTTTCAAAAACTTCAAGTTTGAACTTTTCTATAAAATTTGAATTTTGGGAGTTTTGAGGATTCTAGAGTTTTAAAAACCTTCAAGGAACTTTCAGAATCCTTTAGAAGTCACAAAAACCATTCAGAATCCTTCAGAATCCTCCAAAACCCTTTATAAACCACAAAAATCGCTCAGAAAATTTTCGTAATTCTCGGAACCTCTAAAATCTCTTCTGACTCAAAATTGCTCAATTTCGAAAGTGTACATCTCGAAAGCGCTTAGTGGACATTTCGAAAGCGAGACATTTCGAAAGTGTGAAGTCGCGTTTTGCCTAGTTTTTGGAATTTTTCATATATTTTTATGCGTTAAAATGCCTTTTTAATATAAAAACGCAAAAAAAAAAATATATGGAAAGTACCAAAAAATTTGGCAAAAAAGCGATTTCCCACTTTCGAAATGTCCCAGAGCAAGTTTTTTGCTATTTCTCACCTTATTAACCAGCCACGAATCTCTCAACTGAAACGCAATGTCCGGATTGAAAAGTGCACACTTTGAAAGTGTCACCTTCTGATCGTCAACAATGAATCTCAGATGTCCACGTGGCACTTTTACATGAGAATCCACGAGAGAATCGGCGAAAGGAATCGGCCAGATGACGTCGGAAAGGTTCGCATGCGATGTGATGTTCAGGCTGAAATTGACTTTCAGTTTTTTATTTCTCGATTTTTTTTTCACTTCAAATTCAATTTTTCTAGTCAATTTTTACACCAAAATGTAGATCTCTATGAGATCTATAAAATGGTACTAAAATCAAACAATATTCTTGATTTTGGTACCATTTTACAGGTCTCATCGAGTTCTACATTTCAACGAAAACATTGATCAGAAAAATCGAATTTGAAGTGGAGAAAATCTTTGGTTTTTTCAAGAATCGCTGAAGGACATCTTTCATTTTTCATTGCATATAAATTATATACCGTTATCCTTCAAAAGAAGCCATTGGCATTGAAAAGCAAATAAAAATAAAAGACCACACTCACTTTTCAAAGAACACATGAACGACTTTCGGTCGAAATTGAACGGAAACATTACGGTAGGATACGGTATTGAAGAGTTTCAGATGAGCCAGCGAGCCGAACGAAGGTTCTTCGTTGGATTTGAGAAGAATCTGAAAATGGGATCTTGTAAAAATGCGTTTTTTATATATTTTGGGACTACCAGCTCAAAAATCGGCTCCGGGACGATTCGAAAGTAAGACATTGCGCAAGTGGACATTTCGAAAGTAAGACATTCGGCAACTGTGAAATCGCGTTTTTGCCCATTTTTTGAAACCTTTCATAAATTTTTTGCGCAAATGAAAAATCGCGATTTCACACTTTCGATATTCCCACTTTCGAAATGTCCCGGTGCCCAAAAATCGGCTCCGGGACATATTGAAAATTTGAAGATTCGAAAGTAAGACATTTCGAAAGTGTGACATTTCGAAAGCGGACATTTCGAAAGTGTGAAATCGTGTTTTTGCCGAATTTTTGGAACTTTCCTATATTTTTTTTGCGTTTTCATATAAAAAGAATTTTTTAACCTATAATAAACGCAAAAAAATATGAAAAGTTTCGAAAATTAGGCAAAACGCGACTTCACACTTTCGAATTGTCGTGTTTCTTACTTTCGAAACGTCACACTTTTTACTTTCGAGTTGTCTCACTTTCGAAATGTTTGTTTTGTCGGAGTCCAAAAATCTGGATCCGGAACATTTCGAAAGCGCGACATTTCAAAAGTGCGGCGTTTCGCAAGTGCGACATTTCGAAAGCAAAAATTTCAATCCATTATGGGGGGAAATACCTCGTATAAAAATACTAGTGTTTTTCCCCATAATCATTTGAAATTTTTGCTTTCGAAACGTCACATTTTCGAAACGTCACACTTTCGAAACGTCGCACTTCAAAAATATCGCAGAGCCCCCTATTCTCAAATATAACCTTCAACCTATAGACATCCATAAATACCCAATACCATTCCAAAGCCCATAATATTTCATTACCCAATCGTTCAGAGTCCACTCCAAAATCGCTCATTCAAATTTCGAAGGTCACCTCTTTTTCCCCGTTTCTTCTAAATTCAGTGTCCTTGTCTGGAGAGGGTCACTCTCAAATCACTCTCGAATGAGAAAGGAGAAGATCTCAACACTAGATTCAACACTTTTATTATCGGAGGGCCCCGTTTCCGAATAAGAATGTATATTCTCCGGATGAGGAAGAAAGGGTAAGATACGGATCATCCGCCAATATGTTTTGTCTTCTTGCCTCTTTCGCTCGTGTCATTCAGAGAGTTAATGTGCCGATATCGGAACATCGGATTTGGTGACACTTCTTTCGAACGGAACGGAATGGAACTGATAGTGATCATTTGTCACCTGATCCGGGGATTAGGTAATGTGTTGAGCAACCGTATTATGGTGATAGAATCTGGTTGTCAGGGAGATGTGAGCCGTTGGTGTGACATTTCGAAAGTGCGACATTTCGAAAGTGTGGCTGTTCGAAAATGTGACATTTCGCAAGAGCGACGTTTCGAAAGTGCGATATTTCGAAAGTGCGCCATTTCGAAAATGCGAAGTTTTGAAATTTTGACATTTCGAAAGTTTGACGTTTCGAAAATGCGATGTTTCGAAAGACAACGTTTCAAACCAATTTTGGGAAAAATACCTCGTATAAAAAATACCGGAATTTTCGGCAGAATTGTTTGAAATATCTGCTTTCGAAACGTCGCACTTTCGAAAAGTCGCACCTGCGAAGCGTCACATTTTCATTGGTTCCAGTATCTCGCTCCATTACTCAAACAACCCAATCTCCTCAAATTGGACTAATCTCCACTAAGCTAATTTTGTCGAAACCTAATCGAATCATTCCCTCTCTTCGAAAAAAAAAGTTTGTTTAGTTTTCTCTCTCTTCAACGGGCGGCAGAGGAGGACCGTCTAATTGGATTGCGCCAGAAATGACAAGCCATTTTTCGGGTATATGTATGGGTTTTGTGTCGACACTTGCCGCCAAGGACGACTGGAACTAGATGTAGAGGAGAAAGAACAAACTCTTCACTTTCCTTTTTTTGGATTGGGCAACAGGCGCTTTACCTAATTAATGTTTACGGTAAAGGGAGAACAGGAAAGTCGTCACAGTGATGGATGGTGTTTTTGGAAGTGCAAAAATGGCTCTAGAAACTTCTGAAGGCTTTTCTTTCTAGCACGACATCCTCTATTGTCAGTTTCCAAAAATTGAAAATTTTCAGAATAAGTCTGTGAACTCCAAAACCTCACTATTTTTGCAATGATTTTGGTCATGTATCAACTTTTGGCAATGTTTTTAGAAATCCCAAATTTTTATTCAAAAATCGGTTTCTCACATATTTTCAAGGAGAATCTCAGCTATAGATTCATATAAACAGCGATTATTTTGATTTAGTCGTTACTGAGAAAAACGAGATTTTAAAAGTAGTAGTATTTTTAAAATCCCGTTTTCTCAGTAATGACAAGATCAAAATAATCGTTTTTTATATGAATTGATAGCTGAGATTCTCCTTAAAAATTTGTTAGAAACCGATTTTTGAATAAAAAATTGGAAGTTCTAGAAACGTTGCCAAAAGTGGAAACCTGATCAAAATCTTTGCAAAAATAGTGAAATTTTGGAGTTCAACAGCTTATTTCGAAAATTTTCAGTTGTGAAACTGAAAATGGAGGATTCTAGGTTCCCCATGGCATTCACGCCAATCCTCGAATGTTCTCTAACCGTTCCACTTTTTCCCCAATCAAATCCCATTCCATTTCAAAAGTCCATCCTTTCCCTCTCCCGCACCACCCAGATTCTTTTCAAATCCATCCATCCATGCCATCACTCTGTTTCTTCTTCTTTTTGACTCTCGGACAGGCACCTCTCCCTCTCACTTCAAAAGAATAGAAAGTAGGTCAAAACATTTTCAAGGATGACTCAATACGCCCGCTCTTCAGAGGAAAGTGCGGATTCTTGTTCTTCCTGGAGAAGAGGCGCGGGTAATCTGGTATGGGAAAAGCCGTGTCATGACATTACATCGAAATATGCGTGGAAAAGTCAGGAAGAGGACCAATTACTGTTCAGGTCATACGGAAAGGGGGGGAGGGGGGGGGGGGGGGGGGGGTAACTAGTAGAGGAAGAAGACAATTAGGTTTTGTAAAAGTGTTACAGATGAAGAGGAAGGATTACTGTAGGCGTGAGAAGATAATTATTCCAGAAACACTGTGGAGAGACAAATGATGACGAGGAAGGAAAAATGAAAGTGTGACGATGACATTTTTTCATTAATTGCAATTTTTTTGTTTTCTTCCGCTGATGTTTTTTTGTATTATTACAAAGCCATGCGGGAGCAAATGAAATGGGAGATGACTCAGAAAACGGGGTTTTTTCGAAAGAAAAATCGCGACATTTCGAAAGTGCAACGTTTCGAAAGTGTGACGTTTCGAAAGTGTGACGTTTCGAAAGTGTGACGTTTCGAAAGTGTGACGTTTCGAAAGTGTACGTTGCGAAACGTCTAAATCCCTTTTTTAAAGACAATTTTACGCCCGAAAAGAGTGATTTTGAATTCAAAATTGCACATTTTTGCACCAAAATAACGATTTTCAGCTAATTTCCTTCTAAATTTGTTCATTTTCAGACAATTTTAGCTCAAAACTGTTAAACTCTGCTTGAAAAACCATAAGTATCCTAGAATAGTTGATTTTTAGTTCGAAAAAGTGATTTTGACTTGAAAATTTTTAATTTTCGTTTTAAGATCATCATTTTTGACTCATTTCCACTATAAAATGCTAATTTTCAGACTTTTTAAGCCGAAATTTCCTTTTTTTGGCTTCAAAATTGCTCATTTCCAGTCAGAAATCGTACATCTGACTTTTTTTCAAAATTTTTTTTTTCAAATCCAAAAAAACCCACATTAGCGACTCGCGTTTCTTCGAGAAACTGCGAAGCAGTGTGTCGAATGAGCTGAGAAATCGCCGCATCGCCAAGAGTCACTCCAAATTCTGAAGCCTCCACGAGCGGCGTTCGAAGCAACAAAACGAAGATTGTGCATTTTCTGAAAAATTTCACTTGATCCGAGAAAAAATTAAAGAAAAACTCACATGATAAAAGTCTGCAACATTCCGGCAGGAATGATGACAAAGTGAGACAATAAACTTGGTTTTAATATAAAAAGGCGTGAAGAGAGACAGTGTCGGCTACTTTTCTTTTGTTCCGTTTGCCGGTAGCTCGCACATTTGGACCCGCCTACTAGCTGAAAATTGAAGAAAATTGATGGAGAAATCGGAAAAATGGAAGAAAAATGGGCGACATTAGCGAAATTTGAAATAATTGAAGTAAAATGATCGAAATTAGCGAAATTTAAGAGAAGAGATTGAAAATGCGTTCAAAAATGGTCGAAATTGGTTGAAAAAATAGACAACGATGCTCCGAGATAACGCATGCGCGTTGTTTAGCGAAAAATTTCAATTAATTTTTGGAATTTTTTCCCCTAATTTTGCAAAATTTTTGCAGAAAATGTAGCAAAAATCACAGTTTTTTTTCAAATTTTGCACCAGAAACAAAGAAAAATTCAAAATTCGTCATATTTTCTCGAATTTTTAGGTTAAAATTGCAGGAATCATGATTCTGCAGATACCACAAAATTTCAATCAATTTTTGGGATTTTTTCTTCGGATTTTCCCTAATTTTTTGTTGTAAATTTAGATTTACGACATTTTCACCGTAAATATGGCGAGAATCTAACGAAATTTGCATTTGGATATCAACAAAATTTAGGCTTGATTTTTTAAACTTTTAGACCAAAATTTGCAGAAATCAAACACCCTAGCAAAACAAGAAAAACCAATGTCAAGTCATCGTCTTCATGTCGTCATCCGCGAAAAAGCATATGACTAACCTAAACTATCCAACAACTACCCAAACGTCTTCTAGTAGACAGAGAGACACAGAGAAATAAAGAGAAACAAGTGATCTAAAAAGCGTATCCTATCATTTTTTTGCCCAGGCGGCCAGCTGCCCCGAATGTTCGCGCACTATAGACAGAGAAATGAAACGAGGCACATACAAAACCGAAAAGAAAAACAAGAGACTGTAAAATTCGGCAAATCAAAAATCAGGTTTTCTGGAGACAACAAGACGTTGAAAAATCGGAGAAGGTAACAGGAAGACGAAAAAACAAAAACAGCACATGAAAAATTGCTGGACGAAAATAGGTGAAAGTTTCTGTGAAGGGAAATGGGGAAACCATCACGGATGAAAGTACACTTTTCCCCTCCGTCACTAATTGCATAGACTCTTTGAATCTCTATTAGAGAGAGGAAAAGTGATGAAAGTGAATTGATTGAATTGTGAAAGTTTAGGATATATAATCGGAGGAATTCTGGATCCTTCATTAGTTTGTTCTTTCTTATCAGTGGTAATAAGTCTAAACAAACAAAAAAAGTTACGAAACAATAACAATTAACCCATCATGGTCCCCTAGATTATGATAACGAAATGGTCAGCTATGTTTGCATAAGAGGGGTACAGTTAGTTGTAAAGTAAGTAACAAGGGTTTATTGGAGAGAGAGGAAAATAACTGGAGGAAAAGAAGGAGAGGGATGGATGACTATATGGGAATCGCTAGGATGAGTCATGTGGAAATGGGATTTTAGATTCTGGAAGGATTGGATTAGAATAGGCAGTTCTCAATAAACAGGGGATGTTAGAATAGGGTGCGCTTACAAGAAAACCATTTTACATACATAACTTAAAAAAAAGATTTTTCAAAGTAGAGTTTCAGTCATTCTTCATTTGTACTCAAATAATCGTCCCAAATTCAGTATTGAAATATTTTGTCATAAAAATCGTTAAAACTCGAGAAAATCGATTTACAAATTGCGAACTTAAATTTTTTCTAATCTATTTCCAAAAATGTAGATTTTTTCGCCGATTCGAATGAGCCTAATTTTGACGCTCAAAACGCCGTAGAAATCTATAGTCAATTTTTTATCAGCAGCGGCGAGCGCGACAGCAGCGCGTTTTGAACAGCGATATTAGCATCACCTAATAATACATTGTTTCCTCTTCAATATAGTCCAAAAACGAGTCAAAACGGACCATTTTAAACCGAGTTATAAGCGAGTTATTTTTTGAAATAGGTTAGAAAAAATGTAAGTTCGCGATTTGAACATCGATTTTTATATAATAAAAAAAAAATATTGTTGTATTCGTGAATGATGAAGTTTGAGAACAAATAAAAAATGACTGAAGTCCTACTTCAAAATTTCCGATTCCCTAAACTTGGTATTTTGAACTTTGACAATAAAGTAAACCGATGAAGCATCAATGCTTCTAAAAATGCAGACTTTGAAACGAAGATTTCGAAACAGAAAACGTTTCGTGAATATCTAATCGTTGAGAAGTCAAAGGGAGAAATATTGAGATAAGATCGGTAGTATCGAGGTTCGTGCGTTTCTAGATCGATTCGAGGGGATAAGACGGAAATTCGAACATTGTAAGATTAGAGGAGGGTTTCGAACATGAAATAACTTTGCTTGTAAAAATAGTATTGGATAACACTGGCAGGAAAATTAATATTAATAATTTTGTCTAAAAATCGCAAGAGAAGCAAGGGCCCCTTTTATGGCGTTTTCGGGCTGTCAAACACTTTTCGAGCAGCATTTTCGTTGAGATATTCGGATTCCGCGCAAAATTTTGCACAGTATGAACCACAAACTGATTTTGATTGGAATCTTCTCATCAATTTCATTGAATATCGAGTAATCACTTCATAGGATTTTGAAACACGAAAATTGGAAGTAGTGAAGTTTAGTGAGGAGTCTGAAAATCCAGTGAATTTGGATTCCTGATATTTGACATGAAACTAATGAACAGTTTACACTCTCCTTACTGAAACCATATACAATTTGGCTTATAGCTGAAACCGAAACAATTTTTATAGAAACTAATTCCGACTATTAATAATTCAAGATCATTAAATTTTCCAAAACATTCAAAGAAATTATAACAAAATTGAAACAGCAAAGTTTTTTCCTCATCATTCCCCTAACTAATGACTCATTTCCTCACAATACTATTCCTGATAACTTCTAGACAGTCTACTGTTAATGAAGTATTGTAAGACGACGTCACACACAGAAAAGAACAAAGGAACCTTATGAGTCCATAATTAAATGGAAAATTCTCAAAAAGATAGTGTAAAACACGGCGAGAAAGAGACTAAACGAGAATACAAGAATTCAGAAAGAGAGATACTGTGAACAGAGACACAGAAAGAAGTATAGGAACAAGAAGAAAATGGGCGGAGTCAAGAAGGAAGAAGATAAAGAGGGTGTGGACACGGGGGGACAAAACGATATACGGGAAGGAGAAAAGGACATGTGAAATGAAGTGATATGAGAGAGAAAGAGAGGATTAGAGAAACGAAAGAATACAAGAATCTGCCATCCAAGGAAGGGGGGCGATTCTCCAGATTACAACACTTGACGACAAGCCTTCTTCTCTCTTTTGATAGCTTCAATACAGATTTTTCCTTCTTTTCGTCTCTTCTAAACAAGATGTACTATCGTCGTTTTTTGATTCTCTTTTCATCCAATTATTGTATCTCGAGTTTTGGGAGATCACTTTTCTATAGTTCCATGTCACTTTTTGGTTTCTAGTCTTTATGTCTTCTTGTCCTGTTCTTCACTTGCAAAAATAGACAATTTTCAAAAACAAAATCAGTTTCAAGACATTATGAAATTCAAACTATTCCGACTAGCACTGGTTTCAAGTAAACAAGCGGCAGTTTTTCTAGACAAGAATATCCAGCCTTCAAAAGAATCAATTTTCCTTCAAATTGATTTCGAAAAGTTGCAAGAAAAGTGTCGGTTTCAAAAAGTTTTGAAACATTTCTGACGAGTTTGAAGAATAGTTTCTGTTCTAAATCTAGTTCTATTAAAGTTTCCTGTCATTTTATGCTCCTCGTTATTTTGAAAACCCGATACAATTTTCTGAATTCAATACAAGTAATACTGATACAACCGAACAATAGATGCTGAAAAAAATCTTGAGTTAGATTCTCTCTTAGGATGTAGAAAGATAATTTTAATTTCAGAACATTTGAAACTCAACAAATATATCGATTCTGTAAAAATTACAGAAACGTTTTTTTTTCTGTTTCGAATTCCTTTTCTAAATTCGAGTAGTTGCTCACTTGTAGTTTTATAAGTAATTACCTTAAATTTTATCTTACAACTTTAAAAAATAACCAAAAAGATCTTATAATTCTAGAACAGAGCTCAACAGTGACAATAGGAAACTTCAAAAAATGCAAGAAAAAATGTTTACTCCGTACATTAGAAAATTTTCTTAACAAATGTTTTCGAGACAGACCTCCAGAACATTTTCTGTTTCGAAAACTGCAAAAAAATCAGAAAATTCGATCCAATTTGCCATTTCATGCTCATTTCATTCCTTTGAAGCCCGTAGAGAACTTTCTTTGGAAAACTTTCGACAAACCTTTTTTTTCTGTTTCGAATTCCTTTCCTAAATTTAGTAGTAGTTCGCTTTTAATTTTTAAGTAAATTGTATCTTACAACTTAAAAAAGTAAAAAAGATCTCATAATAGGACAGTACTCTGAAAACACTTGCTCTAAATAATTATGATTTTTTAAAATGTCATTTATTTTTTCCCTTGCTGATCAATAAACGATAATTCAAAATAGTGACTATAGGAAACTTCCAAAAATGCAAGAAAAAAGTTTTTGCTCGGTTCAGTAGGAAATGAAACAAGTTCTTTTAAAAAGTTGTGGATATTTTCCTGTTTCGGAAACCGCAAAAAATTGGAAAAATTCGAAATGGACACTGATTTTCGAAATAGACACTAAAATTCACTATCTAATTCAATCCAATTATTCGGATTTTTGCGTTGCAGATTCTTTTAAAATCCGTCGAAACATACGTTTCCGAAAATTTTCGACAAAAAATTTTTCTGTTTCGAGTTCCTTTACTAAGTTCAAATTATTTGCCTCTTTTAGTTTTATAAGTAATTTATCTTACAACTTGCCGTAAAACCTATGATAGAAAAACATGTTCTTCAATTGTTCAACCTCATCAAAGTCAAAATTCGAACTTCACAAAAGTATCCCTTTTAGAAAACCGCAAAAAAATTAGAAAAACTCGAAATGGACACTGAATCTTATGTATTCAATATCTGTTTCTGAAAATGTTTGACAAAACTTTTTTTCTGTTTCGAATCCCTTTACAAATTTCAAATGATTTGCCTCTTTTAGTTTTATAAGTAAATTTTATCTTACTAATCAAAAACCAAAAAGCTCCTCAATCAAGAATAGAACCCTCTGCAAATACGAGATTTTTGCACGTCTGAGCTCGGCCCGGCCGGTGGAGAAAATCGCAGGCCCGCGCCGAGTTTTCTTTCCTGAAAACTATGTCTGATCGATAATTCTAGAGCATCTACAGTTTCAAATATGTAGTTTTCCTAGAACAAAAATTTGGATTTCAATACCAAGGTAGACAATGTCCATTCTAGTAAGGGGTTCGAAAATGAAGCGAAACTTTCAAATCGAATTGCCGTTTCAGCCTTTCCATTTCTGTCAATGTTAGGATAGCATAAAGTGCAAAATTTGTGAAGACAAAAAAGCCAGCAAATAACTCACGATTGATGCGAAAAACCAGAACAATTTAACTTTTTTTTCTGTTTCAAAGTGTTTGTATAAAGTTGGAAAATTTTTATCAGTAGTTTGTACCCTGACTCTACAAACCAAAATTGTTTTCATACCGTATTTGAAAAAATACAACTTTCTTTTACAATTGGGTTACTTTTCGTGCAAGTATATAGCTTCACTGGGACAAAAATTTGGATTTCAATACCAGGTCCGACTATGGTGGTTCTAGTAGCGAACATTTCAAATCAAATTTTAACAACTCTTGCCGTTTCAGCCTTCCAATTACTGTCAGACCATCTCGGCAACAATGTTCCGACTTTTTAAACGTTGCTAAACTTGTAAAGAACAAAAAAAAAAAGAACTAACAAAGTAGTCACGATTGATGTGAAAAATTAGCACACTAATCATTTTTGCTGTTTCAAAATGTTGGTATCAAGTTGCACATTTGTTGTCGATAGTTTTTTTTTATTTAACTACCCTGAAACTACAGACAAAAATTGCCTTCTCCAAAAACCGACCCCCTGCCCTTCGTCCCTTTCCCCCTATGAATAAACAGTGTGTGTTCTGATTCAGCTTCATTAGCCATTTAGCCAATTACAAATGTTGTCACCTCCTCCTTCTTTATTCTTCTCACTTTTTATTATCTCTTTTCTTTTACACACACTCCCCTTCACCCCCAATCTTTTTAATCTTATATTAGTTAGTGTGACCTGTGTGAGAGAAAAAAGATAAACGGTCAGTTTCTATTTCTTTCAATGGAGGTGGTTGCAAATGTGATTTGGTCTGGCAGACATTTGCAAGCATATGAGGTTTTGGAAAGCTTTGGTTTTCAAAAAAAAATTTCAATATTTATTTTGTCCTAAAATTTCACCATACAAATTTGAATAATTCCACGTTTCACTGTTCCGTTAATTGCCTGAAACTCCCTCTGCATTAATTTTTGGAATTGCTTCTCTAATTTTACCATTCTATTCTATCATCTACCCGATTTCTCAAAAATTTCTGTCAATTTTTTCCCCAAAATTACCTGTTTCAATTTCCCTATCAATTCTCGACCTCTGACTCATTCAACAATCAATCTCCAATATTTTGTGAAAATCGATACCCAAACATTTTCAGATTTTGATGACGTCATGCTTAATCAATCGACCCATCATCATATTCCTTTTGACTATTCTCATAACTATTATTAATTCAATCGACAGTGATTCTCATATTTTTCATCCACTTTTAGCTGCTCCTAGGACTCTTCCAGGAGTCAGAGTTAGAATATTACCAAGGGGATTGGCTTACTTGAATCATGTGAGTTTTCAAAAAAAGTGTTTCAATGAAAGCAGAAATTTGAAGAATATTGCGGACTTTTTAGTTCCATTGCTAATTTTTTTCAAAACTATTACTTTCAAACTTTGTAAAACTTTAACCATGATAAAATTTCGAAAGTGCGACGTTTCGCAAGTGTGACGTTGCGCAATTGTGACGTCTCGAAAGCAAAGTTTTCAAACCATGCTGGACAAAACTACCGTTATTTTTTCACAGAATTAATTGAAATTTTGCATTTGGAACTTGGCCCTTTCGAAACGTCACACTTTCGAAACGTCACACTTGCGAAACGTACTTTTAGACTTTGTAAAACTTTGATTCTGATATTGTCCGAAAGTATGACGTTTCGCAAGTGTGACGTTTCGCAAGTGTGACATTTCGAAAGTGCGACATTTCGAAAGTGTGACCGTTCGAAAGCAAAATTTTCAAACCATTCTCAGGAAAACCGGTATTTTCCCCAAAAAATTTTGAAGGTTTTTGCTTTCGAAACGTCGCGGAGCCTATTGCTTCCAGATTGCCGCTAACCTTCTCGCCGATCAACTCCCTCGTCTCATAATTCCAGATGTTGAACATATTCTCCCAAGTAACCAAGGGATCATCTACATTTCTAGAATCCATCTGTCACGGTAAGTTTTTTGTAAATTACACTTAAAAAGAGGTCATAAAAATAAGAGATCTGTTCCAATCATGAGGTGTGAACAGGTTTATTCAGATTTTGTAATATTTTAAAGATTCCGTCGCGCCGAACATCATCAGTTGAACTCGACGGCGCCCAATAAAATATCATGGACTATGCAGAATATGGATATTGGGTAAATGACTCGGAGAAAAATGCAAGAATTTCATAAAGTTTTCAGACTTCTTGGAGACTTGAGTGGATCTGTGAATATTGTGGTTCCATTGAATTTGACAGGACAAGTCGAGATTTTGGCACAAGGGTTGACGTTTCATTTGGAGTCGTCGGTAAGTTAAAATAAAATTACAGTAACTTTATTCTCAAATAATCGTCCCAATTTCAGTATTTATTAAAATAACAACACTTTTGCACAAAAATCGTTTAAAATCGATTTTCAACAAAATTGCGCAATATTCCTCCCTTTGACTTCTCAACTATTAGATATTCACAAAATGTTTTCTGTTTCCGAATAGTTGTTTCAAAGTCTGATTTATGAAAAGGTTCGATGCTTCACCTGCTGTTATCTAAACTCAAAATATCAAATTTAAGGTATCGAAAGTTTTCAAGTAGGATTTCAGTCATTTTTATTTGTACTAAAACAATCATCCCAATTCAAGTTTTTACGAAAATAACAATATATATTTGCATAAAAATCGATAAAAATCAGTTTTCAAAACGCCAACTTATATTTTTCCTAACCTATTTCGCAAAATGTAGAATTTTTCGCTGATTCGAATGCACCTAATCTCGCTGCTCAAAACCAAGTATAGAACTTTTTATAAACGTTTGAAGTTTCTAGAAGAGAGACGCAGAGAAAGCAGACACTCTCGTTGTCGAAGAGACGCAGAGAAACGAGACAGTGTCTGCGTCTCTCACTTCAAATGCCGATAACTCGTTTTGAAATGGTCCGCTTCGACTCGTTTTTGGACTACTTTGAAGAGGATACAATGTATTATTAGGTGATAATAATATCGCTGCTCAAAATGAGCCGCTGTCGCGCTCGCCGCTGCTGACAAAAAATTAGCTTTCAAGTTTTCTACAGCGTTTTGAGCAAGGATATTAATTGCGTTCGAATCAGCGAAAAAATTTTTCATTTTTTGAAATGGGTTAGGAAAAATGTAACTTCGCAATTTGAAATGCGATATTCTCGAGTTTTTTTTCTTTTTTCATGCAAAAATATTGTTATTTTCGTAAATACTGGAATCGGGAGGATCATTGGAGTAAAAATATACCAACTTAATAACGTAATTGAATATACATAGGCACCGCAATGAAGGGGGGCGTGGCCTCTCGATTTTTCTCTTGGGGGGTAGTTGCGCACTTTGAATGCCTGTAACTCGGCGGAAGATCAACCAATCATCTCGAAATTTGGTCTCATTATGTTATCGAATACGTAGATTTCAAAAATCTTACCAATTTTTATTGAAAACAAACAGTTTTTCTGAAAAATGAGAAAAACTAAAGTTTTCTTTAGAAAATCTTATTTTCTGGCTCAGCTATAGGGGATCTCGGTCGAGTTATTTATAGGTTCTGAAAGCCAAAGAGATGCATTAACAGATTTTGAGGAAGGATAATCATGAGGAGTTCGCGAAAATTTTCAGCTTGCGCTCAAACTTCAAACAATTTTTCTGAAAATGTTTCAGCGATGACCCATATTTTTTAGTTGAGCAGTGAAGAAAGTAACTTTTTAACTACCTATATACCAAATTTCATAGCTGTAAACCATCTTGAAGTTACTTTTTTCCGTGTCTAAAAGAAGCATGCTTCAGAAATTTATCAGTTTTTCCATGTTTTATATATGACGCTGGTCGATCTCGCATGAGTTATTACTACGATCTGAATCTACAAAAAATTTCCTACAAAATGGTATATGTGGTTTGTTTGAACGAGTTCGCGAAAAAAATTGTGAGGCATTTTTAGGATGAAAAATCCCTCAAAAATTGAGAAATTCGTTGAAAAAATGGCGGCTGCCGACCGCCGACAGTCTCTCACTCGTATACAAGTTCCGCGCCGCGCGACGATTTTGCCTCCATGGCGTAGTGGATAGTGACTCTGACCATCAAAAAATTGAAGTGGGGTTCAACTCCGAAAGTGTCCAAATAGTTTTTTCTTCTTTTGTTTTCATATAAAAACTATTTCTGAACTTCATTAGTGATCAGTTTTGGGTGGTTATCCACTTTGTCCCGACCCGCCGCCTTCCCCCCAAGAGAAACTCAGTACTAAAATTTGCGCACTAAAATAGCTGTAACTTTGTTACGGGCGAATATTTTTGGATGAAAATTTGGAATCTGACTATTTTCGAGAAGGGGAACACAATGATATAACTTTTTTTGGGATACGATAAGTTTGAAAATTTTGTTGCGGTCTCTAAATATACAACATTTAATATAGAAAGTTTGAAACACAAAACTATTATCACGATATGAAAGTTTGAAGCTTACGAAAAAAGCTGATGTAATTATTGAAACTATGTACTTGAACATTTTTTGAAAAAACACTGGAATTAGCACAATCATTAAAGAAAATAAGAAATGATTGAAATCCTAATTTAATTTTCAGATAGAAAAAGGCAAAAACGGCTCGGCAAAAGTGACATCCCTCTCTTGCCTCGCCACAATCCGCGATGTTACCGTAACCAATCACAACGGAGGACTCTTCGGTTTAGCTGTATCCGTATTCAAGCAAGGAGTCTCGGATAATGTTCGACACATGCTTCAAACAATAATATGCAAGAAAGTCCGAAAATATATCGATGAAGATGCGAATGAGAAATTGGCCGAGGCACAGACATCGAGTAAATTAGGAGATGCTTTGGAGACGAATGCACTGAAAATGATATCGGTCGGAGGGGATGAGAAATCGAGAATCGATATTGCGAGTATTTTCGAACCGTCGTTGGCGTCCAAGTTTTTCATTGATTTTAGGTGAGTTAAAATACCGTAAAACCTGTATTAGAAGGGCATGCCCTCTATTTTTCCACCAGCTAAAAAGATATTTATGAATTCTCAAAATGGATCATAAAATCTGATTTGAAACATATTTTTCGAGTCAATCTTTGACGAGGATTCTAATGAGACTAATTTCGATCCATTTTGAGCCCATAGAGGTGCTCTTTTAATACAGCTTTTACGGTAACTTTTCACTGTTTTATCTTGAAGGTGATACAAGCAGGTCTGAACACTACTTCATTGGGACGTCGTTATCAGAGGTGTGCGGAATTCCGCGTTCCGCATTCCGCGCCTTTTTCGTCTTCCGCATTCCGCGTTCCGCGTTCCGCACAAAAAGTTTCTATTCCGCGTTCCGCGTTCCGCATTCCGCATTTTCAGATATGCTCTTCCGCACATCAACAAATTAATTTATGGTATGATAAGGAGAGAGCTAGAACAAATCTCCTAGTATTTAATGTTAAATGTCGCCCAATTTAAATTAATGGAGAAAATCTTTGTTGAGCCACGGTTTTTCAACATTCGAGCTTCATTTTTGGGCGAAATAGATAATTGAAAATCAGAAATTAGAGTCAGAAAATTTCCTCGCACCATTCCGCGTTCCGCGTTCCGCCTTCCGCAAAAATTTGTTCAGTTCCGCCTTCCGCGTTCCGCGTTCCGCAAAAAATAATTTTATTCCGCATTCCGCGTTCCGCGTTCTGCATTTTTCAAAATGCTATTCCGCACACCTCTGGTCGTTATCGTTTTCACGATATTTACCGTATCCACTGTTCCAACAAAAATCATGTTCCAGACTAAAAGAGCATCCTATCTGTGCCGATAACACTGTCGAATTGGCTTCCTGGGGAGAAATATCCTATATGGGTCAAGGAGACACCCCATTCGGACCAGTCGACTCTTCATGGCCCGGAAAATCTCCATTCAAAACGAATGTCGTGGACTCGGTGACCAGCAAGGATTCAATGTTAGAGCTGGTGGTTTCGGACTTCTTACCGAACTCTCTATTATATCATGCTTATGTGTGAGTTTATGCGGAATAGTCATAAGGAAATAGCAAAAAAAAACTCATACTTATTACTGACTCAATACGTACTATAATTTTCTGGTATACCTGAAACAGATGATGAGATGAAAAATGATAAGACAGCAGATTTGTAATATTTCCGGAATCTCTGTGAACGGAAGCTATAGATAGTGTAAGTGGATTCTGATATGCCATCTGTTCCATTTTGGTTGAGTTTCGTCAGAAAACAGGCTGAAAATATGAACTGTCGTAAGGTTTGACGCATGATACGCAAACAGACACGCTCACCCAAAAATGTACAGAGTTCCCCCACGATGTCTCTCCGAAAACTTTATTATTTTTTGGTGGCCAGCATTTATTCCAAAAGAATTGCGATACACTTGTTACGGCGAAGAGGGAACAGAAAAAATTGAAATAATTTTGCCCCGTTTCAGAAAGTTTCTGAATTTTAGTTTAAATGACAACATCTGATTCGAAAGTCATCAAGTTTTGATAAATGTCTTATTTAAATAAAGGTTGTGGGACAGTAATATTTTCATTTTTCTGAAACTCCTGGGAGCAGAAGCTCTAGATAGTGTAAGTGGATTTTGATATGCCAAATGTTTTATTTTGGTTGATCTCCATCCTAAAACCGGTCTAAAACATGAACTGCCGTAAGCTTTGACGCATGGTACGCAGACACTACAACTGACACGCCCACGCAAAAATTCACAGAATTCCCCCGGAAGACTACTGTCCTGTGCCTTGAAAACGTTGGCGCTAGTCATACTACTGTAACAATGCAAATATCGACGACCCATTGCAGTCAAAATACACACCATAATTTCTCAAATACCTGAAACAGTAAATTTATTTTTCAGCCAACGCTTCATCAAAGTCCTTCTCACCCCGAGAACCAAAGGTGTCGCCTCATTCCTCCGTACCACTTGTGAAGGATCGTTTTGTATCTCTGACTTGGCTCCACAACTAGCCGAGCAATATCCGAATTCTACTGTCGAGTTGGCCATGAGCGCTACAAGAGCTCCCGCTGTGCTTTTCAGTGAGAAAAATGGGGGTGAGCTTTTTTTTTTTGAAAAGTTGCCTGTTTCTAAAAGTTGACTTACTTCGGAGTGGTTTTCTGAATCAGTCAACAATCGATTATTACTGACGACCTTTCTCTTAATCCATAAAAAATTTCAGGTACCATATCAGTATCCATGGGCGGCTTGGTTGTTGTATTCGCTGTGAATGGAAATCAACGTCGTCAGGTTATTGTGGTGGATTTGGATGTTGTCGCTGACGCGAGATTGTCTATTCAGGTAAAAATGGAGCTCTAGCAAACGAGATAATACTAAAAAAAAAACTGAAACTTTGAAACTGAAACTTTTTCGGTTTTCCCAATAGATTACAAACTATCTTCGATTTCCTCAATTGTATCGACCATCTAATTATAGGGACATAATGTTAGCGGATCCGTGGAACTTCGAAAATTCGAGTTGAAGCGTCGTACTGGAACAGTTGACATTTCGGATGCCGAAATTGATGATATTGCTCTTTTAGTGAGCCAATTGGCTGAAAATCTACTCAATGGATTATTGGTCAATGGAATGCCGATTCCACTTCCAAGGGGTAAGCTATGGTCAAAGCACAATTAATGATTTAGAAGTCACTGCAGAAATTAAAGAAAGAAAAGAGAGAAAAATTTACAGTTTCAGTGACTGGGTAAAGAAATCAAATTCTACTCGTAATTCATTATCTTATCCAATCGGTCAAAAATTACTGATTCAAAACATTTTCATTGCTAAACCAAGCAGTTACCATCAATCTGTCCTCCAATATAAGTCATTTTTTTCATAACAAAAACCGTAAAACCTCTAATAGAAGGACATCCCTAATAGAAGGACACCTAAATGAGCCCGAAAAGATCACTTTCTCGGATTTCTGTGCATCTGAAAGTAGTCTCAATCGATTTCTTGTCAAAATTAGACTAGGATTAATATGAAATACGTTATCAGTTGCTTCTCAATAATTAGTTATGGATGCTTTTGTGAAATTTGAATTTTGATTTTGAGGAGATTGAACAATAGAAGGACATGTCCCTCTATTAGAGGTTTTACGGTATATCGAATTCAGAAGTGTAATAATTGGGAGATGATCTCAAGAAAAAAATCTTAATGTTTCAAAACATCTAGGTTAGGTTTCATCCCAATAGTTCGTCAATTTTATAAAAAATACAGGAACCTATCACAAGTCTTGAACGACATCTCGATTCATATGATCATAGTTCATAGAAATCTTATATCAAATTTTTGAAATTTCAACGGATTGAAATTAGTCTTATTAGAGTCCTTGTCACAAGTTGACTGGAAACGTAACGAAATATGTTTGAAAGCCACATCACTTTTGGTCCTCATTCTTTGAGTGTTTCGTCTGATACATTATAACCTAATATGTTATAATTTCATACCTAGTACAAGTTTTGAAGAACATCTAAATTCATAGACATTCTATATACAACTGCTTAAATTAGCTGTTCGCAGTGAACTAATTAAAAAATTTTACCGATTTAAAACTTTGCTATCACCTTCACAAGTTAGCACTGCGCAATTTTTCGTCTGTAAAATGGTATTTCGGTATTAAAAAAGTCCAATTGAAGAGTAAAAAAATGCCAGTTTTCAAAATTTGATTCAGTCCCAAAAAACTTGTCTCTGTCATGAAAAACTGTCTAAAATACTTTTTCGAAACCACCATATAATTTACAATACCCAAGACATGCCAGTGTTCCATCAGAAGCTAAAGAATTTCCGGAGCGAAAAACTTTCAAAAAGTCCCAGTTCTATGATAAGCATAACATTCACAAAACTTCACAATTTGAAATGACAAGGTTTCAGTCCTCCGAATCAAAGACAGTCATATCAATGTGTTGAGTCGACGAATGCACATTCAGGTGGATGTAGACGTCGATGAGAAGAGACTTTCAAGGCTAGCATCTCAGACATTCTTCAAGACTCCACAGTTTTCTGATGTCAATTTGAGTAAGTTTATCATAAAAAATTGCTGTTTCAATACTTCTGTGAATTCTGCTTTATCGTACTCTACATAGTCGTTAATTCGTAAGGTCTCTAAAACTTTTGGAGTATTTTTAGCTTCAAGAAGTTAATTTATGTACTGCAGGGTTGCGGAACTGAAAATTTTTTTTAGTATGCAGGGGGCCGGGCCGAAGTTTTCAGAAAATCGGCCCGGCCCGGCCCGTCGCAACCCTGATGTACTGACCGAAGCGCACAATGGCGTTTTCCGTTGAAATATACCTACTTTAAGGGTCTGAAAAAGGTGTTTACAAATATCCGATTCTTCTAAAATTTTGCCGATTTATAGAGCAACTGTAGAACTCTAATTTTGTAATTGACAACCTTTTCGTAGGACCACGACCCAGTTAGTTAGGTCGCGTGGAAGCCAAAAGGTTCCACATTTGAGGTATCGTCAGTCAACTTGGTCTAACTGACTGGACTAAAAGCATATGAAAAAGTTGTCTACTACAAAAATAGAGTTCTTGAGTTGCTCTATAAATCGGCGAAATTTCAGAAAAATCTGACATCTGGAAACCATATTTTCAGACCCTCAAAGTAGGACTATTTCCACAGTGCACGCACTCATTTTGGCTAGTACTTTATCTAACCAAATTCCTATGAACTTCTTGAAGCTAAAGGTCCAATAGTTTTAAAGCATATCTCACAATAAACATATCCTAAAACTTCCAGAACCATAGAAATCATGCAAAGATCAAAAAAATCCAATTATTCCAGGTCCCCTCCGCCGAATGGTCCGTCCAGTGCCATTCCTCGAAGGTCGTCAACATCTCTCCCAGTTCAACTTTAATAATTGGTCAACAGATTCAGCGAGAAGAATATTCCGTTGAACGCAAAACTCGGAAATCGAAAATTTAGCTTTTAAAAGAAAGTTGTCATTACTCTAGTCCAGATTCTTTTCCCCTGTTCTGTTGTGTTACGGGTATTGGTATTCTTGTGTTGATTATCTGTACATAATGAAGAAGAGTTACTTAATTTGTCACTGTTTTATAAATAACATGAATTTGTACAAGAAGTTTTAGGTCAATGGGTTATCCCTATTCTGATATCATCTCATCGAAATTTCCAAAAATCTTTCTCACATGGCCAATTGCAACTTTTCTTCCAAAAAGCGAAAAAAAACCTG
This sequence comes from Caenorhabditis zanzibari, assembly GCA_963966625.1. Lineage (NCBI taxonomy): Eukaryota > Metazoa > Nematoda > Chromadorea > Rhabditida > Rhabditidae > Caenorhabditis > Caenorhabditis zanzibari. The sequence goes on from OZ016471.1 coordinate 5,797,729, forward strand.
AAAGATGAACCCAAAAGTAACAGAAATTCATTCTTTCTTCCTTTCACCACTTTCTTCTTTTCCGTATTCCCCGCTGAAAGATTCATCAATTTTCTCTCCTTTCTCCTCTACATTCCCAAGATGTTTGGCACCCTATCTAATTTCGGAAACCTTTTCTTTTTCTCCAATTTTTTTCGTAGTCCTCTCCTCTTCGTCAGAATACTCCGAGTACTTGAGCCTTCTGAATTCAGAAGACGTCGTCAGAAAATTTAGTCGTGAAAAGGAGAGTCAAGAGTTGTGTGTGAAGCCAATCCAATCAAATTCAATTTTCCATTTTTCGATTGTCTTTTCTCCCCTAGTTTTTGGCTGTTAGAATCCAGTTTTTCACGATGTCAAAAATCGAAAAACAATTCTGTAAAGTACAGAAATTACTCTGCAAAAAAATTAACTTCAAAAATAACATATTTCCCTTTTTAAAAACCTGTAAACAATCCGTTTCATCTAAAGTTTGAAACCGAAATTTCTAGTTTTCCCTCCATTCTTTCGTCCCTTTATTATGATAATCCATGACGTTTTTCAACCGAAAATCGAAACGAAAAGTTAAAGTTCGCTCAACCTGATGTTGATAATCGCCCGTCAAAATTTTTAATCACTTGACTTTCTACTTTTTATTGCCTATTTTTAGATATCAGTTTTATGAAAAACAAATGGGTGGCAGAGTTCAAATTATTTTCTGCAAAAAAACGTTTGAGGAGTAAACAGAAACTGGTGCTGAATTAGTTTACTTTGACAGGTGTTTCGGTTTGGATCTGAATTTTTGTGTTAGTTTTTTTTTTTAAAATTTTTGAAGTGTGGATTTTTAGTAGGTTTCTCATGATGTTTGGGATACGGAAATAGCAAACTGTATTTTGAAACCCTTTTTGTGAGCCTAACTAAAAATGTTTCGGTTTCAGTTAATTTTCATACATGAATATACATTGAATAGATTAGTAAATGCACTACAGCCAATTACTATTTACTCTATTAGACCGGCACCTCTATATGTCCGGCACCCACTAATAGACCTGCAGTCAAATGATCATTTTCAAAAATAAACCGGCACCCCAAAAATTAATGAAATTAGAAAATACTATTTTTTGAGAATTTCCAGTTTTCCCGGTGTTTTCCACACAAATTTGGGATTTAAAATCATTTGAGAGGGTGTTTATCTTCTATAACTGTTCAAAAAGGTTTTATCTTACATATTTTCAGCGAAAAAGCACCAATATATTGATAAATTTTTGATAATTGACTCTTTGAAAAATAGAAAAATAGGGAAAAATAGGGCGCCTTCCGTCTTCCGCCACTTTTTTCTCTTCCGTCTTCCGTCTTCCGTATAAATTTGTCAAAAACGGAAGAAAACGGAAGTAAAACGGAAGGGATTTAAATAACGAAAAATTGTGCAATCGTTTGGTAAAACTAGTTTCTGAGGCTCAAAAAGTTGTTTGGAAGTGTTTTCTGATATTAAAATATACTAATGAGTAATGACTACATTTTTGTACTTTTTAGTACTTTTGGTCCCAAACAGTCACTTCCGTCTTCCGTCTTCCGGACCTTTTTCACTTCCGTCTTCCGCGTTCCGTCTTCCGTTATAAAATATTTTGTTCCGTCTCCCGTCTTCCGTCTTCCGTATAGAAAAAAAATCACTTCCGTGCACCTCTGGTTCAGAGATCTGAGAATCTGTATTCAGAACCAACAACGTATTAAAGAAGTGTTTCGGAGAGGAACATTTTTCAAACCTCAGGAAACGGAAAATATCAGAACATTTTCCGACTGTAACAACTTTGTGAATTAATTCCAAAAGAACTGTATCACAAAATCACCTAGTATCCATCCTCTAATTCGAACTTTGAGTCACTCTTTTATGATATGGTTTTTGAAAATTAAAAAAAAAAAACATATTCTGGCCTAAAATTTCACCTAACATAATTTGAATGATTTTATGTTTCATTATTCCGTCAATTTTATACCGAAAACTGACACCACATTAGGTTAGTTAATATCAGATTTTCCAGGGCAGCAGTTTCCAGGGGGAAATCACAGAAAAATTCTGTGCATTTTCGAATGCGCGCGTCAGTTATAGTGTTTGGGTACCATGCGTCAAGCCTTACGACAGTTCATATTTTAAGCCTGTTTTCGAACGAAAATCAACCAAAATAGAATAGTTGGCATATCAGAATTCGCTCACACTAGCCAAAGTTTCCATCACAAGAGTTTCAGAAACGATGAAATTTTTCTGTCCCACCACCTTTAAATGTAGCTGAAAATCCGGATAGGTCTGCTGCAAACTGAAAACGCTGAAATTAACATATTTCGATTTTTAATATTTATCTCAGTTTCTGATAGTTGAGCTAAATTTAATAGAGTTTTTCGTTCAGTGCTGTTCTTTTTGAAACTCCCAACTTTTCAAATAGAAAAAATACTTAAAAATAAGTAGAAGCCTTTATAGGTTCCAGGATATTCCGAAGAAGCTCCCAATACATCTGGGAAGCTGAAAATCTGACAGGTCATAATGATGATCTAATGAAGTGTTGTAACTATAAAAACTTCAATGGGACTGTTGAAACTGAAGTTTTTGAGTTTTTTTTTCTGTTTCAAACAGTTTCCAAAACTCTGTAAATTCATCCATACTTATTGGTCTATCAAAATAAAATAGTCTCAAAACTCCAATTCGAAATTTCCAGTCACCCCTCCTTCCTTTTTCCTCCCCTAAATATTTTGTTTTTGTTTTCTCATCTCCATCACATTTTTTTTTTCTTCGGCTGGAAATTGAACCAATTTGTATTCTTCACTTCTTTCTCAACTTCATCTTCTTCTCGATTCTCACTTTTTGCATGCATTTCGATCCAGCCTGAAATCGTGTTTGAAAACAGATAAAAACTACATTTTCAGTTTCACAAAAGTGATTTTTGAATGATAGAGAGGGCGGGTTACTTGGTGAGGAAACACTTTTGTTCTTAAAATTCAGAGTCAAGTTTATAGAATTTTGAAAAAAAATCTACTGTATCAATACGTTCATATTAGACTGTGGTACGGTCAATAGTCAATTGGATATGTAATCTTTAGCTAGTTAAAAAATTTTGGACTTTTAATTCTCAAAAAATTTTTTCCAGCGTACTCTTCAAACTTTGACCACCATTCTCTCACTTAAATTTCAAAATTTCTTCTTTCTGTTTTGTTCCCCAAATTACCATCAACACAAATTGGTACACATAGCCAACAACAACTGAATCTTTACGATCTCTGATCCTTCAAGATTCAGAACACCAGAATCTTCTCTCTCACTCCAAAAAGCACTTTTGATATGGGGTGCCCATTTCATTTTTTGTTCTTCTTCTCCTTCTTCTGTTTATTCCATCAAAACACTCTCCCTCAAAAAAAAAAAAAACTGTCTGCGTATCTTCATCTTGCACACTCTCTCGTCCCTACTCAAGTTACAAACACATACACACCCAGGCGTGTATGTCAATTCACAAGTCATCTTTTCTTTGTTTTTTTCTTAGTTCTAGTTTTTTATGTTGCAAGGAAAGAGGAGCAGGGGTGGGCGGAAAGGAACTCGAGAATTCCGAAAATTTCAAATTCGGAATATTCAGATATTCCGAAAGTTCCGAAAATTCCTGTTCCACACTCTTCTGAAAAGGAGTGAATAATTGGCTCAAAGATTTTTATTGTCTCTGAAGTTTGAGAATAATACAGTTCCATGGTGAACATGAAATGTACTCCTGGGTTTAGGATTTGATTGATAATAGCTTTCTGGAATATTGATAATTGAACCTTGAATTCGTTTATGAATTAATCAATAAGCTCTATACCGATGAGCAGCAGCGAAACAAACATTTTCAAACGAACTTTCGAAAAAGTGATTAAAGGTGGCGAGACAGCACTTTCGGGGGGAAATTGCGGGGTAATTCTGTGCATTTTTGAATGAGCGCGTCAGTTGTGGTGTCTGCGTACCATGCGTGAAACCTTACGACAGTTCATATTTTAAGCCTGTTTTTGGACTGACACCAACCAAAATATCTGTAGATTTAAAAAAAGTTTCAGATAAATTAAACATTTTACTGCCCCGCCACCTTTAAATGTATCTGACAATCCAAAAAATTTAGACTGGTTCTGATTGTGATAGGAAACACGAAAGTTCACAAAATGCGATTTCTGCTATCTCGGATTTTCTCGGTTTTAGGTAGTTGGCTTAAAATAAACGGATTTGTTCGTTCAGTCGAGCACTTGCAGTAGCTTCAAATAGTTTCAGATAATTAAAAAAATTTTGATGTCCCACTATCTCCGATAAAAACCGAGACCCAAAAGAACTAAATTAGGTGTTCAGAAAATAGCAAAAATGATATTTTTCACACTTTCACTAAATTCGTAAAAGAATAGCGGAATTCAGTGCCATCACTCCGCCCATAGAATAATTTCAGCTTTTGCAAATCTTTAATTTTCGCTTTCAAAGCATTCATATTTGCATCAATGTGTGACAGTAGCCTGATTTCTGGATGTTGTATGCCGGTAAATACGTTTGTGAGTTTTGAGTTGAGCTGAGATCTTTGTTGACCTGTTTATATAGTTTTTGGCTCTCCCAACTGGGTGAATTAATCCAAAAAAGAAAACTGTATTACAAAATCATCTAGTATTATGGTTCTTTTTTCCAGAAAAAGCGCGCTCCGCTGCACGAGGCGGCGGACTAGTGTTTGGGGAAAGCTCTTCCACCAAATTCAGGACTTTTTGGTGGAAGAGCTTTCTCAAAGCGCTAGTCCGCCGCCTAGTGCAGCGGAGCGCGCTTTTTCTGGAAAAAAGAACCACAATATCAACACTCAAATTCGAACTTTCAGCCACTCTTTTCTGAAATGGTTTTCAAAATTAAAAAAAAAAAACTTATTCAGGCCTAAAATTTCCCGTAACATAATTTGAATGATTTTCTGTTTCATCATTTCCTTAATTTTATGCCTGAAACGAACACCATATTAAATAAGAAGCATTTTGTTGCCATTTCTAAATCTGAAAAAAATGAAAATTTGACAATTCTTGTTTTTTAAAGCGGAAACTCCAAAGTTCTTGTAGAAGCGGTTCAAAAAATGCATTGGAATGTTCTAGAACTAGATTGTAAGTTTGAAGACTTTTTTGAATTCATGTATAATAGAGAGTACCTAAACTCAAAAATTGCCATTTTTGATGTCTAGACCGTTTCACTTTTCCAGTTTTTATTTTCTTCAAATTCTCATATTTTATTCTCCTTTCCTTTCTCAATTACATAACTCTTTCCCATTTCCCTCCTTTTTAATATAATTTTTCCTCTATCACTTTGTTGTCGACGCCTTCTTCTGATTGCCTATAAAAGTAATCGTGTCATTTCTCCCCCATAACAACCCGTGTGCTCAATCAAAAGAGCACAGAGCCAATCTCGTCGAATCTGAGATTGGCTCCTGGTGGTGGTGCTCGGCGAGCCGCGTCTAATTTATGCGAGCAAACGGGGCTCTATGAGTGAAAGAGCAGCTGGAAAAAAGAAGAAGAAAAAGAATAAAGGAGAAGAAGAAGAAGATGGAGGAGAATGGAATCCGGTTATTGACCAAAGGGGAGGAGGGAAATAGGTTTCTTTTTTCGGGACTCCAGAATCTGGATTGAGGATCATTCGATCATTGTTTGGAGCTCATTGAGCCTGTGAAAGTGCTTTTTGTCTAGGAATTTTTTAGCTACAGTAGCGCTTGCCGAGATCAGGTAGACTCCCTGAGAATTAGGCGCTTAGAAGATAGTTCTAGAATTTCAAGAAGGAAATAACATTTTCACAAAAAAAATCAGTTTCACAAAGTTATCAAGTTTCAAATGGATGTTCCAAATATAATCGATGGAATAATTTTCCAAATTTGACTGTTTCATAAAAGTGATTCAAAGAATTGGTGAATTGTATTTCTAGTTCTAGAACCTATCTTTCTTCCCCTTATTAACCTATATCCAACAAACTTCTCCTCTTCTCGATATCATACTCTGAATGTTTGTTTTTGACTCTTTTTTTTATAATTTCCTTCAATTTTTATCGTTTCCATCAAAATTGAATCCTCCGAAAATATAATTATGATGAGTCGTTTTTTTTTCTTGGAATAGCAAGTCAACCATGTCTCTTCTCATTTCGTCGTCATTATTGATGAATACAATTTTCAGTTTTTGTTTTGAATAGTGGTTTTTTACACTAGTTATAATTATGGTTGTGTTTTGAGCATATGAAGAAGCGGAAATAGAAATATCGGTTTCTAGAAGTTAGCAAATTTGGTATTGGACAGTAGACGATAAGAACGATGAACTAGAAAACGAAATAACACAAAGACAAATGTGTCTTTTTTTCGGAATGTTTTCGTAGTGAAGCTGCACTAAATAGGCATAGTGTTGTCCCGAGCTGCATTATCCGAAAAAGTTATCTCCAAACTTTGGCCTATTTTCCACGTTCCTCACTGTCCACGTGAAGTTAGGCCAGAAAGGACAACTTTCTGCAATTTTGACGGCATTTTTTGGGTCAGATAAGCATTTTCCAGTGTTTTCATTGTGATACTCAGAATCATCATGAAATTTTGCATCGGTTAAACTATAATCTCAGTTTTCCAGGTAGTCACCCTTTAACACAATCGTCTATAGATCCACTGACATAAATCCAGTTTTTTCTAGAACATCATCCTAAATTTTTCATCTAAATTGGTGCTATTACTGTTCCACACGGGGTTGCAAAAGGGTATATCCGCAAACCTACCCCGAAGATTTCGTGTTGAGACCTTCGCGATACTCACAATTAAAGCATGGAATTGAGTCGCTACGCAGCGAAGGTCTCAACACGAAAATTTCGGGGTAGATTTACGGATGTACCCTTTTGCAACCCCGTGGTTCCAAAAAAGCCTGATTTGACATCTAATTATTAATTTCCAATGGATCCTGGTTTAGGTTATTTGGTATGACGGGTAACAAGAGTGAGAAATCTTCCGGTACCTTCGTGTTTGCAGACATAGTATCAAATTTGACGACGATTCGGTTTTTTCCAGCATATTTTCTACGGAAAAAAAAATGTAAATTTGGTATTATTACTGTTTCACAAAAGCACTTCCTTTCTTTAGATTTTTTCCGTTTCCACAGTTAGATGAATGATAAATAACTTCAATATTTCAATGACATTACATTACTGAAACTGTAATTCTAAAAGTTCCCCTAGTCAAACTCTGACCCCTCCCTGACCTAAAAATCAAAAAGCATTCCCATCCAAAGTCAGGTACCCTCTCTGTCGTTTTTCCTGAAAATGAGCTCACTTTTTTTCTCGTTTCGAAAGAAAGTGCCACTCAAAAATAGAGAAGAGGACTTTCTTCTTCTCCAGAGGGCGGTTGCCATCAAAAATAACGACATAACTTATGCAGACTCTACCCGGATATCTTGAAAAGAGAGCAAGTAGAAGAAGGAAGCCATTACTCACGTCATGACACTGTGAGAAATATATTCGGATGTCATGAAGATAAGCACTTTTAGAGGGGAGGGGGTAATTTATTGGGAGCGCCAAGAGTTGATGCTTCTCTGGGGTGGTTTCCATGAGTTAAATTATTGTTCTGTTTCAAGTTTTCGATAGTTTCTGGGATTTTCCAGGTAGTTTCAATAAAACGGTCGTGCTCGCTCCAAGATTCAAATTTCCGTATCCTGACAATTGTTTTCTGTTTCAAATTTTCTATATAAACTGGTGTATTTTCAATCCAATGATCTATTGTGTTCCTTTTCCATTTGAAAATTGTAGAATTTTAGTTGAAAATTGTCATTAAAGTAGGATTTGAGTCATTCAAATGATCGTCCCGATTCCAGTATTTACGAAAATACAATTAATTATTTTTGCGTAAAAATCGTTATAACTCGAGAAAATCGATTTTCAAATCGCGAAATTCGGAATTTTTTCTAACCTTTTTCAAAAAAAAACGACAACTTTTTGAACCGTTTTTTTCAGTTTCTTCTAGTTTACAAGTTTTGGTTAATTAATAATCGCTACTTCTACCTTCAAGCATCGGAAATTCCTAGTTAGTCTCGAAAAAGAAAAACCCCATTTTCAAATCGCGAACTTATATTTTTTCTAACCTATTTCAAAAAGTGTAAAATTTTTCGCTGATTCGAATGCACCTAATTTCGCAGCTCAAAACCGAGTAGAAAGCTTTTTATGAGCGTTTGAAGTTTCTAGAAAAGAGACGCAGAGAAAGCAGACACTCTCGCTGTCGTAGAGACGCAGAGAAACGAGACACTGCCTGCGTCTCTCACTTCAAGCGCTCATAACTCGCTTTAAAATGGTCCGTTTCGACTCGTTTTTGGACTATTTCGAAGAGGAAACAATGTATTATCAGGTAATAATAATATCGCTGCTGTCGCGCTCGCAGCTACTGACAAAAAATTGACTAATGTAAATTCGCAATTTGAAAGTCGATTTTTTCATTTGAGTACGAATTTTAAAAAAAAAACTGAAATTCTAATTAAATATAACTTTCAAGGCCGCCAAATTAATCACTGACTTTTTGGCTGGAAATTGTCATTATCATAGTCTTACAACCAAAACCAACCAAAAAAATATGCAAAAAGATCAAGCAAACCAAAAAGCGTCCTAAAAGTGCACATATCGAAATCCAATCCAAAAACGCTTTCCTTTTTTCTCCGTTTTCCTAGACGGATCTCTCATGAAAATTCATTTATTCATCATTTCGTAGTCGTCGACGTCTTCTTCTCTTCTTTTTTCTCAAACATTTCTTTTCATAACAACAATTTGTATTTCTATTCAATCTCAGAATTTCCATCTTCTTAGTTTTCTTTTTCCTCAGTATATAAGGCATTCTGGGGTTTTCTTGGGCTTTTTTGAAAATAAAATTTCAGGTTTCAAGATTATATGATCTTTGAGACTTTTTATAGAAATATGTTGAACGTAGTTAGACTCGAAAAATCGATCTTCAAATCGTGAATTTTCATTTTTTTTAACCGCTTTCAAAAAATATAGAATTTTTCGCTGATTCGAATGCACCTAATATCGCTCGAAACGGTCCATTTTGAAGCTAGTTACAAGCGTTTGAAGTTTCTAGAAGAGAGACGCAGAGAAAGCAGACACTCTCGCTGTCGTAGAGACGCAGAGAAACGAGACAGTGTCTGCGTCGCTAACTGAAATTTCAAACGCTTATAACTCGCTTTAAAATGGTCCGTTTTGACTCGTTTTTGGACTATTTTGGAGAGGAAACAATGTATTATCAGGTGATAACATGATAGTTGCTCAAAACGCGCTGCTGTCGCGCTCGCCGCTGCTGACAAAAAATTGGCTAAAAATGTTTATATTGCATTTCGAGCAGCGATATTAGATGCATTCGAATCAGCGAATAATTCTACTATTTTTTTGAAATACCGTATTTACTCTAATAGACCGGCACCTCTATATGTCCGGCACTCTCTAATAGACCGGCAGTCAAATGATCATTTTGGAAAATAAACCGGCACCCCAAAAATTTATAACATTAGAAAGTACTATTTTTGTAGAATTTCAAGTTTTTTCAGTGTTTTTCACACAAATGTATGGTGATATCGATTTTCGATTTTCATGCGAAAAATATTGTAAGTTCAGTTGATTATTGAATTGAATATACACCAATTGGTACAGAGAACTTGAAGCGGAGAACTATATTAAAGGTGCGGCATTTTACTCTAAATGACAACATTTTTTCCATTTTTTCTGTTTCGTCGAGTTTCCAAATTGTGGTTAATTGAAAATCGTTAATATGCTATGGGAACCCGATAGAATACCAAAAATTCATTGCTAGAACCCTAGAACCCAAAACTGGTCACTCTCCCTCCCAAAATCCAACCAAAAATCCTCTTCTTCTGATTCCATTACTAAAACTGATCACTCCGGAAAAACTCCATCATCAGAAGAAACATAATAGAATTTCGAAAATCTTCTCTTCTTTTTCGAGAACACTTGTACACATATTCTCCATCTTCTCTTTTTCAACTCAATCCCGTCGTCTCCAGATGTCAACAACTTCCCAAATTGCACAAGAGACATTCCTTTTCATCTTTTCCTTTTCTTTTTTTTCGTATGTATTTCAACTTGTAGCTCGTTTTTTCTCTGTTTTTTCTATTTGTGTGGGCATGTCTGCCTATTAATTTCCGCGTTTAGTGTTGTTGATACTCTCTCTGTGTCTTTTCCTTTCTTTTTAAGACTCCGCCCACTTTTTCCCTCTTTTCGAGAGAGCCTGAATTTATTTGTGTCTCTGTGTCTGCTCTAAACTTGGAAAGACCTTCGAGGAAAAGGGGAAAGACCTCAAACTTTTTCTATTTGGCGTGTATGCGTGTAAGTGTCGTTTACTTTTACTTACAACTTCCATGGGAAATCGTACTTGACATCACGGAAGTTTCGAGAAAATTCAAAAAATAAATTGAATTGAAAATAAAAAACTTCGCGCTTAATTTATGCGAAAGTTAAAGAATTTTGTCGCGCCGAAGAACCGAACCCGCAACGACCGCTCGGCAGAGTAGCGCGCAACCGCCTGCGACACTCGCGCAAGTACGAATTTGAGGATGGAGGGCGTATATGAAAAGAAAACAATTTCGCTTTGAAGTAGAACTGAACCGCGAAGTGCTTTGATTTTTCACAGTTTCTAAGTGTCGATTTGAAGCCGCATTTTCGAAGGCGGCAATGACCAAGCGTGTCCTTTATAACATTGATAATATTTACACAGATAAAACATTTGAAACCGAAAACAAACACCTGAGATCCTATAAACTATCCTTCCTATCTCATTTCCGTACTTACTCCATCACACTCAATTTCACCTGCTCTTTTTTCACTTCGCTTTTTTACTCACATCATTCCCTAACACCAACTTTTTCAATTTCAGATCGAAGCAGAAACCAAAAATAATCAAACTTGATGTTCGCAATTGCTCACAACTCGATCCTTAGGGATTCTCTCGCCGGAATTCTTCAATTGAGTCCCGAGAGAGTTTTCGAAGAGTATAGACCACCGCCGTTCACAGGTAATTTTTAATTTCTAGGTGTTTTGAATATGAACATTTTATTATCGAAAAAATGAAACTGAGACTCGGTGTTTGCACTGTGCCGATTTACGAGGCCCCGCCCACAAAACAGAAACAACTGCGCGCAGCGCATTTTGATTTGTGGGCGGGGCCTCGTAAATCGGCACAGTGCAAACACCGAGTCTCAGTTTGATTTTTTCGATAATACCTAACTGAAATACCATAAAAGTTTTATTAGAAGGGTCGAACACAGAACTATGAAATATTATGAATCGAGACTTGTGAACTTGGTGAGACCGAAAAAAATTAAAAATTCTTGTACAGTTTCTGATACATAATGACTTCTCGATTTTTGAGCCTTGTGTTGATTAAACTTGAAGATTTACCGTAAAACCTGTATTAGATATCATTTGCCTTTCAATTTTTCCAAAACCTAAAAAGATATTTCTGAATTCTCAAAATGGATCATAACATCTGATTTGAAACATATTTTGTGAGTCATCGTTTGACGAGGATTTTAATAACACTAATTTTAATTCGTTTGAATTTCAAGAATGTGCTCATTTTGAACTCATTGAGGGGCCCTTTGAATACAGATTTTACGGTATTTCGATTTTAATTTGAGAGCCAAGATACAAAAATTCGATTAAAATTCCAGGAAACCTTGTCATCGGCGTCGAAGATCTTCGCGACGCGAATCTCCGTTTCGCAGTCAGATATTTCTTGGCAAATGTCGAGAAGAACATTTCTCTGTTCATTGTGAAACAAGAATGGAGTGAGAACGATGAGAAATTCTTTGATGATTTGGTGAAGACGGAATACAGAAGAGCTCACGATTTGAATCAAGTCGCCATTGATCGTGTTAAGTGAGTTGCAAATTTCAGTAAAATCTGTATTAGAAGCGCCTCACATGAGCTCAAAATGAGCACATTCTTGAAATTCTAACTGATTGAAATTAGTGTATTAGAATCTTCGTCAAAAGTTGACGTTGACTCAAAAAACATGTTGAAAAACAGATGTTATTATTCATTTTGAGAATTCAGAACTATTTTGTTATGTGCTGGAAAAATAGAGGGACATACCCTTCTAATACAGATATTACGGTATTTGATTTGCTAAACAAAATCTAGATAAAGATGATCCCTGATGTACTTTTTTTTTAATGTGTGAAATTAACGACGAAAATCAAGTGTTTCTTACGTTTGAGGGAACTAAATACCTTAATACTGAAACCGAAATCTTTAGTTCCATACCTATAAAATTTCCAGCAAGCTTCCCGAAAACGAGTGGAAAACTGATCGACTCGAACAGTTGAACGAATGGAGGACTATTCCGGCTATTAATTACAGTCTTCTCACACTCAATGATAATTTGAAGGTGAATGTTTTCGATTGGTCAACAAGAACTGGAAAAAACTGGCAAATATTGAAATTAGCAAATGTACTGAAACAGTAAACAATGAAAGTTGTACAACAGAATTGTAACAGAATTATTAATGTCTGGAAGGGATGAGCGTCAACTAATTTCATTAAATTATTCAAATAGTAATAACTTTCTTCAGAAAGATCAGGTAAAAATAGAGTAAACAAAAAATGTTCCCCACTTTTAAAGCTATCGATTTTTCAAAAACATGTTAAATTCCGTCAAAAAATAACGGAGTTACGCCCTGTGTTGCCGAAAAAATGCCGAAAAGTTTCCGATTTTGGCAACGAAAGACGTAACTTCATTAATTTTGATGAAATTTGACGATTTTTTAACCAATCTTTTTTAATAAGGAACATTTTACCTGTTGACCGTATTTTTACCCGCCCCCCCCCCCCCTGAAAAAATTTATTTCCATCTGAATAATTTGATGAAATTCGTTGCCGCTCAACCCTGTTTATGAATTATTCGGAAATCCCAAAAACGCCTTCGAGTTATTTTGGAATCTGTAGCATAGAACTATCGGAAAATAATTCTGGAATATTAGAACTCCAAATCTTACAATCTTTCTGAAACAGCAAAACCTTCCAAATTCCAGAACCAAATCGACGGTCTCGCCAAAGTGACCGCCTGTGCCATCTCGGACGACGAGGATCAACTGACCAGCAAACCGCCGGTCCTCCACTGGACAGCAGATCCATTGGAAGGAGAAATTCAATTCATCGCTCAATTGAATTTCCCACTCTCCGGTCCAGACGATTCGACGTTTCGCGAGATTTGTCGTCTGCTGAAACCGCATTTCGAGAGTTGCTACGAGTGGACAGGAGGCATTCTTTTGACGAGCGAACCTGTCAGATTGCATGTTCAGAGATTCAGTGATACGCAGATTGAGTTTGCGGCGAGGATTTGTGTTGATGAGTTGGAAGGTGGGTGAGACGAACCAGAGAAGTAACAGAAGGTGAAGGTTTCAAGCTGAAGTGGACTTTTTGAAACTGTCAAAGTATGAAACTGTTCTTTTGTAGGATATCGTCTAGTATTTGGATGTTCTAGAATTGTCCACATTACGGAATCAAAAACTACATAAAGGGCGAACTTTAGCCAATTCTCAAAAACAGAAATATTTTCCAGGAGATGAAGCCGATCGGCCAATGCGATTCATCTGGCCATATCTAGCAGTTTCTCTGAAACAAGCCGTCCAAGTTCTCTCCGAGCACCCACATTTGCAATACTCGGTAAGAAAAAGGACTCCAAAGATGTTTCGAAAGTTAAAAATTCAAAAAAAAATTTCAACAAAAATTGCGAAACGAGATACTTTCGAAACGTCCCACTTTCGAAACGTCACACTTGCGAAACGTCGCACTTTCAAAACGGCGCACTTTCGAAACGTCACACTTTCGGAACGTCACACTTTCGAAACGTCACACTTTCGAAATGTCGCACCTTCGAAATGTCGCATTTTCGAATTTTCACACTTTCGAAACGTCACACTTGCGAAATGTCACACTTTCGAAACGTCACACTTTCGAAACGTCGCACTTTCGAAATGTCACACTTTCGGAACGTCACACTTTCGAAACGTCACACTTTCGAAAAGTCACACTTGCGAAATGTCACACTTTCGAAACGTCATACATTCTTCATAAACATTCTTCCAGATCTCCTTCGTCCCATTCGGCTCAATATTCTTCAAAACGTCCGAAATCGAGGCGCGTGTCTTCGATGCTACCGTATTCTGCGCGACCGCTCTCAAATTCGACAAAGTCGGATTCCGAGTCGGCGACGCCGTTCATCATGTCGATATTCGTCATATCTTCCCCGATGGAACATATCCATCACTCGCACGTCTTCTATCCATGAATCCTCCGTCACCGAAATTCTCTCGTCCGGATTCTGTAAATGATTCAATCTCGCCGTCGTTGATTTCGGAACCGCCGACGCCGGGAGGACTCGCTGCGCCGCATAATCGAGGAAGACGCGTTTCTTTTGGTGAGTTTAGAAAGTATTTGAATTTTTAACAGCTGATAGTCGGCGTTCGAGTGGATTCACGAAATTTCGCAAATGCCACGTTTCGAAAGCGACATTTTCCAAACATTATAGGGAATAACCCTCTTCTTACGAGGCTAAGAAGTGCTGCACTGTACTCAGATGTATTTTTCGCCCAGAATGGTTTGACATTTTTGCTTTCGAAACGTCACACTTGAAAAACGTTTGCTGTCGAAATGTCGCGGAGCCTTTTGAGTCATTGTGCTACAATAAATTCATTCTCAAAATCACTGTTTCATCGGCTTTTTATTATTTCTCTGGTTTTTAGTTGAACGATTCGAACGTCTCATATTCAAGAATTTACGAAAATAACAATATTTTTCATACGAATCGTAACACTCGAAAAATCGATTTTTAAATCGCGAGTTTACACTTTTTCTAACCTATTTAAAAAATTTAGAATTTTTCGCTGATTCGAATCCACCTAATATCGCTCGAAACGGACCATTTTGAAGCAAGTTATGAGCGTTTGAAGTTTCTAGAAGAGAGACGCAGAGAAAGCAGACGCTCTCGCTGTTGTGGAGACGCAGAGTAATGAGACAGTGTCTGCGTCTCTCTTCTAGAAACTTCAAACACCTATAAAAAAGTTTTATATTAGGTTTTGAGCGGTGATATTAGGTGCATTCAAATCAGCGAAAATTTCTACATTTTTTGAAAAAGGTTAGACATAAATTTAGGTTCGCGATTTAAAAATGGATTTTCTCGAGTTTCATTAATTCTCATGCAAAAAATATTGTTATTTTCATCAATACTGTAATCGGGACGACTATTTGAAAAATAATCACTGTAATTGTATTTCAAGTTTGAAAATCCGTGTCATTTTGCTACAAAAATTGCATTCTCAAAATTACTGTTTCATCAGCTTTTCATAAGTTCTCTATTATTTAGTCGAATAATTTGAATTGATTCCTAATTTGACCCCTGAATTCATTAATTCCAGTCCCAAAATCTCCTAAATTCTTCCAGGAACCATAAAACTAATGTCCGATGCTCCAACGAATCCAGAAATCCCGATAATGAACGGAAATGGCGATGACGGAGCCGTGAAGACTGTCGACGCGTTCATCGACAAAATGCTCCAGCAGACGATGGATCAGTTGGCTGTTTGATTTTTTTTGAAATCGTATAAATATTTATTTTTGAAAATCCCCCCAAAAAAGTCACAACTCTTTATGGTAATTTCCTTTTTTTCGATTTATTGAATTTTGAAAATAAAAAATAATAAAATTGATGGAAAAAGTGAATAGAAGGTGAAAAAGTGGGGAAAAACTCAACAATAACAAAAACAACGGAATTGAAAGAAATTGAATTATGATGATGTGGGCGCAGCTTTCGATGCCTTGATTCTTTTCATCTGAAAATTGAGAATACTGTAGAAAATGCGAAGTTTCAAAAGTGCGACGTTTCGAAAGTGTGACGTTTCGAAAGTGTGACGACTCGAAAGCATGCTTGGTCGGAATTTTTTTTTTGAAAACGGAAAAGAGATTTCTGAAACTTGGAAAAAGGATATGAAGATTGTCTAAAACTTTCGGAATTTGACCAAAAATCATTATTTTTGAGCAAGTTTTCCCCCGATTGTCCGAAAAAATTGTTTTCAAAAACTTTTTCTTCGAAATGTGACGTTTCTCAAGTGCGACGTTTCGAAGGCAAAAATTTCAGCATTTCGAAATATCGCAATTTCGTAATGTCGCACTGCCGAAATGTCACACTTTCGAAATGTCACATTTTCGAACGTCACACTTTCGAAACGTCGCACCCTCGAAACGTCGCACTTTCGAAATGTCACACCTTCGAAATGTCACACCTTCGAAATGTCGCACTTTCGAAATGTCGCACTTTCGAAATGTCGCACTTCCGAAATGCCACACTTCCGAAATGTCAAACTTTCGAAATGTCGCACTTTCTCGAATTTTCTTCCTCCTTACCATATCATTGGCATTTTTCGTCGCCTGCAGCAATGCCTGATACTGCGAATGGTTCATTCTGACCTCAACCGGTGGCGCCTTCACTTTTTCCTTTTCCTCTGCATCGACGACTTCTTTCTTCACGTCTTCATCCTGTTCATCACCATTTCCTGCGAGTTTTTCCGCTTCACTCAACTTCATCGAACAGACATCTCCGTTTCCAGTGCCACGACACTCTGCTTGGAGAAGAAGGTTCTTCGGGAATCCGGAAATCATTTTGCGTGCCTCATTGTTGGCGACACCCCACAAAAGGGACATATTCATGACGTCGACGGGGGAACGAAGGTCGAGCATTGTTTCGGCGCCGGAGGAGAAGATGATGTTTTTGGATTTTAGAGATCGGATCAGGACGCGACCGTTGAATAGGGTCTGGAATGAGATGGATTTGGGGAATCGCAGTATTGTCGCTGAATTGGCTCCGCGACGATTCGAAAGATGACGTTTCGAAAGTGTGACGTTTCGCAAGTGTGACGTTTCGCAAGTGTGTCGTTTCAAAAGCAAAACGTTGCACTCGTGAAATATCGCACTTTCGAAATATCACACTTGCGAAGCGTCACACTTTCGAAATGTCATCTTTCGAAACGTCGCGGAGCCAAAAAATGTGTCATTGTGAAAAAAAGAGTGTTTCTGCTAAAGAATTGCAAACTTTCACCTAAAAATATGCAAATTTTGCTTTGAAGTTTTTGATTTTTCAGAGCGAAACATTGAATTTTTCTGTTAAAAATGTTGATTTGTTAACGAAAATTTGTGAGCTTAAATTCGTAATCTTTTGAGTTTTTTTTTTCCGAAACGGCAGTATCATTTTTCTCTTCTACAAAATGCTGGGGTTCGAGCTGAAATTTGATTTTTTGTGCTCAAAAAACCTATATTTTTTATTAGAAAAATTGAACATTTCGAGCGGAAAGAACTCGAAAAACTGTGAATTTTGAGCTTACAAATTTTCGTTGAAAAATTTGAATTTTCAACTAAAAAATTGCAAATTTTCGTTGAAAAATCAAAAAATTCAAGTAAAATTTACATAAATATTTTCAGGGGAAAGTTTGAAATTTTTTGAACAGAAAAACTCAATTTATAACAGGAAAATGCACCTAACAAGGGGATTACGCGAGGACGCGAGTTGAACTTTTTATCATAATTTGGGTCAAGATAGAACCGACTCTGCTGATTCAGAATCTGAAATAAAAATTGGCGAAATGTTTACGTGAGTCGAGTTGTGACCTCTTAAAATTTTGCTAAATTTTCACGTAATAGTCTATGAGAATATTATCTATAGATTTCATTAACGTGAGTGGTGAAGTGGTAAGGGGTTAGGGTTCCAGTGGGTAAGCCATGGTTCAATTCCTCCCGCGGACAAAATTTTTTGAAATTTTTTTGTTAATGTTCCAGTGAACATGTTGATGTTTGGAATGTGTTTTATACATTTTCTCATTGTTTTACAGGATTTTGGGGTAGTTCCCAAAAGATTGTTACAACTAATTTGATAATTCATAACGACAGAAGCCAGAAATCTGACTTTGGTTGGGTTGACGAACTTTTTGAGCGATTCAGAAGTTTGATTTATGAAATTTTTTTTTGAAAAATCATTCACCAAACCAATACAACTTTGGACTTCGGTCGAATTATGATTTATCAAGTCAGTTCTAGCAAACTGTTCGAAACTGCCTCAGAATGCAGTAAAACAATGAAAAAATGCACAAAAAATCATTTCGAGCACATACATATTGACTGGAACACAGACAAAAAAATTTCCAAAAAATTTTAACCGCGGGGGGAATCGAACCATGGCTTACTTACTGGAACCCTAACTCCTTACCACTTCATCACTCACGTTGTTGAAATCTATAGATAATATTCTCATAGACTATTACGTGAAAATTTAGCAAAATTTTAAGAGGTCACAACTCGACTCACGTAAACATTTCGCCAATTTTTATTTCAGATTCTGAATCAGCAGGTTCGGTTCTATCTTGACCCAAATTATGGTAAAAAGTTTAACTCGCGTCCTCGCGTAATCCCCTTGTAAGATATTTTTCCAAAAAAAAGTTTCTTGGAATTTTTCAAAATTAAAGTTCCTGGACTGAAAACCACGAAAAATGGAGTGTAAAAAGTCTAGAACCTAAATTTCATAATTTTTTAGAATTTTCAAGCTGAAAAAACTGAATTTTGATTTAAAAATGGTGAAATTCCCGAAAAATGGACTTTTTTTGAAATATCCTTCGATTTTTCAGAAATGGCAGTATTATTTTTTTTAGCTCTTTTTGACACAATTATCTTCGATTTCCGTACATTTTTCCGAGTCGCTGGCATCAAACTCTCCGCATACGAAATTTCGTAGAAAACTCCATCGTTTCGAATCCGATCCATCACCTTCGAACCGGATAGCCACTTACCCTGAAAACCACGATTTTTTTGCAAAAATTTTGTTTTTAGCTTTCCAACTCACCCTATTCTCTTCCAAATGATCTATGGTAATTATATCGAAAAGTTCGGTTTTCCGAGAAAGTGTATCCATAACTGAAGTGTCTCCAGGGCGTACGGCGACGATGTCGTAGGACTAAAAATTTAAAAATAATGAAAAAATATATAAATAATTTTGAATTTACAAGAATAGTTGGATGAATGAACACTTTATTAATAACGACTTGCTCGTTGGCGGTGAAAGTGATTCGACTGAATTGGCGGAACACTTTTCCTCGTTTTTCCAAATCCGAAGTGTTCAGTTGAGAGATATCGACGAAATGGGGCGGTGGAATTAGCTTTTTCTTCTGAAAAAATTTTTTTTTGAGTTCGAAAAAAATTAAAAAAATTTTTTTTGGGTCCAAGCTCGAAATCTTTTTTGAGTCCGATAAAATTATAAAATAATTTTTCGTCTTGAAAACCAATTTATTCACCAAAATTCCAGCGATACCATCGGCCAACTCGTCCTTCCTCTGATTCTTCTTCTTTTTCTTTTTCGGAGGTTCTCCATCAGAATTCGTCTGATTTCCAGGTGTCCAGAGCATGTCGAGCTGCAAATTATGATTTTTTCATGTCTAAAAATAAGAAAAATAGCGAAACCTCGGTATAATAATCGGCAATATCCCCTAAATCCACATTAATCGCCACCGCGTCGTATCCCATTCGAATCGCTCGTTTTACCATTGCTAGAGTGCTAAAAAATTTAAAAAATCAATTTTAGCTCGAAAAATACGAAAAATCATACTTTTCCGGATTAATATGCTTGATATTAAGGTCTGCATACTGGAATGTGGTTTCCGGGGTCATTGGTGTGAATTCCATGGCTCTGAAACTCGAAAAAATTGAATAAATTTATAGTAAATTTTTTCCTACTTTTTACGCGCTTCTGTTGCCATTTTTCACCAGAAATTGAATAGAAAAATAGTGGAAATTCGTTGAAAAAATGAGCGACGACGCTCCGAAATAACGGCTGCGCGCTGTTTAGCGTAAATCGACACAGCCTCTCAATTGGCGGGAGTTTAAATTTGGGTTTCTAGGGAAACAGATTTTTCGCTTATTTGAACCTCAAATTCAGGATTTTCAGATGATTTTTGAAAGGATATATAATTGCGAACACTCGATAAAACATATTATTAGCTCAACGACTCTATTTTACATTTACGTGAACTCACCCAATCCTCAATTTTTCTCTGCTATCACTATCTTCCCTAGATCCACGTGTTTCTTATCCAGAAACCTCATAAACATCAGTTCCCACTATTTCACTATCCTATCGTATTCAAATATAGTGCTAAAATGGATCCAAGTAAGCTAAGAATTCCCCAATAATTTTCTGCAACTAATTCAAATGCGAATAACTTTTTTCGGGGGCCTCGGGTAAAAATACGGTCAACAGGAAAATTATTTTTCATTAAAAAAACTATCGATTGGTTAAAAAATCATCGAATTTCATAGAAAATTAACAGAGTTACGCCTTGCCGAAAAGTTGCAAAAGTTGCCCAATTTTTGGCAAGGCGTAACTCTGTTCATTTTTGATGAAATTTGACGATTTTTCTATCAATCGATAGCTTTTTGAATAAGGAACATTTTCTTTGTTGACCATAATTTCCCCAATGCCCCTGAAAAAAGTTATTCACATTTGAATAAGCTGTCGAAATTCGTATCCCTCCGAATTTCGAGTCTAAAAATTGATTTCAGAGAAAGAACCAGAAGATGAAAAGGCAGCGACAGCGGCGGCAGTGGAAGTCGCGGAGAATGCGAAATGGGGAAATCGGATGTTTCTGCAACTCGGGCAGAAACTGGGAACCGTCGAGCAGACCAAGTTGGAGCCTCGTTTTGAGGTTAGTAAAATTATGAAAGTACAGTAACCATTAAATTTCCAGAGAAACATTGAAAAACTCATCTCCTACCACAACATCATCTACAAAATGGTCGATCACATCGAGCTACAAGTTCAAGTGAATCCGAAAGTTTTGGCCAAGAAGAAAGTTTGCTCGGAGCCAGGACGAAACCAGTGGGAAGTGCTCGGCGGATGGTTTTACTGGTTGGGGACGAATCAGTACACAGGAGCACATTCGGTAAGAAGGAAGACCAGTAGCTCTAAAAACAAAGTCTTTCAGAACATCTTGTCAATGTACAGTCAAATGTGCGGCAAGATTTGCGCCAAGGAGACGCTGATCCAGAAGAGAAGTACGTTTTACAATCTCAAAAAACATTTTGGGCTAATTTTCCCCCAAGGTGGGATCGAACCTGTGGGCGCTCTGCTATGAGTGCGGCGCCACTACCGGCTGCGCCACGCGGACGCAAATGGAAGTGCCGACCGAGGGCGTATACAAAGGAGGCGCTGTCTTCCCCCTCTTTCAAATCCCATTTCAGCTCGCTCGAATCTCATAAAAAACATGCGCGTGTACATCAGTGACGATAGTGAGAATCTGAATCAGTGTGTTGCCGATCTGAAGTTGTTACTTCATTCGATGGACGAGGCACGTCATCAGGTAAGAATCCCCACTTTGAAATCCAAAATAACACCAAATTTTTCAGTTAAAATCCGCCCAGACATTGAGTGTTTTGAATGAGAAAGGAGCAATCTATCAGAGATTCGTCAACGCCTTCAACCACACTGCCAATGAGATTCAGGCGTCGATTGATGAGGTGACGACGTTGGCGACACTTCATCAGAGAGAACTTTTGAAAGTTAGTTGAATTCAGAATTCTCGGAATTTCGGCAGCTCATTCAAATGTGAATAACTTTTTTCAGGAGGATCGGGTAAAGATACGGTCAACACAAAAATTGTTCCTTATTAAAAAAGCTATCGATTGGTTATAAAACCGTAAAATTTCATAAACAATTAAACGAGTTACACCTTGCCGAAAAGTTGCGGAATTCGCCAATTTTTTGGCAAGGCGTAACTCTGTTAGTTTGTAATGAAATTTGACGATTTTTTAACCAATCGATAGATTTTTTAATAGGAAAAATTTTTCTTGTTGGCCGTATTTTCACCAGATCCTTCTGAAAAAAGTTATTTACATTTGAATGGTCTTGCCAAATTCGTTGCCGTTTGACTTTGCTCGAAATCAATGGTGATTTTTCAGTTCTCCCGTGAAGTCTCGGTGTACAATGATTCGGTGTACAACTCATTGTTCGAAGTCAATAACCGTCTCGGTTATCGTTATACGGTCAAGAAGGGATAGAAGAGAAGACAGAAAGTGTCAGAGAATTTCCATAGGATAAAGCCGGTTTTTTTGTGAATGAAGTTTTGTGGTCTTGATTTTTTTAAAGTAGGATTACAGTCCTTTATTATATGTATTCAAACGAATCATACTATTTTTTCTGTTTCATGCTGCTCGAATATACAACACCAAATAAAATTTCTTTGGTTGGACGGTGTATCGCTTTTTAAAGGGGGTGAGACAGCTCGCAATGGGGGGCAGAATGGGGGGCGATTTTCATGCCTCCTTTTATGCGCCCTCGGTCGGCGCTCCCGTTTGCGCCCGCGTGGCTCAGCCGGTAGTGGCGCAGTGCCCATAGAAATGCGCCCACAGGTTCGAGCCCACCTAAGGTCCATTCTGGCAAAATTAGAGCAAAACTTTTTTTGAGGTGTCCTACCACCTTTAAGCCCATTTTTTTTAAACAAATTTTCACTTTATCGCGCTCGCCGCTGCCGACTTACAATCTGCTATCGCGTTCGCCGCTGCTGACAGAAAATTGAATGAAAATTTTTTACAGCGTTTTGAGCGGCAAAGCTAAGCTCATTCGAATCAGCGAAAGATTCTATATTTTTGAAAATAGGTTAGAAAAAATGTAAATTCGCAATTTGAAAATCGATTTTCTCGAGTTTTACCGATTTTTACTAAAAAAGATTGTTATTTTCGTAAATACTGATATTGAGGCGATCATTTGAGATCTGAAAAAAGAGAATCACAAGTACAAAATCTAGCAGTTTCAGAATCTTATGAACTTCTTCAGAACTTTCTGGGATTCTCTCAGTTCATCTATTTGACTTGGCGAACTACAAGATCTATTTAATAGAATAGGCAGAACTCCCACTTTTTTGAATTTTCATGATCAAACCAGTCGCTGATTGCTTTGAGATTTCCCACTCGCTAAATTCCATATTCCTGAAACCGTGATAATTTTAAACCCTCTGAAAATTTTTTGAACCCATTTGTTATTGGCACTGACCCAAAAACCTAGAGCACTTTGACACTATTTGCCTGTGCATTGCTCCCGCCGCCAAAAGTCTCAAAGACCATCGGAGCAGATGTCTTTTCTTCTCGTTTTGTGTGTGAAAGACAAGTAATACTTGTCACTTTTCAAAGAAATTCTGCCGACAAGAGACGGTTTCGGATGGCACTAAAAATAGGACAATATGAGCATTGGTGTCTATCGGAAAGAGAAGAAGTTAACAACTTGTACTGCTCTTTTTCTCGTTTTTTGCACACAAACCACGAGTAGCCAATGGAACTTTGGTGATGGCAGAGAGGAAGTGCTCGAAAGATCAGTACTAATTGACAGTTTAGAATTGGAAGAGGAGATACAGAGACAAAGATCGAAAATCCAAAGTCAATTGGGAACAGAGGAGCAGATTTAGAACTGTTCTTTGAGATGCGATAGAACTTTAGAGAAGATCAAAGTAAATCACAAAAAAGTTAGGGTTTCAGAAAGTTGATGAGGTACTTGTGATAAGGAAAATTTAGTCGTTTTGAGATTGCTTGAATAAAGTAACTTATAGGTTCAAGAGTGTGATCACTGCCTAAATTGAAGAGGAGTATTATACTACTCTGAGTATATCGTATAGTTTACGGATATTCACAGAAGCTTGTTATGTAAATCTGAATAGGACAAGATTAGCACTGAAATTTTCGGAAAACTTTCACAAGCTTTTGAAACTGTCCTAAATTTTAGTTACTTTGTTAATCTTGTCTTATGTTTCTTACCTCGAATGGAAGTCGATTAGTGACTCAAGTTACAACCGTTATTCCAATCTGCTTGGAACAGAAAATCAATTTTTACAATGTTTCATTTTTGTACAATTTTGACCAATCAGGATTGCTTACCACAACTTTCACTTTCATCATGAAACAGTGAAACTTCAATAGACAAGTTATGATCTTTACACTAATTTTAAAAAAGTCCAAGTTTTTCTTCAGGAATGAACAAGGCTGTCACACGGCCGGCCCGGGCCGCGGCCTGGGCCGTGCGTAGGTTGTCATGGTTGAATCCGGTTGTACTTATGAAAATAAGCTTTTTGGATCAAAAAAGCTCTGGGCCGCCGGATTCAACCATGATAACTTATCCACAGACCGTGCCGCGGCCCTAGAGCCCGGCCGTGGGCCGTCGGTTTGACAGCCTTGGGAATGAAGTCTGTAAATCGCTGAGAGTAATATTGATGGTCTTTATTGGACTCTATTGGATTTTATTGGACTCGAGAGTCTGCAAGTTATGACATGCCTCAAACCCCAAGAACACATTTTTTTCTGTTTCACAACTTTCATGAGTTTTCCTAACACTTTCTCTATCAATTCAAAAAAGAAATCGTGATCTATTCTTACCAGTAATATTGATGGACTGATTGAAGACTTTATTGGACTCTTGAGCCTTTTGGACAGCCTGTGATCCAGTGAAATTTGTCAATCCAGAGATTGGGGTCTCCGAATCGAAGAGAAGAGTGTTTCCAGAACCTTCCTCATCGTACATTAGACCGGATCCTTCTTGATCTCTCGCAACAATCGGATTTGATGCAGATCCCTCATCGAAGTCTATGAATTGAAGGCCCGATCCTTCGGAGTCGGTTACGATCTCGAAATAAGTGGGTTTCAAACTTGTACTGTATTGACATTGGTTATTTTTGAAACTGGCTCGGGTATCATATGTGGACCGCTTTATCACATGTATGTATATGCCTTATTCCAATCCACATGAAACAGCAAAAAAATTCAGAAATAGTTTTGATAATAATACACAACCATCTTGGATTTCTTACGGTTTCAGAAAGTTTTCATTGTTTTTGAAATACTTCTAGTTTCAATGCTAATTGCCCTGGACGTGAAGTCAATAACTCTGAAACAGCAACTGCCTTTGAATGATCTGATAACTTCCAGCAGTAGCACTTCACGAAACATTCAATGTACTGTCAAAAGACTTGAACTTTCTCCGAGAAACAGTGAAATCTTTCATTTTCTCTACTAAAATTGTTTCTGTATTGATTGTCAAATCCTTCGAAGTAAAATTACTCTTTGAAAGCTATTGGCTTTATACCTTGGATCAATCAGGATTGAAATGAGAAACTTTTCGAAATGATAAAACCTTTCTGAAACCGTAGAAAAACTAAAATGGTTGCGTTTGGTCAGTCCGGAGTGAAACAAGGAAATGTTAAAAAAAAAGAAATCTTTCTGAAACTGTAAAGAAACAAATATGTGTTGGAATCAAGATTGGAAACAAGCTTGAAAAGTGAAAAGAAAATGACGGAGTATGATCTTGACATGGCGACCACGGGAGGTCTCCTGCAGGTCTCCTGCCGTGGTCGCCATGTCAAGATCTTCCACCGAATTATGATTATCGAGGGGTTGATAGGTCCGAGAGATTGATAGAAATAATATGTTCCGAAGAAATATTCATTGGATAGAGGACATAAAATAAATGAATAAATATATGATACATCCGAGGTTACCTTTTGTAAGGACACGACGAAAACATAATATCATATGATTCAAAATTTTATAACACATTCGTGAATCATAATATTTTCCTTCTGCATCTGCTTCGTTGTACACGACAGACTAGTGAGGATTTTTTTCAAGTCGGACCTATCTGGATTATCAATGAATTCATACAATCAGCGAAACTATTGTCTATAAAGTTTGAACTGTTGAAGCGTCGACTACTTGAAATAGTTTTCAACTATTCATACGTTCTTTTTGGAACAGTAAAAAATATTTTTGGTTTTCAAAAGTTAACTTCAGCCATAGACCATTGGAATTCCATGGATTTCTGTTTGACATTTGGAAATGTCTAGTAACAGTAAAGGTTTATAAATTTTTGAATTTCAAAAAATGAATTTTTACCGTAATCCGTACAAACTATCTCTTGGAGATAATCACTAGGAACAGTAAAAATTAGTTGCAATGTTTCTGAAACACGGTTTCTAATCGTTATAATCAAAGGCCGTATTCTATTGAAATTCACACGGTTCAATATGTGTTCTGCTTACCCACGCGATTCCTAAAAAATATAACCTTGAGCAATCTTTAAAAGTACCATCTTCCCGAAGAACACTGAAAAAACCCGCCAACAATGGTTTCGAACAACTCTTTTCAATTTGCTTGACATTGTTTAACCGCGGCAAACATTTTTTGCAGAAAAAAGAGGGGAGAGTTAGAACAAGATGAAGCTACAGTAATAGGCTCCGCCCCCAACGAGTATAAAACTATTAGGGTGCCAACGGGATAAGGTACTTGAATTCGGTACTGTGTGCACATAGAAGTTCGAAAAATGCTTCGATTCTTGACCTGTTTTTTGGCAATTTCAATGGTTTTCGTCTCGGCGAAAAGTCGATACGCCAGACAGGTGGATGAGGTGAGTCGGGGAATTTGGATTTTGAATTTGGATTAGTTTTACAATACGATTATTAGATTTCTTTGGCTTCCCAAATTCATATGACGTTGAAACAGTAAGATCAGTTAAGATCAAGTACTTTTAGAACACTGATATCTGTTCTCCTTTACTTACTTTTCAAGTACCCATTGTTTCAATGAACCCACCCTTGTTTCTATTTGTGTCTGTTGAAATGTGCCAAAAGTGTCTCTATTTGCTCCGTCGCTTTTCAAAGATGATGGCGATTTCAAAAGTCACAAAAAAAACGGGTTAGACTACGGTGATTTTATAGTTTGGCTACTGAAATTTTTTTTCGAGAGGAAAGTATGAGAAGTTTGATATTTGAAGGGACAATGAGTCACCCTTATAACCAAAATTTTGATAAGGTTGAGTGTTTTACTGTTTCAACCAGTTTACAAAAAACTGAAGGGACTTTCAACAGTAATTCTCTCTCTTTTTCTCGAGCTCGAAACTTACAACTCGAAAACTGTTGTAGGTACCAAAAAAATTCGTTAGGCTACGTTAATTTTATAGTTTGGCTACTGAAATTTTGCGGTTTCAAGGGTAAAGTTTGAGCAGTTTGATATTCGGAAATAATGGGTCTTCACAGTGATTTGGGCAGCGTGGTATGCAAAAGCGCCCAATTGGCGTGTGACGTCACTGTTGGCTGACTATCAAACTTTCACGTGGTTAAGAATTTAGACGAAAATTTGGCTACCGTAGTTTATACACGCAAAAGTTTGATAGTCAGCCAACAGTGACGTCACACGTCAAATGAGCGCTTTTGCATACCACTAATTTCAAACCCCTGTGGGTCTTGTTATGCTGACCAAAGTTTTGATAAGATTAAATATTTTACTGCTTCACCCAGGTCACAAAAAACCTTCAAAGACTTTCAACAGTAATTTGCTCTTTTTTTTAAAATCGAAACTTTCAACTCGAAGACTGTTGTAGGTCACGAGAAAACTGGTTAGACTACGTAGATTTTATACTTTGGCATCTGAAATTTTTACGGTTTCATGGAGTAAATTTAAGAAGTTTGGTATTTGGGGGAGTAATAAGTCACTCTTGTTGTATACAATTGTACAAAGTTTTGATAAGTTTCATAAGTAGGGACCGCAACGTGAAGGGGCGGGGCTTAAATTTTCTTCTCTTGGGTCCGTTCTGACTACTTTGAATGGCTGAAACTCAGCTCCAGATGAACCAAATTAAATGAAAGTTGGTTACCATACGTAATCGGCTACGTAGATTTCGAATATGTAACCTGTTTGATCCTAACTTCTCCCGTTTCATTGATATCAACAAAAAAATGAAATTTTTCTTAGTTTTTGCTTTATATCAGGTGAAAGTACCACGAGGGACACATAATTTTTTTTGATGATTCGATAAATGAATAGATTTTACAACTTGTCTGAAGGTTTCAGAAAAATTTATTCGTGCCGAAACATAATAATCTAGGTCAAACTTCAGGCATCATTTGTTTTTGACTGAAATGAAATGATTCAAATTTTCTACTCAGATATGATTGAACAACTTCTCAGTAGTATCCTGGCAAAATTTCAGAAAATTTAAGCAACTTTGAGCTTAGTTTTACTCACTCGGAAGAGGCCGCAGTCGGCAACCGAGTCGGTTTTTCGCAGTTTTGAGTTATTTGCAGCACGAGTGACATATATTTTTTTAACAGATTCGGATTCTACGTAAAATTTAGGTCAAGATGATAGCTGAAAATCGAAAATCCACTCGAGCCGAAAAAAGTTACGCATGTTTGTTTCTGCGATTTGTTGCAAAAATGCTAATTCAATGAAAAAATCTTTTGATCAGAAAAAAAAGAGACAGTCACAACTACGTGTAAAACTTTTCGAACAACTTTTCCAACGTCACTAATAGTGTAGTGGATATCGCTTCCGTTTACAAAAATTTACACCCAGGTTCCACTCGAAAATTTTTGTTTTTTGAAAAAATATTCACGTGAAATTAAATCAAAAATTTCATGCGGCGAAATTGCAACTTTTGACCCCGCCTTCAAAACCGTGCCTTATGCAACTCCCTCAAGAGAAAATATACTGAGAGCACTTAGCAATAAAACGTCTATAACTTGAGAACCAGTAGACGTAATGACTTGAAATTTTGACGGAAGTCTTATGTCAAAGAGTAGAACATCCTCAAATAAAGAAAACTTCAAAAAACAGCGTTTGAAATTTATGTTGCGGTCCCTATTCATAAGTTTACTGTTTCACGAAGTTCACAAAAGTTGAGAGATTTTGAGAGAATATTCCACCGATGATGCTAATAATTTGGACACAATTTCAATAAGTTTGAATGTTTTGCTGTTTCCAGCAGTTCAGAAAAATTGAAAGGCTTACCAATAATTTTAATTCATAGCTGTTCCATCGTTCTGAATGACAAATGTACTTACAATTTCGGTTTCAAAGAGTTTTGATTGTTCTCTCCGAATTTCTATCTCAATCCGGTTTGGTCAACGTTGAAAAACCACATGTTTTCAAACGATTCGAATAGTTTCGCTATCTAAATTTCACTGTTTCACAAAATAAAAAAAAATCCGTTGAATTATCCAAAAATGTTCCACTTTGATCTGCTTTGAACAAAGTTTGGATAACAACTAATTTTTTTTGACTGTTTCAAGAAGATCACAAAATTTTTGAAAACTTCCAGTAATATTCCGCATCTCTTTCGAATCGGAGCAAAACAAAAAAGCCATCAACTGTAATTTCATACCAAAATATCTTTCCAAAGTTTCATAAAACAAATTCCGACCTCTCTAAAACTCCCAAAATTTCTAGACACTAACCGACTCCGAAGGATCGGGCCTTCAATTCATAAACTTCGATGAGGGATCTGCATCAAATCCGATTGTTGCGAGAGATCAAGAAGGATCCGGTCTAATGTACGATGAGGAAGGTTCTGGAAACACTCTTCTCTTCGATTCGGAGACCCCAATCCAGATGACAAATTTCACTGGAACACAGGCTGTCCAAGAGGCTCCAGAGTCCAACAATAAAGTCTTCAATCAATCCATCAATATTACTGGTAAGAATAGTGTATATCAGAGATACACGGAATTCCGTCTTCCGTTATAAAAAATTTCGTTCCGTTTTCCGTATAGAAACAATCATTTCCGCGCACCTCGGGTGTATATGTTCGTTGTATGTCCGTTGTAAGAATCGGACACAAAAACTGTTAGGAAATCTTATGAGAGTTGTGAAACAGAAAAAGTGTTCTCGGGTTTGACACATGTCATAACTTGCAGATTCCGACGTGGAAACTCTGGTGATCAAAGTGCACTTGCCGCAAAAAACGACGAGCCAGATGCTCGACGATCTCAAAGACGACACTGCTCAACAGGTTAGTAGTCATGGAAATAAAAGTTGACGGTTTCAAAAATGTCAGAACTTTGAGACATTTTTGATAGTGGCACTATATGGCGCGTTTACGACACTGCTTCAAACCAAAATCCTTCCAGAACCCAATCTCGACTCTCGACACCGCGGTCTCTCTGACCAGTGTGCTCAACGAGCTACTCGGACGAATTCAGGATGCAACCAATCAATAAAAACGAAAAAAAATATCGCTTATTTTCACTCGCTGAAAATTTGAACTTATCTTAAAACCCCGATGGTGCTCCTTGTTTTCACACAAAATTTGTACGTATTATGTCGGCTATCTTGCCATTGATTTTGCTTCCTTTTTTCTACTTATTTTCCCCCGTCGCATCCAAAATAAACGTTCAATGATGTCTATTTCTTATCGCTCTCTCTATGTTATCATTTTCTGCACCCAACGTATTTCGTAGACAAGGTCACACCACAATTCAAAGTTTGAGAATTTTTTCACTCTTCAAAATGCTACCTCCAACTATAACTAAAAGTCAACTTTTGTCAAACTTTGACACTTTTGTCTTCGATGCGGATGGAGTTTTGTGGACAGGAGATATTCCGATTCCTGGAGCAGCCGATTGGATTAATACACTTCTTGATGATCCGGAGAAAAGTGTTTTTATTACAACGAATAACTCGACGAAGACTTTAGAGCAGTATATGTGAGTATTGGGAGATCCTTTATAACTAAATTATTGCTGAAACTAGTGGTTGAGAAGTTTTTCTAGAAAATTGCACAGAGGAAAGGTGAAAAGTTTGTACAGCTTGCTATAGGAGCCTGAATGACAGAAGACATACTATTTCAGTGAGGTTTCTTTTATTCTTATACGACACTTTTCCTTGATCGGATTCCTTTAAATACTACGAACATTGTCATGTACCTTAAAACTGTATTAGACTGGAACCTGGGTGAGCTAAAAATAAGCACATTCTTGAAATTCAAACGGATTGAAATTAGTATTCTTAAAGTAGGATTACACTCATTTTTAAAATTTTTGCTCAAATGATCGCACCAATCCCGGTATTTACGAAAAGAACAATATTTTTGCATAAAAATCGTTAAAAATCAATTTTCAATCAAATTTTTTCTAACCTATTTCAAAAAATGTAGAATTTTTCGCTGATTTGAATGCACCTAATATCGCTGCTCAAAACGCAAAAAAAATTTTTATGAGCAAATTTTCATTTTGTCGCGCTCGCCGCTGCTGACATATAAGCTGCTGTCGCGCTCGCCGCTGCTGACAAAAATTGGCAAACTTTTGTTCTTCTTATTCTACCAAAACTGAAACTGAACCGATTTATCCATATTACCAATACTTCCAAATCGAAACAGTAACCAACATTCCAGGCAAAAAGTCACAAAAATGGGATTCGGTCGTCTCGGAAAACAAAACCTTCTGAGTCCAGCCATCGTCTTGTGTGATTACTTTCAACGGAATGCCCAGAAATTCAGAGATCAATGGATTTATCTTATTGGAGTGGAGAACTTGAAAACGAGTTTGGAAGAGAGAGGTGGTGTCAAGTGTTTTGGAACAGGGCCAGATTTGAAGGATGACTATGTGAAGGATGGGGATTTTATTGATGAAGTTGATGTGACGACGAAGGTACCGAAAGCAGTAGTTGTCAGTTTTGACTCTCATTTTAGGTGGGTTACGGTTTCAAGAAGTCTGTGATAGGTATTCCATAATGGTTGGAATAGTTTCCTCAATCATATATCATTCCCGGCCCGGGTAGGCCGTCAGGGTTGAATTCAGCTGTCCTTTCTAAAATGAGTTATTTGGATCGAAAAATCCCAGGGCCGCCAGGCCGCCGTGGGTTTCCACAATCAGAAGTTCCATAATCAGGATGACGCGGCCTTGATTTAAGTGCCGAGAGTTTCAAATTTTCAGTTACCCTAAACTAATGAAAGCCGCCAACTTCCTTTCCGATCCCTCTGTAGAATTTCTTGTCTGTAATGAGGATACCACCTTCCCCGGTCCCATACCTGGAATGATTCTTCCTGAAACCGGACCATGGTCTGCTGCGATTCAAAATGTCTCCGGTCGAAAACCCGATATAGTTTTTGGGAAACCACACAAGGAAATGGCCAATTTTTTAAAGTCAAGAGTGGATCCAGAGAAGTTCGATGCAAGACGAACAGTGATGTTTGGAGATCGATTGGATACTGATATGATGTTTGGGAAGACGAATGGGTTAGTTTTAAATATGAATAATTTCTGCTTCAAAGTGTTAACTTTTAGGCTAGATTGGAAAAAAAAGTGTCTGATTCCAAAACGCAACACATCGTACTTGCAGGTTCACAACAGTTTGGATGCAGACCGGAGTCAACACTGTGTTGGATATTGAGATGGCTCGGCAGAAAGGAGAAGTCACGAAAGTTCCAGATTTCACTTGTCGATTTTCGGAGTTTTGATTTTACTGAATAAGTGAAGAATTAAAAAAAAACAATCTGTAGAAACAATAAAACAGG
The DNA here is from genome assembly GCA_963966625.1 of Caenorhabditis zanzibari. NCBI lineage: Eukaryota > Metazoa > Nematoda > Chromadorea > Rhabditida > Rhabditidae > Caenorhabditis > Caenorhabditis zanzibari. The sequence goes on from OZ016471.1 coordinate 5,830,107, forward strand.
AGAATTTTTGATGAAATTAAATGGATATAAAAGTTTTAGTGTATGGTCGCATGAGATCAGTCTCACGACACTCTCCAATTTTCTCGTAAGACTGGTGCATTTCAGTCTCGACTCGTCTCGTCTCGTCTCAGTGAATCTGAAAAAACCTCACTATGAGACCTTTTGAGAATCGTTGAGATGAAAGGAGACAAAGTTGAGACGAAACTGAGATGAGACAGAACTCGAGACCGAAACCAAGACCGAAACCAAGACCGAAACCAAAACCGAAACCGAGACCGAGACCGAGACCGAGACCAAGACCGAGACCGAGACCGAGACCGAGACCGAGACCGAGACCGAGACCGAGACCGAGACCGAGACCGAGACCGAGACCGAGACCGAGACCGAGACCGAGACCGAGACCGAGACCGAGACCGAGACCGAGACCGAGACCGAGACCGAGACCGAGACCGAGACCGAGACCGAGACCGAGACCGAGACCGAGACCGAGACCGAGACCGAGACCGAGACCGAGACCGAGACCGAGACCGAGACCGAGACCGAGACCGAGACCGAGACCGAGACCGAGACCGAAAAAGCTTGAGACTGAAGTCTCGAAACTTCTCGTGAGACGACACACCGGAAAGTTGGTAGAAGGTAGAAAACTGTCATCTCCTCCAAAAAATGCAGTTTTCGGGGAAAATTGCTGGGGAAGTCTATACATTTTTGCGTGAGCGTGTCAGTTGTAGTGTTTGCGTACCATGCGTCAAACCTTACGGCACTTCTTATTTTTGGTATGTTTTCCGACCGATATCAACTAAAATAGAACAGTTGACATATCAGAACCCTCTTACACTATCTGTAGTTTCAGTTCACAGAAATTTCAGAAAAGTTTAAAAAATTCGCTGTTCCACCAGCTTTAAAACAGTAGTTCCGATATATCAATACCGTTCTTGATCGGTCCTGTAATTCGAGAGTTTTAGCATGCTTATCCAACCGGTTTGAGCCGCCAATCACTACAGTTTGTGAAATCTCTAAAAAATAACGTTGATAAAACAGAAAAAATTTTCATTAAAAAACAACAATGAGATCTTCAATCATTAATTCACATATTCAATCTATATTCCTCCTCAAAAACAATTTGCCTCATTTCCCAACTCGAAAACTGCTCAACGTTCTTTTCCACATTGTAAACAGACTCAATCCAGCTGTAGTTTCTCGATGGAATATCTTCAAACCATCGTGGTCCGTATTCATGGATTATCGCTTTTTCTGGATCACAAGTCACCCATACTATTCGTCCAAGAAGATCTCCGGAACAGATTGGTTCGAATAGGGGAAAGTGGTAGCGCATTCGTTCACCGTCACCTGGAAATAAGATATGGGCTTGAAATGAGCACATTCTTGAAATTCAAACAAATTGAAATTAGTCTTATTAGATTCCTTGTCAAAAGTTGACTATTATGATCCATTTTGAGAATTCAGAAATATTTTTTAGGCGCTGGAAAAACGAGGGGTATGTACTCTAACAATTGTAATACAATTTACGGTGTTACTGTTTCATAACTTCTTGAATAATCGGATTTTTCGATACGCTTGATGTAATCAAATTTCTATCAAGTCCCGATCTAGAAATCTTCTTGTCCACTCACCCTTCAACCCTGAAATCCAATTGAACTCCTTCCCAGTCGTCTCATTTTTCTCTTGATACACGAAAAAGAGATCCGTGTAGACCTCATATCCATTCCTTGGCACCGCCGTTAGTTCCAAAGCATCTAGCTGAAACCATGAGATTTTTCACGGAATCTAGAATTATATTGATTACCTTTCCTAATCGTCTAGCTAGTCTGAAAATTGTCCGTCCTACTCTCATATCATTGACGAACTTCGGGTTGAATTCATTGATGAATACGGAAATATCAATGTCCAGGGTGTGTGGGATGATGGAACACTCGCGGTACCAGCCTTGAATATGTAAAACATATCAAGTTGACATTGAATGTGGATAAAATAATCGAGATTTGTGGCAATTTCGAATCCGTAAATTTTACTTGAGCCCATCATTATTGTCAGGAAAACTCGAACAAAATAAGGATTGAATAAACAAAAATTTCGAAAATTTATGGAAATTTCGAATCCGTAATTTTTTTTTCAAAAACTAACCTAAAAGTGTTCCTTCACTGATAAACGGAAACATGTCATATTGAATTAGTAGATCGCGAAGTTTTGACAATTCGAAAACGGAAAATTCCAGATTGAGTCGTGTCTAAAAAAATCTATATTTCAAGGTGGTTACGAATTTCGGTAATTCATTCAAGTGTGTCTAACTTTTATCAGGGGTATCGGGTCAAAATAAGGTCAACAAAAAAATGTTTGTTTTTAAAAATGCTATCGATTGGTTAAAAAAACGTCAAATTTTATTGGAAATTAAAAAAGTTACGCCGTGTTACCGAAAAAGTGACGAAAAATTACCGATTTTTTTTCGAAATTTTTTTTTGTTTTTCCGAAATCGTCATTTTTTTGGCAACATAACTCTGCTATCGATTTGTTAAAAAACCGTCATATTTTATTGAAAACCAACTGAAATACGCTTTGAAATCGCCGAAAGTTTTTGGCAATTTTGAAAAAAAAATTTCAAAAAATTTTTTTTCAAAAAAATTCGGTAATTATTCGCAAAAAGGAACATTTTTTATGACCGTTTTTTTTTCCCGATTCTCCTGAAAAAAGATAATCACAATTGAATAAATGCCAAAAAAAATTGTTATTAAATTTTTCCAATTTACTCTAAAACAGTAAGTACTTACCACTTTCTCCTTCTCCTCCCGTTCCATTGTCATATTTTTGCACTCAATAAGTCTCGATCTCTCCCAAAACTTCCTAAACCGAAATGGCCTAAAAGGAACCGCCAAGTTTCCGAATTTCACTGTTTCGAAGTTTCTGTAAAAATGAATAGAAGCTAACAAGTTTCGCTCTGTCTCTGGGTTTTACTTCGGAATAATCCTCTTTGGTTTCATATCGAATTCCAGATAATCCTTATTCTCATTCGCCTCGAAATAATACGGTTCAATTAGATCACGAGGAATGAAATTCAAATCTTTACGGGAGTTTGTGGCGACCTGAAATTGAAGTTTTCCAAAATCTCGTGGGAAAAAAACCTGAATCGGTGTCTCATACATCTTCAGCTCACTACACCGGCTCTTCCCAATTAATTCCAAAATTTTCCAGTCTATCAATAATACAGAAACTGGAATTTTGGTTTTGAGTTTATCAAGGAAATCGTGACATCCAATGGACTCGCTCTGAAATTATTTTGAGCTTTTAAAAAATTTTTAAAAATTGCTCAATAACTTTTTAAAAAACTCACTATTTCCTCTTGCCTCTTGTCTATCACTTTTTGCCATTTTTCGTTAATAAGAATAATAGAGCTATCGATATTATACAATAGATTATATATTGATAGGAATATTAAAGTTAGGGTGATTGCTCCGATCACCAAAATGTGATGATTTTTAAATCTCATCATGAAAAATAAGAGCGTTAAAAAGAGAATATGGACTGGTCAATATCAATTTTAGAAAGTTTAGTTAAATCGTAAAAACAGTAACCTTATTTTCCGTTCCTATTAGCTGTAGCATTCAAATTTAAAAAGATCACCACCGAGCTAGAGACGCAGAGAAAGAGACAACTATTCAAAAGGGAAAAGTGATAACAATTGGTGCTGTTTGTCCCAACTTTAGGTGTAAAGGAGACGAACACAAATAAACATGCATGTTTGTGCATATATGTAGTATTACTACGAGAAGATTGATATAAATATGAGAACAATCTCTTCCCATAAATATGATTTTGAATGAGAATTGGCAAGAATTTCCAAAAAAACTATGTGGAATTTGATGTGACATCTTCTGATCTCATCTTCTATCTGTTATTTTGAGTATACGACATTGAAACTGTCGTCAAGTTTGTTAGATCTTCTGAAAATGTTATAAATCACGGCCAGACCCATACATCTTTCAAAAACTAACGTAACTGAAACCAAATCTTCTGGGATCATATTAATTTGCTGTTTCATGCTGATGTGATATACTGTATCTATTAACTTCATCCGTTAGGTTAAAGGTTAATGAAGGTTTTTATTGTGGAAATTTAAAAGAAAAGAAAAGAAAATCGATTTTCAAATAGCGAAAAGTGAGGTTTTTGAAGAAACAAGAAGTTTGGAAAAACACATCTTTGCATTTTTTCAGTTTCGTCTAGTTTTTAACTTCATGTTAATTAGGAAAGTCATTCATATTTCTTCATGATGAGTACACTCAACAAAATCGATAATTTATACTTAGGCTCGAGAAAATCGCATTTCAAATCGCGATATTACATTTTTTCTAACCTATTTTAAAAAAATTTAGAATTTTTCGCTAATTCAAATCCACCCTATATCGCTGCTCAAAACGTCGCGGAAAAATGTCTAGTCAATTTTTTGTCAGCATCGGCGAGCGCGACAAATTGAAAACTTGTTCATAAAACATTTCTACAGCCTCTCATTTTTGTGATTTTTTGCCTGGGAAATTGATTACTGTTTCGATTTGGTACTTTTAGAAAATTAATTTGGTTCAGTTGGTTTTCTCGGTGTTCTTCTGTGAAAATGTCTATAGTGTCCATTTCCCTTTTTCAATATTCCATTTTAGGCACGTTTTAGGCACATTTTAGGCACGCATTAGGCACGTTCGAGTCAGCAAAAATTTTGCAATTTTCTGAAATAGGTTTGAAAAAATGTAGTTCGCGATTTGAAATGCGACTTTCTCGATTTTTATCGATTTTTATGAAAAAGCGATGGTTTTTTTTTTCGTGAATACTGGAATTGGGACAATCATTTGAGTAAAAATGAAAATGACTGGAATTCTATATTCGAAACAATTTCCAGAAAACAAATCTTCTGGAATCATCAAAAATCCTATGTTTCGAGTTGCTGCAATATACAGTACCATATAAAAAATTTCATTCGTTAGATGGAGTTTCCCGATTCGTATTGTGCAATCTCAAAATTGATAAACTTCTGCTATGTCAAGCCCAATGCACCTAAACCGTTATATTTCGCCAGTTTTATTCGCCCTCGATTCACATTTTGTATTTCATATTTTTTCTCTTTCATTTTTTTAGCTGTCTTGAAAAAACCTGGTCCATAAAATTCATTGAAACAAAAGTTGAGAAAACAAAGTAGTAAAGTCATCCATTGTAGAATAGAAAACCAATAATAAAGCCATTTGAACACAAAGTACATACAAGTCAGTAATAAATAAAGAATTTTGATGTCTAGAACGAGAATTTTTGATTTTGAAAAGTTAGAAAACTGGGGAAATTCTGGGGCAATCACAGTTGAAGGAGGACTGGGGAAGAGGTGAATGACAGAATGAGACATTTTTTTGATGAAGATGGAAAAAAATAACCCGCAATAAATAGTGCACACGATTTAGGGGACGAGAGAGAGAGAGAGAGTGGGATAGGGAAAATCACAGAGAGATTTTAGAATTTTGGAATAACTTTTGGCACCTAGAGGGACTGTTGGGCACTACAAATTTCCATAGGTACACCACTGAGTTGGTGGAGATCGGCGGCAGTGAGTTGTTGGATCAGGGTGGATTCGACTTGGCCAATGTGCTTAAAATAGAGAAATTTTTCATCCAGATTCTTTGAAATCGATTCTATTATGGATAGAGTGATTTAAGGTTCTAAACTACAGTATGAAACGGAAAAACTTGTTAAAAGTATTACTTACCGAAAAGCTCGGCAACATCAACGAAATCTTCAGCGCCCTTGTCAACCGTTGACTCTGAGTCTGGTACGGGAAATTTCTCTCGATATGCGTTGACAATGCTTCTAGAAGACGGTCACGCATTTTGGAGCAAGTTGTGGCTCCGGCGTCGGATAGAATGCAGTCTGAAACTGGAATTGTTAATTATTAGATACTCTTTCTTAGTCCCTTACCTTGTTGGAACAATGAAATCGTCTTGATGAGACAATACTCCTCTTCAGTTATTTGCAACTCAATCATCACTTTGACAATCAAATCGATCAACTTTTTGCAAACAACTCCATAAGTCAGCGCCCATCGTTCGGGAAGTTTCTTCTGTTCCTCGTCGTTATAAGGGATGAATGCTCCATTTCCAAGTGGAATTCCTACTGTTTCTTGTTTCAGTTCGAAGCATTTATAGGCAAATGTAATCCATCCAAAAGCCATGAAATTCTGCTTAAAAAGCGTCGTCTGATCGGCGAGATTGAGTTTTCGGAATTCTGGGATTCCCATGGCCCAGTCTGCGCAGAATACAAAGGATCGGTACCAGGAGAGGTACAAGTCGGCGGCCTCCATTATACGATCACAGGAGTAGAGAATCTGAAATGAAAGATTTGTTTGAAATTCTGTGGTCCACAAGCAACTCATTCAAGCGCAAATAACTTTTTTCAGAGAGATTGGGTAAAAATACGATCAACAGAGAAATTGTTCCTTATTAAAAAATCTATCGATTGGTTAAAAACCGGTGAAATTTCATCAAAAATTATTTAACAAAGTTACGTCTTGTGTTGCACAAGTTGTAAAAAAATTACCGAATTAAAAAATAAGTTTTTTTTGAAAAAAACTTTATGCCAATTTCAAAGTTTATTTCTGTTAATTTTCAACAAAATTTGACTGTTTTCAACAAATCGATAGCAGAGTTACGCTAGAAAAATGACGATGTCGGCAATTTTGCCAGTTTTGGTAACCCAAGGCGTAACTCTGTTCATTTTCAATGAAATTAGACGATTTTATAACCAATCGATAGATTTTTAAATAAGAATCATTTTTTTGTTGACCGTATTTTTACCCGATTCCCCTGAAAAAAGTTATTCACATTTTAATGAGTTTGCTCATTACTTTTCTAGCTTGATCTTTCAAATGGATCTTTGAAAATTGCATTTATATGCAAATTCACTTTATTCAAATTTCAAAATTTCTACTCACCGGCAACCTCTTAATAACCATTTGCGGATGCTGAAGTCCAAACGTCAGACTAATATCCCGACTCCACGCCCCCATCACATCATTATCCTTGACGTCATCATCTGTCAATTGTTCCGTTTGCTTCTCCAAAAGGACCATGAACTTTGTGAGTCCACACTCTTCCAGCGGCTTCTTCTCAGACTCTGCTTCTGATCCAGATGATGTCGTGGATTCAACAGGAGCCGGTTGTGATGCAACAGATGTGATACTGCTTTCAGAAGTCGATGGAGCAATTGAAGTGGTGGAAATTGATGGAGCAGGGGTGGGCGGGGTGTACTTTTGTTCCAAAAGAATTGGTTGTTGAGCCGACGTCGTTGGAACGTTGTGAGTGACTCCGTTGGTGGCGGATACGGTACACGTGTTGCCTGGCATTCGCTCGATTTTTGAGCGTTCCTCTCGGACGTGCTTGGGATTCATTCCTCCGTCGAGACAGTTGCGAAGACGACAAGCGCGACAGCGATTTCGGGATTCTGGAAATTGGGAGAGTTTAGGGGCTGGTAGAAGAAGGAAGGATCAGAAAATCGCAAAAGTGAACTGAAAATGAGCAGAGTTTGAAATAGTGAAAATTTTTTAGAAAGTTCGAAGTAAGTCCTTGAATTTTTTGAGGCATCAAAAGAGCTCTGATTTTTGAGCACATGGACTAAAGCGGGTTGCTAAGCTACTTCAGAACCTCAATTCATCAAAAAAAAGACTTCTCGAAAATTTTGGTGTTTTATATCCCTATGGAGAGCGCATTCTGTCTTCTGAATACAAAATGAAAATTCGAAATAATTTTTTTCGTAGTAGATTGTATCATTTTGTGTCTTTTGAAGAACAGTTTTTCAAAAGAATTAAGCGATCCGAAAATGAAGATTATCTATAGAAAATCTAAGGGAGCAAAGTTCTACGATAAAAAAAACCAGGTGGCTGTCGCCCCTCCGGGGCTCATCCACCTGGCCTTCGCTTACGTTAGGTGTTGAACTTTTGATTCCATTTTCAGAGCCTTCGGCTCTTTTTCTCAAAACTGGGAAACTTCGGTTCCATTTTCATAGCTATCGGCTCTTTTTCTTTAGCTGGGAACCTTCGATCATTTGTTTTTTTTTCTGAAAACTTGAAACCTTTGGCGTCTTATCTTTTTCCTGAATTTCATCCGTTAGAGCCCGTCTAGGTAGAATTTCCTATTTCGAAAGATTCGGATTATGATTTCAGCAGTAAAAAAGCAACGCGACGAAGTATGAGGCCTTTGAAATCAGAACATGGTCATTTTCGAACTTCAAACCCTGATAACATTGCTTCAAATTCAACTTTTTCAAAATTTTCTTTCATATTCTGTCTCCTAACGTCGAGACGAACAGAATGATATAAAATTCGACCCATCGATCTCTTTCCCTCTCGAATCTCAACCCAAACTTGGGTAATAGAACCGACGCCTCGTCTCGCGTCGGCGGAGGTGATGAAAGTAAGCAGCCGACATCAATCGAGGTCCGCGTCGGCCACTATACTTTGTGTGTGCGCTGCCTCTCTGCCGCCGCGCATGCGGAAAAGACTCTGCTTCTCTGTCGCTGCGCATGCGAAAATGAACCTAGTTGCTCAGAAAAAGTGCTCCGAAAGGCTTCAAAATTAGAATTTCGAAAAACAAAAATGTCGTGCATCATCCTCAGGTAATCAGGAACCAACGGTGAAAATCTCAAAAGAATCGGTTAATCTTGAAGCGAGTTATGGCTTGCAACACATTTTCCATACCGAAATTAGTACTGAAAATTCACGAAAAGAGCCGTAACTTGCTCCATTTTTGAGATATCAAAAATCAGAACATACGGGCATCAAGTAATAAAAATTTCTGATCTTTCTGTAAAATTTTCATCTAAATCCGTCCAGTTTGAGCTGAGTTACAGCTTGCAACACATAAACGAACATACAAAGTTTTCAAATGTTATTAGTAAAGATTTGGGGGAAGTTTTTGAAGATGTCACCAAAATTTTTCAGTTTCATGCTGCTTTGATATACAGTATCATAATATGATACTATTAAATTTCATTCGTTGGACATTTTTTTTATACAAATCGATAAAACTCGAGAAAATCGATTTTCTAGTCGCAATCATACATTTTTTCTATCCTATTTCAAAAAATTTCTAATTTTTCGCTGATTCGAATGCACCTAATATCGCTGCTCAAAACGTTGTAGAAATATTTTTATGAGCGATTTTTCACGTTGTCGCGCTTACCGCTGCCGACACATAAGCTACTGTCGCGCTCGCCGCTGCTGAAAGAAAATTTTCTACAGCGTTTTGAGCCGTTGAAATCAGCAAAAAAATTCTAAATTTTTTGAAATAGGTTAGAAAAAATAAGGATATAAATCGATTTTCTCGAGTATATCGATTTTTATGCAAAAACTGTGTTATTTTCGAACAATCATTTTAGAAAATAAAAAAAGTTACTGTAATCCTACTTCAAATTTTTAGTGTTTCGAAAAGTTGCCAATTCAAACACTTTTTGAAAGTTTTTCATTATATTGATTGATGCCGAATTTCTCGAGGTTTATCGACTTTTATGCAAAATAATATTATTTTTGTGAGTACTGGAATCGGGACGATTCAAAGGTTAAAAAATACTCACCATTGGTAATATCACACTGATTTTCAGCCGAGCACATGTAGACACGTCCCTCGAACACCGATCTCCGGAAAAATGCCTTGCATCCATGACAAGAGCTGGCTCCGTAGTGTACACGAATTGCCGAGTCGCTTCCACACCCAACGCAGCGTTCTCCCTGAAAGAATAATTTGGGTGAGAAGGCGGGAATTTGAATTTTTGAGATCTATTTTTGAAAATTTTGAAGCCCAGTCATTAAAGCCTTGCCTTAACTATCCCCACTGATGAGGGTGCTGACATGGGTGTCATTGGTGTGGATTCAGCCTCACTCCTTGGCGAGCTTTTCAATGGACTCTGGAGCAGAGGAATCGATTGATGAAGGCTCATTGGTGACTGATTATGCGATTGCATCGATGGGGGCGACGAGAAGAATGAAGCAGTGGAATGAGGTGGTCCCGTTGGCATCGGAGGATACGGATTGGGAGTTTGAGATTGATGGAAGAAACTCGTGGTGGACCACTCGTTTTTCATCTAGGTGGACATTGTTTAATTAATCGATTTGAGCGTGTAGACAGACAGAGAGAGAGTGCAAATATGGTGTAGAACAGTAGGAGGAGGTGAGGAATATTTGTATGTAGACAGAGAGAGTTTCAAACAAAAGAGGGTTGTTGAATGAATTGAGGACATTTGGGCAGATGAAGAAGAAGAAGAAACTGATAGAAATCTGCCCTTCGGAATATTCGAAAAGGTTTTTCACAAAAGAACATTGAAACGATTATATTTTCTTGAGAAATCCGAAAAAAAAGGAAACAGATAGAAGTGTGAACCTGATAATTTTTTGTAGAGAAAATCACGTAGCGATTGACAGAACGTTTTTGGTTTTTCTTCTGATCTTTTGTTATCAGAATCGAGGCGAGATATCAAAGAATCGATAGATCACAGGTTTTTTGTGTTCGTAAAAAAAATCGATGGTCTTTGCGAAAATTTGCAGCCTAATAATACGTTGTTTCTAAGGGTTTGAAGTTTGTGAGAGACGCAGACACTGTCTCGTTTCTCTGCGTCTCTACGACAGCGAGAGTGTCTGCATTCTCTGCGTCTCTCTTCTAGAAACTTCGAACGCTCATAACTCGCTTTAAAATGGTCCGTTTCGAGCGATATTAGGTGCATTCGAATCAGCGAAAAATTTTACATTGAAATTGGTATGAAAAATTGAGTTGAAAATCGTTTTTTAACGATTTTTATGAAAACATTTTATGAAAAAATATTGTTATTTCCGTAAATACTGAAGTTGGGATGATAATTTGAGAAAAAATACTGTAATCCTACTTTAAATTTTTTGCGTTTCAAAAAGTTGCCAAGTTAAACTCTTTTTGAAAGTTTTTGTTTCTCTTTTACACATTAGGCATTTTCTATTTATACGGTTTTTTTCTTATCAGTAAGCTAGATTTCTCAAAAATCAAACTGTGCCCAGGCTAATTTTGAATCCTTCTACTCCATCTTTTTTCACAAAACCGTACTAATAAAAATGTTGCAAACACTATAGAAACAACGATTCTACACACACACTTCACTGTACAAAAATAGGTCAAAAAGCAAGTCTCTCTCTCTCTATCTAGTCTATACCATCTTCTTCGGAGCTGACAAAAGGTCAAAAAGAAGAAGAAGAAGAGCTTATGTTGTTCTCAAATTTCGGGGCTCTCTTTCTCTTCCCGGCAAACAAAACGTAATTCGAGGCGGCGACGAATAAGATGAAGACGACGGGAAGGAAGCTTCGGTGTGCAAAAAGGACCCAATGGATTCAGGAAAATGTGTAGTTTCATCCTGACCCAACAAACACTCTATTCTTCACCTAAGATTATTCCCGAAAAGGACACAAAAAGAGCGACACCTGAAGTATGGAGGGGGGTACGTCCTTGCATATACGTACTTATTTGCCGAGGATGTTTTGTGAAAAGAAAAACGGAGTTGAGAGTATGTATGCGCATATGATGATGATGATGAAAAAGAAGGCGAGGAAATGTTGCAAGAATAGAAAAAGAAATACACAAATTGGAAGGAAGAAGAAAAAGAAATAGAAAATACTATGGAAAAGGTGGAAAAGCTTTAGAGGGCTTAGAGGACTGGGGACTCTAGTCTTGTCTAATGAGGAAGTGAGAGCATGGCAACCGGAAGAAGACGTATATTTTGGTTTCCATGAACCTTTGGCTCTGAAATGTAATTGGGCGGGAATTCTAGACAAAATTATAGGGGCAATGTGATTTCCATATAGGCGAAAAGGAAAAAGAGCCAAATGTGGATATATGCTAATCCAGGGGTTATCAAAGGAGCAATGGGGTTTTTTGCTTATTCTGAATGGAAGTAAAAAAAGAGAGATTTATTTGGCGAGGAGTTGAAGCAGGAACTTTAATTTTATGCCAGCTGAGCTACGAGGTTCAGTTTCAGGTCTTGTGTGCCCATTTACAACTATGAAAAATGACAAAATTAGAGCCAAAGTAAAGCCATTTTAGCTTTCCCTGGAACACTTTGGTATACGGGGAACCAGAAATTAAAAATATGCTTGACAAAAAAAGCTACAATTTGAGCCTAAAACCAAGTCACTAGGACGTCTGGGAGCCGAGATACAACGCTTCAAAGATTTTGATGCAAAAAGAGTGTGGTGAATAGAGAGACGCAGACGACGAGATCGTTCTCGCTGTCTGCGTCTCTGGCCCTTCAAACTTTGAGCGGTCGTATCTCGGCTCGTAGGTGAGCTAGAGATTTCGTATTTTTTGCAAAATGTATGGTTTTTTGAGTAGAATTTAAATTTATGTGGTCTTGGGGTTGGTTGGAAAGTTCTGGAGTGAAAAGAAGTTGAGATATTGCTGTCGAAAGTTTACTGTGATAATCTATAAACATAGCTACAATTGAGCCTAAGGCCAAGTCCCCAAAAGAATTTGGCCGCGCCAAAAATCGAACCCGCAACTAATGCGCGTCAGCCCAACGCGCAACCGGCTGCGCCACACGTGTAACTTCAATGCTGATGGTGGAGGGCGTATATGAAATGGGAACGCGCCAATAATCTTCGATTTTTGTTTCACCAAAGTGACCATCTCATGATGTCACAGTCATTAGGCACCTCTCAAAATTTGGATAACAAAATCAACGTGTTTACACAAATACACTAGGTATTCTAAAATCACATTATTAGTTTCAGAATAGCCCCCCCCCCCTTAGTTAGTCATATAATGTTTCGTGAGATTCTTGGACTTTGTACCAGGTTGAAATATTCAGACGTCGTCTATTGAAAATCGCAGGTGAATTCTAAGTGTCATGAAAGAGGAAGAAGAAATAATTTCGAAACTGATCTACTTTGTTTCAGTCTCGGTCAAAAAAGGTATCGCTTTAAAAGGTATCAATTGACGCGACGAAAAATGAGAAAAAGAGAAAAAGACCATGCAACTTAAAAAGAACAAGAAAACCGGTTTTCAGGTAGTTTTGATTGTGTTTTAATTCTCCAAAAAAGATTGAGAGACTGATAGACAGAGACAAAAAAAAGAATCAGACATTATTCAAAAGAGGTGTTCTTTTTCTGGAAAAGTGGGTATTATCTGTGTTTTTGTTTTTTTTTCGCTATTTTTTGTGCAAGTTTATTTGAATGAAATCAAAAATTCCAAATCACGGATTGAAAACATTTTCAGCTGTCACGAAACCTTAAAAAGCATAATTTGTGCTTTAGTCGCATGGCTCAAATTCTACAAAAAAGAAACAACTCAACATTTCAAAAATTTCGAAACTATCTGTCAAGTTTTGAATGTTCTAGGCCCTCTGGGAGTCGAGTTATGTCCTTTTGGTTTTTCGAAACAAAATAGTGTGTGAAAGTGAGAGGTGCAGGCGACGAGAGCGCTCTTGTCGTCTGCGCTCTCTCACTTTTGCACTGTAACTTTGAATCGCTATATCTCGGCTCATAGGCGGCCTAGGAAGTCGGTCTTTCGCCAAATTTAAGTATGCATCAAAACACATTCAGAACTACACTCTATGCACTTGAAAAAGTTTCCCTTAAAGCATTAAAAACCAAAATATCTGGAAGTAGAAGAGGCGGCACTTGTCAGCATCACCGTAATAGAATACTCTTGAAAAAAAGGGCGTCGTCTACCACTTCTATGTGTTTTTTTCGCACGCTTTCAAAACTCTCAAGGATGTGACGTAGACTTTTCTCCGCGCGCGCGGGGGCCTTTGCAACATCTGTAGTTTTGCATTCTTTTCGGGTTTCTTTTTTCAAACTCGAGACCAAACTCTTTTTTCTTTTCTCAAGCTTCTTTTTCGGGAAGAAAAGTGGGTGGTCTTTACTCTCTTTTTTCGCGCCCCTTATTTGTCCTTTTCCAATCATTCCCTCATATGTTTATATGGGAAAAGGGGTTATACATTTCTAACAAGAAACATTTTGTGCTCCATACAAAAAGAGCATAGACGGAGGAAATGGAATATATGAACTTTGGAAGAGAATCAGATGGAAAAGGGAAAGAGAGATATTTGTCTTCATTTGAAAAGAAACGGGAGCACAGAAAGCGGTCTGAGCAAACTAAAAGAGACCCCTTTTTCCTCTATAACACAATGCACAAACACAAATGAAAATGAGAGAAAATGAGCGAAACACGTGGAACTTCTGGATAATAAATGTTTTTTGAGTCTATCAGCAGACTTGATCCCTTTGATCCAATCTAGACTAGCATTTGATTTTTGTTCGATCAAAATAACATCAAAAATTTTTAACAGGGATCTAATAGGATTGTGAGAACTAGAGAAGGGGATTATAGAAAATGGGTATAAATTTTTTATATAATTTTTTTCGGTTTCGAAAATCTGTAAAGTTCAAAGAAAAGATTGAAGTTTCAATGCGTCATATTTGAGCCATTTTAAAATTCCTATTCTAGCTTTGTAAATAAGGAAAGTGGCGAGATAGCGTAGGAAACAGAGAGACGCAGACGACGAGACACTCTCACTGTCTGCGTCTCTCCTCTCCTCCACTTTTTGTTGTTAAAAACGTGAAGTTCGATTCGATTATCGCATTTTAGAAGGTCTAGGTAATCCAATCTTCGTAAAAAAATGAGGCAAAATAGCATAGGAAACCGAGAGACGCAGACGACGAGACACTCTCGCTGTCTGCGTCTCCCTCTCCCCCTTCTCTCTCTCTCTCCCTTCGCGCGCACACTTATCAAGAAAATGTCAGCACGTGCTCACTAGACTAGAATGTACTCATTCTGACCTTTAATCCTCAAGTTCCGACAAACAATACAAATTTACATGATTTGCAGTCCCAGGGCTCCAAGGATTTGATGACAACACAAAAATTTTTTTCGCTAAAAAAGTGGAAAAGTGCAGATACGAAGAGAGACCGAAAAATGATCATAGATAGACGAAAAGAGCGAGAAAAAGGTGCCTTCTCTTCTCTTTTTCTTCTTCTCTTTCTCTCCTGAAGAGCGTGTAACACCGAAGAGAATAGGCGGGTTGAAACAGGGAGAGAGAGAGAGACGGAGACAAGAAACAAGCATGATTAGAGAGTATGAGACAACGAGAGAGCGAGAGAGAAATCAGCAAAAAAAGTGAGTGGACTCTAAAGAGGTTTTCCGTTAGAGAGAGGCAGAGTCGACCCGAAAGTTTACATGTTGCGTATTTCACAGAGAGAGAGTGCAGACACTTTTTACTGAACTCTGATGCTGTTATCATAGTGAAGAAATAGATCCCGATGGTCTCGAAGGGAACATTTGTTTGATTTTTTTGGGATGTTTGCGGTGGCGATTAACCCAGATGATAGGGAGGATCACAAACGGGGCATCCGAGGAAAAAAAATGTTTCGGTTTCGTCTGTAGTGTATGTGAGGGGGTAATTGGGTAAGGATAATCGTGCTTTTTCTACGTACGAGTAACTAAAGGTTCGAAATTTTAGAAGTGAGTTCGAAAAATTCTGTTTCACATTGACTACTTAATAAATTGGAAGGCTGTTTGTTCAGCGGGTACTCTTGTTCGACTAATCTAAATTTCAATTTAAGTTTCATTATTTTCAGACTTGGCCAATTGGGCCGACCCGGTCGGCCCGGGTAGGGAAACATAGAGAAAATTTTCGAAAATGTTGTAATTGTTCGCTGTTAAAATCACACAAAACATTCAATCACCAAAAAATAGATTGTTGCAAAAATTGACACCAAAATTTTTGACTCCAGAAATCCGGGCCGACAGAATTTCTGATTTTGACTCTGTCCGGCCCGTGGCATGTCTGAGTAAGAATAATTTTGTTGAATAACAAGATGATAATAAATAAGCAAAAACTTGGATTAAGATCAGCGGACCTTGAAGCGGTAGAAGTTACAGTAGGAAATTTTCAAAGTTTTGGCTCAAGAATTTTTCACTTTAAAATGCGCCACTGGTGCGACAATAAATTAGAGGCTTTAACTGTGCCATCGATCTGACTTTGAGTTCAAAAAATTATGTTTCACATTGGCTACTCAATAAAATAAAAGTATCTTTGTTTAGTGTGTTAATTTTGAGTTTGGCGTTGTGCTATATCTTATGTTCTGAACTTTCACCTTTCCGAACACCTCTTTCCGGTTAGAAATTCTCAAAACGAATGAAGCTGGTGTAAATTGGGTCAGAGAAGTGTGTTTGGCGCTCAAAAATTGGCAGGAAATTAGCAACACACTCGAAACACCGGAGGCATTCATACAAACATGCGTACGAAATCGGGATGCGAGAAAGATTTCATGGATGAATTGAGGAAATGGACATAATGAGTGGACTATTTGGGTAGAAGAAGGACACACTGTTTTCCGGTAGAAAAAGAGAGAATGATGATGGATGGGAATAAAGTTATTGATGTTTTTCACGGGGATGTATTTTATTGAATTTTGGATCTCTGTAACAACATGTTGAATGTTTGGATCAAAAGAACCAGGAAGGAGATCAATTCGATTACGTAGGGACTAGAATCATAACAAAATCAAGCTACAATTGGGAAGTTTTTATGAAAAAAAAGAGTCCATATTCAAGAATTTTTACAAAACATATTTTTTTGAAAAATTTTATGATTCTGCTAAAAAATGTCGGCATATCAGAATCACAGAATCTGGTAGATAATTCATATGGGAACAAGGAAACTGATAATTAAAAAATGTGAGATCTGATCAAAATTTTAGGACTTTGGATTTATAACAGCCTCAATTCAGTTTTCTAGCAATAAGCGAGTTTGTATTGAAGCCTAAAACAATTACAGAATTTTGAGCACTTCTTGAAAAAGTTATAATTTTTGTCTAAAAAGAGGCATTTTAGAAAACTTGATTAAAAGTTTTCCTGAAACTTTGGTCTTAGACTAAAATGACAATAAAAAGCCCAAATCTGCAACGAAAACTAGCTAAAAATTCACGAAACTCGAGATATGAACCCTCAAAGTTTCAGCCAACACTAAAATCGTGGTACTTCAAGGGCACAGATCACCGCTTAAAATCACTTTCAGAATGTATAATTTTTTGTTTTGGACTCAGAATTTGCTAATTAACAATATCCAAAACTTTTTGGACAAAAAATTTGAGCCAAAATTTTGTACTTTTTCTTCAAACTATCCGCACCTACTAAACAAAGAGTCTTCAGATTTTTAAAAGTGGCCAATGTGAAACAGAATTTTTCGAACTCACTGCCAGATCAATGACACAGTTTGTTTATACACGTTCCGCAGTCGGTTTTGAGAAAGACATTTTTAAGCCAAAACTTTGACATTTTTTTACTAGTTTTCCTAACTTCCACCATTTCAAGGACCGCTGATGTTGATTCAACTTTTTGCTAATTTATTAAGATAATGTTACAAGTTACTACTGTATTTCCAAAATCTAGTTTCCTTGAACCAGAAACTTCTCATACATGAACTTATTAGCTCGCTCTCTGATCCCATTTCCACTCCACTGAACCCCTTGCTCCCTTTTTTTCCAAAAAAACTTTTACACATGTTTTTTGCTCCCTATAATGTGCAAATAGATTATTGTGAAAACCACGTGAACCAAATTTCTCTGATTGACTTCGATCCGAACTGTGTCGGAGTTTCCGGTTGGCATTTTGTTTTATTGATACTGATCATTGTGGAAAAAATCGAGAGCGATCAAATGCTTGCCCGTATTTGGAAAAATTGTTGTTACATTGATGCAACAGTAATATCACGAAGAACAAAGATCGGGCACAAAATGACTCACTACCTCGGCTCAATGTACCGGAAACTTATTCCAATATCTAGGCTCCAACAAACCATAAAATCTGATATCAAAGTTTTGCAGGTTGGCAAAGATCACAAAATTAAAATGTCACTTTGGAATTCACATGTAGGAAAACAGGCGAAAATTCGAGAAGAATCAGAATAGAGGGAGCAGGGACGTCATTGCTCTTTCATTCTTTTCAACCTTTGCATGGTCGGGGAGCGTTAAATCATTCCACATTTTGGTTGCAGAGAAAGAGAGAAAGGGAGAGAGAGAGAAATTGAATTGTTTGATAAAAATGGAAAAAAAAATCAAAAAGAGAAATTGATCGAGAAGCATCAAAGTATCACAGGTTCACATGTGATAAGTTTTTGGGAAAAGGAAAGGTGATAATATGGAATTTCAAATATGAAAATGGTATCCTTACGATATTTCATCGAGCTCATAGTAGGCAGCATAATAAAATAAAACATTTTGGGTTTCAAGAAGGACAGAAATCAGAAGATATTAATACTCAAGACAATGTCTTTCAACAAAATTGAAGTAGGACTACAGTAATTTTCTCTTTGTACTGATTCGAACACGCCTAATATCACTGCACAAAACCCTGTAGACAAATGTTTAGCCAATTTTTTGTCACCAGTGGCGAGCGCGACAGCAGATTGTAAGTCGGTAGCTGCGTGCGCGACAATGTGAAAATTTGTTCATAAATTTTTTTCTATAGCGTTTTGAGCAGCAATATTAGGTGCATTCGAATCAGCGAAAAATTCTACATTTTTTGAAATAGATTAGAAAACATGTATTTAAATTCGATTTTCTCGAGTTTTAACGATTTTTATGAATAAAAAAAGTTATTTTCGTAAACACTGAAATTGCGACGATCATTAGACCATAAGTACAAATAAAAAATGACTGAAATCATACCTCAGAAAAATTTTTGTGTTTCAAGAAGGACACAAGATTAGATACTGATATCAAAGACAATACAGCTCCGACTTCCGACGTCAATATATTGAAAAAATTCTTTCCCAATATGAGCATCGTACATGATTTTTGTCTCCCATCACAGCTGAACAATCAAAACTTTGCAATAAATGTTCTTGATTTTTCCAATGCTTCAAATGACTGGGCTTTCAATTTTTTTACAGTTTCAATTTTCTTGTAAATTTTGAGCACACATCTAATCAATATTGGAAAGGTTGCTACCGGTGCTTCAAAAGTAGAAAAAAAACTAACCTTAATCGCAATTGGTGGTGAATTCCTTGCTGCAGCAGTCGTTGTTGTGTTCGCTATAATCGGAAGTGGATTTTCTTGCTTCACGACCAAGAAATTGAATGGAGACTGAGCCTGGACTGCTGCTTGTACTTGAGCCTGCGCCTGAGCTTGCGCTTGTTGCTCTTGATTCAACTTATGAGCAGCTAGTACAGTATCCATGAGAATACTTGTAGTTGTTGATGTGCTTGGGAAGTTTAAAAACATCGGAAGAGTTGGTGGCGATGCGGATGTTGTGATTGGAATTGGAGACGTTGAGACTGCGGTGATCAAGTCAGATGGTGATGGAATAATTGGGAGTGTGGATGAAGGGGACGATTGTTGTTGTTGAAGAGCAGCCGTCACGAATCCAGTCACAGGAAACAGTGACGCCTGCGGAGGCGTACTAAAGAACTCCATGACTAGTGAAGACGTCGTTTTGGCGGGTGGAGACGAGATGGTTTATCTGAAAGTATATTTTAGTCATATGTGTATAGAGAGAAAGAAACGATGATAATAGTAGAAGAGATGATAAGAGAGAGAGAAAGAAGAAGAGCACAAACTCAAACAAGAGTGTACATATAAATGTATAAAAAGATGCATAAACGGGTGGAGCAGTTTTGGAGGGAAAAAGATAATTACGGGAAATTTTACTGTTACAGAAGTGTGGTGAATTTTGGTGAATTTCACTCAAATTACTGGGCATAGCAACTACGCCTGAAATTTGAAAAGTCTAGAAAAAACCGTTGCTATCGAAAAGTTTTTAAAAACAATTTCAGAGATTTACAAGTTTTAAAAAAATTCAGTTTCAAGATGCCGAGAAATTTAGAAAGTTAATGTCAATTTCAGTGGGTAATCGAATCTTAAAGGTGGCGGGACAGCAGTTTCCGGGGGAAATTCCCGGGGAAAATCGTGCATTTTTGCGTGAGCATGTCAGTTGTGGAGTAGGCGTACAATACATCAAACGTTACGACTTTTCTTATTTGAAGCCTGTTTTTCGACGGAAATCAACCAAAATAAGGCAGTTGGTATATCAGAAATTGCTTACACTATCTATAGCTTCAGTTCACAGGAGTTTCAGAAAAATTCAATTTTTGCTGTCCCACCACCTTTAAATTTCGTATAGGGTACCAAAACTTAAAAACCTTAAAGGTGGTCGGATAGCAGTTTTTTGGAAAAATTGCGGGGGAATTCTGTGCATTTTTGCGTGAGCTTGTCAGTTGTAGTGTCTGCGTACCATACGTCAAACCTTACGACAGTTCATATTTTATGCTTGTTTTTGAACTGAAATCCACTAAAATAGAGCAGTTGGCATATCAGAATCCGCTTACACTATCTGTAGCGTCAGTTCACAGTAGTTTCAGGAAATTACTATTTCGCTGTCACACTACCTTTACAAAAGGGTTGTAATAATTTTTGTAATAAAAATTTTAAAATTTGAAAAAAAAATCGGTTTCAAAATGTCGCCATATTTTACTGGTTCATCTAAATTTTAGTGTTTGGAAATAATCCATTAAAATGAATTCGAAATAATTAGAACATCAAAAACTTTTCCGGTTTCAAAAAGTTCATAATCTCCTTCAAATTACTTAATTAAGACACATTATCTGAGAGACTCGACTACTGACCTACTACCAGTATGCACACAAAAAAAAGTGACCATCTTCGAAACGGTTTATATTGAACATAGTGATAGTACTGAATGTCCAAAATACAACAATCCAGTTTTCAGCCAAATCGGTCCCTTGTAGGCTGAACTAGGGTTAAAAAACTGAAAAAATGAAAATTTTTTCCTGATTGAGATAATGATGAAATCTTTTTTACAATCAATTGCTGACATGTTTTTGAGCATTTTTTGTGTTTAAACTTATTTTCTATCTTTCCTCTCTTATATTGAAAATTTTGAACAAATCTGAATTTTAGGTACTTTTTTTCAAAAAATGAATCATTCTAGCTCAGGGACCCTATTGGACAATAAATTTTATTGCAGATTCAAAATCTGCGTTTGATTTTACATAAGATACACCTAGTGGGGTTTCCCATTTCTTTCTCCGAAGTTCGGTTTTTGGCTGAAATAGTTGAAATTTCGAAAATTTTCATGGGGTCCCCCCTTATGAAAAAATCGAAAATTTTCAAATCGCTCCAAATTGGTGAGAGAGGTTTCACTAAACATTAGAAAGTCAACATGAAAAGCGATTCGACAGTATTCACATTCTAGCCAAGTTTCAGTTATTTGAATATTGCTATAAAGGAGGTGGCCCCATAGCGCTGGAAACAGGTATGCATGTCCCTAGATGTTTAAAATATGTTTTTCAATGCTCACGAAACCTCTCACATCAATTTGGAGCGATTTGAAAATTTTCGATTTTTTCATAAGGGGGGACCCCATGAAAATTTTCGAAATTTCAACTATTTCAGCCAAAAACCGAACTTCGGAGAAAGAAATGGGAAACCCCACTAGGTGTATCTTATGTAAAATCAAACGCAGATTTTGAATCTGCAATAAAATTTATTGTCCAATAGGGTCCCTGAGCTAGAATGATTCATTTTTTGAAAAAAAGTACCTAAAATTCAGATTTGTTCAAAATTTTCAATATAAGAGAGGAGAGATAGAAAATAAGTTTGAACACAAAAAATGCTCAAAAACATGTCAGCAATTGATTGTAAAAAAGATTTCATCATTATCTCAATCAGGAAAAAATTTTCATTTTTTCAGTTTTTTGACCCTAGTTCAGCCCACCAGGGACCGATCTGGCTGAAAACTGGATTGTTGTATTTTGAACATTCAGTACTATCACCATGCTCAATATGAACCGTTTCGAAGATGGCAACTTTTTTTTGTGTGCATACTGTTGGTTGACTGTCTCAGATAATGCGTCTTAAATGCTGCAGAGGGGTGAAAACATTCATTTTTCATTAAAATTCTAAAACTCAGTAAAAATTTTAAAAACCATCCTATCAACTATAAAAAATTCAAGTAACACAATTCCCATGTTTCTCTTCAGCTTATAAATTATTCATAAAACATCGGTTTTTCGAAAAAATGGCTCTGTTCACTGTGAGATTCATGATCAATGGAACAGAAAATTGATATCGATGTTTCAAATTTTGATTCTGAAATCTAGAAAACGTTTCAAAAGTTACACCAAATTTCTTAAATCTTTATGAAATTGTCTGAAGAAGAATTTCACAAATTTTCGAAAAAGGTGGAGCAAACTTGCCTTATCGGACGGTACGAAAAATACAACGACACACGAAAAAACAGGCATCAAAAAACGAAAAAAAAAACGATGATGTTTCAGTGCTCTTTTTTCTGTTTGTATCCCCATCATTCATGAGCAACGAAAAACGAAAAGAGCAGAGTGGGTCGGCGAGAAATCAGAACAATCAACTTTCCAGTTTCTTCTCTTTCGGAGAGTAAATATTAGAAAAAGTTTTGATGGTAAGAAAGAAAAAACTGACACCTCTGTTACTTTGATGCGTTATTCTTTTCTGGAAGTGATGTTTCTGGGACAAATCAGAAGGCTTCGACGGATTTACAAGGGAAATAGAAGACATTTCGGAAGCAGAAGATGGAGATGAAGATCAAGAAGAAGGGATGGGGAAGAAGAGGCGGGAAAGGGACAAACAGGAGTACGGTATTTCTGATATTGATCTTTTAGAAGAAGGGATCGGAAGAAGAAAAATAAGAAGGATATCGGATGGAGAAGCTGGAATTATGAGAAATAATCAGATGGAAGAATCAGAAAGAACACGGACGGGAAAGCATTAGAGATCAAGAAAAACCGTTACTGAAATGTTAGAAAATTTGATAGTTAAAAACCTTATGATTCTGGTGTCTCAAACTGACTAATTAAAAACAGATTCGGAATATTTTCAGATTCCAAAATCTTCTAGAAACATCAGTATCCAAGATTTTCAGATTTTAAAGTTCTAAATTTCAAATCAATCCTCAAAACTAATAATTTTCAAGATTACCTGAATCTAAAATTTCGAAATCCAATTTTCAAAAGAAGATTTAGATTTCAGATTCTGAAGTTCCAAACTCGATAGAAATAAAATAAAAACATCCAAAGCTTTTATATTCCTCATGTTTTTTTGGATTGCGTCCTAAATACGGAACACAAAAATCTAGATTCGAAAAATCGAAATTCGAAGCATATCGGGAAATCTCGAACCGTCTTTAGCCCGATTCATCACTTTTTCTCAAAAATCATCACAAATTTCGGCAACTCATTCAAATGTGAATAACTTTTTTCAGGGGGTTCAGGTAAAAATACGGTCAACAGAAAAAATGTTCCTTATTAAAAAAGCTATCGATTGGTTCAAAAATCGTCGAATTTCATCAAAAATTAGCAAAGTTACGCCTTGTGTTGTCAAAAAGTTACTGATTTCGGCAATTTCGGAAACTCAAAACGTAACTCTGTTAATTTTTGATGAAATTTGACTTTTTTAACCAATCGATAGATTTTTTAATAAGAAACATTTTTTATAACATTTTTTACGCCTTGTGATATCTGAAACCTCCTGAACTTACTAAAAGCTGACAAAAATGAAAAATGACGCCGCTACAAAATTCAAGATTTCGAAACATGATGATTTTTGTTTCCCAACTGCAACTTTGAATCTCTCTTGCAAATAAAAAATCAGATCTTGACATAGTCAGATAACATTCAAACTAGTATAAACGGTTCAAGATTCCGAAATTCCGGATTTCCGAAGACTAGAGTGTGTTTCCAAGAGGGGGAAATCAGACGATGGAAGGATTGGAAGATCCGAGAGAAGGAATCTGAAGAAATGCCTCTCGCAGGGAAAGATCTAGAATAGATAATCGTTGTCTACGATCTGGCGGAGGTCAGTGGCTACGAATTCGAATTCAAGTTTCAAAAATCTAGAAGAATTTGATTAGGAGCTATTTGGCTAGAAGTAGACGAGCTCATCTGAACTGAAAACCGGATATCTACTTTTTTTAAACTGAAAAAAACCTTGATAATCTTAAATTTGGCAACCTTAATAATATTCAATTGTGTTACTCTCTCCCTAACTTAAGATACTGAAACTGTAACAACAAAATTCCCAGAAAACTGGAAATCCTTGTTTTCTGCTTCCAACTTCCGAATAACAAGATCTCCAGAGAATCTACAATGCTTGTTTTGATGAGTTGAGATTCCGAAGAAGATCGTCTATCTACTCCCCCTCATCTTGGATTGTTTTCATCCATCGCAACACAAGAATTGTTTCGTATTCCGAAGATCATAGGTGTAGGTGTGTGATCTTCGGTGAGAGTGGATATGGAGTGCTGAAATTCGAGATGGATTGAATTTATAATTGAAGACAATTTGTGAGAGATCAATTGAAAGAAACTAGGAAACTTCAACATTTGGGGGTTTGAAATGAGGGTTTAGAGACGGATAGCGTTGAAGTCAGAGATCGGTTTATGATAGTTTCATGAAATTTTAAAATAAATTGGAAACAGGGAAATAAAGAAGTCCCGAGATATTGAATTTGTGAAAAATCGGTTTTCAAAATGGGGGTTTTTTGCTTCGAATTTGCACGGTGTAGTAAAAAATACGGAAGTAACGTATTGAAGTGCACATATTGAAACGGAGAATCGGATCTGCGGCATTTCGAAAATGTGACGTTTCGCAGGTGCGACGTTTCGAAAGTGCAACGTTTCGAAAGCAAGAACTGCAAACCATTCTGGGGAAAACATTTATCACTACAGTGCAGCATTGCAGCATAGGTCAAAAGATGAACTAAACACTAGAAAAAACACAAAATAATATCAAAGTTTTGATACGTAAAAAATTGTAAGAAATCTTCGGCTATTTTCTGAATCAAAATTTTTAGGACCGGGAAACGGAAAAACACTGAGTTTTAGGACAAAATCTGAAACATATAGAGATTACGATACAGGAAAATTTTTATGAAAACTTATATTTTTCTCTGATTTTCAAAAAGCAACTCATGTTTATCAGCCAACTCCTATCTGAACCTAATAATCGACCATCGGATGGTCATTCCGAGAAAAGGTAAAATTTTCAACATGATGGCCTAGTGAGCGATAGATGATCGACTAGATCATATTTGCAAGATCGGGGTTCCGAAATAATTATGGATTTTCGGGGGGAAAATATCAGGAAGAAAACAGAGAAGGAATTGAATTGATGTTTCACTGTTCAGGGAAGTTTAAAATAGTAGAAGGAATTTTTATTCGTTAATTTATGTTGAACCGAGAACAGAAAATAATAGTTTCAGACAGAAATTATTCTAATACGTTTTTTGACTCCTTTCAAGATCTTTACTAATTCTGATCTAACTCTTCTAACAATAATGAAGAAACTGTAAAATTTGCACTTCGAAAAAATATTTCTGAATTCGCAAAATGGATCATAAAATCTGATTTGAAACAAATTTTGTGAGTCAACTTTTGACGATGATCCTAATAAGACTAATTTCAATCCGTTTGAATTTCTAGAATGTGCTCATGATTTTACGGTATTTCGAAAGAGTACAATCTAGTCTAAAAAACCTGGCCATGTTTTGATATTTTTGCAGATTTTATCTCAAATCTCCGAAAACCGTACCAGGAGACCTCCTCAGACTTCCTCATACATCTAGCCCATAAAGTTCGAAAATAAATGCACTTTCCGACAGAAAATCACTGTCTACGATCTTTTGAGGGAACGGTTTTTTCTTCTTTTTTTCTTTCAGAAGACGTTAGTGTTCCGATGATTTCAGAAGATAGAAAATCCGAAGATGAGAGGATGACGTGAGCGATTGATTTCTAATGAAATATTTCAAAATTTTGAAATTGAGCACTTTCTTATGTCATTATTCTCTAATTTGGTGTGTTTTTGTGCGACAATTCATAACTCAGTATCAAAATTGAATTCCGGTTTTTCTGTGCACCACGAGTCTTCTCCATTTTTGCAACAATTTTCCTAATCGAAAGATCAGAGACAAAACGATCGTCAGTACTTTCTGTGACACGAATGTTCACGTGAACAAAATGATACAGCAAATTTTCTGGTTTGTTTCATACACACAGACACTGATCAATGGTTCACTCCAATGAAACCATTGGAGGGAAAAAAGAAAGAGAGGGAATCGTACATATATTGATACATGAATCGTGGTCTTATCATCATTTGATTTAGACTTGATCATTGAGACGGAAAATGGGCGGAGCTAAAAGTTTTGGGGGGAATGACTATTTGGTATGGAAATTCCAGTCTCACGCAAATCAAAAGAAGTTGAAAAAGTTGGGAACTTGTAGAATGTGAGAAACAGCAAAAAAACAGTGGCAATGTGATTATTTTTTGTAGAGGAGATAAGATAAGAAGTTGAACCCGTGTTTGGATAGATCGCCGGTACTTTGGTTCCAAAAATTTTGTGTTTTAAAATGGGGATTTGTAGAGGGAGTTTTGGTGAATGAGATAATATAGATAAGACTAGGAGATTAGTCTAGGAAAATATTAAAACAGTCAGAAATCGGGTTAGCTTAAAAATATATGTGTTCGTTAAAAAAACGAGTTTCAGAAAAAGATATCAAGATTTTCAGTTTCAAACAGTTTTTAAATTGTTCTTTCTTTTTTAATAAAGTAATTTTGTGTGTTCAAAAAGTTTTGAAGGGGTAAGACATTTCGCAAGATGGGGCCAGAATGGGGGCTCACAGGTTCGAGCCTACCTAAGGTATAGTTTGGCGAAATTTGAGCAAAAACTAGTTTCGAGCAGTCTTACCAGAGTCGGAATCAATTAAACCAATAAAAACAGGATTTTCTGTAAATGAGCTTTTCAGACAAAGATAGTAAGTTTTACAGTTTCATAAATTTTATAAATTTTACTTAGTTTTTCATAAAGTGATCGGGGTATGATGAAGAGAGGAATAAAAATACGATCTTGAACTAAAAACTTGCGAAATCAAAAATAGAAAAATCCTGCTTTGAAAGTTTCCGGACAACAGTTTTCGGGAAAAATCGCGATGAAATTCTGTGCATTTTTGCGTGAGCGTGTCTGTTTGCGTACCATGCGTCAAACTTTACGACACTTCATATTTTAGGCCTGTTTTCGGACGGAAATCGACCAAAATGGAACAGTTGGCATATCAAAAATTTCTTACAATATCTATAGCTTCAGTTCACAGAAGTTTCAGAAAAATTAAAATTTTGCCGCCAATCGGATAACGGTTAATCGAGGTGAAGTTTTTTCTCAAACCCAGTACTTGAAACAGTCAACTTTCGTCAATTTCTGAGTTTAAAATTTTCCCGAAAATCACTGTATCAAACACTCTATTTTCGGATAGTCGGAAAAACTGTATCGCTATAAGAAACAGTTGGTATGTCAGAATCCACTTACACTATCTGTTACAGAAGTTTCAGAAAGGTTCAAATTTTGCTGTTCCACCAGCTTTAAAACAGCAGTTCCAGTATATGAATACCGTTCTTTTCGAGATATCACAAGCTTTAAAGTCACCTCAAAAAATTTGTACGCTAATGCCAAGTTTCAGAAAAGGATTTTAAGCTTTACAGTTTCAAAAAGTTTGTAAATTTTCCTTAGTTTTTCAAAAAGTGATACATGTTAGACAAAGCGAAATACGATCTTGACTTAAAAACTTGCGAACTCAAAAATTGAAAAGCCTACAGTTACCCTCCAACTGTATTAAAAATAATTTTAAAAGTTCCTCAAGAGTAAACCAATATACGAAAAAACTCGAAAATCTTCCATAAATCCGGGCCATATGAAAAAGAATGGACAGAAATACAGGAATAAATATACGCAAATTTCCATACCTCTTTCTTCTTCGTCTCATAAAGTGAGTGTATATAAGAAACGTAGGAGAATGGGAGGAGTGAGAAACGATGAGTGCGTGTGATAACAGGCAAAGGAACTGTAGAAAAGGGAGATGCAACATACATAAGGCCGAAAGATGAACCGAAAGATGGACGGAAGATTTAGAGAAGAAAGAAATATATGGGGAAAGTGTTCATTGGTCTGAAGCCAGAGGACCTCTTAATCGAACCGCGTGGTTCTAATGCCACGTCATTGATCTATGGAATTCAGAATCAGAAGAAGAAGTATCTGTTGTTGTTTCGTAATTAAAGAAAATTGATCGTGTTGGTCTGTGCGAACATTGTTGCCGTTTTCGGGTTATCTCCGTATGATTAAGAAGTGATAGAGATACTGATAGAAGTTCTTGAGGAACAGGTGGAGGAAGAAAGAGTGTAGTTCGATATTGGAAAATGATACGGAAGGAATGAGTAATTGAAAGACAAATGTACTGAGGAAGGAGAGATAAGGGAAGGGTAGTTGAGAAGGAAGTAAAGTTGCTCCATGGAAAATCGACAATGGAATTGGCATTTGAGATAGAACTAATTCTAGACTTCGGACGTTTTCTGTTACGAAGAAAATTTCGAGAGTCCGGTCCCAGGAACCGCGGCACGGAGGGACTGTAGCCACAACACCATCCCTAAGGACTCCAATGCTGACCCGAGTACACTGATGCAACGACCTGGTAAACCACTGGTGGCTCTGGACTGCATCGTACGACAACGAATTTGGTTCAGGAAAAAGATAAGTTTTGGCTGTGATTGTGATGAAGAAGGAGGTGCGAGCTGGAATTTCACAAAACCGAGAAGATTGGAGATAAGGAGCCTGCTTCAAGTTGCGTCGATCGTTGCTTATCAAAAGAGTCGCTATATGGAGGCCACGTGGATTGATTTTGGAAAAAAAGATAGTGTGGATGTCCTGGTTAAAAGAAAAGACGTGGAAGTCGGAAAATGGCAGGAAGTCCGGATGGCACCAGCAAGAAAAGGAAGACACAAGTATTGAACTTAGCTCTTGCCATTCTTTGAAACTGGATAAATCTAATCTAATCTAATCTAATCACCTTCTATGAATTTTTCTTCCTTTGATCCCTATATAAAACAATAATCTTTGTAATTTTCCCTCTAGTTAGACCTAACACCCAAATAATATTCTGATCTCATTGAGAGACCAATTATAAAGCCGAAAACTTCTCTAATCAAATTAAATCAAGTGCAGACTACAAGAAACATACGTCTGTGTACAGTAGGCCATTCACAGACACCTACACACATTGTATAATGAATTTCTTTTTCTCCGAGGAAGAAGACTTTTGAACCTGAATCCCATAAAATGAGACTATTCACTGATCAGAACACAAAGAAGGAAGCCTAGGGTTGGGTGAAAATATCAAGACAGCAGTTTTTAATGAAAATTTTGAGCAGTTTGGGTGAGCGTGTCTGTTTGCGTAACATGCGTCAAACTTTGCAACAGTTCATATTTAGGCCTGCTTTCGAACGTAAATCAACCAAAATAGAACAAAAACATCACTTAATTCAGAAGATCATAGGTTGTAAACATCAGTGATTGAAGCAATATTCCAGCGTAGATTGAGGAATAAGAAAGTGTAGAATTTTATGAAGAACATGAAACCGAAAAATTCAGAAAAGTTTCACAAAATCCAAACTAATTCGAACGAGAAAATCAGCATCGTATTTCAAGAAAAAAACTCTGGAAAAACAGACTATTGAATTGGATTCTGAAGTTTTTGGAAACCGAAAAATGTTTCTTTCTCAGTGATTATCAAAATTCTTCAACTAATAAAATTATAAATTTCTAGAAACAATAATTTCATTTAAAAATTACAGTTCGAAATTGAATGCTGAAGTTTTTGGCAACCGAAAATTGTTTATTTCTCAGTGATTATCGAATTTAGAAATTTGCGTTAGAAAACTAATAAACTGACTATTAAAATCAAAATTATTGGTTTCTCGAAACAATAATCTAATATAAAAATTCTCCACCTTCACTAAATAATCAATCGTCTCTAACTAATAACAAAATCTCGAAACTGTAAACTCTTACAAACTTTTTTTTCCAAAAATCCGTTTTCCAAACACACAAAAAGCCTCATGAGTAACTGTGTAAACCATCTCACAGACATCAATGGAACACTTTTGATCGAAATGAACTTTGATAACATTTTGGATCTTTGTTTTTTTCTTTGATAATAGATAAATCCACTTAGCTGTTCATGGTCTAAAGACTAAAATAAACTGAACTTTGAGCCCTTCGAAAAAAATAGAATGTTTCGAACAATAAGAACCAAATGGCTCATTCATAGAAATTGAGGCACAAAACATGTATCTTGGAAAAAGAAGAAGTAGTAGAACCACCTGGAGTATGTTTATTGAACATAGACTATCTAAAAAGTGGGCGGAGCTTGAAAAGGGACCCCTCATGGAAACCATCCTTCCTCCGAAAATGATCATCGAAACAGTCTTTTGGCAGAGAGGGCGGAAACAGGTAGACGTTGAAAATCAGAGAAAGAGACGCAGACAACAAACTTTCGATTCATTGATTCTGATGCTGAACTTTTGCCCTCCGGTCTCCCTCTCCCTCTCTCTTTTGTATTTGAACAACGTATCTCACTATTTTTTTTCTATGGAAGTGATGGTTGGAATCTTGTTGGTATTTGGGGAAATTGGTTTCAATAGGGGCATGTGCGCTCTATTACTAATGTTGTTTTGATATTGATGTTAGCTTGGAGGGACACAAAAAAACATCATCGAGGGGCGGACAAGGGGTCGTAAAGTTTTGTGACGACAAAATTGCAGAGAGACAACTAAAACTGTATTTGGGAAAATTCTAGAGGTTTCAGGGGAAATTGGAAGAATAGGTGGCAAAAGAATCGGAAACGTTACGATCAAATAGGGCAAATTATGCAGGAAGCTTACTGTAGTTTAGAAACCGAAAAACTTTTCGAAAAATTCGTGGAGGTTACTGTACTTTTTGGACTCAGCAACACTTCGAAAGTGTGAAGCGTCGTTGAGCTTCAATTTTAAAACTTTTCTAGAAGCGAAAGTTTTTGAATTTCAGATGAATCTCAGTCAATACCAAGCCTAAGTGCTGACATTGCTATATTAGAGACTTTTAACAGAAACCTTTTTTTTCTGTTTCTCGAATCTCATTTCAAATAGCTCATTCTCATTACACCTAATGTGTCGACATTTTTCCTATTTCGCCCTGAAAAATCCCAATTTCCCGCCAAAAACTGTCATCAATGATCACCTCCCCTATCCAATTTTCCATCTTCTCAAAATTCCATCATTTCTGGATTCCCCCTTTTGTTTTCGAGAACTTTCAAGGAGGGCCCTTTCTCCTTGGTCACATCCACAACTAGGGTGGTCGACGGCCACCTTCACCTTGTCAAGGCGCCTTGATTTTCACGTTCAAGGTTTTGAAAACCGATTAAAATTTCCCCGTCAGGTTTTGAAAACCTTGTTTTAGCCATTTCCAAGGTTTTCAAAGCCGTGTTCTGTTGTTTTTTGGGAAAAAACAGTTGGAATTTTTATTCATTTTTTAAAAAGTCAAGGCGTTTGGCGCCTTAACTTTGAAATTCACGGTGAAGGTCGCCGTCACCTTGAAAGGAAAAAGGTGACGGTCGCCGTGACCGGACATTTCCACGGTGACGGCGGCCGAAATTCGCCTATTTTGCCAGCCTATCCACAACAATCAGATAATAGGAGAATTTGTGTCACATAGACACAGAGATATCTACCGCTGGGAATCTCATTGTGAGAGTATCTGGGAAGGAACCGTTTTTCGGGCGACATGGGGACCATGGAGTTATGGGGAACGAGACTATGAAAGAGCTCAAAAACTTGTACAAAAATACAGTTTCACGAGGGTCTGACTTTGCGGTGTTTCTGGTACTAAATTTAGTTGAGAATTTTTCTGACAGAAAAAAATTTTGAAAAACACTGGAACTTGGATAAGAAGGCGTCAAAGTTAGGAAAATAGGGCCGAATCAGGACAGCATGTTTGCTTTCCAAAAACTGTGCAGTTATTTATGTTTAACCCCCAAAAAATTCCACCGTAAAACAACGAAAATAATCGACAATTACAGTTTCTAATAGTCTACTGATCCGTTGTTAGCTAATCAACACTACTTCCGATCTACATATATATATTTTTTAAAACAAATAAATGTTGATCCCATCAAAATTTCCAGAACCTCCCAAAATTTCGCACCCATCTCCCAGTGGGAAACGAAAAATCAAACGTCCTTCCGTCTTTCAGATTCAGATCTCTTTTCTATGTTGTATCGTCTGTCGGAGATCGTTATCTGACCTCCCGTCTCTCGGGTACAGGTACCGTACACCAGAGGACACAAGCACAAAAATTAGAAGAGATCGCGTACAATTTCATTCCTGTTATTCTAGAAATTTGGAAATTATTTTTCGGATTCAAAAAGTTGTGAACATTGCCGACGGAATTCGGATTCCTAATTATTTTTTTGAATTCGGGTTCGTAATAATATATTATTTTTCAAAATATTGGATAGCTTTTCTAGTAAAGTAATTCTATAGTTGGATGTTTCAGAATTGCTCAAAAATTCCATTTTTCTGCCTACAGAAGTGTTAATATATACTATTTTATCATCTCTTCATGTTTCAGCCAATTTTGAATTTGCAAGGAGTCAAAGTTACCTTGTTAGTCTCCTTTTTAACTCAACTAATCCTATGATACTTCAATAATTTCCAGTTCAAACCCCTTTAGTTCCTAAGATGTCTGAATCCCCAGAATCACCTGTCTTCTGATGCCAGGAGACGTAACTAAAATGAATTTCACGTGAAGTTCCTCCCGAAAACTGATAATCCGATAAGCTGCTACTACTACTCTACTACTGGGAAGAAAAAAAATACCCTTGAAACTGTTTCGATGGACAAGAAATTCGGAAGGGAGATTAAATCAAAGTTTCTTTTTTGCAGGGTTGCGACGGGCCGGGCCGGGCCGATTTTCGAAAAACTTCGGCCCGTCTGCATACTGAAAAAAAGTTTCAGTTCGAATTTTTCTAGTTTGAAGACTTTTTATTCTATATTTGTTATCAATAGATGTTAAAAAAATATTTCAAAGTGAAATCGAAATCTTTTTTCGGCTTTTTTAGGCTCTTCCAACCTATATTTTGCTAATTGAATGGAAAAACTATCGAAATCAGGTCGATCAAAGAATTTCCCACCTAGATTGTGGCAAAATTTTGATTTCTTCGTTCAAAAAATTTTTCTTCAAAAATTTTTTCTCTGAAAAGAACTGTTGACGGGCCGACGGGCCGGGCCGGGCCGGCCCGTCAATCCGCAACCCTGCTTTTTTGCATGTAGAGACTGAAGAATGAGGAAGAAAATTTGGAAAGCATGACAAAACTCCTATTGAAAAATCAAAACAGTTGACAAAAGTTAACGGAAAACTGAAACAGACAGATAAATTTTCGGAAACCCCATAAAAATAATCAAATGGCTAGACAATGTCTGCAGACATCCTCCGAAAAACAAGAACGAAGATCAGAATCAAAAATTGAAATTACCATTCGAGGAGAGAGAGAGAAAGAGAAAAAGAGCACATGTAGAAATCGGAAGACTGTGAGAGTGGCCATCTGAGTAAATAAAATTGGAGATAGAGAGAGATTGTGTTTGTCTTTATTTAAATGTGAATTTATAAGAGCGAGATCGAGAGCATTCTGGGAGAGAGAGAGAGGGAAAGGTAGTACTTAGGTGCAGCATCGCAGCCAAATACAGTCTATTTTGGCGCATAAAATTATGGTATTTTACTCACATAATGTTAAGCTTAACTTTATAGAGGTTCGGGTACAGAAAAAAACTGAATATGTAATTGGGACAGAGCGGATATTAAAATGGATAAATCAGTCGAAGATGTACAATAGTGCTGAAACGGAATTTCTTATGCTGATTTTACTGAAAGTTTGGTGAAAAGTGATTAGGAATTATTTGTTTCTTATAGCGATACAGATTTTCCGACTATCCGAAAATAGAGTGTTTGATACAGTGATTTTCGGGAAAATTTTAAACTCAGAAATTGACGAAAGTTGACTGTTT
Source organism: Caenorhabditis zanzibari (assembly GCA_963966625.1). Taxonomy (NCBI): domain Eukaryota; kingdom Metazoa; phylum Nematoda; class Chromadorea; order Rhabditida; family Rhabditidae; genus Caenorhabditis; species Caenorhabditis zanzibari. The sequence goes on from OZ016471.1 coordinate 5,864,067, forward strand.
CAAGTACTGGGTTTGAGAAAAAACTTCACCTCGATTAACCGTTATCCGATTGGCGGCAAAATTTTAATTTTTCTGAAACTTCTGTGAACTGAAGCTATAGATATTGTGAGAAATTTTTGATATGCCAACTGTTCCATTTTGCTTTATTTCCTTCTAAAAACATGCATAAAATATGAACTAACGTAAGGTTTGACGCATGGTACGCAGACACTACAACTGACACGCTCACGTAAAAATGCACAGAATTCCCCCACAATTTTCCCGGTAAACTCTATCCCACCACCATTAACATAAGACACTGAGGAAACTTTGAAGATTTTGAACAAATAAAAAAACTTCGTTCGATCGTATTAAATCACTCACCCTATTCCAAATCCCCATTCTGAAACAGAGAACAAATCCAAACCGAAAATCCATCAAAAATTCCGCTCTCTGCAATCTCCCTCTCCCGAAAAAGGGGGAGTTGGCTAGCCGAAAAAAAAGAACAAAAATGTTCCGAAAGATCAGCGACAAATAAAAAAATAGAGTGGAAGACATAGATAGACATGCTCTTTCTCAAAAAAGTTTTTGAAATCTAGACGAACGTTTTATGCATGTACTCTAATGACTGGGATTCGTTCGGGATGTTTCATTGAAACACTGAGAGGGGTCTTTTTTTTTGGGCAGACAACTATACTTTTCTGATTTATTGAGGTGGTCTGGATATTTTATAAAATTTGGTATGGAATGTTTCAATGATCTTGGGAAAATTTCGTGATTTAGACTTGGGACCCGAGTCATAAATTGTCATCAAAAATAGTGGGAGGCAGGTGGAATAAATGTTGTAATATCAGTATCAGAAACTATGGCTTGAAAGAAAGGAAATGAGAAAAAAGAGAAAGAGAACAAGCAATTGCACCAAAGAGCAAAGATTGATAATTAGTTTGCAGAAATATGAGGTCTGGGAATCAGAATAATAATAGTGAAAATTAGATCGGGTGTGTCGTTAAAAGATATGAAAAATTTGAGTAATTCAACGAGAAAAAACTCTTTGCAATTTCAGAAGTTCAGATAAATGAGATAAACGAAACAGTACTGAAATTTATATCAATGGAAATGTGAAATCTTGAATTTCCAGTTTCAGCCATGTTCGCAACGGAGCGGGGTGAAACTTGGAAAATATCGCTAATAGTTTAAAAAACTCTAATTTTTTGATCGACTGGAGTTCTCTGCAGGAATGGATGCATAAAAAGTCGAACAAATAATATAGACTTTTTGATACATGATATAATTTTTGCAAGATGCTATAATTTTAGTTCCAGAAACAAGCTTAAAGAACAGAAAACTATACAGGGTGGGGCATAATTATTGATACACATGTTTGCGTAGGTGCCGTTACGCGTAAGCGTGAGATCGAGACCTAATTTTTCGCACACAAATCAGAAAACTCTCTTTTAATCTACATGCAAAATTTCAGCTTCTAGGTGTACTTCTCAACAGAGATATGCATTGTTTTCATAACCATTCCATCATTTGTTTCTAAAGTAGGCCAAAAATCGCTAACTTTGGGAGCCGTTCCTGTTACTGAAACATGCTCTAAATGGCTGAAACTTTGTGAACATTTGAAATGAACCTTCTTCTTCATTTTCAATTTGAAATTAGGAGATATACAATGTCTAAATGTTTTTTTTAAATCCTCGCAAGAAGCTCAGTTTGCACTGACACGATGCTGTTAAAGGCTGAGTACTGTTGGTCAGAAACTGATGTCTAAAAACAGTTGGAATGGTTCAAATCGTTCAAAACAAATTTTAGGGCATAAAGGTAGGCACCGCAACGATTTTTTCAAACTGAACCATTTTTCACATTTTTTATATCAAAATGTTCGCAAAAAAATTCTAAGTACTGTCCTAAAATTTCAAAAGAAACGCTTCGCTAGGAGCCGAGTAAAAAGCATTTGAAAATCAGAAAAATTAGCGATTTTCTCCGCGCGAGGAAATCAAAAAGATTGTCGGCCGTCGACAGGAGTCGAACACCCACCGCGGCGGTGGTGTTCCAGCGCACTAGCCACTTCACCACAGGATGCAAGTAGGCGCGGTAACAAGAGGGTAGTGATAAAAGTGAGCTGCCGACCACTCTCATTTTCATCATTATCGCGACTTTTTGCATGAATTTTCAACATTTTTCAGTTGGAAAAAGAGCTGTACCAAAAAATGGCGAACTGCTGGCTAAAAACAAACCGTGCTGTCTAATGTAAAATTGTGCGTAGAATCCGATGGTAATGAGAAAATATGTGAAACGGACCTATAAAATAGCGAAAAGCCACGAAAACCGTTAAAATTAGGACCCATGCGATTTTTCGACGACTATTTGAGTGACTCAAATGTTTTCAAATGGTCTAAAAATGAACCACCAAGTAGTATTCGAGTTGATTTATTAATTTTTTGAAAAATAATCTAAGTTTGTCGCTGAAAAAATATGACTATAATTGCTGGAAGTTTGACCCAGCGGGGCCAAAAATGGCGAACTGATGACTGAATTCTGATGACATAGAAATATTCACAATCCAAAAAAATACCTAGAACCATTCGCAAAACATGTGAAACGGATCTGCATTATCTTCATTTAGGCAATTTTCTGCTGCCGAGTCCAGTTTTCTTCAGTTTTTGCAGAAACCGTGTATTATTTTGAAAAACCAATGTTATATTTCGATTCTACGTAGTCGATTACATAAGTACACCAATTTTCGTAAAAATTGATCAACCCAGTCTCGAGTTATAGGCCTTCAAACATGCCAGGTACCCCCGCGGAGAAAGTTTTTGACCCGCCTCCCCCTCCCGTTGCGGTGCCTACATAAAGGAGATTACTTAGCATCTATTAACAAAAGTTTGCAGTCAAATAATTTTCAAAGAAGATTTTTGTAAGGAAGTTTATCCAAAATTCAATGTTTCAACTGCTAGAGTGGATTTTCGTGGTAGGACTTTACTAGGTACGATGAAAATGTAAGGTTATTGCGTTTTCTGAGCTTCTACTGTCTTATTTCATTGTTTCTGATTTAAAAAGCCAAATTGTAAACCGTAGACTGGGTGACTGCAGCATTCCTCTAAAATGCAGCAATTTGACTGCTCCGAGAGCACTTCAGAATATCGAGGCTCCCGACCTTGTTTCGATTTCAATGATTCCAAAAATCATAACACATAAAATAGAAGGTTCTGACAACATGCTGACAAAGTTTTTCGAAAATTCCATCACCGCAGCCCATGTTATGGTTAGTTGAGTATGAAAGATACCTGCGTGCCGGACTAGACACTTGCTTGGGATGTTTCACGTCCGAAACTAGTTCGAGAGATGAGGTATCATTATGAAATTTTGGCAGCTTATACTTCTGCGTATGAAATATTTGATTACTGAGTTATTTCAAAATTGAGTGAAAATTGACCAACTTAAACGCCTTCAACGGTGTATCAATAATTATGCCCCACCCTGTAACTGCATATCAGAGATGCACGGAAGCGATTTTTTTTCTATAAGATATCGTAATAATCAATGGGTTCTAGATGAAATTATACAGATTATTTGAAACCGAGGATTTTTTTAAAAGAGGGATTCAATAAAAAACAAACACAATCAAGACCCTGAAACATTCTATAGGGAATTCGCAGGGTTCGTTTGCTCTTGCTCGAAGAATGTCGTCCCTAAATTGAGAGATGAAGGGGTCCAAAGAGAAACAAACTGATCATTGAGAGTCTCTATCTCTTTTTTGTGAATGGAGGAAAAGAAAGATGAAGAAGACGTCACGAAATCTAATCGAGATGATGAGTACTGGAATGCAAGATGAGATTCGTTTGGTTGGAAAGACTTTTGTAGTTCAAAATGTGAAGAAGTAAATGGTACTGTATTGTAGTCATGAAAGTTAAAATGAACATGAAACAGAGAAGGTGAGACTCTGAAAATAAAAAATTAGATGTAGTCAACTGAAACTTTAACGCAGCGACACACGGATCAAATTCAATGATGACATTAAAAATTTACCAACAAAATGAAACCGAAAAAATTGAGCAAAATTTTCTAATTTTTTCCTCTAAAATTCTGTCTAGTTTGAGCTAGATCTTTAAAATAAGGACTCCTCCGCCCTCATTATCATCTCATTTCATTTTCAGCAAAATTTTCGTCACAAATTGTTGCTCGTTGAGCAATAAAAAGAGCACTCATCACTTCCTAAGAACACGCACGCCTCATTTCACATTAGGAATAATAAGAAGAAGTGAAAGGAAAAGAACGAAAAGAATATTAAAATGCAGAAATAAAAGAAGGCGAAGGTGCAATAGGTTCACATGAAAAACGAATGGCTGGGAGAGAAAAAAGGTTGCTGAAATTGGATTTGAGAGTCAGTCAAATGACATCAAAATGGAAGTTATATGTGGAGTCATAGAAATAGAAAAGGTAACTTCTAGATTTCAGAATTTGGAGATAGCAAAAAACGATAGAAACGAATATGCAAGATTTTTTGAGACATCATGGAACTGGATTTTTTGGTTAAAAAATTGATAAAAAACTGAAAAAAAATGGTTCTTGAAGATTTCAAACTAACTGTTTCGGTCCATATGTCACGCTTCCATCGAGGCGATCCTGAAAATAGGTGAATATGATTATAGCGAAACAGAAGAATAAAAAGTGAAAAGTAGAAATGGAAGAATACGGTAGAGAATGCTGCGATTGGAAAAAAGGAAGTCGAAACTTGATGGAATAACGATAATTTCGAAAGTTTTCTGTTTCAGAAACAAGGCATAAAAAGATAAATGATTGGCAGTTCAATACTGTTTCTGATGCAAAAACAAAAGTTCAAAAAACCAACAGGAAATGGGCTCCGCGACATTTCGAAAGTGCGACGTTTCGAAAGCAAAAATTTCAAACAATTCTGTCGAAAAATACCTCTCAATACAGTCAAGCATTTGAGCCCGTTTTGTAGGATATTTAATCAAACGGATCAGAAAACGTCGCGCTTTCCAAATGACGTACTTTCGAAACGTCACAATTGCGAAACGTCACACTTTCGAAATGTCGCGGAGCCAAAAAATGAAGTTTCCAAAACTGATCATGGTTCTCATTCTAACTTTGAATTGGGAATCTAACCAGAAAAAAAAAACTATTGACAAACTGAATCAGAGCTCAAGGAATCACTTTGAAACTGTTCAAATTTTGTAAGATTTCTGAACTTACTGTTTCTCGGAAAAGTTACTGCTTCGTGAACTCGAGAAATAACAAGACTAAAAAAATGAAGTTGCTTGTCGAATAACTAGGGAATCAAGAAATCAGAACACAATCCAACAATCCTAACCCCTATCGATATACACGATTTGTCGACTGACCAAGAAATCTCCGTTATCAAATTTCAAGTTGGATGTAGATTGATAATCGGGGGAGAAACGAGGTGGAGAAAACAAGAGATAAGATCAGAAAGACAGTTTTAAGGGGTCAAAAAGTCAAGTTTTGGATGGAGGGAAAAATAGAGTGCAGTGGTGATGGTGATCGAATCAACATTTGTGGAGGAGGAATTGATATCGGCGGGGGGAACAAATAGAGGGAGGTAAAGTTTGAGAATTAAGGATTTTCTGAAACAATATATGAGATTTCGAACCTGTAAATAGTTTGCTTCTATCAAGAGGTTTGAATTGAAATTTGGAGTTTTTAAAATTTCAGGGCGATAACTTATTTCAGTTTGTTTTTTTTTGAGCAGAAATACTTTCAATTACAGAAAAATACCCAAGAAGAAATTCTAAACTTCCTGAAACCGAAGTAGATACAGTAACCCTCCCAGAATGGGTTTGACTGTTTTTTGAGTGTTCAGTGTCCAAAACTCCTCCTTTTTTCTCTCATCTAAACATGTTTGTCCTTCTCTAGCTTTCTTCTTTTTCCTCAAAGTGGATTACTGTACTTTTCTCACTCTCACTCAGATCAACTTTACATTTCTTTTGATCCCTCGCAATACACACAAATCATTGAAACATTGAGGTGTGAAACGGAAGTTCGATTCCTCGCTGTGAACCTAGTGACCTTTCCGTTCTTCTAGATGAACCGCATGGTCTTTTTTTTTTTGGATTTGGTCAAGTTGTGGAGGTACAATGAGAAAGAATAGAAAAAATAAAAAATGTTTGTTTTGAATTTGAGAACTGTAAATAGGAGGCAGAAGTTCGGTATTCCAAAGGGAGCGAATGGTCAAGAAACAGAAAAAAAGGAACTTTGGATTTGGGGAAATTTCGTAATACAGTGCGTCCAATAAGGATAGGATCCCTCTCGCTTTGTTACGAAAAGTGATAGAGTCATGAAAATTTGGCTTCTATGGTTTCTTTGGCAGTTACAGATTTCCCATATAATTTTTTTTGTTTTTCCGGAACACCCCAAATCGAGGGGGGTCCTATCCTTATTGGACACACTGTAGTGAAGATAAGCAAGGGTACAGGTAAACGAAATATTCCAGTAGGTCAAGAATAACTCAATTTCTTACTACAGTATTTTTTTTTCAATTTTTTAACCCTGAAGATGGCTAAAACTGAGTTCGAAGCCCACAGTGAAAACAAAACATCCGGAAACGTTAGAAATGTTTCGAATTTATGGTGAAAATATCAATTCCAGCAAACATTCGAGAACTGAGTAAAGTTTAGGACTTTTAGAAACCGAACAAATTTAGAAACTTTAGGCCTAACTTGGTAACCGGAGAAGCAAGACAAAGGAAAAAATCAGAATTTTCAGATAATTTTGAAACGGGAAATTTTTAGTAGCTCATAAACCAAAAAAAGTTTAGCAAAGAACAATTTGGTTATTTTTTATTCTGCACAAGTTGATACGACATCAAAAAACTTCAATTTTTCTGAAACTTTTGTTAACTGGAGCTATAGATAGTGTAGGATTCTGATATACCAACTGCTCTATTTTGGTTGATTTCCGTCCAAAAACAGACCTAAAATATGAACTGCCGTAAGGTTTGACTCATGGTACGCAAACACTATAACTGACACGCTCACGCAAAAATGCACGGAAAAACTGCAATCCCGCCACTTTGTATTTTAATTTTTGGTCAAAGTGGCGGGACTCTTAAAAGAGTATACTGATGAGAAAAGAAAAACTTCATTACGGATACTAAATTTTGGAAACGGAAATTATTTTAATGGTTTCGAAGTTTGTATACAGTATCGGTATTAATTTACTTATTTTGGGTATGAACGAAATATTACGGTAGCTCAAATATAGCTCAAGTACTCCACCACCAGAGGATCCAGCAAATACTTCTGGAACTGAATAAAGTTCAGGGCTCGGCCAGCGCATTAGTTTTCGATCGCGTGGCTCAGCCGGTAGTAGCGCAGTTTCCATAGCAGAGCACCCACAGGTTCGAGTTCACCTGGGGCAAAACTGGAGCAAAAATGTTTTGAGGTTTCCTATCACCTTTAATTAGATCAAATAGGACTACAATAATTTTTGTTTTTTATGGAAAAATAACCGTATCGCAAAAACCAACTCTCTAATTGTAAAATCAACTAACTGAAACAGAAAAACTCTTAAAAATCCTCCACCTACAGTATTCTCCATCTTTATATATCCCTAGACATTTGATTTTCGGTACCAATTAGAAACTTTGAAACAAAATATTTTTGGGAAACTTTGCATCACAACATTTCCTTCTTCCCTCCCTTTTCCCACAATCCGAATATTATGACCAGAACAATGACCATTGACGAAGGCACAGACACACAAACTTCAATCACTTTGACTCCGCCCACTTTTTTTCTATTCTGGGCCAGAGTGGTGACAAAAATAGCCTGATTCTACATCTCATCTCATTTACTGTGTTTTGGGTATTTCCTGTTCACGTGAATCGAATTTAGACGATTTTTTCCTTCTCGATTTATAAAGATCACCGGCAACTCCAACTGATCAATGGAACAGTCGGCGAGAGAGTATTATAGTTGAAGAGACGCCAGAGAAGTCAACAATCACGTCACCGCATACAGTTAGTAGTAGTTGGGAAGAAACTGGTCGAGTACACTACGATGACGTTCGAAGAACAAGTGAGAACAAAATGAGATTGTTCGATCACTGATTTTTTGTGATGATCTTATGATTCGTTCTCTTTTTTTTGCCTAGGTAAATAGAGGAATGACGAGTTTGGCGGCTGAAAATGATCTAGATTGGGGATGGAAATAGACAAGGAAGATGTTGATTTTCAGAACGATTAAATGAGTCAGAAGGGAGGATTCTAAAATTAGGGGTTGTTAAGGAACCAATAAACAAAGTCCTGATTAGACCAATAGGATCTAATTCTAAAAAGTGCTTACAATTTCGAAAACCTCAGAAGATTTCGGGAAGCCAGTTTGGAAAGTTTAGAGACGAAAAACTTTTGCTCAAAGCTTTGAGATGATAGAAAAACTGAATTTCAGATTTTAAAGGTTTCAATAACTTAAAAGACTGTTTCAAATAGAACAAATTAGCACAGAACTTTAGTGTTTTTTAATAAATATGGTTTCAATTTAGTCTCCATTTTTTGAAATTTTATGAGTTTATGACTGTTCCAAAGAGCTCTTATTTTTTAAGATGTTTTGAAGAATCAGTCAAATCAAACACATCCAACCAGTTAACAAATTTAGCTTGATCGCTTGTTCTATTGATCGATCAATTCCCAATTGCTTTACTTTTAAGACAATAGAAGGCGTGGCACTTGGGATACTGTAGTTTTTTCTTTGTCACAATGGCAGTTGTAAAAACTGGTTAGTAAAGGTAGTAGCAAAGGATTACTGTGGTCATTGAATGGTGTTCAAAAAAGGTTACTGTAGAATTTGAGAAGGGCACAGCTAGTAAGTGACGGAGCGAGATGAAAAGATAACAATAAGAAATTTTAGACATTTTGAAACGGGGAATTTTTTTGAGGAAGAAAAATTATTCTGTTCCCAGTAGTTCATAAACTGAAAGGAAATTGGGAGAGAACAATGTATTGACAATTTTTCCAGCCAAACCTTAGCGACAAGAAAACAATTGAGCTCTACTTTTTCAGAAATTTGAAAAATTGTTCATCAAGTAAGTGCCTGAACAAGTTAAAGTTGGTAAGCTAGCAAAATTGCAATTTTTCTAAAACTTCTGTGAACTGAAGCTATAGATACTGTAATCGAACTCTGATATGCCAACTGTTCTATTTTGGTTGATTTCCGTCCGAAAAAAAACAGGCTTAAAATATGAACAGTCGTAAGGTTTGATGCATGGTACGCAAACAGACACGCTCACGCAATAATGCACAGAATCCAACCGCAATTATCCCCGAAAAATTATTCAAAATTTAAATGCAAGAAAACAATTCTATAAAAAAAGGTTGAGATTTGAACTTTGAAGTGGTTCTCGGATCCGAACCTCATTCTGAACTACACCCACGCATACCTAAATTATGAATGCAAAAATAATTGAACCTAATAATTCCTCTTCTAAGTGTCTATTCAAACAAAAATGAATCTCCGATCGGAGAGAAAATCAACTTTCGAAAGTTCATAGAAAAACAAATACACGATTTTCAAAAATACGGTAGTCTGGGGAGAACACATTCCTTTCTCCTCTGCACGCCTACATTCCTGCAACAATTGAGTAGACCAAAATCTAAAGGTACGGGAGCAAAGCACACGCAAACATTTGAGGAAAAGGAAGAATACACCGGAAAGGGGACCTTGGAGAAGAAGGAAAAAGAGACAAATGTACAAAAAGAGAAGTGGTCGGAAACTAAAGGAAAAGCTTCAGAAGATGAGGAGAAGAGGACGAAATGCCGAAAAGACCAAACAATTAGGAGTGACTTTTTGATCGGATAACAGACGATGATGTCAAAAGTGTTGACAGAATGAAACTGTATTGTATCAAGTTTGTTTTTAGTTTTGGGGAAAAAGTAAACAGTATGGGGTACGGTAGTTCCAGTTTGAAATTGTTCAATTGTTCAAACCAGCGTTTTGTGTATTTATAAAGTTGTATTAAGGAGATGATACGAATTACAGAAAAAAATGTCCGTTAGGAAAAAAATAAGTCTACGAAACGGGAAAAAAATGTATTCTAGGTAATACAAAACTGGCCAAAAATAATTCATTGGCATTCTTAGTTGAAATAGGTAATATAAAACTGACTTCATTCATATACTGTACTGCCACTGCTAACCTCAGAATCTTAAGAAATTTCTGTTAGCGATGAAACTGAAATTTTTCACACTGCACAGTACTGACGTCTTCAGCTTTAATAGGTCGACTTTGAGTGTCCGAAAAAGTTGCTTTCAGATATCTGATTTTTCTGAAATTTTGTGGATTTATAGAGCAACTCAAGAACTATATTTCTGTAATTGACAACTTTTTCATAGGACCACAATCCAGTTAGTTAGGCCAAGTGACATCGAATTGTGACTCATTTCGGAGCCTTTTGACTTCCACGCGACCTAACTAACTGGATTCTGGTCCTACAAAAAAGTTGTCAACTACCAAAATAGAGTTCTTAAGTTGCTCTATACACCCACAAAATTTCAGAAAAATCGGATATCTGGTAATTATTTTTTCAGAGCCTCAAAATTTAACTATTACAGTTGTGGATGTCAGTACTGTTCAGCGGTATGATTTACAGATTCAACAGTAACGTAAATTTCTTAAGATTTTGAAATCGATATTATGAAAACCAAAACATTTATAATTAACTTATAAGAGCCGTCTTTATGTATCAAATATACAAAATGAGATGTATGCCCCCATTTTAGAAATATCCGCCCTCCCATTTCAATTTTTGTACTTGATATATCAGAATGTACAAATAAACAGATGATGCACATCACATCTGCAACCTCCTACTCTCCGTGTCTGATCGCGAGCAAAATGTACATTCATCCCTCTTTTTCGATAGAAAGATTTAATATGGATAAAGGCTGATCAAATAGCATTTTGGTATGATGATCATCTGATGTTGATGTGCAGAACAAGAGAGACAGTGTCCATTATTAGCGAGGGGACTATTAAAACAGACATGAACGACAAAAGAAATAAATGAACTGAAATGATACATGGGGATTTGAATTGTTGAAAAGGGATATGTATGGGTGCAAGGGGTTTTGTTGAACTGTAAGGTGTGATGATGGATTTTGAAGTTTGTATTTTATTGAAATTCTCTAGTAAATAAAACATTGAATAAGAGGTACAACTCTTTAAATTTCAAAATGAAAAAATGAAACAGAACAAATTTGGAATGTAAATCGGTAAAACTACAGTTTCAAGTTTTCTGTTTGAAGCAATCAATTATGAATGGACTCAATGCCGGTGAAAGTCTTACAACAATCATGAAAATAGTGATACTAACAATAATACCGCAAAAACCGTAAAATCTGTATTAAAAGCGCATATCACCCAATTTTTCCAAAACCTAAAAATTATTCCTGAATTCTTATATTGGATCGTGACATGTGTTGGAGAAGAGATTTGAAACATATTTTGTGATGTGTCCAGTCAACTTTTGACGAGGATTCTAATAAGACGAATTTCAATCCGTTTCAATTTCTAGAACGTGCTCATTTTGAGCTCATCGGGGTGCTCTTCTAATACAGATTTTATGGTATTTCGAGCATCTAGACCAGAGGTGTGCGGAATTCCGCGTTCCGCACCTTTTCGGTCTTCCGCATTCCGCGTTCCGCGTTCCGCATTCCGCACTTTCAGATATGCTCTTCCGCACATCAAAAAATGGTTTAATAAGGAGAGAGCCAGAAATTTTCCCAATTTTTAAAGTTACATGTCGGTCAATTTTAATTTTTCGAAAAAATCTTTGTCGAACCATGATTTTTTTCACTATTGAGCCTCATTAGAAAATTGAAAGTTAGAAATTCAAGCCAGAAAATTTTCTCGCACTATTCCGCGTTCCGCAAAACTTGCTTCAGTTCCGCCTTCCGCGTTCCGCGTTCCGCAAAAAATATTTTCGTTCCGCATTCCGCATTTTCAAAATTTCCATTCCGCACACCTCTGATCTAGACAGACAATCACAAAAAGATTCCTAACAACATCTTTATGTACTGCTTGAAACCGAAAATTTTTTTCAAACTGAAACGTCAAAATTTTGAATAACATGCTTTTAGAAACAGTGCAATCCTGAATTTCAAAACAGAAAAAAAATGTGCTGCTACAAAAGCTACAAAAGGACCTCCCATTGTGGGAAAAGTGTCTTGTGTCGAAAAAATTGATTGCACAAACGATAATCTCACACTGATTTGGGGGAAGACGATCATTGACTCATTCTTGCATAAAAAGACAGAAAATGTGGATACGGTAGTTGTGGAAAGGAGAGAACTCTATATACATAGGTTTGCAACAAAACAAGCTTAAAGTTTCTCAAGGAAAGCTGGAAAATCATCCGTAATTTACTATGAAAACTGTCCTCCTACAGGGAGACGACCGGACTTCCGCAAGAATTCTTCTAGGAAAAGAATGAAAAAATTTCTAAAATTTGTACAGTTTCAGAAAAGTTGTAATTGCTTTAAAACTTGTTTTTATCGATTCGTCCCTTTTCGACTAACGCCTTCATTATTTTCAACAATATTCTATCTCCACTTATAACTAGATCTACAGTAATCTCAACCTTGCAAAAACATCACAAAAACGAAGAATACTCTTTGACCTCTCATTCCGTATTTTCTGCATCTTTTCTTTTTTTTTGTAGTCTATGTTTTTGTAAATATTTTGATCCGAAACAAGACAAGTGAAAGAAAATCCGATCGATTTGTGAACGAAAAGTGTCTCTTGTTTCATCTCTTTCTCTCGAGCAAGCATGTGAAATGGTCAAACAGTGTCCAAATGGGAATAAAAGAGAATTATATGTATGGATACAAACACAAGTACATAAGGACTAGGCGATGTATATTTGTGATCGGGTAAGAGTTCATAAATCGGAATATTTCTCGCGAGAAGAAAAGTAGTTTCCTCAAAAGAAAACGGTCGAGAACTTTGTGGTCAGAAGGCACGGGAAAGAGGATTTGTAGACGGGGATACCTCAATATTTAAAATACTCATGTCCTAATCTCACTATCAGCCCTGAATGATTATGGAAAGAGTAAACTTCTCAGATCATAGTGTTTTTGAAACCGGGAATTTCGAAATCTGATTTCATATTTTAACGGAATCGGTATTACAGAAACCGAATAGTCCAATGAGACCAACCGAGCCCTTCTTTTGATTTCTAGAAAGATCACAATCTGAAATCTTGATACTAATCAAAATGGGATTTATTTGTCTCCAGATGGCGTTTCCGCGTTCAGATTTCTATCGAACAGTTTTTATAAGTGAATGTTCATTTCCGGTCTCAACGCTTCCGTACAAAAACAGGCCTGAAACATAAAAGGAACTTCATGGTTTTCTCAAATTCTGAGAAAAGACCTCATTCTGAAAGGAATTCCGAAGTTAATTTCTCGAGGAAAAGTAATTTTCAAATTTGGATTCTCTTATATGAATTGTCGTAAGGTTTGGCGCATGGTACGCAGACACTACAACTGACACGCTCACGCAAAAATGCACAGAATCCCTCCGGAATTTCCTTCGATAACTGCTGTCCAACCACCTTTAAGAGGGGTTAGGCCTCTTGCCGGCTGCTGTTCACCTTCTAGTCATAAATTTACAGTTCCTTTTAAAGGTGAGCACAACTTTCTAGGAATTGGGTCAAAATTTCCAACTTTCGACTAGCTGTAAATGAACTGGGTCTCGGAAATTAACCAGATCTTGTTCGACTTCAATTGCTGTTTCTTCGATAATCTGAACAGCTCATGATTCCCATCGATACGCAAAAAGGTTGACAGCTCAAGAATCCCAGTGATACAAAAAAATTGGAACCGAAAAAAATACAGTTTCTGATTGTATCAAAGTGGTGGTTTATGAGATGTTGATGAGCGAGGAGCCACAATCTAACATAATGACTTAATCGGAAGCTCAGAGAAGTAATTCAAAGATGTGGAAACATCGGAATTTTCAAGAAGCTTAAGCTTGAAAGAAAATTGAAGTTTCGAATGAAGAAGAGCCTGGAATTTCAATTCTTCAATTTTGCTCAAAATAACGGCATTGAAATTGAAGGTTTCTAGTTATACAAGATCTAACTAACGCAATCCTGCATGCACTAGTAATCTAAACCTACTCGCCATCGATGTGACGCCATCGAAACAGTATATCTAACCAAGCGGATTCTAAGCTAGCCTGTACTCTCTTGAAAGTTCTCGGTTATTCAAACAAAAATCATCGGGGACGGGGTCAGTAGCAAAATAAAACAAGAAAGGTCAAAGTTCGATAAGTGTTTTGTTTCCTTTTCGCTTGGCTCTTCTTCGTCTGTTGCGAAGAAACAAACACGTGAATACTGTACTTTTGCTTCTCTCCGTCTCTTGCTCTTTCTGTCTGTGATTCGTGCTTTTTGTTTGTATTCTCGTAGGTGGCGCGCATGTTTTCCACGATTTCGACAAAGAAGGAGACATTTTGTATCGCGTCCACTTTTATGCTAACCGTTTTCGTGGATTACTGTAGATCGCAACAAAGATGAGGAAAAAGTGTATGTAGAGTGTACATATTTGTCTTGTTCTTACCTCTCCGAAGTTGTCTTGCACAATAGGTCATTCTTGCAACTTTTTTGGGGAAGCGAGGGGACTGTTGCGGTTTTCCCGGAGTAGACACAAATAGGGAGTGGAACGGAGGGATAGTTGACAAGGGGACTACGGTCAAGCTTCGGATTTAAGAAGATTCTGTTGAAAATTGTTATAAGCGGTCAGCTCAATAACACGACTCATCGTCGCTCAAATTACAAATATTTCGATACAGTAACATTTTGAAATGATTGAATTATTAAAAAACAATAGATTGTCAGATTTGTAATAACATTTGAAACAGTAAATAGGTACACATTCACAGATAAACTTTCGTCAGAAACAATCAAATTGTTTTTCCCGAAATTGGCTGCGGGACGTTACGCAACCAGTCATTTCGCAACTTTTTGAACTATAACTCTTTGTCATCGAATTTTGACCGTTTCTGCTCCAAAATATTAAACCTTTTCAGGTTATCTGTTTTCTTATAGAATCCAGCTTTCATCTGAAATTACAGTACTCCAGATATTACGTCTAGACTACAGACTACACATTGCTCTCTTTCTCTTTCCGAAACAAACAAAACCTAAATCAAGTTTGTCTACACATCGAAAATTGAACCGATTGCGCTTCTCATCGGGTAACAATCGAAAAACGGAATTCTAATCCACTCAAAAGAAGACAGAAGCACACACATCAAGACACAAACATATGTTTAGGCTATTTCCAAACCGAACACACGTGGGTGTCTCACTCTCTTCAAAAGGCATACGGTATCCGGACGGAAAAAGGGAAATAGATTTCCGGTTCCACTTGAAAAGAGAGAGCGAAACTTTCATGTGTTCTGAAGAATGGAATGTTACAAAAGGATTGCAAAACGATTCTTGGTCTATTAAATTGGATGGAATTTGCATTCAAGGGGATCAAGAAGTTTCAGAATTCAAGCTATCGAAGGAGGGAGATATACAGAGAAAACTTTGAAACAGAGGCGTAACCAGCTCCTGTTCTGGCATTGAAATAAACACAACTGAGAGAAACAGCCAATTGGATCAAAAGGTACTTCAATTGTTGAACTAGCAATTGGAAAACTGTAAACTTTTGATAATCTAAAGGAGGATTCCGGGAAAAATGAGTTCATGGTTAAATCGATGCACAATTTCTTGTTGATTCCAAAAATCACAATAAAAACGCTAAAAATTCTTCTCTGACTCGAAAAACGCCGTCAATTTGTAGAAGAGTTATTCCTCCTGGAATTTTTAAGCGTTTTAATTGTGATAATCGGAATCAGCATGAAATTTTGCATCGATTGAACCATGAACTCATTTTTCTCGGAATCCTCCTTAAAAACCAGGACATTATTGACGGAGATTGCATGATAAGTAATACGACCGCTCAAACAGCATTATTTATAAAAAGTAACGAAAGGTATCTAAAGTTTCTGAAATAGAAAAAAACTTATATCAACAATGAGCTTCTTCGAGAAACCATGTACTATCTGAAACAGAAAAATCTTTCGTTTTCAGGCTCTTTTAGTCAAAGACTTCGACCTATTTCAAGTTTTTTTTCCGATTCTGTACCGATACTGTGAACAAACTTTGAGAATATTTTAACAATTATCCGTTTCCAAAATTTGGTATCCGTAATTAAGTTTTTCTTTCATTAGTTGTCTTCTTGAGAATGCTCTAAATTTTTGGTTAAAGTGACGGGACAACAGTTTCCGAGGGAAATTGCGGTAGAATTTCGTGCATTTTTGCGTGAGCATGTCTGTTTTGCGTACCATCCGTCAAACCTTACGACAGTTTATATTATAGGCCTGTTTTCGGACTGAAACCAACCAAAATTGAACAGTTGGCTTATCAGAATACGATTACACTATATATAGCTTCAGTTCACAGGTTCACACCAGTCAGGAAACCTGAAAAAATTTCACAAATAAGAAAAATAAAAACTTTGCTGTCAAATCACCTTTAAGATGATAACTGGAAATTGGCACTAGAGTGAAAACTGAGAGCAGTAAAAAATTTTGTTTGAGTCATAGATTCTTTTGAGTCATAGATTCTAAGCTATTCGTTGTAATTTTTCTCGGTTTCATGCATCTGATGAAATGCTCTTAATCATTGCCGGATTTGATGCGTTCAGCGGAACCGAGGACAAATTCGGAATATTACCAGCAATTCCTTTCAATTCTTGGACAGTGAACCTTTGTTTAGATAAATGTTCTGTTTCATTGTATTGATAAAACTAACTAATTTTTGTCTAATTTCGATCTGTTCATTTACGGACCAAAAAGTAGAAAATTTTGAAAACAGTACCTTCGAAATGATCAGCAACAAAAAAAAGTAGATGCAAATGAAGTGTCAATGAAACAAGAATCGAAAACTCATATCGGGAATGGAATTTCGGGGGGCTAAACCTAAGATCACTGTCAGCGAAAAAAGTCCGAAAATCAAAATTACAAAAAAATGAACTCTTCTCTTTCATTTCTCACCTCCTTCATCTCAATTTCCCTTTCTCACATTCCTCGAAAGAAAAGAGAAATAAACAAAAACCCGAGCAAGACACAAAACATACAGTAACCCTTCTCCCAAAGTGCGATGTCAATAGAGTGACCTCAATGGTTTAGAGAAGAAAATTTTTGGAAAAAAGGTCGCCTTTCAAAAATTGAACTTTTTTCTCTTATTTGAGGAAGTTTGAGTGGAGAAGAAAGAGTCAAGCACTTTTTCCCTTTTTGCAAGAACAACGAACAGAAAAGAGCAAGAGTTCGGGTGTGGCTCTGAAAAAAAGGTGAAAAAAATGAACGGAGTTTTTTGTTGCGAGCACGTTTTTGAGCATTTGACCAATTTCCAAAAGGGGTTTTCTTCAGGAAAATTTTCTTGAGGACAACTTTTATGACTTGTGTTTTGTATGAGTTTTGGTGATAAAGGAGCAAAGGTAAATAAGAACAGAAATGATTCGGAGCTGGGGGAATCTTTAAAGAACACAGATGGGTGGTAATTGTGGTTTAGAGCATTGGGAGAAAGGGTTTCAAAGATAAAAACGGTTTTATGGAAATCGACAATTCGATTATCCATAAAGTTTTACTTCCGATTATGAGATTAGTGAAACAGTGAATTTCGAGTGGAATATTCGGAATCATATTATTGAGATCCAACAATTTCACCAAGTTTATAACTTCATGAAAGAAATTTGTTAACGTTAGACAAGAAAATCAAGAAGCACCAGCACCTCGCCCATCAATGTCAATTATTCAATCTAGAGTATATGATGGCCTTGAATACGAAATTTTATGAAAAAAATATTCAATCGTTTTATTCAAGTTTCATGTCACACTTAAAGGTAGCAGGACAGCAGTTTTCGGGGGAAATTGCAAGAGAATTCTGTGCATTTTTGCGTGAGCGTGTCAGTTTTAGTGTCTGCGTGCGATGCGTCAAATCTTACGACAGTTCACATTGTAATCAACCAAAATAAAACAGTTGGCATATCAGAATCCACTTACACTATCCATAGCTTCAGTTCACAGAAGTTACAGAAATATTATAATTTTGCTGTCCTTTAACGTGATACTTATTCTTTTAGCAAAATACCAACGAGTACATGAGATTTCACACCGAAGATCACATGACGCACTTGAATCCGAAATTTTTGGATTGTCAGTGATTTTATTTTCAAATTTTAGTTACACTTAAATGCAGTCTCATTTTTATCCAAAATATATGGAAAACTTGAAACTGAAAAGTTTGAAGTGTTAACTTTTTTTTTAAAGAGAGCCAAATTTCTTTTCTCTCAAAAGAATACACTCCTCTCTGAAAATAGGACCAAAAACCAAAAACCGTAAAATCTGTAATAGGGCACCCCGATGAGCTCAAAATGAGCACATTCTTGAAATTAGTCTCATTGGAATCCTCGTCAAAATTTGACTCTCAAATATGTTTCGAATCAGATGTTATGATCCATTTTGAGAATTCAGTAATAAATTTTTAGGTGCTGGAAAAATAGATCATTCAATTATTCTATTGTTATTTTCCGAACACCCAACTAAAGTCAAGAACATAGAATAGAGCAAAACACAAACTACAAGAAGATTCTTTAAAGAAATAGAGAGTTCGAGTTGATCCTCCGAAAATTATGCTCTAGTGCATACAGACAATGAAAGAGAGGGGAGACGAGACGAAAAGTGGGAAGAGTTTGCAAACAAAATGGAGAACAAATACGAGGGACGGGAGCAAAGTATCTACAAGAATAATAAAAGCTGACTATGTGATCGTATAACTGATTAGTAGGGGATGATATCGAATATCTGAAAATTTGGAAACTGAGAAAAAGTTATAGGCAATTTCCTAGAAGAGATAGAAAATTGATACCCAGAAGTCGGTATGGAAATTTAATGAAAACTTGGATCAGTAATTGTTTTTTTGAAGGAATCGTAACCCATATACCACCATAGACAATTCAAACTCTCCAAAATCCAAAAGTTCTGAAACTAACTTTTTCCGATTTTTTTTTCACTAGATTTGATCACACTGATCATTCGGAAAATCGAACCCGATGGATCATTCATCGATCATATTTGTATTTCCTTCTCGTTTTCTCCCGATACTCTTTTTTCTTCTCTTTGTGCTTTGCTCAAGAAGAAAAACCAATGAGATCAAAGGTAGGGATCGAATAGGAAAATCAGTCAGTTTAAAGGTGGTGGAACAGCAAAAAAGGTATTTTTTCTGAAACTTTTGCAAACTGAAGCTATAAATAATGTAATCGGATTCTTATATGGAAACTGTAATATTTTGCTTGGTTTCCGACCAAATACAAGCCTAAAAATGAACTGTCGTAAGGTTTGGCGCATGGTACGCAAACACTACAAGTGACATGCTTACGAAATGCTTGAAATCTGGATATCCGGAAAAATATTGAAAACTTGAAACGTGGTCGCCTTGATTCTTTCCCTCAAGCAAATTTGCCCACGTGGATTTCAAAAAATATAAATAAATAAAGTTTGGCTCATTGATACCTGTATTTACTTCTCTAGTAGAATAATGACGAATGAAAAATTTACGAGTGTATTCGTTCTTCTGTTTATCCAATATTTAAACGGTGAGCTTACAACTTTTTTTTCGGTTTCAAGAATCCGAACTATTGTATGCATATTGGCGTTTTTCTAGTTCTTGGTACTGCTGAACTATCAACAAAAAACTTTGATTTCAGAAACCGTCTTATCAGAATTCCAAGTGAATCGATTGAACCGCATTCTGAATGTGTGCAGTGTGAAGAATAGAAAAACGACTTTTGATAAGCATGGATCATTTTTGGGAGAGTCGACGATGATGTGTGATTTGAGGACGACGAGGAATAGTTGTGTATTTATGGCGAATCATCGGAAGGGAATCGGGAAAGGAGATGATGATGATTATCATGAACATGGGTGTGGAGAATGTCCCTTTGTAAGTCAAGATTGGAGAGTGGAGAATCTGGAACAAGGCTCAGCGGCAACAAGTTTTGGCAACTCTTTCAAATGGGAATAACTTTTTCTGGGGAATCACAGGGTGAGGATGAGCTACATCCGCAAAAACGCTCTAATGAGAGGTCTCTGCGTCTAAAACGAAAGTACTCTCTCGCTACAGTAGTTCTTTAAAGGCGCATGACGATTTCTGCTCGGGTCTCGCAATGCAAACGCCTTTTTGACAAAAATTTGATCAAAATTCATCATTGCGCCCGCAGCAATGCCAAAAAAGGCGTTTGCATTGCGAGACCCGAGCAGAAACCGCCATGCGCCTTTAAAGGTGTACTGTAGCGAGAGAGCACTTTCTTTTTAGACGCAGAGACCTCTCATTAGAGCGCTTTTGCGGATGTAGCTCATCCTCACCCTGTGGGGAATCGGGTAAAAGTACGGTCAACATAAAAAATGTTCTTTATTTGAAAAGCTTTCAATTGGTTAAAAATCCGTCAAATTTCTTCAAAAATTAACATAGTTACGCCTTGCCGAAAAAGTTTTCGAAAAAAAATTTTGAAAAAATTTTTGGGTATTTCAGTAATTTTTCGGCGATTCGCAACTATTTTCTTTTTATGAAATTTGACATTTTTTTAACCAATCGATAGCTTTTTTAATGAGGAAAATTTTACCTGTTGACCACATTTTTACCCGATCCCCCTGAATAAAGTTATTTCCATTTGAATGGGTTGCCGAAATTCGTTTCCACTCAGCCCTGATCTTGGACTTGGAAGGATCCTTCGACCTTCATGCTGAAACAGTGTTTTTTTGCAAATTCAATTTTCTACCAACACTTTTAGATATTATAATATTTTAAAGCTCCATAATGTTGCTCGATTTTGAGCAAACCAACTCGAATTGTAGGAAATTTTCCAGAAATTTCGAAAAATCATATTACCAAATTTTCTGCTCCATCAACTTTCCGCTTATGAGAATTTTTGAAGTTCCATAGCTTTGCTCATTTTCGAGCTATTGAAGTGGTTTTTAGCCTAAATTGTAGGAAATTTTACAGATGTTATGTTTTATGTTTAAAAAATAATCCCTATTTCCAGAACTCCACCTCAATCTGCAAACAAATTCTCATCGATGGAAAAGAGCGGAAAACAGTGTGCTGCTGCAAAAGTCCGTGGTGTCTGACAAATGTGAGCTTAATCAATATTTCTTTTTTTTTTAGACAAAAATGTTATTTTCAGATCTACAGAGACTCTGAAATCGGGTGGCGGGGGACTGGTAGTTCTACCGTAATATTTTAAAGTGAAAGATTTGAATTTCAGATTCCGGATATTCTTGCCTAGTAGCGAGCTACGATAGTCGTCGAGTGCCACGATGGAATGAGAGTTTTGGAGAAGATAGAAAGCCGGTATTTGAAAAAAAAGTTACGGCTTCAAAAAATATACTCTAATTTTCAGACAGATCCCTGCTACATTTCAATGAACACTTCAACCTTCGTGGATTTCAGAAACGGGCGGAACCGAAGTCGAGTGATGGTGGAAATGGGTTACGGTTGTCCGTTTCAGATGACGTCTCCAGATCCACGTTGGTTTTTTTCCCCAAAATTTTGGATCCCTGTTTTTCTTTTCAGAAGCAACATTCTTCAACCAAACTTCCGTACACTGTTGTAAAGGAGTGGCTTGTAATCAGCAACTGTTCAGAGAGATATATTTCGAATGGATACAGAATATAGTGGTCAAGGATGAAGAGAAGGGTTGAAAATGTCTTCAAATTCCAGTTTTTGAGCATAAAAATTTCAGAATTTTTTCGACGCCTTCGCTTTGAAATGGGCTCCTATCGATATGGGAGATTCGCCGACAATCCAGAGTACATTCATCCAAAAGCTTTATTCAGTTAGTATAAAAAATTACTGTAAAATCTGTATTAGGAGGGCAGATCATTAGAGATTTGAAACATATTTTATGCCCTGTCCAGTCTCCTGATACAAATTTTACGGTAACTTACCCAGTGCTCTATTTCCAGATCTTACATTCACCCATCTCGTCGTACTCACTCTTTTCGCCACACTTGTCATTTTGATCTTCTGTCCAATAAAAAATGTCGATCAACTTCCGCCGGTAAAGCATTTTGTGAGAAAGGTAGGAAATAGAGACTTCAACTCATCAAAAAAGATAAATTTTCAGAAGAAAAAGACGCGACGAGAAGAGCATAATGATGAACTTTTAGTGTCGGGAGATTTTTGAATAAAAGTTTTTTATCTTTATTAAAACTTAAATACTATTGGGACTCTATAATTATGGAGCAGTCGTTGTATTCGTAGTCGCATAATATTGAGAAGGGTCCATCCCCGAATCTCGAGCATCTGAAAATTCAAATTCTCTTTAAGTGGCTCTGGGACGTTTCGCAACCGGTCATTTCGCAAATAGGCAACCGATAAATTTAGCTCTTGTGATCGGGAAATATCTCGGCTCGAGCGGGCGCGGGTTCGGCCGACCAAAATTTTTCGGTCGCAATTTCAAATTCCCGGTTTCATTCTAAGGATTTATATGAGAAACGTTTTTTTAATTTCGCTAATTTATCTTTATTTAAAGAAAATTTTGAATTTTTCAACAAATTTCCGATAATTTTTTGAAAACGAAAACGGGCCGATAATACTTTTTTGAGCCCTACCCGTCAAATGTACTTGTAAGAGTTGCGATATGGTTGGTTGCGAAACGGCAAAGTTGCGAAATAACCCGTAAAAACCCCCTCAAAAACCAACCATCTTTAATAGCATCCAGTGCAATTCCAAATTGTTTAACGCACTTTTCTTCTTGAGTCTTCTTGATTTTGAAAAATTCAAAAACGTCTTCCACACATGAAATTAGTTTCTCTCGACATTCAGTGTATTCCTGGTTGTATCTCTTCTCGGGTAACATTTTCACAGTGCACACCACATGGTTATAAGCACAGCTGGATATAGGTTCTGAAAAAATAGAAATTACATCGACTCAAACGCGCTCCACTGCAAGGCTGTCAAATTTCCGGCCCACGGCCGACCCCTGGGCCGTGGTTAGATTGCCATGGTTGAATCCGGCTGACCTGACCTTTTCCGATCCGAAAAGCTTATTTTTAAGAGTACGGCTGGATTTAACCATGGCAACCTACCCAAGGCCCGCGCCCCGGCCCAGGGGTCGGCCGTGTAGTCTTGCTCCACTGATAAAAAAACTCACTTGCAAATTCTATACAATAAGCGAGCAAATTTTTGTATTCCCAATTGGCAGTCTGATTCAATGCTGGATGGTAATGTCGACTTTGCAACGGCATCGCCCATTTACCGTATGATTTACCGCCAAAAAGTTCAACCGCTTTACATGCCACATCAGTGACAAATTCTTGACAAGTAACCGGTAAGTTCGGAGTTGAAGACATTGCGGTCTGAAATAACTGTGAAATCTGGAAGCAAAAAGTTATATAGAGTATTACATCAAGACATTTGCAAAATACAAAATCACACTGTTCTTTGCTGTAAGACATGTTATCGTAACAAGAGTCATGAATGGCGCAGCAGTGATTGAGTTCGGCTGAACAACTGAAATTCAGAAACATTATTTTGCTTTTTAACCTACGCATTTTCTCCGGACAAGTACTATCAATTATAGAGTGAGAAATTTCCATTTGTTTAGTGTGTGCACCACAAAACCAAGACTCCAAGTTCACTGGACATGATCCAGAAAAAGGAGTCACCCTAAAAAGTTTGAGTTTAATCGTTTTTGCACAGTTTTTCATACGGTAGATTATTCCACGGCCAATTCCATATCCCACGAATCTCTCGATTATTCACTGAATTCACAATCGGAGAGCCAGAAGACGTGGTGACGAGAAGAAGAAGGATGGGAATCGAGGAAGCGAAGAGCATCATTCGATTTGAAAGTGATTTTCAGATTTTCAAGAAAAGTCCCGGGGGAATGGCTTGGAATGGAGAGATTCAGGAAGTCTTTTTGGAGAAACAGAGACGGGTTTCACGTTTTTTTTTTTTTGGAATTTTTCTGTTTCACCTACCATTGAGCCGCCATCGAAATACAATTAGTTGTTTCTCTCGAAAAAATAGGCGCCAAGAGTCAGGGAATCATCTGAAGCAGAAAATTTATGTTTCAGGTAAAACTAGAAGTTCTGAAAATAGTCAATTCGTCGTGTGTAAAATCCTTATGATGGTTTTTGAAGTTGTGAGAATTGAATTAACTTTTCCTGTTTTGTTTCTTGGGTATTGAAAACATTAAGAATGAATTAATCTCCCTTGAATTACAGAGAAAAAAAGGATAGGAAACTTGAAACTGCGAACATTGTATCTGACTGTAGTTCCCGATCTACTAATAATTCACCGGAAATTATGGTTTTCCCCAAGTGTAAAGAAAAAGCTCAAAATGCAGATAAACAGCTTTGAAAGCTTCATTTACGTCCACTGTTTCAAATTGTGCATAAGAGCCCGATTCAGTTTCTAATACATTGTATGTATTGATGTTTTCTGTTTCACAAATTGCATAACTTTTTTTCATTCTTTTCTTTCATAATCTTTCAGGGATCTAGGGTAGAGACCGCAGCAAGAATTTCAAACTTGTCGTACTTTAATTTTTTGTATATCGATGTGTTCCTCTTATCGAAAATAGTAATTTCCCGAAATTTCATTCGAAAATATTCGCCCGTTTTGAAATTATAGCCGTTTTAGTGCACAATCTTTAGTACTGCGTTTCTCTTGAGGGGTAGGCGGCGGGCTTGGAAAAAGATCAGAACCACAAAAAACCGGATACTAATGATGTCACCCCCCCCCCCCCCCCCCAAGAGAAAAAATGAGAGGCCACGCCCCCTTTCATTGCGGTGCCTAATCTAGTGTTCTATTCTCAAACTTCGCTACTTTCTTGTCCTCCAACAAAAAAAATTAAAAATAGGTCAACTTTGAGGATCTGAAAAGTGGTTCCGAGATATTCGATTCTTCTGGAATTTTGCGGATGTACAGCGACTTAAGAACTCAATTTTTGTAGTTGACAACTTTTTCGTAGAACCACGATCCAGTTAGCTAGGCCAAATTGACTGAAATCACCTCGAAATTGGCTTTTGGAGCTATTTTGCTTCCACGCGACCTAACTAACTGGATCGTGGTCCAATGAAAAAGTTGTTAACTACAAAAATAGAGTTCGAGAGTTGCTCTATACATCTACAAAATTTGTAAAAATTATACATCAGTAATTCACTTTTTCAGACGCTCAAAGTTGACCTATTTTAACTGAAGACCCCGTTGCGCGCATTGCGCGCCAGTACTGTGCAGTGAAAAAATAATTTGCAGATTCAGCAGTAACAAAAAATGTTTACGATTCTAAAGTTGATACTGAGGGTGAACTATTATTCAAATCACTTTTTCAGACTCTCAAAGTTGACCTATTTCGATTGAAAACGCCATTGCGCGCATTTTGTTTTTGTGATAATCCTTGAGTTGTCAAAATATATTTATTCATGAGTATTACCGGAGAATTCATATCAAAACAATGAGAAGGGTTGGAGACAGAAAATAATGTAAAGCGCAGAGAAGCCAGTGATAAGTTAGAATTCATTGCATACATCCGGAATGGATTCAATATCGGCGACCAGATGCTCCGAGGGAGAATTCGTTGATTCGGACTTTTTGCTCAATACCGTAACGGAAGATGCACTGTCCGCGGGTCTCGTACACGGCGGCCTGGAATTTTCATCAATGTAACAGAAAAGTTCATCAATGTAACGGATGAATAGTGAATCAAGACGAGAATTAAGAGTTGTGAAACCGTTTTTTAATTCTAAAATATGGCAGTCCACTAGCGGAAAACACGTAACAGTTGTTTCAGGTACCGTAAAACCTGTGTTAGAATTGCATGCTCTTATATTTTTCCAGCACCTGATAAAATATTTCAAAATTCTCAAAACGGGTCATAACTTCAGTTGAAGAAGATATTCGAAACGTATTTTGGGACGATTCCAGTAAACATGACGAGGATTCTAATAAAACTAATTTCAATCCGTTTAAATTACGAGAATGTGCTCATTTTGAGCTCATCCTGGTGCCCTTCCAATACAGATTTTTCGGTATGCATGCCTATTTTAAACATGCATCTACGCTCCAATGAAAAACTTTAAACACTTACCGGTCCATCAAATCTGAATCCCTTGGCTGTGTAGTCTGGCATTCCACGAATGATATCGCAAATGTTTCCCTCGAGAATCGTCACCAAACTGTTGTTCTCTTTCAAGTTGGTTACTGAAACAATTATTGGGGTTCTACCATTATATTGGAGATCTAATATGGTATTCAATATTTAGCGAATTTTTGATATTTTTGAATCGGCTAATTTTTTTTCCAAATCAAAACGAGTGATTAGTGCTAGAACTTGGAAACGTCTCCCATGTCCCCTTCTTGAAACAGTAATTTTCCCAAAATTTCACCTCCCACCCAACTTCTTCCCCTCTTTCCCTCCTCATTCCCAAATCCGTTTATTAGTAGTATTGGGTACTTGAAAAGTGTCAAAAAGATAGACAGTAGTCAAGGACTCTTGACGCATTCAAATCGAAATTGAATGGAAATGGGAGTTGTTGAATGGAAAATTTGCATGAAAAAAGAGACGACTCACTTGTCACCAGAATTTTACCGCTCAGTCGATTCTCGATTCGGAAATCACGGGTTACCTGGAAGAAGTTGATTTATTGGAGAGATCGAGAATTGAAAGGTTCGCGAACTTTGGATTTTTGAACATAGTATTTTGCTAACCAAAACTAATGGCGTTTGCAGAGGAGATAAATCAAGGGAACTGAAGAAAATATCATACCAACCTATGTGATCCATATGAAACAGTTAAATACAGTACTAACCAAAATGAATGACGATTTCTGTAGAAATAGGTCAACATTGAGTGTCTCAAAAAGTGGTTTCCAGATATCCGATTTTCTGAAATTTTGCAGATGTATAGAGCAACGTTAGAACTCTATTTTTGTAGTTGATCACTTTTTCATAGGACCACGATCCAGTTAGTTAGGCTAAGTAGACGGACGTCACCTCGAATTTTGTATCAGTTTGGCCTATGGCTTCTATGCGACCTAACTAACTGGATTGTTGTCCTACGAAAAAGTTGTCAACTACAAAAATAGAGTTCTAAAGTTGTTTGATACATTCCAGAAATTTCAGGAAAATCGGATGGCTGGAAACCACTATTTCAGACACTCAAAGTCGGCCTATTCCTACTGAAATCGGCAGTGCGCCAGTAATGTATTTAACTGTTTCATATTGATGTCGTGAGATGGTATGATATTTTTTTTCAGTTAAAATTCAAAACCGCAACTCGAAAAACGTAAGAACTCACAATATCCTCAATGATAACCAACTCGGCAACTGTCTCGGCACCCGGCGGAACCTTAACACAACTATCGACTCCCCACGTCAATTCCTCTTCAGAAGTGTTTTCTCCGATGTGATTCAACATGACTTCCGTCGTGAATCCCGCATTCGCTTCAACGACTTCACAAGGTGTTTTCAGTTTCAACGATACTTCTGCTCCCCGGCATACTCCCTTCTCAATAATAACAGTTGAAGAGCTACGGGTGGCTCGTTCCGTTTTGAACGAGTATTCTTGTTCCCGTTGAGTTGTGTTGGTGAAGGTGGTTTTGAAGATGACTTTTTCGTCTTGTTTCTGAAAATTTGGTAGATAAGGGAGCAACACGGTCTCCTGCGTGAATTTTAGGGACAGCTAACATCACAAAATGTGGATTTTCCAGAAAAATTGAGAAATTTCAGCGTGAAGCATATTTTGGCTTGAAAATCAGGTTTTTAGTCGTTTTCTCTCGGAGAAAAAATATTTTCCAAAATTTTCCCCAATAAATTTCTTTGAAACAGTGAGAGGAACTCTGTGCAGGTTTTTCAGCTAATTACGTACTGCCAATCTGTAGTTATTAACGAAAATGTATGAAAATATACTAAATCGTTTAATAACTTCAGATTGGCAGTACGTAATTAGCTGAAAAACCTGCACAGAGTTCCTCTCACTGTTTCAAAGAAATTTATTGGGGAAAATTTTGGAAAATATTTTTTCTCCGAGAGAAAACGACTAAAAACCTGATTTTCAAGCCAAAATATGCTTCACGCTGAAATTTCTCAATTTTTCTGGAAAATCCACATTTTGTGATGTTAGCTGTCCCTAAAATTCACGCAGGAGACCGTGAGCAAGAAATAGTTTTAACTTCAAAAAGTCTTACCGAATCAACGACGTTGGTCTTGGCTCCGAGGATTGTGTACGTTGGTTCCGAACATTCTTGGAATAGCTTTGTCCAATTGATATTGTACTGAAAAACAAATTACGGTAATCAGTTGGACTATCGTTTTGAAAAAATTCTAAATGCTCAAAATTGACATTTTGAATCCGTAATTTAATTCTTCCTAACTAGCTTCCAGGGCTCATATTATCCAAGTAGGAGTACAGTCATTTTGATTTTTACTCAGATGATTGTACCAATTCCAGTGTTTACTCAATAAAAATCGATAAAACTCCAAAAAATCGCATTTCAAATTGCGAACTTAATTTGTTTCCATCCTATTTCAAAAAATGCAGAATTTTCCGCTTATTCAAATGCGCCTAATTTCGCAGCTCAAAACGCTGTATAAAATCTTCTATGAACAAATTTTCACTTTGTCGCGCTCGCCGCTGCTGACATAAAATTGACTGAAAATTTTTCTATTGCGTTTTGAGCTGCGATATTAAGTGCATTCTGATCAGCAAGAAATTCTACATTAATTCAAATTGGTTAGAAAAAATACAAGTTCGAGATTTCTCGATTTGAAAATCGATTTTCTCGCGTTTTAACGAGAAAATGTTGTTATTTTTGTGAATACTGGAATCGGGGCGAACATTTGATAACAATAAATGACTATAGTCCTACTTGAAAAATACATTACAGTACAAAATGGGAACATCGTTAAAATATTTCGAGAATATTAATATTGACATTTTGAAGCCGTATTTTATATTTTCCTAACTAGCTTCCATGGCTTCCGTTATTACGTTTGTCAATCGAATAATAACTTTCCCGTTTCAAAAATTTGTATTCTATCTAGGCTCAAAGTCCCCTCAATGGTCCATCTATCGTTCCAGGTTTATAATCCTTTCCCCTCCGAAACGTTCCCCCCATCGTCTGGTGTAACTCGTAAATCAAGAAGGCGCTGATGTGTGTGTGTGGGTGTCAAACTATTGTTGCCTACCTATACACACTTCTCTTTTTCTCGCCCTTTGACACCTTCGTGCCGACATCATTTACATTTACACTCTGAGCGGATGGTTAACACTATGTTAATGATGAGAAGACCAAGAGGTTTGCAATTTCACGGGCCGGCCCGCGGGCCGAGCTCAAAAAAATGAATTTTTTTTTAATTTTCTCGAATTCTTCAAGTTAAATTACCTTTTTCTTTTGAAAATTGTTGTCATCGAATTTCTTCAAACTTTTCTTCGAACTTATACATGACAGAGACACTAAAACTGAAAAATTAGAAATTTGGACTGAAAATTTCCTTGAAATCAAAAATTTTACTATTTCAAAATCTGCTCATCTGGGGTCCCTAGAATCAAAATTAATTCTATTCACTTCAAAAGAAGCGCAAGCCGAGACCTCATTGTATTCAAATAAATGAAACCATATGGTGCTCCCCTGGGTGATTTTTGTCATTCTTTCAATTTCCTCTCATTCTTCCCGCATGAGCATCTCTCCTCCTCTCTCCAACTCAACTATTCAATTCATTACCCCCCCCCCCCCCGTTTTGGACAATCTCGTGGATTAAACACATGGGACCTCCCTCGGGGTCCCCCTCTTTTAAACCTATCAATTTTCAAATGCTCAATTTCCGCGTTGAAGGTGCCAATTTCCGTAATTAGATCGGCGATCAAAACTATGCGGCTATGGTCCGGAAATTAAGAAATGGGGCCCCTTATTATTCCCTAGAAAGTTGAAAATGCTCACCGAAAGATACTTCTTCTTAATTTTTCCCTCAGCCTTGGATTTGGTGACATCGAACATGGTCTTGGCCCAGTTGTTAACAACTTCTTCCAGATCAATTAGGTCGGACTTTTTGGCATCCTGCAAAAAATTACTGTTTAGAAAACTTTGTATATATTTGCATGGTTTATTTCAAATTTGTTCGCAACCATTTTACGAAAAAAAGATTTCGAGTTCCAATTTTCTTTTTTCTAATCTTTTTTCAGTCGGTTGCGCGCTTCTTTGCCGCGCGGTAGTTGCGGGTACAATTTTTGGGCACGACCAAATTCTTTGGCTTTCTTTATGGAAAACCAAGACTAACTTCCTAATGTCTATTCGAAAAGATCACAGGAAAATTTTGATCTGTTCTATTTGAAAACAGCTTTTTAGGCTACTGTTGGAATAGTGTTGTTGTTTACAAATTTATGTGCGGGAAATTGTTGTGGGCGGAGCCAAAAAGCTGTTTAAAAATAAAATTTGCTTTTTCTTGCGATTTCTTCAATAGCGTTCTCACTAATTTTTTAAAAACTTGTTTCTGTTTCAGCTATGTCACATATTGCAGTCAGGTTTTGAGATGAATGCTGTATTACTTTTTTATTTTTCAATTCAAGTCTTTTACAGCTTCATCTTGTCTATAATTTGATACAGCATTTTTAATGGTAGTAGGTTTTTGATAGAACATATTACATAACTAAACATACAAAAATTCCCGCAAAGACTCACATTTCCCTTGACAAAGCTCTGTGGCTCATTGGTTCTGTTGGATTTCAACATCTTTTCCTGCTCCGGGCTGAACGCTGGCGCTTTTTGTGGAGAACAGCAACCTGAAATTCATTTTTTGGAATAAACTTGATTTCAAAATATTCTTATGTAAAGTCCCTGCGCCCCTCTAGTGAATCAATATTTTCTCTAATCTCTCTTAGTTCCCCTATACTATTTTCAGAACTCATGCACAACAGATGGCAAAGAGTGGCGCTCTTTTTCTCTCATCGCCTGCCACGGCTCCCCTCCTCAACTACCGTAATCCTTTTCTCTGCGTCTCTAAATCTCTCGGGGGAGCTTCTACTCTATCCAACAAACAAAACGATATATGCATGTAAAAATGGAATAAGAAACGTGGGAAAATCTAGATGAATGTAATGTAGGTACGGAAACAAAATTGGGCAGAGAAAATAAATTCAGAATAATTAGACCTGGAGAGAAGAGGAAGGAGAGGAAAGGTGAAGGCTACAATTAGGGAGACCTCAAAAGTAAAGACGAAAATTTTTGTTGGAGAAAAGGCGAAAGGGAAAGTATTCTCCACGAAAATATATATGTAAACGGAAAATTTGGAATTCGGACTTACTTTCGTAAAAAAAATTTTATTGTTTAAAAAATCCTAACTTACTTTCAGTGCTCATATTAACAGTTCTCGGGTAAAATTTTACTTGAAAATGAACGTTTTAGGGCTTATTTTATAGTGATGATCTTCCTCATAATACTCTAGGATTTGAAAAACAATGCCGAAAAGTTTCGAAAATTAGAATGATGAAATTTTGTGCAAAAGCTGAGGAATATCTGACTAAAATAACTCATTTTCAGAGAGAAAATTTAGTTTGAAAACTCGCGAAAACAGAAAAATTAATTTTTCAAAAAAAATTCAAAAAAAAATATTTTCAAATTTTTTCCAAAACTTTTTTTTTGAATTTTTTTCTGATTCAATAAGTTATGAATCGATCAAGATTTCAACATAAAACTAGTGCGGTTTGAGAACTCGGAAAACAAAAAAAAGAAAAATTAAGGGAATCGAAGAATTAATTTAAAATTTTTTTCAAACAATTTTTTTCTGATTCAAATAGTTGTGAATTGATCAAGATTTCAACATAAAGCTGGTGATCTTAAGGCGAAAACAAAAAAGTTGACGATTTATTGAATTTCTGTTATCTAAAATTTCAAGTTGTGACCAAAGCATTCAAAATTTTATTAAAAATCGATGTAAAACCAAACTTTCAACCCTACAAAATTTCTTCGAAAAAGTTCAAACCCTCCGACACTTCAACCAAAACCTTGTTGTTTATAAATCAGATTACTGTACTCTGAAGTGAGCAGGTCAAAAAGAGAAGAGAGACGCAGAGAAAACCAAGCAGCCGAAAAAAGGGATTTGGCACGGTACGGTTGCATTGGTTGGGTTTCACCCAAACAATCAAATTTATAAGCTGACGAGAGAGAGAGAGAGAGAGAGAGAGAGAGGAGACGCAGAGAAATGGTAGAGTTTTTGTAATTTTTTGTCATTTTCATAAAGTGCTTATGATTCACCAATGTCAGTTTTGAAAATTTTGAAGAATTTCAATACTTTTACTTTTTTCATTATCGCAAGATTCCCCTTTAAAAAAACAATGAAAGGTTACAGTAACCTGGTTACTGTAAATTTCCCCGATTCCCAAACCTACCAAACATTTCGATTAGAAAAAAAGTCGATGAATCGTCCGACTGCCTGCTGTTGACAAACAGGAGGGGTCTCTTTCGCTCTCTGAATCGAAAACCCTCCTCGCATTCTGAGACTCCGCCCACTTTGTATGGCTGCCAGCCAATCGTTGTGAACTGGCGCGTCGCTCTTCTCGAGTTTTCTTTTTCTCGATTTTAGTTTTGTGAGGGAGGGCTCCAGGGATGTGCATGATGTTGAAGAGTATTTCTTGTTTATAAACTTTGGGGTTTTTTCGATGAGACTGTGTTATTTTTAAAAAAATATGTCTAGAAGAAACCTGAGGAACACAAACTTTTTGTCATTTTTGTTTGAAGAAAATGGCTCCTAACGATTTATTACCAATATGATTCAAAATTTCAAAATGTTGTGAAACATAAATGTTTGAGTTTTTTAAACACATTTTTTTTTACAGATAGCTATGGAATTTGAGAATATTTGATTTATAGACAGTGTTTTTGGAATTATTTTAACATTGAAATTTTTGTAGCTTTTGGCTCATAGTTTTTGGCTCCCAATCAGTTTCCTTGTTTATTTGTTCAGATGAAGTCTTTGTTTCATTTTTTTGAGAATCTGAAATGAGAACTTAATTTTAAAATGTCCTGTTTTCAATTACAGATTTGTTGTATAAATTTTATGTTGGACTTGGTTTGAGCTTTTTTAGACATCACCTCAAAGATCAGCCAATATGATTATCGCTCCAAATTTGGAAACGTTGTTTGGAAACAGAAATTATTATCTTTTTCTCACAATGTTTTCTAGGGGATCACTGTTTTTGCAGAGAACGATGCACCTATTTGGAATAATTGTGAAATCGAAACTCTGAAGTTCAAATTCTGGAAAATTTTCCCTGTTTCCAACTCCACATTTCTTTTATGAATTTTTACCATACTTATTATTTCGCAAAACGCTGCATGTATCGCACTTCACAGTGATTTCGATAACCGTTCTCATATAATTTTAAGATTAAAAAATTTTATTGGAACGTTTAATACTGTGAAACTTGAATTTGTAGGGCCATCTATTTTTCGAACACCTAAAATGATATTTCTGAATTCTCGAAATGGATCATAACATCTGAATTGCCTTCTAATACAGATTTTACGGTGTTTCAACAACCATTTTCATATCTTTCAGGTTCAAACATTTATTGTCAAGAATTTCAAAAAAATGTTAAGAATTCGAACATTTTTTGTAATATCTGATCCTGAGAACCCAACATTTTTCGTCATCAACAATTACTCATTCCCTCGATTCTTGCTTTTTTTTGCATTTTCTGTCTCACACCCGTGGAAAAAGTTTATGAGTCAGAACGGCCATGGTAATGGGGAATGAATGGTGGAAGTGGAAGGAGAAGAAGAAACACAATGAGTCGGAACGTCTGTTCTGAGATTTTGAGTTCGGGAAAGGAATAAATAGACAAGGTTGCACTCAACCGTTTTCTTAAAAAAAAGAAGAACAATGAAGAAGAATCATATCAAACAAAAAAGTGTTGTAAAAATAAAATTGGTGAAACAGAGAAAAATTAAAAATGAGTATTGAAGGTAACTCAAATCGAGGGTAGTCTAATTGAAATTTTAATAGTGATAAGTTATCTTTTTTCAAAAAGTCGACAGGGTTCTGAACAGATTTCAAGCTTATGAAGGTCTATGCTCCTTCATGAATGTATATCCTTCAGGACTTAGTTTACAGCTTTACTTCCCTCCTGAACAACCATATGGCACCACACCTGAATCCTCTTGCAACAATATTTTCATCAATCAACCAATAATTGAGCAAAGCAAACATTCATGCAACAAAAGAGACAGAAACACGTCGTCGGCTTTTTCCTCTATACGCAACCAAATACGGCCCTAGGCCTCCCTAGGGCCAAGGGACAGAAGAAAAAGAATGAATGTGTGAAATAATACATTCTACCCTCCATCGTTTACCTCTATGTGTCCTTTTTCCTTGTTATTCTCTCCCCTTTTGCAACCTGTCATCGGGGTTTATTTGTGTTGGCTCATAAATCGACTTGCTCCAAAGAGAAATTGAGCCAATTACGACAAAATGGAAAAGCTTGAGCCATAGGTGAGCAAATGGGGAAAGGAAAAGTGATCAACAAATTTGCGACAATTTAGAGAGAAGGGATTTATAAGGGATCGGAAGAGGAAGGAAGGATACGTCAATTAGAGGATTATGAGAGGAATGAGGAGAAGGAGAAAGAGAATCAACAGAAGAAGAGAGGGGATTTTGTGAAATCTCGAGGTAGATTTTGGGATGATGATGAATAGATGGGGATTCTGAAGGTTGAGAGGTTTCAATGGGGTTCAGGGGTCAGAATAAAAGAGTATATCAAGCAAATACATACAAATTTGATTGTTTCAAAGAGACAAGGGGGACTTACAAACACTCGAAACTTCATCAGAAATGAAAAGAAAGATTGGGTTAAAAAGCTAAAATTTAGAAGGGTTTAAAACGAAGTTTGGTCTATTAGATCACAGATAAACATTTAGGAATGACCCCTGTAAGAATGAGAAACAAAAAATACTACAAAATTAGACAACGTTTTGAAACTGAAAAAAAGTTTTTTTTTTTTTAATCAAAGAAAATTAAGGAAGATTTAGCGAAAATGACCAAGGATCCAAAAATTGCCAAGAAATTTGGGCATTCTTCAATTTTTAGTCAAAATGGGTATGCGGAGATTTAAAAAATGAAATGGTAAATCTATAAGTGCTGGTGGCCCATACTCCCGGGGTACATCAGAATGGGGTACATCGGGGGTACATCGTGCTCATGGGGTACAAAGTCTCAGGGGGTACATAGTCTCATGGGGTACATTTTAGGGATAATCTCATGGGGTACATTTTTCGCTTTCTCATGGGGTACATCTCTGAAATACTCAAGGGGTACATCGCATTGTCTCAGAGGGTACATCGCATTGAATCTCATGTGGTAAACATCAAGTCGGATTCTACAGTTTTAGCGCTGATAGCTGCCTGATTTTTCCAATATTCGTTACACATTATGAGTTGTTTTTTTGTTTTCCATGTAGTTATTCAAGAATGTTATTTCGCTTTTAATGTGGTTTGGAACAGAGATAACTGTCCAACATTATTTCTTCTCATTCATAATTGAGAAACATTCGGCTGATTGAAGAAAAATTGCCTATTGCAAGATATTCGGAGATTTCTGATGACCAAGGAGTTAGACGAAGCAACCAGGTGCCAGCTCAGTCAATCAAAGCTACCACAACGAAACGTTTTACACCTTCAGTGCTCTTGAGAAATGATGAGAAATCGTAAACATAGTGATAAGGAAAACATCTTCTTTATTTTTACCCTAAACGGGCATTGAATCATATAACACGAATTAATTTCACAAAAATTTTTTTCAGAAATCCAGCGAATCGTCTTCACGTTGATTTGTGGGTCGATGAGTGGATTCAGTAGATGGAGGAAGACCTTCATCCAGAACATCCAACAGCAAACAGCGGTCATGACGATTATCGATTGGATGATTCCTCTGTTTGGTCCCTTCAGCACAACCCATGGTCCTCCGAAACCAATGGCAGCCTAGGTGGCGGAGACAGAGACGAGTAGAATGAGAATTCCGATCTGAAACTCACACTTGAGTAATTAATTTGTTTGATTTCAAGAGGGAGTACACAATTTCCAAAAATTTTGAGATTTTATTACCACTCGATGCAAAATTAGGGCGCGGGAAGAAAATTCTTAAGAACCATGGTCCAAAAATGCCTTTTTTTCGATAAACGGGTCAAAAACAGGCAAAAAAATTAACTGAGATGGTGCAAATAAGCTATTTCTGGGGACGCATGAATCCTTAAAGGTGCACGTGAATAAATTACACTCTCAGTTGACTTTTTTGCGCTGTTTTTGACCCATATTTTAAAAAATGAGGCATTTTTGTACAATGGTCTAAGATAATTTTTTCTCCTAATTCTGCATTGAATGTTACCGAAAAAATCCCAATTTGTGTTATACCCCTTTAAACAAGTGTTTGAAAATGCATAAAAACTTACTTTTTTTTTGAAAAAATCGAAGAATTTGTTGTTGGAAGATCATCGGGCTGTTCGGAGGAAGTGTTCTGAAAAAAAATACTGATTTCGTGTCGGAAGGATGAAAACAATGCAAAATTACGACGGAAAGAATAAAATCTAAGATTTTAAAACTGGAACTGCGAGGAAAAAAATTTGAGCTATAAAAGCAGCAGATACGTTCATATTTCGTCATTAAAAATTTACAACAAGAAAATCAGTTCAATTTTTTTTTAATTGATGAAATCGTAAAAAAATTGATAAAATCGTAAAAAAATTGATAAAATCGTAAAAAAATCGATAAAATCGTTAAAAAATTGATAAAATCGTTAAAAAATTGATTGATAGCGTTCGCGGCCTAAAATTCACATGCATTAACGTATGATACTCAAGCAACAATTCGCTGCGTAGGCAACATCGCTTCGAGACCATGCAATATGTGTCGATTTACGAAGCTAAAAAATTCGACGCTTTTACACGAATTCTATGGAAAACGTATAATTTATTCGTTAAAAAAGGGAAAATTGGAATGTTATTAGCGAAACATGACATTTTTGAATTAATGGAAAGATATAACAAGCAAAAAAAAAAACAACTAACAGGAGAAAGCAGTACAAAATGCAATAATTTTTACTAGCATACTAGGATCCGGTATAGCGCATCGGTGGTCCTCTGTGTCGTTTTGGGCGAGGCGATCTTGTTTCAGAGTTACATTCTTCAACGCCTGTGGTAGATTCCGTTTCAAACGACACTGATGCAATGGCAGTGGATTCAGCGGATGTCTTATCGTCGGCTGGAACTTCCTCTTCATCATCTGATTGAAACTTATACATGTATCCCTTGTGGAATTTTTGTTTCAGTGTCAAAGGTGCACTTGAAGCCGATGATTGTTTGAAACTTGTGACGCTGCTGTCATCTTCATCGCCACTTTCACTCTTCTCAGCAGCTGACACATCACCAGACGTCATAATTATTGCACTCATTTCATCATCAGAAACTGGCATAATTTCAGTGTCGTTTTGAACTGGCTCATCACTTAGTTCAGCATCAGATACAATTCTGGAAGTTATAAGTATTAATGCAGGAGTTGTCTCGAAATCTCACCCTTGAATTGTTCGTGAGTAATTTTTTTTGGAAAACTGCTTAAACTTCCGTTTGAAACGCTTTGCTTGTCCAACTTTCTCCATCGATCTTTCACTTTTTCTTTTTGAAACGGACTCGCAATAATCCTTGAATGAGTTGAAAAATGTTTGGCGAGTCGTCCGCTCAACTCTCGAAATTGCTGCCGATCTGAACAACAGCATAGTGTTCCTTTTCTTTGCAATCCACTTACAGATGAATACAAACCGCAGGCAATTTCAGATGACATTGATAACGCGAGCACTTCATTAGCTGTGTTTCATCGTCGAAGTTTACTTGAACGAATCTGAAAAAGTTTGATCATGATTCCACATCGGTTGAACTATGCTCACTCAGAAGATTGAACACTTTTTGGTACAAGGAATTTTTGATCGCCGAGCTCCACCACGTTAAGAGCTTGCACATCATTGAGACAGACATCGAAAAAGTCTAAATTGGAAACTTTCATTTAGACCACACACGAAACGGACTTACGAATTTTCAATTCTGGTGGAATCTCGTAAATAACAGAATACAAGTTTCTCAGTCCTAGTTTTGCAAGATGCTTAGCCTTCTCACTCACAGACATATCTTCTGTGGATTTGTATCGATCATACACAATCAGTCGGTTATCTCCATGTGTGACGCTTCTCAAAACAGCTCTCTTCTCTTCTGAAATCACGTATAGAGAATCTTGAACGGTGTTCGTACAAACCTTCGATCATTTGCATTATTTTTTCAGCGCAAACTCGACCGCTTTCTGGACGCAAAATGAAAGTTTTCAGCTTAGAGTTAATACACTCCACTTTATTTGTCGTCGAAAATTGTACAACAATTCCTGCCAATAATTTCGACTTCATGCTGTGCGTTTCAAACAATTCGACTTTGTTTTGAGTGAGCCTGAAATATCCGATTTCCCCCACTTTATTCACATCTAAGCTTGTACCAGTCTTTTAGATTCGATTCCATATCTGACTTTTCCAGTTTTCTTTCATATTGGTCAAGTGAGAAAGAATTGAAAATACCTCTTTTCAAGTATCTGTCCCCGTCCTAAAATTTATACATCCATAAAATTATAAGCCTCGTTCAGACTGATTCTACCATTTTACCAAAAATCTTCTTTAAAACTGAATCTCTGCACGTATCCTTTCCGAATCTTTGAACTAAGTTCGATCTGCGATGGATCTCACATCTTAACTCAATTGCCATATCCATATGCGTTCCCTGAAAACAGGTTGATTTTTACAAGAACTACAGTATCAACTCACCATGCGGTAGTATTTGAATGAGGTTTCCCCGTCAGTGCAAATAGAAGGTACTTTTTTTCTACCTGTTTTATCTAATCTCTCAAAGTTTGACTGTAAAAATTGCCCGAATGCTTGGTGATGGCAGCCACTCTTTGAAGAATGAAGCATGAATGCAAGAACCATGTATCTGATCTTTCCGCTCGACTTCGTTCTGTAAAACTTTTCGTAAAATATTTTACAATTACACTTTTCATACAGAAAATGTGGCATATCAGCAGTCAAGAGGGTGACGTAGCAACTGGATAAGTCGAATGTGCAGTCGACTTGTAGTTGGCCGACCATTCTTTCATCAATACCACTGTTGAAATATGAAGCGTTATTGTCTGAATTGATCATCTGTTAGTATGCCTTTCTGTCATTTCAAACCAACCTAAGTAATCATTGAGATCACCTGAACTCCATGTTTCTAAGTTTTCAAACTGATTTCGATAGCGATTCAACTTTTTCGCAGTGGGCAAGTTGTTGATGTAGACAGATATCAGATCTTCGTCTCCGACGATCAGACGGTATTCAGAGCTGTTTGAAAAAAATTCAGAATTTGGTGTTTTTCTCGCGAACTCAGCCAAATCGGAAGGAATAGTTGCAGGGCGAATCCCTCTTTTGGTTTTCATACTACTCGATACATTCCGGGCCTGATTCGTGATTTGTTTTAGAGATACTTCAACGTTTTGTTGTCTCAGTACAATCTCAGCGTTTTTCACATTTCTTCCAACCAGCGCTTGGCGAACCAGGTTTGCTGTGTCATCTGAAAAAACATAAGTTTAAATTGTCAGTTGCCTGCCTACCGTTGATTTTCGGTCTTTTTTGTGACTTCAAAATGTCTTCATCCTGAATAACTGCATTTGAGACATAGATGACATAGATTCTGTCGTCAGAAGAAATGACCTGAAACAGTCCACGTTCAACATTTTAATAAATCCACACTCCCACATATTTCTTCATGACATCCGTATTTGCGTGGGTACAGTTGGCAACCAGATACAAACGTTCTTCCAGTTTCATCGTCGACTTCCGTGGTTTCAAAATAGGCTGGCCTACATTACACAATAAATTCGTCAAGAAATTATCATTACATACCTTTTCTCTTCCGGAACCACGATAGTCCATCCATCTGAATCGCTTTATTCATCAACTCAGAATTACCATAAAACTGTGCAATTTTCGATCCGGGTCCATCAAATTCGGGCATTACGAATTGGTCCAACAAATAGACAGAGTCACCACATCTACGCAATGAAGTTTTCAGGATTCAAAAAAAAAAGTTACCTACTTTACTAGAAATTCACTGAGAACATTTTTGGTTAATGAGGAAAAAATACCACTTTTGGTCCACATTTGTGTATCCATTTTGTTTTATTTATTCTAATCAAATTTTAATAAATTCGAAACTCGTGTAAAAGAGTAGAATTTTTTAGCTTCGTAAATCGACACATATTGCATGGTCTCGAAGCGATGTTGCCTACGCAGCGAATTGTTGCTTGAGTATCATACGTTAATGCATGTGAATTTTAGGCCGCGAACGCTATCAATCAATTTTTTTACGATTTTATCAATTTTTTAACGATTTTATCGATTTTTTTTACGATTTTATCAATTTTTTAACGATTTTATCAATTAAAAAAAATTGAACTGATTTTCTTGTTGTAAAATTTTAATGACGAAATATGAACGTATCTGCTGCTTTTTTAGCTCAATTTTTTTTCCTCGCTGTTCTAGTTTTAAAATCTTAGATTTTATTCTTTCCGTCGTAATTTTGCATTGTTTTCATCCTCCCGACACGAAATCAGTATTTTTTTTTTCAGAACCCTTCATCCGAACAACCCGATGCTCTTCCAACAACAAATTCTTCGATTTTTTCAAAAAAAAAAGTAAGTTTTTATGCATTTTCAAACACTTGTTTAAAGGGGTATAACACAAATTGGGATTTTTTCGGTAACATTCAATGCAGAATTAGGAGAAAAAATCATCTTGGACCATTGTACAAAAATGCCTCATTTTTTAAAATATGGGTCAAAAACAGCGCAAAAAAGTCAACTGAGAGTGTAATTTATTCACGTGCACCTTTAAGGATTCATGCGTCCCCAGAAATAGCTTATTTGCACCATCTCAGTTAATTTTTTTGCCTGTTTTTGACCCGTTTATCGAAAAAAAGGCATTTTTGGACCATGGTTCTTAAGAATTTTCTTCCCGCGCCCTAATTTTGCATCGAGTGGTAATAAAATCTCAAAATTTTTGGAAATTGTGTACTCCCTCTTGAAATCAAACAAATTAATTACTCAAGTGTGAGTTTCAGATCGGAATTCTCATTCTACTCGTCTCTGTCTCCGCCACCTAGGCTGCCATTGGTTTCGGAGGACCATGGGTTGTGCTGAAGGGACCAAACAGAGGAATCATCCAATCGATAATCGTCATGACCGCTGTTTGCTGTTGGATGTTCTGGATGAAGGTCTTCCTCCATCTACTGAATCCACTCATCGACCCACAAATCAACGTGAAGACGATTCGCTGGATTTCTGAAAAAAATTTTTGTGAAATTAATTCGTGTTATATGATTCAATGCCCGTTTAGGGTAAAAATAAAGAAGATGTTTTCCTTATCACTATGTTTACGATTTCTCATCATTTCTCAAGAGCACTGAAGGTGTAAAACGTTTCGTTGTGGTAGCTTTGATTGACTGAGCTGGCACCTGGTTGCTTCGTCTAACTCCTTGGTCATCAGAAATCTCCGAATATCTTGCAATAGGCAATTTTTCTTCAATCAGCCGAATGTTTCTCAATTATGAATGAGAAGAAATAATGTTGGACAGTTATCTCTGTTCCAAACCACATTAAAAGCGAAATAACATTCTTGAATAACTACATGGAAAACAAAAAAACAACTCATAATGTGTAACGAATATTGGAAAAATCAGGCAGCTATCAGCGCTAAAACTGTAGAATCCGACTTGATGTTTACCACATGAGATTCAATGCGATGTACCCTCTGAGACAATGCGATGTACCCCTTGAGTATTTCAGAGATGTACCCCATGA
Source organism: Caenorhabditis zanzibari (assembly GCA_963966625.1). Classification (NCBI taxonomy): domain Eukaryota; kingdom Metazoa; phylum Nematoda; class Chromadorea; order Rhabditida; family Rhabditidae; genus Caenorhabditis; species Caenorhabditis zanzibari. The sequence goes on from OZ016471.1 coordinate 5,906,045, forward strand.
GAAAGCGAAAAATGTACCCCATGAGATTATCCCTAAAATGTACCCCATGAGACTATGTACCCCCTGAGACTTTGTACCCCATGAGCACGATGTACCCTATTTTGGTGTACCCCGGGAGAATGGGCCAGTGCTGGTCGAACAAATAATGACTTGGATGAGCCTTATTGGAAGATACCGAATAGTGAAACTACAAAGAAGAGAATTTGAGGAAACCTTGAAACAGTGATTGAATCCAGAAAGGTTATTTCCTTCTGATTTTACAATGATTCATAAGGACAGTAATTAGAAGTTGTAAGTTGAAATAAAGAAGGATTAAACTCATTTGTTATTTACTCAAATGATCGTCTCAATTCCAGTATTTACGAAAATAACAATATTTTTTTGCATAAAAAAATCGCATTTCAAATCACGAGAAATTTTTTTATGAACAAATTTCACTTCGTCGCGCTCGGCGCTTCTCCCTTACAATCTGCTGTCACGCTCGCCTCTGCTGACAAAAAATTGACAAACGTGAAATAGGGTCTAGGTAAAACTGATTCTGAGGAGCTCATATCTGCTCTCAGAATCACCAAAACAGTCACGTAAGCCGAGGGTGCGAAAGGGGACTGATTTTTATGCCGAATTTGGGGAAAAACTTTTTTTAAGGTGTCCTACCTTTAAAGTTTGTAATTTTGGAAATCTGTTACAATTAGAGGTTTTAACCTTTCCAAAAACTATAATTGTGTACGATATTAAAATAACTTTTAGCGGAATAAAACGGTTATCACTAGTCACCAAATTTTTTTGGGTCAAACAACTTCAATCTGAAACCGAAATGCAATTAATGAACAAAAAATTGAAATACTACTTACCAGAAAGCTTCAAAATTATAATTTTGAAAAACAAAAAGCGTGCATCATCCTCAGATAATCAGGAACAAACTTTGAAAATTTCAAGAGAATTGGTGAACTTTAAAGCGAGTTATGACTTGTAACACATTTTCGGTCCCGAAATTAGTACTGAAAATTCAGGAGAAGAGCCGTAACTTGCTCAAATTTTGAGAAATCCAAACTCTAAATACATGGGCATCAACGTAGACAAATTTCTGATCTTTCTGTGAAACATTCAGCAAAATCGGTTCAGTTTGAGCTAAGTTACAGCATGACACATAAAAACAGACATACGGAAATCACTGGTTGTTATTAGTAAAGATTCAAGTACATTAATCATTCTAGAATCCACAGTTTTCTCGTCTAAAACAAAACAAAAACTTGTAAAATAATTTCAGTTTCCGAACATCCGTAAGATATACATGGTTGTCTCAATATCAATTTTTCCTCGTCTAGGCGTTCAAAAAAAATTTCTATATAAACTTCTGAATAATTGAGACCCTAAAAATCTCAATATTTCACGTCTCCTCCAAAAATTGCGCCAATATCTCCGACAGGTGTCGTCTCCATGTCTTCCCCTCCCGTCTGTCACCAATCCTTCCCGCACGTGTTCCCAGTCGGCACCTCGTCAATCAGATGTCCCCTTCTTCTTTTCTTCTTCTAACCTGATACCCAAAATCTCATTATTCATAGTCTGTTTCCCATCGGATGACGGACAACTTGTGTTCATCCATCCATTCAATATTAAACTGCTTCTTCTTGTTCAGATGAGGGAGAAAGAAATGTGCAGTGCTCATCATTTTGATTTGATTCACTTATTCATTCAACCCTCCCCATACCACTCATTGACACGCAATCGTCCGTGTCTTTTGCATAGGGGTTTTGAAACAATGCCGACTGGGGATTTGCATATTTAGATTAGGGATTCGAGATTATTCCCTTATTTCCTGGCGCGGTGCCAGATGGTTAGTGAAATGGGGTCGAATGGGAGAATGAGGGCTTTGGGACATTTCGAAGGCAGACGGAAACTTTCGAGATGTCTCACTTTCGAAATGTCCCGGAGCCAAAAGAAAGAGATTCTAAGCCTAAACCTACACATGACAAGGGTTCATAAAAGTTTTATACTTAACAGAAAAAGAGGCAAGATCAAAAGAAAAAGAAGAATATCATTAGTTAATTATCAACGAATGGTGGGGGGAAATGATATGGATTATAATGGGGGAGATTTATGAACCGATAAGTACCCGTGGTACACGAAAAAATTAGAGAAAAATGAAGAGAAACGGTGTGTGGGGATTGGGGAAAGGGAAGCAAATAGAAACTATTAGGGTTAGAAATGACATATAAATTGGCAACTTTAAGCATAGTACAATTGAAAACGAGGCGGACTTTCATAACAATCATTCGACGAGAAGATTCAATTATCCTTCAGAATCTTCTGGCATTGCTCGACAATGTCACATTTCAGCTCGTCTTTCTCTCCTCCTCCTTCATCATCATCTTCTTCTTTCTTGTCGTCAGAAAGATCGACTTCAGAATCCGATGTGTCATGTTCCGAAGCCTCCGAACCAGAAGTGTCGAAATCCGAAGAATCCGAGAGCCTCACCGAGTTCGTCGTAGCCGACGAATCGCCAGAAGAGCTCATCGATCGAGTGTCCTCACAACCATCCGATGACATTGTCACACCTCCGATGAACGAGGCCTTGTTTCTCGGATATTTCGGGCCTGGAATCTCGCAGTCGACTTCATCATCGTCGACAACGTTTCTGTCCTTGATTCCAGCCTTCTCGAGTAAGTCCAAAAGACACGGGAACATTTCGACGAACTCGTGCATATCGTTGTCTTGAGTTGAATCGGTCTGAAACGGATAATAAGGAATTTATTAAATTTTAGACATGCGATTTGGGCCTTCGTGGGCCGTTGATTTTCTCCGCTTCAAATCCAAATTTTTTGGTCAATCTTTACACCAAAATGTAGAACTCAATGAAATCTAGAAAATGGTACTAAAATCACCAAGATTGACTGTATTTTTTGTCTCGAACTTTTTTTTATACACACATGGTCGGCAGTCCCTAAATTAGGGGTTCGCGGGGGGTCGTCAGAATTTTGGAACGGTCCTAACTCGATTCATAGAGGTCCATGGGTTCGCAAACTTTGCATGTATAATTGAGAAGATATAGGAAGGCTATGTTAGGAAAACTGAGAAGTTTGGAGCAATTTTTTTAGGGTCTTCACTTTTAGGTCGGGGAAAGTCGAACATGTGTGTTTTTATAGGTCTCAACGAGTTCTACATTTTGGTGCAAAGATTGGCCGAAAAATTTGAATTTGACGTGGAGAAAATCGACGGCCAGTGAAGATCAGAAGTATGCTGAATTTCAGGTTAAAAAATTACAGTAATGTCCGTTTCGTCGTTTTCCACGTCACAATCCACTAGTGTCTCTCCAGTCAGCGCATTCACATGATACGACAATTGCAATGGAACTTCTTCTTCTTCGATGAGCATTTGCCGATTAGTGATGATAGTGGTGACTGGAGGTGGTTGACGTGGCGCCGGTGCCTCTTCGTCTTCTGGAATCTCGACGCACTCACAACCGATTCCACCGTTTGGCTTATCTGGCGCCGGTGTCACAGCGCGAGGACCCGTGATTTGATCAACTTGGACAGACTGAAAATATCGGTTTACTCATTGGAATAACTTTTTTCAGGGGGATCGGGTGAAAATACGGTCAACAAGAAAAATGTTCCTTATCGAAAAAGCTATCGATTGGTTTAAAAAAAGTCGTCAAATTTCATGAAAAATCAACAGTGTTACGCGCTTTAATCGGCAAGTCGGGAGAGAATTCGAAGCATTTAGAGCCGAAAATCAAGAAGAGCGGATTGAATTGAGCAAAGTTTTAAAAATTCGAAAACATTTTTGTTGAAATTTTCATTTTCCGCTTTTTCTCTAAAACCAGCTAACCGATTGTAATGGAAATTATAGATCGATAGGAATTTTTTTGGAGATCATTTTGAAACTTTTAATTTCATGAAAATTCCAATGTTGATGTCTTGTGAGCATCAGAATCCGCCGAAACATTCGAAAGTTCAGAATTGGAATTTTCTCGAAATTCAAAGTTCCAAAATGATCTCCATACATTTTCCTATCGATCTATATAATTTTCATTAAAATCGGTTGGCTGGTTTTTGAGAAAAAGGGAAATCAAAATTTCAACAGTTTTTTTTCGAATTTTCAAAACTTGGCTCAATTTCTTCCGATCTTTTTGATTTTCGGCTCGAAATGCTTCGAACTCTCTCCTCTCCAGCCATTAAAAGGTTTAGCTCTGCACGGTCTCCTCAATTCAAAATTCAAACTGCAAGAAAACGTGAAAAAATTAAATAAAAATTTTCACGTTTTTATTCAATTTTTTTAAATTTTGTACTGAAATTCTAGTTTTCTGAGGTTTTCAGCCGACTGGTCAGATGAAATTCCGATGTCTTTCATAAACTTTGTAGAAAATTCAAATCTCTATCTAATGATCTACGACTCGAAAATTTTGACTCAAAACTGAAGGACTTGATTGAAAATAACTGAATTTCAGAAAAATAGTTCTACTTCTAACACCGATCATTTTTTGAGGCTGGAAATTGAAAGACAGATTCAGAATCAGTTCTTGCGCATATATAGAAAATTTCAGTCTCAAAAAATGATTGGTGTTAGAAGTATAACTATTTTTCTGAAATTCAGTTATTTTCAATCAGGTCCTTCAGTTTTGAGTCAAAATTTTCGAGTCGTAGATCATTAGATAGAGATTTGAATTTTCTACAAAGTTTATGAAAGACATCAGAATTTCATCTGACCAGCCGGCTGAAAACCTCAAAAAACTAGAATTTCAGTACAAAAATAAAAGAATTGAATAAAAACGTGAAAAATTATATTTAATTTTTTCACGTTTTCTTGCAGTTTGAATTTTGAATTGAGGAGACCGTGCTCTGCTCATTTTCGACGAAACTTGATGATTTTTTAACTAATCGATAGGTTTTTTAACAAGGTACATTTTTTATGTAGACCGTATTTTTACCCGATCCCTCTGAAACAAGTTATTCAGACTTGAATAAATTTACTCACAATTTGCTTGAATTTCGATCCTTTCTTCATCGTACACGGTCTCTGACAATGGAATCTGACAACGACGGAGACATTCGGAGTGTGTGGTGAGCTGAGAGTCATCGTGGATGTGTAGGAGATCTTCGCACGTCGCACTTTCGCTTCCACCTCGACGAACTGTTCGATCGCGCCGCGCAATTTTCTTTCGAGCGCCGGCTTCTTCGAGTGAACCGTCGCGTACACGTAGTCCTTATGAACGACGACGCCTTTGAACGAGGCGTAGTCTTTGATAAACGAGAGCAGCGATCGAAGCGTAATGACGACGTCGCGAAACTCGATGCTCAGAAGAGTATCCCGTGCACAATCCTCACTTGTTCGGATCATGTACTTGAAGAGGGCTTCAAAGTTGTCAACGGACCATCCGTTCGTCAGATAGTACATGTTCGGAGGACGGGTGTCCACTTTCTTGATGCATTGCTTCAGGAAAAGCATTTGTTGGTCTGAAAATGGGATATTTGAGAAGCGTCGAGCATGGCAAACCGGGTCCCGGCGCTGGCCGACAGTTTTCTCCATTCAAAATCATGATTTTCTCATCAAATTTTATACCAAAATGTAGAACTCAATAAGATCTACAAAATGATGTATAAACCAATAACATTTGCCTGCTGAATGAGGAGTTGGCGCCCGTAAAACATCCGGGTCGGCTCCACAGGGTGTTTTACAGGCCCCAACTCCTTATTCAGCAGGCAAATGCTATTGGTTTATATTGTGGCGGTAAAATGCAGCTGGACTTGCGCCACCGCACTCCTGTGGTAAAAGGCCCCGAAACGGTGATTTTTCCACTGGAGTGCGGTGGAGCAAGTTTACCTACATTTTACCGCCACAATACATCATTTTGTAGATCTCACTGAGTTCTACATTTTGGTATAAAATTTGATGAGAAAATCATGATTTTAAATGGAGAAACCTGCCGGCTCGCATCGGCCCGGCATTCCCACTTACCGATGGGGTATTCGGGTCCCGGCTTGAAACAAGCACGATCGTTCCCGTTCTCGGTGTCCGTTTCACCGGTGATCTCGTTTCCATCGTAGATGACGTTCTGAAACTTTGAAAAAATTCGTAAATAATAACATTTTTAAGAATTTCATTATCACACCTTCAAATCAAAGTCTATCTCCTCGGTCATCCTTCGAATCACGTTCAAGTCTCCAGAAGACAGTCTTCTGAAGCGACGGCTCACAGTTGATGCAGACCGCGTGAGTGTCGCCGCCGATGGTTTGTCGATGGGAAGTCCTTCCTCGTAGAGGGTTGTTTCTTGAAACAGCGCAAAGCCGCCACCGTTAGGCAACTCTATCGAATTGACTGTCGCCTGAGCAACGATGGTGCCGATTTCTTCGTCGGGATCGGAGAGAATGCGCTCGAAAGTGAGACGATTACAATCGCGAAGTTTCACTGGATTCGATTTCTGCAATATTTTTGTATTTATTGATCCGATAATTCGTTTTTAAAGAACCTTTGAGAATATGCTCCTCCAGCGCGATCTCACTCGCGAGAACACTCCGTTCTTCTCGTTCTTCTCCATTTTTCACCTGCAAAATGAATATTTTATTGGAAAACGGTCGGAACTGATATGGCATGCTGGGAAAATGAAGAAAAATTGTGAAGAAACGGAGCGGGAGACACAAAAACGAAGGAAACGCGCCGGCGCGAGAGATCAAATGGGATCTTGCTGAATTTCAGCGGTTTTCGCATAAATTTATGCTCATAATAACATTTATAGTGATAAGAAATCGAATTCATAACCTAAAAACGCCAAAAAACCAAAAAAATAAGCAAAAATTGAAGAGAAAAAGATGAAAATAGACGAAAGATTTGAATTCAAGACAAGCGCGCGAAAAAATTGTCGTCAAATGTAACGCATTGTACGCAAAGTGTAATGCACAGTTTAAAATCTACAGTAGCGATATTTGAAGCAAGGAATTTTCAGGTTTTTTTTCCGAATTTGATGGATTTTCAGAGACTCCACTTTTCAAGGAAAGAACGAAAGATTTTCAGATTTTTTTAAAAGTAGGATCACAGTCATTTTTTTATAATTACTCAAATGATCGTCCAATTTCAGTATTTACGAAACAAAAATATTTTTGCATAAAAATCGTCGAAACTCGAAAAAATTGCATTTCAAATCGTGAGCTCACATTTGTTTTTTTCAAAAAATTTGGGATTTTTTGCTGATTCGAACGCGCCTAATACCGCTGCTCAAAACGCTGTAGAAAAATTTTTATTCAATTTTTTGTCAATTTGTCCATTAAAATTTTTTTATTGTGTTTTGTGCAGCGAATGCGATTTTTTCGGGTTTCAGCGATTTTCATGAAAAACTATTTTTATTTTCGTAAATACAAAAAAAATACCGTAATCCTACTTTTAATCAACAAACCCCATTAACTTGTTCCATACCCTTCCCATCTTCATCCAATCATCCTCTCTTCATTAACCCATCAAAATACGCTCTTCCTTTTTCCATTCCATTTTCCATCCCTATTCATCGTCATTTCCTCCCAATTAGACACTCGATCCCGATTACTTTTCCTCCCCTCTTTCTCTCTCTGTCATTTCTTGCGGTATGATGCCGAACAATAACAATCAAACATATATACCCTTTTTCACCCAAAAATGACCTTCATTCTAGTATAATGAAGATACTCTTGCCTCATTTTACCGCACAAAAAATTTTTTGGGATGGTTTTTTTAGAAGTTTTTTGGGTTATGTTTTTGACGAGGAGTCTTATAATCCTTTTCAAATGATCTAATTTACTGAAAAAATGAAAAATTTCCAAAATTAAACGGCTAAAAATAGGGACCACAACGTGAGGGGGCGGAGCCTATTTTATTTTCTCCTCAGTGGGTTATGCCAACTTTGAATGACTATAACTTGAACTGCTAATGATGAATTGTATTGAATTTTTGCCAGAGTACTAAATAAACTACGGAAAATCCGATTCTGTAGATTAATCATTTTCATTTGACCTAGTTCTGCTGATAATCGAAGAAAAAGTTAGTTTATCGGTCAAAAAAGTGCGATAATGCCGAGGTACCTCCGAGATTTTTTGGTATCCTTATAGAAGGAGATATGCAGAAATGGTAGGTAATCTCAAAACATCTTAGCGAGGTCTCCAAAGAATGTGGGACTAGGTCAAACATGTTTTTAGCCTAAAAACAAGAAAATTGAAGATTTCAGCTTACCAGAAAAAGTTCGGTTTCAAGATCTGCATAAAGTTATCATGAGATTCAGAAATTTAGTATCCATTCGAACTGTTTTTGACTCCGCGACGTTTCAGAAGCAAATGTTTGCATTTGTGAAATATCGCTTTTTCAAAATGTCACACCTGCGAAACGTCACACTTGCGAAATGTCACACTTGCGAAACGTCACACTTTCGAAAGTCCCGGAGCCAAAAATTTCCGTTTCAAAATGTGCATACAGTTATCAAGGTTTTTACAGAAATCGATCCCTTACCACTATTGATTAATTTGTTCTGAACCAAAATTCCCTAATCCTGATCACATTTTTTTACCGTTCCACCTCCATAGTTTAAAGTCAAAACAATTCCCAATTTTAGTCTATTTTGCCTTCGAAGTCACAATTTCTGTCCCTGATCTCTGTGCCCCCTTATCTCTCTCTCCCAAGTCCAAGTTCTCGATATAAACACTTTCATTATCATGAAAGAGTCCACTCGACTTGTTTGAGCTCCAAACCCCCCTCCTTTCCGAGCCATCATCAACCTTCTGTCATCACAACATATACTCCTCAGCGTCCAATTTTATTTGCATTTCTCTCTCGATTTGTTTATTTGATTTGGAACGTACGGTTCAAGCTTCTCGTCAAGCTCATTGGGTTCCGGGACATTTAGCAAGTGGACATTTCGAAAGTTGGACATTTCGAAAGTGTGAAATCACGTTTTTATCTACTTTTTGGAATTTTCCCCATATTTTTTGAGTTTTTTTTTCATATAATACGAAATTACTTTATTTATAATAGATCATAAAATATCTGCTTCCGAAATGTCTGCTTTCGAAATGTCTTACTTTGGAAATTTCTTACTTTCGAGATGTCCCTGAGCCATTTATTGAATTTCACAGTAAAACATCACTTTTTTTTCGTTCTTAGTCTTGAAAATAGTTGCCGAATAAAAAGTTCCCTTCATAAGAGTCCCTAAACAGAAAACTTTCTAAAATTTGTTCTACTAATTCCACTCATTTATTTATTTATTTATTTTATTTACGATAAAAATCGTGAGAAATGTTACATGTAAAGAAAAATCTGCATACATCGGGGTATAATTGAGATGAGGTTATTTGGGAAAAGATGAGTATTGATAAATTATAATGATTTACAATCAAGTTTAGGTGTTGTAGTATAAAAAAAAGAAGAATCAATATGAATGAAGTACAATAAGAAAATACAAAAGAATTACTGGGAAGAAGATGATGACTACTTGGGACTCAGTAGGAAATATCATACATTTTACAGCATAATATTGGAGAAAGACCATTGAAATCTAACTATTTGTGCGTGCTGTTATTGCGCTAAGGGTTCGGTTTGTGAAGAATTTCAATCTTATTTTTGTTTTACATTTTGCCCAAATGAATTTAGTTTTCGTACGAGTTCGGTTATTTGTATCTACTGTGAAAAAGTCATTTTTGTTCATGTCTACTTTGCCTGCCATCATTTTTCCTATGAATTTTTGATCGGTAATCGTTCTCCGAGATTCTAAAGATGTCAAGTCGTAAATTTCATTACGTTCCTGGGCTGTTTTGTACTCTGGGTCATCAACTCGAATGTACCTTCCTACTTGCCGGCTTAAGAGCCTTCTTGTAAATGAGTTTTGCACGGATTCTATGGATTTAATATCGGTTTTTTTGTAAGGACTTGTCACAACTGTCGCGTATTCTAGAATTGGCCTTATAAACGTTTTATAGAGTAAGACGTGTAGCCTCGTGTTGTTGCTGGTGTATAATTGGAAAATTTTTGATTGGACGAATTTTGCATTGTTAGTAAACTTGTTCCAATGGTCGGAGAAACTTATCAAACCAGTTCCTCTCCTCCTCCCCCTAAATACTTTTCAACCACCTTTTTCCTCCAAAAAAACGACTATTCTCGATTTGTGGTCGTGTAAACAACACACCTGTACAAAGTCGTCGAGCGCCTTTTTTAGTAGAGGCGGAAGGCGGATTGAAGGGGGAAATAATAGTTTTGATTTTGTTGCGAAATTTTTGTAGTTTTGAATTTGAAGTTTGGGAATTTTTCAGTTGTGAATTCCACAATGGTTCTATGTATTGGGCTTGAATTTCCGTTTCAATATCTGCATAAAATTTTCAAGGGAACTCAAAAATTTAGTATTCGCTGCATCTCTTTTTTGTTTACTACCCATTTGACTTTCGAGAATATTCAACTCTGTTTTTAAAAAGTTTCGAAACTTTTTTATGTAAAATTTCTGCCACAAATTGCTCTGACAAAGTTCCAGAGAATTTCATTGCCTATATTTTATTATAAACACAAATGATTGAGTCAAAAATGGGCGGTGTTATTTCAGTTTTTCTAGATCGAATTTCAGAAAACTGCTATAAAAAACTTTTTTGAAATCTAATAAGGAGTATTTTGAGACAAAAATCATGCAAAACGATAGATTTTGAAGAAAGTTATTTCAGATCGAAAATTTGGCCTGAAAATCTCAAAAGTTTGCTGTTTTTTTCCGTTTTTCGAATCTAAGCACAAAGAATTAGAAAAAAGTTTTTAAGACACTTTGAAACAGTACTACTTTGAAAAACTGGATATAATCGAAAATATTTTAATTTTTGCCACAAAGAGAATACGAATTCAACGTCAATCGCCTGTCAACTCTATGAATGTTCAGAAACTGTAATTTTTTCTTACTTCTAAAACTCTATTGACACCTCTAGTCTCCATAACTCCCTCATTTCTTCCAGTTCACTTCCTCATATTCTCCTCCTCAAAAGTACATGTAACACTGACCTTGTCTCTCTCCTTTATCTCCAAAATCCATCAAACATTCCCGAAGGAAGACATAAAAGTCGTTCACTTTTTTACTACCCAAGCTTCGAGATCCCCTCTGACCCCCACTCTTCAAAAAAGACCGTATGAATCCCGGAGATCTAGACACATTAAAATAATCGGCGGATGGAATCCGATGCAATCAGTCTCGTCTCCTCTTTTTCTCTGCGTCTCTCGTTTAAATTCGACCACTGGCCACTGGGCGTCCATCCATCCATACCTTACGAACTGATTACACATAGACACCTCTTCTCTCTTCCTTTTCATCTCTGTGTCTCTCTAATTTTCACACTATCTCCTTTCCTTTTGCTGTGATTCTTTCTCCTCTCTTCTCTTATCACTGCCTCTTCTTCCAATTTTTGGGAAGGGAAAGAATATTCCAGAGAAATTTGCATTCGATTTGAATATTTCCATTCTTTTTTTCCATCTTTCCCTTTAAATTTTAGTAACAATTGCCTTCAGTCATCGGACACTTTCCTTCGAGAAATCCGATATCTTTTTCTCTTCTTCTAATAAACAAAGTGAACATCCTGGAGCAGTTTTGAGGAAGCTCTCCACCCATAAACTTTCTTTTTTCCCCTCAACTGACCACAAATTGTCCATTTCCCATCATCGTAAAAAAGAGAAAAGAATGAGTTTTTTTTCGTCTAAGACGTCCGTGCTGTTAGTATAACTATTAGTACACTCCACCTTTTGGGCTCTTTTTGTTTAACAAAGGATTCTAGAACTTTCGGAGGTTTAAGAATGGTTTTTGTGGAAAAACTTTTCTGTTTCGAAAACAGTGTAATTTTTAAGAATCTCTTCAAGTTTCAATACACTGGGACGTAAAAAAATTTTAGTTATTTTCGCCCAAGAACTCATTTACAAGTTGAATTTTAAAAATTGCAGTTTCAAATAGAGCTTATTCTTCTTCATTTCTCCAACTTTTATTAACACTTCATTTCATTTTTTAAAGTGTACTGTAATAGTTTTGTGTATCCTTTCAATTGGACCTTATTTTCTCTATTAATGTCTTCGTAATCTTCGAAATTCAGAACAAAATTCTGGAACAAAGTTTAGCTTCAGAAATCTTCTGCTTCAAGGAGAACATGTACTTTGATTTTTTACGTTCGTAGTTGAATCAATCGTCTGATTGTTAATTTTTTCCTAATTTTGAACTCTTTAATTCAAAAATTGCTTCAAATTTTCAAAAATGCGGTAATATTCCTTTTCGATAAATTTACTCGAAAATTGCAAAAAAAAAACTTGAGAAAATCTTTTGAAAATGAAGAAAAAACGCGAAAACTTTAGAGATATTTTTTGTTAATAATTTTTTCGATAACCCGAGCTTATAATTACACTCCCAACATGTTCAGAAAAAAAAATCATCCGTTAAAGGTGGTGGGACAGCAAAATTTCAATTTTCCTGAAACTTCTGTGAACTAAAGCTATGGATAGTGTAAGCAATTTCTGATATGCCAACTGTTCTATTTTGGTTGATTTCCGTCAAAAAAACAGGCCTAAAATATTAACTGTCGTAAGGTTTGACGCAAGGTACGCAGACACTACGAATGACACGCTCACGAAAAAATACACAGAATTCTCCCGTAATTTCCCCCGGAAAACTGCCGTCCCGCCATCTTTAATGCCTTCGTAATCTTCGAGTTTGAAAACTTTCTGTTACAAAATTTTAGTTTCAAAAATTTACTGCTTCAAGGAGAACATATTCTTTGGCTTTTTTTACGTTCGTAGTTAATTCGTACGTCTTAATTGCGATTCTAATATGTTCCAAGAAAATGTGTCCGGTAACTTATTCCCGTTCCAAAAGCGTTTCTTCATGAGCCTTGAAGAAACAAATAAGGAGAAGAAGGTGTAAAAGAGAAGCGAGAGAAAACGAAACATACGGATGCATATGAAATGAGTTCAACGGGCCGTGAATACTCCTCTCTTTTCGACACCCCCAATCCATAGCAACCTCTTCTTCAGATTTCCCACATTCCTTTCTGGTGTTTTCTGGACTTTGTGTTCATTACGGAATGCAACCTGTTTTTTAGCAATTTAGACAATATCGAGCCCAAAAATCATAGGCAAAATGTGTTACCGGTGAAACTGTATTATTTTAGAAGGGCAAGTCCCCTTATTTTTCAAGAATAATAAAAAAATTATTTCCAAATTCTCAAAATGGATCGAAACATCTAATATGAAACATATTTTGTGAGCCAACTTTTGACGAGGATTCTATTAAAACTAATTTCAATCAGTTTGAATTTCAAGAATGTGCTCATTTTGAATAATACAGATTTTACGGTATCTAGATCAATGACATTCAAATGAAAAAATTTACTGCTTCAAAATCTAGATTTTTTCCAGGGAAACTTTTTTGATAGATTGGACTTCTGCCTTGCGTACTAACGGAAAGTATAACTTTAAAGATTCTAATTATGAAACGGTACAACAAAGTTTGTGTTTTCCGTTTCATGATAAAGTACAAAGAAAAAAATCTCCAAAATTTTCGCCTAAACTCTCAAAAACTATAAATCTGAACTCATTTTAACTATTCTTTCCAGTTACATAATTTCTACAATTTCCAAAATTTTCTCTTTCAACTAGGCTACTTATTGATACTTTAGAACATAAGAATTACTAGTTGTATTCGGGAAAAAGTGTTCTATTTTGGTTGAATTCCGTCCGAAAACAGGCCTAAAATATGAACTGTCGTAAGGTTTGACGCATGGTACGCAAACAGACTTGCTCACGCAAAAATGCACAGAATTCCCCCGCAATTTCCCTTGAAAACTGTTATCTCGCCATATTCAATCTGAGTTCAGTTAATTCGTCCAAATTCCAAAAATCTTCTGCTGTTTCAACTAGGCTACTTTTTCTATAAGAGTCACTCGTTCCAGTGCATTTTTCGGTTCCCAATCGACCACACATTCCCTTAACACCATCGTGCCACAACCTCCCTCCATCCGAAACCCATTCATCAATCAAAAAGTTCGTATCCCCATCCCCTCCCATCCTAATCACTGGTACACCTCATCCATCATTCTTTCCGTACTTCCCTTCCCGTTCTTTTTCGCTTCCACAAAATCCCTCACCCTAAAACTACTCTCGTTCATTGAAACACCTGGTTTCGAACGTTTTGCCGCAAAACTTCTCTCCCACAACACACAAAACTGTGAAGTGACAAGAGAACACATGTTAGAGGGGGATTTTGAAGTGTTGGGGAAAGATGTGACATCACATCTGGTTTCGAGATTTCGAAATTAACTGGCAGGGGTTAGTCAGAAGATTGTAAACTTCTGGAGCTCTTGGAGTTTTGAAAAAAAAACTTCTGTTCTTCGAATATCTTAAGAAGAATATGTCCTAAAAGTGAGTGATCCCGCAAGTCTTTGGTTGAGATTCTGCTCATAAAATTTTCAGTTTCAAATTGTACATTAACTTCATGTTTTTGAACTGTTTTATTCCTACGTCGTATTTTTGATCCTTTCAAAAAATTGATTGTTACCGATATCTTCCGTTTTGCCAATTTCTTCAGATTTTGAAAATCCGACTTTCTCATTGTTTTTGTAAAATCTCACTGTTATATTTTTGAATTTCACAATCTAAAAGTTACTAGAAGTTCCGATGAAGACCCAACCACCATAATGCTCTCTTTTGAACCCTCGTAGAAAAAATGAAACAACGTTAATAAATTGAAAAACGGACACTCCCGTCTCTCTATTCTCCTTCAACTATTTATTTGGCGAGTTTTATTGAGAATTTTTGTTTTTTGTGGACATTTTGGGAGCCTAGAAATTGAGGATTTGAAAATCTGAAATAACGTAAAGTCTGTATTTGAAGGGCATGCCCTTCTATTTTTCCATCACCTAAAATTTTTTTTTGAATTCTCAAAATGGATCATAAAAGCTGTTGGAAAATAGATTTGAAACCTATTTTGTAACCTGTCTAGCCAACTTTTGACGAGGATTCTAATAAAACTAATTTCAATTTGTTCAAATTTCAAGAATTTGTTCATTTTGAGCTTACTGGGGTGCCCTTCTAATACAGATTTTACGGTATATCAAAACCGAAAGAAAATTTACGGTTTCATATACTCCTTATCAGTAGTAAACCTTCCACCAAACAATCGCTTGTTTTTATTCTTTAATAGTGTCCTCAATTTTCATTTCCAAAAAAAGTGTTCAGTGGAAATTAAAAATGATTCATTTATTTACCTTTTTTCCACCTACATGTTCTCCTACCATTCGACCTATTATTGTACAGCTGAACAATGACTCAAAGTGTTCAATTGTTTTTCGGTTTCAGAAAAGTATTATTTTTTTAGTTTCCGACAAGTCATTGTTGAGATTGCGACAAGTCATTGATGAGAAGCATATTTTCTCAATCTTCAAAATGAACATCTGAAACATCGGAGTACTAAACGTTTTCATTTTTTAACAGAGCACACGTCAAATTTTTCTCAAAATTCGATTTTTTTGGATTTGTTGGCGCGTTTCTCGATATTATCCAAAAACTAGTTTTACGTGAATATCTTTGTTAAAACCTAGTTTCCTGGTTTGAACAATAGTAGAGATTGTGGCAAATTTAATTCCCTACAATATGAGGCAAAAAACGTCACATTTGACCCGAAAATAAAAGCTGTGATAGATTTCTTAGAAAATCAACTGATTTTTCGGGATTTTGAAGGTTTTTGGAGATTGCTGAAAAACTGGGAGATCTATCTGTAATGGCTTATAGTAGAGATTGTGGCAAATTTTTATGCGGATCTTTTGATGCTAAATACAATTTGAAAAAACAAAAACTGAGATCCCTGCTAGATTTTGAAGCAGCTTCTTGGCCTCCAAAATATCAAAGAATATACCTATCTGGGGTCAGAATGAACAGAATTATCTGAAAATTTG
Organism: Caenorhabditis zanzibari; assembly: GCA_963966625.1. NCBI lineage: Eukaryota > Metazoa > Nematoda > Chromadorea > Rhabditida > Rhabditidae > Caenorhabditis > Caenorhabditis zanzibari. The sequence continues at coordinate 5,921,950 of OZ016471.1, forward strand.
GGATTTTAGGTATTTTTTGATGGTGAACATTTCTATACAAAAATTAAGTTTGATGATCAGGCCTTGACCATATTATAGGTCAACAGGAAGGCTGAAAATGGATGTGCTGAAACATGTAATAAAAGGTATTTTAATGATTTAGTTGGACAGATAGTTGTTTGGATGGCAATTCCACACTAACACCAAACCTTCTCGACCTTGCTTGTGACCTAATTACAACAAAATTTTTGAAAAATTGAAAAAATCAAAGAAACGGACTCTATTCGATGTGAACATGTAGTTCTAAACATTATTTGATCGAAATTTAGAGTAAAATCCCTCGAAAAAGGCTTATTTGCCAATGCTTCATCTTCCTACACCTCCCCTCCCACAGTAGTTTTCTCTCCAAAAAATTCATTTCTCACTTTTATTTTGAATTTTTTCATTTTTCACGAGAAAAGCGCCAGCATTCTCTTTTGTGCGCTTTTTAAGAAAAATTTGACGTGGAGCATGGTTTTAGCTTACTGTAGGATTACAGTCAATTTTATATTTGTACTCAAATATTCGTCATAACTTTAGTATTTACAAAAATAACAATTTTTTTCTATTAAAAAATCGTTAACACTCGAGAAAATCGATTTTCAAATCGCGAACCTAAATTTTTCTATTCAATTTTTTTTTAAATACATAATTTTTTGCTGCTTCGAACGCGTCTAATCTCGCATCTCAAGTCGCTAAAGATAAAATTTCAGAGGGTTTTTAATTGATTTTCTTCACGGGAAACTTCAAAGGTCCCCTAAAAATGTATTCTACCGCAAAAACGGGTACAATCGAACCACTCTGAAGCGAGTTATGAGGGTTTAAAGTTTTTGTGAGAGACGCAGACACTGTCTCGTTTCTCTGCGTCTCTTTGCTAACGAGAGTGTCTGGTTTCTCTGCGTCTCTTATACTGAAACTTCAAACGCTGATAACTCCCTTCAAAATGCGTTTTGAGCAGCGATATTAGGTGCATTCGAATCAGCGAAAAAATCTGCATTTTTTCAAATAGGTTAGAAAATTTGGAAGGTGGTGATTGGAAATTCGATTTTTTTGAGTTTATTAGATTTTTATGCAAAAATATTGTTATTTTCATAAATACTGGAATTGGAAGGATCATTTGAGTGCAAAAAATGACTGTATTCCTACTTCGATAATTTCAGTTTCGGGAACTCTACTAATTTTAACAAAGCATGGTTTTTTATTGTATGAATGATTTCGAGCCCTCTTTGGTAAGGAAATAAAATTTCATAACTCTTTCAAGACTCCCAAAACTTTGAAACATCCCGGAACCCTTCTCTCTATCTCTTTCAAAATGTGTTTCGTAATTGTGTTTTTGTTACAAAGCGGGAGCTCATCCCTCACATAGACTAACGGGGCAACACTGACCATAATAGTATTAGTCCATCTCTCTCTTTTCTCTCTTCTCTATTCCGTCCCATGATTTTCTGTTTATTTTTCGATCATTCCCCTTTCTTTTCTCCCTACAGACTGTCCTACTCCTTGTTCTTTTCGTGTCTTTCCCTATGATGTAGGTACACTTTCTCTGATCAAATATAGCTACTTTTTATGTTTAATTTGTCCCCTTTTTTCTTAACTTGTGATTAGTTCTGTCATGTAGTTCTTGTCAAGTACTTGACGCGTTTTTTCGTCGCTATTTCCATACTTTTGAGCCACATTTTTTTGTCATTTTTCACTCAGAACCAAGGATGAGTCAGTTCTTTTATTTTTCGGAATACTACAATTTTTACGATGCAGTTTTTTGGTTTTTATAGTTGAAAAGAGTCTTAGGAAAACAGGAAAAGGTGGATAGAAACCTCATGTAGTCTGATTTTTAGAAAAATTGAAAATTCGCTTTTTTCATTTTTACTGTTTCCGAATTTCCAGATCATTCCTCAATTTTTAAAGCTTTTGATGGAGAAGACTTTCTATTTTTAATGACTCTTTTTTTCCTAATTCTTATATTTTCAGGTAAGCCAAAAAAAAGTCAATTGTACGCACGTTTGCGTCGCCATCTTTCACCCAAAACACACATCAATTTTACGGATACGTATCAATATAATAAATCAAAATGGAGGAGGCAAAGAATATGGCGCTGCTTTTCTTCATGGACCATCTGATGCAGAAAAATGGACGGAGAACTATTCACGATTTGAGTTGTCAATTTGGAGCACGTGGGTTCAGTGAGGAGATGAGAAATGCGGTGGGAACGACTCAGGAGGGATTGACCGAGTTCTTGCAGGTGAGGAAAATTGGATTTTTTTGTAAAGCGTAAAAAGTAGGAATCCCAGTTTTCATGGAAATAACAATATTTTTTTTTCATAAAAACCGCTCAAAATCGAGAATACCGATTTTAAAATCGCGTACTTATGGATCTATTCAGTGAATAAAATGTATGTATTTTAATACAAAAAACCCTATTCAGAGACGTCGAGAAATGTAATTTAATGTAGCGAAATACCCCTATTTCTCGACATTTCTCCACATTTCGATATAGTTCATTTCCACTTTAAAAATTTTCAAAATTCAAAAAATATCTACGTGATCTTGCCACTCTACATTTCGTATGGAATTTGCTCGAGTGGCAAGAGCACGTAGATATTTTTTGAATTTTGAAAATTTTTAAAGTGGAAATGAACTGTATCGAAATGTGGAGAAATGTCGAGAAATAGGGGTATTTCGCTACATTAAATTACATATATCGACGTCTCTGAATAGGGGTTTTTGTATTAAAATACATACATTTTATTCACTGAATAGATCCATTACACTTTTTGTAACCAATTTCAAAAAATGTAGAAATTTTCACTGATTCGAATGCACCTAATAACGCTCGAAACGGACCATTTTGAAGCGAGTTATAAACGTTTGAAGTGTCAGTAAGAGAGACGCAGAGAAAGCAGACACCCTCGTTGTCGAAGAGACGCAGAGAAACGAGAGAGTGTCTGCGTCTCTCACGAAAAATTGAAACGCTCATAACTCGCTTCAAAGTGGTCCGTTTTGGTCCGTTTTTGCGGTAGAAAACATTATTCGGGGGCCTTTGAAGTTTTCAAAGCAAAAAAAAATTATAAATCCTCTGAATTTTTTTCTAGCAACTTGAGATGCGAGAGTAGGTGCATTCAAATCAGCGAAAAATTGGGGGGTTTTTTTTTTGAAAAAGACGTCAGTTTGCGTTTTGAAAATCGATTTTCTCGAGTTTTTTGAAGAATTTTGTTATTTTCGATCATTAGAGTACAAACAAAGAATGACCGAAATCCCACTCTAAGCTGAAACCATGCTCCGTTAAAACATGAAACAGTTTAGTACTTCAAAGTATCAAATGGGTCTTTTGAAGATTGAGAAAATACGTCTGAATCTAGTGACTAATTAATGAGTGAAATATTACTTTTCTGTAAACCGAAAAACAATTGAGAAAGGATTTTAACGAGTTTTAACGGTTTTTGTTTTACAAAATATTATTATTACGGAAATTGAGACGATTATTTGAAAAAAAATGAAAAAAAAAAATGACTGACTAGTGAAATCCCACTTTAAAATATGAAAAACTACTGTTTCATATAACTCTCAACATGAAATTTCATCAAGTTTGAATATTATGACATCTTCTTACTAATGATAATATCAACCAAATCCCAAACTCCTACAAATTTTCAGGGCCACCCCTCTCTATTCACCGTCGAAGGAGACCAAGTAATTCTAAACGGCCACAACGACCTAAATGCCAAAAACAATCCACTTCTGCAATCCGGTGTTCGTAGTCGTAACTACGAAAAAGAAGCCGTCGATTTCTTCGTAACAAAACTCACGAAATTCGGTCCAGAACTGCAAATCAAATCTCTATTGGGACATCGTTCCCAAGCTGCTCCGGAAGTTCGTCTCGTCTCGGGACGTCATCTGAAGGAGTTCTGCGAGTTTTTGCAATCTCAGGTGGACTATTTCGTAGTGGAGGGAGATCGAGTAAGACTGAAGAATATGCCGGAACCAGATGAGAATGCAATCGAAATGGATGATGAGGGAAGACCGCTGGCTGGTGTTAAAGCAAAACAAGCCGCTGTAGAATATCTCAAATCGGTTTTGGAGCAGAATGAAGATCAACCGATTCCATTGGATCTATTCTATCAAAACTTCTGTCAACGATTCTCTCATACCATTCGTCAAGACGTCGCCACGAATCCAAAAGAACTTCTTCAATTCCTGAAACTCAACAGAGGACTCTTTTTCATCAGATCCAATAAGGTATCATTGGTGAAGAATCGTCCAAATGAGGAAGGATCTGAAAATGGATCGGATGAGGGGGATGAGACAAATAATAATGGAATGTTCCCACTTGATCAAAGTGCTCTGACTAGAATTCATTTCGTGAAGGCGTTGAAGCCGGCTCAGGATTTGATTGCGAGACTTTGGCAAGATATTAATAATATGGAGAAGAAGGTTGTTGGTCTCGATTTGAAAACGGTTACGGTTGGAGTTGATGGAGAAATATTTTTGTCGTTGGGTGAGTTTTCAACAAAAAAAATGGTCCGCGACATTTCGAAAGATGACGATTCGCAAGTGTGACGTTTTGATAGTGCGACGTTTCGAAAGTGCAACATTTCGAAAACAAAACGTTGCACTTTCGAAGCGTGACACTTCCGAAATCTCTGCTTTCGAAACGTCGCGGAGCCAAGCAATTTTACTGTTACACATACTTGTGAATTTGATTATAACGGAAAAGGTTTTCAGAAAAAAAATAAAAGATGACGTTTCGAATTCGAAAGATCATGTTTCGCACGTTTGACGTTTCGAAAGTGTGACATTTCGAAAGTGCGACGTTTCAAAGGCGAAACGTTGAACATGTGAAATAATTCACTTTCGAAACGTCACACTTTCGAAATGTCGTGGACAGTATTACTGTTACACATATTCGTCAATTTGATTCGATCGGAAAAGTGTTCTGTTTTGCGAATACCGAATTTTCTCTTCTCATAACTTTCTAAATTAGCTTGTTCCCTCAAACTTTCGAAATGTCGCGAAGCCGAAAAATTTTACTGTTACACATACTTGTCAATTTGATTCGGACAATGTTCTCACGCTTATTATCGATCTTGTTTTTTCATTAGCTTGCCCCCTCGAACAAATTAAAAATCCTTCCAGGAGTAATCGCGACCACCTCCCAAATCGGAATCTTCGATCTTGCCTCAAGTGACGTCATCATTCTCGAATCAGGATTCAAGGGAATTCTGGAAAGTGAAAAAGTGGTCAAAGTGATCCATGACGCAAGAAGAGTCGCTTCTTTGCTGGCACACAAATATGCAGTGCACATGAGGAATGTCTTCGATACTCAGGTATGGGATTTTGATGATAAAAAGTACTGTTTTTTATGGTCATGTAATATGTAAGACTACAGAGATTATAATTGATTCTTGACATTGTGGTTCAGTAAATGAAAAATGTTAATTCCAGGTGGCCCACTCTCTCCTGCAACACGACAAATTCGGAAAGCCAGTTCATGAAATGCGTCCAATCACATTCATCAATCTTCAACGTGTCTACTATCCACAATCCTTGATGCTCAGCGATGTGACGCCACGCAAAATGAGCCAGAGTCCAAAGTGGGTTTTTCTTTTTTTCGGTTTCATCGATGTCTGAATTTGTCAGCAAATACAACTGATTCAATAATTGTTCCGATCGAACAAAAACAACAATTTTTCAGCTGGGGCGTTCGACCGATCACCGAAGAATTCCAACTGACAATTGTCGAAGAGGCTCATTGTCTTCTCTCGGCTCTCTATCAAGCGCTCTCCAATCTGATTCCGGTGCATTTACGTGGTCTTTTCGAAGACAAATGCATCGAGGTAAACCATCCGGAGGTTCGGTTTTGTTCTCTTTTTTGTTCAAATATCACTTCTTTTAGTTGGATTTTCAGTTATGCACATACTTTTTTTAGTTCTATTTGGTTGGGCTGAGGTTTTCTATCAGAAATGGTTAAACTATCTAGAAAATTGGTTATTCTAAAATGGAAAAGTTTACTGTTTCAAAAACTAAATTTTCTCAAGGTAAACCTTTTTGAGCGATTGAGCAGAGGCCCTGTCTTGTTAAATATGAGTTAAAATGACATGCCCCTTCATTTTTCCAGAATCTAAAAAGATATTTTTGAACTCTCAAAATGGATCATAAAATCTGATTTGAAACGTATTTTGTGAGTCAACTTTCGAGGAGGACTCTAAAAATATTAGTTTCAATCCGTTTGGACTTCAAGAATATGCTCAATTTGAGCTAAACGGGGTGCCCTTCTGATACAGATTTTAGGGTATCTAGAAAAATGGTGGTATTCAAAATAAAAGCTTACTGTTCCAAAATCTAGATTTCCTCCGCGGAAACTTTTTTGATCGATTGAACAGGGGCCCTATCTTGGTACAATATTTTGTAGTAAAACAGTAGCAATATCTACAATCAAAAAAGACGTTTCCATTATTGAAGTTATTTCAAGTAGAAACCAACTAATCTTCAATATTTGTGCCCTCATTTTGGTTGGCTTTCAAAACTGTTAAAGGAAAGTATAACTTTAAAGATTCTAGTTATGAAACCGTAAAGTTTTTTTAGTTTTTCAAATAGTCAAACGGTTCAGATTTCATGATTTACTGTAAGAACAGTATTCAAAGAGTACCTCTAATACAATTGCATCCAAATGAGCACATTCTCGAAATTCGAACGGGTTGAAACTAGTCTTATTAGAATCCTCGTCAAAAGTTGCCTAAACCCGTCACAAAACATGTTTCAAATACCTTCACCAACAGATTTTATGATCCATTTTGAGAATTCACAAATATTTTTTAAGAGCTGAAAAAGATCTTCTAATACTTTTCCGGTAATTGCCAAAGTTTACTAAAAAAGTTTAGTTTTTTAAAAAAGTTTACCGTTTAGATTTTCTCCAGGTCAATTTTCTTAATCGATTGTGTTACTATATAATTTTCCAGAGATGTCAAGCAATACTGATTCATTAATTTACCCTAAACATTAATTCTCAGTTTCATCTCTAAAACAAAGTCCCTCATCCTCTCCCAATTCAATCAATATAATCTTTCAGGTCCTCCTCGCCTCTCCCAACCGTCCCCCACCACAACCATTCATCTCCTCCCCATATCGTGCGTCGACTCGTCGCGACGCCCGTAACGGTGGTACCATAATGCAATCGTTCTCACCAGCTCCATACGCAGCTGCTCCACGCCCTCAAATGTCCGATGCGTGCACGCAAACATTCTCAACGGGCGATATCGAAGTGCTCAATGTCTTCTACGAGTAATTCCACTGATAATCATCAATGCCTTCTATTTCTCTGACAAAAAAACCAAAAAATCATCGAAATATATCAATCCAGTCCCCCTTTTGTGCAATAGTCCCAGAGTCTGTTGTCTTTTCCTAAACTTCACAGCTTTCAGTTTTCATCCCATCTTCCTCTATCGGTGTATTCACAGTTATATCTATTTTTTGGTTCTTCTTTTTTGAATTTGTTGCAACTCAAAATTTTATAATAAAATTTTTCAAAGTCCCATTGAGAATAGAAGATTGACAAAAATCGATTGTCAAAACGCAGATTGACCTTTTTTTCAGAAACATGTAAAATATGTCGCTGATTCGAACGCCCCTACTCTCTCATTTCAACTCGCTACAGAAACAAATTTAAGAAGATTTTTTAAAAATTTTTTCCACTGAAAACTTTAAAGTTTCCCGAAAAATGTTTTCTACCGCAAAAATGAGTTCAAACGGACCAATTTGAAGCGAGTTATGAGCGTTTGAAATTTCAGTGAGAGACGCAGACACTGTCTCGTTTCTCTGCGTCTCTATGACAGAGAGAGTGTCTGCTTTCTCTGCGCCTCTCTTACTGAAACTTCAAACGCTTATAACTCGCTTCAAAATGATCCGTTTCGAGCGATATTAGGCGCATTCGAATCAGCGAAAAATTCTACAATTTTTGAAGTAGGTTGGAAAAATGTACGCTCTCGATTTGAAAATCGATTTTTTCTAGTTTAAACGATTTTTATTAAAAAATATTGTTGTTTTCGTGAATACTGGAATTGGGAAGTTCATTTTAGTGAATTTTTTTTATACTGTAATCCGACTTGAAGAACTAAAGAAAGTTTACAAATATTCACCGATATTACTGTTTCAAATCCTTGTCAAGTCTACTTCCGATTTCCTAATAATGTTGAAGCGAACGGATTATATGCTAACGATCTGAAAACCATAAATCCTTCTGAATCCCCTCATCCGAAGATCGTAGGACCCTCATTTTTTTCCTTCAAAATTTTCCTTTCTATTCAATTGAGAAGTGCACCCCTCTCACACAATAGTAGAACGATGGAACGAAGAAAAAAAACGAAAAAAAAAAAACGAAAAAAAAACGTAAAGAATTCAGAAGCAGTGACGGAACTCTCTTCTTTTCTCTCTTCTGGAGCACTTATTCAAACACACAAAAGTTGTCAACCAGTGCTCCACCAAAAAAACCCAGAAAACCTCTTCAAAATTCAAATTTTTCCCCTCCACATCGCCGCACATCCTTTTCTCTTTTCCCCGTTAGAGAAAAAACTTATTTTCCTTCTTCTTCTTTTACCTATTGACACGCAAAGAAGTTTTCAGAAAGGAGAAAAATGCTCTTCTTTTTTTTCATCTTTTGACAGAAATATTCCATGTTATTTTCATATCCATCATTTCACTCTTTTCAGCCAAAACCACCCATACTAATTTTTTTGGGATCCGGTTCGGTATCCGTTTTGAGTTTCAACTTGAAAAAATTGACGTTAGAAGTATCATGTTCTTTGAAATTTCCGGTGAACTTTTTCTCATGTTCGCTTGGTCGGATTTGAAAATTTCATGATTTTCTAAAGGCTGAGATGTCCAAATCCGGGCCGGGCCGGCCTGGCCCGGGTTTTGAGGCCAAATTTTCAATTTTACGACCGTTTTCTGTTTTATTTTCAAATTTTTCATGAAATGTGGAAACATTTTCCTGGAAGAATTTTTATCCTGAAATTTTTTGACGAAAAAATTCCCCTCCGGCCCGGGCCACGGGCCGACACGGGCTGAGCCGGATTTGGACATGTATACCTATTGAAACTTTTAAAGTAATACATTAGAATTTCACTGTTTCAAAAAGTTCATAATCGCCTACAGATTTTCCTGGTTTTCGTTCGTTCTATACAGTGCAATAATTACCCATTTTCAAGTTTACACGTGTTCCCAATAAGCACGGTTGCCATAAATCGGCCAGGCACAATCAGGTCCGGCCCATAACTTAATTGATTGAGGAAAATCAACTCTTCACTCAATTTTCAGTAACGGACCTTTAAGAAAAAATAACTTTTAAAATTAGGAAAATAACCAAATTAACAACTGAGCATAATAACAAATGTTAAAATAAGTTGTATGAAACTGTAAACATTTTTTATATAACATGCTGAACTTTACTCCCAAGGATCCGCTCAAAGTTTCCCTCCGAAAATTCGCACCTCTCTTTCTCTTATTACAAGTATGTACAAGTTGAAAGTTGAAAGATGTGATCCTCCTCCTCCTCTTCATCTTCCTCTTTTTCTTTTTCTTCTTCCATTCATGCTCATTCAACTGCCCGCAAATGGGATTGACGGGAGCACGGATTGTTCCCTTCTCGATTCCCTTTTCTTTCCCGGGAAGGACGTCGTCCTTTTTGTGTCATATAGAGAAGGTGTCACCAGAGAGACTTCTTTTAGTATGTACTTGAGATGCTCAAGTACGACACAATCCCTATACTGAACCTTTCTGCAGAGAGAATGTGTTTGTGTCTGGCTCCAAAAAAGTCAGCTGATTTTTAGTTTTTTGTTTTTCGATCCGTGGGAATCTCATATACTTCTTCTCGACAATTCCTTGAGCTCCACATGTTTTTACTTCGGTTTCTGATACCTTTGAAAATATTGCATAAAAATCTGATTTTGGTGATCCATGAAAAAACGACATTTTGGAACAAGGTCTGCGATAGTACTGTCAGTAAGTGTGCCAAATTTACCTTTAAAGATTCTGCAGAGACTTGAATTTCTTTAGAATTACAGTACTGGCCATAATTGCTACGCGCGCTGGCTTTTTTGTGGAAATAGGTGACCTTTGAAGGTCTAAAAAAGTGGTTTCCAGATATCAGATTTTTCTGAAATTTTGCGGATGTATAGAGTAACTCTAGAACTCTGTTTTTGTAGTTGACATCTACTTCATTGGACCACTGTCCAGTTTGTTAGGCCAAGTTGATTAACATCACTTCGAATTTCGTTTCATTTTGGAGCCTATTTGCTTCCACGTACCCTAACTAACTGGATCGTTATCCTATGAAAAAGTTGTCAACTACAAAAATAGAGTTCTTGAGTTTCTCTATAAATCCGCAAAATTTCAGAAAAATCTGATATCTGGTAACCACTTTTTCAGACCCTCAAAGCTGGTCTATTTCAACTGAAAATGTCAGTGCGCGCATTCATTTTGACAATTTTTTTTTTCACAAAGAAGCCACAAAGAACCGCTAAGTGAGGAACACGTGACAGTCCAGTAAACACAGAAGTGACTGCGGCCCCCTTGATTTTCAGCGCATTTGAGACATTATGCAAAGCATAAGCGTCCAATTTTTATGAAATTATGGGAATCAGATTATCATAGTTTTCTGAAAATTGTTGCAAAATTTGGTGAAGAAACCTCTACAATGACATTTTATAGCAGTAAAACTTTGTTTCCATAATTTCTTGTCACCCTGTACTGTATGTGAGCGTTAGTAAAGAAAATGTATTATACCTGAGATTTCCTTTAAGTTTAAAAGAATACAATCGTACCTCCAATTAATGTAATTTCTCGTTTCGTTCCTTATAAAGATTTTGTAAGAGAAAATAGCATTAACTAATCTCATCAGAATAAACCAATGACTCCAGCTGTACACCTAGTCTCTGAAACAGAAAAAAAACTATATAAAATTATTTTTCTCCCTGCTTCACAACTCATCCCTAAAATCTCTTATCTCTCTCCCTTTTAAAAAATGCGAAAAACATTCTCAATTGTTCTCGATTCTTCGTCCCTTTCTATCCCTTTCCCTCCTTCCTCTTCTAGTTTTCGGATGCGTGAAATTGAGCGTACTCGTCGCCTTCTAAACTATACCAAGACACAACCCCCTGATGCTTTTTTATACTTCTGAAAAGATTTCTGCTCTTTTTGTTGCTCCGTTTTTGCATTTTTCTCATTTCCCCGAACCCTTTCACACATCAATCTTCCCCCTTTTGCCCTTTTTCCGGGCCTAAACAATTCTTATCCCCGTTCCCGGTGTCCCATCGGGATTTCATCGAGATTCCTTCCGTTTTCTCTTTTCCACGCGGATTCACATGATTGATGCGATAAATGTGGTGCGATTTGACGTGGCATCTCTTTCTCTTGTTGTCCATTTGAGCAGTCTGTCAGAGAGAAAGAAAAAGGACAACTAGAAACGGAGTCATCATGAGATGATGATGATCATCATTTTGAGTGTCGGATGAAACCACATTCATGACATCCAAATATCTGTTTCCGTTTGTGTCTTTCAAACATTCCTTACTTTCGTTTTTATTTCACTGGTAGATAGGGAATCTAAGAATCTAAGAATCCCTATTACCCCTTGAACCCTAGAATCCCTAGAATTCAATTTTTCAGATTTTCAAAAAAAAAACTCAAATCCCCTTATCTCAGCTCAAAATCCTTCGATTCACATAATTTTTGGCTTAAAATGCTCTAATTTTGTGGGTAATATCTGTTTCCGTTGGTCTTTCGAACATTCCCTTGTTTGGTTTCTATTTCAGTGGTAGATAGGGATTCAACTAATATTGTTTTGAAATAAAATTATGAGAAAAAAATTTCAGTTTCAAAACCTGTGTAAGTTTTGCACTGACTAGTCTATGACAGTGCATGGCTGGTTTTTTCGGAACTTTTATCACTTTTCTCTATTCTGAACCTGGCTGTCCCTCGACGCACAGTAAAAAGTCATACTTTGCTCATTCAGTAGGATTACAGTCATTTTTTTATTTGTAAGCAAATGATTTCAGTATTTTCGAAAAAATCAATATTTTTGCATAAAAATCGTGAAAACTCGAAAAACCGCTATTCAAATCACTTTTTTCAAGCCTATTCCAAAAAATGCAGAATTTCTCGCTGATTCGAATGCAACTCGCTCAAAACTCAAAACGCAATAGAACCATTTTTATGAATCTAATTGTAAGAATCCCTAGAATTCAAATTTTTAGGAATTCAAACAAATTCAAATCTTTTTTTGACAATCTTTTTTCAAATTCAAATCAAAACCCTCCGATTCTCTCGATTTTTGGCTCAAAACGCTCCAAATTTGTGGGCGGAGTCAGAAGGATAACTCAAATCGTTTTTCAGCAGATGTTCTATAGACATTTTGAGAAAAAAAATTTTCACTTTCAAAACCTGTGTAAGTCTTGCACTGACTATCCTAGGATAGTCCGTGCCGAGGTAAATATTTTTAAAAAAAGAAATTTTTCTTGTAATGTTTGTATATGAATTGAAGATAGTGAGAGCTTCCAGTTTCAAGAAATTGCAAAATTCTTTAAAATTGTAACTTTACTCATTGAATTTTAACCGCAATCATGATTTCCAAATTTTGATCTAAAATAGGCAAAAAATGGTGTTCATTATCAAATTTTGATTTCCTTCACTTCTCTGAACTTACTGTTTTTCAACATACAATAAATTAAAGAATTCTGCCTTCTTTCAATCCTTCCCCATTATGACATTTCAAACATTCTAAACTACAAAAATAACAACACATGTTCTCAAAAATCTCGAGAAGAGGAATCTAAAATTGGATGAGAGGATGATGGCTCTCTACTACTAGAAATATACACTTCATTTTGTCATTCGAAAAGCAATGTTATTTTGACTTTTACTTTTTCTTGTTAGAGTGTTCCCTTCGATTTAAAATATCATATGGATTCAGAAAAATCTGAATCTGGGCCTTCAACCAAGTTCTGGAATATGGGAAAAAAATTATTTGAAACTTTTACTGTTTCAAATTGGACATCTAAAAATTGAATTTCTCAAAAATTCTGATATGCCTCCTACTAGCCAATCTATATTTTGCGGAAACAAAACTTTTAAACTAAATTTCGCGGAAAAAATTCTCCAAAACCTCATTTCCCAACTGCTTCCAAAATTTTTACTGTTTCTAATCGGCCATCTAAAACTTGAATTCCAAGACAATTCTAGTTTTTTTTGGGCCTACATTCTTCCGAAAACCTAAAAAAAAGTCTCCAAAACCTCTCATTCCTTCGTTTCCCAACGGTCCAATTCCAAAAAATGTTGCATTTGTTGACTCCAAAAAACGACATCAGTTCATCATAACCCATTTCGTTTTAGAGACTTTTTTCTTTTTTTTTGGTTTTTTCAAAACCAAAAAAGAATGTAGAACATATACTAACGAAGTTATGACACAAATCTAGTCAAGGAAAGGAAAACAAAAACAAAAAAGTGTTCGGAGAAGTAGTAAACCTGCTCACCGATCCTCTTCTTTCCCTTTTTCCAAGTTCCCCTCGAGACCCATCCATCTATTTTTGTTTCTCACCCACTCCTTCTTTTCTTCCGGAGGACACCCTCACACATCCTCTAGTCGGATACACTAAAAAAGTGTCGCCTATCTACTTGGGATTCTTCTTTTTCTTTCAAAAAACCAATTTCCATTATTCAAAATCTATTCCGTCCCTTTCATCCATATTCCTTTTGGCTCCAGAAGAACAAAAAAGCTCACCTTTCAAAAAGAAGAAGATGAATGAGTGTTCTTTTTTCGCCTCTATTTTTGGCGGGTCGAATGACAATCTAATCCTTCTTCTTCCATCCGAAGAGCTCTGTCATTTCCGATCCTTTTTGAATTGGATTGACTCTTTTTTCTTCTTCACTTTTGAAATATTGTCGGTGCACTTTCTATCCTCCTATTTCGTGGAAGGAGAGAAATAATGAGGTAGCAGTTTGAAAAATGATTGTGCTTCCTTCTTTTTCTCAATGAAGATTGGATTCATTTGGTTCGACTACGGTAGCTCTAGGAAGAGGCGATTTTAGTGGTAGGGGATCATTTTGAAATTACAATGTTTACTGTTTCAAGAAAGTTTTATGGTCTGAAGTTTATCCGGAATGGTCGGTTTGTATTTCCTCGTTACACAATTCTTCTGATTGATGCCTCAGAAACTTTTTTGGATTTGCGACATTTCGAAAGTAAAATTTCAAACCATTCTTTAAAAAAATACCTTTCAGTAGTTCAGGACTTCATTTCTCGGTTTGTAATTGTTCGCTATCGAAACGTCGCACTTGTGAAACGTCGCACTTTCAAAACGTCACACTTGCGAAATGTCACGGAGCTTTTTTAAACCATATTGTATGTCTAAATGTAGTATTTGATTGAACTACAAACCGATTCTACATAGACAAACCAACATACCTAGACATAGACAAAAGACAAACATGTAACATAGTCACCGAAACTTAAACTTTCCGAAAAAATTCGGTTTCAGAAAACTCATAATCTTTGACACAAATTTTCAAAACGTTCGGTTATGCATTTCTTTCATGCTTTTCTCATGAATTTTCTTTCAAATCTTCAGTTTTTTGAGAACCTCTGAATTTTCGACCCTTTCTTCCTGAAACACCTCCTCTCTCTCCAGAAAACGTCACACTTTCCGAATCCTCCCCCATCTTCTTCCAACCCTCCAAAAAACGCCATAAATCGTTTTCGGTGTCACATTCCTTCTGAACCTTTTTTCCTGATTCTTCTTCTTCTTTCATAATCCCTCGTCTTCTTTTTCTAACCCCTCCTTTGCTTTTCCAGAAAACTTTTGTTTTGTTGTTGAAAGATGATTGAAACGTTTGGATTACCTCTTCTTCTTGGTTTTCTTTTTTCACTTCGCAAACTTCTTGGTTTTTCAGAAACTCTGTTCTTACCGATGAGCTCATCCCTCAATCCAAATCCACCGTAATCATGTGGAGATTCAAGGTGTTTCTTCTATTACTTCTAATAGGAGAAACGAGTGGAAATTGTGATGCGAAGAACTATCGGACAGTGGAGAATGCGCCAGAGGATGCACTCATCTATGGAATCACACAGGTTTGTGGAATTGATTTCTCATCTTCAAATATATTTGGAAACGTTCGGTTGGTGTTTTCGATTTCTTTTAAGCGCTATTCGAAACAGAAAAAAATTTACCAAAAATTGAATTAGAAGGGCATTGTCGCGAATACTATCTCTTATATTATTCTCGACCCTATGTGGTTGTGAATTCCTTATTCACTCACTCCTCCATCGCAAATTCCCCCAAGGATTCTTCGCCTTCTCCAAAGGCTCAGAGCTCCAAAGGAACAATACAAAAGGACGTGGACGAGGGATTACGGTCACACAATGGCAACGCGCTCCACCGCACTTGGCGCACTCTTCGGGACAAACCTCATCGTGCGCGCCAAAGACCAACGAAACAACAACCTGCCGTCTCTCCACTCTACACACTCTCTAATTGCTCTAACCTTTCACCTTTCTCTGTCGTCTCTTATCTCTCTCTCCCCCTCTCTTTTGTCATCCTAATCACTTCACTTCTCCACCTTTGCTTCCCACCGATTGGTGACCACCAATCGGCCTCTGTCGCCAAAGCCTATGGTGACTCTTCGCCCTTCTACTCACTTCCCAAAGCTGTTATTCCTGCTCCACTAACTATTCCAAACCACCGCTGAACCACCAACAATAAATGGAGTTAGGAATCTCACTGTTCCACACCACAACACGCAAGCATCATTGATCGTTCTACTCTCGCTTCCAGGTGGTCTCACCAGCCACTCATACCTGGCTGCGACATGGTGCATCGACCGGATTGAGTGCAATGTGTCACTCCGACCCAATTGGTGCAATGATGCAATCGTCTCGGAGCGAAAGAAGGTAAATTTGAATTTGCCGCCGGCGAGCGAGCGCAATTCCTGGAGAGAGGGAAGCAGCGGCGCAAACCGAAGAACTCGCAAATTTCAAAGCGATTTTCACGCAAATTCGTGGATTTTTCGTCAAAGAAGGAGGCAGAAGTCCACAGCGAAGTCGACAAAACGATTCGGACGTCACGGAGGAATCGCCACGCGTCGACGGAGGAAAATTGGCTCGTGTGCACGGACAAACAATGTCGGATCGAATCGCCACGCATTCCACAGCTCGAGAAAATTGTTTCCTTTGCCTGTAGAGAGGGCAGGGTGAGAATTTCTTCTCATGTAGCTTGTGCATTGCTCATGGTAATCATCAGCGTCGTCGGCGAACGATCGCAAAAGGGAAAACGCCCAAAGCACAAGTCGTTGATACCGCAGAAGCCGAAAATCGTTCGGAGGATGATGCAACAAGGCCTAAAAGCCAGAAAATCGCCGAAAATCGTCATCTTCCCTCGATGAAAAATATTTACGCCTGTAAAATCATTCGGTTGGAGCAAAACGAGTGCAAAAATCGATTCGAAACAACAAACAACATCGGATCGATTCGCCACGCATTCCAAAGCTCGAGAAAATTTTTTCCTTGCTTGTAGAGAGAGTAGGGAGAGAATTTTTCTCATGTAGCTTGTGTATTGCTCATGGTAGTCATCGGCGTCGTCGGCAAAAGGTCGCGAAAGGAAAAACGTCCAAAGCACAAGTCGCCGACATCGCAGGAGCCGAAAATCGAGCGGAGAATGATGCAACGAGGCCCAAAAACCAGAAAATCGTCATCTGCGTCCGATAAATAATGTCTACACCTGCGAAATCATCCGGTTGGAGCAAAAACAAGTGCGAAAAGCGTCTCGGCTGATACCCGAAGAGGAGGTAAAAGCTGGGAAGCTTCACTCGTACAAAAGAAGTCACACAGTGACTGACAGCTACCCATAACGGACGTCTACATGGTCTACAAGGATTTTTTACGTCCAAAGCTCGATAAAATGCCAATTTCGAGCACGAAACGATGTCGGAAGTGGCGGCGGAACTGTAAATTCGCCTGCAACCAGAGGGAAACACTTTCGCCTTCAAATAAAACAACGTTGTGAGAGAAACGACGACGATTCCAAAGCAGAGGAAAGCGAGAAGACGTCGAACAATAACAACGGCAGGACTACGACAATGTCTTCGTAAAAACCGTCGTTATTGTCTTCTCCAAAGCAGCGCTTGAGCAACGGAGAAATCATAATTTCTCCGTATTCGCGTCGTCGCCGTACGTCAATACGCACTCACTGAGGGATACAAAGCTCACATTCTTCAATATCGTCGTTGGAAGGAGCCACATCGCCAAAAAGAAGACTTTTTCACTGTCGGAGGTCGTCCAGGGACAGTCACTGGAAGCGTCGGTTGCAAAGCCGAGCCGTGAAACGCGGAAGTCGTCGTATGGGTACATGCGGACACATTAGTGGCAACACACGGCGCACAGAAGAAGTTCGACAGCATCGGGAAGCTGTCCGGCTGCCAAGATGAGGACTCACCGCTGAGGATCGATCGGATCGAAGGAACAACGATTCCAATCCCAACGAGGAACGATTAGGAGATACTTAGCATCATCATCTTAGGTTTTCCCTTACCCTCCTTAACTAGTTTTTATGTAATCCCTTGTAGGTAAGAATTCCCTTGCTTAAGCTGTCCTTGCATTGTAATTCTAGGGAAGTCGGATCCAAAGCATAGCGCCGCTTGCTACGGTGCGAAGCAGAGGTTTCGGCCAACTAGTCCCTGTAGCTAATATTGTATAATTTCTAGGTAAATTTTCTACTTCACTCTTAACTAGCTAGCCCGATCAACTAGCAAATTATTAGTTAGGTTTTTATTTTCCTTTTACATTAGTATAATAGAAGCTTAGAGCTTACCAATTACATTATATAATTCTAGTTCCCCCGTATGAGGACTTTAGGTCGGTCCGCAATAAATAGACTTTGGACTTTAGGTCAGTCCACCATAAATAGACTCAGGACTTTAGGTCAGTCCACCCTAAATAGCCTTCAGGACTTTAGGTCAGTCCACTCTAACTAGCCTTATGGACTTCATGTCAGTCCACTCTAAATGTCCTTACGGACTTTGAGGTCAGTCCACAATAAATAGCCTTAGGGACTTTAAGTCTGTCCACCCTAAATGACTTATCTACTTATCATCAATCGAGAAGAAGACTCAAGGAAGGAAACTCATGTGGAATCAACATCTACATCTTCATTCCCATCTATAACAACATCACGTCAACTTCTGTTTTATCTTTAACAATTGTTTCTTCTTCACTACTCACTCGGATCCAAGTCTTCAAAGCTCTTAAAGCTTACACTCACTAACCGATTCAAAGGAGGTAAAAGCAAAGTCAACGGAGCTTCAGGACTGATGCCAAAGCCGAGTAAAATGAACAGTTGCGCGCTCTGGTTTGTGTCGGAAATCTGGAGAGAGGATGACGGCACAGAACAGAACAAGCGATTGCCAAAAGCGATCAATACCAGAGCAACTACGTCATCAGAGCGACGAAAGTGTCTACAAGATGTCCAAGGAATTTCCAAGGATCGAGACAATGCAGGCTTCAAGCCAAGAGAGCATGAGGCACCACCACCGAAAACTCTTCATCCCACGGCACATCAACGCAATCAAAGCCGAAATGGAAAAGAGAGGAAAACGCGCCAGTCGTGGAAGATATTGAGGAGGTGCTGTCATCGCTCAACTACGTTTTCGTGATCAAATCGCCGTCCATAGACTCGCCAGAGCTTGAAAAGCCATCGCAGAAGTTCGTCATGGCCAATGATGGTACGGAGCAAAAAGAAACTCAACGGAAGATGTCGCCGAGCTGGGAGACCGCGAAGCGACGGGAAACAAGAAGAAGTTCTCGAAATCTCCAAAGATCACGGAAATGCTATTATCTCATCAGGAAAAGAGGTTCGAAAGTCTTCAGGCAAACTAAGCACAATGAAGGAAATCAACCTCAAAGGCTGAAAAAAAGGGACAAATACGACCGGACAACTGACCAAAACATCATCAACTTTGTTCGACGTAGCTTCCGGAAAGGATTCAAAGCGAAGAGTTATTGTGCATACCTTACTGCTACTGCAGATTCTGTAGAGAGGAATTCTGCGGAAGTAGTAAGACGTAGCCGATGATTCCAGAGCAACGAATGAAGAAAACGCCACGATGTCACATGGTCGGCAAAGTATTCATGCAGAACACCTTCAACGAGGAGCGAAAGCTATCGGAAAAGGACGTCAATCATCGTGTCGATGAAATGAAATGCCAATCGGAGCTTCAGAAACACGCTGGAGTTTCGACAACAAAAGCAGACGCTTTGAGAAGCACCCGATTTACGAGACGCTTCTTCAACGTGAAAAATGGCTACCAAAGTCTCCGCAATCCCGTTTATCGAGGAGGAGAAAACATCTATTAGCCAGGAGTACACGCCGAATCAGTCATCGCTTTAACGTCAGTTACCAAAAACGGAGGAACCAACAATGAAGTCTTCCAAAGCTCTCACAGCTCATAAGAAACCTTCTATATGTTTCAACACAACGAATTGCCGTAACAACAGTTAGTAACGAAACGTCGGAAGGAGTCACAGTTATTGATGTCCAAAGGCGAAGAGTCATTGTGTGTACTCACCAGCGGTACGGAATCTGAAGAGAGGACTCTGTGCTAAAGGTGAAGAGCGACACAATGATTCCAACTTCACTGAAGTCCGCCAAAGCTTTTTCTAACTCCTCAACGAGCAAAGCAACAACGATGCGCGACGGTAAACGACAGACGCTCCAACGCCAAGCTGACAACAAGTTGCAAATCTTCCCTTCTTTCGTCAAAACACTATCGGAAGATTATTCATAATCATCCCGAAACAACTACGGGAAAGGAGGAAGAAGAGCACCAGTCAGATAATGTGTCGGTCGAAGCAAATGTTGCAGCGACGCTTTCAACGAAGTCTTCTTATCAAGTAATTGAGAAGAAGACAGTTTAACCGAGACGATCGTCATCGTACAACTTCCTCGAGGATGTCAACGCAAAAATTGCCGGAAGATGATGCTAAATCGTCCCAAAGCAATCGGAGTAAGCTGAAGGAAGTCTACATCAGCAGCCGAAATAACAGGCAGTGAAACCTTCATAACCGTCGACGTCAAAAGTAAAGAATCGTTGCGCGCAACTCATCATTAGTGTGGGATCTGAAGAGCGGATTTTGTGCTAAGGGTGAGACGTGACATAACGACTCTGAAGCAACAAGAAGGGATTCTGAAAACTTCTGAGCAAGGAAAACGTCGTATAACAAACGAGTCCTCTTGAGAAGACGTCAAAAGTTGAAATGCCATACAAAATGGGCAGATCAGGACAATCCAAGGAGAAGCATAGCAATCCAAAGAAGGTCCAAAGCAAGGAAGAGATCGGCGAGGTAGCAGTATCCGAAGGAAGCAGCTACCAGACACGATCGGAAGGATGGTCAATAATCTGGGACCAGGAAAATCTGCTTCGAGGAAAAGAGAAGCTTGCATGGACCAAAAAACCGGAGAAAACCCAACGAGTCCGACATGTTCGCTTGCCGAAGACGGACAATATAAAAGACGGTCTAAGTCCTTCTCTATCTGGTGAAGAGCGCCGGAAAGAGTTGAGGCTCAGACTAAGTCAAACGTTCAGACGCAGTGGAGCTGTTTGCCAAAGCAACGCCACAAAACCTCAGGAGCGATGGTTCTTTATCAACGACTCGTCAATCTAGCCGAAACCGACAACAGTAGCTGAACGGATAGTCGCTTAAGCCAAAGGCCAATAATAAGGCCACGGGAATTGGAAACGAAACCAAAGCCAATGTTTCGAGCCGCCCGAGACAGCACCTCCACACCATTCTCGTCAACGGAAAGAATCTCGGATAACCCGACAAAGGAAAACCGAGTAAAATGTCAAAGGACGATAATATAGAAGTTCTGACCAGACCAAGGAAGAACGGAGAATCATGTTCGTCAGAATTAGTTCTGCATAATGAGACAACCGGACTGAATGAACCACGAAGGTTAAACATCAAATTGCCGACATGTAATTCGGATCGTTTGTCCAAAGCATGGCAGAAGGAGATACTTCGGAGACGGACTTAACTGCAGGAATCTTTTCAAGTGCAACGAGCTATTCATCTCAAAGCTTGAATTACCGACTCAATCTTGCGGAGAGAGTAAGGTTGTGTTAGTATTCAATGCAATGAGGATGAATACAAGGCCTGGAATCACAATCCAAGGTCTACTATCAACAACAAGGATTTCAAAGGAGGGAAATTGGATTCGTTACACAGTCCAATTCGAGATCAAGAGAAGTCCAAAGCAATCTGTCTCACTCCAAGGAAAGATGGAATACCAGAGCAAGATCTTCGAGCTGGAGAGTCCACGTCACCGGAATTCGGACGTCGTCAATCGTTCAAATTCACAACGGTCTAGAATACGGAGGAAGACGAGTGCGATCGCAATACTTTTGTTCTCCACAAAAGTATCTTTTTTCGGGGGGAGTGTCGCGAATACTATCTCTTATATTATTCTCGACCCTATGTGGTTGTGAATTCCTTATTCACTCACTCCTCCATCGCAAATTCCCCCAAGGATTCTTCGCCTTCTCCAAAGGCTCAGAGCTCCAAAGGAACAATACAAAAGGACGTGGACGAGGGATTACGGTCACACAATGGCAACGCGCTCCACCGCACTTGGCGCACTCTTCGGGACAAACCTCATCGTGCGCGCCAAAGACCAACGAAACAACAACCTGCCGTCTCTCCACTCTACACACTCTCTAATTGCTCTAACCTTTCACCTTTCTCTGTCGTCTCTTATCTCTCTCTCCCCCTCTCTTTTGTCATCCTAATCACTTCACTTCTCCACCTTTGCTTCCCACCGATTGGTGACCACCAATCGGCCTCTGTCGCCAAAGCCTATGGTGACTCTTCGCCCTTCTACTCACTTCCCAAAGCTGTTATTCCTGCTCCACTAACTATTCCAAACCACCGCTGAACCACCAACAATAAATGGAGTTAGGAATCTCACTGTTCCACACCACAACACGCAAGCATCATTGATCGTTCTACTCTCGCTTCCAGGTGGTCTCACCAGCCACTCATACCTGGCTGCGACAGGCATCCATATGAGCTCAAAATGAGCCTATTCTTGGAATTAAAACGGATTGAAACTAATCTTTATCAAAAATTGATGAATTCTTATCAAAAATTGATGTTATGATCCATTTTGTGAATTCTGAAATATGTTTTTCACTTCTGAAAAAATTATCTTCTAATACAGCTTTTACGATGTTTTAGGACTGTCAAATGTTCTTCATCCGTCCATCCCAACTTCATCTTCTCTCCACAATTCGAGTCGATAAACGACATTCGTTCTGCTATGCAAACTTGGTGCAATTGCATGTGAAAGTGAGTTTGAAATTAAGTCGAATGACGAACAATCAGTTTTCCTTGTCCGTCTCTAATTTGTCTTAAAGGCGGAACAGCAAAAATTTAATTTTTCTAGCACTCCTGTAAACTGAGGCTTTAGACAGTGTAAACGGGTTCAGATATGTCAAATGTTCTATTTTGATTGATTTCCATTCGAAAACTGGCTTAAAATATGAACTGTCGTAAGGTTTGATGCATGGTACGCAAACAGACACGCTCACGCAAAAATGCACAGATTTCTGCTGCAATTTCCTTGTCCCGCCCCTTTTAAACCTTTTGATTTACTATTAGTTAGACAAAATAAGATTTTAGAACCTCCATTCGCAGGCATAACATCGTTTCTTCTTCATCGCCTACTGTCCAAAACATAGAAACAGCAAATTTTATTTTTTAAAATCTCAAACTTCTCTAACCCGGAAGTCAAAGGATATTGAAATTCCAAACTTTCGAGGCTCTATTTTTTACAATTTCACTTTCAACTATCTGTTCTGTAGTCCTCTATCATTACCCAGAGAATTCAGAATCCTGGTTTTCATTTTCCTAATTTTCATCTTGCTTTAGTTTTCTAATTTCAAACTTTCGAATTTTCCAGAATCCTCAGAATCCCCAAATATGATCTACCGTAAATACTGTATTAGAACGCCATGGCGTTCTTTTTTTCAAATTAGGGCTGAAGGTGGCGTTTTATTACAGGTGGCGTTCTACTACAGGGTGGCGTTGTATTTTTCAGAGTGATTTTGTGACTGAGCGAAATTTTTACCAACAACAAATTTTATTTCCTTACATGATTTGAAATATGAAAAAACCAATTAATTCGGTAAATTCATTGAAAAATGTCGATGAAATTGGTTGGAAACAATAATTTGAAGGCTTGTACCGAATTATGCTAAACAGCGCTCTCGCGGTATCGGCGGAGCGTCGTTGGGCAGGTTGGCGTTCTAATAGAGGGTGGCGTTCTATTTTTCGCTTCAGCGCCGGAGGTGGCGTTCTATTACAGGGGGCGTTCTAATACAGGTGGCGTTATAATACAGTATTTATGGTAGATTCGGATTTGAACGGGTTTTAGGGCCTTTGAACCAATCAAAAACTCCCTGCTTTTTCAGTCCCACGACACTCTTCTCCTAACATTCAAACAAGCGAGCAATCGAATATGCACACTGGAAGTTCACATTCCAGCATTGAACATGCTGTTCGGGGATCATTTATTCAGGTATGAAGTGAAAAAGTTTACAGCTTCAAAACGCCCATTTTTCTAATTGAAATTGTATGAAATCCATTCGGTATTGACTGTGACTATCATTTCGGCAACTCATTCCAACGAGAATAACTTTTTTTCAGAAGGATCGAGTAAAAATATGGTCAACAAAAAATTTTCCTTATTAAAAATGCTATCGAATAATTAAAGAACCGTCAAATTTCATCAAGAATTAACAGAGTTATGCGGCATGCCTTGCCGAAAAATTACCAAATTTTGGAAACTTTTCGGCAAGGCGTAACTCTGTTAATTTTTGACGGAATTCAATGATTTTTTGACCATTCGATGGCTTTTTTAATAAGGAACATTTTCTCCCTTGACCATATTTTTACCAGATTCCCCTGGAAAAAGTTATTCACATTTGAATGAGTTGCACAAAGTAAGAAAAATACTGTTTCAAATTATTGATATTCGCTAGATACATTTTTGGAGTATAATTAGGGACCACAACATAATTTTTAAACTCGAATTTTCTTGGACATTTTTATATCGTAATGTTCCTTGCCTCAATACAAGTATTTTGCCAAACTATCAGTAAGAACTATTCATTGGTTCTCAAGATATAGGTCATCTTTTGTTCGATTATTTCTACTGAGTTTCTCCCCAATAGTCCATTTCTGGAGCAAGGTAAAAAAAACTGGAATATCGCCGCATACATTATTTCAGTACTGAATTCACGTGAAATCAAATTTTTAAAAAAAACGCGTCTTCAAAAGGAACCGAACTCGCGTCTAGCTATTGGAAATCATGAATGCTAACCAGTGAGCCGTAGGTCACGCTTATGCAAAAGCAATAAAAGTTTATTTGAATATGAAAAATTTCGATTTTTCTCGTGATCTTATTTTACAAGGAAATTCTTGAAACTTGATAATCAAGGTCAAATAAACCTACTTTGGAGACCTCGACGTGGCTGAAATGAAACTTCATCTAGTGTCAAATTCTCTGTATATTCCAATGGTATCAAAAAAACAAAGGTACCTCGTTCGTAAAGTTCTCAAATGACCCAAAAACTGAATTTATTAGAAATTATGGTTTGTTTAGGTCAGGATAAAAGTATTCAAAATGCATTAAATTGGCTGAAACTTTGCAGTCTAGTTTATAAATGTTTGCTTTACCCATTTTAATGTTATTTCAAAGTTTTTACTCATGGATAAAAAGACCTATCGTATGCGATGTTTGACCTAGTCCCACATTCTTTGGAGACCTCGCTGAGATGTTTTGAGATTACCTACCATTTTTGCATATCTCCTTCTATAAGGATATCAAAAAATCTTGGAGGTACCTCGGCATTATCGCATTTTTTTGACCCATAAACTAACTTGTTCTTCGATTATCTCAAGAACTAGGTCAAATGAAAAAGAATAAGTTACAGAATCGGATTCTCCGTAGTTTATTTAGTACTCTGGCAAAAATTCAAAACAATTCATCATTCGCAGTTCAAGTTATAGTCATTCAAAGTTGGCATAACCCACTGAGGAGAAAATAAAATAGGCTCCGCCCCCTCACGTTGTGGTCCCTAAGTATAATATCTGACCTTGACATTTATCCAAACTTTTTCCAGATACTTTCTCCTAAATTCTCTTCCCGGTTGAAAGATAAAGTGTTTCTTGTTCAAAAAGCTATCGATTGGTCAAAAGGCCTTAAATTTCATTCAAAATTAACAAAGTTACTGCCGAAGAGTTGCATATTTCGACAAGGCGTAACTCTGTTAATTTTGGACCTAATTTGACGATTTTTTACCCAATCGATAGATTCTTTGATAAGAAACATTTTCTTTGTTGGCCTTATTTTTACTCGACCACCCTGAAAAAAGTTATGCACATTTGAATGAGTTGTCTGAAGTGAAATTGTTCATTTTTAAGAAAAAAAAAACTGTTTCAAATCATTGATATTCACTAAATTCTTATTTTGAACACAGTGTCTGTCATCAATCGGTAGATTTTTTAACAAGGAACATTTTATCTGTTGACCATATTCTTACCCGATCCCCCTGAAAAAGGTTATTCACATTTGAATGGGTTGGTAACTTTGAAATTGTTTATTTTTAAGAAAAATACTGTTTCAAATTATTGATATTCGCTGAATTCATCTATCAAACACAATATCTGTCCTACCCAAACCTATCAATTTCAGATACTCTCTCCTAAACTCCCTTCCCTACGCTTCTTGCTCCTATTCCAAAGACCAAACCTTCCAACTTGAGCCCGATCTCTCTTTCATGGATCCAGTATACAATGATGTTATCTATTTCATCGATGCTCTCTCTTCTGGAAAACAATGGAAAGTTCATCAGTTCCTTTTGAAGGAAACTGGAAGTATGAGCATGATGAATAATCTCACTGTTTCACTACAAACTCGTAAGTTCTTGGGTTTTCGAAACGCTTATTCTTGTCTTTGTATTAGGAGACTCATCAGCCAACGAATTCGTGGTATCGCTGGATAATCAACGGGATAAATTGTACAGAAGAAATCGTTTTGATAATTTGATATATCAACAGTGTGCATTTGAGATGATGTTCAGGCCAAAAGAATCCGAAGTGAACAGTTTTGAGACACCTGCGAGGGGATATGGAGCAATTCTGAATGGGCAATCGGTGGACGGAGATGTGATGGTTTATGTGGAGACTGATAGAACGGTAAGTACTAATGTAGGAACTGCAATGAAAAGGGGCGTGGTCTCCCTTCGAAAGCCTATAATCAGAGACTATAATTTATTAATGACTATAATTTCAAATCGCGCGCGATCGCGTCAGTATTTTTGAATGAAAATTGGAAACCTTGCTATTTTTGACGAGAGGAACATGCTCCAACAAAAAGTTCCGGGTTACAGTTAGGCACCGCAACGATTTTTTCAAACTCCACCATTTTTAACATTCTTTATATTAATATGTTCGCAAAAAAATTCTAAGTTATCTCCTAAAATTTCAAGAGAAACGCTCCGCTAGGAGCCGAGTAAAAAGCATCCAAAAATCAGAAAAATCAGCGATTTTCTCCGCGCGAGGAAAATAAAAAGAGGGGTGGTCGCCCACCGGAGGCGAACAGCCACCGCGCGTGCGGCGTTCCGATGCGTAACCCACTCGACTACCGAGGGCAACTCGTCGCGCCAATGACAATGCATTGATGAAAGTGCGCTGCCGACCGCCGTGCTATTCCCTAATTATGCAATATTTTTGGTGAAAATCGCGATATTTTTGAAACGAAAAGCGGTATTACAAAAATGGGGGAACAGGTACAGGCTGACTCGAATATGTATCTAGTGGAAAATTTTGCGTAGAATCTGAATATGCAATCAAAAGAAGCGAAATCGACCTGCGTTGCAGTCAAAATTCGCAAAAACCACTAAATTTTGGAACTATGTCTTCTTTGGATGCGTTTTTTGCTAGCTCAAACTTTTTCAAATGTCATGAAATTGCATATCTGAGCAGTCATAGAGTTCATCTAAATATTTTAATTTTAAAAACATGGGGTCATCGCTGAAAAAAATTCACAATTTTTGCTTGAAGTTTGATAGATTACTGCAAAAATGGGGGAACTGCTGGCTAAATATGGCTTTATGCATCTTATTCACTATCTAAAAAAGTATCTGGAACAATCATAAAAAGAAGCGAAATCGACTTTTATTACCATTTTTTGGTTAAAATACTGATGCCGGTTCCAGTTTTTCACAAAAATGTTGTAAATTATTGCTTTTTCAATGGAAATGCTTTACACCATCAGATTCTACGTGGATTTTTACATAACGAGACCAAATTTCATAAAAATCGGTCCATCCAGTCTCGAGTTCTACGCCTTCAAACATGCCAGGTACCCCCGAGGAGAAAAAAATTAGGCTCCGCCCCCTCGCGTTGCGGTGCCTAGTTACAGTACATTAGAAATTTCAGGGTTGCGGATTGACGGCCCGGCCCGTCTGAAAAATTTTCCGGCCCGTCAACAGTTCTTTTCAGAGAAAAAAATGTTTGAAAAAAAATTTTTTGAACGAAGATATCAAAATTTTGCCACCATCTAGATGGGAAATTCTTTGATCGCCCTGATTTCGACAGTTTTTCCAATCAATTTGCAAAATATAGGTTGGAAGAGCATGAAAAAGCCGAAAAAGATCTCGATTTCACTTTGAAATACTTTTTTAACATGATAACAAATATAGAACAAAAAATCTTCAAACTAGAAAAATTCGAACTCAAAACTTTTTTAGTATGCAGACGGGCAGGTTCGGCCCGTCGCAACCCTGAGAAATTTTGATTGCGGTGCCTACGCTTATTGAACTAACCGATAATTGAGTTGACTCTGTTATGGATTTATATACAAAAGTTTTGAAACCGAAAACTATTTCCTCCTCAATTTCAGACAGATCCCCCCACAACTCGTCTCAACATGATGTCTACTAGTCATCCAGAACATGTCTCGTGTGTTTCTGCAACATCGTTCTCGTTTGATGTTGGAATCATCAGAGAGGCTACGGTAGACAAGTTGAAGAATGAGCCGAGACCTCCGTTTGGTGAGTTTGATGTAGGATTACAGTAATATTTCATTTGAACAAATGATCGTCCCAGTTCCAACAATTACAAACATAATTTTTTTTCATGAAACTTGAGAAAACATGACACTAGTGAGTTTGGGGTCTTCATGAAACTGAGACCTCACAAGGAAGCATTGCAAAGTGCTGAATCTCCAACTCTCAACAAAACTGAAAACTTGAAGAATGAAGTATTGAAAAGTGCGGGTCGGACCAAACGTTTCAGAAGTGTAATTCAAAGATTATAAGTTTTCTGAAATAGCATTATCATTCTCGTTTTATGTTGGAATCATCATTTTTAATCCTCCCGTTTTTTTAAAAGTAGGATTACAGCCTTTTTTCTCAAATTATCGTCCCAATTCCATTATTTACGAAAATGGCTCCCCGACGTTTCGCCACCGGTCATTTCGCAACCGCGACATTTCGCAACTGACGTCGATTTCGCAACTACGACATTTCGCAACCAGTCATTTCGCAACTACGACATTTCGCAACCGCGACGTTTCGCAACCGGCCATCTCGCAACCGGTCATTTCGCAACCAGTCATTTCGCAACTGGTTATATATTGCAGCAGTTTGGGCCATCAAAACAAGAAAAGCTTGCTCTTCACCCATTTAAAAATGCGTGACACTTTTTTTCTGTTTTTTTAATACTGTCGTCCAACAAATCCAACTCATCGTGTGCGTGGATAATCGTTTGCACTTCTTCAGTGGCGAAATGACCGGTTGCGAAATGACCGGTTGCGAAATGTCGCAGTTGCGAAATGACTGGTTGCGAAATGACTGGTTGCGAAACGTCGCGGTTGCGAAATGTCGTAGTTGCGAAATCGACGTCAGTTGCGAAATGTCGCGGTTGCGAAATGACTGGTGGCGAAATGTCGGGGAGCCACGAAAATAACAACTTTACAGCATAAAAATCGTTAAAACTCGAGAAAATCGATTTTTAAATCGCAAATTTACATTTTTAACCCCATTTCAAAAAATGTAGAATATTTCGCTGATTCGAATGCACCTGGTAACGTTTTTAGCTCAAAACGCTGTAGAAAATTTTTTCAGTAAAATTTCAACTATTTGTACTGAAATTTGTAAAAATCGCTCAAAAATGTTTTCCACCGAAAAAACGAGTCCAAACGGACCACTTTGAAGCGAGTTATGAGTGTTTAGAGTATGAGAGACGCAGACACTGTCTCGTTTCTCTGCGTCTCTACGACAGCGAGAGTGTCTGCTGTCTCTGCGTCTCTCTTCTAGAAACTTTAAACGCTTATAACTCGCTTCAAAATGGTCCGTTTCGAGCGATATTATTGTCGGATTTTTTAAAGTGAGACTCGGTGTTTGCAGACTTTACAGTATCGCAAGCCAAATTTGGCTTGGTGAACTGAAAAGTCCGCAAACACCGAGTCTCACTTTAAAAAATCCGACAATAGGTGCGTTCGAACCAGCGAAAAAATTCTACATTTTTTGAAATAGGTTAGAAAAAATGTAAGTTCGCGATTTGAAAATCGATTTTTAACGATTTTGCTGAGTTTTGTGCAAAAATATTGTTATTTTCAAAAATAGTGAAACAGGAACGATCATTTGAGTTTTAAAAAAATATGGCATTACTTTAAACTTCTGAAAGAATCACTCGATTTTCGAAAACAAGTTTTTCCAGGAACCAAAGTAACCCCTCGCCCGAGCTCTTCTTCAAAATCCGCCAAACTAAACCACCAAGTGAATCAAAAAATCAAAACCTCGACTCCCTCTCCAATTAAAAAACCATCGCCGACGCCTTCTGAATCCTCTCCACTTCCAACTTCTCCAAAACCGAAAGGAGCATATTCTCCGTCGAAATCATTCTTCAGTTACGAAATGGGAGGAATGGCAACAACAACGACGACGTCTTCTGAAAAACAATTGATGTCGAATGAAATCCCCGTTGAAGAATTGAAAAATGAACAAGTGAGAGATGAGGAAGAGTTGAATGAAATAATAAAAGAGCTGAAGACGGATGAAGAAGATTCAGAAGAAGATGAAAAAGATGAAAAAGAAGTCGGAGAATTGAAGACAAGAGAAGTGAATATGACTTCTGATAAAGTTGAAGGCTCTTCTTCTGATTCCTCTTCGAATGCAACGTCTTCAGATGCAGAAGCGGTGAAATCCTGTAGAATATTCATGAATTCTGATGTATTATTACTTCTATTATCTGCCATTTTCCTATATTTCACTTAGTTTCCCTTATACCTGGTGCTTTCTGTCGATATTGTTCAATAAAACATAAAAAAGCTTGATTTCTCGAGAAGAGTTGACCTAAAACTGTTAAAGAAAAGAAATCTTATTACAAACCAATTGAATAAATAATTATATAAAGCCTTGAGGGAGGGGGAGAATGCATAGGATTTTGAATCTAAACAGAAAGCTGGAGTTGGCGGAAGTGAAGAGATGGGGAATTTGGGGGAAATGCGACAAAACTGATAATAAAAGTTTTAAACAAGTAAAAAAAGGAGATAAACATATCACGAAATAGAATTGCAATGGCGATCAATGAGCGATTCCAACAACATCAGCGAGTACCGGACCCTTAGACTTCGCTCGAAGCTTGTCGGAGATGTTGAGCTGGCGCGGCTGCTCCCATGGGAAATCGTCGTGTCCGAAGTGACCGTTCTCGGCGGTGACTTCGTAGATCGGGCGTTTGAGATCGAGGTCCCTGTAAACATAAATTGAAATTTGAATCTTTTCTGAAGCACTCACTTGATAATCATTCCCGGTCTCAGGTCGAAATTCTCATTAACAATGGCTAGAAGTTCTTCTTCACTGAGTGCTGATGTTCCGAAGGAGAATACCATGATGGAGAGTGGCTTAGCAACTCCGATGGCGTAGGATACTTGAACGAGGCACCGTCGGCAGAGTCCAGCCTTGACAAGGGACTTGGCAACCCAGCGAGCAGCGTAGGCGGCGGAGCGATCGACCTTGGTTGGGTCCTTTCCGGAGAAGGCACCACCTCCGTGAGCTCCCCATCCTCCGTAGGTGTCGACGATGATCTTGCGTCCAGTGAGGCCAGCATCTCCCATTGGTCCTCCAACGATGAACGATCCGCATGGGTTGAGATGGTAGATGGTGTCGTTGTCGATGAGATTGGCGGGGATCACAGCCTTGATGACCTGAAAATTAAAACTGAGCCTAGGGCACCTTTTCGTTATTTCTCAAACCTTCTCGATAACGTCCTTTCTCAAATCATCGAGAGCGATATCTGGCGTGTGTTGAGTGGAAATAACAACGGTGTGCACACGGAGTGGAACGCAAGCTCCTCCTTCAGAAGCGTATTCAATAGTAACTTGGGTCTTGGAATCCGGACGAGCCCATTCAAGTTCCCCAGAACGACGAAGCTCGTGGAGCTTATGGTTTAACTTGTGGGACAACAGAAGAGTCAATGGCATGGCCTCCTCGGTCTCATCAGTGGCATATCCAAACATAATTCCTTGATCTCCGGCTCCGACATCGTCGCTGCTCTTATCCATGTGAACTCCAGCGGCGATTTCCGGCGATTGTTGCTCGAGAGCGACAAGAACATTGCAGGTCTTGTAGTCGAATCCTGGAAAAAATGGTCAGTTGTACAAAAAGATGTTCAGACTCGATCAACGCGCTGATAACAGGTGACCTCCAGCTGACGAGCTATTTTAGTCTTCTCACCTTTCGACGAATCATCGTATCCAATTTTCTTAACGACGTTACGAACGAGAACTTGATAATCGACGACAGCTTTCGAGGTGATCTCACCGCACAACATGATCATACCCGTTTTAGTCACCGTTTCTGTAATCAAAGTAACCATAGTAACAGGTAAGAGTTCATATTGTTGCGACAAGCGTCAGCCCCTTTTCATCCAACACCCAGAGCAGAGCCTGTAAGTAAAGACATGATTAGGCGAAACAACGAGAGAATGTCAATGAATGACAATTCTCTCGTAAATCCAATAACACAACACAATATTCAGCTTGAAGCAGCTTGCAACAAAGGTTTGTCACTGTGTATTCGCCAACATCACGTCTAGAAGCTTCTGAATGTGTCAAACAAGGGGTCATCTGCTTGTCTCCAATACAGCTTTCCGTTTCTGGAAATTTGAATCTCTTACCACAAGCGACTTTGGCATGCGGATCTTGAGCGAGATGGGCGTCAAGAACGGCGTCGGAGATCTGAAAAATCGCATTTTATTTTTGCTGAATAGAGAAAGCTTACTTGATCACACATCTTATCCGGGTGTCCTTCAGAGACGGACTCGGAGGTGAAGAGGAACTTGTGTTGAACCATAATTGGATTGAGCTGAAAAAAGAAACAGTAGTCCGCTTGCGACTCAAGGCTTGAGTGAAAGGAGGTGAAAAGTGAGCAAAAAGCATGAAACAACGGAAAAGGGATGAATGGGCGGAGCCGCTCCGCCGGAGCGCCACGCGACAAACGATATGTGTCTTTCTCTGGATCTCTTCAAAGCAAAAAGCAACGTTTTGATGCGTTGGAAAATTGAGGATAGGGTATTATAGAGATTTGCAGACGAAGCAAAACTATTATTTCTTTTTCGCCGTTTGTTGCCAGACCGATCTAAAGGCGCACGGAATTATTTCAATTGTGTCTCGTCGCGAATAACTTTCACAGTATCCAAAGCAGTGCATTTCTGATTACTGTCGAAGTTATTCGCGGCGAGACTCATTCGAAATAAATGCATGCGTCTTTAAATCGGATTGACAACACGGCGAAAATGTGTCGAAATTCAACGCAATCGAGGTTGAGCCTTTTATGGAAGGAAACTGGAAAGCTGAAACAAATTAAAGATCGGTCTATACCGGATGTTGTAGAAAAGGATCGGGATAACAAAAAAAGAGAAAGGAAGGAAGAACAAGGACACTTTTGAGTAAAGTCTGTTATGACTAGAGTGCATTCAACACTGTTCTAATCTAATCGTTGGCGTTCTACAAACATTCCACGTTCTCTGTTGACCTGGGCCACTAGAAGGTCACGAGAAAACAGTAATCTATGGAGATAACAAGGGCGAATGACTTGAAATTTTAGAAGACTCAAGATACAAAACTAATGAAACAAAGTAAACACAGACGCCGTTATCTGTTGAGAAAACAGTGACATCATTTTCACCTTTTTCACTTTCTTTATTAATTTTTTCTATCAAAAACCAATAGTCCGTCTTGCTATTTT
The DNA here is from genome assembly GCA_963966625.1 of Caenorhabditis zanzibari. NCBI lineage: Eukaryota > Metazoa > Nematoda > Chromadorea > Rhabditida > Rhabditidae > Caenorhabditis > Caenorhabditis zanzibari. The sequence continues at coordinate 5,955,313 of OZ016471.1, forward strand.
TAATAACGAGCATGTTGCAAAAAGCTGATTTTAACGAGAAATTTCTATCGATCATGCGATTTTCCGATGAAACAAAGTGCAGCTTGTAAAAAGCAAATATTTGAAGAATTATTAGAATTTTTTGCGAGAGGAAATTGAAAAGTTTTGCTGAAGCTACAGTTTTTAAATACATTTTCTCGGCCTTGTGTTTTGTGCTCGAAAATCTGTGTCAAACGTGTTTTGTATTTATCGAAAGTTATGTTTCCTCGGATTTTTTTTTCTCGCAAGCTGTATAAATTCAGCCTTTTGCCTTTGGATTTCTGATCGACAAATATCATATTTTGTGCCGAAGTCTGCAAATCTGCACTTTGCCATTTCAACTTTGAAGCATTGGAACTGATCAGGGCGGCAATAAATTTCGGCAACTCATTCAAATGTGAACAACTTTTTTCATGGGAATCAGATAAAAATACGGTCAACAGAAAAATGTTCCTTATTAAAAAAGCTATCAAATGGTTGAAGAACCGTCCAATTTCATTGGAAATTAACAGAGTTACGGCTTGCCCAAAAATTGCAGATTTTGTCAATTTTTCGGCAAGGCGTAACTCTGTTAATTTTCGATGAAATTTAACGAACTTTTCACCAATCGATAGCTTTTTCAATAAGGAAAATGTTTTCTGTTGACCGTATTTTTACCCGATTCCCATGAAGAAAGTTATTCACATTTGAAGTTGCCGAAAATTCGTTACCGCTCAGGCCTGATTGGAACTGATCTCTCGAGCGGGCGACGGCTCCAATAGACAACAAAGCATCAAATAGTGAACCACACGTCGTCTAGTTTGTAGTTTCCGACGCAAACATTGCCAGATCACTTCTTGAAAATGATGACAACAACATCAACGTCACTAATGAATTGTCATCAGCTCACATTTTGATTGTTGACCATTCTAGTTCCGAGAAAAAAAAACTCACTAGATTCTCATCGCGACGACAAAGAATCACGATTATAATCTTGGTTCTTTAATTCCTTTTTTCCACTAGGATGAGTATCTTATCTCGGAAGATCGACCCGTTTTTCAGGCGAAACATCCTGTTTTTCTCTTTTTGATTAACGTAGATAATCTAAATCTATGGATTTCAACAAGAATGCCCTTTAAAATGCGTATAAAACATGGAAAATTGTGAAAGAATTCGTCAAAAAATGTTCTGAAAAATTAACATGTCGTAAGGTGTGCTGCATTGTACGCAACAAGTGACGCGCGGTGTTTGCACACTTCTTGCAAAATCCACGAAAATTTAGGCCAATTTTTCCAGGATTTTTGCTTTTTCTCTTCAATTTTCTTCAAATTTCTCTACAAATTTTCGGTTTGTTCCTTTAAAATTAATATTTTGAAAACTTATTTGCATTCCCCCAAGAAAAATACCAACTTTCGGCCGAAAAATCTTGGTAAATTCTGAAAAAAATGGTTTTCATTTTCTTCTTTTTTTTCATGCGGCTTTTTCCAGTCTAAACTTCAGTATTCTTCTTGATCTTTGTTTCTTCTTCACTCGATTCTTTTCTATTCTTCCAAAAGCCAACTATGTGTCTGCGATATCGACCGAATTCTCACGGTTTATGGCCGATCAACATCGCTTTCGAATTTCCATATTTTTACATATCCCAAACATCAACATTTAGAACGATCTTTTTTTCGAAGAGAATCAGAGTTTGATCGTTTTGCAGGGCGTGGCGCCCCGCCCCCATCCCCTCCCCATCGCCTCCCGCTCCCCATATCTTCATTCGAGCTAACAAACGCTCTTCCAGGTCGATCCTTCCCTGTATTCTTCTCTCCTGTCAACCATGGTTCAACACAAGTTCCTCTTCACCTCCGAGTCCGTCTCTGAAGGACATCCAGATAAGATGTGCGATCAAGTAAGTTTAGATGAACAGATTAACGGAAATAAGTGATATATCATTTCTCTCATATTCCAGATCTCCGACGCTGTTCTCGATGCTCATCTCGCTCAGGATCCAAACGCAAAGGTCGCTTGTGGTAAGTAGTTTAGTGCTTTACGAAGGCACCGATAACAATGGCGGATGGAAGCAGTGATGAGCAGACAACCCTTTCTTTTCTCTTCTACATCATTCAGAGACGCGGAGACATGTTGGCGAGCACAGTGACATACGATTTTTGGTATCGTGATAACTGTGGAAGTTATCACGAGCTTGAATATTGTGTTGTGTTATTGGATTTACGAGAGAATCGTCATCGAATTTTCTTCGCTGACATTCTCTCGTTGTTTCGCCTAATCATGTCTTTACTTACAGGCTCTGCTCTGGGTGTTGGATGAAAGGGGCTGATGCTTGTCGCAACAATATGAACTCTTACCTGTTACTATGGTTACTTTGATTACAGAAACGGTGACTAAAACGGGTATGATCATGTTGTGCGGTGAGATCACCTCGAAAGCTGTCGTCGATTATCAAGTTCTCGTTCGTAACGTCGTTAAGAAAATTGGATACGATGATTCGTCGAAAGGTAAGAAGACTAAAATAGCTAGTCAGCTGGAAGTCACCTGTTATCAGCACGTGAATGGAGTCTGGACATAACTTTTCGTACAACTGATCATTTTCTTTCAGGATTCGACTACAAGACCTGCAATGTTCTTGTCGCTCTCGAGCAACAATCGCCGGAAATCGCCGCTGGAGTTCACATGGATAAGAGCAGCGACGATGTCGGAGCCGGAGATCAAGGAATTATGTTTGGATATGCCACTGATGAGACCGAGGAGGCCATGCCACTGACTCTTCTGTTGTCCCACAAGCTGAACCATAAGCTCCACGAGCTCCGTCGTTCTGGAGAACTCGGATGGGTTCGCCCGGATTCCAAGACCCAAGTCACCATTGAGTACGCTTCTGAGGGAGGTGCTTGCGTTCCACTCCGTGTGCATACCGTCGTTATCTCCACTCAACACTCTCCAGATGTTGATCTCGAGGATTTGAGAAAGGAACTCATCGAGAAGGTATTCGATTGATAGGGAACGATTTTTAATATCGCAAATTTATTTTCAGGTCATCAAAGTCGTGATTCCATCAGACCTCATCGACAACGATACCATCTACCATCTCAACCCATGCGGATCGTTCATCGTTGGAGGACCAATGGGAGATGCTGGCCTCACTGGACGCAAGATCATCGTCGACACCTACGGGGGATGGGGAGCTCACGGAGGTGGTGCCTTCTCCGGAAAGGACCCAACCAAGGTCGATCGCTCCGCCGCCTACGCTGCTCGCTGGGTTGCCAAGTCCCTTGTCAAGGCTGGACTTTGCCGTCGGTGCCTCGTTCAAGTCTCCTACGCTATCGGAGTTGCTAAGCCACTCTCCGTCATGGTCTTCTCCTTCGGAACATCGGCACTCAACGAGGCTGAACTCTTGACAATTGTCAATGAGAACTTTGACCTGAGACCGGGAATGATTATCAAGTGAGACAACGAATTTTCATTAGTAAACTTATTATGTGTTTTCCAGGAACCTCGATCTCAAGAGACCAATCTACGAAGTAACAGCCGAGAACGGACACTTCGGACACAATGAGTTCCCATGGGAGCAGCCACGTCAGCTCAACATCTCCGCTGATCTTCTTGCCAAGCATCAGAAGTCTCCACATGTCAATGGAAATGGAATCGCCCATTAAATTCCTAGTCTCATGTTTTCACTATGGTTATTTGGGTACCTTTCGTTTAGTTATATCTAATAAGCAGAATCATATTCGTATTATCATCAGATTTCACTGAATATTCCATTCACTTGAGCGTATTATCCCCCGCCCCTTCCGCCTTTATTCCCTCGATTTACCTGATCCTCTCTGTGACATTGCAAATCATATTTGCCTTCGTTTTTCCCCAAGGGTTTCTAACCTGTTTAAATTTTTACTGTATTTGCTTGGTTGTCTTTAGATTTATTTTATAAAAATTATTTATTGGTAAGTGAATTGTGTTACTAATTGAGCGAAAACGAATCGAAATGAGGCACGAGTAGATGGAAGTGGGGAATGAGTGAAAATTCAATATTTTTTTCAGAACGCAATACTGCTTCGATAACGACGATCATCGGAAGAATTTTGCTGATTTTGTTGCTTCTGAATTCGATATATTCTTCTTTCAGCCGGACCGCCCATTTCTTTTGTATGAATTGAGAGTGGAGAATAATCGGCTGGTGGGATTTCAGATGTCGTCAATAGTTGATGACTGGATCGAGAGAGAAAGGCCTGAAATAAAAAAAAAATATTTCTGAAAAAATAATTTTGAAAACGAACTGGTTCCTTCCTATCATTTCGTCTCGCTTCAATCTCGAACGCTGCCGTTTTTTCGAGCACACTACTTTTTCGTCTGCGTCTCTTCTCCTCGTCGTTCTCTTTTTCAGAGTCACTTCCGACGACGGGCGGTGGATCCATTCCGAAGTAGAATTCGGGAAGACTGTCTATTCCTGAAATTCCGGAATTTTTCTTTGTAAAAATACAGTAATGGCCAATTTTTTTAAAATGCGCGTTTAGGGTAAATCGGTAAACTTTGAGGGTCTGAAAAAAGGGTTTCCAGATGTCCGATTTTTTGGAAATTTTGTGGATTTATAGAGCATCTCAAGAACTTTATTTTTGTAGTTGATCACTTTTTCATAGGACCAAAATCCAGTTAGTTAGAGCAAGTTTACTGAAGTCAGTTCGATTTTCGATAATTTTGGAGCATTTTGGCTTCCACGCGACCTAACTAACTGGATTGGGGCCCTACAAAAAAGAGGTCAATTACAAAAATAGAGTTCTTGAGTTGCTCTATAAACTCACGAAATTTCAGAAAAATCGGATATCTGGAAACTACTTTTTCAGACACCCAAAGTTGACGTATTTCACCTGAGAACGTGACTTTTTCAGTTGAAATTGGCCAACTTTAAGTCTCTGAAAAAGTAGTTTTCAAATGTACGATTTTTCTGAAGTTTTGTGGATCTATAGAGCAAATCTAGAACTATAATTTTGTAGTTGATAACTTTTTCATAGGATTACGATTAAGTTAGTTAGGTCAAGTTGACTGGCCGCAATGTAAAGGGGCGTGACCTATCGAGGGTAGTTGCATAATTTGAAGGCCTGTAACTCCGCGGAGCATCAACCAATCATCATGAAATTTGGTGTTGTTGTGTAATCGAATACGTAGAATTCAAAAATCTAATCGTTTTTTAGAGAAAATGCTTATTTTTTGAGAGTATTAAAAAAATACAAATTTTCATAAAAAACGACATAGCGGCTCGGCCCCTTTTGACTTCCACGCAACCTAACTATCTGGATCGTGGTCCTTTAAAAAAGTTGTCAACTGCCAAATTAGAGTTCTCGAGTTGCTCTATACATTCCTAAAATTTCAGACGAATCAGATATCTGGAAACCACTTTTTCTGAAACTTAAAGTTGGCTTATTGTAACTGAAAACGCGATTCATTTCGACTAATATTGTAGGGTTTGTGTCAGCTTTTAAAAATTAAATTATGCGGAAAAATCTTGAAAAACAGAAATGCACTTACTCTTCGACTCTCTCTTCAACTTATCCTCCTCCTCATTGACCCACGAGAAATCGATTTCCGACTGATCACATCTCATTTGTGACGTTGCAATCGATGATGATCTGGATCCATATGAAGGTTGTCCTCTGATAATTGGCTGGGCGTATGTGGCATTCGAGTTTGGAGCAGCGACGTGATGATGTTGGATTCTAGAAGACGTCGATGACGTCGTCTGCATTGATGGAGCTTTTTGTGGTGGCTCGGCGGTCACTTGTTGTTCGACTTTTTCGCTTCGCTCCACTTTTACTTCGATTGTTTTTGTTACTGGCTGAAAAAAAGGAATTTTTGGGGAGCCGAAATATCACAGTTTATTTTAGAAGAGAACTAACAATACATATATTCGATTTATTCAATAGTGATTTCACTCAAGAACTCTAATTTTGTAGTTGACAACTTTTTAAGAGGACCACAATCCAGTTAGTTAGGTCGTGTGGAAGTCAAAAGGCTCCAAAATGAACGAAACTCCGGTAAATTTGGTCTAACTAACTGAATCGTGGTGGTATGAAAAAGTTGACAATTACAAAAATAGAGTTCTTGAGTTGCTCTATACATCCCCAGAATTTCAGAAAAAATTGAATAACTGGGAACCACTTTTTCCAAGACTGAAAGTTCGCGCGCATTTTGTTCATTTTGACCAGCACTGTATTTTCGAGAGTCTGAAAATGTGGTTTCGAGAACTCAAATTTTTTTGAAATTTTGTGGATGTTTAGAGCAACTCTAGAACTCTATTTTTGTAGAAAACAACTTTTTTATAAGACCACGATCCAGCTAGTTAGGTGACTTGGAAGTCAACAGGCTCTAAAATGAGATGAAATTCAAGGCGACGACAGTCAACTTGTACTAACTAACTGGATTGTGGACCTATGAAAAAGTTGTCAACTACAAGAGTAGAGTTGTTAACTTGCTCTATACACGGGCAAAATTTCAGAGAAATCGGATATCTGGAAAACACTTTTTCAGATACTCGAAATTTACCTATTTCCACTTACAACATACTTTTTTTTGATACTGTACTTTTTTTCAATATTTTTCACTTTTTGATACTGTACTTTTTTCAGAGCTATCATCTTTTCAGAGCATTTCAAACCAACCGGTTGTGGAGAAGTGACGACTTGATGATGTTGGATTTGCTGATGATTGTGATGGTGTGGGGTGCTACTGTACATTGGTGGCGAGAGAATGTCTGGAATGAAAAATTTCAATTTTTTGTAAAACCAGTGTCAAACTACTGCCGTTATAAGTTAAAGACAATAAAAGCGGTTTGAAACAGCAAAAAAGTCTGGAAAGATGTTTTCATAGACAAAACTTGAAACCACTGCTATAAGTTTCAACATCAGACAAATCTTTACAATTTGAAACAGTAAAAATACAAAAAAACCCACCTCGTTTCCCTGAAGAAATGCTGGAGGTGTTCCATGGATCTGAAGAATGTCCACCTTCTTCTGACGATGTCATTGGGGACGATGAGGCCAACGAGCCGTTCAGTTCGGTTCGCCGGTTTGTGCTTCTGGAAAATACGGAGATTAGAAATTTTCGTTTTCAGAGGGAAGTCTAGTTTTGATCTGGACTGAATTGCTCACTAGCTCTAAAAGTTCAATAGCTCTTTCTCTGAGCTTAAAATTAGGTATTCCAGAGATTCTCAGTTTCAAAAACAAGTGAAATTTTGGTCTGGATTCAATAGCTAATAATCTTGGATTTATCCTTTAAATATAATTTACATTTGGAACTTCGCGAGAAATTGCTCATTGCAAAAATTACAGTTTCAGAAAGTTAAAAAAAAAACTTTGGTTTTCCAGAAAGAGTACTTTTAGAGTTTCCAAAATAACTCACGAGTAGTTATGCTTCACATACTGGCTCTGCGTTTCTCGTCTCGTCGGTAACCCTCTGCGTTCATCTGTAGCCCTCCAGTCACGTTGTCGGAGTCTGACGTCGATTTCTGGAGCTTCATGGTGCATTCTGGAATATTAAAGGGTTGAGATAGGGGTTTTGAATTATTCTAAAAAAATTTCGATATTTTGGCTCAAAAATTGTATTCCGAAAAAGTACAGGGACTTGTTCTACATCAAATTTTAGGTCCGAAGCGGATTTAAGCCGAGCTATGGACCCTCACAGTTTCACTATAGCCCTGATGGCTGCAACTTTGAGGGCTCATATCTCGAGTTTCGTGAACATTTTGCCGATTTTCTTTGCAGATTCCGTTTTTTCAGGTTCAATTTAGTCCAGAACCGAAGTTTCAGAAAAAGTTCAACTGTAGTGGTCAAGGACCTTCCTTGTTAGAGGTATGAAATCTGTACTAATAATAATTGAAAACTTTGCTTTGCTGTAACTTTGCCCAAACTGAACCGATTCAAATGAAAATGGTATAGAAAGATCAGAAATTTTTCCTAGATTATGCCCATATGTTTAGATTTTGGATCTCTCAAAAATTGAGCAAGTTATGGCTTTTTTGTGACCGAAAGTGTTTTGCAAGTCATAACTCGCTTCGGGGTAACCCGATTCTTTTGAGATTTTCACAATTTGTTCCGCATTATCTCAGGACGATGCCTGTCCTTATTTGATCTATTTGGATATGTAAAGGTTACGGTTTCAGGATTACTGTAATTCCGTTGCTAAAACTGGGCTTTTAATAAGTCTGGTGTGTTTTTTTGTCGAAAACGTAAAAATCTATCTGTACTTTTGAAAAATTCTGTTTCTAATACTTTACTTTCGTTTAAACTTTGCAACTTCATTCATTATATCAACTCCCTATTCTTCTGTAAAATCCATTCCCAATTCCTTCCATTTCTCCCTCCAAAAAAGACAATCATCCAGTTTTTTCTTCCCTCATTTTCGGTCATCTGTTCGTTCGTTTTCTTCCAATTTTCCCTCTCGTTCAATATATCCGGAGAGAGAGAGATTCACATTGCGAGATTAGCGAGATTTCGAAAAGATTTTCCTCGTGAAAATGACCGGCGATTTGGAGAAGAAAAAAAAAGTTGAATGCAAATCAACCTTGAACGTCTTCTGAAGAAGACGTTCCGAAGATGCTAATGGTAATGCTAATGGACTAATCATTGATGATGATGATGGTTATTGGCCTTCTATGGGGAACTATATACAGGGTGGCTAATAAGTATGCAACGCTACTTTGAGATAGCTTTTCTTGGAAACTATCGGGAGGTGATTTATCCGACAATAAGAATCTGAAATTTTATCCAATTTCTGATTGTTTTTTGAATTCCATCATCATTTTCGGGTTCATAACCAAAAATTGGAGCCATTTTTCAAAAATTGTGCCTTTTTCAGTGCAAAATCGGGTCACTTTGCCGGCTCAGAAAACAGACCCGAGACGCTTTGAATTAGAAAATGGTTGTTTATAATGTTCTTCTAGTTGTTTTCATTGATTTAAGCTAAAACTTATCCGTTATGACCGCCAAATAGTTATTAAAAAGGTTCCAATTAGTTTGGAGGTTTATAGTGCGCCGCAAGTCAAGGTCAGGTTTTTATTCCGTCCACAGCGACACCATAGAATTTGTTGGATAGCCGAATTTAAGTTTTTCGAGTTTCTCTATGACACTTGAAGTTTTTTCAGCTCATCCGAAAGTTTGCGAAGTGATTTCAGACAAGATAGTCAATTTTTGCGTTTTAGGGCAAATCCGAGTCATATTTCGAATCATAACTCCTTGGAACAGTGATCAATTTTTATGAAATTTTGAACAGTAGTGGAAAATGATCTGGAGATCAAATTTATGACGTTTGTTTTCTCCGTCAACATCATTCTTTTATTTTATCCTGAGCAAGAGCCGCGGCGCAGCGCCCTTAAAAAAGTTCCACGTTTTGAACATTTTGAGACGATTCAGAAGCCTCGCGAAGTCGGAACAATAAATAACACAAATTTTGGATAATTTTTCATCTTTACACTCTTTGATTTCAGAAAAATATTGAACCTTAGAAAAATTTCGGACAACTCAAAACGTTGCATACTTATTAGCCACCCTGTAGAACTATATAGCTTTTTGGACCCAAATTTAGAACAATAACTTTCAATTAGTAAATGTCCCATCGTAAACAATATCTTCGATTTCAAAGCGTTAGCTAATTAAGGACGTTTTGATACAGAAAATGTTGAAACTTTTCTCTGCTCATTTTCACTATTTTTCTTCTATAGTGGAGAATTTGAGAAGATTCAAGTCAACTATATTTTTTGGGCCCAAAATTAGAAAAAAAATGCAACTAAAGCAGAGTCGGAAGCATAAATTTGAAATTTTCTTACTATTTCTGGACGTTTTGATACAGAAAATTTTGCATTCTTTCCCTTAACATTTTCCCCATTCCTTCTCACATTCCTTCTCCGATTCCACCAATTAGTCGGTCCACTCAAAAAACCCGCAAAAGGTCACATTATCGTCTCCTTATTATCCTTTTCTTCTCGGAACACTCCAATCATGGTCCCGACACAAAAAACGAAAGAAGAAAGGTGAACGTTCCTTTTCTTAATAGTCCGTGACCCGTGACCCGGAACACTTATTTCAATTAGGGAGGGATGGATTAGGCTGAAGGAGGGATATAAGAAATCGAAGGGATTTGGGGAAAAGATGAGAGGTTTGGATATTTGAATGAGTTGTTAATGAGTTTTTATAGTTCAAGAAATGTTAAGAATTGAAAAAAGGAGCATTTTTCACATTAATACATAAAAAATGTGCTGTTCATTCAAACGTGAATAACTTATTTCAAAGGGATCGGGTAAGAATATAGTTAACAGAAAAAAGTTCCTTATCAAAAAAGCTATAGATTCGTTAAAAAATCGTTAAATTTCATAAAAAATGAACAAAGTTATGCTCTGAGTTGCAAAAAAGTTGCAGGAATTGTTAAAAACGGTAATTTTTTGACAAGACAAGGCGTATTTCTGTTAATTTTTGATTAAATTAAACAGTTTTTATACCAATCGATAGCTCATTAAATGAGAAACATTTTTTATGTTGACCGTATTTTTACCCGACCCCCCTGAAAAAAGCTATTCGTATTTGAATAAGTTGCCGAAATTTGCAGCCGCCCAGGACTTCTGTTCACCCTTGTCTTCGGTTTCAGTTCCCGCTCCCCAGTTCCTACCGTAATCCCCCAATAATATTTTCCAAAAATGAAACCATCTTCGCATATTAATGACCTCAATCGTGGCCCCTCTCTGCAATATCCTTTGAAGGTATGTGTAATTGTGGGGATTATGGTAATCTCCACTAGGGGTCATCATAATGAATAGGTATCCGTTCCTTGAACGATCTCTTAATTACAAGACCGGAAACCGTTTGAATTGGGCAATATTGGCAGCAAAATTGGCGTCTCGTGAACTATTGGTTTCTGTTACTTTTGAATATAAAATTACCTCAAGAAACTGGAAAAAATCTTATAAACTTTTAACAGTAATTATTTTGAAATCCCTTCCATTTTCAAAGTTTCCTGGATTCTCTCCCCAACCAGTTCCCATACCAGTCCCCCACGGGGACAATTATCCATTTCATATTTCACGATAATTTTTTTTCCGCGCATCAAATGATGAAAATGAATGAAAACAAGCCCCGGTTGGAGTGAAGAGAGAGAAGTACTCAAAAGACCGGTGTGTGAAGAGTGGTGGTGGTCATGCTCGGAAGGGAGCCATGAGCCCCAGAAGCTTATATTTGATCACGCCGCGACAAAAAGTGAAGAAAATGAAGAGAGTATGATAATGATGATTATCACATTTTATAAGAGAGTGGCCGTTAATTGATAGGGGGGGGGGGGGACACTAGACCGGAAGAGAGAAAAAAGGAAGCAAATAGAGTGTGATTGAGTCAAGGGCAAAGATTATGGGAAAGGTGTCTGAAGGAAGGAGATTACTGTAGATCTATAGCTATCTTTTTATCTACAGTAATATTTACAGTAACTTCTGTATAGCAATTGATGTCCAAAGTTCCTTATACAAGAAGTTATAAATACATTTTTTGCTCAGAAAAGTTCCCGGTTTCGAAAAGCTTATAAGTGCCTTGGCGTTAGCAAAAATACAGTGCTGCAACGAAGAACATATCAGCCAACTATGTCTAATATCAGTTGCAAGGCTCATACGGCCGGCCCTTCTGGCAATTTTTTCTGGTTAGTGTACTTCTGATTGTGGGAACCTACGGCGGCTCCGCGGTCCTGAGCCTATTTTCAAAAGGTCGGCCAGATTCAATGGGCTTTCCAACGGCCCAGGCCGCGGCCCGCGGCGGCCCTGTTTCTGACAGCCTTGGTTATATGGAACCTTACCTTCTAGGTTTCAGGTTTAGAATTTTTACTGTTTCTTGATGTTTTTGTTCGGATTTTGAAAAACATAATCCGATAACTGTTTCCCCCAGTATCGTATTTCTCGAGTTAACCATGACCCTTTGATCATCAACAACCGCCCTCTTAGAATTCGCAACATTATTCTTTCCATTTCTCCCAAATAATCAAAAACGCGCGCACATTTGCACCTATTTGACCACACGGACACACATTTGACCTCCTCCTGTCCGTTCATTCGAAACAATTCTCGGTGTCAACACAAATACAACGTTTACACGTAATTGTAAATGTGTTCGGCAAGAATATAAGAAGGTGTCAGGAGAAGAAGAAGAACAATGTTTGCTCTCAAGAAAGAGGAGGACTCTCATTACTGTTTTGTCGTCCGAAGGTGACCGTTTGTAGTATGGGTTATAAAAGTGGGAGAGAAGTGGGTAAGGGTAAGTGGGGAGGATTGGGATCTATGGATTTTAGGATAGGGTATTCAGAACTTTGGGATCAGTGAGAGAATTTGTTTTTTTTCGAAGCTAACACAAAAGTGCACAGTACTGACCAAAATAACTGGCATTTTCAGATAAAATAGCTCAACTTTGAGGGTTTAAAAAAGTGGTTTTCAGAAGTCCAATTTTTCTGAAATTTCGCCCATTTATAGAGTAGCTCAAAAACTTTATTTTTGTAGTTGACAACTTTTTTATAGGACCACTATCCAGTTAGTTATGACAAGTTTACTAACGTCCCTTCGAATTTAGTCTCATTTTCGAGCCTATTGGCTTCCACGCAATTTAACTAATTGGATCGTGGTTCTATGAAAAAGTTGTAAACTACAAAAATAGAGTTCAAGAGTTGATCTATAACTCCACAAAATTTCAAAATAATCGAATATCTGAAAACCACTTTTTCAGACTCTCAAAATTGAGCTCTATCAGAGCGAAAACGGGTTAGTAAACCATTTTTTTGGGAATATCCTAAAATGTCTGAAAATCACATGTAGTACGTTTTATATCTGATGAAACTCCCATGATTTGCTGAAATTTTCATAGACGAAAAAACAAAAATTACGGTTTTACGGACTTCCGAAAAGGGGTTTTCTGGGTGTCGATTTATTAGAGTTTTCCCGGGATTTTCAACAAAAAAAACGACAGTGAGCACATTTATTTTGGACAGTACTGTAGGTCCTAAAATCTACAAAAATCCCTGAAAATTGAGAATCGATATTCCTGTAGAATCCGATTGAACTACCTAATAATTTTTAGACCTAAATATTTCAGTTTAAACAACAATAAGATCTGACGACAATTTTATGATCAGTGCGTTTTTTTGGATCTCGGAAATCATTACCCTGAGATACAGTAATATATTTAAAATTCGATTTTTTTAAATTTCAAAGTTTCCCTTTCTCACAATTCAAATAATGTCATTGAACCCCTTCGAAAATTGCCCAAAAATAAAAACACACCGATTCATCCACATCAACTTTAATTATGGTATTCCTGACAATGCCCCCAGAAACTTGTCCCGTTTTCCTCTTCTCAAAAATCTGACCTTCGTTGTCTCCAAACCTTGACGTTTTTCCGTATTCGGGAGGGTGCGTGTGTCTCAATATTTGGTGTAAGTGAGCCACCTGTCATTTTCCTACTGTACACAATGCTAATAAAGTGATAATGTGTATGTATTACTGTATCATCAAGGATTACCCAATTAATCATCTGGAGAAGAAGAAAAGGGAAATCGAATGTGTCTCTTGTTTAAAGAACATCGAATCATTTTTGATGGTGTAATAACTGGGTGAAAGTGATGAGGGAGAAGAAGGTATATGGGGCGAGGATAACAAGTTTTTGGCCTCCCCCACATTGGTGTATGTTTCATAACAACCACAGAAGAAAAAGAATAAGAAGCTTTTTTTGTTTCCTGTGGAGAATGGAGAAACTGGAAAACTTTTTTCTAGAAGATGACATTCGTCTTGAAAGTTTCAAGGAGTAGGTATAATAATCCTATTATGGAGGAATAAAGTAAGAATAGAAGGTCAAGTTGAAGAAAAAAGGATTGTCTAGACGAACGGGAATGAGTTAATTGTTCCAATTTGGATTGCACTCATTCAAACAAAAATAACTTTTTTCAGGAGGGTCGGGTACAAATATGGTCAACAGAAAAAATGTTCCTTATTGAAAGAGCTATCGATTGGTAAAAAAGCCGTCAAATTTCATCAAGAATAAACAGAGTTACGCCTTGTTTTGCTAAATACTTGCCAAAATGGGAACTTTTTGGCAACACATGCCGTAACTATGTTTATTAAAGTCTGGTAAAAAAATGGTCTACATAAAAATTGTTCCTTATTAAAAAAGCTATCGATTCGTATAAAAACTGTTAATTTTCATCAAGAATTTACAGTGTTACGTCTTTTGTTGCCAAAAAAATTTATTGAAAAAAAATATTTTTTTTTCAAAAATTTTGGTTTTTTTCGTCAAGCTGTAACTCTGTTAATTTTCGATGAAATTAGTTGATTTTTTAAGCAATCGATAGCTTTTTTGATAAGGAACATTTCTCCTGTTGACCGTATTTTTACCAGATCCCTCTGAAAAATGTTATTCACATATCAATGAACACTCAGAGAAGAAAATCGCGATGAAAATACGGGAGCAGATTTGTTAGGAAAATGAAACAGGAAATTTTTGGCTTGCAAAGATACAGTTACTAAAACAACGCAATTCCATCTTTTTTCACGATCCAATGCATATTTTAACTTTGAATAGACTTCCCAAAAGAACTAACCTGTGTAAATCATCAAAACTCATTGCCCTCGAATACATTGGATGCATCGGATGTGGCGGTGGGGGCGGTGGCCCTCCCATCGGTGCCATCTGAATCGGAATCCCTCTAGCTCCCAACTTCTTCATCAACTTTTGATGCTTCTTCTCCATCTTCTCCAATTTTTTCAGGGTTTTCGCATCGTGTGGAATCAGAATTCTCGGCGGTGGCGGCATCATAGCTGGCTCAAAATCCACTTGATTCAGTGACATTCTCGATCCTCTCATCTGCCGTAACCTCTCCGAATCGGGCCCTCCCATGTATCCAGAATCGGCATTCAATGAAATCATTGACCGTCTCATTTGGGCTTTAGATTGTGGGTGATGAGGATTGTGAAGCATGTACGGTTCAGCGAAGGCTCCGGGAGCAATCGGTCTTTGTTTTGCTTCTGGATAGGGGGACGTCGTTGTGGAGTAGGATTGCCGTTGGTGCATCCAGTGCGGTGGGGGTGGGTAGTGCGACGAGCTGCGGTTTCCCATATCTGGAAGTTTTGGGAAGTTGAGAGGTCAGGGATAGGAAATTGGCCGAGCAAAAAGTAGTAAAAGAAGTTGCGGTCCTTTCTTAAACAGTGATATTGAAAAAGTAAAATTTGAAAAAAAACGAAGTTAATACTATAGAATCTACCGCAAAAAAGTTGATTCTTCAAATTAAAAACAATTCGGTTCAAATAAGACCCAGGGCTGGGCGGCGATAAATTTCATCAACTTATTCAAATGTGAATAACTTTTTTCAGGGGGATCGAGTGAAAATACGGTCAACTAGGAAAATGTTCCTTATTAAAAAACCTACCGATTGGTTAAAAAACCATAAAATTTGATAAGAATTTAACAGAGTTACGCCTTACCGAAAAGTTGCAAATTTTAGCATTTTTTCGGCAAGGGGTAACTCTATTAATTTTCAAGAAAATTAGACGATTTTATGACCGATCGATAGCTTTTTTGATAAGGAACATTTTTCTAGTTGACCGTATTTTCACTCTATCACCCTGACAAGGGAACCATTTTCAAAAAGTGTCTGGGAATTTTCTCTAAAATTCTAGAACTCGAGATATCTTGCTCCAAAGTTTGGTGCATTTTTCACCATATCCGCCCTCCAAACGACTCGCGCTTTCTTCCCCATTTTTCACCGCCTCGAGAGGCAATGAAAAAATGTGTTGGATGGCCGAGTGGTTATAGCGCGGGAATGGTAATCTGGACATGCAGAGTTCGATTCCACTTTTTGTCATTTTTCTTTTTATCACTTTTTACAACATGTTTTCAGTTTTTTTACAAGTTTTTATTACATTTCATCGCTGATTTTAGCTTCCTGGGATCCCAAAGAAACTGTTTTGACAATTTGATAAACTTTGATTTTTTCGAAAATGGAAAGTTTCTCCATACCAAGGGTTGATGAAAATTTTGAAAATTTTTTCGATTGAAAATCATGTAGAAAAACTCTCCGTTTTGATAAAATATCATATTAGAGTGGACCGTTAACAATTGGTGGCTGACAACCTTGGAAGAAGAGCACAGAACAAAAAACATGCCACTGTGTTCCTCTTTAATATATCTCTAGCTATAGAAAAAACACATATTTGTGAAATCAAACATCATTTAGTCTTCCACAAAACAGTATTTTATCAAAACGGAGGGTTTTTCTACATGATTTCAATCGAAAAAATTTTCAAAATTTTCATCAACCCTTGGTATGGAGAAACTTTCCATTTTCGAAAAAATCAAAGTTTATCAAATTGTCAAAACAGTTTCTTTGGGGTCCCAGGAAGCTAAAATCAGCGATGAAATGTAATAAAAACTTGTAAAAAACTGAAAACATGTTGTAAAAAGTGATAAAAAGAAAAATGACAAAAAGTGGAAACGAACTCTGCATGTCCAGATTACCATTCCCGCGCTATAACCACTCGGCCATCCAACACATTTTTTCATTGCCTCTCGAGGCGGTGAAAAATGGGGAAGAAAGCGCGAGTCGTTTGGAGGGCGGATATGGTGAAAAATGCACCAAACTTTGGAGCAAGATATCTCGAGTTCTAGAAGTTTGCGCAGGTAGCCACCTAGCGCATTCGAAAGCCTATATTTGAATCTGTATATGAGCAAATTTAGAGAAAATTCCCAGACACTTTTTGAAAATGGTTCCCTTGTGAAAAAAGTTATTCACATTTGAATAAGTTGCCGAAATTTGTTGCCGCCCAGTTCTGGCAGAAGAACTCTCGAAAACTGGGCTTAAAAAACAATACATTTTGGAAACAAAATACACGAGGGAGATTGGGAATTAGTTTTAAAATTTGGTACTAAATTTAAGAGCTAGTAGAAACAGTAAAACTTCCAAAATTTTGTATTATTCTTCAGAATCTTATATATAACCCCAGGATCCAAAACTCTGCGATTCCCCAAAACTTCTGAGACAGGGAAAGGTCAACTTGATGAATGTGATCATCTTCATCCACACAACAATAACAAAAGGAAAAAAATGGTATAAAAAGAAAAAAGAAGGCGATTTGGGGGGAGGAGGCAAAAAGAAGAAGAAGGAGGTATGAATAGTGAGTCTCTCTCTTTCTCCCTCTCAGGCCGGCCCCCTCACCGATCGTTCAGAGGGAAAAAGAGGTCTCCCTCAAATCAACACTATTTCCCTCTTTTCTTCTTCCAAAGGCTTTTCTCCGCACAGTCATTTACCTCTTCTCCGCATGGTGTCGGCGGAGACGGATTAGGCTCCGCCCATTTATTCCGCATGGAATAGAAATGAATGGGTAGGGGCCCTGGAGAAGCCGGAGAGGGTGAGGGTGAAGAGGTGGTTGGTGAATGCGATGGAATACGCAATTTACCGGTACAGGAGAGGAGGGAAGAATGAAAAAGGGGGTCGGATTGGAAGGTATGGATTTGGAATGAGGGAGAGAGAACAGGTGTTGACCAGCTGGAAGACGAACATGGACAGAGGAGTACGGTCACCTTGGGGTGGGCTCTTTTTTGAGAATTTGGTGCAATCGTCAAGGCACAATTGATTGAAGCACAAAGCCCAAATTGAGCCTGGAAAATAGTAATTAAGAAACAGAAATCTTTCATTGAGATGAAACTAGTGACCGATGCTCGCTAAAAATCTCAACTTCTTTATCCTTTGTGGTGGATTTTCAGTGTCTACTGGATTTGAGTATAATCCAACTAACTTTTGCCTAGTTAGTGAAACAATAATATTTGGATCGTGCCATGTAAAATTAAAAGATGATGGAACAGCAGTTTTTGGGATAAATCGCGGTTGAATTCTGTGCATTTTCGCGTGAGCGTGTCAGTTATAGTGTCTGCGTACCATGCATCAAACCTTACGACAGTTCATATTTTAAGCCCATTTTCGGACGGAAATCAACCAAAATGGAACAGTTGGCATATCAGAATCCGCTTACGATATCTATTGCTTCAGTTCATAGGACTTTCAGAAAAATTAAAACTTTGCTGTTCCACCGTATTTAATTATTTTGGTTAATACTTGCGGCCTTAGTGTGAAATAGTTTCAACAAGTTAATGAAACATAGAAATTTAGATTTTAGGGAAACATTTGGTATCTGAAACTTTCGCTTCCCTTGTCTCGAAATATTGTTTTTTTAATTATTTTGAACGGAAAAATTTGCGTTATTATTGAGTCATGGAAGAGTTATAAACCAACTTCGTGGTTTTGAAGTGTTACTTTTGGTATAATGTAACATTGATATTTTTTCAACTTTGACGGTGTTTTTTTTGGTCAGAGAACCATTTTTTACAGTTTTTATTGTAATATTCAAGCTCAGCATAAATTTTCGCATTGAATGTACCTTAAACTCATTTTGTGCGGAATCCTCCTTCAATGCTCTCACTGGTGTTTTCAATTGAAAAATGTCAACTTTGAGGGCCCAAAAAAGTGGTTTTCAGATATCCGATTTCTTTGAAATTTCGTAGATGTATAGAGCAACTCTCGAACTCTATTTTTGTAGTTAATAACTTTTTCATAGAACCACAATCCAGTTAGTTAGGACGCGTGGAAGCCAAATGGCTTAAAAATGAGGCGAAATTCGAAGTGACGCCTGTCAACTTGGTCTAACTAACTGGATTGAAATCATATGAAAAAGTTATCAACTACAAAAATAGAGTTCGAGAGTTGCCTTATACATCCACAAAATTTCAGAGAAATCGGATATTTGGAAACCACTTTTTCAGACCCTCAAAGTTGAGTTATTTTAACTGAAAACGCTATTCATTTCGCCCAGTATAGTAACATTGATCTCCTAGGTAAAAACAGACCAGACATCTCTATGTCCACACCAACAGCATAACAAACATCTTCAATAATCAAATTCGTATTTGATTTGAAATTGATACCGTAATAATATATACCCAAAACACAATTCCACACAGCCCAAACCCATCCCCAAACCCATCCCAAAACAATCTCCATTTTAGCAAGTTTTTGTAATTTTTCGCTAATCCGAACCGATATAATTCTTCTTACAGAAACTTGCGTAATTTATTGTTTCCTCCCCTCTCTGATACTGATATCTCTCTTATCATTTCTATCCCTTTTCTGCCATCCACCCGATTCGATTACGTTCGTGAAAGCGTAACAAAGTGATTGATGGGTGTACTTTCTGGGAGGCAATTTGAAAAAAGAAGAAAAAGAAGAAACAGACCATCAAAAAGAAGATGGAGAATAGGGAGAAGAATAAAAAGAAACATGCTGGAATTGGAAACGGTTATTTCGTTTTTGGAATTGCGTAAAGATGGGATTACACGCTTCTTATTCTTGTTATTATTATGTGATGGCTGCTTCGAAATAGATAAACTTGAATTCGGGACGAAGCATTGAAGAGTGAATCAGAATCCAATCAAGAGACTGGATGATGAGCCTATAAACAGAAGAATGAGACAAATAGAAGGGGTTGTTTGGACGGGAAGATATCAGTTGGTTTTATTACGACTAGTTTGGAGAAAGTTAAAAGGGAATTAAGGTTAATAGAGGAAAGTAGATGGAGTCATTAGGAGAGGGATGTCGGATGAGGAATCAACAAGGAATATAAGATTGAATTAAAAATGATACTGTAGTTGGAAAGTTGGCACTCGTTGGATTGCAAAATCTCACAGACTTGAAACCTTCCAAAATATTATTTTCTATTCAGAATTATCTAGTCTGTCCTTAGTTCAAAATCTGAGTTCTAGAATCTCTGGAGAATGCTAACTACTAGTTCAAAACTCATAGATGAATTTCAAGCTCAAGAAATATCAGAAAACAAGAAAGTTACCAAAAAGTTTCGGTTTCAAAAACGTTTTATTTTGAACACTTCGTTAGCAGTACCATTCCTTTGTTCGTTCACTATACATCCTAATTAGAATCTTTAGCTTGAAAAACGAATGTAAAAATCCAGAATATAAAATTAAAGGTTGTGGGACAGCAAAATTTAAATATTTCTGAAACTTTTGTAAACTGAAGTTATGGATAGTGTTAGCGAATTGTAATATGCCAACTGTTCTATTTTGGTTGATTTCCGTCCAAAAAGATGCCTAAAATATGAACTGTCGTAAGATTTAACGCTTGGACGCTTTATCAGTCTCAATCATTTTATTTCAAAAAAACTAATTAGATTTTCCAATTCTACATACTCGAACACATATCCTCACAAAATTTCAAACGGTTTGGCTCATTGTGACCTGAATTACGAGCCTTCAAAGTCGCGCGATAAAAATATTCCGAAAGATATGAACGCCCCGCCTCTCACGCGTGGTGGTCCCTAGATATATTAACGAAAAATTGCAAATTCCTCACTAAAAAATAAAATTTCGGAAAATAAGAAAGGTACACAAAAATTTCCGCTTCTCCAACGTTTTATTCTGAAGACTTTTATTCGGAAAAGCATTGCCAAACCGAGAAATAATCTAGAGCTTGAAATGAAGAATCTAAAATTCCAGATAATCAAGTTGGTATTGGTTTTAGCTTTTTTGTTTTATTGGGTTTTTATCAAATCCGAACATTCCAGTTTCATAATATTCTCAATTTTATATTCCTTGATAACGAATTCATTAAGATCTGCATTTCACTGACCTCATTTTGAGACTTAAAAAAAGCTTCTCCTGCAACTGTCCCCATTTTCATGTTCTCCATTACCAATCCTAACTTCCGCATAGAGATCATTCTAAAGTGGTCAGAAAACTACAAAAACAGCACTTCGATATATATTGCTTCCAACTAATACTTTTCAAGTGCCTATCATGACTTTTTTCCAGGAAGAAGCAGAATAAGAAGTTATTGTTGTTGTTGTCTTCCAATGTCGAAAAGTGGAAAGCTGTTGTGTGGGGAAAAGCAGTCTTCAGATGGATATCTTCTGAGGAAAGGGCGAAACAACCTGACAATGTTCCAAGAGATTATATCTTCTTCATTCCGTCACCTCTTACGTAATTTTTCATCGGTTTCAAGGCGCGAATTCTTAGATTTTCGACATGTTGCAAATAAGTGTTTAATGTGGGGAATAAGAAGGATGATTTCTGATTTTTTACAGTATGAGAGCTACGATACATTTATTCTAAACATACAAGAATGGATTTTCAGTTCTCATAATCTCATAACTGTCCATGGATTCATAGTTGCACGCAGTCACCAGATCCAGACATGGGTTGATTGGAGGACGCTGAAAAAAAGATCAGAAACAAGCCTCTAAGCCTAAGCCTCTAAGTCTAAGCCTCTAAGCCTAAGCCTCTAAGCCTAAGCATCTAAAACTAAGCAACTGAGCCTGAGCCTCTAAGCCTCAGCCTCTGAGCCTCTAAGCCTCTAAGTCTAAGCCTCTAAGCCTCTAAGCCTAAGCCTCTAAGCCTAAGCCTCTAAGCCTAAGCATCTAAACCTAAGCAACTGAGCCTGAGCCTCTAAGCCTCAGCCTCTGAGCCTCTAAGCCTCTAAGTCTAAGCCTCTAAGCCTCTAAGCCTAAGCCTCTAAGCCTAAGCATCTAAGCCTAAGCAACTAAGCCTAAGCCTCTAAGCTCAGCCTCTGAGCCTAAGCCTCTAAGCCTCTAAGCCTAAGCCTCTAAGCCTAAGCCTCTAAGCCTAAGCCTCTAAGCCTAAGCCTCTAAGCCTAAGCCTCTAAGCCTAAGCCTCTAAGCCTAAGCCTCTAAGCCTAAGCCTCTAAGCCTAAGCCTCTAAGCCTAAGCCTCTAAGCCTAAGCCTCTAAGCCTGAGCCTCTAAGCCTAAGCCTCTAAGCCTAAGCCTCTAAGCCTAAGCCTCTAAGCCTAAGCCTCTAAGCCTAAGCCTCTAAGCCTAAGCCTCTAAGCCTAAGCCTCTAAGCCTAAGCCTCTAAGCCTCAGCCTCTGAGCCTAAGCCTCTGAGCCTAAGCCTCTGAGCCTAAGCCTCTGAGCCTAAGCCTAAGCCTCTAAGCCTCAGCCTCTGAGCCTAAGCCTCCGAGCCTAAGCCTAAGCCTCTAAGCCTAAGCCTCTAAGCCTAAGCCTCTAAGCCTAAGCCTCTAAGCCTAAGCCTCTAAGCCTAAGCCTCTGGGCCTAAGGCCTCTAAGCCTAAGCCTCTAAGCCTAAGCCTCTAAGACTAAGCCTCTAAGCCTAAGCCTCTAAGCCTAAGCCTCTAAGCCTAAGCCTCTAAGCCTAAGCCTCTAAGCCTAAGCCTCTAAGTCTAAGCCTCTAAGCCTAAGCCTCTAAGCCTAAGCCTCTAAGCCTAAGCCTCTAAGCCTAAGCCTCTAAGCCTAAGCCTCTAAGCCTAAGCCTCTGGGCCTAAGGCCTCTAAGCCTAAGCCTCTAAGCCTAAGCCTCTAAGACTAAGCCTCTAAGCCTAAGCCTCTAAGCCTAAGCCTCTAAGCCTAAGCCTCTAAGCCTAAGCCTCTAAGTCTAAGCCTCTAAGCCTAAGCCTCTAAGCCTAAGCCTCTAAGCCTAAGCCTCTAAGCCTAAGCCTCTAAGCCTAAGCCTCTAAGCCTAAGCCTCTAAGCCTAAGCCTCTGGGCCTAAGGCCTCTAAGCCTAAGCCTCTAAGCCTAAGCCTCTAAGACTAAGCCTCTAAGCCTAAGCCTCTAAGCCTAAGCCTCTAAGCCTAAGCCTCTAAGCCTAAGCCTCTAAGCCTAAGCCTCTAAGCCTAAGCCTCTAAGTCTAAGCCTCTAAGCCTAAGCCTCTAAGCCTAAGCCTCTAAGCCTAAGCCTCTAAGCCTAAGCCTCTAAGCCTAAGCCTCTAAGCCTAAGCCTCTAAGCCTAAGCCTCTAAGCCTACAGTCAAACAGCAATTTGGAAGCACCGCACGCAAAATCAGAAGTCGCGATTTTCGAGATTTTTTGTCTAGTGAATGAAACAGAGAAATTTTTGAAAATAAGCGAATTTCAAACCTCAAAAAACTCACCACTCTCTGAGCCATCTCTCTAGCCAATTTATACGGAAGAACCGACATTTCGGGAACACAATTCTCCTGGCATGTTCGATACTGAAAATTAATTATTTTCAGGATTTTAAAATCAAAATCAATACCTTGATGCATAAATCAAAAAGTATGGAGCACTCGGCCTGATTGACTCGCTTAATGAGACCTTCCGAAGTTCTGGAATTGATAATTCTATGTCAATTTTTTGCGGTTTAGCCATAATTCCAACGAAATGTCATAGGGACACTTATCAAAAGTATACCAAGTTTTTGAAACCGACGAAAAAACTAACTTTGGAACGGATGCTCTCCTCACATTCTCCGACTCACAATCATGTTGGCATGCTTTATTCTCCACATCGTTTATATCGAAATTTCTTCAAAATTATCGAAGACTGAATCTATTATCTGAAATTCCAACCCACTCCTCGATATTCAATGACGATGCGAATGGTAGAAAACAGACCATGATTAGAAGTTTATTCATTATTAACAATTCTGAATTTTGATTGTAGGAAGTAATGAAAAAATTACAAAAGAATTAGAAGAGTTGGATGTTCCAGAATCCCACGTAAAATTATTGCCTCAAATCCGTTGCAATTCTATTGGCCTCTTCGAAAATGTCCTCATCTGATCTGAATGCACTTCTAGCTGACAAAAACTCGCATCTGATTAGGAACTCGACGCTTGAGGAACGGCATCTGAAAATTCATCAAATTTTAGATTAATCCAACAGAGCACACTTACTTAGCATCCCTCCAAATAAAGAAGTTGGGAGATCTCTTCTCGATTTTATATGTGAAATGTCCGAAGCAAGAACGATGATTTTGAGGGATTCGTTTGATTAGGTAAGCGGTATCAGCGCCAGGGCAGATGATGTTGCAGTAGTTTCGAGGTTTGCCGTCGGTTTCTTCCTGAAATTGAAGATGAGAGGCTTAGGCTTAGAGGCTTAGTCTTAGAGGCTTAGGCTTAGAGGCTTAGGCTTAGAGGCTTAGGCTTAGAGGCTTAGGCTTAGAGGCTTAGGCTTAGAGGCTTAGGCTTAGAGGCTTAGGCTTAGAGGCTTAGGCTTAGAGGCTTAGGCTTAGAGGCTTAGGCTTAGATGCTTAGGCTTAGAGGCTTAGGCTTAGAGGCTTAGGCTTACAGGCTTAGTCTTACAGGCTTAGGCTTACAGGCTTAGACTTACAGGCCTAGGCTTAAAGGCTTAGGCTTACAGGCTTAGGCTTACAGGCTTAGGCTTACAGGCTTAGGCTTGGATGTTAATTCATACCTCAAAACACGGATCAAATGGAGCTGTTCTCGGATTCGGATCATTCTCGGTCTCCAGAAGTGACACTTTGCAAGACGAAGCGTCTTTCTTTTGCACTGGAGAATCGCTAGCTTTGCATGTGATCAAACGCCATTCTGAAGTGGAAGTTTCAGTCGACTTTAAGAAAACGTCACAAAAACTCACGCCAATGTTTGCTCTCCAAACCAAGAGTAAGTGAAACAGCAGATAAAATCAGAATGATAGGGATAACGGAACGGTTCATGATGAATGATCAGTTAGTGAATAGAATCACTTTTCTTTTATACGATCACTCTCTTTTCGCTTTCCATCCGACTTTCGGGTTAACGACATCGTCTATGAAGAAAAGAGGAACGGTGTTCAAAACAAACCAATAAAATGGTTCCGGATATTATCTCCGATGGAGGCGGAGTTTCAGACAAGAAGGTTTTCAGAATACGGTTGGGAAACCTTCATTTCAAGTGGAAAGGAAGTACTTTTATCACGAAAATTTAAGTTGAAGTTCGAGCATTGACCATAACAGTTTTCGGTTTCATAGTGGAGACAACAGAAGATTCCGTTTGACCAACCTTCAATCACTAAGGTACTCTAGCTCCATGAAAACTCAAAACCCACCATATTCCTTCTCAACATCATCAGCTTCATCCTCTTTGACACATCTTTATTAAAAATCAAAATAGTAAACGGGCCAATGAACGAAAGGGTTCCGTAGGCTAGTGGGAAGAACCTTCGAAGACTGACTAGTTGGGCGGTCTGAAAGTTTTAGAGGGATTGGGAACAAGCAAAGAAAAACATATGTACACTGTCCATTTCGGCGAAAATGTTAGAGAGCAAAAGGTAAATGAGCAGGATGACTTGAGCAATGAAGGAGAGGAATACTTGGAATGCGAGACGAATTTCTCTTTGGAGAGATCTGAAATTGAATACCTACAGTTTCATATAGTTGTTATAAGAAAATTTATCTGCACATATTGCTCTTTTCGGTTTTGGCGTCCGTAGACAATGCACCAAACTTGACGAAAATTGAATTTTCCTGTATTTTCTGCAGAAAATCGTATTTTTTTCAGGAAAAAGTACTGGAATTGTATTACAAGGATGTTCCTTGAAAATCCGAGTTGAACTTTTTTGAAACTTCGGTCCTAGACTGAGTTGGCCCTGAAAAGCCCAAATCTGCAATAAAAAATGACCAAATGTTTACGTAACTCGAGATATGAGCTCTCAAATTTGCATACAAGGCTATAGTTCCCACCCAAATGGTAGGAAAATTTCAAAATTTGAGCTCAAAAAAAAATTTTTTTTAAGTAACGGATATTGTTATACACTGTATCATAAGTTCAATACAAAAAACTAGACATCCTCAAAGTTATTTTGAGCTGAGATATGGGTCCTCAAAATAATCGATTTTAGCGTTGGCTGCCACTTTGAGGGCTCGTATCTCGAATTAAGTTAACATTTGGCCACTTTTTATAGCGAATTTGAGAATTTTTTTCGCATGGAAACCCTAACTGAAACTCACTTTGACACTGATTGACTTCTAGCTCGAATCGACTTGATAATCAATCCATAAGTGACCACACAAGCAACACAAGTAACCAGCAAATACAAGAAGATTATTCGGGTGTATCTCTGAAAATTTCTTTTTTTTCAGGAACACATTACGTCAACTCATTCAAGTGTGAATAACTTTTTTCAGGGAGGCCTGGTAAAAATACGATCAACAAAAAAATGTTCCTTATTAAAAAAGCTATCGATTGGTAAAAAACCATGAAATTTGATAGAAAATTAACAGAGTTAAGTCTTGTTGAAAAATTGCCGAAATCTGCAACTTTTCGGCATGGCGTAACTGTTAATTTTCCAGGAAATTTGACGGTTTTATAACCAATCGATAGCTTTTCTAATGAGAAACGTTTTCTGTGTTGACCCTATTTTTACCCGATCCCCCGGAAAAGAGTTATCCACATTTGAAGTCCTGAACACATCGCCAACATACACTAATGATTTCTGGATCCATCGCTAGTAACATCTTCTCAGGAGAATCGAAACCAATTTCCTTATCCGAAAAACACGCGATACTCAAAAAAATGGACGGTATCCAAAAGATGATCCAAATTTTCCAAGGCCGGGATTGTTGGATCCACTGAACAAAATTTAGGTTCAAGATTTAACATTTAATTACAGACCTGAGTGATTTTTAGTGATGGCTTCACAATTATTAGAAATCTGTGCATCGTCATGAATGCAATTCCGTTTGTCCTGGTAATCATGGACCAGTATAGACCATCGTAGAAAACTGAAATAAAAATTCAAGTTCCAGATTCGGGAACAGTACCTACCCGCTGCTATTCTGAAGTGTTGATACTTGAATAGAAAATAAGGGATCAAAGCGGAAAGAACTTTCTGAGTAGTGTAAAAAACTAGAGACAAGATATCAGCGATAGTCTTAAAATCGAAAAAAAGCGTAGATTCTTCAAATTAGTCAGGCTTTCTTACATGTTGAATCAAAATCGTATAGAATGTTGACTTGAACATTGGTACACTTTTTCTCCATTTCAAAATGCACCCCAGGATGAGCAAATAAACTGGAGTAATTATGATGAAAAGGAAGTAATATACCACGAGAGGCATCTGATAACTAGTCGTGTTTGTTGACACATTTTCAGCCTTGTTGAAATCGGATGTATCTCTGGAAATGGATAAATACTAAAAGTTTAGGATTGAACTGCCTATTTTCAAAGCTAGACTTAAAACAACTTACGGGTTCATTACGGATAGAGATTTCAGAACAAGTTAGAGTACTGAAAACTAACAAGATCGGCTTAAGAAGTTTTGCAAGTACTCATAAATTTTGTTTCAGAAAAAAAAGAACATCACGAGTTGATTCAACAATCAACCCGACTATAAATTACAGAAAGTTTTATTACTCCTCATAGAAGTCACAAGATTTTGGAATAAGAGCAAAGTTTATTTTTAGGTCCATTTGAATTAATATCTTGTGGGAAATTTAAATGTAAAGTAAGAGGGAAAAGATTGTAAACATTCCAATGAAAAATGAATGATAAAACGATCGATACATGGTTTTGAAAAATACATTAATTTTGAACGATGCTGTTATGTAGTAGTTCATTCAATAAATTATTATTATTACTGGATTCAGTTATCAGTTTTGAGTATCCAGAAACTCATGAACATAGGATCCAATTTTAGTAATGCTACTTGTCCGTCGATTGCTCTTTCAATATAGAATCCATTTTTAAAATCGTAGTATTCTGATTTCGTTTCGAAGTTCGACTGGAGTCTGAAAACAATCAAAGTTTTAAGAAAACAGTGAAATTTCAGAACGTACTCTGATCCAAATCGATAGAATCTCGGCATTCCAGTTTCCTTCCAAGGTTTCAATTCATTTCGAAAACGATCATGAATACCACATGGTAAAAAATCACATTTGATCAAATGAACAAATTCCAAATTTTCAGAATATTCACCCTTCATCCATTTCTCAATAAAATGAATAACAAGTTTCGATGTCTCATGTAAAAGCGACCAGAACATTGCATCTCTTCCTTTAAAGTGTTTTATGTACTCTGTGAAAGGAGCCGTTGGATGCAGAATGTATAAACTTTTGAGACTGAGAGTTTTTGAACTAGGAGTTTCTTTAATATATCCGATTTCGAGTTGAAGTGCTTCCAATGCGGGGTTTGAGTTTACAAACTCATCTATTAAATGAATCGGTATAGATTCATCAGATACCGACGCAACTCTGATGTTCGGGATTGGACTGTAGATGTGTATTCCGTAAAAATGCACTTGAAATGTCAATTCGGCAGATCTCGAGAATAACTTGACAGTGATATTGTGCATTTCCATAGGTATAGATATTTTGCAGACATGATTAAACCAAGACAACGTTGACCCATCTGCACGGATTATGCAGCGAAAACTGAAAATAAAGTTGGATATTGTGTTATTGGAGAGAAGCTTACATACTTTGGAAATGTATCTTTTCGGAATTCGATGTGGTCTTTCCTATGTCCTCTATTGTTGTTTTATCGGTATAGGTTTGTCGAATATCGACGCAACTCTGATATTCGGGATTGGACTGTAGATGTGTATTCCGCCGAAATGCACTTGAAATTTCAATCCAGCAGATCTCGAAAACAAATTGAAAGTGATATTGTGCATTTCCATAGGTACGGGTCTTTTGAAGACATGACTAAACCAAAACAACGTTGACCTATATGCAGGGGTTATGCAGCGAACACTGAAAATGAAGTTGGATATTGTGTGATCAGGGAGACACTTACGTACTTTGGAAATGTGTTTGTTCGAAATTCGATGTGGCCTTTCCTACGTCCGCCATTTTTGTTTTTCATTGGAAACTGAATCGTAAATCCATCTTCCCAGAATTCCATCAATACTGTAGTTACATCCCATTGGAACTGTTTCATCGAATCTAGTATCCTTTCTGAAGCCATTGAAAGAATTAACATTTCCGTTGGGCTCAAATTCTTATATACTTCGTGTTGGATCAAGCTGGGGAGATTGAGGAGCTTCATTCTGAAAAATAGTGTAAGAATACAGCAGTAGGTTAAACTTGATTCGAAAAGGACGATTCTGCGAGAGAATGGAAGAATTGTTTAGAACGATGTAGCAAGGAATTGAGAGTGACACGGATCGATAGTGGATAACTGTGCTCGCGGGAATGGGGGGCACATTATCTGGTTATTCTGTGACCTTGAAAAGGCTCTAGAATCGATGAAACAGTTCAAATGGAATAGGACTGTAGTAGTCGTTGAGTTGCTATTCCGTTTTTCTGGTAACCATGGATTAGTATAGACCGTCGTGGAAAACTGGAATTTCAAATTAAATAGTTCTTGATTCGAGACCTTTACCCGCCTTTTGAAACATTTCAGCCTTGTTGAAATCGGAAGTGTCTCTGAAAATGAATACATACTATGTAGAAATCACTAGTAACTTTATACTTAAAACAGCGACAAACATGTGAATAGGTATTATAGGAATACAGCCATAAATAAAATAAGAAATTAGCCATCATCCAGTTACTCTGTATTTCTCAAAGAATCGTTCGAAAGCGTCGATTGTTTCAGATGAATAATCTATTTCAGGCAGGTTGCTCTCCTTATCTCCCAAATAGTATTTTCCGAGTCCTAATGGATGTTGAGCAGCATGAAACAAGTTGTTCCCAGCGGCATCAAGAGGAGTAGTGAATCGTCGGAGGATTTTGATGTATAATTGCTGGCGAGCCGGAAGATTTGTCATCATATTTGTGTAGACAGTTCCTGGATGAACACTGGTTGCAGTCACGTTATGAAGGCCCATTCGAGAAACTGACGAGGAGAGAGTGGACATTCCAATTTTAGAGATGGCGTACTTGTTGGCATCGGAAATTGGACCAGGTGTCACAGCTTTTTCCCAATCCGATATTTTTGATGGATTGAAGAATCTTTTGACGAAAAAAGGGCTGCCAAGGAATCTGAAACTTGAAATCACAAAAGTTTTTTGGTTTTCCAAAACTCACTTGACAAGAACAGAGGTTGTGAATACAAAGTGAAGATTTCTCTCCTCCTTTTTCCTTTTCTCAATAACTCTGTGTGCAATCATATAAGCCGAAATCAGATTCGTCATTATTGTTGTATCTCTCCCATCTACCGTAGCCGCTGGTTCTGGACGCAAGACACCGGCATTCAGAATGCAAATGTCGCTGAAAAATTAAATTTAGAACTGAAGTAACAGAAAAAACTAACAACTGCTTTTCGGCCACCGTGTTTGCAAACTTGACAACTTTATCATGCTCTGTCAAATCGGCTGGGATGAACTCTATGGCGAGGTCATTGTTCTAAAAATGTAAGAGTTATTGAATTGAAATAATGGAAAGATCCTTACAATCTGTTGGCAATTCCTGATGACTTCATCAGCTTTCTCCTGACTTCTTCCAGAAATTGTGATTTCGTATTCCTTTTGTGAGGCAAACTTCAAAGCAGCTTGTTTTCCGATTCCATCGGTGCCTCCCGTAATCAAGACACGTAGTTTTGGAGAAGCAGAAGATTTGGATGAGAAGAAAGTTATCGTTTGAAATCTTTTGACTTTTGATGCCCACTGGAGAAGAATACGAGAAGAAGGTGAAGTGACCATTTTGAGAAGCTAAAAAATTGGAAACATGGATTCTAAAGAACCTTGTCAAAAATTGTGGAAGTGTTTTTGGTACTGTCATTGACAAGTAGAGTTGATGGATGTGGACCGAGACAAAGCACTAAGACGAGAGATAGAAAAATGAAGTGAGAGGGATCATTGAAATGATGGATAGAGAGGGAGACAACAATATAACAAAACCCTTTGCAAAGGACACAGAGAATAATCATGGAGCATAATTCTTTTACTATTTTTGAAAACGGTGCAGGTCGATGGACAGTCTGTACGAAGAGAGTATGCGAGATTAAGAGAGTTAGACTAGTCAGATCGAAAGTTAGATCATCAATGACATTCCAACGAATTAACAAAGTAAAAAGATAGGAATGCAAAAATGGTTTGCGCGTTGCAACCAGCTATGGTCTCGAAACGAAAATTGGGAAAGTATGGGAGAGTTTTGTTAAGGCCGCCTACATTTCAGAGCTGACGAGCTTAAAAGCGCACGGAACGAAAAAAGTCTTTATACTCTTCCATATTCTAAATTAAGCTGTGCAGGTAAGTGAAATCTCACTTCTCAAAGGTTCTTGAAGAGTTACACAGAGACCTTTACAAAGAAAACCAGACATAAGAGCTCAAACTAGAAGAAAAATTGAGGAGTGTAGTTGAAGAAAGATTAGAAAACAGTTGACAAGTTATTATTGATAAGAGAGCAACGAGTTTGTATATTTTGTAGGTGCCAATTTCATTTTGAATGACCTGTCTGAAGTCATTTTTAAAATGGTTTCTCTCGAGTAGTAAATACGGTTAGACAAAATGAAAAACGTTGGTTGTGTTGTCCTTCTCATTTCTATCTCTCACCTTGACTGGGAGTCCGTCCGCACACACGAAAAAATCAAACCGAGAGAATTAGAGAGAAAAACAAAAACTTTATTATTTACCAAGGAACTTTAGAGTTTGCAAAAAAAGAAACAATCACAGAAAGAGTAGTTATTGCACAAAATAGAGCTATTAAAAAATAATTTTCGAATCAATCAAAATTGAGAAATCGGATGCAGAATCAGACAATGAAAAAAGTTACATAAATTATTAGAAGCGAGCAAAAGTAAATTTTCAAGCTTATCCACGTGGAATTGTTGGAACTCCGGTCTTGTAGAGTTTCTCTGGCTCGCCGAGAATGACTCTGTCGATGAATTCCTTTCCTTGAATGAAGCAATGATCCTGGTTCGATGACTCGTACTTCCATCCTCCGAAACGTCCACGAGAGTAGATCTGGTGACGTTCGAGCTCTCCGTGGGCGCGAGCGAGCTCACGGTCGCGCTGGAAACGAACGGTTCTTGTTTCAGAATCTGGTCCACAGAACTTACATTTGGAGTTGGGATTGGGTATCCGTATGGCAGAGTGATGGAGTAGACGGATTCGATAGCCTCACGAGTGATCATGTCCTTGATGACGAGTCCGTCGAGGGTCTTCTTGACCATCTCTTCCTCGGTGATCTGGAAAAGTTTTGATTTTAACAACTAAAGTCGTCATAAACAAAAAAAGAACTTACTGGATCATCGATTGGACGGGCGCACTCGCACATGACGGACCAGTACTTGTCGCTGTCTGGAGTGACTTCTCCGTATCTGGAGAGAATGGTGACGCGGAAGAATGGAACTTCGCGGTCTGGGAAGTAGAGCCAGGTGAACTTCTCGAGGAACGAGGTCATTGGTTTGCGGAGTCCGACTCCGACGATGAAGACCTGAAAGGGTCAATAATTAACTACTGTTACAAAAAAGTTGTTTTGTTGAGTTAGAGTTAAGGGTTCCAATTGGTCACAAAATACACCGATTTCCGACCGATCGAAATTAGGATTCAGAAATGCACTAACCTTATTGTGAACAATATCCAATGGAGCAGTGATTTGAGTGTTGTTAACCAACTGATCAATTGGAGCAGTGTTGAGGAGAACATCATAAGACATCTTGGTTGGCTCAACTTGTCCTCTCTCGAGAACCTCGACAGTCTTCTCCTTGTAGTCGACGCCGGTGACCTGAAAGTCAAAGTTTAGAATTTCGAAAAAAATAGAAGGTAATCCAGGCTTCCATTCGGACGAAAAAAAATCGGACCCCCTTCCGTCTGTCGTCCGTCCGACTCACTCGTCTGTGATACGCAATATTGCGTCAGTGTGCGTCGTCTACCGTAGTAAATAGGGCAAACCCGTGAAATTCGAACGAAAAACTAATTTGTTGTCAATTAAAATGCAAATTGTGCACAACCCCGACGCGAATTTGCGTACTGAAAAACCGTAGCAGAACGAAAAACGGACCGGACGACGGGAGGACCGGACGGACGAAAAATCGTCCGAATGTAAGCCTTAGTTAAAACGAATCGTCCGCTGCCCGCCCGCTCGATGCGCAATACTTTTGCGTTCGCAGACAATATACCAAAATTGACGACAGTTCGAATTTTCACTGTAATAGTCGAAAAATTGAATACGTTGTCTGCGAACGCAAAAAGCATAGGTAAATTGCCGTCCGCATGGTAATCCTACTCCAATTTACCTTGTTATTGAACTTGAACCACTCGTTTGGCAACTTCTTGGCCATCGAGTTCCAGACGTTTCCGGTTCCTCCGTATTTTGGGAACGTGAAGTAGGAGTTTGGTCCCCATCCGAAATCGGCGTTCGCCAACTCGGTTTGATCCATGGAGCACAACTCCTCGAGCTTCTCTTGTGGAAGCTTGGCGACACGGGTTCCAACCCAGTTTGGAGACATTTTGAGTGGCTCAACAGTCCAAACCTTCTTGGTGTATGGCTTGAAGAAGGTGGAGAGGATGGTTGGTCCGAAGTGTTGGAGCACCCATTCCTCGAAGTTGTCCGGGGTCGTTCCGTCTTGTGGCTGAAAACATCAATAAATTGATTCATCTTTTCGTTTCACTTACATTCTCGTATCTCTCCTTCAAATCGGCAAGACAACGATTCTTGACCTCATCCGGGAAGAGAGGAACGGCGAATTGAGCCGGGTATGGCACCAAATGGATTCCCTTCTTATCGTACAAATAGTTCATATCGACCATACAGTTTCTGGCCAACTTGTTCCAGTCATCGACGGCCCACTGGGTCGCCTTCTCATAGTATGGGAAGTTGTGATTGAAAGTGATATGACCGCCCATGTCCCAGAGGAAACCCTTGGCATCGGTGACGGTACATGAGAGGCCACCGGCAATTTCTTCCTGGAATTTAATGGAAACAGTATGAGATAATCTGATATCGAATTACGAAGTGATTGGGAAACCGTGAAGTTTTGAAAGTTTTCGCTTCTTATTTTGCTTGCTTTTCCTGACGTTGACTGCTTATGTAACGTTTTCAGAAATACACGGACATTTCATCAAGAGTATGAGAAAAGCTTCTTGAGATTTTGACGGTACTTGATAAATGCATAGAGTTTCCAAAAAAAAATATGGGAATTCCTTATAATTTTAGAACTGTAACTACCTGATTTTAAGACTTTCTGCTGGCTATAAAGAGTCTAGAAGACAAAAGAACAGAAAATGCAGATGCTCAAAAATGAAAATATGGAGTTATCATTGAGTATGAAATGGATATGAGATTTGGAATTCTACAGTAAAAAGTATGGTAGAGATACAAGAAATCACACAAAAACCAACCTGCTCGAGGAGCACAATCTCCGCATCCTTGGCAGCCTCGTTTCCCTCGTTCTTGAGCTCGTTGAGCCGATAGGCAGCTCCGAGAGCCGTTGGCGCTGCTCCGATGCACACGATCTTCATCCTAAAAACCACCGAGTTTAGAAAAAAGAGTCATAAATTAGAAGCATGAATCAATCGACAAGTGAAACGGATTCTCGTTTTCCTAAAACAAATGAAGAAAGCGAAATCGAAAACAGGAGAAATGGATTTTGACCTAGATCCACGATTGAAAAGAAGAGATCGCCAGAAGATGATAAGGAAGAAATAAATCCATCGGGGGGACGAAATTCGGATGTGTGTATGTGTATTCCACAAAAGGGGAAAAATGGGCGGAGCTTCGAAGAGATCTTGAGAAGACGTGGAAAGACAGAGAGAACCTGTCCTTTTGTACTCTTCTCAGACTTCAGGGCGGACCGCCCATTTTCACTTTTATTTCGTTGTGGATCTGGAGAGAATTTTTTTTTCAAAGGACAAAAAATGTAGGAATGGAGAAATTCAGATCAAAATGAGAAGCCGACGGGATTCTGGCTCTCCCCAGCCCGATTGCAATCGCATGCCTCTTTTTGTACCGCGAAATCCGAAATTAGGAACGGGATTTAGAGAGATTTCCAGACAAGATATGGAGTAGTCGATCCAATTTTTTTGCTATTCTGCGTGGATCTGTCGTGTTGACGTCATCGCATTCTGGAGTTTTGGGGAAGGTTCGGAAAAGTGGAGATCGGAGATTGAAAATTTCCACAACCAGGACTTTAGAATTCGGAAGATTTCTGATGAGGAGGAAGTCTAGAATGGAAAGGCAAACGTAAAGATCTGAAATTCGGAAGCATTCTAATTAGAGTTTCTGTTACAAGATTTTTAGAACTGGTGCACCTTAATATGTCTTTAATTTTTTTGAAGACTTTCTTCGAATCTACAGTATTGGCAGATATGAATGCAGGTACTGGCATGTTCTGTGGTAATAAGTCAACTTTGATGTTTTGAAAAAGTGGTTTCCAGATATTCGATTTTTCGGAAATTTTGTGGATTTATAGAGCAACTCAAGAACTTTATTTATGCAGTTGACAACTTTTTCATAAGACCACTATCCAGTTTGTTAGGCCAAGTACCTTGGATTTCGTCCAATTTTTGAGCCTTTTGACTTCCACGCGTCCTAACTAACTGGATCATAATCGTATGAAAAACTGGACAATTACAAAAATAGAGTTCTAGACTTGCTTGATACATCCACAAAATTTCAGGAAAATCGGACATCTGGAAACCACATTTTTAAGCCCACAAATATTACCTATTTCCACAGAATAGTTCAGGGCCAGAACCGATATTTCTTGACAAGCTATGAACTCTCCGAAACTTCACCAGTATTTCTAAAGGTTTCTCTAAAAAAACTTTCATTGAATTATTAGAACAATAACACCCGGATATGCCATATTCCAATAGTTCCTTCAGTTTTTTAAATGTTCTCCTCTTTCCTCCATGAGTGTTTCATACATCCCTCGATCCCGGATACATTTTATGATTTTGATCTTTTGTTTTCAAAAATTTTGAGATTAGATAAAGAAGATTTGGGAACAGGAACGTACAAGTTTTTTCATAATGTCCTTTTTGAGAACCAATCGTGTTTACTTTTTTTTGGTATGCTATATGTTGCCGCCCACAGGAAGAAATTATCATTTCTCTTATAACTGATAACAAATTTAGAAAATCATTACTCCTCCAAACTCCCTTACCTGCGATTCTCCAAAAAGCGAAACCAAAACGAACAAAACCAAACCATTTTCAGAAGCCGAAACCTTACACTCCATTTATTCAAATAACTGTTTGTTTTTCAGACGATCCTTCTTGTACGCCTTCAGCTCCTTCTACATTTTTATTTGCCTATTCGAACGATTTGATTCCTGAAATTGTATCGAATAGCCTTGAAACTATAATATTCAAGTTGAAATCCTTTGAATCGAAATTCCATACAATTGCCAATGTTCGATTTGATACGAAAACGGAAGAGGAAATCTCATATCATTCTGACTTAGGGTGAGATATTCTGGACTCTTTTAAATCAAAGAAAGTTCCAGAAACTTCGAGACTTCTGTCAACACTCACTTGCCCAATTCTACCGTAGGATTCGCGAGTACCAACACTGGAAGTAATATTTTGAGTGTTATCGAGAAGGTTCTGGATCAATGTGGATCCACAATATTCATATTACTTCAAAGGAATCCAAAAGAGACAAATATCTCTGATGTTGTGGATCTACTCCAAAATCAAAAGGTTTTTGTGAGAACTGTTATAATGGATAATCTATTAGGAGGATCTGATTCATCAGTGATTTACAATATATCATCGAAGACCAATGGACTTGCGGTTTTCGCGGATCACGATACTGTAGATGATGTAAGTTTTGAAGTTTTGGGTCAGAAAATCAAAACGAATCTCGATATGTTTTTTTTTCAGGCAGTTGACTTTTGCACAAACCACATCTCGACTCCTTATCTTTTGTATTCAAATAATCCATTGGTTTCTGGAATCTGATCCATTGACCTCCCAATGCTTCACACTCCCAGCTCTTTCTTCCAAACAATTCCGGTCACTTTTGAAGTCACTGTTCAAAAGCATCGTAAGTCAATAGTTATTTCAAGTTTTCCACAATAATTTCAGCATTATCCGACGACTTCCGTTCACTAAACCTAACCTTGACTGATACAAATGGAAAAATCCAGAGCGTCACTATTGATAAAAGTCGATTTATTTATGTTAGTACATATTTCTTAGGGATTTCGAATCACAATCATTTCAGTTCAACGGTTATTATAACACTGATGTTATTTTGAGATGTAATCAAGATTACGAAGTGAATATGGGATACAATTACGATTCAGAAGAGATTCAGTCATTGGAGATCAGAATGTCTATCAACCAGTGAGTTTTAAAAAAATGATTGTACTAATTCCAGTAGTTACAAAAATAACAATATTTTTTCATAAAAATCGTTAAAACTCGAGAAAATCGATTTTCAAATCGCGAACTTACATTTTTCCAACCTATTTCAAAAAATTCAGATTTTTTCGCTAAGTCGAATGCACCTAATATCGTTGCTCAAAACACAATAGGGAAATTTTTTCGCTGCCGACTTACAATCTGCTGTCTCGCTCGTCGCTGCTGGCAAAAAATTGACGAAAAAGTCTTCTACAGCGTTTTGAGCAGCTGAATTTTGCGAATCAGCGAAAAATTCTACATTTTTTGAAATAGGTTAGAAAAAATGTAAGTTCGTGATTTGAAAATCGATTTTCTCGAGTTTAACGATTTTTATTGAAAAAAAATTGTTATTTTGGTAAATACTGGAATTGGGACAATCATTTGACTACATATTCTGAAATGTACCACTTTTTTAGACCAACTTCCATCTGGCCTCCTTATTCGTGAAATACTCATCAAAATTTTCAATAAATTCAGTTTCAATATTAGATTATGTTTTCTTGGAAACTATTTGATTTGATGTCAAAAAGTATGCCCGTTTGTATTTTTAAGCCGTGATTCCGAGATTCCGTTTCAATTTTTTTGTTAATGTTTTCGTTAATAAAGCATTTCAGAACCCTAAAAATTTGTTACGTGACCTCTAGATTTCTTCAGCCAAAAAAAGTTTCTCCTGATTTCCAATTTTGCTCATTTTCTAACCAACTCACCAAAGGGACATCAAATCAAATGAGATGTGAGCTTAAATACAATCTTCTAAATAACTCCAAATATTTTCAGTTAATAATTGTAAAATCAATCTCTTCTTCATTTCATTTTTTTTATTCTTGATCTCAAATAGTGTTGACTCGATAAAAGGTGAGAATTTTTAGGCTATATTAAAATTTTGCAATACAGAACTTCAGGAAATCCAAAAATTACATCGACCCCCAAGATTATTACAACGACCACTACAGTACCAACTACAGTATCAACAACCCAAAAATATGAAGAATTGGATTTTGTGAATGGATTGGAGACTTGCAAGGTTGAAAAGTTTGACTCTCTAGAACCTTATCACTTTTCAGGGAGTTCCATCGGACCATTCGTGCAAAAAACTGTGTGAAATTATTGAAAAGTCGTATAACAAATCTATTAGTAAGTTAAGTTATACTCCCTATTGGATATCTGGTGGAATCCTGGCTGCTCTCACTTTGATTTCCATTGTTTTGTGCATCAAAATGTGTGAGATAAAACGAGGTAAGAGTTTTTAAATTGGATTGTCAAAAAACGAACTTTTTCAGATCACTCTGAAGAAATGGATTTGAGTGGGCTCAGTCGAAGAGAGCAGATTCGACAGAACCTTCTTGCTCAACCGGATCCCGATGCGCATTCTTCGAAGTTCAAAAAACAGGGACCCGTTGTAATTGCCACCAATTTGGATTATGCGGTAGATTTTTTTTGTATAATTATCATTCAATTTTGATTTTCAGTTCAAGAAAAAGTGTACGGATCCGACTGATGTAGAGCTGGGAAATGTGGAGTACGATGAAGCAGACAATGAGCAATATGATTTTGGAGAGGAGTATGATCAGTTTGAGGTATTTGTTTTTCAGAAGACAATATTATCTAAAGTTTTTCAGACCATGAGAGCGGATCAGTCGAAAATGAGAACGAATTCCAAGTCGAAGACGAAATCGGTACAATGATTAGATCAAATGTTAATAATAAATAAAAGTTTCTTTATTGTTTTTTTTTCTTTCAGCTGCGATTATCTTGCTGAAATATCTAATTTTACCAGATACTAGTATCGATACTCTAACTTTTTGAAAACCCGCGCAGAACCACAGTAATTTCGCTGCGAGACCATCGGCCGAAAACAATTTTTTTCCGATTTTTTCAATTTTTTCTTCCCAAACTTTGGCGCGACATATTTTTCTCACTTCCTGGCGGCAAAAAGTGATTTTTCTTTCGTTTTTTTGCAATTCTACCTCGAAAGTTATCGTTTGAATTTCTCCGGACCGATTTTCAGCCGGATGTTTGATTTTATGTTTTTTCAAAATAATTCAATTTTTTTCCAGAAAATGTTCAAAAAGAATTTTTGACAATGACGACTGGCAATTTTGTGTTAATTTTTGGTAGTTTTTTTGCGAAAAAAAAATGAAATTTTGAGCTCATTTTTATCAGTTATTATTCCGCCTTTTTTCTAGTTTTCTAATCTTTTTTATCACTGCACATTCACATTTTTTCAGTTCCAAAAATGGCGTATTTATCATCTCGTCGCCTCCTCTCACTTTTCCATTCACCCCATCGGACGGAGCCATTCAAAGCGATCGCCTCTGCGTCGTTTTTTTCGTGGAATTCTCCGAGTGAGCCCGAACCTGGTTCCAAAACTCCTGTCCGCATTCTGATCACTGGTGGTACCGACGGAATCGGAAAACAAGCGGTTTTGGCTTTAGCTCAATATCAGAATTTCGACGTCACATTCACTGGAAGGAACAAATATAAAGGAGCGGAACTTGTTGAGAAGTGCGAAGAGATTGCGAGGGGAAATTGGAAAGTAAGGCAGAAAATTTCTTCTTTGAGATTTTTCAATCGAAACTTATATGAAAATATAGGTCTTGATGAGATCTACGAAATGATATACAAAGTGACAATGTTTATTTGCTCAATTTCGTGATGCTTTTGGGAAACACCACGAAATCAAGCATGTCATTTTGTAGATCTCATCAATACCTACATTTTCATATAAGTTTTGATTTGAAAATTTCAATTTATATGGAAGAAAATTGCTTTCCTTTTTTCAGCCAGTATTTCTCAAATGCGATTTCTCAGTGGATGGCGATGTTGTCGAGTTTGCCGATAAGCTCGCCGCGGAAAATTTGTGAGTTTTTACAAACTCATAGTCAGCTCTGATTTGAATCTCTTTGTTTTTCCAGCGACGTTTGCATTTTCAATCACGGCGTCATGTACCCCAAGCCAACAAACACTGCAAGCAATCGAGACACCACAATGATGACGAATTTAGTTTCTTCTTACATGATTGCGCACAGAATCATTGAGGGAAGAGTTCCCCCGGAACGACCAATTCGCTTAGTTTTCACCACGTCGAGGACGATTCAGTAAGGAATTTTCGAGAGAACCAAGCAGAAAAAATTTTCCAAAACAAATTGGAAAATAAGCAACGCCCCCAATTGCAACTCCGCCTTACAGTTTTTTTCTGTATTCATGGAAATTTCTGAAAAATGACGATTTTTCATCATTTTACCAGTAAAATTGTGAAAATTTGTGAAATTGCGGTAGAAAAGCAAGAATCGGCACTTCGGAAACCCATCGGAATCAGGCTTGGCCGGACTCGGAAAAACTAATTATCGTTTTTTCCGACGGAAAATATCTCGAATTTTTTTTCCGGAAAAATTTCTCGACGGAGAATTTTCCGAAAATTTTTTTCGGATAATCGGAAAGAATGGTCAAAAATTGTCGAAAAATTAGAGATTTTGACGAAAAGTCATCATTTTGAGCAGAATTTTTTCCGAAAAAATTTTTAGGAAAAAAATCCAGAACTCGTTTTTCCGAAAGTTTTTCCGAACATGCCTGATCGAAACCCATCTACATTTTCTTCGAATTTCTTCATTTTCCCTCAAAGATGGGTTTCCGAGGTGCCGAGTCTTGATTTTCAACCGGAACTTCACAAATTTCCACAGTTTTACTCGTAAAATGGCAAAAAAAAACGTAATTTTTCAGTAATTTCCACAAATTCAAGAAACTGTGGGGTGGAGTTGCAATTGGGGGCGTTCCATATTTTCAATTTTTTATTGTGGAAAATTTTTTTGCTTATTTTTCTTGAAACGACAATAAGATGTTGTGTTTTCAGTTGGCGACTCCACCGATGGTATCTTCGGCTCTTCGGAATTTTCAATCCAAAAAATGTAGATCATTGGAAGAAAGTGTGTGAAGGCACGAACGTCTCCGGTGCCAATGACTATGTTATATCGAAGACGGGAATGGCTACTCTCGCAGAATCGATTGCTATGGACAAGAAGATAAAGAATGTGAAATCGACGAGTGTTCATCCGGGAATAGTCTTCACAAATCTGATGTCAACTCTCAGAAAGTCTCGGCAAATTAGAGCCGCATGTATTCTTCACAAATTTGGCACTGCGGTCGAAAACGCTGGGCAGTACTTGCTTCAATCTGAAAAAGGAATCGAACCGAAAAAATCGGAAAAAGAAGAGGAAGCTGAAGCTAAAAACGCTAAAGAAGAGCCGTCGACGGAGCCGAAAATTGCACCGAAAGAAAACCCGTGGCCCGAACATGGAAGATATTATTTCGTCTACAAAACAAGAAAGTTGCCGTCATTCGTCTATTCGGAAGAGACGATTGCCGCTTTCAACAATGCTATGAATCAAATGAGTCATGTTATTCGAGACGACGTTAAGAAGGCAAAAGCTCCAAAATAATTGATGTAATTTATTATTTCTTTGTAACATAATCTCATGTACTATTTCTTCACGGGTTCACCTTCTGGTTATATATGTGTATTGGCGCCATGTGTACAATGAATCAATGTGTATAAAAAACCAGAAAGAAATAGATGAAAATTCTAGAAAATGAATAATTTTGACGAAAAAATGGTAATTTTTTAGCGAATTTTTTTCCGATTTCCAAAAAAAAAGTTCAGGAACTCTTTTTACGAAATGTCAAAATGTCCCAGAACCGTCTTCCGTTAGTTTAGTCCTCCCTTCTTGCGGCACCGGGACATTTCGAAAGCGAGCCATTTCGAAAGTAAGACATTTCGAAAGTGAGACATCTCGAAAGCGAAAATTTCGAAAGTGTGAAATCGCGGTTTTTCTCACTTTTTTTAACTTTTCGTATACATTTGCGCAAAAAAATACATGAAAAGTTTCAAAAATTGGGCAAAAACGCGATTTCACCTTTTTTCGAAATGTCTCGCTTTCGAAATGTCCACTTTCCAAATGTGCCGGAGCCATTCTTGCGACATGAAAAACACAAAAAGTACCCATTGAGAAATTTATTTCCGCATTGGCACATGAATTATTGAAAAAAAAAACTATTATCAACCAACTAACGAAGTATTCAAAAGAACAGTCGCCAAGTGTGGTGGCGGCTGCTGGGCAATCAGAATAGACTGCGGTGGAATGGTTTTCGATTGATTATGAGCAAACGGATGAGCTCTGTCATCGGGAGACAGTGATCCAAGAACGACAACGAGACATAGAAATAGAACGAAAGCGAGCCAAACGAGAAGAAGGCACAGCTTCTTGTGACGGCACAGACATTCTTTGCACAATTTCGATTTCTGAAAAAGAAAGTTTTGAAAATCACTATTCCAGTAAAAAATCCGAGAAAATACCTCATAGGTGATCGCCGGCAAACTGTATCGATATATGGAGACCCTTTCCGATGATAAATGTCTCCATTTCACTCTTCTTACTCTACTATCGTTCTTCAGATGATTCTCCAAAGTTTTGATTGATATCACAGTAATCTGAAATTAAAATGACTTCGAAATTCTAGAAAGAATAAATACCTTATTGGCCTCGGAATCTTTAACCCATAGAAAGTACATATGCTCCTCGCGAGAATTTGAATCTAAAAATTTCTTGATTTGCGTCAACTTTTTCTCTCCAAGAGAGGAAATGAAGACATCGGCTTGAGCTCCAACGGGCTGCTCACAGATCTGAAAATTTTCGGAATAAATGGGAATTTAAAAAAGGCTCCGCGACGTTTCGCAAGTGTGACGTTTCGCAAGTGTGACATTTCGGAAGTGTGACGTCTCGCAGGTGTGACGTTTCGACGTTTCAAAAGCAAAAGTTGTACATGTGAAATATTGCACTTTCGAAGTTTCACACCTGCGAAATGTCATACTTGCGAAACGTCACACCTTCAAAACATCACACTTTCGAAACGTCGCGGAGCCAAAAAATGCTTACCGTGGAGGGTCCTGGTTCGTCTCCATAAATAGAAAATATCGATGGGGATGGTGACACGGGTCTTCCCTCTTCCATTTCCATATCTTTTCGAGATTCATCTTCGTTGGTGCTCAGCGCGGCGTAGCCGAATGTTATCGTGTCCGGTTTCTCCTCTTTTCGTTCTCTGAAAAACATGGAAATTTTTGTCGAAAAAGCATCTCGGACGCGCACCCTTGACGAGTTACCTATCACTTTCATATACGCAAAGTGTCTATTGTTCTACTGTTGGTCGCGCGGCGCAGTCGGTTGCGCGCTACACTCCCACGCGCACAGGTCGTGGGCACTTATACACATAATGGATCTTATCCATATCCGACGCATAATGTATCCATCTGAGACACATCAGCCAACTATGGACGGCGATGGGTCCAATATGGATGGGATATGGACGCGCCTAGAAACTCAGCTGCGGCGGCAGACGGATCCCAGATGTGTCATGGATGCGTGGGCGATGTGTCAATTATGGATCCCAGATGGGGGATCTGTAACGACGATCCGAATGAACGCTGTATCGTTGTTTAGCGGAAATCGTGACCAGCGATCTCGAGATTTTTTTCCACGAAGTCCCAAACTTGTACTATTTTCTTGATTTTCGAACTTTTTTTCTAGGTTTTTGAATGAAAAAAATTATGGCTGGTAAAATAATGATAATTTTGAACTTATTTTCACTGAATTTTCTAAAAATTACTTCATTTGGGTTGCGCTTTTTGATTTTTCTTT
The DNA here is from genome assembly GCA_963966625.1 of Caenorhabditis zanzibari. Lineage (NCBI taxonomy): Eukaryota > Metazoa > Nematoda > Chromadorea > Rhabditida > Rhabditidae > Caenorhabditis > Caenorhabditis zanzibari. Next base: position 5,999,061 of record OZ016471.1, read on the forward strand.
CCAACACTAAAGTATGTGAATTATTCAAGTTTTCACTCCATAACAATGAGATAAATTTTATTTCAGGTGGATGAGAAGGTTTGCTGGTAAGTTTCTCGTTTGTTATGAAGTGGAATTTGCGTTATTTTCGAAAATTCAGCCATACTTTTTTCAGAACAAAAACTTAGAGTTAAAGTCGAAAGTCTTGAAAAAATAGTTCAAAAAGAAATATAATGAGAACGAAATTGGAAGAGCTGAACAATATAAAATCATACTAGAGCATATTTAGTTATTAAATGCATCGAAATTCACTTTTCGATGCTTCCTAGGGAACGAGAAAGAAGGAAAAAGCGCGCGGCTGGATGGATGGCGGATGCGTCCCAGATGGATGGTGGTGGGCGATGTGTCCCAGATGCCTCATATATGGCTGCACCTGGGACGCATTGCTTGTACCGTTATCATCGGTGCGCCATCCATTTGAGATCCATTATGCGTATGAGCGCCAATGACCTGTGCGGTCTGTCGCGGGTTCGATTCCGAAGCGCGACCAAAATCTTTTATAACTTTTTTCGGAAGTGTCAGTTCGTTTTGAAAGCTGCTAAACTTCTATGGGCCGTTGATTCCAAGTAAAAAGTCCCCCCATCTTTGATATGGCCAGTCTCCGTCGTCGTTTTTTTTATCGAATAATTGATCCCAATTACCGCTTTATTCACTTGAACAAACACCCAACCCGCATACAAATTGTTTGATTTGATTCTCGACGCCTTCGTTTTCTTCTTCTTCTTCCACTCTCTCTTACCACTGTGTGTCCCCAAGAGGAAAAATCGCAGTAGTAGTAGTAGTAGTAGAAGTCAAAACATGTTTTCGACATGAAATTAAATGTTTTTTCTTCTTGCTTGCTCCCATAGCACTGTCTGCGTCTCGTAATCTCACACACTATCTCGCCATAATTCTTGCAGAAAAAAGTTCCAGAAAAAACATACCTAAAGCTTTCATATGGCCTGATTGTGACCCTCCGTTCTTGTTTCGTTGGCATGTGAACAAGACTGAAGCGTTTCGATTTGAGAGCCGATTCGACGGGCGTGGCTCCTTCAGAGAGTTTCGGGATTGGAAGCGGTTTTACAGATGCTTTAGAAGACGTCGGGATGGATGCCGATGTGGCTCGACGCTCCATTATTTCGGGCATCTGGAAATAACCAAAGATGGAGTTAATGGAGCATGGAAAAGCAAAGTTTAAGATAAGTAGAGACATTTAGAAACCGAAAAGAAAATTTTTTGAAAACAAAACTGAAAATTATTTCCGGTTTCTTAGAAGATATGATAAGAAAGTACAGCTAGTCTGGCAAATGTCTCGTTTTTTTGAATCAGTAAAGCCTCTAGAGGCGAAATCGCGATAACAAGAATTAAGAGTCGGCTTGACAACCAAACCCGTAATTTACGCCGAGATCTGTTGTGTGGGATTGGGGAAAAAGAAGAAGGAGGAAGGAGAAGGAGTGACGTGGGCAGGGATTCAGAAGTTGTGATATTTTGGGATTGTGAGAATCAAGGAATAAAGGCGGGAAGGCAAAATAAAAAGACATTTTCCAAAAGACAGTAATTTCTCATGTCGAGAGGATACAAATTTTACTGTTTCAATCAGTTTTTTTAGTACTGTCAGCTCTCAAATCTCTAATATTGCCAGTTTTGGAACTAGATATCAGAGGTGCACGGAAGTGATTCTTTCTATACGGAAGACAGAAGACGGAACACGGAAGAGGGAAGTAAAAAAGGTCCGGAAGATGGACGTCAAAAAATGCTTCCAGGAAACTTTTGCAGTCTTCAAAACTCAATTGTCCTACACTTTCTAAAATTTTTCGTTGGTCCAGTTTCTTCCGTTTTTCTTCCGTTTTGAACAAATTTATACGGAACACGGAAGACGGAAGACGGAGTTCCGTGCGCCTCTGCTAGAGATCCTAATTGATTTCAGTCATTTCTGATATAGCTATATATAGCGTGATAATGACGAAACATGATAGTGAGATAAGTATGATTCGAAAGTTTCAAATTTCGTTACTTGGGCTTAATTTCAGAAGTAATCTAGGTTTGAGAACGAAGCCAAGCCATCATAAACTGATTTCACAAAAGTTACAGCTCTTGACGAATTATCGTCAAACTAGTTCACTCAATCTAAATGTGAAGTTTTTGAAACCCATAAAAATTTTCAAAGAATAAATACCGTAAAATCTGTTTTAGAAGGGTACCCGGATGAGCTCAAAATGAACCCATTCTTGAAATTCAAACTGATTGAAATTAGTCTTATTAGAATCCTCGTCAAAAGTTGACTCAAAAATATGTTTCAAATCAGATGTTATGATCCATTTTGAGAATCAGAAATTTCATTTTAGGGCTGCAAAAATAAAGGGGTACGCCCTTCTAATACAGATGTTACAGTATGTCCTGAATCTTTACCAGGAAACTGAGCGAAACTATGAATTATCTCTATTGGGACTCTATTAGTCCAGGTAAGCACTTTGAAACTTTGACTGTCTTGTGATTCGATTAGAGATGCCTTCCTTCATAGTTCAAGAGGGTTACTGAAAAAAAGAGAATTTTGAGAATTTTTTTTTGAAGGTTGACAGTTTGAGGAACAATTAGTGACGAAATGAACAGTTTGGGATGCCCCTCAAAAAAATATATTTCCGAATTCTCAAAATGGATTATAACATCTGATAGAAACATGTTTTTTGAGTTAACTTTTCACGAGGATTCTAATAAGTAATTTCAATCCGTTTGATTTTCAAGAATGTGTTCATTTTCAGCTCATTACTCTTTTAATACAGATTTTACGGTATGTAAATTTCTAAAATCTACTTCTAAATACAATGACAACGAGAATCTAAAAATTTCAGATCTAGTGTCTCACTTGGTTTTCAAAAAAGCCTTTTTTTTTCGAATCTCAAGTCTCAATTTTTCTGCAAATGATAGGTTTCTGTCTAGTAGTCCAATTATATTTCGAACACAACGAAAAGAACAAAGCATTGACGAGAAAAATGGAAAACTGGAAAAACAAACAATTTCACCGGAGCCCCCTCCACAATGCCTTTTCTTTTAGTAATTAGACAACAGAATTCTTGGAAGTCAAAACGAGATGAAAATACCGAACACAGAAGCATTTTTTCTTCATTTTTTTTGGGATGAAAATATGAATCGAGAAGAGAAGTCGAAGAAGAGAAGTCGCTTCGCCGAAAAAAGGAGGAGGGAAAATTTCTCAAATTTCAGCTCGATTTCTATTTCTAACCTCTTCATGCATATTCTTGAGCCGAGGACAACATTCAGACAGATTGGGTGTCGAACTATTTTGGTTAGGAACGAAAAAAAATGAAGAGAGAGGATCGGATAGAAGGGAAAAAAAGAAGAAGAGGAGCAGCTGACAGGAAGAGGGAATGTCAAATGGAAGATGGACTCTTCTGATTAATTGCAATGTTTTTGACGGCAGGTTGATATCGGAAGTGACGTTTTGAAAATTGCATAACAATCGAATGAGAGTTTGGTTTTATTGAGCTATTGAGAGTTTGATAAGGTGGAGATTCGGAAAAAGTTTTTATATCTCGAAGAAGTTTTAAAGCGGTAAAAAGCTGAAATCATATTCGTTTACAGGAATGATCTGAAGATCGATAAAACAAAATTTTAGACTTAATTGAAACAGTAACTGGTATGTGGTTAAAGCCTGAATTTGGTTTTAATTACAGTACTTTAATTTAATTACAGGAGTTATTTTCAGTTGAAATATGTTAATTTTGAGTTCTGAAAAATTGCTTTTCAGAAATCCGATTTTTCGGAAATTTTGTGGATATATACAGCAACTAAAGAGCTTTATTTTTATAGTTGACAACTTTTTCATAGGACCACGATTTAGTTAGTTAGGTCGCGTAGAAGTAAAAAGGCTCCAAAATCTTCAACGAAATTCGAGGTGAAAACAGTCAACTTGGCCTAACTGACTGAATTGAAATTGTATGAAAAAGTCGCCAATTAGAAAAATAAAGCTTTTGAGTTGCTCTATAAATCTGCAAAGTTTCAGAAGAATTGGATTTCTGGAAACCACTTTTTTAGAACATCAAAGTTTACATATTTCAAACGAGGAAGCCAATCCATTCTTTTTGGGCGGTACAGTATTAGAACCAGAGGTGCACGGAAGTGATTTTTTTCTATACGGAAGACGGAAGACGAACAGAAGACGGAAGGAAGACGGAAGAGACTGTTTGGGACCAAATGTACTAAAAAGTACAAAAATGTAGTCAGTAGTATATTTTAATGTCAGAGTTTTCTTCCGTTTTTTCTGGCAGAAAATTTTTTTGGCCGAAGACGGAATACGGAATACGGAAGAAAAAAAAGTGGCGGAAAACGGAAGACGGAATTCCGTGCACCTCTGATTAGAACAATACCAGAAATCCCATACTATTCCCACCTAACTCCCCAGTCAATTATAATTTCTATGAAACTGCAAAAATATTTCTCAACTTATTTGAAAACATGAACTAACAAGGAAATAATGCCCTTGTTACCTGTCTAGCGATTCTTTACCAGGAAGTTGAACGGAATTCTAAATTACAGCGATGATACTAGGGACCTTATTAGTACAGAAAAGAACTTTTAGTCCGATCGAAGACCCACTATCCCCACCTAACTCCCCAGTCACTTACAAATTCTATGAAACTGCAAATAAATTTTATCTCATTCGACAACAGGAACTAGGTAACCCTGGTTTTCTGATTGAGTTTTTTCCCAGTGGATTTTGCAAGAAATCAAGTTCTGCGTGGGTTGGAGAGAGAGAGACAGCTAAAAATGAGTCAAGGTAATAACAATGATTAAGGTTGGGAGAAATGAGCGGACCAAAAAGAGCAACTATCGGCTCCAAGATTCCTCACGAGCTTCCTGAACTAAGGGCACATCCAATCCAGGAAAATCTACCAACTGCTTTTATTCTTGTCCTAAAATAATGTGCACTTGTTGAAACAGTAACCCTTGCACCCCGAAGGGCACTCCGGTGAGCTCAAAAAGCTCCAACTCCTCATGAACTTCCTGAACTAAAGACACTTCGAGTTATCAGAACTATTGAACTAAATTTTTCTTCTTATCCTATACTAATATGCACTTGTTGAAACAGTAAACCTCTCAATTCCTGTAAAATGTTGAAAACGGTCTCAGAATGAGTAAAACGAGCCATAAAGAATCGAAAAATTGTCGAATAATTCATGAGACTTTTCTTCTTCTCCCGAACGGAAAGCTTCCCCAACCACAATGCCATTTGTCATGCTCCAGATGTTCCCGAAGAGGGGACAAAAAATGGAAAAAAAGGGAAAAATAAGGGAGAGAATGGAGGCAGAATAAAAAGGCGGTCAACAATCTAAAATTTAGAAAACGAAGAAGAAGGAGGTGATGCTTCTTTTTCTAGATGGAATTTTAATTTTAGTTTTTTATTTATTTCGAATTGAAAAAGCAGGAAGGAAGAGTTATCTGATAGAGAGAAGGTAGATTTTTGGTTTTTTCAGGGAATAGGGAAAACATGTAATTTCGAAGGTTGTCATTTTCTTCCATTTCTAATTTTCTCAGAATATGAAAATAACAAGTACAGTAGTTCGGAGAATTCGTCAAAATTCGAGAATGAGAACAAAGGGGATGGGAAAATAGAGAGTAAACAAGAAGTCGAACTTGAGTTTGATTTTGAAATGAGAATTCGGTTCCAGGCAAGGGTGCCACATTCGGCGGCCGGCCGCGGCCGCGGCCGGCCGCTGAAGCCGCCGGCTTCAGAGACGTGAAAATTAACACTGAAAATTATTTTCTTCAAAAATGAATATTTTATTTTGGGAATGAAAATCAGTGTAAACGGGGATATCCTCCAAAGGCGCGGCCGGCCGGCCGGCAGCCTTGGTTCCAGGTAAATGAAAAATAGTACAATTATTTAGTAAAGAAATTAATTTCTGTTTCAAAACTGTGATAAAACATTTGGGATTTCAGAATCGTTTGATACCGCTCCACAGTCCTTTACTTCTAGTAAAATAAAATTGAAATTATCAAAGAAAGGTTCACCAAATTAATAGCTGTGACGAAAACGTCCAAAACAGAAAATCTGGAACCAGAGTTTGAAAAATGCAATGAAATTTCACTTGATCTGATACAAACGGTAGAAAAATTTCGAAGTTTTGGCTCAAAACAGTTTTCTTTTGGTTTTAAAAAAATTGATGAAATTCTGAGTCCAAAACGAAAAATTGAACTTCTGAATGTGACTTTGAGCTGAGATATGGGTCCTCAAAGTACTGTGTTCGCTGCAACTTTTAGGGCCTACTCGAGTTACGTGAAAATTCGCTATGGCAGATTTGGGCTTTTCGGGGTCAATTTTGAGCCTAGACGAAAAAGTTCAACTCGGGGAAGCTCATTGTGAGTAATCGTACTCAAAATTCTCTATGGAGCGCACTTGCATCCATGATGCCAGAGTTTGTTGAACTCCTCTCATCCGGATCAAATTAAACCCCCTTTGGCACCAACACTGATCCCTCTTAAACCTACTTGAAGAGAAGCAGTCTCTCTTTCTTTCTCGTTTTAATTAAAGAAACCCTAAAGTTTCCGAAGGATAAATGGAGATACATGGAAAATCACAAGATTCAGAAGGCAACATGTCGTCGAAGAAGAAGAAGAGGGAAAGAAACTAGAAGAAGATCGCGGATACGTTGACGTACTGAATAAGAAGAAGAAGTAGAAGAAGTGGGTGAAGGGGAACAGGAAATGAAGGAAATGCACACTTTGAGCTCCAGCCTTGCTTTCTCCTTTTGAGACATTTTGAAGGGAACAACGATCTAAACGGGCGGAGAGTGATTTTTGTCATATTTTTTATGTACATGTATACTTTTAAAGGTTTAGAACTATGGCTCCAAGACTTAGCGCTCCACATCGAATTTTGCTATAAACATGGGGATTTTGAACTTTCTATCGTCGGATGTAATTGGTCTATTGACGGCAATCCAGAAAAATGTGTTAAGAAATTGCAACGGTAATTTTTTTCGAACCTCAAAAAAAATTCATTTAATAAATTTGGATCATACAACGGATTCTTAATTTTAGTGGGTGTATGACCCGAAAATTCTTGCCCCAGAGGCCCGGCCCACCTTTAAAATTTTGAGAACAAATGAAAATTTTCAAAAAATTATCGATAATTTTTGCGAAACGTTCCCGACGGGCCTCAATGACACAGTAATTTTCAAAGTGCCCCCAGTAAATTCATTTTTAAAGAAGTGACCTAACAAGTTTCTCTCATTTCTGATCACCTGTTCCTTTAAAGTATCACTTACCCAAAAAAAAATCAATCATAAATCAGAACAGACAAAAAACAACGACCTTCCGGTTTTTCTTCCGGAAAGAAAACGCCCTAAATATGATTCAGAAGTAGTGTAAGATCAGAATATACATTTCGAACGAAATCAGAATCCAAGAATTGTATGATCAAGAATAGAATAGTATTTTCTGTTGTTGGTGTTCGGAATGAAAATTCCCACTACGAAATCACAAATTCCAATGAAATCTGCTGGAGGAAATATGAATGAGGGAACTCGGGAATAACAACAGACTCAAGAGATGATAATTGTTTTTGTTGATGAGGGGGGAACTTGAAAGAGGAAAAAAAACTTGATTAAGAACTTCCAGGAATTATTATTCTTGAGAGACTGGTGTGGGAAGAAACTTTCATTGAAAGGAAGGGAAAGGCTGAAAATAGACAAAAAATATGAGCTCACTTGGAGGATAAGAATAGTTGGATCAAGATAAGTGAGTATTTTTGTTGCAATTGAAGCAGCAAAATTTTTCAGATTCCTTTAGACTGGCTGAAATTAGCTTTCAAAATGAGTCATAAGGTTAAAAGGAACCTAGATCGGCTAAATAAGCTTTAGTGATTCATCTCTTGTTCCAACAATTTTTGAATTCGAATTCAAAGAGCATGTCTGTTGGTTCCTCGAATTTGTGTTCCACAAGTTTCACAAAATCTTTGAATTCTAAAATTTTACACTTTGAAATTTGAGAACGAAAGGTTGCAGTTTCAACATTTTATTATGAGCACATCAAATAAATTTGTCAACTAATCGGACCGTTTCAAGGTTGCGAGACAGCAGTTTTCGGGCAAAGGAATTCTGTGCATGTTAGCGTGAGCGTGTCAGTTGTAGTGTTTGCGTACCATGCGTCAAATCTTACGACAGTTCATATTTTAGGCCAATTTCTGGACGGAAATCAACCAAAATAGAGCAGTTGGCATATCAAAATACGATTACACTATCTATAGCTTCAGTTCACATAAATTTCAGCAAAATTTATAATATTGCTGTTTCACCACCTTTCAACCTACAAAAAAAGTCTAGGGTGATCAGTAGCTTTTTTCTGGTTTTCTTAGAAATTTCGCAGACCAAATTTTGGAATAAAACATAAAATGAGAAGTCATCGGATTGCATCAAAGTCGTCCAAAAAATTGAAAGATTTCTCAAACCTGAAACAGACTTTTGGACGAAGAAAAACCACATGAATACGTCAATTTTCAGCAGGATTTGTCGTCTATGATAAGAAATTCTCAAAAATCGGATTTTCCAGAGATCATCCTGTACTTTCTAAATCGGTTACACCGAATGCATATATTCGTTTTGGAAAATTATATATTGTTCAGATCATTATTTTAATTTAGTTTTCAAAAACCGACTAAACTCGACACTATTATTTAAAAAAAAAGGATTCTAGACAGTCAGTGTTTTGTAGCTAAATCCATTCACGGCTGTTCCTCTGGCTCTCTCTTTCTCTTTCTCTCTAACTGAAAATAGCCAAATTTCAACATGATAGTCCCTAAAAATATGAGTGTACATATGAATAACAAGAAAAAACTGACCGATTGAATGACGTTGCTCTTCGAGTCAAAAGAGAAGTGAAAACAGAGAAACAGGTGTTTCAGAAAGCAATATCCTTTTTTCTTTCCCTTTCTCTTATAGACCAGTCACCGAAAGCTCCGCGCATGATTTTTTTATTGAATTTGCGAACGTGATGAAGAGCGAATCGCCAGGTTTTTTGAGATTTCCAGACAAAATATACTACTGAAAAGAAGTCAATTTCAGAAGGATGTCTGGATATGTAGTAAGAGGACTGGGGGAGGGGAATATGTGTACAAAATGATGTGAGCGTGAGAAATCTTATAGAAAGAGAGCTAATTATAGAGTGAGATAGGAGTTAATTATGGACTTGAATAATATAAAAGGGAAGAAAAGTTCACTTTTTGTTGATCATTGAAGGTAAGTGATGTTGACTTATTTTGTGTGTTTTGGAACGAGAAAGTCTTAGAATCGAAACGTTTTTTGAATGATTATTAAATTTTGTCAAAAGAAAATTTTAAATATTTTTAGAATAGTATTTCGTTAATCCTAAAGTTTGATCCAGTTCGAAAAATATTCTGTCAAAAGTATTTCATAAACCCCGGAAACAAATTTTTTGAACATTATGAAACAGAAAATTTCCCACTCTTTCCATATTGCTACAACATGTTGCCATGGGAAAGAATGAAAAGATTAATAATATCACTCAAAAAACCAAAAGTGGCACTGCTGGTGATAATTTGATTTCCTTTGGAGAGGCAGATGGAGACAGAGACGAAAAGTGGACCGGAACTATTCTGATGTCCCTCTAATGGAGTTGAATCGAAAATTTGAAGCGAAACCTACCGTAACCACTTCGAAATGAACTTCATCTTTAGATTCACAATCATCGAATTGCCAATCAAAGTTCAATGAAATTTCGAGATCTACATACTAAAATGTGTCGAATCCCGAGGTCCCGCCCATAAAATTCTATATGTGGCACACCGTTGTTTCAGTTTTGTGGGCGGGGCCTCGTGAATGAGAACAGGGCGAACACCAATTCAGAGATTCAATTTTCCGTAATATCTGCAACAGAGAATGCTATCTATAGACACTGGAAGAGCGATTGGAATACTCTAATGTAAGGTCACAACTTTTATCTTTTATTTGGAACTGGAATAATGTAGAAATATCAACTGAATAAAATTGAAGTACGACGAATTCCCATAGAGTCTAAATGAGATTCTAGAGACCTACTAGAAACAGAAAACAATCTTGCAAGTATTTTCGAAAAAAAAAGAAGTAAGGGGGTAACTACCCTAAATAGAACTTTTTGTTCCAAATAAGATCAAATTGAGCATCTCTCGTTTTCACTCTATCCTATGCCCATTCTAGATGAGATAAAAAGGGACTTGTTGATGAGAAAAAGAGAAAAGGAAAAGTGCCGAAAAAAGTGCCCCCTTCTCTTCTAGCTCTTCTTCTCCCTTTTGTCGCTTTTAGAGAGAAATGCTAACGAGTTACGAAGGACACACAACCAAATGCGATTTGAGCTGCTCTCCCGCTCCGATGCTCTCTTCATCTTTTTGCTGCGAAAAGAGAGAAAAAAGGGCAGTTTAAAGAGGATGATGATGAACGGACGAGATGAAGAAAAAAACGAAGGAAGAAGTAGAAGGAGAGGAAGTAAAATCGTTTGGGGTTACGGAAGAGAAAATTAGCATAGGAAGAAGGAGAAGAAGAAAAACTTGAAGGAATGCACGAAGACGGATTAGTTTTATGGGTTTTGAAGTTTGATGGAGGTGGTGAGGAGGCGGTCCGAGGGGGGTTTTTGGGTTCTTGAAGGAATTCTGAAGAATCGGATGTTCAAAGGAATCACATTCTTAAAATGGGGTTTGTGTCGTGATTTAAAGTTCTTCTCAACCAATAATCTTCGGTTGTCAGAGCAGGTAGAACTAGCGATTTGGGTTTTAAAAATAATCACGTGTTTTACAGAATCCAGAGCAAGTTTCATTCCAGATGATCTTATGTTATCGTCCAGATTCATGAAATCCCTGGGTTACCATTCAAGCCGGCGCGGGTCAACGATAGTTTCCCCTCTAAATTGGAATTTTCAAGTCAAAATTTATATGAAAATGTAGAAGTCGATGAGATCTACAGAATGGTACAGGGTGGCGAATAATTAGTGATACTACTTTGAAGACGTCTAAGTCGGTCAATTTTCACTCGATTTCGAAATAATTCAGTAATCAAACACTTCATACGCAAAAGTGTAAGCCCCCAAAATTTCATAATGATAGCTCATCTCTCGACCTAGTTTCAAACGTGAAACCTGCCAAGCAAGTATCTAGTCCGGCACGCAGGTATCAGTCATATTCAACTAACGGTAACTTAAGGTCCGTTGATGGTATTTTTGAATAACTTTGTCAATACGTGGCTAGAACCTTCTTTTTTATGTGTTGTGATTTTTGGAATAATTAGTCGAGTTGGTTTCGCTTCGCGACAGGATCTCTCCTTCACTAGGCTAGCCAATCGGTAGAAATAAAAGCTAAAAACACGGAGAAACAACAGTGAATTCAACGGAGAATCCACAAAACGATCACGAGAGAACAAAATTCAAGAAAAACACAGCTTTTTGAAACAAACACTAGTTTATTTCTTTTACTCAATCAAAAGACGGCCCGAAGCCAAGATATTCAGGAAACGGTTCAAAAGAACAAAATTATACTAAAAACCCTAAAAACAAGAAAACGAGACAAGAAATCACGACGCACCAAACGGTGCCGTCGCACAGATCAAGACTGATGAGAATTGGCCAAGAAAAATGGGGAAAATCGTCCCGTTTCCATGGAGCGCGTTTGCATGCAGATATGGCGGAAATTCAAATATGAATTTTAAGACTTTTTAGCGTGTTTGGGAGAAAATCGGATCAGAATCCGACATCTCCCTGCTTTTCGAGTCCCGCCTCCACACGGCACAAGCAACTTCAGGAGAGGGAATAAGGTACAGAGATGTGGCCTGGGTAATTATACAAAATGGGGACTACTAGATATAGGAGGGAATTTAAAGAATGGGACAAAACCTATAGGGAACCTAAACTTAAGATGATAATTACTAAACTTAAAAGGGTGGGGATTCTTAGGGGATCGGGTAGAAGAATAAATTAACAAAATTTAATAGACAAAATAACGGTAATTATGCGAGATAATATGGATCCGTTGTTGAGATGGCACTTGTACAGTTGGACCAGATTGGAGCCTTAAGCAGGTGGTATTGAGCATACTCCTGGTGACACGTTCGGGGCGGATCCTTACGGGGCTTCCACTCTTGAAGACCATGAGATCCAGACAGATTCCGTTGACCTTGAGTTGGTGGATCTTTCCGTGGACGCGGCTCCTCCTTGATTCTTTTCAAACTATGGTTACCAGACGAATCCGGTGGTTCCTTGAGACAATTTTCATCGAGAGTACTGTAACTATTGACATTGATACGGTCAGGTGGTTTCTTCCTGAACCGTGGAATATCAAGATGTCTGATTGAAGTGTTCATACATGACTCTTGAGAGCTCTTCAAAACAACGAGACGATCTGGTGGATCCGTTCTCGGGCGTAGTTTTTTCGATGAACACAAAGGATCATGATTTCTCATATCCGATATGTGGTGACTTGAATCAATTGAATCAATCCTTTCTTGTGGCGGATCCGTTCTTGGACGGTGTTCCTCCCGGATTCGGCGTTTGGTTTTCATTTTAGAAGCACCGCGACCAGCGTCATCTCCGGGCTTTTGTAGTCCGGGTCTTTCGAGGGGTAGATCTTGATTTGGGATCTCAAGGGGTACTTCCCTTTCACCACGTCCTTCTTCTCTGAAAACATCTGTTTCTGTATCTTGATATTCAGATTTGTCAGTAGCTTCTTTGTCCTTTTCCTTCTCATCATTTTCTTCCTCGAATTCGTCTGAACTCAACACTACTTCTTCTTGATCATTGTATTGACGTGCAGATTCATTCGATGGTAACTGCATTAATACATTTGTCTCTTCACAGACTTGTTCCACAAGTTCTTCTCGGACTTCTTCCAGAACTTCAAAACCTTCAATTACTTCATTAACCATATTATTTTCTTGGAGATTTTGCTGTTCGATAATCACTCGTGAATTATGTGGGTAAACGATCTGATCCATTTCAGATGTTTCAACCTCACTACACAATATACCAATAGAGTCCTCGGCTCCACTATGCTCCTCGCATACACCGATATTCTCAAAACTGACATGCGTGTTATCTGTGTAGGATCTCTGATCTCTGTCAGACTCTTTATCCTCACAACACGACATGTTACTTGAATCATCTACAATACTATTAGCAGAATTTTCAACATTAAAAGATTTCACCGTATTTCTTTTAACGGCTTCCTCTTCTGATAAACCAACAACAGCAACATTATCTCCTTTTCGAAGAACACTAGTTACATTACAGTAATCATCTAGTTTCTCATCTGAAATTTCTCCTCCGGAATAATTTGAAACAAGTTCTGATTGAAGACACTTCGCACCTGAATTCAAGAACTTCGAACTTTCAGTTGTAACCAACATTTTTGACCCTTGAAGCAAGTCAGAATTTGTTGAAGAAGTAGTAGCTTCTGTATCTGTATCAGCAGACGTCACTTGTTTTGTACTCAACTGGTTGATAAGAGTTTGAGCTTCTTCCAATTTATTAACTAAAACAGAATTTTCTTCAGCCATCACCTCATACATATCATCCTTATCCTCTATCAGACATTCCTTTTCCTTTCTCAACTGATTAATCACAAAACTTGCTTTCTCAAGTTGTCTCAGTAAATTCACATTCTGATTGCTCATCACAGTGTGCAACTCATCCTTTTCTTCTGTGAGGGATTCATGTTTTACTTTCAGTTGTTCATACTTCTTTCCAAGATTTACAACTTGTTTGGATTTTTCTGACAAAACTTCAACCATTTTCTCGTGTTTTGACTGGAATTCTTGTAGTTCTTGTAATGAAGAAAATCCTTTATCTGTCATCCATTCCTGAATTTTCTCAGCTGAATAGTTCGCATACATCTTACTACCATACTCACATCGCAAGTTTTCATACTTTTCACTTAGAATCGCATTCTGTTTTTTCAATTCACAACAGTGACCTTGTATCTCCCGGTTGCTACTCTCAAGCATCTTTTTCATCTGTTCATAATCTTTCTGAAGTTGTTCCAACTCTTTCTTACTGTTCGCCAATAGTGCGCATGTACTATTCAAAAGCCTTTTGTTTCCCTCCCACAACATTTTGTAGTGTGAATGATCACGAGCACTTTCTAGTTCATCAGCAATTTGTTCGACAGTATCAAAGCCCTGCTCAGACATGAAATTCGTAAACGTATTGTTTAATGACTGTTGACACCTCAGATCTACACTCATATCACTCATTTTCCCTTGAAAATCTACATGCTGCTTCTCGATGACCTCTTCTTGCTCCTGTAGAACACACAACATCGGACGCATCATCCTACGAAACGTATTTTCATCTAATGCTGTAACGAAACAGAAACTATCCAGCGATTCGCGATATGCTTCCATCCTTCTCTTCTTTCTCCGCTCTCGACATTCTGCATTTGAACGTTCAACGGAAGAAACACGACGAGATTCTGCATTCGCAGGTTCAACAGAAAGAATATAACGTAGTTCTGCATTCGTAAGACTCGGCGACGATGTGTGGGGCGAAAATCCGCTAGAGTTTTGCTGCATTTTTCCCAGATGTCGTGTTCTACACGTTTTTCAATGATGAAATTTTAGCTGAAAATTAGCAAAATTTTTCTCACTCAGCCGATCAGATATTCCAGAAAACAGTTATTTTTTTTCAGATAATCGCTTTACAGTCTAAATGCTCTGTTTTAGCGAAATTCCGGTCAAAATTCGATTTTTGACTCAAAAATATCACTTTCTTTGGTTTTTGTCAATCCGAAATCAGCGAATTTGTTTGTGAATCCTTATTACCCTGAAAAAAATTGCAATTCCTCGATTTCCAGTTAAAAACTTTTATTTTTGACTTTATCAAAAACAAAATTCCACGAAAAATTAATTTTTTTCCTCGAATTCCTTCCTTTTTGTGTTTGCTCGTCGTCGCGAATCTGCAAAAATTGAATTTTTCCGATAATTAAACGACAATCAACGATTTGTAGAGTTGAGGACGAGGAAAATGCGAAAAATTCGACGAAGAAACGAGAATTCAACCTGTTTCCAGCTATTTTTCTTATCGGCGACACTAAAATCCGTTAAAAATCCCGAAGTTGATCCGAAAATCGGCGTTTATTTCAGCGAAAAATTCGCGCAGCGCTTCCGCAGCAATTATCGATTTTTCCGACAAAAATTAGCGAAAATAACCCAACAATCAAGGTTTCGCCTTGATTTTTAGGTGTTTCTCACCAATTCTGAGTGAAATTCCGAAGAATTTCAGTCGGAACTGAACGAAATTCGCGTTAGAACAAGCGCTAGCTTTTCCGAACGAATATTTTTTCGTTTTTTTCACAAGATTTCTCCTTGAAAATACGAAAAATGGATTTTTATCGCTCAGAATCTCTTCTAGCAATAAAAATCCTCCGGAGGCGTCCTTTTTAGCGGCGATGAGTACTATTTCGCAGAATCTCTTCTCGAAATGCACTCGATTCTCACAACGGAACGAGAGGTTTGGCAAAATTTGGTTCGGCCCCCAAGTCGAGTTGGTTTCGCTTCGCGACAGGATCTCTCCTTCACTAGGCTAGCCAATCGGTAGAAATAAAAGCTAAAAACACGGAGAAACAACAGTGAATTCAACGGAGAATCCACAAAACGATCACGAGAGAACAAAATTCAAGAAAAACACAGCTTTTTGAAACAAACACTAGTTTATTTCTTTTACTCAATCAAAAGACGGCCCGAAGCCAAGATATTCAGGAAACGGTTCAAAAGAACAAAATTATACTAAAAACCCTAAAAACAAGAAAACGAGACAAGAAATCACGACGCACCAAACGGTGCCGTCGCACAGATCAAGACTGATGAGAATTGGCCAAGAAAAATGGGGAAAATCGTCCCGTTTCCATGGAGCGCGTTTGCATGCAGATATGGCGGAAATTCAAATATGAATTTTAAGACTTTTTAGCGTGTTTGGGAGAAAATCGGATCAGAATCCGACAAATTGAATTCATTACAACATTAGGAGCCTAGCTCTTCTAAAGTTCTCTCAAAACAGTTAAAATGCTGCAATTTAGAGAAATGATGAAGTCACCCAGTCTATGGCTTTCAACCTTCGATTTCAAATTAAAAACAGTAAAATAAGACAGTGGAAGCTCGAAAAACAAAAGAATCTCATTTTTTCATCAAACCCGGTAAAGTCCTAGCACGAATATCCACTCTAGTAGCTGAAATAGTGAATGTTGGATAAACTTCCCTATAAAAATCTTTGCTAACAATTTTTTGACTGCAAACTCTTGTTAATAGATGCTAAATAATCTCCTTTACGCCCTAAAACTTGTTTTAAGCAATTTGAACCATTCCAACTGTTGTTAGACATCAGTTTCTGACCTGCAGTATCTAGCCCTCGACAGCCGCGTGCCAGTGCAAGTTGAGCTTTTTGCGAGGATCACAAAAAACACGAAAACATTGTAGATGCCCTAATTTTAGTTTGAAAATGAAGAGCAAGGTTCAATTCAACACTCTACAAAGTCTCAGCTTTTTAGAGCATGTTTCAGTACCATGAGCGGCTCCGAAAGTTTGCGATGTTGGCCTACTTTAGAAAGAAATGATGGTATGACTAGGAAAACAACGCGTATCTTTGTCGAGAAGTACACCTAGGAGCTGAAACTCCGCATGTAGATTGAACGACAGTCAACTAATACTTGTGCGAAAAATTAGGTCTTGACCTCACGTTTACGTGGTACGGCACTCACGCAAATATTAGTATCACTAATTATTCGCCACCCTGTAGTTAAAATATCGATTCTATAACTAAAAAGAGCCCGGTCCGAGCTCACATGAGCCGAAACCTCCGGCCCGGGTGCTAAACGAACAAGTGAGAAAAACCGAACAGCGTAATCTCATTGAATTCTACCAGACTTGTCACGGGCCGGGCCGGGCCGGGCCGAAACAGAAAAGTTCTCCGGCCCGGCCCGGGTTGGCCCGGCCCGGGTCGGCCCGTCGGCCCGGATTTTTTCAAAAATTGTTTTTTTCTTTCAAAATCTTCCAGTGATTGACATTTTTTGTTGTAGTTTGAGCGATTTTTAGGCAAAATGATATGTTTTTAACCCTTGTAACTTAGTTTTAGTAAGATTTGGGCAAAATTTCTGTTGTTGGGAATTTTTTTTTACTACCAATCACACATTTTTTTAAACCCGGGCCGACCGGGCCGGGCCGGGCCGGCAAAATTTTTCCATCGGCCCGGCCCGGCCCGGCCCGGCCCGGCCCGGCCCGGAAAATCACAAGTCTGAATTCTACATCATTCTGTAGATCTCATCGAGCTCTACATTTTCATATAAATTTTGACTTGAAAATCACCGTTTAGAATGGGAAAAACCGCCGGCCCGCGCCTGCCCGGATGGCAACCCCGATCAAGATGATGTTTTTTTATTAACGTTCTGCTAAAATGAAATCCTATTGACTGCATCTCAAACAAGTTACATTCCCGATGATCTTACGCTATCTTTCAGATTCATTAAATCCAGGCTTGGCAAATCCCGGGCCGTACCAGTGGAAAATTTTGCCAGCCTGAATAGAGAAAAATAGGGAAAATTTTCAATCATTTTTCACAATTTTTGAAATTTTTTGTATTATAATTTTTCGTTGTTAAAATGATACAAAATATTCATCATTTAAAAATTATGGCTCAATATATGATACGCCAACCATTGCTGAAGTTCCCACACTCACTTTATGCCCGACGTGAAACCGAAATTTTTTCCAAAACTTTTTCAATTTCCCGTGAACTCTCTCTCTTCCAAATCCACGTCGCATCCACAATTCTTCGATAAAATGAGATTCCGCCACTTTCCTCATGACACGACACCGTCCCACACTTTCGACGATCACGGAGAGAACCGAAACTTCTGGAGCCGTCTCGACGACTTCCAACACTACTAATAGGTTGACCTAGATTCCAAGAAACTTTTGAACTTCTAAGTTTTAGTAACACCGAGATGGAGACGAAAATGCAAATGGCGGTACGTGCCGCACAACTCGGAGAAATCCAAACAGTTCGATTTCTTCTGAATGGTCATGTGTCTGCAGATGAATTGGATCAAGAGGGGTGTGGACTGCTTCATTGGGCCGCCATCAATAATAGAGTGGATGTTATGGAACTGTGAGAGAGATTCGGGAAGATTCTAGAAATTATTTGAGTTTTCAGTCTTCTATCCCATCATGCTGACGTGAATCTGATTGGAGGAAATCTGAAGTCGACGCCTCTTCACTGGGCTTGTTATAACTCGCAGGTGGCAGCGGCAATTTTTCTTGTCAAGGTTTTAGTTTCAAAATTTTTACAGTTTTCAGTTCAGTTTTTCTTTTCAGAACGGCGCCAACCCAACGATCCGAAATCTAAACGGAGAGACTCCACTCCATATCGCTGCCAACGCCGGGAACTTTGCACTTATCGCCTACTTGTTAGTCAAATTTGATCATATCAAGGATTTGAGAGACAATTTGGGTCAGTTTCAGATTCTTCTTAAGTTCCAGTACTTCTACCTGAACACCAATCATTCTCCAAGAATTTCACTTCCAACGCCAAAGTCATTTTTCAGGTCGCTCCGCAGTAATGTGTTCCGCTGCCAGTAGCTTCGGACTGTTCCCAATTCGAATCTTCACAAAAGTCGACGCTTTTTTGGATTTCACTTCAGATGACACTGGAGACACTGCTCTTCACATCTCCATGCAGAGACAGAATATGACAGGAGCCGTCGAGTTGATTTGCGCTGGGGCGGATGATGAGAAGAAGAATAAGGAGGGAAAGACACCGTATGATATGGTTAATGAGAAGTTTGGAAAACGGGTTAGAGGTGAGTAACAGGAACATAAATCATATATCGTATTTACTCTAATAGACCGGCATCTATGCCCGGTACCCTCTAGAAAATTCCACTTGCTGAAATTTTCTGAAATACGAAATTTCAGTAAATTAGAATAAATACAGTGACTTTTGTGAATTTTTAGAACTAGCGGAGGCTCGCGAAGTTCGACAGGAAGGATCCACCAGCGAAAAAATGACGTCTCGCTGGTTTTTAATGCAGTTCTTCACAGCTTCTATTTCGGGTAAGTAATAATCACAGAACATAATCAAAGAAGATCAAAATTTTTCAAATCTTACAATTAATAACACTTTTCTGAAACATTAAAGTAGGATCACATTCCTTTTTTTTTAATTTTCTGAAATGATCGTCCTAACTCCACGAAAATAACAATATTTTTGCATGAAAATCGTTAAAACTCGAAAAAACCAATTTTCAAATCACGAACACACATTTTTCGAACCTATTTCCAAAAATGTAGAATTTTTCGTTTATTCAAACGCGCACGGCACCCTGAAATGGAAATACGTTTCACGGCTGCCTACGTGTCTAGGGCATCTCAACTTTTTGAAATTACCACTGAAAAATTGGATTTTCAGCTATAACTTGATTCAAAATAATAAATTTAAAAATCGGCTGAGATTAAAATGTTCGGGGTTTTCCGAGCTACCTGTTGGTATAAAATTGTATCAGCACGTCTAATGTCAACTGAGTTATTTCAGCTTGAAATTTTGACAAAAAATGTACTGAAAATTACGATTTTTTGACCTAAAAAATTTTTAAGGACCTAATTTAAAAATCGGCTGAGATTAAATTGTAGTCCCAAGTAAGACCTACAAGTTGACATATAGAACTCGTAATTTGGCTCAACCCGAGTTGAGTTATTTCAGCTTGAAGATTTTGAGCCAACCGATCTCTTGTTGCAAAAAAACAAATATGGGCAAATTTAGGTTCAAAATGATCACAAGAACATGGTTAAGGATTTTAAATTTTTAGTATTATACTATGACTGACATGTTTTCTGATATCTAGGTTTCAAGTCAGTGTAGGTTTTAACAATTCCCTGGATTCAAAGTTCACGGGGATATTGTAAAATTTGAATTTCCATTTGAGGACGCCGTGAACGCGCCTAATTTCGCCGCTCAAAACGCTATAGAAAAATTTTTGCCAATTTTTTGTCAGCAGCCACGAGCGCGACAGCAGATTGTAGATAAGTCGGCAGCGCCGAGCTCGACAAAGTGAAACATTTGTTCATAAAAAACTTTTCTTTAGCGCTATGAGCAGCGATATTAGGTGCATTCGAATCAGCGAAAAATTATGAATTTTTTGAAATAGGTTAGAAAAAATGTAAGTTCGCGATTTGAATATCGACTTTCTCGAATTTTAACGATTTTTGTTGCCAAAATAGAGTTATTACTGAAATCGGAACGTTCATTTGAGTACAAATATAAAGCGATTGTAATCCTATTTCAAGTTTTCAGGAATCCTACTAGCCCTTGGCATCGGTCTCTACTATCTCACCAACTTCTGGGTCGTGCTCTCCGCTTTGGCTATTGCTCTTCCCTTAACAATTTTCTTCCTCCGAAACAAACATATGGATCATTTTGGGTACCTCCCGGTCACCTATATTTGTTGGATGGGAATGGCTGAAATTGGATTGTTGTAAGTCTTTTTTCTTCGGTTTCAAAATGTACATGTTGGGACAAATTTTTGATAGGGATTGTTAGGTGCGCCGTAATGAGATGACTCTTTTAGAAATTTACTTTGATTTTGAAGGTGGCCGGACAGCAATTTTCGGGGGGAAATTCGTGCATTTTCTCGTAGGCGTATCAATTCTAGTGTTTGCGTACCATGCATCAAACCTTACGACGGTTCATATCTTAGATCGGTTTTCGGACCGAAATCAACCAAAATATCTATAACTTCAGTTTACAGAAGTTTCAGAAAAAATTAAAAGATTACTGTGCCACCACCTTTAAAAAGGAAGCTACCTTTTTTTCCCAGAATATTCGACTCTGACGGCTTTCTTCATTGGTCACTTCTCATGACGATGTGCACGATTTGGGTAATCTCCGCTTCTTTCTACTGGCTGTAAGTGTTCCTTGAGCCCTCCAAAACTTCTGAAAATCTTACAGTCTCATCCTAACTGATCCCGGAGTGATGCCTCGCTCGAAAACTCCTTTCAAAGATTTCATCGAACAAATGGAGACGAACAATTGCGAGAGATTCTGTTTCACATGTTGGATTCCGAAGACGTCCAACTCTCATCACTGCTCTCAGTGTGATAAATGTGTCGATGGATTCGATCATCATTGTCCGTGGATTCACAAGTGTGTCTATCGAAAGAATTTGAGATTCTTCGTCCTTTTCTGTCTCACCAATTTCATTTTCGATGTTCTCTACGTTCCGGTGTTGATGTATATGATTGGAGTTTCATGGAGCAATTCTGGATTCAGTTAGTTAAAAAAATAACTTCTGATTCATATTGTTAATTTCTAGATGCAACTCTAAACGATCATGGTCTGATGGTTCTCAGCCTTTTTTTCTCTATTCCCCACGTCTGCGGAGCCGGAGCCATCACCTACACTCAGTTCTCGCAGATTTCTCGACACATCACCACAATTGAAATCATTCGGAATAGTCGAGCTCAACAGGAATCGAACAGTGAAAAGTAAGAGAATCCAAAAAACTGAAGTTTTAAACAATTTTCAGATCCACAAGTACCTCCTACAATCCATGGGAACATCGCCCGAGTATGAAGACGAGAATTCGAAACGTCTGGAATCTTCTCGCATTCGATCAGTTTGGAGCGGAAGGGGATAGTCAGATGGAGACGACGACAATGTCTTTTGAAACTTCAGAATCTCAGTTTTAGACCCTGTTTTTGTATTTTTTTTTTTGTCTAGTTTTCCGATTGTGTTTTCTTTGTATTGAAGGTTTTGGGAAGATTTTTGCACAATAAAGTTTCAAAGTTTCGGTTTCAAATTGTCAATTTTGGAAGAATCGATTAGCTTCAGAATTGCTGATTCCATTTGAGTAAAAGTAGTTTTTTTACTTTCTTTTCCATCCCCATTCAATTCATCCTATGGAATCTTCATAAAGATTCAATACGGTTTTCGTAACAAGCGCAGAGAGGCGAGTCGCTCAAGTGGAAAACGATTCATCAAAGAGAAATTGATACTCTCATTTCTCCTCGAAAAAGACATCGGGAGCCCTTGTCGGCGAATCTCTTTGTCCAGTGTCTGGCTTCTCTTCGTCTCCCTCACTATTTCGCTCATTTGTTACGGTTTGCCGCTTTCCGATTTACCACAAAAGAGAGAAATGAAATGTGACAGATACAAGTGTCGAAACATGGTGTTTAGAGTTTTCTGGGGTGGGCATGATTAATGGATTTGTGACTGTGGTAAATTAGCATCATTCAACACATTATCGTTTTGGATTGTGAGAATCTTTTTAGGGTAAAGGTACTGTGGAATTATTAAATGTTTTAATGAGACTTCAGTTTCAAAACTCGCTCGAATTTCGGGTGATACTTTTTTTCTTGTTTATTCAGTTTCCTTGACTTGGAGAGCTTTACTAACAGTAGCTAATCTCTGGGATTGCATTTTCAAGCATTGTGGAAAATGTTGTATATTTACGTCATAGCAAGTAAGTTCCCACTTTTGTCAGATTTACCTATATCTGGAAACCGCAAAATCCTGAAACCTATTTTTTCCTGTTTTCATAATTCAGAAAAAAGTGGGATTTCAGTCATTTTTTATTGCACTTTTCCAACATTTATGAAAATAATTATATAAGAAGCTACATATTTCAAAATTTCTTTTTTTACTGACTAGGGAATGGTTAGTAGTCGATATGGAGTTATATGTCGCGACCTATATCATTGGAAAGCCTAACGCTTGAAACTTCTTTGGCGCATTTTGTTTTTGCCAACTCGATCTGTGAGCCAAGTAATGCGTGTTTCAAGGTCAACCCTCTGTTCGTTTTTAGTTGAATTTAGCACTGGGTTTTCTCTATATTTCCCTATATTTCACGTCAACTGTTTTTATTTTTGAAAGTTCAAAATCCAGTGCTAAATTCAACTAAAAATGAACAGAGGGTTGACCTTGAAACACGCCTTACTTGGCTCACAGATCGAGTTGGCAAAAACAAAAAGTACCAAACGAAGTTTCAAGAGTTAAGCTTTCCAATGATATAGGTCGAGACATATAACTCCATATCGACTACTAACCATTCCCTAGTGAGAAAATTACAAAAAATTCAAGAAAATCTGTGAACTTTTCCAGATTTTTTTGCACTCCTGAAATTTATAAGGAAATTCTGATAAAATCAAGATAAAAGTGAAATAAAGTACAGATTTTGATCAGTTCCATTTCTGGGCAAATCCGTAAGAGAAGAGTGAGTGAGAAAGGGTCACGGGAGAAATTTCAATTTTCTGAAAAGTGTACAGAAATCGGCTTGTCCGAATTCTGGACATTTTTTTGGAGAGGGAGAAGCGGTAGAGAAAGGTCACGGGGAATTTATTTTTTTTTTCACAAAATATGTACAGATTCCGGACTGTCCGAATTCTGGACATTTTATGATGGTTCAGAATTGCGATTTTGTAGAAAACTCAGCAGGATTCCCTAGAAATTTCAAAACTCATGAAAATAATTAAAAAATATGTAG
The DNA here is from genome assembly GCA_963966625.1 of Caenorhabditis zanzibari. Taxonomy (NCBI): domain Eukaryota; kingdom Metazoa; phylum Nematoda; class Chromadorea; order Rhabditida; family Rhabditidae; genus Caenorhabditis; species Caenorhabditis zanzibari. The sequence continues at coordinate 6,022,594 of OZ016471.1, forward strand.
CTTCTTATATTTTTGTTCATAAACATCGTTAAAACTAGAGAAAGTCGGTTTTCAAATCGCGAACTTACATTTTTACTAACCTGTTTAAAAAATTGCAAAATGTTCGCTGATTCTAACGCGCCTGATTCCGCCGCTCAAAACGCCACAGAAAAATTTTTATGAACGAATTTTCACTTTAAAAAGTGACTGTAATTCTATGTGTTGATAGCAAATAGGTAATGTGCTGATAGCAAATAGGTTCCCACATTTGTCAGATTTATCTGTTTTTTTGAAAAAGTGAAAACCCAGGATCTAATTTCCCTGTTTTTTCTCTGTTTCTATACTTGTATAACATCTCACTTTTTTTGTAATTTGTTGTTCCGTCCTCAGACCGATTTGAAATTAATTCCTACCACCAGAATTTTTATCACCTCACTCTCTCCCGAATTGTTTTCCAAAACGTGATCATCAGTAGTAAAATCTCTCTTGTCAATTCAAAACAGTCCGGGGGCTAATCGGAGATCGGAAAGATAGATTAGCCGTCTTGATTGACACCTTCGAAATTTAGTCTTCTTCGCGCAGAGAATGAAGAAGTACTAAGTGATTGAGTATGGGGGAAGAAATATGGAGATGTGTTGGAGTTTCGAATTCAGAATTGATGAGATGGTTAATTGGGTCATCAGGAATTGGTGGCACTTTTAGGAAAAATTTGGTTACTAAACAGTAAACTATAGCTTCTTAAAATGAACCTTTTGTAACCGTAATTTTTTAAATTTTATTAATTAGTTTTGACCACATGACAAAAATACTGTAAAATCTGTATTAAAACGGCACCAGATGACCTCAAAATGAGTAGATCCTTGAAATTCAAATGTATTGAAATTAGTCTTATTAGAATTCTCGCCAAAAAATGACTGGATAAATCATTAAAAAATGTCTCAAATCTTTTCTCCAACAGATTTTATGATCCACTCTGAGAATTCAGAAATATCTTTTTAGGTGCTTGAAACTACCGTATACTAAACCATATTAAAATTCTATTAACCGTTCATTCACCGAGAAAAAAATTTATGATCCTTCTTCTCCCGAAAATTTGTCCTTCACCACCCCCTCGCCCCTATCATTGACATTGATTCCTTTCTCTCCAAATTTGCAATCTCCTTCAATTTCATCACTCCTCCTATCTCTTATCTCTCTTTATCTATTCGTATCATCTCTCAAGTACTGTCTTCTTTTCCTTGTCAGTTGAGTCAACTTTCCTTCCAAAATATCATTTTGGCTATCCGCCCTCTTTGATATCAAACATGAGTCACTGTTCGTTTTTGGTGAGGAAAGTGTGTCTATCCAATTAGTGACTAACATAAGAACCCTAAAGTTTATGAGTGGAGGAAATAACTAAAATTTCTTTCTGTCTTGTTAATAGGTTCTTATCATAGAAGGATCATAAGATTTGAAGTTTTATAGATTTCAAAGTGGTATATAGCATGCTTCTTATAGTTCAGAACTTAACTTTTACCTAGTTTTGCTGTTTCGATTTTCTAGAAAGTTCTTTCATTTCCTCATACTCAAATTTCATAATCCTTAAATCCTGTCCTCGATGACATCAGGGGTGCCACTTTTAACGGCCAGTTGGCCGCGGCTGGCCGTGGCTGGCCATGGCTAGCAGCGGCTTCATTAACGAGAACATTTTCAGTGTTAATTTTCATGTTTCTGAAGCCGCGGCCATCCGCGGCCGGCCGACCACCGGTTGCCCGCCGAAAGTGGCACTCTTGTCCAGAATATATCTCAAAGCCTTCTCCAAATTCCATAAATTTCCTCCCCCCGGATACGACGACGAAGACAAAGTGTTTTGTTTCTTCGGAGAGCAACACAAAATGAAATGTCATGTCTTCTCTCGCTCCCTTCTCTCCCTTCTTCATCCATAAAAAGTGTCGGTCCCTTCTCCCCCGCCCCCTTTTCTCCCCGGCCATCCATAACTCTCCATTTTTACATGTCTTTTCGTCGCCTTCTTGACACTCTCAGCTCCCCTCTCACAACCAGTGGTCATCGTAAAACCAGGATGGAGACAAATATTGAATGTGCATGTTTATTTGAATGTGTATTTGAGTTGAGTATGTCGCTGGTCCTCTAGATTTTTAGTTTCGCATGGGAATGCTCTAGTTGCATTTTTGAAACAGTCTTCTGTCTTGTTCATGAAACAGACATAAATCAGAACCATAATTATGTATTGTTCAAAAAGTAAAAGATATTCCAAAATTTTTCCATTTCATGGTGTTTGTAACTATTGATGATTTCTACAGTGCAATGATAAATTTGTTGAGCTTGTTTTTTAAAATGACTTTCCCGAAAGTTTTTTAAAGGTGGTGTGCGGGTTTTTAACATAAGGGCTCAAATGGGGTAAAAATACATGTATTTTCATAATATCATAATGAAAACGCGCAAAAAAATTTCTTACGGCCGCAAAACGCCGTCAAAGTGCGATTTGTAGTACGGTAGTGGTCCCTTTCTCGCGAACCGAATTTCACTTATTTTTAGCGAAAAACAGTGAGAACTCATTTGTGGCAGCATTGTCAGGTGATTTTCTAACATATTATGCAAAAAAACTGATAATTTATTCGCAAATTGGCTAAAAAATTGAAAATTTCGGGAAAATATGCGAATTTCGCCGCGTCGGCGGCCAGCGGACTAGTGGAAAAAGCTAGGCCAGCTCTTCCATCAGGGACCACTACCGTACCAAAAAATCGCACTTTGACGGCGTTTTGCGGCCGGAAGAAATTTTTTTGCGCGTTTTCATCATGATATTATGAAAATACATATATTTTTACCCCATTTGAGCCCTTATGTTGAAAACCCGCAAACCACCTTTAAAGATTTTACAAGCTAAAATTTTAAGATTTTACAAGCTGAGTAAGTTGATGGCCCCCTAAACACCTGAGCCATGCTCCACTCGAATTCATGTCGCCGCCCCGGGTGTTTTACGGAAGCCAGCAACTAATTCAGCCGGTAAAAGTTTATGGCTTTTACACCTTTTTGTAGATCTCATTGAGTTCTACAATTTGGTATAAAATTTGATAAGAAAATCCTTGTTTTAAATGGAAAAAAACTGCTGGCCCGCGTCAGCCTGGCCCGTCGGGGACAGTATGCAGTGTATTTGCCTGACCTTCTAGTCTAATCCGTCTACTAAAAATGGCTTTAAAAGTTGCCATAAATGGTTTTTTTTTTGAGTTTCGGGCTTTGAGAAATATTTTTTAAAAATAACTTTTCAAAGTTTCCCTCAATCTTTTCTCACTATCAAATTCATACTGTTTCAGTTTCAAGTTATTGTTGTAATCCGTTTGTAGCTCGACTTTTCTTACTCTCATAGGAATGAATCCCGTAAATTCTATGTATTCTAAAAGGTGGTTCTAAAAAAATCTCGGTTTCAGAAAGTTTGTATCTAATTTTCATAATTTGCTTTGTCAATCGGCCGTTCTGATGAAGCCGCTACTAAACTCAAGGATAGTGGGACGGAAAAAATGTAATTCTTCTGAAAATCCTGTGAATTGAAGCTATAGATAGTGCAAGCGGGTTTTGATATGCTAACTGTTCCATTTTGGTTGATTTCCGTCCAAAAGTAGGCCTAAAATATGAACTGTCGTAAGATTTGACGCATGGTACGCAAACGGACACGCTCACGCGAAAATTCACAGAATTTCCTCCTGTCTCAATTCAAACTCAACTCCCAAAGTATCACTTCCCACTTTGTCCACACACCTATTTCCCGCTCTCTCTAGAAACCCAAAGTGATCATCAAGTATACATTTAACAAAGGGCCCCCCATGTTTCCGTGAGTGTCCTTCAACCCCCTATTCATGACGAACCCGATGATGATGATGACCACATACAAGGAAAAGGTAAACTAATTGAGATGTACACTATTCTCGGGGTACACCCCCTAATTACATGCCTAATTCGGTAGATCTCTTCTTCTTCTTCTAAACACCTGTCTTTGATTCTCTCGTTTCTCTTATTGTTTTCTTCTTGAAAGTGGAAAAACGAATCATCATCGTAAAATGAAAATCCAATAATCGTTAAAATGATTTCTCCATCTTTTCTGCGTTTTCGTTTCTTATAGTCAGTTCAAACGGATTTCGAATAATCGAAAAGTGAGAGGAAATTGTAGTGGCAAAAGACATTTCTCATATTTTTTCAGCTGCTCGTCTCTTTTCAATACTATTTCTCTCATTTCGGATTCTGATTTCCTATTTTTCCATTTCCCACACTCTCATCGGGGGTACACACCTATTGTTCATCATATTTGTATGTTAATCCCTTGTATTACATATCGATTTCATAATCTTTTTCCACCCTTTTATAGCGGAGGTTCTGAGTTACCTAAAATTTGTCATAGATTAGTCATTATACTTAATTTAGGCTTGAATTCGCTAACTTTTTTGCGAATTTGGGGGGTTTTGGTTTAGATCAGAGGAGGGTTAGCTTATTTTGAGCGTTTTTTTAAATTTAAAGTTTGCGATCATCAAATTGTCCACATTTTCCTCTTCAAAATGAGCTAAAAATCATGAAAAACTGACAATTTTCAGCCGAGTTATAACCATTTAAAGTTCACTGTTGAGAGACGCAGACGACGAGAGCACTCTCGTTGTCTGCACCTCCCCCTTCCCCTCGTTATATCGCCGGTGGGAGACGTGCGCTTAACTTTGACCGCATGTACCTCGAGAACCACTATAGCTATCGAAAGGCTTCAAACTAGAAAAATGTGTAGAATTTTATGCTGAGCAATTTTGTCTCTCTTAAAACTAGCTAACCTCCTCAGCTATATTTCCAAGCTTCCAGTTGCCGTTTCCATCCATACATCGTTTCGTCAATTTCTAATTGAATTTGGAAGAAGGGGTCCCTCCCATCCCAAGACGTTTCTCTTCGCATGTCAAGTGAAAACCAATGTCAGGCTCAATTTCCCGCATCTTCTCTTTCGTCTTCTGCGTTGTCCCATCCGTTATTTTTCTACTGTCCCGAGGCCACTTTCGAAACTCTCTTTGTTTATTCCTATTTTGGTGAGGGAAAATTATTCAAATTTGCTCACTATTAGAATTAAAGTTGTCAGTTTCAAATAGTGGACTTGAGGTTTGATAACTCTTTTAATTATTGGGAAAATGAAATAAGCTTCTAGATTTTGGAGAATTTTCAGCTGTCGTGGATGGAGATATTGAGATTTTTCTATCTGTTACTTATCGATTGAAGAAGATTACCTCAAATGTTTTGTTTTGTTACTTATCGATCTTTTCGAAGCTTTTCCTCTTCTATTTTCATAAGCAAATGTCCTTGAAATATGCGACACGAACGGTGACCACATCTGGTGCCCATCTGTTGCATCGAGAATCGTGAGAGATGGGGTCATTGAAGAGAGAATTATAGATGAAAAGTTTTCTATTTGTTTCTACAACTTTCAAATTCACACCTCGGGATAAGGTTCAACAATTGAACAAATGAGTTTTAACATTTGATTAAAACTTTCTGAAACCGAAATTTCTTCATCATTCTCCATTTGATACATCCAGCTACAAAACCTTTCTCGTAAGATTTCAAAACTCATCTCAATTCAATTCTAAATGACTCACCCTTCCTTGCTCTTTCTAGATTCTTCTACTAAAACATCACACCATTCCAACCTACCGTTTCCCAAAACATTTCGCAACTCGAAAACTTTACAAAAATTGAGAGATGCACCTTGGCCATCCCATCCAAACAGTACCGAACAATACATAGGGGATTCTATTTGTGCTCGCGATTATATTTCTCGCCTTCTCTCTCTGGAAAACTAAAGGGTGACGAATAGATGCTCCGAGAGCAAGAACTTTCTCTTTCTCTGCGCATCTCGATTTGGTGTACTGTATGTTTTGGATGGGGAATGCTTTTATATAATTGAAAAGAAGGCGAGAAGGATGGTTTTGATTTGTGAAACTGTAAAGTGTAGTTGGTGTTTCAAGTGAGTTTTACTTTTGGTTTCACTAACTTTAAGACTACAGTAACCTTTGAATCGAGCTAGTATGGCTAAACAAGGCGTAACTCTGTTAATTCTTGCTGAAATTTGACAGTTTTTTAACCAATCGATAGCTTTTTAAATAAGGAACATTTTTTGTTGACCGTATTTTAACCGATCCCCCGGGAAAAAAGTTGTTCACATTTCAATGAGTTGGCGAAGTTCGTTTCCGCTCAACGCTGATCTAGAGCTGCTAAATCTGGTTCGTTCGAAATCGATTTCTTACAAGAATTTTGTATACAGTTTCATGTGCTTTTCTTATTATCGTCATCAAACTGACACATTACTAAGACGTTTCTATCTTCTCTTTATTACTGTATCTTGCTTCTTCTTTACTTCTCTTCTCCCTCTTCTAATTTACTTACTTCTCCACTTATTCTCTTTAATTTTTTACAACTTCTCCCTCTAGCTTCTTCTCATTTTCAGCTTCTTTCCATAGACTCATCCACCTCATCTCCCAAATCAAAAAATGAGCCGTGGCTACTATCGTGCCGAGGAGGAAATCGTACAAGGTATGCGTTTGTGTGTAATGCATGATACTTCTTCTCTTTTCTAACGAAAAAAACAATAGCCGAACGATGAAACGCACCTGCAAAACTATTATAACAGTGAAAAAATGGGGGGGGGGGGGGGGGGGGAGAACGGAAATTTGAATCGATGTGTTTCACTATGCAAATATTGAAATGGGAATAGCCGAATGTAGGGAATGGGCATTTTGGTTATTTTTAACATGAGGTTTTGAAGAAAGTTACTGTTTTCTAAAACCTATTAGTATCAATTTTTTGCTCGCGATATTTAACTGTTCACTGTGAAACTAAAATTTTCAAGCATTCGACCTGAGTTTTGTTTTTTCAATAGTTTTTTGAAAATTTATGTGCATGTTTTGAAAAAGTTACTGTTTCCTAAACCTTATCAGTAGCGATTATTTTGCTTGCGATATTCCGATGTTTGTAAAAACTGGCAATATATTTTTACAGCATGTTGGACGGTTACTTATGCATGTTCTTTCCGCTTCAAACTCATTCTATTGATATTTTTTTCACAAGGACCACGAAAAAATATAGATAGAGCGCTTTGCAACTTTTTTCAAATCAATCCTGAACTCTCTCAAAAAATCACATTTCTTTCGGAAAATCAAAATTTGAAAAAAAAACACTTTTTTGTCTGAAATTTTGTATGATATATTTTAGACGATAAATCGACCAGTTTCGGTCAGAGTTCTATCGTTTTTATACCATTCGACACATCTTCAAATTTTGCATCAAAAACAGTATTTAAATTCAAGAAAAACTTCAGTCAAAATTCAGAATAAAAAATTTTGACAAACCTTGAAAAAAATTGTTTGATGAGAAAATTCGTATACCATGTCTCTGACCATAACTCTGCTAGTTTTGATCAGAATTCTATGATTTTTTTTTTTACCATTCAAATTTTTTTTAAATTTTACATAAGACAGTATTCAAAAAAAAATTACTGACGAAAATTGACAAAACTTGAAGAAAACGTTTTTTCTGTCAGAAATTTTGTATAAAACATTTTTGGTTATAACTCGACTAGTTTTTGACAGAATTCTATTATTTTTATACCATTCAATTTCTTTTGAAATTTTGCAGAGGACAGTAGTAAAATTCAGCAAAAAAGTTTTAGCCGAAATATGAAAAAAAAATTTAATTGACAAATTTTGAAAAAAAAATTATCCGTTTCTCAAAAAGTCCTGCAACGGAAGGAACTCAAAAGAATCACTCTTTCTTCTTCCTGTATCTGTTTTTCACTTTCCTCGGTTCATTGTCCACTCCAATTTTTTCTGTTTCAAAGTGTCCCCAAAAATCCACCTTGGTTTCTATTTTCAGTTCATCCTTTCTTTTTTTCGGTTCGATGTCCTTATCCCTTCCCTCCTATCAATCCTCCTCTATCATCCCCTTCCCATTTCCAGCAAAAGTGCTCCACCGCGATCCGGGAATAATCGAGGAGAACTACGCATCGAAGCCTCCATCTCGTCGCTCGTCTTCTCATACGAATCCAGACAGTCTTGTCAACAATCAGAAGCACGCTCAACCACTTCCATCTCCACTTCATAGTCCCGTCAGAAGTGTGACCGGAACGTCGAAACACGAATCACCGAGTGAGTTTTTTTACGTGACCCCAGAACGTGGATGCTTTGAAGTTTAAAAACACTCAATTTGGGCCTGACACCTTCAGCCAACAATACAAATATGTTTCTAGAAATGGCCCCAGTTCGTTCCAACTCTCGTGGATCTTCTGCATCCTCCGAAGAAGACCTCGGCACTCGTTCAGTTGCAGTTTCAGTTCTCAAAGATTCTGGAACAAAAGTGGAGATTATGCTCAAAGCACATGGGCTCAAAAAGAAGAAGAGTCTGCTCAACTCGCTAGTCACCGTGTTCAAGAAGGTTAGTTTTTGAAAATTTGTTCAAACCAGGACTGGGTGTGTGAATGACTTTTTTCCGGGGGGACGGGGTAAAAATGGCTAACAAAAAAACTTTACCTTATTTGAAAAGCTATCGAATAGTTAAAAAAACATCAAATTTCATCAAAAATTGACAGAGTTACGCCTTGCCAAAAAATTTCAGATTTTGACAACTTTTCGGCAAAGTGTAACTCTGTTAATTTTTTATAAAATTTGACGACTTTTTCATCAATCGATAGCTTTTTTAATGAGGAACATTTTTCCTGTTGACTGTGTTTTTACCCGATGCCCATGAAAAAAGTTATTCAAATTTGAAAACCTGAGCTGTTTAGTGACTGCATTCACCCTATAAAATGTACCCGATATTTCAGCCAAGTCAACCATCTCGTCTTCTGGCAAACGGAAAGTTCACAGAATTCACACTGACCGAACATTCTCTTCGATTCCTTCTCGAAGTGAAAACCGACAAAAAGAAGAAAAAGGGAAATGGAAATCGAATGGATACATTCCTCTGTGAAGTCAAACGATTCCCCAGCGATGTGAATCCAGACAGTGCTGAGTTTGAGGTAAGTTATTTTTCAAGCGAGATTTCATTATCCCGAAAAAATTTCAGGTCCTTGAGCCAGCTTCCGGTGAAGCGTTCATTCTTCTCTCCCTGATCAAAGTCGGAAATCTATCGACAAACTGGAAAGAGTTCCTCGATTCGAATGGAACTATCGATGTCTCGATGATCTAATCCTCTCAGTCTTCTGTATCTTCTTCTCAAATGTGCTTACGGTTTTGTCTATTCTGAATTTCAATTTCGAATCTTTATTTTCAACAACATGATAATATTTATCATCACAAGTTTTATTTGTCATTCCTTCTCCCTAATAAAGTGATATGTTCTAGATTTTGGCAATAAAAAAACCAATGATCTCGGGCGGGCTCGAACCACCGACCTTCTGTGTGTTAGACAGATGTGATAACCACTACACCACGAGACCACATGGTGCACTCGTTAGACATTCCGTACACATAGAGAGCGCCGCCGCGCCAGCCGACAAGTGTTTTTGGCGACATTCATAAGTGCCACTAGCAACATGTACTTTTGGCCTGCTTAGTATAGTGGTTAGTACTCCACGTTGTGGCCGTGGCGACGCTGGTTCGATTCCAGCAGCAGGCATTTGTCTTTTTTTCTTTTTTTTTTTGCTATGTGAAAAATGTTGATTGAAATTATTTATTGATTCAAATGAAATTGGAAACTTCTTGACAGTTCAAGGTAATGGAAGCCAATCTGTTGGGCTGAAAAAAAGGTCTTCGTTATTTTATTAGTTTGATTCTACTCACACTTCTCGGTACATTTTGATTTGCAATGTCTCAATTTTCGTGGTTCTATATTCATAGTTGATGCTGAACGTATAATGTGCAGTGCTGTTCAAGCCGGGTGTATCCGTTTTCGCGTTGGCTCTCGGTAGCTGGAATTAAAATTTTTTTTAACAGAAAAGTTCTGATAAAGCCTTACTAGAGAGAATGGTCCATCCGAAATTATATTCCCGTAGTCGTCCATTACATTGAAATTCATGCTTTTGAAGTTGTCATCCCGGTCTAGAATCGAGTTTTTCATACAGTACCTTGTCACTCACTCACTATGATTCTGAAATATCATTCCTATCATTATCTGTTGCCAATTGTTCCTAGCGTAAGCCGACTCGAACTGAACCTTTTTGCTTCCTTTCCCAGAGACTTCGAAGCTTTCCGCAACAAATTGATAAGGTCGAGAAAACAGAAAAGCAAAGGAAAAGATATCCTGAAAGTTAAAAACCCAATGGTACAGTTTGCCTCAAATTACCGATTGCATAGCTGTATCTGTGTTGGAAAAGCACATTCCATTGGTTTTGAAGGCGACATCGAATAAGGAAGCTGGATTATTTCCTCCGGAAGGGGTATCGGTGACAGAGATGTACACGAATACATGATTATCTCGTAGTTTTTTCAGAAGATTTTCTGTTTGAACAGAGTTTGGATAGCGTTTCATGACGAGGAAGATGAATGATCCGCAAAGGGAATATGGAGAGTTGTCAAGATAATTCTGAAGACAGAAAAGTATTTGCTTTTGAAGTAGGATTTCAATCATTTTATATTTTTTGCTCAAATGATCGTCCCGATTCCACTATTCACGAAAAAAACAATATTTTTACATGAAAATCGGCTTTCAAATCAAGAACTTACATTTTTCTATCCTATTTCAAAAATGTAGAATTTTTCGTTGATTCGAATGCACCTAATTTCGCCGCACAAAACGCTGTGGAAATTTTTTAAAGCGATTTTTAAATTTTTGTACTGCATTTTTTAAAGTCGCTCAAAAAGGTTTTCTACAGCAGAAAAAAACGAGTCAAAACGGACCATTTTGAAGCGAGTTATGAGCGTTTGAAGTTTCAGTGAGAGACGCAGACACTGTCTCGTTTCTCTGCGTCTCTGCAACAGCGAGAGTGTCGGCTTTCTCTGCGTCTCTTTTCTAGAAACTTTAAACGTCTATAAAAAGTGTTCTACTTGGTTTTGAACAGCGATATTAGGCGCGTTCGAATCAGCGAAAAATTCTACATTTTTTCAATAAGTTGCAAAAAATGTAAGTACACGATTTGAAATGCCATTTTTTCGAAGTTTTATCGAGTTTTAGTCAAAAATATTGTTATTTTAGTAAATAAAAATGACCGTAATCCTACTTGAAGCAAGACTTATTTTCAAAAAAAAAGATAGTTCCCCAACCTCGATATGTTCGAAAACATCACTTCCAGTTGTCTGATCGAGGAAACCAAGTGATTGATCCGGGGGATGCGATCGAAGTGAAGCATTGAAACTTCTGGAATCAAATTTCAACAAAAACTATCTTTTGAAACACTAACTGTGAATCCGAATGATATTCAATATTTTCCTTGATTTTCGTATCAAAACGAACATTTGCATATCTGGTCCAAAGATTTTCAATTTTTGGAAAGAACACCATCCAATCGAATATTTGGGAAACAAGCGTATAATTCAAGTCGGTTGAATAGGCAAAGAAAAATGTACGAGGAGAGGTAGGGGTGCATTCTGAATCTGAAAATATTCTGTTAGGAACTTGAAAATCACTCTTCAATCTCTGAAATTTGATTAGGCTTAACTAGACTAGACCCTAAGTTATATTCGATATGTTTTTGGTTGTGGGGAGAGGGACGGAATACAGTAGAGTTGCTTCACACTGGAGTAGCCTAGTATTTATAGATAAGAAACACCGGAAATCGTTATCAAATATTTCGAAAAACCAACGCCCTTCATGATGAAAATGATAAGTTAAGCAACACGGCAAACATTTTGAACCAGTCGAAAAATTTCAGACGTCTAGTTTTGTCAAATTCCAGATAGTTTCTGGAATTTTCGGCTCTTCCAAATAAATATGTTTCAGACAGATGTTAACAAACTAGGGAATGGTCAGAACTGTCCGTGGGGTTTCGATATGAGTGATACATCATTCGAAAGGGAATGATTTGGTCATCAGGGAATGATTTGGTCAGTAAGATTGCCGATAACAGCATATTGCTAACAGTAAGTGGAAGTCTTCAGTTATGAAATCTGACTCTGCGACATTCCGAAACGTCACACTTTCGAAACGTCGCACTTTCGAAACGTCGCACTTGCGAAACGTCACACTTGCGAAACGTCACACTTTCGAAACGTCGCACTTTCGAAATGTCACACTTGTGAAACGTCACACTTGCGAAACGTCACACTTTCGAAACGTCGCACTTTCGAAATGAAAAAAAAAAACTCAGCAGATAAACTGAATCGTCAAAAAGGCATGTTTAAAAAGGTCATGAGCAACAAAATAGCTTCCCGAAAAGTTCAACACGTTCACATTAAATCAGAAAAACACCATGCTCTCAACACCGTTGGTTACGTGGATTCTCAAATTATTTCTCCAAGTTCACATCTACTGGATCTATCGGAAAGTAGCGTTTTCTCGAATCCTGACAAATTTCTAGAACTGTTTCAGAGTAAAAAGGATGAATAATATACATAGATTCATTCAAAAACGGAACTTTCTTCGAACTCGTCATGCGGTATTCCGCTATTCCTTCTAAAATTTCTCAAAAAATTAAGATTTCAGCACCCATTCGGAATCGTTTTGGACATTGACGGTGTCTTGTTCAAAGGACGAAGCTTGTTGCCACGTGTCAAGGAGGCATTCAGTTTGATAACGGATAAGAAGGGAAACTTTGTGGTGCCTACGGTATTCCTGACGAATGGAACAAATAGTACGGAGAAAATCAAAGCGGCTCAACTCAGTGAGCAACTCGGTTTCCGTATCCCCGCTGACCACGTTCTAATGTCCCACAGTCCATTGAGAATGTTCACGGATCTTCATGATAAACAAGTTCTCGTTGTGGGACAGAAGAACGCAACGTCTATTGCTAAGGGGTATTCTGACATGAAACCGATTAGTTTAAAAAAGAGAAATTTTCAGAGTTGGCTTCAAGAAAGTGACGACAATTGATCATCTGAAGAAGTGGTTCCCTCACTTGGATTGTACTGATTTCTCACGGAAAACTGTGGATCCAAAAGAAACGGAAGCGGCACGCAAGAGATTCAAACCGATTGAGGCGATTGTAATGTTGGGGGAACCTTTGAAATGGGAGACTTCGTTGCAGTTGATGTTGGATTGTGTGTTGACTTATGGAAGTGAGTTGGGGTACGGTATACAGTACCGGTCAAAATGACTGACATTTTCAGTGGAAATAGGTCAACTTTGAGGCGTTGAAAAAATGGTTTCCAGATATCAAATTTTTCTGAAATTTTGCGGATATATAGAGCAACTCAAGAACTCTATTTTCGTAGTTGACAACTTTTTCATAGGACCACGATCCAGTTAGTTAGACCAAGTTGACGAACGTCACCTCAAATTTCGATCATTTTGGAGTCTGTGGCTTCTACGCGACCTAACTAACTAGATTGCAATCCTATCAAAAAGTCGTCAACTACAAAAATAGACTTCTAGACTTGCTGGATTCATCTTCAAAATTTCAGAAAAATCGGATAACTGGAAACCACTTTTTCAGATCCTCAAAGTTGACCTATTTCCGCAGAAAACGCCTTTTCAGTTTGACCAGTACTGTACATACTTCAGGTATTGTAGGTACTGAACATACTGTAGGTACTGTACATACTCTTTAGGCCGTTTGAGATGTAGATAACATAATGCTTCGAAATATTCATTCAAAACTTCTCAAGAACACATTTAGCCACAATGGTTGACTGCAAACAGAATGGTGTAAAGGGGATTTCGGCTCGTTTTAGCACTGATTATATCACATAGGTTCTATAAAATGAAAATTATTGAGAAGAACAGTTGAGAACAGTTAAAAACATACTTCGAAGAACCAGTCTTGTGGCTTGTATGCCTCGTCGAGAGCTTGTTTGACCTCCTGAATTTTTTTTTTGAAAAATTAGTTCAAAATGAATGATCATTAGGCTTCGCGACGTTTTGAAAGTGTTTGAAAGTGACATTTCGAAAGTGTCTTCCGAAACGTCACACTTTCGAAATGTCGCGGAGCCGACTGTCCTTACCGGAGGCGCATCTTGAAATAGTTCTTTCAATGAGGTAGAGTATGCATACCAAAACTTTCCGAGTAAGTTACCCTTTCCAGTGGAGAAGGCACAGAGAATGAGGAGAATAGTGAAAAATTTCATTTCTGATTTCGAGCTCAAAATCTGCCCACTTTTATAGTCCAAGATCATTAGTCAATGTTGATTTTATGTCTAGCTTGACACCCCTCTATCAGCTGATCATCATCATCGTTCCCAATTTCAAAGAAATGATCTTCTGATTTCAAGGTTACTGTAGCTTTCAATGAATTGCAGCATTTTGCAAAAACCGAACTATCCCACGCCCCAAAAAACCATCGTTTTGCAAAAATATTTCCCCCGAATTCCAGGAATGGACACAATGGTGTTCCCTCTGATCGCCGGTGGCCGTCGTCCGGATCACATTCCGATTGTCGCATGCAACGTGGATCTCGTTTGGATGGCTGACGTCGCATCACAGCTGCCCCGTATCGGACATGGAGTCTTCATTCATACGTTGGATTCGATTTACGAGAAGCTCACTGGGCACCATTTGCAGTTTCAGGCGACACTTGGAAAGCCGACTGAGGTATGAAGAATAAAGATACAAAAACTCTCTAAAAGTTAAAGTTGGATTTCAGAAATTTTTTATTCAAATTTTTCAGTATTTACGAAAATATCAATATTTTTGCATAAAAATTGATGAAAATCTATTTTCAGCAACATTTTTTCTAACCTATTCCGATAAATGTAGAATTTTTTGCAGATTCGAATGACTATAATACCGCTGCCCGAAACAATGTACAAATTTTTAAGTCAAATGTTTGTACTAAAATTTTAAAAAGTCGTCCAAAAATGTTTTTACCGCCAAGATAATTCTGAAGACAGAAAAGTATTTGCTTTTGAAGTAGGATTACAATCGCTTGACATTTGTCTTGAACAGATCGTCTCAATTTCAGAAGAATTGTTCGCTTTATCACTGAAAAATTTCTGTACTGCATTTTTAAAAAGTCGCTCGAAAATGTTTTTTACCGCTAAAATGAGTCGAAACGGACCATTTTGAAGCGAGTTCTCACGTGTTTCTCAGGGAGTTACCCGACGAAAACGGGAGTTACCCGTCCGATTCGGGAGCTTCCCCAATGACCGATGGGGAAGCTCCCGAATTGGACGGGTAACTCCCGTTTTCGTCGGGTAACTCCCGTTTGTGACCCGCGGGGGCGATATGGGCAGCTCCCATTCCCCTCCCGTTTAGCTCCCGTTCAGCCCCCGCTCAGCCCCCGCTCAACCCCCGTATAGCTCCCGTTTAGCTCCCGTTTACATCCCAAAACGAACACTTATTATAGCATTAACATATTTATTATCACTAAAAGGTACATGTGAAATACATACATACATATAAAAACTTGAAACTACAAAAAAATTAGGAAAAAAGAAAACTGACATTTTAGTTTCGTCATGCTCACAGCGGTCGTATTGTTGTAATTATCCTGTTCCTTCCGACTTTCGACCAGCCATAGTTTTACCAAATTTTCTGAAAAATTACATTTTTGACAGCTTCCAATTAGATTGACTAACTTACATGTTATTTCTCGTTCTCCTCCGTTCTGTTTCTTTTTAACCTATTTTGAGAGCAAATGGGCATGACTTCAGTCGTGTTGTTCTGTAAAAAAATTTGAAAATCCATAGGAAACTAATAAATAAACTCACTTTTTTATACAAAGATGATGGTTGAGCAATCGGTCTGATTTAAAAATGGAAGAACGGGAAAATAATAAAGTTGAAATGAAAAAAAAAACTGTTTTCTTGCCTTCCACAAACGAGTTGTGTCAGTGGCACTCCTTGCGCTTCCCATGTAGCTCCCGAACAGGCCCCGTATAGGCCCCATTAGCCTCCCGACTTAGTTCCCACATAGCCCCCACAGAGGCCCCGCGTGTATGGGAGGAAACCGGGGATTACCCGATTCCCGAGTAGGACCCACATAGCCCCCGAAACGGGTAACAAACGGGAAACTCCCATTATCAGCGGGAAACTCCCATTATCAGCGGGTAACTCCCATAATCAACGGGTAACTCCCGTTTTCGACGGGTAACTCCCATTTTCCATGGGTAACTCCCGTTTGCTGCGGGTAACTCCCATATACAAGCCACATACCCCCCAACCTGCTCCCCAAAATGCTCATAATTATGAGCATTTAAAGTTTCAGTGAGAGACGCAGACCCTGTCTCGTTTCTCTGCGTCCTTTCGCTAACGAGAGTGTCTGCTTTCTCTGCGTCTCTCTTCTAGAAACTTCAAACGCTTATAAAATGATTAATACTTGGTTTTGAGCAGTGATACTATGTGCATTCGAATCAGCGAAAAATTCTACATTTTTTGAAATAGGTTACAAAAAAATGTTAGTTCGCAATTTGAAAATTGATTTTCTCGAGTTTTCTCGATTTTTTATGCAATAATTGTTATTTTCTTCAATTGGGACGATCATTTGAGAAAAACAAATGACTGTAACTTTGAAGAAATTTTCCAGTTTCAGTGAAGTTTGAATTTTGCTGAACTGTTTGATACTTTAATGTTTGCCAGTTACAATCTTCCAGGTCAGCTATCTCCACGCCGCCCATCGTATCCAGCGTATCGCAAAAGCGATGAAACTCGGAGACGTCAAATATCTCTACGTCATCGGAGACAATCCAATGTCAGATGTCCTTGGTGCTCGCCTCTTCGACAGATATCTTCGTCATGGAGGTGTCGGAAGATTCGATCATTTGGATCTGGAATCGTTCGAAGGGAACGACGGTGAGAAACCGAGAGTTCGAACTAGGAACGTTGTGGAAAGATGCATCTCGATTCTGGTGGAGACTGGTGTTCAGAAGGGTTCGGTGTTTTTAAAATTCGAGATTACGGTATCACTTTCAGAACACGTTCACATGAACGGCGTCGTCAAACCGATCTCGGCACTGATTGACAATCTTTCGAAAGGAGAGCAGCTGTTGCTCAATCAGCCAAACTTTGTCGAGTACGATTTGCACGCCGCTATTCGAACTATTTTGAGAAGAGAGTGTTATCGCTAATATTGAAATGAAAGATGTGAAGAACTACTCTGTATTCATCGAAAATTACCTAGGAAGCAGGGGCGAGGGTGGTGAAAAATTGAAATCGGGCAGAAAGAAGAAGTTTTTATAGTCGGGCGGCAAACGGGCGGTTCGCCGCCCGCCCGGATGGAAACTTTAGCCAGAGTCCAAGGAATCTCAGAATCGAAGGTCTTCAAAACTTGAAATTTCAAAATTTTGGAGTGTCAAAAAAATTCTGATTATGGGGATTTTGGAGAACTCTAAAGTTCCGGTTATCTACAAATTCTGAAGGACATCGAAATTTGGAAATCATAGAATTCTGAATCTTGAATTCCTGAAAATCTGAAATTTAAAGAATCCGACAATAAAAAACATTTTTGAAATTCTGAAACTGCTGGAGATTCTGAAATTGAAGGTTCATATATTTATTGGTAATTATAATCTACTTTTTCAACAATTTTATAATTACAATCTACTTTTTCAAAAATTCCAAAGACACTGTTCAGTCTGAAAATTGTGTTGAGTTTGAGAGTTGAACATAAACGAAGTATATTAAGGGTAGAATTACAAGACATGACAAAGAAATTATAATTTTAAAATATGACTATTCAAAGGCACAACACACCACAGAGAGTAAAAGATAGTAGGATGGTCAGAGTGAAAAACAATCATTTATATGTTTATCTAATAAACATCTCCCCAACATTCATATGTCCTTAGCATCTTCGAAGTTGCCTTGTCAATTTCTCCTACCATCGCGTCAAACAGTTCAATCATACTATCGACTGCTTTCTTAGTCAGCACTTTTGGAACAGAAGGACAAACTGCTACAAATGTTCTTTTGAAAACGGTTTTTATGGAGGGCAGCCGCTTGTTTAAATACTTAATTGCAGTATCTATGTTATGCTTGAAAAAGTATCGGCTATCAAGACTTGTCATTTTTGAGCGAGGCTCCCTTAAATTGTAGTACTCTTCGATCGTAGTCGCTGATGTTAGCTCATGCTCACTTGGTTTGGTTCGGTTGAATGGTTTCCAGGGTGGAAGTGCGGAAAATTTGAGTGTAGTTCGTAACTGGTCAAGACCTATGGTCCTCACGCTTTCTTCGATTAAAGGGTGGATAAACGTTCCTACCAAGTGGTATCTGAGAGCGTTTCCAGTTAACAATTCGAAATCTTGCGGGGTCAAGCAGGTTGTAGCAATCTTGAGTAGCTCTTCCTTCACGTTAATCAACGAAAATGACGAAGCGTTCGCAGAACAGAGACTTGTTGATGTTGAAGTAGCACTGACCAAACGGGCGTCGATATCATCTGAAAGTTTTGAATTTGTGTTTATTTTTAAAAAAACTATGTATGAAATTTTTGTATGCCCAATCATATATGCTAACTATCAATGCATATACCTGCATGTAAAGTAGTCGTGAGGCAGAAGCAAACGATGAGTGTAGTCAACATTCGCTCAGCTGGGATTATATAGCGTTGTTCAATGCGTTAACGTAGCAGAAGTGCGTGTGAAACGTGTAACGAAACAAATATGAACAGCGATAGTCAACTATTAGAGAGGCAATATACACAGTTCTTATAATATTCGATTCTAATGCAATAATATAACGTGTAGCTACTATGTACAGCCACCAGATTTAAATAAAGGAGGGAAGGGAACAATTCGACTGACCTATTTATCGCTCACAACCCGACCCATTCCTCGGAATGTCGTCTCTTGACTTTCACGCCTGAATTGAGACAATTAGTCTATTTCAGTTGAACACTATTCTCTTCACGGCATCCTGACAAGGAAGGTCCTTGACCCCTACCGTTGAACTTTTTCTCAAACTTTGGTTCTAGACTACATCGACCCTGAAAAGACCGAATCTGCAATAAAAATTGGCAAAATGTTCACGTAACTCGAGATATGAGCCCTCGAAGTTGCAGCCATCAGGGCTATAGTGAAACTTTGAGGGCCCATAACTCAGCTCAAATCCACTTTCAGAAGGTCTCGTTTTTTTGTTTTTGACTTCAAATTTGATGTAGAACAAGTTTCTGTATTTTTTTCGGAAAAAAAATTTTGAGCCAAAATATCGCAATTTTGTGGCGAAATTCTTCGATCGATCTGATTTCGGCACTTCTTTCCGTCCAATTCGTAAAATATTGATTGGAAACAAAAGATGGACGTTTATAAAATGATTC
The DNA here is from genome assembly GCA_963966625.1 of Caenorhabditis zanzibari. Lineage (NCBI taxonomy): Eukaryota > Metazoa > Nematoda > Chromadorea > Rhabditida > Rhabditidae > Caenorhabditis > Caenorhabditis zanzibari. The sequence goes on from OZ016471.1 coordinate 6,041,860, forward strand.
TGGACAATTACATATACTTTTCTACTGGTTAGGGTGTTGTTTTGAGGTCAAATGATGGCTGGAAATCCGCAAAGGTTTTTGGCAGTCAACAGGACTACCAAGTGATAAAATTTTCCGAAAATGTTGTGAAAATGTTCAGAACCTTTTTACTAATAAATACCATATGTTTCCTACCAACATTTTGTGGATTAAAAAAATAAAGTTGGGGATCCCTAATCCATCGAAAAATTTCCCACCCAAATGGTGGCAAAATTTCAAAGTTCTGGCTCAAAAAATTTTTTGTCCAAAAAGTGTTGGACATTATTAAACATCAAATTCTGAGTCTAGAACAAAAAACGAGACCTTCTGGAAGCAATTTTGAGCCAAGATATGGATCCTCAAAGTATCCCAATTTTAGTACTGACCTCAACTTTGAGGGCTCATATCTTGAGTTACGTGAACATTTTGCCGATTTTTATTGCAGATTCGGTCTTTTCAGGGTCGATATAGTCTATACTCAAAGTTTGAGAAAAAGTTCAACGGTAGGGGTCAAGGAGCTTCCTTGTGAGAATCCGTAGACCTTGAACTTTTCATCGTATAGAATTCGAGGAAAACAAGTATCTCTTGTATCTTATTAGTCAAAGAAAAGGAATCCTCTCACAAGGATCATATGTATGGCAGAAAGATTACCCTGTTTTTCTCAGGGTTGCAACGGGCCGGGCCGAAAGCAAAAATTCTTGGCCCGGGCCGGTCTTAACGCGCACGACTAATCTCGCGTTGTACAAAACAGTTTAAAAATAAAGAAACAAGTTTTATTAAACAATGATATTATACTAAGAGATAACAGTATAAATAGGCGATTATCTAACTAGTAAACATTCATTTTCGACGTTTTTTTTTAAACTTCACTTCAAAATTTCGAAAAAAATTCATTTTTTTCCGAACAGGAGAAAATTTTTTAAAGCCCGAGCCGACCCGTCAAATTGCAACTCTGGTTTTCCGGATTATTTTGAACCAAAATTTAAAACTCTGTGAGCCTCATCTCGTTTTTCATGTTGACGGGAAACATGAAAATTGGAATAACTCTGCTCAAGTTTAACACGATTTTTCGGATTATGACTCAAAAGATGAGAAAAGAAAATTTGTTATGACTTCACGTTGGTTGGGTCATAAGGTTGGGTCATAAATTTTTTTCGTTTTTTTTTCAATTCTTTCTCGACTAAAGTTTCTTACGGAGAGTTGATTGCAGAAAGCTGAAATGTATATAGTGTAAATTTTGAATTCTTGGAGTTTAGAAGATTTGTAATGTCACGAATTGCTCAAAAAAGTCCTTTAGACCGTTTTTGAACTATCAGAACTCAAAAATTCAAGTTTAAGCCTTTTTTCGAGACAAAAAATGAGCCGGAAGCTATTAAATTTTTCCAGGAGAGCCTAAAACTGTCCCGATCGATTTTTGATTCTTTTGGAGCATTGTTTAACCTTTTTTTTGCAGGCCGAATTAGGACGTAGCATAGAGTTGACAATGGAGAATCTTTTCTATCAACAAATCGATCTTCGTCTAACACAAATGTTCGAAGAGGTCTCAGTTGAAGGGTCTAGAAGGATTCTGGAGGATTCTGAAGGATTCTGAAATATCCGGAGGCAAGAAGCGTCCATTAAGATCCAAGAGAATTCTGAACGATTATGAAGGATCAGGGAGGACCCTGAAGGAATCGTTCGAAGGGAACGACGGTGAGAAGCCGAGAGTTCGAACTAGAAACGTTCTGGAAAGATGCATCTCGATTCTGGTGGAGACTGGCGTTCAAAAAGGTTCGGTGTTTTTAGAATTCCAATTTTTCAATATAATTTTCAGAGCACGTTCACATGAACGGCGTCGTCAAACCGATCTCGGCACTGATTGACAATCTTTCGAAAGGAGAGCAGCTGTTGCTCAATCAGCCGAATTTTGTCGAGTACGATTTGCACGCCGCTATTCGAACTATTTTGAGAAGAGAGTGTTATCGCTAATATTGAAATGAAAGATGTGAAGAATTACTCTGTATTCATCGAAAATTACCTAGGAAGCAGAGGCGAGGGTGGTGAGAAATTGAAATCGGGCAGAAAGAAGAAGGGAGGCAAGAATATGAAAAAAAAAAAAAGACAAAGTTATTTGTGAAGTTCTGCAGGGACACGAAAAATGGATACAAGACTAGAATATACAAGCACATAAAAATTCAACGGAACTATTTTTGAGTCTCCAAATTGGATAAGTAGCTAACGGGCAGATGCTGGAAAAGAGGATCACGCATTCGTTTCAGTTGGTTGCGAAGATCTTCCACTTCGTTCACCAGACGATTGTATCGTTCGATGTCGAAGTTTTGTTTTTGTGCTCGACGGTAGAATTGTTTGGTGTAGACACGTTCTCGAGCTGATGGATATTCGAAACTCTGGAAATTAGGGTTTTTGATATGATAAATCATACTGTGCCCGGTCTTCTGCGTCAACTTTAGAAATAGATGACAGCAGAAAATGTGAATTTTCAAAGAAAAAAGAAGAAATTGCAGCGTGAAGCACTTATTAGCTTGAAAATCAGGTTAATAGTCAACTTTTTGCGAAGGAAAACATCTTTTCCAAAATGTTCTCTAGTAAATTTTTAAAAATAGTAATTGGAACCCTGTGCGGTTTTTACAGGTAATTACGCACTGCTAATTTTGAGATATAAATGAAAATATATCAATGCTTTACATCGCTTAATAACTCCAAATTAGCAGTACGTAATTACCTGTAAAAACTGCACTGGGTTCCAATTACTATTTTTTTTAAAATTTGTTAGAGAAAATTTTGGATACATTTTTTCCCTCACAAGAATTGGACTATTAACCTGATTTTCAAGCTAATAAGTTCTTCACGCTGCAATTTCACTATTTTTTGAGAAAATTCACATTCTGTGCTGTCATCTATTCCTAAAATTGATGCAGAAGATCGTGCTGTAAACATAGATATAACGAGGAGATTGAGCTAGATTTCCTTGAATACTTCTCTCACCTGTTTAGTATACAAATAGTACCCGAAAGTGGCGCAAACCGTAGAGTACGTGGCAAAATATGTGACGGGCTCCATAATATCCCAAGAGTACTCCCACCAGGTTAGTCGAGCGAACAGGCCTGAAAACAACACTTTCTAGATTTCAATTCTTTCCAAAATTCTCCACCTGTCTGCACTCCCATCGCCGCAAATCCCGCCCACATCACTCGATCGGTGTGAGCTTCGCACTCCTGTTCGATCTTCCGTTTCGCTTCGTGCAACGGCGCCAGAAGCGATTCGGCGTTCTCCAGTTGGAGGAGAAGCTTCTTCTCTCGTGACAACTTGTACTCATCGACACAGAGAGCGGCATGGAGAGAGGCGACGGTGGCTCGGAGGTCGTCGAGTTGACGGAGTCTGAAAATGTAGGGTTACAGTAAAACGAATGCTGAAATCCGCTCACTTATCACTATCGTATGGCATATTTCCCGTCTTCGGCACCTCCACATTGAAGTATTTGTCGTTGAGACGCAAGCGAAAAGTTCCGAATTGGAGCAGATGCTCGATAGAAGTGCACGTGGCCAGCTTCACTCCATCTGGAGCATATAGAAACTTTGGTTAGAAGATGATCAAGTTTCAGAACTCACTAGTCCCATAGACCGCGACATAGTCGATTCCCTTGTCTTCATGTCGCAAAAAGTCACATAACGATCCGACGGTGTCACTCAACGGACGCATTGTGAATTGACAAGGCTCGTTTCGGGAAGGAAGTGGAACATCGAGAAGTGGAAGTCCATATTCGAAACGGATGGAGAGGGGTTTTGGTTCTTCTTGAATTGGTGGAGTACTTGAGGAAGCGATGGACGAGGAGAAGGTCTATAAATGGAAATTTTATGATGCTGAAAATGAAAAAAGAGGGCTCACTAATTGTTGTCTATTCCATAGTGTGTTCCTAAGATTGGCCAGCCGTTGTGCAGCGACAAACGACGTCACCAGTCGTCGGCCATTCCTCATTTGTGGTTGATGACCCTGAGAAAACGGAAGTTTTCGTCGTCAGTAGATTAGTAGTTTAGTCCTTGTTCTTCTCCTTATCAAGACGAAGAAGAAACCAGTTTTGGGAGAGAGTGACGTGGCAAGAGAGGAATAGAGAGAAAAAGATAGATGCGTACAAAAAGCAACATTTGGAATGTTTGGAAGCAGAAGAAAAAGAAAGAAACGTTTCGAATTCTAATTATATTCCCCTGGGATGGCGCTGGAGCCAATTGAGAAAAATGAAACAAAAATCGATCTTTCCCCGGCTCGGCGCCGCCACCCAAAAAAGCAAACAGAAGCATTGACATTTCCGAAAAATGATTTTTGACACCTCTGCAAGTACAAAAACCATTAGAAAGACTCAGAATTACGAACTCGAAAAAGAATACAAAACATCTGAATTTTTCTTGACAAGAAAATTGGATTTTTCTGGCGAAATGTAAAATGCAGGTGTATTGCGGATGTAGTGTTTGATTTATTGTTTTGTATACAACCGCTACTGGAAAAAAAAGGAAAGAATTGGGGTGTGAAAAATGAAAACCACAAAAAAATAGAGAAGTGGAAAACAAGGGATTTGTGAGGCGAACGGGAGAATGAATGTCGAAAATTCAGTGGGTCAAGGGTAGCACAAAGGCTTAGCATACTTTTTTGACTGGGAACTCGATAAATTTTTGCTTTTTCTGCTTGAAAACATGGTGGAAAAATAAGCTGAAATTGATGGAAAAATCGTGGAGATTACGGTCGACAAGGAAACAACAAACCGTGCATGCGTGTGAAATTACGCGATAATGCAGACAGCTGGAATTTTGACGAATTTTGAACGAATTTTGACGGATTTTCAACGAATTTTAAAACAATTTTCGATCGAAGATGAAATCAAGATCAAATGTAAGTTGTTTTTAAAATAATTTCCTGATAAAAAATGTGGGAAAATGAGCCATGTGACCAACAAAAAGTGTTCTTATCGGAATTCCACGACTCTCAAGCATCCATAAAGTGTCGGAAATTGAAAAAAAGAAAGAAAAAATATATATGAGCCCGGGTAGAAATTGTTGGGAGTGCCCAAACGAAGAACAAAATTGGACGACTTCCCGTCCCATTTTTGCTGCTTCTTCTCCTCTTCCAGTGGCTCATTTTTTTTCTCCGTCTCTTTGTCTTTTCAACTATTTCCGAGCTCTTTTTTTCTTCTTTCGTTTGCTTCAGGAAAACACGGACGGCTCCATCATGATGAGATGAAGATCCTCCGTTCATATCTTTTTGGTTTTTTTTGCCGTCGAAGAAAGAATTTTCCCGGTGTTGTTTTGTGTAAAATGACGACAATTGGCATTGGGAAGGATAAAAACAGAGAAAAAGTAAGAAGAAAATTGAAAAAAAAAAACTAAAGATGAAGATGAAAAGGGTAAATCACGGTGAAGAGATAGATAGGTGGGAGAGTGAGAAAAAAAGAGAGAGATAAGTGAGTGATGGGAGAGATAATTGGCAAAATTAGAGATCAACTTTAGGCGATGGAAACAGAAAATCGATGACTAAAATCCTAAATTTTATGCGTTCAATTCGAAATTTTCAAACCTAGACTAGGTCTGGACGGCATCAAAATTCGGCAACTTATTCAAATGCGAAAAACTTTTTTCAAGGGGATCGGGTAAAAATACGGTTAACAGAAAAAATCTTCCTCATTAAAAAAACTATAGATTGGTTAAAAAACCGTCAAATTTCATAAAAAATTAACAAAGTTACGCCCCGAAATTGCCAAAATTGTACTGCAAAAAAATGCCGACTGTGGCAATTTCGGGGCGTAACTCTGTTAATTTTCAATGAAATCTGATGGATTTTAAACCATTCGATAGCTTTTTTAATAAGGAACATTTTTCATGTTGATCGTATTTTTACCCGACCCCTCTGAAAAAAGTTATTCAATTTTGAAAATGTTGCCGAAATTTGTTGCTAACCTAGACATAACCAAGTCGTCATAACTGAGACATTTTCCATTTGGCAAAAGACCCTAAAAGGTTTCCCACTCAAAAATGCATGGTTTCTCCGTCCTGTCAAAAGGTGACAGCCCTTTACGGACATGGCCGAACTCTTTGCAAATTCTAGGCCATTTCGGAAAAATTGTTTGCAGCGAGGTTTGAAAATTGAAAAAGGACTAATCCGTTGCTCTTTCTAATCTTAATAGAGATCTATTTACAACTCAACTCCCCGAGGACAATCAGTTGTTTATCTCCTTCTTCTCGATTCTCTCCATCTCTGCGTCTCTTCAGTCTACACACTCTTCAGACTCGTTTCTTCTCATATCGGTTGGTGTGTCTCGGGAAGAAAGGCAGTCCGTGTGTTATGTCACATTTCTTGTTTTCTTCGTGTTCTCATTCTTTGCTTTTTTGTTCTGTTGTTTAGTGTTCTTCCCTGTTCTCTTTGGCAAATGACCTCAATCCAAACCTCACAGTATAGCCAGCAACTTTAAATTTGTAAAAAAAATATAACTTGAAATTTGAAAAAAAATTTGTAGCTCTTTTTCATTTCTCATCTGAAATCTACACCCGATTTTTCGTTTTTGGAGAGGGCTCATTCCAAAAATGCAAAGAAGCATGCTTGATTGCATCATCGGGTGTAGAATTTCATTTTGTTTCGCGATGTAAAGGAAAAAAGAGAGCTCACGCTTTCAAGTTGCCCCTGACCCTTCTCTGTGTCTCTTCTTGTCAAAAAATCTATTTTTGATAGATGCACCTACATTTTTCTCTCATCGAATCCGCTATTTACGTTTTACTGAAGATTGTACTTCTATTTCGGCTCCGCGACATTCCGAAAGTGCGACGTTTCGAAAGCAAAATTGCAAAACATTCTGGGGGTAAAACACCTCTCAGTAGAGTGCAACACTTCTGAGCCGTTTGATTATTGCATTTTCGCCGTCTGTTGTCAGTCCGATTTAAAGGCACATTCAGCTATTTCGAATGAGTCTTGCAGCGAATAACTTCGACAGTAATCTACCTGGGATACTATCCAAGTTATTTGCGGCAAACCTCATTTGGAAAAATTACATCCCCAATTTCAATTTTCCAGAGCGACATGGAAATCCCACCAGGCCTCGAGACGACGAAACGAAAAGTGGCACACAGTGACGAGCATGGATTCTCAGGTACCGTCGCCATCTTCGAGACCAAATTTCCAAATTATCCAAAATTTTCAGACCAAGTCCGCGTCCCGAACGTCATAGTTATGGTCGGCCTGCCGGCTCGTGGAAAGACGTACATATCGAAAAAGCTGTGCCGATACCTGAAGTGGACTGGATTCAAGACGAAGGTTTTCAACGTCGGAGAGTATCGACGAACAGATGCAAACGCGGCTGATGCGATTCACGGAGCCAATGCTTCGTTCTTTTCTCCGGATAATGCGGATGCGTTGAAAGTTCGAGCGTGAGTTATTGATGGAGATTCTTGGTGTCTGATATCAGATGACCTTTTTGAGATAAGAATTTTATCTTATCTTTTTTGGAGTACTGTCAGATTGAAAATGACGTCAGTCGGGAGAGAAGAGATCAGATAAAAGAAATACGTAGGAAAGATATACCTAGAAAAAATATATATCTAGAAAGTTAAAAACAGAAAAACGGTCCAGAACATTTCAAACCCGAAAAATCGGTCCCAGGGCATTCTGAAGCCAAAAATTTGGTTCCAAGACATTTCGGAGCCTGCAATTTTGGTCATAGGGCGTTTTAAAACCAGAAAACCGCTCTAACACATCAAAAAACCCAAAGATCGGTTTCAGTACATTCTGGATCCGTAAATTTGGTTCCAAGAAATTTCGAAGCCAAAAATTCGGTCCGAAGGCATTTTGGAGCCAAAAGTTTGGCTCCGAGACTTTTTGGTGTCGAAAATACGGCATCAGTATGTTCTGGAGTCGAAAAATGGACTCCATGACACTTTGTCTGAAAATTCGATCCCCGGACGTTTCGATGCCGAAAATATGGTTCCAGTGCATTTTGAGGCTTTAAATTCGGTTCCAGGGCATTCTGGCGTCAAAAATTTGGTTCCAAGACATTTTGAAGCTAAAAGATCGATCCCAGGGCATTCTGAAGATAAAAAATTGACTTTAAGACGTTTTGAAGTCTCAAATTCGGTTCCAGGACATTTCAAACCTTCTAAAAACCAACAAATTTCAGTGAATCCGCCCGTCGTGCAATGGAAGACATGGCTGATTACCTAAACTCTGGCACCGGAAGCGTCGCGATATTCGACGCCACCAACACAACGAAAGATCGCAGAAGCATCATTATCGAATTTTGCAAAAAGAAAAGACTTCGTTGCTTTTTCATCGAATCCGTATGTGATGATCCAGCTATAATCGACTCGAATGTCACTGATGTCAAAGTGAATTCTCCGGATTACAAAGGGTTGATGACAGCGGAACAAGCGAAAGAAGACTTTATGAATCGAATTGAGAATTATAAGAAGCAATATGAACCACTGGATGAGTCGGAGCACGAATCGCTGAGCTTCATAAAAGTCATCAATGCGGGACGATCGTTCAAAGTTCATCAGGTCCGAGGGCATGTTCAGAGTCGAGTTGTCTACTTCCTCATGAATATTCATCTTCTTCCGAGAAGTATTTATCTCACCAGAGTTAGTTCTCTCTCAGTTTTCTCCGTTAAAAACGATGATTTTCTCTTCAAATTTTATACCAAAATGTAGATCTCATTAAGTTCTACATTTTGGTGTAAAATTTGATTAGAAAATCATCCCGGGTTGTACCGAAAAACCAAAAAATCGAAATTTTCAGCACGGACAATCGGAATACAACGCAATGGGACGCCTCGGCGGCGATTCTCCACTTACCGAAGATGGAAGGAAATACGCGACAGCCCTTGCCGATTTCTTCGAAGAAGAGGAAGTTCCAGGACTCCGTGTTTGGTGCTCTCAAAAAGTGCGAGCCGCCCAGACGGCTCAACTTCTGAAGCCAGACTTCCATACGGAATACTGGAAGGCTCTCGATGAGTTGGACGCTGGTATTTGTGAGGGATTGACTTATGAAGACATTCAACAACGGTATCCGAAACAAGCAGATGATAGAGCGACGGACAAATACCACTATCGGTATCCCAGTGGAGAGAGTTATGAAGACGTTGTGAGCCGATTGGAGCCAGTTATTATGGAGTTGGAGAGACAGGTATTGTCGAAATAATTAAACTGAGACTCGGTGTTTGCGGACTTTTCAGTTCACCAAGCCAACTTTGGCTTGCGATACTGTAAAGTCTGCAAACACCGAGTCTCAGTTTAATTATTTCGACAATAGGGATTTCCCGATTCCCAGAAAATGTTTGAGATTCGAATTTCCAGGCTAATGTTCTCGTCGTCTCGCATCAAGCAGTTCTCCGATGCGTCCTCGCCTATTTCTACGATCGACCACTCTCGGAACTTCCATACATTGATATCCCCCTTCACTCTCTCGTCAAACTCACTCCACGTGCCTATCACTGTGATTCAACAATCTATGCACTGAATTTGGAAACACAAGAATGGACTGAAACCAGCGATCAACTTCCTCTGTGCGACAGTCCAAGAGACTAGTCTTCTGTGTATTTTTAGAGATTCTGTATTATTTTCTATGTAACTTTTTTTATTGCACCTTTCCTTCTTAAAAATGTTTTACGAGTTTTCTATTTTGCCCATCCCAAAGTTATTTATGAAGCTGAATTCGAGTTTTAACCGAAATTTTATTATAAAAAATGGAGACATGAAGAAAATGTAACTGAGAGACCTGCTCTTCCAAAGATTATGCACAAGGGATTTCGAATTATGTGACCGTAATATAAAGCTAAATAGTCATGGTGTAAAGCTAGAAAAAAAAGAATGTTAAAGGCAATACTGGATGAGCAAAATGAAAATGAATATGAAAAAAAAGGGAAAAATGAACAAATAATTACAGATTTTGGCTCCGGGGACATTTCGAAAGTAAGATGATTCGAAAGTAAGACAATTCGAAAGAGGACATTTCGAAAGTGAGTCATTTCGAAAGCGGACGTTTCGAAAGTAAGACAATTCGCAAGTGTGACGTTTCGAAAGCAATAATTTCAAACCATGCTGGGAGAAAATTCATCTTCCCCCAAGAGTGGTTAGAAATTTTTGCTTCCGAAATGTCACACCTGCGAAACGTCGCACTTGCGAAATGTCACACTTTCGAAATGTCGTACTTTCGAGATGTCGCACTTTCGAAATGTCCCAGAGCCCCGATTTTTACCAATGTTTCTTTTCACTGGTTTTCGGAAGTTTTGAGTCGTCAATTAGATTGAAAGCCGGTGATCCAGTACGAGCCAGTGATGGACGACGAGGATTCGGAGAGGAGGTACCCGGACTATGTTTCTTTTTTGGACTTGTCTTTTTGCTGCTCTGAAATGAGATGATTGGAAATCAGACATATCGAAAGTATGACGTTTCGCACGTGTGAGAATTCGAAAGTAAGGCAATTCTAAAGATTGAAATCGCGTTTTTTATGTGATGACACATTTTTAAAAATCTAATAGATCACATAAAAAGGCAAAAAAATATATGAAAAATTCAAAAAATTTGAAAAAAAAAACTGATTTCACACTTTCGAATTGTCTCACTTTCGAAAAAAAACAAACCTTTTTGCTACTTTTCTCATCTTCACTACTACTATCATCGAACTTTTTCGTCGGCGCATCTGGCTCCTCGAAACTGAATTCTCAATTTTCAAAAAGTATATTTCTTACCCTTCCCTTCGGCGTCTTCTCCAACTGCTCAGTTCCCCGTCTTCTCTGATTGTGACTTGTCGATGGAGCTGTACTCATCGCACTTTCCAACTGTCCATCGTCTTCTTTCGGACGGAGCAATGGGAGCACTTTGTTCATTTGTTTCAGAGTTCTGAAATCTTTTTTGAAATTTTGGCTCCGGGACATTTCGAAAGTTTGAAATTGTGTTCTTGACCAATTTTTTAAACTTTTCATACATTTTTTGCGCGAATGTTTATGAAAAATTGAGCAAAAACGCGATTGCACACTTCGAAATGTTCGCTTTCGAAATATCCTGTCCTGGAGCCGGAATTTGGATTCGAATTTACAGAATGCGCAAAAAGGTGTTTCCAGTTGAAATAAGTCAAATTCGAGGGTCTAAAAAAGTGGTTTCCAAAAAAATCCGGAATACTATCTGATAATACAGTAGTCTGGATATTTTACCAGCTAGAAAATCGTGAAGAAAGAAATTCTAGTTTTTTACAGAAATTTTGAAACCCAAAATTTTAATCGATTACAGTACTAACCAAAATGACGTTTTCAGTAGAAATAGGTCAACTTTGAGAGTTTGAAAAAGTGGTTTCCAGATATCTTATTTGTTTGAAATTTTGCAGGTGTATAGAGCAGCTCTAGAACTCTATTTTTGTAGTTGACCACTTTTTTATAGAACCAATTTCCAGTTAGTTATGGCGCCTGGAACCCGAAAGGCTCCGAAAATATCGAAAATTTGAGGTAACGTTAATCAACTTGCTCTAACTAACTGGATAGTGGTCCTATGAAAAAGTTGTCAACTACAAAAATAGAGTTCTAGAGTTGCTCTATACATCCACAAAATTTTAGAAAAATCGGACTTTTCAGACCTTCAAAGTTGGCTAGATAACTTACGCTCTCTGTGCCTCAATCTCAATATAACTTTTGAAAAGTGCTGCAGTCAATTCCGTTGTGAAAACGACGTCAGCATGTTGAGCAATAAGTTGAAGAAGGAATAGACCGTCAGTTCCCAGGTACAATGTGATGAATCTATTCACATGTTCTCTATTCTTCAGGTCATCTTTATCGAAAGGAGTCTCACACATTTCCAAATGATTCAAAATGAAATGCTCGTTGTAAGTGTTGTTGAAGACAGCGAAGAGCCATGAGAAGAGGTTGCAAACTGTAAAGGCACCGAGGAAGATGTACCTGGAATGTTGGAATATCGTAGGATTTTGGTTTTTCTACAGTACTTGGCTGGCGTTTTCTGTAAAAATATGTCAAGTTTGAGTGTCTTAATAAATGGTTTCCAGATATCCGATTTTTCTGAAATTTGGTGGACGTATAGAGTAATTCAAGAACTATATTTCTCTAGTTGACAACTTTTTCATAGGACCACGATCCGGTTAGTTGGAAACCAAAAAGCATCCAAAATAATATAAAATTAGAGGTGACGTCAGTCAACTTGGTCTAACTAACTGAATCGTGGGACAATAAAAAAGTTGTCAACTACAAAAATATAGTGCTTGAATTGCTCTATACATTTACAAAATTTCAGAAAAATTGGATGTCTGGAAACAACTTTTTCAGAATTTCAAAGTGGACCTACTTTGGTGGTCCGAAAATCTTACTGTTTTGTAAATTGTATTTTAAAAGTACTGTATGTTTAAAGTTATCCACACTTTTTTCGTAGAAAAAAAACTAACCACGCCCACAAAAAGACGAAAATCTTCTCGGTGAACAGATTCAACAGTAGTACACACTGTACCGTATGCATCTGTACATTTCCCATGTCTCTCGTCTCAAAATCGCATAAAGTGACACGTGGAAACACTCCACTCTCTCTCCATGACTCATTTCCGTTTGAGCCTCCGTAGAATATCGACTTCCACATATCGAAGCCGAAATTCTTTTGACGATCGTGTGGGAGCATGTATCTGAAAAAAAAAACTTTAAACTACCGTAATAACTGTATTAGAAGGGCATCCTAGTGAGCGCGAAAAGAGCACTTTCTCAGATTTCTGTGCTTGAAAGTAGTTCCAATCGATTCCTTGTCAAAAATATACTAGGATCAATATGAAACACATTATGAGAAAAACTTTGTAATGAATACTTTTGTGAAATTCGAATTTTGATTTTGAGGAGGTTGAACAATAGAAGGACATGTACTTCTATTAGAGGTTCTACGGTATTCTTGATTTTCAAATAATTCTCACTTGTTCAACAAATTCGACTGCAAGAAAACGTTGAGCAAGAATGCGACTTTTGCCACAAAATAGATGAAAGTGACGTAGTACGCGGAGTATTTGATGTTGAGGAATCGAAGAATCTTGTGCGGAACTATCTTTTTCTGAAAATTAGTCTTGTTTCTAGTAGGATTACGGTTCATACAAGTATTTTCAAAAATAACAATATTTTTCCATAATAACCGTTTAAACTCGAGAAAATCGATTTTCAACTAAATTTTTTCTAACCAATTTCAAGAAAGGTAGAATTTTTCGCTGATTCGAATGTACATAATATCACTGCTCAAACTAAAAATTTAGTCAATTTTTTTGGGTTCCGGGACATTTCGCAAGTGGAACGTTTCGAAAGTGTGACATTTCAAAAGCAAAACATTGCACCGGTGAAAAAGCGCACTTTAGAAATGTCACACTTGCGAAATGTCTACTTACTACTTTCGAAACGTCATAGTTGCGAAATGTCACACTTTCGAAATGTCATCTTTCGAAATATCGTGAAGATCGATTTTCAAATTTTTTTCAACCTATTTTTTAAAAATATAGAATTTTTCGCTGATTCAAAATTGCCTACTATCGCTGCTCAAAACTCTGTATAAAATTTCTCATTCGATTTTCTAAAAAAATGAACTAAAAATTCTGTACAAATTTAAAAATCGTCCAAAATTTTACTTTTTGATTCTGAGCAACGATTTTATGTGCATTCGAATCAGCGAAAAATTCTGCATTTTTTGAAACTGGTTAGAAAAAATTTAGTCGAAAATCGATTTACTCGAGTTTTAACTTTTTTTATGAAAGAAATATTGTTATTTTTGTAAATTGGGGCGATAATTTTCAAAAATTACTGTAGTCCTACTCACCAATTTCAGTCTCTTCTGAAATCGTAGTACTCCTCTCAAATGAATGCACAATGCATCAATATTCGCCTTTTTCACCAACGGAACTGCATTATTCTCATCAGAAGCAACTCGAAGAATCTCTCCAACTTGCATTCCACTTTGACTCGCAAAGTATTTCCAGATGAAACAAGGTAAACGAAAACAAGCGGCTTCGAAAAGAAGGAAAAACGACATCCATTGATAATACGAAATCTTCTCTCCCCCTTTCTTCACAAATCGTGGCGCAGGTCCCCTTCCTCCAACCGTAATTCCATCGGCCACCACATCCGATGGATCAATAACTTGCTCCACGAGCTCACTGGTGAATGGAATGAAATATGTCGGCTGTGCCCAACAGTAATTATTGGAGTACTGTACCCATGCACCTGTGAAATCCAGAGGAACCATACATTCAATCGGTGTGCCTCCGAACTGTTTCCATGAAATCAAGACAGCGAGTCCGACGAGAAGATTCGAAGTCAGGAAGGAATGAACACTGGCGACAAGATCCTTGGCCCCGGTTCTATTTGTGTAGGGGACCGTGTTTAAGACACGGAACACGAACATCTGAATTTGGGAATGGGATTTTTAGTGCGATTGAAGTTTTAGGTATTTTGAGTAGTTTGCTTGACAATTCTTATACGATTTGAATTCAGAAAAAATATTCTAAATATCACTTTATTGAAGAAAACAACAGATATTTATGGTATTCAATTTTTAAAAATCCATAAAAATTGCTTCCTCGAATTTCTTCCTTGAACTTACCTTGAAGGACGTAAGACAGTTCGCAAAATGGCGGTCGATGTTAATGCTTCGTCTTATATGCCTTCGGTCGCTGCGTCCATTTACGTCCGCATGGCTCAGTCGGTAGTGGCGCTGTACCCACAGCAGAGCGCCCACAGGTTTGAACCCACCTGAGCTACATTTTCACGAAATTTGAGCAAAAACATTTTCGAAGTGTTTTACCACTGCCTGGAAAGGGTTTACTTTTTTTTCAATATATTAGACGACTCAAAATACTCAATTTTGACTAAGTTTGATAGTTAACCACTATTTTTGGGACTACTACTGGAATAATATAGAAAAAAGGTAACTGATAACATCAATAGATAACTCATGGTAACTTCTAGAATTCAATGATAAGAAAATATTGTCGATTTCCTCACGATTTCTATACGAATTCTGTGTCTCATGTTTGTATTCTCCCTTTTCTTATGACGTTGGACGCGTCGCGTGTTTGCGGTGCGTGTTGGGGGGTGAGCTTCTGTCAAGCAAGAAATAATGGACGGGAGAAGAATTCCATGAATTCCCAGCTTTCATAATAAAACATCAGCTACCTCATAGTGAAAAAAAACTTTCAATTCGATTTATGAAAACGATTAGTTTTTCTCTAACAGTAGATACATTCTACCATTTGGAGTGAAAATTATGAGCAAGTGTATTTTAATCAAGATGAACCAGAAAAAGCCTTATTTACGTTCAGGTGTATCAATTCGCTCCGGTAAACGTCTACTGTTCATTGATCCGAACGGAATCTGAAAGCACAACCTGTAAAAGTTCAGGAGCATAAAGATTATGATTTTCTTTGGTCATTTATTCAGAAAATTGCAATTCCGTATCGCTTGAGTAGGATGTCCGATTAGCGTCTCGTAGTCTATTGAACCAATATTTGTAATGAAATTTTTGCCCTGCGCCTATGCTCGTCGGATTTTCCAAAATCTCTCGAGATCCAGCAGGATTAAATCATTCAAGTTCGGGCCCCACGAAGCGCAGTATAGAGGATCCAATCACACAAAGACTACTGCCAGACTGTTTGCATGAAACCAAAACAAGTAGCTGAAGAAAAATCACCAGGAAGAATGAGTGAAAAAGCAGTTTCTACCAAATATTTGAAATTGTGTGAAAACTAAAAAAATTCCCTGAATTCCTGCAAAATTCTATAAGACTACTCATGATGCTCACTTTGAGGTGACCGGTACAAGCTTGATATGCGATGTGGTTACAGAAGAAAAGCTAAAGTTTTGACGTTTATGAAACATCAAACAAATCAACAAATTATTCGACGATAACGTCAGCCTCCTTGGTGGCGCGGGTGTACACGACTTGTCCGTGGTGGTGAACGACGCACTTGACGAGTCCCTTAGCTTGGAGCTCCTTGAGTCCAGCCTTGGCCAAGGAAGCGCGAACCTTCAGACGCTCAGACACGACGGATGGAGTGATGAGCTTGTAGGTGATGACCTGAAAATTATATTAATTAGTTTGGGGTGCGTGAAAGAACAACTGAAACTCATCAAGAGCATTTGACAAAAAATTTTTAAAATTTTTAACCGTTTTCAAAACAAAAAAAAGAAAACTAACCTCCTTGTAAAGCTTGTCATAGGTGGCTTGGTCGAAAAGCACCATGTTGTTAAGCTTATCCCTGACCTTTCCCTTGGACCACTTCTTCTTCTTGGCCTTTCCTCCTCCGGATCCTTCCTTCTTCTTGGCTGGGGGAGCCTTGCCTCCCTTTGGGTCCTTCTTTGGGGGCATTTTACCTGAAAATCGAAAGAATCGTGAAAAGGAACAAGTGAGAAGCGGAAGTGATTATAACAGAACTAAAAAAAGAAAAAAGCTGCAGAGAAACCAAATTTTACTTTTTTTATGACAAAAGTTGAGTTTCTCGAAGTTTTTAGGTTTTTTGTCTGAAAACTAACTTATCCCAACGAAAATGGATTAATCAATTCTCGAACTTCTGAAGAAAAAGCAAAAAATTAGAATGAAACACAACAGAAAACAGCAGAAAAATCAAAAAAAAACTTTTTGGGATTGGAAAGAAAAATCGAAGAGGCAGTGCGGCAGACGTGATACGGTGGGGAATCGCTGCGAGACCCAACGAGGAAAGTGCGTGCGCCTTTGACTGCTCGTGTCTGCGTCTCCACTCTCTGTGTCGTCTCGTCGCCGCGAGTTTGAAATTGAGAAAAAATATGTGATTTGTTTGATTTTTGAGAAGAAAATTGAAGAAAAAGTTATAAAAATACATGTTTACTTGCGGCGAAGGCGTTACATTTGAAATTGACATTGATTACAAGGTTTATTTGTGTGTCAATACGAACTTTCAACAAAATAAGTCAAAAAGTAGGGGAACTCAAAATCTTTTGAAAAGTTGAGGAAAAATTAGGCAAAATTGAAAATGCAAAGTGAATTAGCCGATGTTGTTTTCTTATGAAATGGCAGAAAAAACGAATTTTGTCATAGTGAATTGTAAAAAAAACAAAAATATAATAAAGGCTCAACCTAAAGTTCTTCTTTGTAATCATACGTTTTCGGTACTGTCGTTTCAAGATAATCATGTAAAAATTTTTTTTTCCAAAACTAAATACATAAATTGCAAAATGAGCAACGCACACTATTGCAACTCCGGCGCAATTTTTTTAGTATTTATCGAAATTTCTAAAAAATGACGTTTTTTCACAATTTGACGAGTAAAACGGCGAAATTTTGTGAAATTCGGGAAGAAAATCAAGAATCGACACCTCGGAAACCCATCGGAACCAGCTTTCAGGACCAAAAATGAAAGCTGATTCCGATTGGTTTCCGAGGTGCCGATTCTTGATTTTCCACCTAAATTTCACAAATTTTCAGAGTTTTAGAAGTCAAATAGTGGAAAAAATCGTCATGTTTCAGATGTTTCGATAAGTACAAGAAAAACTGTACGGCGGAGTTGTAATTGGGTGCGTTGCTCAATTTCCAATTTTGCTCTGGAAAAATGTTTTTGCATAATTCTCTTGAAACGACAGTACCGAACTTATGGTTACAAAGAAGAACTTCAGGTTGAGCTTTTATTTTATCTCTGTAATTTGCCAATTCACTATGACAGATACTAAAGTTTGCTTTTTCAGTCGTTTCGTTAATAAAAGTTGGCTTATTCATTGGGCATTTTCAATTCTTCCTGGTTTTTCGCTGAAACTATAAAAATTATGGCAGTGTCTGAAAATGTTCAGAAATCCGAATGACTCTCCTTTTACTTCTGAAACCCTGAGAAAACTTCACCAAACCGTCTTCAATCCACTTGCAAAAGGTGTAAATAGCAGCTAAACCGAAATCGGAAAACGCCCTTTGCAAAAAAAGGTTGAATACAAAGAATTGAACAAAAAAATCGCTGTCGCAACACTTCAACCGCACTAATTTGATGATGTCCACCAACACCACGATACAAAAAAAGGGAAGGGAGATGATGATGGACAAATAGAGATATATGTATGAATGTACCTGTCGTGTTTCATTTCGCAACATCACTCTTCTCGTTTTTTTGTGTCCTTTCTTCTCTCCGAATTTCACAATTTACGAGAAAAGTCATTGACCTAAAAAAACCGTTCCAGTGGTTTATTTGTGTGGATTTTATGTTTTTATAGCAGTGTCTAGTAGTTGTCAAATCGAAATCCGCCGGTCCCCCTAGGTATCAACTTTCACACGTTTCTCCCCCAAGAATTCTCGATTCGTTTTTCCTATTTCTCTTTCATCTCTCTTTGCCCGGGTTTTTCGTTTTTATATTTGCTCAGTTTTGTACTATTAGTTGAGCTGTTTGTGTTGGTTTGGTATAGAGAAGAATGCCATTGTTATAGATGGAGATCTACTTCCCTTCCGATTTTTGCAACCATTTTTGGGAGACTTTCCTTTTTTTGCAACTCTTTTCTCTTGTTTTTTGTGATGTTAGATGGTCAAATACACAAATATAATGCATACAGAAAATTTTCATTCAGATTATGGTAATTTTGTGGCAGTGGCACTGCCGAGAAGAGAATGTATTGGGTCATGTGTTCATATTAGTGGTTTTTTCAAAGTTTCACCGCGCTCCATTGAGAAAATGGCTGAAATTCGAAGTTCTGGGCATCCCGTGACTTTTGAGACTTTTTTACTCCTCGTGAACAATTCCAACCACTTTCGACAGGAGCACACGAAGGTTCAAAAAACTGTGGGAAATTTCAGGAATTCAATTTTTAGGAATTTTCTCAATGGAGCGCGATGAAATGTCGAAAATATCGTCAGTAGAAAATTTTTTTTCTGGGTTTTAAATTTCCCTTTTCTCAAGAATAATGAATTTGTAAAAAAAAGGTGACTTTTCAGTTGAGAACTAATTTTCTAGACTTACCTAAAAATTCACAGTTTCACAAATCCCACGAGTTTGATTTCTTCCGATCACTCTTATTGGAACATTGCCTTTCCCTCAAAATTTTGTTGGTTTTCCCAAAATTCTTCCATGTACCAGAAATCCAAGTTTAATACCTCAAAAACAGGACATTTCGCAACCGGTCATTTCACTTTCATATACGAATCCTTTTATGAAACTGTAGCCCTTAAAATTTCCAATCCAAAAATGTACATATCATCATTGTAGCTCAATTTTGAAGCGAGCTACGCCTTTTTCAAAAAAAAGTTGTAGTTTTTGGAAAACCTAAAACTTTCCAATAATCATATCTCGGCTAGTTTTGCTCCAATGTTCATGATTTTTGGCTCAAAATGCTCCAAATTACATACTCATCAGTTTGTTTAGGTTAACAATTTTCTTATGAGGAAGGTCTGACACAAGATCTGGCTTTTAAGTTGTAAAATGTCATAGTTGCGAAATGACGGGTTGCGAAACGTTTCGGCCCCAAAAAACTCCATTTTTCTAGATGAATATGAAATCCCCGCCTTCTCCTTTGAACAACTACATTCTCAAAAAATGTTGTTAACTTTTATTTCGTCTTCTGTTGAAATAGGTAAACTTTGAGTGTCTGAAAAAGTAGTTTCCAGTTATCCGATTTTTCTGAAATTTCGCAGATGTATAGAGCAACTCTAGAACTCTATTTCTGTAATTGACAACGTTTTCATAGGACCATCATCCAGTTAGTTAGGTCAAGTTGACTGAAGTCACCTCGAATTTCGACAATTTTGCACTGTTTGGCTTCCATGCGACCTAACAAACTGGATAGTGGTTTTATGAAAAGTTGTCAACTACAAAAATAGAGTTCTTGAGTTGCTCTATACATCCACAAAATTTCAGAAACTTGGAATGTCTGGAAATCGCTTTTTTGGACCCTCAAAGTTGATCTTCTTCACCCAAAACTTCCAGAACCCTTGTTCTTCTTGCTCCTTGTTCCCATGCTCTCGACTCAAACTTGTCACAAACATATTGTTCCTTCTCTTCTTCTCTTCCCATCATATCCCCAATGTCCCCTTTTTCCATGCCATTCCAATTCGTAACCCGATACTTCTTGTCACAAGTGTTTCTCTCTTTTTTGTTCTCTATTCTTCATTCCCTTTTTCCATTCTTCCAGTAGTCCCCAGAAACTTTTTACATGTTTTTTTTTTGAGAAAAGTGCACTCTCCATCCTTTTCTTCTCCTACTTCCGTTCCTCTACCACTTTTCTTTTTTTTCTTTTCTCAAGAAATGTGCAAAAATATGTGTGAGAGGAGGAGCCGCAGTAGTCAATCATTGTCCCTTCTAGGATTAACGACCACTTTTTTCTTTTTGAGTCGAGAAGAGAAGAACTTCATGGAAAAAGTACACTTGATCTATTCTTGGGACCAACTCCATTGGGATTTGTTTCATTTGAATAAATTCATTGACTCTTTGTGTTCCCACTTGACATTTCAGTGGAGACGTTGGGGTTTGTGTCAATTTGGAATTCTGATGAGAGAAGGAGGGAGATTTTTATCAGTTTTGGAAGAAATTCATATGCAAAATCTTCAGATAGAACCAGGGTTCAAGACAATTTTGGTTTGGGGTTGTTTGATGAAGGATAGTAGCATTGAAACCATCTTTGGGAAAATTTCTCATTCTAGTGAAATTAAGAGGTAAAGAAAATGTCAAACTTGAAACGGAAAAACAGTTCAAGAATTGTCATGAACTTCCAAAAAAAAGCAATTTCAAGAAGTTCATGAAACTACGATTCCGAGTTACTTTGTGGTTCGTCGCATTGTTGCGTGTTTCCTTTTCACCTTGATACTTCTGTAAAACATTCAAAAACCTAAAAAATCGATCCTTCAGAATCTAGAGATTTAGAACCAGTGCTGGGCGGCCACATATTAACGGTCAGACCTCCGTGAACAGTAAAATTTTGAAACACTATTGTTTTACTACAGTAACCTAAAAATCTGTGAGCGAACGATTTTAATATGTCTGTTGACCATTTATTCCAAGAAAATTATTTGCAAGTTCGAATGTAGCAGGGGCTGGGTGGCAACAAATTTCGGCAACTCATTCAATTGCGAATAACTTTTTTCGGGGAGGTCGGGTAAAAATACGATCTACATAAAAATGTTCCGTATTGAAAAATTTTGTCAAAAAACTGTCGATTCTGGCAATTTCGGCAGACTTTTCGACAACACAACTTTGTTCATTTTCGATGGATTTTGACGATTGTTTAACCAATCGATAGTTTTTTAAATAAGAAACATTTTTTTGTTGACGCTATTTTTACCCGATGCCCCTGAAAAAAGTTATTCGTTGCCGAGTATTGTTGCTGCCAAGCACTGGTTCCAACATTTTCAGATTCTAAAGACTCGATTTTTCGGGTTCCTGAATGTTTTACAGAAGAGAGTGTTCAAATTTGAAGTTGGTCGGACCTTGGTCGGCTTTAGTAGCGGTCTTGTCCGGAACCCGACCAACCTCCGACCTAAAATTGCCGGCGACACCCGAGAAGTGAAAGAATAATTTGGAAGAAACAAGACCAAGTAAATATATAGAAATCGCAAAGATTTATAAACTTCTTGAAACTGAAGTTTCCATGACAAACTGTCTCTCAATTTCAAGTTTGATATTTTCAGTCCCTCCTAATTTCACTAGAATAAGAATGTCTCCCGAAGATAGTTTCAGTTAGCAATTTTGGTCGATTTTGGAAAATTCGGCAACGCAAGGCGTAACTCCGTTAATTTTTCATGAAATTTAACAATTTTTCAACCAATCGATAGCTTTTAAAATAAGGAATATATTTTCTGTTGACCGTATTTTTACCGGTCCCCATTGAAAAAAGTTATGCAAATTTAAATGCGCTGCCGAAATCTGTCAGCACTAGTTCCAATTTAAGAAGCAATACCACTAAATACGACCAACTGAGTGAATCGATTCATGATCTTTTTGAAACCGCATTTTTTGGAAAGCTCATTGCAACTGTTTTCCAGCTCTATATGAGAAATTAATTTATTATTCTTCAAACCAATAGTTTCTGGGTGTTCTATTATAAACCAGAATTTCGTTTCCTACTTTCTCCAAGATACGAAAAAAATTGAATCGCAACAACAGATAACTTGATTAGAGGTAGTCTTCCTTCTTGTTTTTTCGGGTGCATCTCTTTCTTGTCACAAAATGCACAAAAAGAGAAGAAGACGTCGTCCCCCCCTCCTCTTCTTTTCTCTCTCACCCAAAAATCGATGCGTGAAAGGCGAGGGAACATGCATTTCTGTCCATCTGCGTATCCTCATCCCTTCTGGAAGAGAAGAAGAAGAAGCTTCCGTTTTGCACCCGCGAAGGGTCACCAGCACCAGAGCAGCTCCACCAACCGCCTCCAAGCACATTTGTGTGTTTGGAAGAGAAAAAGAAGAAGAAGAAGATGCCTATGAGCTGTGACATACACATATATTCTTGGCGGAGGAGATGGAGGAAACAACCACTTTTGCATATCATAGTTTTTGACGCCAATTTCCTGTTTTACCTCGGTTTTTGGGGATTTTGGGTTTTTTCGTTTTTTCCCTTCTAAATTGTGATTTTCAAGTCAAAATTTATGTGAAAATGTAGACCTCGATGAGATCTACAGAAAGGTAGTTAAAATATCAAAATTCCATATCTAAGTTTTCTCCGGTCCGGGAGAGTTTTGTGGCATGGTTAACAAACATTTGAAAAAAACCGAAAATATTGAATTCAACATCATTTTGTAGAACACATCGAGTTCTACGTTTTCATATAAATTTTGACATGAAAATCACAATTTAAAGGGGAAAATCGCCGGCCCGTTTCGTCGTGGATAGCAATTTCGGACTTATAGACTATTCTGTTTCATATTAGTAACAAAGAAATCTCTTGAAGTTATCTATCAGTTAGATTCTTTTGCTACGTTGAGTGTCTTAATATTTACATGATTTTGATTGTATTCCCACTATAGTCAAAAGTTGCCAAAATTTTCCGTTTCAAAATGTCTGAAAATTATCAATGATTAATCATCTCTGTTAATCCTCATCCCAGTGAACCATTTTCATAAAACCTAGGTAAATTTTTTGAACATTCTTATTGCTGAAATTTTTGCTCGACAAATCTTTGCATCCTACAGTCAACCCTTTTCCAACTTTGTCCTAATTTGGCCGAATGTATTTAGTTATTAACCTTTGAGATTTTCGATGAGATTTGAAACATATTTCGCGCCGTGTCCAGTCAACTTTTGACGAGGATTCTAAAAAGACTAATTTCAATCCGTTCGAATTTCAACAATATGCTCATTTTGAGCTCATCGGGGTGTCCTTCTAATACAATTTTTACTGTAATAATGGCTGATCTTCAGCAATCATGTTGTATCAGACATGATTCGCTGATCAGTAGAACAATTTCATGAAGCCCACATCGAATTTCGGAACTTTCTTATGACTAAAATTCGATCTCGGCAAATCTTCATCCAGATTTTTTTCTTCTTCCAGACTTTCAAAGTCAAACTTTTCTCAACTGTGTCCCACTTTGAGCGAATATTTTCGGTTATTTACCTTTAAAATTTTCAAAATCCTCAGTAGTTTTACTACCGTCCATGGGAAATCAGGAAACTTTTTTCAAAGTTTCAAAATGTCATTATAATTCCGACACGGACATGAGCTTTGGTGCGTTGTTATTTCTGTTTGGTTCATAGAAATTTCAAAAAATGGTCTGAAAAGCAATTCGGATCTAAAATTTGATGAAAAATTTGACTAAAAAATCTTAATTTTAAATAGAGGTAATTAACTTCAGAGCAAGCAATTCAATTGGAAACCAGACAACTTTTTTCTGTTTTAAAGTCTCATTATAATTGCGACACGGGTATGAGGTTTGATAGGCTGCCTATATGTAATCCGTTCGTTCATTAGGAAGCTCGAAAAAAACGTCTGAAACGCAAAGATTTTGGATGACGAAAAACTGAAATTTCCAAATTTCAAAACTTTTGTGTACTATTCTCATTTTTTTACGCCTGCATTATGAATGCCTTCACTCTGTTTATTGTGATCTTCATTTTCTCTGTTTCTCCGCTGAATTATCTCCTCTAATCCCCTCTCTGAAATTCCAGCAGAGCAACTTTCCACCCCAACATCTCTCCTTCTCTAAATCTCTCTTTTCCCATTTTGGGTCTTCCCCCAGTCGTCTTTCTCAGTTTTGCTCATTTTATTGTCTGCTAAAAACGAAGAGAGACAGCTAATCCTCTTCCTTCTGAAGCCAATGTTTCGAAACTTTTTTTTTCTCCAAAAAAATTTTCGGGACGATGCTTTTTTTTGCAAAAGAACTCTGTGCTCCAAGAACTCAGAACTCATAGTCAATCTCGTATTTCCTCTTTTTTTGAAGGGAAAGGGAAATTGAAAAGGAAACTGGGTCGTAAATCAAAAGAAATAGAGGATCCATCTATTTTTTCTGCTTCAGAATAGTCTTGATCTTGTTTACTCCTTTTTTCAAGTACTTTGTGCTCCGGACCTTGCTCCTAATGAGCCGGTCATCTTCTTCTTCTTCCTCTTTCCCAAACGCCAATCACCCTCTCTCCCATCTGCTGCCACTTTTTGGTCCGGTTTCGTGGCCTCGAATTGGTGACACTTATTCGATTCTCAATGACACAGAAGACCTCTCGAGAAGAAATTGATGAGAGTAAGCTGATGGTTGGAATGAGCAAGAAGAATGCTCATTTTGGGGGAATTTGAGGGTCCGAGACGATATTGGAAATTTGAGGAAGATTGACAATAGAAGGTCTTTTTGAGGTAGTGAGAAAAGATAGCGAATTTTACGAGAAGCCTCAGCAAATTAAAAATGAATCTATGCTCCCATATCATTTGAATCATATGTAGAGGATGAAACATTATATTTTAGTAACTTTGTTCCAAAAACTTTCAAATCGCGAGCTTTTTAGAATACTGTAGGGATCCGAAATTGGCAAGAGTTCCGTACAGTTTAGGTTATTACTGCAATGGATTACAGCTAGAATACATAAAACCGATATAAAACCTCTTGGAAACCGTATTTATTTGATTTTGAAAGATCATTTTTTTTGGTCAACCTTTTTGGTTAATTTACAGTTCCCGACATGTTTCAAAGGTTCAAGAATAGATTCGTTGTAATGATTATTCAATTATTTATATTCCTCCTCATCAGTAAATTGGCTAATTTCAGTAACTTAGTTAGTTTTTTGAACCAAGATTCATTGAAATTTGGAAAAAGCCTGTTTCGGAAATGCGAAGTTTCGAAAGTGCGACTTGGAAATCAAGGATTACAGTATCAACAGTATCAACGTGTTAATATAAGCAGATTAAAAAAGTTTCTTACCCATGAAATTGTAAATTTTGAGCTCGCTTCGTAGGATGTTTAATGAAACGGCTTAGAGGTGCTACACTGTACTGATAGGTATTTCTCCCCAGAACGGTTTGAAATTTTTTCTTTCGAAATGTCGCACTTTCGAAATGTCGCGGAGACCAAATGATCATTGAAATCACTAGTTGGAATCTTGTAGAACAAATCCGTCTAACAAATCGACCGTACATAGCGTTATCATCAGTTGGATAATCTTTTTGCCGTTCTCAAAATAACATGCAGAAACTGTAATATCTTTTTCTCAAATTTGAAAATCTAGGATTCAAGTTTTCGATGATTCTGGAATACTTATGGAACACTAACAAACATCCTGACAAGAGTTGAGCCGAATTCAGATTTTCGAGTTTTAAAATTTTCAATTCCGCCGAATTCTGATCCTGATCGATGTTTCCGTAAAACTAACTGTAAGACCCTGGCTTTGAATTTGGAATTCAAAAATTATTGGAACCAGGAACAAACTGTGAAAATTTCAAGAGAATCGGTTAACTTTGAGTAGACAAAAAGGTTAGCGACACATTTTCCGTACCTAAATTAGTACTGAAAATTTACTAAAAGAGCCGTAACTTGCTCCATTTCTGAGATATCAAAAATCTAAAAATATGGGCATAAACGTAGACAAATTTCTGATCTTTCTATAAAACTTTCATCTAAATCGGTTCAGTTTGGGCTGAGTTACAGTGCCGGACATACAAACAGACATACGGAAACTACTGGTTGTTATTAGTAAAGATAGTAAACATTCAATTTTTTGTGTTTCTTTCAGTTTTCAAATCCTCATGAACAGAAACCGGAATGATCTTGCTCTAATATCATACGTCTAAAACTGTATTATAATCTCCATCTGCCCCTCCCGATTCTTATATCCAGAATCCTCATCCTTTTTCAGATCTCCCGACCCTTCCCAAAAACCGAAAAACCGCTTCCTCCTCCCCAAATCCATTAAACGCCTTGCCCACTGATTCCATGCCATCGTTGTCGGTTCATTTACATTCTCTCTCCCGAAATGAGCCGACATCCGTCCATTTGCTCTTTTCTTCTTCTTCTTTTTGCTCCTCCATCCGTTCGGTCATTTTGTCATTGACACACACACACAGAGTGGGGCATACAGAAAAGACCATCTGTCTCCTCATGTGCATACAAATGGAATCATGATGAAGGACACGGACCGTAGTAATACATCATATCCCAAATCCTAGTGCTGACGGGGAAACACATTTTTGGAGAAACACTTCCGGTGTTCCACCTGCACTTTTTAATTACTCTTTCTTTTAGGTCAATTCTTTCATTTCTTTCTCAAGATTTGGTTTCATTGAACCCTCTAATCTGGTTAATAAGAATAGAGACCCCTATTTCTAGTCCAGACATTTTCTGGTCCCTTGCACTTGAGCATCCCAAAAAACCACTTTTGTACTTTTCTTCCTTCTTTTCTCATCACATTCTGAATGCATCCGTTTAGAATAAGAAGAAGAATATCAGATGACACTAGAGAAACATGGAAGTGGCAGCTGCCACGTCATTAGGCAATCCATGGGTGATATTAGAGCACAGATGCCACCCACCTCCATCTCATCTTTTATGGCTTTTTATTGGTTATGGTCCCACCCTAGTTGTTATGGGGAAACGAGATATTAGAATTGGAATTGGAATTTTGGGGACTATGTTTACTATTTCATAGAGTCTATGACTGGATTCCGGCCAAGTAATTTTTTGATACAACACAAATTTGAGAAACTCATTCAAATTTGAAGCGTAACTCTGTTAATTCTTGATGATATTTGACGATTTTTATACCAATCGATAGCTTTTTTAGAAAGGAACATTTTTTCAGTTAATTATATTTTTACCCGATCCTCCTGAAAAAAGTTATTCAAATTTGAATAAGCTGCCAAAATTTGTTGTCGCCCAGCCCGGGATTTCAACATCTCTAGATTCTGAAGATTCAATTTAGTGGATTTCTGAAAGTTACAGAGAAAAGTATTAAGGTGGGAAAATGAGTAAATCGAAATCCTAAGGCGTTAACAATTTCTTGATACTGTATTTTTTGGAAGCTCACGACAATTCTTGAACTAAACCACAAAAATGAACTTTGGCAAAATCGTCCCTAACTTTGTTAATTTTTTATAAAATTTGACGATTTTTATACTAATCGATAGCTTTTGAAGTAAGGAACATTTTTTGTGTTGACCGTATTTTTACTCTATCCCCCTGAAAAAAGTTATTCGCATTTGGATGAGACACCGAACTTGCATATTATTTTCTCAGTTGAAATGGACAATTCATTAAACTCACTTGCTGTCTGCTTATTAGATTACTGTATTGAAACAGCAGTTTTTCAAAACTTTACTATTTCAGTAAGGTTTTGTATAGTGACTTTGCTATATCTGCTAATTCCAGGGTGTAATGACTATGACTTTGCACATAACCGCAGACAAAATTTGTCTGTACTTACAGTAATCTAGATATGTTTCCCCACGATTCATCCACTTTCTCCACCTTCTCCTCCAAAACCCTAACCCATTTTTCATCTCCATTCACTTTTCCAATCTCGCTTTCTTCACCCCAAACCCATCAATATCCCTCGAGAACGGATTTGGGGATTCCCATCTGTCATTCTTCAGACGAGAAGAGGATGTCTCTAAAATACAATGAATAAAATATCAAGTTTCAGCAATAAATCTCATGTCCTCCTCTTTTCCTTTTTTCCACGGTTTTTAACTTGGCTGTTCCTATTTTAGAGAATTGTTTTCTGTTTCACTGAACGAGGATAAGCTGATCAGTTTTCAAATTTTAGTGTTTCTGCTAGTGTTCGCTTCTAGTTTTATCAATTTTTCCTTCTCTTTCTCACCTGTTGCCTCTGCCCCGTTTCCAACGTCTTCTCACTGCTTCTTCCAACCAAATAAATATTCTAGTACACACTCTCTCCCTTCAAGATATATACGAATACATATCTTTTGCGCCGTCCGGATTTCTTCTTCTCCGTCCCACGACGAGATTATCGTTGTTATGGAGACTTCTCCGGCAGGAGGAGGAGAGAAGAGGAAGGAGGAGCAACACGGGCGTGTCAAAATGCGCTGCTCCGGCAGAATGGAGAGAGAATGTGGTTAAACGCTTTTGCTTTTTTTAGCACCGCTATTTGTATTGATTATTGAGATCTTTATTTTTTTTAGGCTTTTCTGAAATTCAAGTTACCGTAAAATCTATATTAGAAGGACACGCCTTTCCGGTTTTCGGGCTTTAGGAGTTTTCTAGGCTTATCTGTTTCATATTATTAACAAAGAAAGCTGTTTAAATTCTCTATCAGTTCTTCAGATCTGATCTATATTGGCCTACTATCGACATGATTTTTGTGATGTCCTTCCCACTATAGTCGAAAGATTTCCAGTTGCCAAACTTTTCTGTATCAAAATATCTCCAAATTATCGTAAAATCTGCATTAGAAGGGCAGACCCTCTATTTTTCCAACACTCAAAAAGATATTTCTGAATTTTTTAAAACATCTGATATGAAACATATTTTGTGAGTCAACTTTTGACACGGATTCTAATAAGACTAATTTCAATCCGTTTGAATGTCAAGAATGTGCTCATTTTGAGCGCATCGGGATGTCTTTCTAATACAGACTTTACGGTACTTGTTTTGTGAAAATTTTGTTTGGGTTTCAAAAACTTCGTAATTAGATTCTTGATTGAGCAAAGTTGTTCTATGATCGACCGTTAAGGAACTATGCTACCAATTTTGGATATATCTCTTTCTTCCTTGAAAAGTATCTTTATTCGTTTTATTATTTTGGAGACACTAGTTTTTTGATTTTTTTTTTCGGTTTCAAAAACTTCACATCTAGATTCTACATTCCTTATGATATTAAAAAAAAGAGAAATCTCAGTTTCAACGAAAATGGGCGGAGTCTAAACTAGTGCACATTTCCAAGCGCTGAAAGGCATTTGGCTCAAGCTCCGCCCATTTTTCTGGAAATCGATTCCACATAGAAATCTCTGAGTACGCTGAAGGGATTATTGAAACTCTCTACCAGTGCACTGCCCTGGAAAGGAAATTCAGGGATTTCTTGGTTTTTTTTTTGAGTTTTAAAAAATTTGATATTTCGGAATCTAGATGTCTCCCTATGAGTCTCCACGTAACTGGGAATTTTTCCTGAATTCGAAGTTTCACCATCATCTCTTGTACATTATTGTGTTTCTCTCAGTGAGATTAACTTCAAAAATAGCGAAAATTTTTGAGTTCTGAAACACAACGCAGTTTTCTACACCTTTCTAATTTCTTTGCTGTTTCAATTGGCTGTTATCTTTTTTCCAAATAATCCCCGTTCCAATGCTT
Organism: Caenorhabditis zanzibari; assembly: GCA_963966625.1. Classification (NCBI taxonomy): domain Eukaryota; kingdom Metazoa; phylum Nematoda; class Chromadorea; order Rhabditida; family Rhabditidae; genus Caenorhabditis; species Caenorhabditis zanzibari. The sequence continues at coordinate 6,071,575 of OZ016471.1, forward strand.
GCGAAAAAGCCTACACTTTTCTACCGTACTCTCTTCATCCTAATTCTCACCACTTTACAATCGTTTGCACCGAGCCTTCCCTTCTCAGCCCACTCATTTTTTCCTTCTCTCTCCAAAAAAACCGGGGAAAACCCATCAAGAACACATTCAGCCGGATTAGGTGCTTCTTTCCTTTCGTCCCTTCCTCTCATCCCATTCCATCAATTCTTGCTCACTTTTCTTCCCCATCCTCAAGCCTTCTCTTTCTCCTTTTTGTGCCCGAAAATTTTAATGGGAAAACAAACACATTTGTCTTCTTCTTCTGCTTCTCTGCGTCTCTCGATTCTCCGTACATCATCTAGAAGTCGTTGTGGGGGACAAGAAGAGGTTATTTAGAAAAAGAAGAGAAACGAGAAGGAATTGAAAATGAGTTAGGCGCCGAGCCCAAGGCTCATCTTGGAGCAGTATTGGAGCAACACACAAACAGAAGAAGTGATTAGAATACAGGAGACGCAGATGCATTTGCAGTCAATTACCATTGCCCCCGGAGGCGTTAGGGACAAGAGAAGATTCTGGAGAGTGAGAGAGAGAGAAAGAGAATAGGCGTTTCTGGTGCAAAAAGCGAATGGAATTGGGACTCTTCTGAACGAGTCGAAAGGACTTTTTTGGGATACACCACTTTCATTCTCGAACATTCTCTTTCAATTTCCACTCTAATGTTAGTTTCTACCAAAACAAACCAAAAATTTCTAACGTCATCAGAAATTTTTTCAGTTTCAACACATTGATGTTTGCTGTTTTGAAACTGTTGCTACGATTAATTCATCTTTCGACGCGTTCCCTTTTCATATACGTAGGCACCGCAACGCGAGTGGGCGGAGCCTAATTTTTTTTCTCTTGGGGGGTATCTGGCATGTTTGAAGGCGTATAACTCGAGACTGTGTGGACCAATTTTCATGAAATTTGGTGTCGTTATGTAATCGACTACGTAGAATCAAACTATAACATTAGTTTTTCAAAATGCTGTACGGTTTTCGGAATAATCGAAGAAAACAGGACTCGGCAGCAGAAAATTGCCAAAATGAAGATAACGCAGATCCGTTTCACATGTTTTGCGAATGGTTCTTGGTACTTTTTTGGATTGTGAATGTTTCTATGTCATCAGAATTCAGTCATTAGTTCGCCATTTTCTGCCCCGTTGGGTCAAACTTCCAGCAATTATAGTCACATTTTTTCAGCGACAAACTTAGATTATTTCTCAATAAATTGTTCAATCAAATCAAATACTACTTGGTGGTTCATTTTGAGACCATTTGAAAACATTTGAGTCACTCAAATAGTCGTCGAAAAATCGCATGGGTCTAAATTTTGACGGTTTTCGTGGCTTTTCGCTGTTTTACAGGTCCGTTTCACATATTTTCTCACTACCATCAGATTCTACGCAAAATTTTACATTAGACAGCATGGTTTGTTTTTAGCCAGCAGTTCGCCATTTTTTGTTACGGCACTTTTTCCAACTGAAAAATGTGAAAATTCAACCAAAAAGCCGCGATAATGATGGAAATGAGCGTGGTCGGCAGCTCACTCTTATCACTACCCTCTTGTCGCCGCGTCCGATTGCCTCCTGTGGCGGAGTGGCTAATGCGCCGGAACACCACCGCCGCGGTGGGTGTTCGACTCCTGTGGGCAGACGACCCTCTTTTTGGTTTTCTCGCCAAGAGAAAATCGCTGATTTTTTGAATTTTCAAATGCTTATTACTCGGCTCCTAGCGAACCGTTTCTTTTGAAATTTTAGGAGAGTTCTTAGAATTTTTTTGTGAACATTTTGATATAAAAAATGTGAAAAATGGTTGAGTTTGAAAAAATCGTTGCGGTGCCTACATATACGCCTTCCACCCCTGATCCTGCTGTTGCCGGTGTGGCGCAATTGGTTGCGCGCCAGGACTCCATGCGAGTCGCGGGTTCGATTCTAGGCGCGTCCAATTGCTTTTTCAAGCTTTTTGAGCTCTTTCCCACTATTCTAGATCTTGATTCTCACTTTTTTCGCCGTGATCTTGAGTTGGAAAGAAGAAGTACTTGCATACAACCAAAAAGCGATAAAATCTACCTCGGAATGACCTAGCAACTGTCACCAGTGACAAATTATGCCACGATTTTTACGTCGGCAAGATCAAAGACTCGATCTTCTTCCGGATCCACATCATATTGTTTCATAATAGGAGAATGTTCCCAGAGATGATGAGATACATGACACGTCTAATGAAGTGGTTAGGGCCTATTTACTCTAGTACCCCTAGTTTTACAATATTTGTTCCCGAACGGGATCGAATATCCTCCTACACCTCCATCAACACAGAATACACCAATTGTCACTCGGCAGTCATTTGTTTTAGAATAGGCCCTGGTGGCCCTGGTCAAGAGGAGCCTGAATTGATTGATGGGTTCTTGGGCATCGTTTTTCTGCGCATTTGTCTTCTTCTTCTTCTTCAACTTCTTCCGTTCAGGTCATTCATTTCAATCGAATTCTTCTCCTTGAGTCCTTCAAAACTATGTTTGTTTTACCATTCCTCTTCTTTTTCTTGATGTGGTATAGTGACCTCCATGAGTACTACTCCTCCATCCACCACGACTACATAATTACAGTACGGGGGGATCTCTAATAACCCTGCGTCTCTTCGGCTTCCCCAATCTCTCTTCTGCTTATTACCAGCTGGCTCTCTTCCTCTCTCTCTCGATCGTTCGGGAAAATGCTTTTTTGCATGTGTCACTGAACAGAGGCCCCTAGAGTAATTAGGAGTTCTTTTGGGTCATCCAGATGGCTGTGTTCCGGTCTATTCAAATTTTTTTGTTTTATCGTATGTCCACTACCTTTTGATATTCGAGGTGCCAGGCGGTGTCTTTTGAGTTTGTGGAGAAGTTTTTTGAGAAGATTCATAAGCTCTCTTTTTCCTATTCTCTATTCAATATGGATCTTAAGGAAAAATTTTGCAAATTTTATTTGTAAGCAACTTTCCAGGCTCCGCCCACAACCATTTCCCGCACAGGAATTTGTAAAAAACAACGCGAATTCCAAGTGGGCGGAGCCTAAAAATTTGCTTACAAATTGAATAGATCAAACTTTTCCTTGTGATCTATTTTGAAAAGACAATGAGAAGATAGTGATATCTTCAAGTAATATTACATTTTGCTTATTCGTTAGTTCAGAAACTGTCAAGTTCCGGAAAATTTCTTCAATTTTTTTTCGGTTCCAGTAACCTGTTATGTTCTGAATAGCTTTGCCCTGATATTGAGAAACATCCCCAAACCACTTTTTATTATGAAAGTCAGCTTGGAACCAGAAATATACTCAAAGCTGAAAATCTCCTTCAATTGATTATTAGAGCAAGTTCAATTTTTCCAATTTTTTTCTGTTCCATCACTACGTTATCTTTAGTCTTCCTGGCTTTTGATATTAAAAAACATGCCCAGGAACCATCCATTCTCTAAAATTCAGCTTAGGATTTGAAATATACTCAAAACTGAAAATCTTTTTTCATTTGCTTATTATGTTAGAGCAAGTATAATTTTATTAGATTTTTAGACTAAAAATGGATTAGCAAAATAAGAAATTTAAGTTATAAGTTATTATCTAACAAGTCGTAAGTTATTATATAGCAATTTGTCAAAACAACACTAGGTATTGAACCTATTAATTTAAACTTGCTGAAACAGAAATTATTAGTTAAAAAATGTCACTGTTCCATCTTGTACACGAAAAATGATATATTTCCATATATATGTTGGTTTTCTCGACTTCAAATTTAGATATTTTTGGCCGATCTTAACACCAAAATGTAGAACTCAATGAGACCTATAAAATGGTACTAAAGACTATATGTTTTAATTTTTTTTTGATTTGTAGAAAACAGCGGCTGTGTATTCTTTACCCGGGAATTCTACAAGTTCTAGAAAAAACTGAAACAGACAATCTAGTTGATTTTGATACCATTTTGTAGATCTTATTCAGATCTACATTTTGGTGTAAAAGTTGGCCGAAAAATTTGGATTTGTAGGGGAGAAAATCCATGGCCCGGATCACATAGATGTATACTTCTTGTCTTTTGATAAATTACCAATAATGTGTTCTGTGAGAACTTTTCTGTTTCAATTACCTAATAATTTCTGCAAATCTAAAAAGCTCTACTTCTCCGCGATTAGACAAAACATCAAAGTTCTTCCTCAAAATGTCAACCAATTTCATTCTTATTTCCCCAATGCACTATTCAAAACAGTCCAATTTTTTCCTCATTCTTCCTTATTTTTCATCGATGTTTCTCATCTCTTATTCTAATTCTACATTTCTGTCTCTTCATCTCTGCGTCTCTCTCCCTCTCCCCCATTTTTTCCTTTCGAAAATCCGATAATTACCGCTTTTTGTGGATACCGTATAGTATTGTGTGCCCTCATTCATTTGTACTAGTATATGAACTATATTTCAGCTCTCTACTTATCTCATCTGTGGACCATTATGAGTCTACAGTAATCTACCGTACGACAAATCACACCGAAATACACGAAATCTAGGAAGAAGTTTTCCAGTGAGTTTGATTTTTAAATATTTTGAAAGTTTTGGTAGTTTGGCAGGATTTTTAGTAGGTCATAGGGGAAAATGACTCTTTTATTTGAAATCTATACAAAATTTCTGATAAAATAGTCATTTTTCTATCATTTTCCATTTTAATCCTCTTTTTTTTCTACTTTCAAGTTCTTATTCATTTTCCTGCCAAACCAGTTTTTCGTTCCTCCTTCGAACACCTTTCACTTTTTTCCTCAATGTTTTCGTTATCATTTCTTATCAATTATCACACCATTACCTCGTTATTCTTTGCAGTCTTTTCTCTTTTTTCATTCTCTTATTTTTCAACACTAAAATTTTCTTCTGTTTCTCTTTCCCTTCTCAAAGCCATCTCTTCTCCTCATTCTCTCCTCGCCTGCTTGCCACCGCGTGAGATATATTTCGCGTCGACCACTACAACTAACGCCGCCCGGTTAGCTCAGTCGGTAGAGCACCAGACTCTTAATCTGGTTGTCGCGGGTTCGAGCCCCGCATTGGGCTGATGTTTTTTGCATTTCGTTTTCGAGTCATGGAAAGCATTAGGAATAGAAAAACTCTTATCAGTTTCGTCATTTCTCTGCCTTGTTTAGAGATGCAAGGTTAAGAGAAACAGGCCGAGAGAGAGAGCGATGGTTTGTGTTTACTTATTTGACGGCAAGTAGACGTGCGAGTGGCGAGAGAGGGATCATCCCTACCTTACCATCATTTTTCTCCACTTTTTTCTTCAAAGTTTTATTTATGTTTGCCCTCCCCTAGCAATTTTTTTGCTCTCTATTTGCATTATTGTCTTACATTGAGCCCCTCTCTCTTCCTCTAGCTTGATTACTCTTCAACCATTGTGTTTGTTTCATTTTTTCTCTCTTTCGCAACACGTACTCTCTCTCTCTCTCTCTCTCTCTATTCTCGAATTATTTGTTTCAATTTTTGTGTGTTGCGTCGGATTTGCTTTATACCACCACTACTATGTGCTACTATTCGCTATTATTCTGGACTATAATTTTTTTGGTGGTGGTATTGTGGACTTTTATTTGATTCTTATGAACTCTAGATTTTTTTCAAGATGACCCAATAGTGAAAACTGTAGTAAAACTTTTTCATTAATGATCTGAAACTGGAATGTTTCGAATTTTGATTCCTCTTGTCAGAAACATGTCCAATCGAAAGTTTAGACAGTTTCCATGACTAAAATTAGTCGATTTTCATTTTTTCTCTCCGTATAATAGCGTAACTACCGATTTCCAAAAAATTACCTCTGAAACTTAGATTCTGAAACAGTGAAAATAAAGTCCCCCAGACCCATTTTAGCATAATTTCAAATTGCGAACATACGCACAAACACACATAGAAACATTCAAATTGATTCATTTCATTTCAAAACCACTTTCCCTCCCCCGATTTCTTTCTCTCTATATTTGTCTTCTATTCCTCTACTTCGCCGAAATTAGCTCACATTACACTGTTTCATGTTTGTGTGTACAGAGGAGAGGAAGATGGGTACACATACACTCGGATATTACTCGAAATCATATTATCAATAGAGCGAGGTTACTGTTTTCGGTGAAATCGACTCTAAAATTTTTGAAATTTCTCAGTTTCACAAACTTGTCAAATCCTAGGCTTCCTCAAGATATTTTCTCCAAAAACTAGGGAAAAGTGTACCTAATAAATCAAGCAGTAGTCTCTCTATTCCGTTTCCGACTATGTCTCATTTTTGCTATTCCGATTCTCTCAAGTGTTATTCTCAATCATATCTCTCCCTTTTAACCTAACATTCTTCATCTCATGTCAACACTTTTGACTTTAGCATTCCGCTGACTCACAAACACACTACTAAATACCAAAATGTTGATTTGTTTAGTGATCTGACCGTGTAGGGAGAGAGAAAGAGAAGGACGACCTTCCGTTTTGCAACATTTTCAATAATAATAGTACAAAACCTAGTAGTCTATAAAGAGATTATCCGCTTTTTTGTTGAACTTTGATGATTTTGTACGTTTTTAGAAGTCTAGGCTGAGAAATGTAGTGTTGAAATTTTTAGATTAGACACAGAAGGATTAACTGAAATTAACAAGTTTTTGTAGTTTTACGACTTTATTGAGACAGAAAATATTCAAAGCTGGACCGAAATCACTCTAAAAAGAAAAATTAGATACACTGAGTAAGGATTAGAAGCATTGATATTACCTAGCCATGCCCTCATTTACCAACTTTTTGCAACTGAAGATATTTACAAATTTTAGAAAAGTTAGGAGATTAATAAGATTACGTCACTACAGAGGAAATCAAATCATTATCCACAAAAATATGACTTAACTTAAGGTAATTATCTTATTCAGAATGGGAAAAAAATATACTGTATTTCTGAAACCGAATTTTATCTGAAGTTTAAAAAACTAGAATAGGGTCAATCTTCCTATGATTCCAGAAAAAAAAAGTTTCGGAAACAGTTTTTTTTAAATTGATTCGATGTTTTTTGGTCTAGAAGCTCTACATGCATTAGATCTTCAAAAATAGTTGAAACTTGATAACTCTGTGAAACCGAAAGTTTTGAATTTAAAAATCCAGATTCATGAAGTTTAGTAATACGCGAATGTTAATGAAATACAAACTTTTCTTGCCAAAAAACAATCCAGTTTCATAAAGTCTAGTAATAATCGAATGTTTTTGAAGACAATAGAGTTGTTCTGAAAATTATATGTTTTTTAAGCTCACAATTTGAATGGAAAATGTTCAGTTTCAGCATGGTTTCTCCTGCGTTACAATTGCACCATTAATTCTCCAAACTTCAAATACAATATACTGCAATTCTGAAACCGAATATTATCTAAAGTTTTTTTCAAAATTTAGAATAGGATCGTGACTTTTTTGAAAACTATTTCTACTTGATTTGAGTTTTTAATCTTCTAAAAATAGTTCGAACTTTCTAAATTTTATAAAGCTGGAATTTCTAAAAGTTTCTAAAATGTCATCAGTTTCAGAAAGTCTGTAAACGAGGGCATGCCTAGGTGAAGTCAATTTTACTACGATTTTTTTATGAGCACCCAATTTTTTGTGAAATAGAACATTTTGAATTCGAAGAAAGCCAGTTTCATAAAGTCTAGTAGTAAGCTAATGTTCTTGAATACAGTACTCAAATTACTCAAATTAATTTCAATGAATCAAGTTTGAACTTTCATATTGTCGGATTTTTAAAAGTGAGACTCGGTGTTTGCAGACTTTACAGTATCGCAAGCCAAATTTGGCTTGGTGAACTGAAAAGTCCGCAAACACCGAGTCTCACTTTAAAAAATCCGACAATAAGAAAGTTTAGGCTCAAAATTTGAATCGAAAGTTTTCAGTTTCAGCTTGATCTCTTCTAGTAGGGAATACAGTTAATACAGTCACTGTTCAAAATGCATGCCAGAAATTAAAATATCATCAGTTTCAGAAAGACGGTAAATAAGGACAATGATATCCGTTGTGATATTATCTGTGTGCCTAATTTATGGGAAACCGAAAATATTGAAGTCAAAAAAATTCAGTTTCATGAAGTCTAGTAATAAGAGAAGCTTTTTTGAAAACAGTAGCGATGTTCCTCATCCTTTAGTTTTTACCGTCATAAGAAAATATAGGCTCAAAATTTGTATAGACAGTTTTTAGTTTCAGCTTGATTACCTCTCCTATGGAATACAGTTAATAAAATCACACTTCAAAATGCAAGCCAGAAATTAAAATATCATCAGTTTCAGAAAGTCGATAAATGAGGGCACGGCTAGATAAAATCAATACATGAAGGTGTTAGTTGGAATATCTAATCTTATGTGAAACCAAAAACTTTGAATCCGAGAAAACCCTGTTTCATGAAGTTTAGTAATATTCGATAGTTTTTGAAAACATTAGTGAAAGGCAAAATATTACTCAAACTCATTTCTCAGAATCAAGTTAGCACCGTCATAAAAAAATTTAGCCTCAAAATTTGTATAGGAACTTTTCAGTTTCAGCTTGCTTACTTCTTCTAGTGAATACAGTTGCACCACTAATAATAAGCTAAAATTTTAGCCAAAACTAAAAAACCAAAAACTCGATGTCCTACCCTTCACACCCCGTCCATCTCCTCCTTCCCCCATCCGCCAACGACCTTTCTTTCCGCCATTTACGACCAATGTCCCCCTCCCCGTTTCGTTCGTCTAAGTCTCTCAAAATCACACACTCTCTCTATTTCCCCATCTCTTCACCCATTTCTCCGCCAATACGTTATGCCATCTGTCCTGTCATCACTCTGTCTCTGTGGCTAGGTCCCCCCCCTCTATTCACCCTTCATTTTCTGTCACCTCTTTCTCTCGTATGACCACCTAAAGGTAGACACCATCGCAATATATATGGAAACCCCGTAATTTTCTCGCTTCTTCGTTTTTACCTGATGTGTTCCGAATCTTGTTTTCGGACGCTTTTTTTATGAGAGATGGTGACATATTTGAATGATGGCTAGTTAGGGGGTGTCTAGAGGATTTGGAATTTGTTAGAATTTTTCCTTTTCCGCCTTCTTTTTGCTTTCCATAAAAGCTTGCTTTGATTTTTGAAAGTATCGAATCAATTTTCTTTAGCCGATTACAGTAGCTGCGCGCCTCCGGCGCGTTCCCCTTTTCATATGCGCCCTGCACCCTCGGTTTCAAAGCTGCACGTGTGGCGCAGTCGGTATCGCGCTGGTCGGTGAAGTGATCGTAGCGGGTTCGACTTTGTGTCGCTAACAAATTCTTTAACTTTCTTTGTGGAAAACCAAAGCGGACATAGTCACCAAGGCACCTTTTTTCTTGATCCAAACTCAAAATTTCTTGGAACAAATACCAATACCAATCTCGTTGAAGTCCCTATTCTTTTCCAAATTTTAAACCCAAATTCTCACATTTCGAATTCGAAAAAGAAAATGACCCTAACAAAAAAAGGAGCAAAAAACCTTGGTCCATCTGGCTCTTCTATTCTTCTCGAAGAGCAGATGTTCTAGGTGATGAATAGCCACTGACCCTTCCATTATTCTTCTTCCCACCAAAATCTGCTACTTCCGCTTCTTTATTTCGTGGCGTTCAACAGAAACTGTAAGACGAAAAACAAGTAGAGGATTAACGACCCCCCTTCTACATTTTTTTGGGAGTATTTGTGCTTCAGATGACGTCAACGTCTTCTGGTATTGTTTGGGGGAAAAAAGGATGATGACGTAATCAGAAGCGTAATAGCTAGAGATTTGTATCGATATAGTTATGAATGCTTGAGTAGATCGGGTACTGTATATGATTTTGTATGATGCTCGAAATTGAATAGAAATCTGATTCCCTGAATCCTGGATATAGATATTTCCCTCTATCCCATCGCTTTTTCTGTGACCCGAAAACCCTCTGTTTTTTGGGGAAACTAGCTTCGGCTCGACGAGATTCAAAACAGATGAGCCTCGCCGTTTTTTTTTGTGTGGCAAATGGTACCAAAAAAAACTAGAAGACACAAAAAGACGGAGAAGAAAAAGAAGTGAATAAAGAAAATTAGATGCTCTGCGGGAGAAAAAAGGAAACTGGGATAGGGATGAATGTCACGAGCTTTTTTTGTTGTTGTTTTGGGGAGTTTAGGATGGGAAGAATAGAGGAGCAACGACGAATTTGAAAAAAATTCGATTCTAGTATGGACTTTGACTTTTTTTAATATGATAATAACGATAATCTAGATTGGCAAAATTTGAACCACTCATTCTGTCCAAAAACCAAGTCTCTAGCGCATCTCTGAGCTGAGATATAGCGTTTCAAAGAGAGAGCGTGAGAGAGGGAGAGACGGAGAGTGTCTCGTTGTCTGCGCCTCTCCCTTTCGCACACTCTCTCGGCATGCAAACTTTGAAGCGATGTATCTCATCTCACAGATGCGCTAGAAACTTGAAATAAAACCCAAAACTTGGCACCATGCCAACCTCTTTTTTCCCAAGTTTCCCTTTTCTTGGATTTTCGCCGCCGCCCAAGTCTCCAGTCCCCAAAATGTTCGTTTATGCAACAATTGCGTGTCACAAAGAGCCTCTCCCTTCTAAGAATATATTTCTCTGCGTCTCTCCGATTTCAATACTCTCTAACTTCCTTCCAGTCGAGTCAAGCTCGTTGAGCCTTCTCGGGGCCTTGACCGCACCCAGAAAAGCGGGAAAAATCCTCGATTTATTTACATGTTTATTTATTTTTCTATCACGGAGAAGCGCAGAGAACGAGACAAAAGATCAACTGGTTTCTCCATTTTTAACACGAATTCAGATGATTCGAAGCGACACTTTTCGACACTTTTATGTCATTTTTCTCTGCGTCTCTCCGACTTCTATACTCTCTCGTTTCTGTGAAAGTTGCCAAATAATGTGTGAACCTTTTGTGATGGTGGACGAACACTTTCACAACATAGAATTTTTTCGTTTTTTTCTCAGCGCAAACTTTTATGGGAGAGAAAAAAGAAAAGAGAAACATACTTTTTTTGGTTTTATTCTTTCCTTCTTTTCGCACTCTCAGCGGTTACCGATCCTTGATTTTTCGACTTTATTCTGCCTTAAAATCCCGATGACAAATTGATCTAGAATCTGAACACAATATTTTACCTTGATTTAGAAACAGAAAATTTTCGAAATTCAAATTCCCCCAACAGAACATTCTAGTGTGCCACGTCGTCCAGAATTAATTCAATTCGCATCCCATTCCGTTTTCCGTTCCTTTTCGTCCAGTGGTCACTAATTGTCAACCGGACTACTGTACCTGGCAAGGGCAATTTGACCTCTTGATTGAAATTGGAATTAGAAAAACTAGATAGTTATGAAATGACTCTGAATCACCCCTGGGTGTCAATAGACAACAAATAAAAAACCACTTGAGTTTCATAATAATAACAACGGTTTCAATTCCTCTAGAAAGCCGAGGCGAAATTTTGTTTTTTATTGGATTTCTGATTTTTCGAGAAACAACTTGGGATTTTCCGCCGACTTGTATATGCCCTCGGTGGGTAGTTCATTCTGTGTCCGCGTGGCTCAGCCGGTAGTGGCGCGGTGCCCATAGAAACTTAAGGGGTCATGGGTTCGAGCACACAGGAAGAGAAATTTGACGGAATTGAAGTGGAACTTTTTTAAAGGTTTTCTACTGTTCTTGAATTTGGGTTTTGAGCTTATTCAGGAAATTCAGGAAAACGTCCCGTGTGTCTTTGATAACACCAATGGCCTTACTTTTTTAATATTTTCTTAGTTAGTATCCCGTTTCCCTAGAAACTTCAAAAATTGGTTTTCAAATTTTTAGGGTTTCAGAAAGTTATTACTTACTTGGGTTCTGAAGCGGAAATCTAATTTACTGAAAGTCCGTTCAGAATATTTAGCTCCACCTCCGTATACCAATAACCTCGAAAATCTTTTCGGAACTTCTTCTTGACCACACTTATTCTCCTATCCAACTCCCCCACTTTCTTCGTGGTTCCTGTCACGTAATTATCTCGTCAAAAAGCCTCTCCCTGTTGTCTAGGTTGACTTTGACTCATTCGCCACCCCACTCTTCTTCTCGGTCGTTCTCACATTTGTCATTTGCCAATCGGCTACTTCTATCTCTCTGCATTCATTTTGCAAAGTGATATCCTATCTCTCGTTGTCTCGCACACTCTCCTCGATCGGTATACTATTTCTTTTTCTCGATCCCTCGAAATTTCATCGTTGGGTGCTCCCAAAAGAAATGAGAGAGAAAAGGGAGTTGGAAGCGAGCCAAACACAACGAGAGCGAGCGCTGGGGGTGAAAGGGGGCGTGGCCTAGAACAGGGTGCCTCCTCGAAATACCCAATGTTTCCGAGTGGGACCCTTGGGTGCCTCCCTTCTCTCTCTCTCACCCCAAACAACACTACACTTGCCATTGGGTATGAGTGAAAAGCGCTTTCTTTCTTTTCTCTGCGTCTCTCCTCTCCACACACTATCTCACAAATCTCTCTTCCACTCTATTGCTCTTGCTCTTGCTCCAAGAGAGCCTCCAAAAGAGGCCTTTTGGGGTGGGTTGAGAGAGGGGGGCAGCACAAATTTGTTGATTTGTGTATGCTTGTGTGTGTGGGAGAGGGAGAGAGACCTCCCCTCTAAACGGGAAAAGAGCACAAGAGGGCTCACATAGAATGAAAGTCTCTATTGGAAAAAAGGGAGCACATGTGCTCTTTTTCCAACTCCCCTTTTTTGGGACCCCTTATTTATTTTTTTTCCTTGTTTCTAAGGACCCCCGCGAAGATTCACCTATTCAACTTTTATAGCTTCCGTTTTGTAAAGAAAATGGGAAAAAGAGTACTGCACTCTTCACTCCCATCCCATTTTTATGGAGAATGGGTTTGTGCTCATTTTTCTTTTTCTAGGAGGACCCCAGTGCATTCAGAATTTATGATTTTTGTCTTTTCCAAATAGCAAGAGGAAGTAGAGCAATTTTTTTCATAAAATTTAGATTTTAAAAAAGACTTTGCAAAAATCACCTCGGAATTCTTAATTTCTGAAGAAAATGATAATTCTGAAACAGTAAACGTTTTGAATTTAGAATGAATAGGTTTGAAATATTAAAAACCTCTTTTTGGAATACGTTTTTAGAAAGTGCGACGTTTCGAAAGTGGAACGTTTCGAAAGTGCGACGTTTTTCATTAAACTTCAATAGTTACATCAAATTTTTCGCATCATAGTAGATCTCCCTTATTGAAACCAAAAATTTCAGAAGTTATAAAATCACAGCTCTGAAACAGTCAAAGTTTAGAATTTAGAATTGATAGCTTCGAAATTTTACAAAAAAAAAACATTTCATAATCTTTTTTTAGAAAGTTTGACGTTTCGAAAGTGCGACGTTTCGAAAGTGTGATGTTTCGATTTTGACCATTGAAACCTAAAATTTCAGAAGTTGCAAAATGATAGTTCTGAAACGGTACAAATTTTGACATTTCGAAAGTGTGATTGTACTGAGAGGTAGTTTTCCCCAGAATAGTTCACAATTTTTGCTTTCAAAACGTCATACTTTCGAAATGACACATTTTCGAAATATCTCACTTTCAAAAAGCCTCACTTGCCAATCGTAAAACTTGCGAAACGTCACACTTTCGAGAAGTCGCATTTTCAAAATCGAAACGTCACACTTTCGAAATGTCGCGAATCCTATATTTCACTGTTTCTAGATGTTTGAAAATAACTTGTCAATTCATTCAAAAATTGCTCCGAATGTATCTTCTTCAATATTTATTAGAATAATTGTTTAAAAATTACTGTCTAAAAAAAGTAAGATCCCAAAAACCAACGGCTTTTCAACCGGAACCCGACTTTTTTATCCATATCCACAAGTTCTGACCCAATTCTCAAAAAAGTTGCAAAAAGTTCTACTTGTTCTATCTCTATCCATCCATGTCCCTTTTCCTTCTTCTTCTCTTTTTCCATTTCATTTTCCCTCCGGAATAGAAGAATGTCTTCTTCTTCTTCGTCTTCCTTCTCCTCCTCTATTCCATCTTCTTGCCCAATTTGAGCCCCTCTTCCTCTTCCCGATGGTGGCATCAAATTTCCCTTTTCCCTTCACCCGGCTCGTCTTCTTCTTCGCTTCACAGAGACACATGTATCATTCTCTTTCTCTGTTTCAACTTTTCTCGCATAGTCAAATTTTCAATTCAGAATTCTTTCAGAACCCCACCATCTCATCCCCGATGATGAACGAAGGCGATCCACCGCCGCCAGCTCAAGAGCCATCGGATGCTCAGCCGGCCGCACCGGAACCAGCGAAGACCGAAGGCTCGGCGTCGTTCTTGAGGGCCGCCCGTGCCGGAGACTTGGAGAAAGTTCTCGAGTTGCTCCGCGCCGGAACTGATATCAATACGAGCAATGCGAACGGGCTGAATTCGTTGCATTTGGCATCGAAGGAGGGACATTCGGAGGTTGTCAGAGAGTTGATCAAGAGACAGGCACAGGTTGATGCAGCGACTAGGGTGAGTATTTGAATGAAGGATGAAAAAAAAATCTGAAAATCGAAAAATTGAAACTATCAGAGTTTTCATGGAAATACAGAAACTGTGAAAATAAGCTTAAAAACCAAGCGAAGTTTCTGAAATTTTTCGTACTATCACCCATGGTTTTGGGCTGATTAGGCTTAGGCTTAGACTAACGCTTGGGCTTAGGCTTAGGCGTACTCTTAGGCTTAGGCTAAGGCTAAGACCATGTTCGCGACAACCTTACTATCATTAAAGCATCAAAAGTTACTAAAAAATAACTCTCGATAAAAGGTTTTCTCCAAAAAATGAAACCAAAATTAATCTACAATCTTTTTTTAATTCAAAAAATTCCAGAAAGGAAACACCGCGCTCCACATCGCCTCTCTCGCCGGTCAATCCTTGATCGTCACGATCCTCGTCGAGAATGGAGCCAACGTCAACGTTCAATCCGTCAACGGCTTCACCCCACTCTACATGGCAGCTCAGGAGAATCATGAAGACGTCGTCCGCTATCTTTTGAACCACGGAGCCAACCAGGCCCTCTCCACGGAAGACGGTTTCACACCACTCGCCGTCGCCCTTCAACAGGGTCACGATCGTGTCGTCGCCGTGCTTCTGGAGAATGATGCCAAGGGAAAAGTACGACTTCCGGCACTTCATATTGCCGCCAAGAAGGACGACACGAAAGCAGCCACACTTTTGCTTCAGGTAACTTGAATTTCCAGGAAACTGAAGTCCATAATATTGGTGATTTCAGAACGAACACAATCCAGATGTCACCTCGAAGTCCGGATTCACTCCACTCCATATCGCGGCTCACTACGGTCACGAGAACGTTGGACAATTGCTTCTGGATAAGGGAGCAAATGTTAACTATCAAGCTAG
This sequence comes from Caenorhabditis zanzibari, assembly GCA_963966625.1. NCBI lineage: Eukaryota > Metazoa > Nematoda > Chromadorea > Rhabditida > Rhabditidae > Caenorhabditis > Caenorhabditis zanzibari. Next base: position 6,086,978 of record OZ016471.1, read on the forward strand.
GCACAATATTAGGTAAGGTTTAATCCGGGTGATGTATCGATAACTCAAAAAAAGTGAACCACAGTTTCGGCAGCTCATTCAAATGTGAATAACTTTTTTCAAATGGATCCGGTAAAAATACGGTCAACAGAAAAAATGTTCCTCGTCAAAAAATCTATCGATTGGTTAAAAAATCGTCAAATGTCATTGAATTAACATAGTTACGCCTTGTTTTGCCATAAAGTTCCCGATTTCGGCAATTTTTTTCGGCAACTTTTTGGCAACACATGGCGTAACTCTGTTAATTTTCAATGGAATGCGATGGTTTTTAAACCAATCGATAGCTTTTTAAATAAGGAACATTTTTTCCGTTGGCCGTATTTTTACCCGGTCCCTCTGAAAAAAGTTATTCGCACGTGAATGAGAGGCCGAAAATTCGTTAGCCCTGCTGCGAACTATAAAAACTTAATGAATCAGTAATTAATTTTCGACTTTTCCAAGCAAATCCTGAAATGGGACGCCCTTAAATATAGCTTTTTGCCTAATTAGAAAACGTCACGTGGTCCTCTCGGAGAGACCCATGTGCGGGCTCATGTTTTTTCTCTGTCTCTTTGTATAATGCAATTTATGCGAAGGAGAAGCGAGGCAGCTCCTTACAAGAATAGAGGGCCCCTGGGGACACTTCTGGTGTGCCCAAGTGTGCACTTCTTCAAATTGTGTCACATACAAAGACATCGTATTCTTTCTTACCCCCAAAGAAAAGAAAGAAGTCTTGCTCATCAACTCTTTTTCTTTTCAGTCCACTTCACGTCGCAACGAAATGGGGACGCATCAACATGGCAAACGTACTGTTGGCTCGCGGAGCAATCATCGATTCCAGAACCAAAGATCTTCTCACTCCACTTCACTGCGCCGCCCGTTCGGGACACGATCAAGTCGTGGATCTTCTCGTGGTTCAAGGAGCACCGATCTCAGCGAAGACTAAAAATGGACTTGCTCCATTGCATATGGCTGCTCAGGGAGATCATGTGGATGCTGCGAGAACTCTTCTTTACCATCGTGCACCGGTTGATGATGTCACTGTTGACTATTTGACACCTCTTCATGTCGCTGCTCATTGCGGACACGTCAGAGTTGCCAAGCTTCTCCTTGATAGATCCGCTGATCCAAACTCACGAGCTCTCAATGGATTCACTCCACTTCATATTGCTTGCAAGAAGAATCGTATCAAGGTCGTCGAACTCCTTCTCAAATATCGCGCCGCCATCGAAGCAACAACGGAATCGGGGCTGACTCCGTTGCACGTGGCCGCGTTCATGGGAGCCATCAACATTGTGATCTATCTGCTCCAACAGGGCGCGAATCCAGATGTCGAGACAGTCCGTGGGGAGACGCCTCTTCATTTGGCCGCCCGTGCCAATCAGACAGACGTCGTTCGTGTGCTCATCCGAAACGGGGCGAAGGTTGACGCGCAGGCGAGAGAACTACAGACACCACTTCATATTGCCAGTCGTTTGGGGAACACTGACATTGTTGTGTTGTTGTTGCAGGCTGGGGCCAATTCGAATGCAACGACAAGAGATAATTACTCACCATTGCATATTGCGGCTAAAGAAGGTAAGGGTCCGGATTCAAAACTAAAAGCAAAAATGCGACATGAATTTGGCAAAAAAAATTTATCTGAAACCGTAATAACTAGATTTGGTAAAATAGGTTTACGGTAATTTTTTAATTGTACTCAAATAATCGACTCGATTCCAGTATTTACGAACATAGCAATATTATTGCATGAAAATCGTCTAAACTCGAAAAAAATCCAAGCTTGGCAAATCACGGGCCGGGCCAGTGAGAAATTTTGCCGGCCCGGTACGGAGAAATATGGAAAATTTTTTACAATTCTAGAATTTTTTTGTAATTTTTCGCTTTTAAAATGACACAAAATAATCATCATCAAAAAACTATGACTTATTCAGGAAAAACCACAAAAAATAGATTTTATGCTTTAAAATTTCAAATCAAAATTTTTGCCTCCAGAAATCCGGGCCGGGTCGGGCCGACAGAATTTCTGTAGAATTTTTCGATAATTCGAATGCACCTAATATCGCTGCTCGAAACGCAATAGAAACATTTTTTTGAACAAATTTTCACTTTGCCGCACTCGCCGCTGCCGACTTACAATCTGCTGTCGCGCTAGCCACTGCTGACAAAAAATTGGCTTAAAGGTTTAAGGGACAGCAATTTTGCGAAGAAATTTCGTGCATTTTCGCGTGAGCGTGTCAGTTGTAGTGTATGCATACTATGCATCAAACCTTACGACAATTCAGACTTTAGGCCTGTTTTTGAACGGAAATCAATCAAAATAGAACAGGTGGCATATCAGAAATCGCTTACACTATTTATAGCTTCGATACACAAGAGTTTCAGAAAAATTAAAATTTTGCTGTCTCATCACCTTTAAAATGTCTCTATATTGCAAATCAAATTGATGAATAGAAAAATAATAATTTCTAAAATTTCAGGTCAAGAAGAAGTTGCGGGCATTCTTCTGGACCACAACGCCGACAAGAGTCTCCTCACGAAAAAGGGATTCACACCACTCCATCTTGCCTCCAAATACGGCAACCTTGAAGTCGTTCGACTTCTTCTGGAACGGGGTACTCCAGTTGATATCGAAGGAAAGAATCAAGTCACTCCACTTCATGTCGCCGCTCACTACAACAACGACAAGGTCGCAATGCTTTTGCTCGAGAATGGGGCCTCGGCAAAGGCGGCAGCCAAGAATGGATACACTCCATTGCACATCGCTGCGAAGAAGAATCAAATGGAGATCGCATCGACGTTACTTCAATTCAATGCTGATCCGAATGCGAAATCGAGAGCAGGATTCACACCACTTCATCTTGCTGCTCAAGAAGGACATAAGGAGATTTCTGGACTTCTTATCGAGAATGGATCCGATGTTGGAGCCAAAGCGAACAACGGACTCACAGCAATGCATCTGTGTGCTCAGGAAGATCATGTTCCAGTTGCTCAGATTCTTCATGATTCTGGTGCTGAAATTAATAGCAAGACGAACGCAGGATACACTCCACTTCATGTCGCTTGTCATTTCGGACAACTCAATATGGTCAAGTTCTTGGTTGAGCATGGAGCTGATGTTGGTAAGTTGTTTTTTCTCTGTTTCAATTTCAAGGTTTCTAGATCAACATACAGCTTTGATTGATTCGGTTCTGCCCTCGAACCTTTTTGAAAAAGACCACGAATACTCTTTAATTTTGCAGGAGAAAAAACGCGCGCCTCGTACACACCACTTCACCAGGCCGCCCAACAGGGTCACAACAACTGCGTCCGATACCTTCTCGAGAATGGAGCATCGCCGAACGAGCAAACTGCGGTAAGCCTTTCCTAAGCCTTTGGGCTCATTCATCAAATCATCATACTTCCCAAAAGAAAAGCGGGAAACTGACGTCTTCTCAGTTTTGAAAAGTTTCCTCTTTGGTTTCCGATATGTTACATTTTTCGAAACTAGATTTTTTCAGACCGGCCAAACTCCACTCTCCATCGCCCAACGTCTCGGCTACGTTTCCGTCGTCGAAACCCTCCGAACCGTCACCGAAACCACCGTCATCACAGAGACAACGACCGTTGACGAACGATACAAACCACAGAATCCGGAGGCGATGAATGAGACAATGTTCTCGGAATCAGAAGACGAGGGACAGGCTGCCGAGCATGAAGCAGCCGCGGCTCACGCCAAGGACTTCTCCGATAATTTGACTCAAGGACTTCAGGATTCGACTGGAGTTCATATGATTCATACTGGAGAGCAGGTGGGTATTTTTTTTGCGGTTTTAGGGAGGTGGTAAAATTAATGAGTAGGGTTCGAGTTCTACGAGTTGAGTTCTACGAGTCTACAATAAATTTCACCAACTCATTCAAATGTGAATAACTTTTTTCAGGAAAATCGGGTAAGGATATGGTCAACACAAAAAATTTTTCATATTAAAAAAGCTATCAATTAATTATAAAATCGTCTAAAGTTATCAAAAATTAACAGAGTTACGGCTTGCCAAAAAAATGTCGACTTTTGCGATTTTTCGGCAAGGCGTAACTTTGTTAATTTTTTATAAAATTTGACGGGTTTTTAACCAATCGATAGTTTTTTTAAAAAGGTACATTTTTTTTTATGTTGACTGTATTTTTATACGAGCCCCCTGAAAAAAGTTATGCGCACTTGTATGAGCGGCCGAAAAAATTTGGATCCAAAAAAGCTTACGGTTTCCGAACTCGTCAAATCTTTTGGAATCAAAGGTGGCCATTATTTATAGAGCAAATATGCAAATCAAGAAATGATTTTATAGCCTCTTCCATTTGCATATTCTCATAAAACCATACAAAACGATAAGATAGTCCACCCCCAATCTCCATTCGAAGAACACCCCATCCATTTTTTTCTTTCTTCATTTCCCAATAAACAAAGAATGTTAGGCTATAGGCGGAAGAATTCAAAACAAAACGAATCGCGAGAAAAAAGAGATGAAGATGTGATCCAAATGATGATGAGAATTGCATGAGAGCAGAAGTGAGAAAATGGAGGGGGACCGGAAAAAGAGTCCATTTATTTTTGAAAATCGATCCTTTTTCCTCGCTTCTTCCCTTGTGCCATTCCACACATTCACATTCACATTTCTTTTCGAGACTCTCATCACATTTCTTTTTCTTCTTTTTCTTCGTTTTGCTTCTTTCTGGATAACAATCCAAAGAGTGCCCTCTCGAGCCCTACACCGTTAGCCACAAAGACATGTGGTTCGTACACTCCACCACACTCCCAGAGATTATGATTGAAAAGAGAAATCTGACCGAGTGAGAGAGCAAAAGATGTAAAAAAAGTTGGAATTCCCCCAGTATTTTCAATCCAAATGCCTTCTTTTGTTCCACGATACGATTTCCTCAACTTTATAATTTTCAGCTCCTCCAACGCAGCCAAGAGCTCGAGAACGGCGGAGCCATCCCGAAAGTCAACTCGGGTGGCATGTCACCGGAAAAAGAGTACGCCAAGATCGCTCCAGTCGCCACATCATCACCAATCGCTCAATCCCATTCTCAACCTCTTGGTATTACTCCGAGAGCCGGCTCCATCTCCGGCCAATTCCAACAACAACCACTACACGGAGCAGGACCAGAGGATAATCTGGAAGAGCTCGTTCGTCGTGCACAGAATCATCCGATTCATACAGGAAATTACGATAATCAAGGAGCAGTTATGTTGGAGAACGGACACGCGGATAATGTTCCAATTGGACATCATGTCACACAGCCAAGGTATTTTTTGGTTACTAATCCTGGAACATGGGGCTTGGTGGCGCTTTACCATTAGTAAAGTAGTGTTAGAGAAATTAATTCAATTTTTAAGATGAGAATTTGGAAAAGTGTTTGAAACAGAGAATTTTTTGAAAAAAGCTTTTAATTATAAAAACTGACTGAAGTTTTCTATAACCTTCTTCAACCGTAAAAACATCGGGGATCGGGGAGATCACGCATTAGTCTAGTTCATAGCAACCATTATTAACCAACTTTTTGAAACCGAACAAGAAAAATTTCAGTGATGACATACTGTACATCGATTTTCCGTAAGTTATCGTGTGAGTGTTTGCACAAAAAAGAACTTTTTGGAACTTGTTGAAATTTACAGTGTGTGCAAACACTTTCGCTACGATGACTTACAGTAGTCATGTTAGCCTTGACTTTATTGTCTTTTCAAAGTTATGGTACGATAATAAACGCTTTTAGCTTACTATGACTCTCAGAATGAATGAAAGAGCTGAAACAGTTAACTGAAATTCAGATTCTGTAACTAGATGAAACGGGTGTTCACTCTTTCATTTACTAAACTTTCGAATTCCAATCGAACTATACATGTTATCAAAAACAGTACAATCTTAAAATTTGACTTGAAAAAGTACCACAAGCGCCTTCAAGCCCCATTCCCTCTCAAATCCCCTCCCGTATTCCGCAACCCCCTTCTGTTAACCCCCTCCATCTTTTTTGCAGTAAACTCCAACACAGAACGTAAGTTTATATTAAAAACGGCCTCCACCCAACTTAGTTATCGTGTTGTCTTTTCTCGTGTTGACTCAGTTCTCTATCTCTTTGCATGAATAAGAACGGTTCATTTCCAAAATCTAAAAGTTTCCATTTTCTAGTTTCCTCATCTCTTTCCTCGTCGATGCACGCGGAGGAGCGATGCGTGGATGCCGTCACTCGGGGGTACGGATTATCGTGCCACCGAGAAAGGCTTCGCAGCCGATTCGTGTCACGTGCCGTTACTTGAGAAAGGTTAGTTTGCTAGAGCACACGGGATTGTTTCTGGATATAAATTCCCAACTTTCTGAGACATTTGAAACTGAAAATTATTTTCTCAATTTCCAGGACAAACTCGCCCATCCACCACCACTCAGCGAGGGAGAAGAGTTGGCTTCCAGAATCCTGGAGATGGCCCCAGCCGGTGCCAAGTTCTTGGGACCAGTCATTCTCGAAGTCCCACACTTTGCTTCGCTCAGAGATCGTGAACGCGAAATCGTCATTCTGAGATCCGACGATGGACAACACTGGAAGGAGCATCAACTCGAAGCCACCGAAGATGCGGTTCAAGAAGTTCTCAACGAATCCTTCGACGCTGAAGATCTCGCCCAACTCGACGATCTTCAAACTCCAAGAATCACCAGAATCCTTACCAGTGACTTCCCAATGTACTTCGCCGTCGTCACTCGTGTTCGTCAAGAAGTTCACTGCGTCGGTCCGGAAGGAGGAGTCATCATCTCATCCGTTGTGCCACGCGTCCAAGCCATCTTCCCTGATGGATCTCTCACCAAGACCATCAAGGTATCGGTTCAAGCTCAACCAGTACCACAGGAAATGGTGACTCGTCTTCATGGAAATCGTGTCGCCGTGTCTCCAATCGTCACCGTTGAGCCACGTCGCCGAAAGTTCCACAAGCCAATCACTCTCTGTATTCCACTTCCACAAAGTAACAACAAGGGAATGCTCACCCAATATTCTGGACAACAAGGACAAGAACCACCGACCCTTCGGCTGTTGTGCTCCATCACCGGAGGATCCGCACCGGCTCAATGGGAAGATATCACCGGAACGACTCAGTTGACATTCACTGGAGACGAAGTATCATTCACCACCACCGTCTCTGCCAGATTCTGGCTGATGGACTGTCAAACGCCACGCGACGCCGCCAGAATGGCACAGGAAGTCTACAACGAGGCCATCTCAATTCCATACATGGCCAAGTTCGCTGTCTTCGCCAGAAGAACATTCCCAGTCGAAGGACAACTTCGTGTGTTCTGCATGACCGATGACAAGGAGGATAAGACGCTTGAAAAACAAGAACATTTCAAGTTAATTGCCAAGAGTCGAGATGTCGAAGTGCTCAAAGGAAAACATCAATTCCTCGAGTTCTCCGGAAATCTTGTGCCCATTACCAAGTCTGGAGATCAACTCTCCCTATTCTTCCTTCCATTCCAAGAGAATCGTTTGGCGTTTATGGTCAAGACAAGATCAAAGGATGATTCCGAAGCTGCCACAGAAGGAAGAATCGGATTCATGGCTGAGCCAAAAATCAGATCGGATGCTCTCCCACCACAACAACCGATCTGCACGTTGGCTATCTCTCTTCCAGAGTACACCGGAGAAGTCAAGCCAACTCCACCGCCAAAGAAGGATGCTACTCCATTCGAGCAAAAGTATGGATCCGCTTTGGAGAAGGAACTTCCAGAGTTCGTTCATCAAAACGTTCTCAAAGGAATCGGAGCCGATTGGCCACGTCTCGGACGTGCACTCGAAGTCCCACACCGCGATATTCAACACATTAGGCACAATTACCCGGGACAAGAGTGCAAGAATACGTTGAAGATTTGGATTCATCTCAAGAAGGAAGACGCGAACCAAGACAATCTAGACTTGGCTCTTAGACAGATTGGAAGAGATGATATTGTTAGATCGATTGCTTATGGAGAGCCGGAAGCATTGATTAATTATAGTCAAGCTGATTCACCAAGTCAGAAGAGAGAACCAATTAGACATTTCGAAGACGTCCCAACTGCCACTTTGGTGAAGAGAGAGGTCCGAACGGAGGACTTGGTGACACGGGAACCAATTCAACCAACTCATCATGTGGAACACTCGACTACTGTAGTCCAGGAGCCATCCTATTCGGCACCAGTGCATCATAGTCCAGTGCCAGAGGAACCAGAGTTGGAAGGTAAGTAAAATAGAACGAAATGTTTATTGAAAACTTATGTATATTCGTCTGTTTTTCGCGAGCTGTAACTTGGTCCAAGCTAAACCGGTTCGGGCAAAATTTTTGCAGAAAGATCCAAAATTTATTTCTAGAGTATGCCCATATGTTTTGTTTTTTGATAGCTCAAAAATGGAGCAAGTTACGGCTCTTTTCGTGAAAATTCAGTACAAAATTTGGAACCGAAAATTTGTTGCAAGTCATAACCCGCTTCAATGAAAGCCGATTCTTTTGAAACTTTCACAGTTTGTTTCTCATTATTTGAAGCCTCTCAAAGCATTTTTTCTGAGCAACTAGTTTCAAAATATTATCTTTTCAGAAGAGCCGGTCGCCGAGTTGCGTACCGTTGTCCGAACCGAAAGACACGTCCATGACACCGAGAATGGACCAGAAGTCGAAGAGAAGACCATCACGACGACATACGAAGACGATGTTGCTATCAACGAGAGCATCACCGTTCGTACCGTTCCATTGACCGATGCGGAATGGAAGAAGTGAGTTCCCCTTGATTTTCAGACACCCCCAAAACTCCAAATTCCAGATGGGAAGACCTGAACCGTGCCGCCGATGAAGTCCAACCATCCCCAGCCCAAAGATCCACCGTCGCCGAGAGCACCTCGGAGCAGATTCCAGACGACGTCGAACAAACCGTAGAGTCGGAAAGCCATCGTGAGGATGATGGAACCATTGTCACGACGACAGTGACCACCAGTCACATCAGTGGTAGGTTTTTGGAGCATCCGGGTAATGGGAATCTTTTTGGGACATTTTGGGACTGGGCTTAACTTTAACAACTTCTCAAGCAATAAGCACGAAATTCCCTTTCACTTCTCCTCATCTAACACCCATTTCAGAATCACCACTCGCTTCCCCAACAAGACGATCCGAAGAGCCGGAAGATCACGATGAAGGTAGATCCTGAAGACGTCAAAATGATTACCCTTTTGAATAATATTATAACTTTATACAAACTGCTTCTACTATTTGCACTTTCACACCCCCTGCCAAATCACAAACTCACCCAAAATCACTACCATTCTAGAATATTCATAATGAAGGTCAAATCAATATTTTTATTGCTTGCTTCTTCTTCTTCTTTGTGTTGTTTTGTTTGTGGGACCCCTTTGGAAAGAAAGAGAGAAAACACGGGGTCAGCTGCCTGAGCCAGGAGACGCAGATTCAACGACGGGATCCCGGGGAGCCGCCCATCATAAAGACCTTCTCTTCGCATTCTCTTCCTTCTTGCTGACATTTCCCAAAAAATATGTCCTCTACCGCCAATTTTATCGTCTCCGGAGTCCTCGCCGATGGTACTCCAATTGTATTCGGAGCAGTTCCATCTGATGGAACATCCCATCCAGCTATCCACCATGTCAGCTCCGCCAGTCAATTCCAAGCCGAGTCTTGGGATGGAGAACACGCTGAACACGATCACCATGAGCATGAAGAGCCACGAAGATTCTCGATTTATTTGGAAGAGGGTGGCGCTGAAAAGTCGGGATTGAATCAAGACGATGATGTTCTCGAGGATGAGCCAATCGCGTCCAGCGGACAATTCGAGCGTACTCGTTCCGCTTCCCTCGCCGCCGCCCTTCTCGAACTCGATCCCCGCGGCGTTCCGCTTGTTCAATTTTTCAAACTCGCCACCAACGAGCCGCTGCTCGAGGTCGACGAGGGAGAGGACGAGGTTGCTCCCACGGAGGCGGAGCTTGTGCTCAGCCAGCTGCTCTTCACGCTCAGATCGTTGAAGATGTCTGGCGGCGACGCGAAACATTCCGAAGCCGTACAACGCCTTCGTGAACTCGAAGAGGAGCTCCGTGCCGCCGGCGCAGTGACCCCGGCCGACCCGGCAGTCAGCGAGGCCGTCGCGAGAGCATTGGCCGTAGCGGGGGCGGGCCGAGATGTGCAAATTCGTGTGAATCAATCGAAACACACAACAACCACCAAGACTGTATACGACACGGAGACCTCGGCGATGGCGCATATGGATGTGGATCAGATTCGAAAGCTTCAGCAAGATATCATTGCTGATATTTGTATGTTATTGTGTTCTGCATGCACTCACTTTTTGTTTGAAACTTTCACAAATTTCCATTACCTAAAACTAAAACTTTCCAAACCTCAAAGAATACTCCTTATTTCCAGCATCCGGCGCTGAGCAACACTCTGGCCAAGACTCTGGAACGACGCAAAAGAAGGAGACTGCCGAGGAGGGATTCACCAATGAAGATGGATCGGTTGTGGTATCGAAGAAGATGACTCGAGTCGTCACAACCACTCGTACCACTTTGCCAGGTGAGGAAGAGTTTTCGAAAAAATCAATAATTTTTATTTGCTCTTTTCTCTTTCATATCTCTTCGGGATCCTTTGGAGCAGATGGAACGTGAGAAATCTGTTTTCTCTTTCACTTCTCTTGTCGATAAGATTTTGAAAACGAATTGAGCAAGCAAATGGCAGTTAGAGAGTATGAGGGAGCGAGAGACGCAGACACTTTACACAAGTTTTGTGAAGGGCTCCCAGAGCCGGGAGATATGAAAGAGAGCAAGGGAATGAATTGAACTTTAGATGGACAGAAATTATATGAAAAAAATAACTTAAAAATATACAATTTTTTTTTTCAGGAGAAGGAGAAGAGCCATCGGCGCCTGGTGAGTAAGCCGAACTACATCTTGGATCCCAATCCCTGGACCTTGGATTATCCCCTGTACCGTATCCCTTATTACTATTTTACACTATTTTTTCAAAAAAAATGCTCTGCTTCTCTCTCACTCTCTCGTCACTACACACTCTCTCTCGCTCGCCTCTAGAAATAAAGAAAAGAAACCAAAAAAACAGATTTGCTATATGTCGGTTATTGAATAAAGAGAATTTTTACACATTTTTGTGATCGAAAATAAATAAATATATATGGGAATGATTATTTCGTATGCATGTATGGTGATGGATATCGTTTTTCGTTCAGTTTTTGGTTTAGTTCGACCTCATCGAAATTGGATTACTGGAGGGAAAATCTTCAATGAATTTTTTGTTGTATCGTGAAACAGGGGAGGAACAAGAATATGGAGAATGAATATAGTTATTTTGTTGGTGATTCTGTTCAATTCAAATCTGGTTCGTGTTGATGGTGGATTTTCAGAGATGTTTTCAAAGACGATTTCAGATTTTTAGCAAGATTTATCTACAAGAATGCAGCAAGGGTGTCTACGGAGGTTCAGCCGAAATTGTGTATTCGAAATTCCCTTTTCATCGAAAATTTCCGATTTTTTACGTTGTGCTTGTCTTGGTTCAGTTCTCTGCAAAATTTATAAAGATTTCGGTTTCATTAGGTTATGAAAGTTTTGGTCCCGATTTTTAGTTCGATCCGTCTCTATTTGGCATCTATTACTATGATATTCCATTGAGATTCTTTATCAAAAACTGAGAAATAGCATTTCACTCATCCTGATTTTCTATTCATTCTAACTTTCCTGTGACGATATTTTCTCATTCATCTTTTAATTTCTCAATTTTTACATCTTCTCCTTAATAGCTCATGCTCAAAATACGGTACACGGTCCAGGGAGGTAACTTCAAAACCACAAATACCCCAGCGATTCATCTCAACACTATTCAAACTCTCTCTATTTTTCAGATTCTCCTGTCGAATCCCTAGGAAGCGTCAAAGACCGAATCGCCAAATTCGAACAGTTCAAGACGTTGCCCATCGATCCATCTGTATCAGGACCACCTTCATCGGTACATGCATTGCCTGCTGAAGAATTAGAAGAAGAGGAGGAGCAAGCGCCAGTTCCAGCAGTCAGAGAGCATCTTTATGAGCAGAGGGAGGCTCCGGAATCTCCAGAGCATCCTCATGTCACTGAGAACACCACGACTACTACTGTAACTCGAGAATTCCAAGAATCTCCATCTGCAGAAATTGAGCACCGCGCTTTGGAATCTCCAGAACATCCTCATATCACCGAGACAACCACGACTACAACAGTGACTCGGGAATTCCATGAGTCAGAGCCGACTCAAGAACATCAAAAGGAATCTTACACTGTTCATGAACATCCAGCACAACCAGAATTTGGAGAAGAAAGCGACGGAGAAGGCATTGGAAGCAAGGTTCTTGGATTTGCAAAGAAGGCTGGAATGGTTGCCGGAGGAGTGGTTGCTGCTCCAGTTGCACTTGCTGCTGTTGGAGCAAAGGCTGCTTATGATGCGCTTAAGAAGGATTCTGATGAAGAGGGAGAGGATCAAGAGCAGAAATCTCCAATCCATGAGCACCAGGAGGCATCCTTCTCCCCAGCTCCATCATCGCATGCGGAATCAGAGCAACGTCAAGTTCCAGAATCTCCCGCGTTGTCAGAAAAAGAACATATTGCGGAAACCACCACCACCCGTGATTTCCATGATGAACCAACTTCAGAAGGAAGAGATAGTGGACGTTCTGGACATACTGAACAATCCATTCCAGAGGTTCACTTCACGGAATCTGACACCGAAATCGAGAAACACGATGAACATCATGAGGAAACCTTCCTTGAGCCAACCGTCGGAATCGTCATCACTCCACACACTCCAGTTCCACCAGAGCATCCAGAAGAAGAAGTCGAAGATGAGCAACCACAGGAGCCCCTCGAGCTCTCCGAACCAGAACATGTTGCGCATGCTGAGATCAAGGATACCCGAGAGTACAGTGACGAGGAGCTCTCCCACGAGCTGTCTCCATCCGAGGAACACGTGTCAACTGCTGAAATCAAGGATATCAAATCCTATTCTCCAACGTCTTCTGATGACGAGAGAAAGGGAAAAGTGAGTCCCCCGCTTCCCCAAGTACGCCACGTTATCTCGCCATCTGTTGCGAGCGAAATTAGTTCCCACGACGACGAGTTGGCCGCCCATTTTGTGGCTGAGTCATTCGAGAAACACGATGAGGGAAGGGTGGAGACGATTGAGCAGACACCCATCTACAGAGGACATCACTCTCCGGGACAGACATCTCCGATTGTTTCTGAGCATCCGATTGCTCAGGAATACGCTGAAAGTGTTACAAGTCACGATGAAGGAGACAATATCAGTTTGAAGAGTGGACATGAGCCAGAGATCGCTAGACACTCTGTGGCTAGTGTTCAAGAAGAAGAAGACGATGAGAAATCGGGATTGGGAGATTATGCAAAGAAGGCTGGAATGATTGTTGGCGGAGTCATTGCGGCTCCAGTGGCTCTCGCTGCAGTTGGAGCGAAGGCTGCTTATGATGCACTCAAGAGAGATTCTGGTGATGAAGAAGAAATGCCAGAAGGACATGAAGAGAAGGAAGTCTTGACTACTCAAACTACAATCATGGAATCTCCAATTCAACACGAAGACATTCCACCACCACATCTAGAAGACGTCACTCCAAAGGTTTCTCATCACGAGCAACCACTTGAGCCTTCCGAATCTCCAGTCCCATCAGAGAAGGAGCCAGAACATCACTTGGTTTCTGAGACGACTACAACTACCACCGTCACTCGTGAATTCTACGATGAGCAAGAACAGCACCCAGAAGCTCATATCGAATCGGAACGTCAACTTGCTGAATCTCCAGTCGCTTCAGAGAAAGAGTATCCAGCTGGTGTTGTCGAGACTACTACCACCACTACTTATGTGACTCGTCAATGTGAGGAAGAGCCGGAAGTTGAATCCAGAAGATCTCCATCGCCAGCAGAATCTCAAGAACACCCGGTCACTCGTGATTATGAACAAGATCAAGAAAGCGAATCGCCAGAATCTGTCCGTGAAGTTCCACATGTCACCGAGACCACTACCACAACAACTGTGACCAGGGGATACGATCAGCCAGAAGAAGGATTCGATTCTGAGAGACTCTCGGAACCATCCACGTCTCCGGAGCCGCAAGTCGTTGAGACAACCAGCACGACAACAGTAACCCGCGAATTCCACGAAGAACCAGAGCATGGATCTCCAATTCCATCTGATAGATCTGCTCGATCCTCAAGACATTCGCCAGTTCCATCGGAGCCAATATCCGAGAAAGATGCTCATCATGTCACCGAGACCACCACGACGACTACGGTAACACGGGAGTTCTATGAGCAAGAAGAGCCAGAAGCGTCACCAATTCATGCTGAACATCAATTTGAGCAAGAGAAACAGATGGAATCTCCAGTTCCATCGGAGAAATCGGAGCAAGACGATGTTCACCTTGTCAAGGAGACCACCACGACAACAACTGTTACTCGTGAATATGACGAAGAACCAGAAGCTGAAGCAACGTATGAGTTCAAGGATGATGAATATCCGAGACCAGAATCTCCAGCCGAAGTCTATCCAATCCAATCGGTTTCGGAGACCACCACAACAACTACAGTAACCCGCGAATTCTACGATGAGCCAGAAGAGCCAGAGTCGAAGCATCATCCAGCTGAGTCTCCAAAGAAGGAACATCCACATGTCGTCGAGTCTCGGGAATTCCATGAAGACTTTGAGAGACCGGAATCTCCATCTTCCGAAGGTGAACATCGCGCTTTGGAACCTCCACAGCATCCACATGTCACCGAGACCACCACGACTACTACTGTAACTCGGGAGTTCTACGACGATGACTCTCACATCGAGCACAAGACTCCAGAATCGCCAGTCGTTCAAGAGAGACACGAACGATTCCACGCTGAATCTTCACACCAACCAGAATCTGGAGATGAAAGTGATGGAGAAGGCATCGGAAGCAAGGTTCTTGGATTCGCAAAGAAGGCTGGAATGGTTGCCGGAGGAGTTGTTGCTGCTCCAGTTGCACTTGCTGCTGTTGGAGCGAAGGCTGCTTATGATGCACTTAAGAAGGATTCTGATGAGGAAGAAGAACAGAAATCTCCAATCCGTGAACAACGGGAAGCGTCTTTCTCAGCTGATATATCTGCTGAATCTGAGCATCGTCAGATTCCTGAATCTCCAGCGGTCTCTGAGAAGCCTGAGATCGATGCCGATGAACCATCAGACCTCACCAAGGATTCTCCAATCCCAGAACCGGAGCATCATATTGTCACCGAGACAACAACTACAGTAATCCGCGAAATCTTCGATGAGCCGCAACACGAAGAAGAGGCCCAGCTCGAGTCTGAACGTCAGGAATCTCCAGTCGAAGAACATCCTCATATTGTGGAGACCACTACCACCAGAACCGTCACTCGTGAATATGAAGAGGAGCCAGATATTCTCGAGAAGAACTACGAGGAGCCTGAAGAATCTCATGAGCATCTAGTCAAAGAAACAATAGCTACTACCACCGTCACTCGCGAATTCTTTGATGAACCAGAGAAAGAGCATCAAGAAGAGTCATATTCTCCAGCTCCATCTTCCCATATTGAGTCGGAGCATCATCGCGCCGAATCTCCAGTTGGATCTGAAAAGGAACATCCTCATCATGTCGTAGAAACTACAACGACTACAACTGTGACCCGTGAATTCCATGATGAAGAGCACGATGCCCAATTCGATATTGAACGCGACGTGCCATTCTCAGAAGTTGAACATCGCGACTTGGAATCTCCAGAAGTTACCGAGACCACCGTCACGACTACCGTCACTCGGGAATATGATGAAGAAGCATCACACCATCCGGAATCTCCGAAAGAATTTGATCGTGCAGTTGAAAAATCTGAGCCACATGCTGAATCTCGGCAATATTCTCCATCCGGATCTCCAGTTCCATCTGAGAAATCAACCGGACATGTCATGGAAACAACTGCGACAACAACTGTGACCAGAGAGTATGAACAACCAGAGGAAGAATTCGAATCAGAGAGACTCTCGGAACCTTCCAAGTCTCCGGAGCCAGAGCCACATGCCGTCGAAACAACCACCACGACTACAGTAACCCGCGAATTCCAAGAGGAATCAGAGCACTTCGAACAGCACGGATCTCCAATACAAGCCGAGTCCCCAAGACACTCTCCAGTTCCATCGGAGCCAATGTCCGAGAAAGAAGCTCATCATGTCACCGAGACCACCACCACGACTACGGTAACACGGGAGTTCTATGAGAAAGAAGAGCCAGAACATCGTGAAGCGTCACCACAGCAGTTTGAACAGAGGGAATCTCCAGTTCCATCCGAGAAATCAGACGTTCACCTTGTCAAGGAGACGACAACTACTACCACCGTCACTTCTGAATTCTACGATGAGCCAGAGCAGACTCAAGAGCATCCAGAAGAGTCTTACTCACCAGCGCCATCATCCAATGTTGAATCGGAACGTCACCTTGCTGAATCTCCAGTCGCTTCAGAGAAAGAGTATCCAGCTGGGGTTGTCGAGACAACTACCACCACTCGTCAACATGAAGGTGAACCGGAAGTTGAATCCAGAAGATCCCCATTATCCAACGTTGAATCCGAACATTATCAAGTACCAGAATCTCCAGCTGTCTATGAGAAGCAGTTCACAACCGAAACATCCATGGCTCAAGAATCCGCAGCTGCTCAATACTTCCATGAGCAACCAGAACAAGCCCCAAAACAACCAGAATCTGGAGATGAAAGCGATGGAGAGGGGCTCGGAAGCAAGGTTCTTGGATTCGCAAAGAAGGCTGGAATGGTTGCCGGAGGAGTTGTTGCTGCTCCAGTTGCACTTGCTGCTGTTGGAGCAAAGGCTGCTTATGATGCACTTAAGAAGGATTCTGAAGGCGAAGATGAGGAAGACCATGAAACACTTCTTAGAGAGCAAAGATCCCAACAATACCAACAATTCGACGAGTCCGAGCACAAGTTCGAAGAGTCTCCAGAAAAACATCACGTCACCGAGACCACCACGACTACCACAGTCACTCGGGAATACTTCGATGAGCCAGAGTCTCCAGCGCCATCTCATGAGGGACAAGAATCCGAACCACATGTAGTTGAGACAACAACCACTACAACTGTGAAGAGAGACTACGATGAAGAACCAACTTCCGAATCTCCAATTCCACCAGAGACCACTTCTACTCGTGAAGTCTTTGAAACCGCCGAGGGAGATGAGCCAGAGCATCATTACATCGAGACAACCACCACCACTGTCCAGAAAGAAGTGCTCGAAGAGCCAGAAGAAGCAGAGATTCCTCATGTAGTTGAAACCACCACAACTACAAAAACCACTCGTGAATACGAGGATGATGAAGAAGGATCAGAATCTGGATCCGGAGCTCCACATGTCACGGAGACCACAACTACCACAACCGTGGTTCGTGAATTCTACGGTGATCAATCAGAAGACCAAGAGCCAGTTGCCGCTAAAGTCGAGGAGCAAGATGTATCCCCGGACAGTGAGAGCACCACTTCCGTGAGCCGTGAGATTCATGCAGATGAGCCGCATGTGGTGGAGACAACTACCACGACCACAGTGACTCGTGAATATCATGATGAACCTGAAGAGGATTCTGATGCCAAGGAGACCACCACTCGCGATTACTACGAAGAAGAACCAGAATCTCCAGTGAAACACTCTGAAACCACCACTACCACTACTATCTCCCGTGATATCCACGAGGAAGAAGATCCAAGAGTTGAGCGTCTGAAATCCCCCCTCGGCCAAGAACATGATGATCTTCAACGTTCGGAATCTCCAGTTCATCTCGAACCACATGTCACCGAAACTACCACCACCACAACTGCGACAAGAGAATACGATCAGCCAGAGGATCAATTCGATTCTGAGAGGCTCTCGGAATCTTCTGAGCAAGCACATGTCGTTGAGACAACTACCACGACTACCGTAACCCGCGAGTATGATGAAGAAGAGTCAGAGCACTTCGAGGAGCATGGATCTCCAATTCCATCTGAAAGATCCGTTCCACAAGCCGAGTCCCCAAGACAATCTTCAATTCCATCGGAGCATGAAGAATCTCATCTTGTGAAAGAGACAACCACCACAACAACTGTCACTCGTGAATTCTACGATGAGCCAGAGCATCCTTCTCCAGTACCATCTGAAAAAGAACAAGAGCATCATTTGGTTACCGAGACCACCACTACGACTACAGTGACTCGTGAATACGAAGAAGAGCCAGAGCATGTTCATGCTGAATCTGATCATCCAGAATCTCCAGCTGTCTCTGAGAAGCCGTTCACCACTGAAGCCCAAATGACTCAAGACTCCCCAGCTGCTCAATATTTCCATGAGCAATCTGAAATCTCTCCACCAACCGAACAAGCCCCACTTCTCTCCCAAAAACAACATGGATCTGGAGACGAAAGTGATGGAGAAGGATTCGGAAGCAAGGTTCCTGGATTCGCAAAGAAGGCTGGAATGATTGCCGGAGGAGTTGTTGCTGCTCCAGTTGCACTTGCTGCTGTTGGAGCAAAGGCTGCTTATGATGCACTTAAGAAGGATTCTGATGAAGAAGGAGAGGAAGAGCAGGAAGCACTTCTCGGCGCTGAAAGATCAGAAGGATATCAACGATTCGATGAGCCAGAGCAAAGATTCCAAGAAGCCCAAGAACCATCTGAGTTCCATCCCGAATCACCAATCAAATCTCATCCAACTCAAGAGGAAGATCAAGAATCCCTGAAGTCTCCAACAGAAAGCAGACATGTAGTAGAGACCACCACCACCACCACCTATGAACAGGATTCTACTCCAGCCTCGCCAGCACACTCTCACAAAGAAGATCTCAAGCAGTTCCAAGATGAAGAATCCCCAGAATCATCTAGAACATCAAGTGATAAGGAGGAGGAAAAAGAACCAGATACCTCTAAGCCAGATGTGGAGAGCCAAAGCCAAGGATCGTACTCTCCGGGATACTCTCCAAAATCCCCAAGAGGATCATTGGCCGCGTCCGATGATGAGAGTCGTCCTGTTGTCGAAGCCGCCGAAGAGCATGACGACATTGAAGTGAAGGCTACAGGATCCCCAGTTCCATCAGAAGGATCCACAAAGTTCATGGAGACCACTACCACCACAACAGTCACCAGAGAACATGTTGAGCCTGAAGATGAGCCAGAGCGTGTTGTTGAATCACAAGAATACACTGCTCCAGGGTCTCCAGAACCTGTTGATCGTGTGATTGAGACCACAACCACCACAACTGTGACTCGTGAGCATCAAGAGCCAGAAGATCAATTTGAGCATCCATCTGAGCCTCAAGAATATCGATCAGAATCTCCAGAATCCAGCCGTGTGATTGACACCACTACCACTGAGCAATTCCAACCAGAAGAGAATGAGCCATCTCATGTTGTTGAATCCGGATCTCCAGTTCCATCTGAAAAATCAGTTGGACATGTCATTGAGACTACCACGACTACAACTGTCACAAGAGAATATGAGCATCCAGAGGAAGAATTCGATTCTGAAAGAGTCTCGGAACCATCAAAGTCTCCAGAGCCACATGTCACCACCACGACTACAGTGACGCGCGAATTCCACGAAGAACCAGAGCATGGATCTCCAATCCCATCTGAAAGATCTGTTCCACAAGCCGAGTCCCCAAGACACTCTCCAGTCCCATCGGAGCCAATGTCCGAGAAAGATGCTCATCATGTCACCGAGACCACCACGACGACTACGGTAACACGGGAGTTCTACGAGCAAGAAGAGCCAGAACATCGTGAAGAGGAAGGGCAACAAAGAGAATCTCCAATTCATCAACAATTCGAAGACTATCAACATCAGTACTCCGAAGAGCCAGCTATTGCACCATACCAACAACCAACCGAATATGGTCGTGTGGATTCTCATGATGCTCCAGCGTCCCCAGCTCCATCTGTAGAGTCTCCAGCTCCTCAACAGCAAGGATTCGATTCAGAGAGAGTCTCAGAGCCACACCATGAACACATCGTCGATTCTCAACAGTACTCTCCTACCCATGAACCAGAACAACATCACTTCACTGAAGCCCAATTGGCTCACGATTCCCCAGCTGCTCAATACTTCCATGAGCAACCTGAACATCCAACAGAACAAGCTCCACAACAACCAGAATCTGGAGACGAAAGTGATGGAGAGGGCCTCGGAAGCAAGGTTCTTGGATTCGCAAAGAAGGCTGGAATGGTTGCCGGAGGAGTTGTTGCTGCTCCAGTGGCGCTTGCTGCGGTTGGAGCAAAGGCTGCTTATGATGCACTTAAGAAGGATTCTGATGAGGAGGGAGAAGAAGAACAAGAAGCAGTTCTCGGTGCTGAAAGATCAAAAGGATATCAGCCAGAGCAAAGATTCCAGGAATCTCCAACTCATGAGTTACAAGCCGAATCTCATCCAACGGAACCAGCTTCCGACGATGAATCCCCAGCTTCTGATGTTGAACCAGAACATCTTTCTCGCAAAGTTTCTGAATCTGAACAAACTCATCACTACACCGAAACCATCAGAAAGACTACGGTAACTCGTGAATATCTGGATGATGATGAGACTGCTCCTCAAGAATCTCAAGATCCATCTGAGCAAGTCGTTGAAACCACAACTACCGTAATCCGTCAATACCATGATGAGCCAAAACCAGAAGAAGAGAGTGAGGAGAAGACACTTCCAGAAGAGGTGACCGTACTCCGTGAAGTCTACGAAGCTCCAGCTGGAGATGAGCCAGAGCATCATTACATCGAGACAAAGACCACTACGACGATCACGAAAGAAGTTTACGAACCAAAAGATTCCGATGTTCCAGCATCACCCATCGAAGAACCAGAGCCACACTCCGGAGACACCACTATCACCAAAGTGACTCGTGAGGTGTACGAAGAACCCGAAGGAGTCAGACCACCATCTGGATCCGAGGCTGATGACGAATCTCATGCCCCGAGATACTTGGAGACCACGACTACGACCACTGTGACTCGAGAATACGAGGTTTCGGAGGATGAAGAAGACGCTAGGCAAGGATCTCCAGCACCATCTGAGGAATCTGTTACTCGCGTTGTTGAGAAGACCACAACGACTACAGTAACCGAGGAGAGATATGAGCCGGAAGAAGAGCATGATGATAACTACATCAAGACCACGACCACCACTACTACAGTAACTCGCGAGCAGTTCGATGAGCCAGAGAGTGTTGTGGAATCCCAAGAATACCGAGCTGGGTCTCCAGATCAACTTGAGCATCCATCTGAACCTCAAGAATATCGATCGGGATCTCCAGTTCCATCTGAGCAAGAATCCAGCCGTGTGATCGAGACCACTACAACTACAACAGTCACAAGAGAGCATGTTGAGCCAGAAGAGTATGAAACATCTCACATTGTTGATTCTCAACAATATTCTCCATCCACTGAGCCAGACTTCACTGATGCCCAAATGGCTCATGATTCCCCAGCTGAATCTCCAGCTCCTCTCCAACAAGAATTCGAGTCAGAGAGAATCTCAGAGCCATCAAGGTCTCCAGTTCAAGAACCACACCATGATCAGTTCCAACAGAGAACATCCGAAGAATCTCACTTCACCGAAGCCCAAATGGCTCACGATTCCCCAGCTGCTCAATACTTCCATGAGCAACCTGAATATCCAACTGAACAAGCACCACTTCTCTCCCAACCACAAGAATCCGGAGATGAAAGTGACGGAGAAGGCTTCGGAAGCAAAGTTCTTGGATTCGCAAAGAAGGCTGGAATGGTTGCCGGCGGAGTTGTTGCGGCTCCAGTGGCACTTGCTGCTGTTGGAGCGAAGGCTGCTTATGATGCACTTAAGAAGGATTCTGATGAAGAAGGAGAGGAAGAGCAGGAAGCACTTCTGGGAGAGCAAAGATCCGAAGGATATCAACGATTCGATGAGCCAGCTCATGAATTCCAGTCTGAATCCCCAATAAAATCTCATCCAAGTGAGCCAGCTGTGGATTCTGAAACTCAAGAACCCGGAGCCACATTCTATGAACCAGAAGAAGAAGATAAGGTTCCAGTATCTTCACCAAAAGAGGAAGAGCCAAAGATTGTGTTCCCAGTTGACACGCCAGCTGATGCATATGTTCAAGAGAAGCAGGCTTTCGAGTCTGCAGTTCAAGCTGAAGGACTATACATCATTGAATCCGACGACTACGAGCCATCGGTTCATCAAGAGCAAAGAATCAGCTCTCCAGTGCATTCAGATTCTGAAGAAGCTCACCAAGCAGAGCCAGAAGAAGAGGAAGAGACGCCAAGAGCTGCTGAGAATTTGGAAACTGATGCTCCATATGTCATCGATTCCGAGGAATACGAGTTCAACAATCGTGAAGAGCAAAGAATCTCCTCGCCAGCTGATTCTGATGTTGAACCAGAAGAAGATCCAACAGTTGTTGAATCCGAAGAGTATACCGGATCTGGACAAGGATCTCCACGACCATTCGAGGAGTCTACCACAACCACTGTCATCAGTGTCCATCATGAACCAGCTGCGATCCCAGAGCCCGAAGTTGATGAAGAAGAAGAGTTGGAGCAAGTGCAACCATCCGAGGAGCACTTGGAGGCAAGACAAGACCCCTACATCGTTGACTCCGAGGAGTACATAAGATCCTCACCAATCGGTCATGAGCGTCCAGAGTCTCCATCTGGATCCCCGGTTCCACAGCAAGATGAGGATCACGTCATCGAATCTCAAGAATATACCGGGTCCCCAGTACCATCCGAAGAGTCCATTCAACACGTTGTTGAGAAGGTCACCACGACTACAACTACCGAAGAACACTTCGAGCCAGAAGATTCATCTGAAGATGTTCAGGAGTATGTCAAGACCACCACCACGACTACAACTGTCACTCAAGAAGACTTTGAACCCATTGTGGAATCCCAAGAATACAAGTCGGGCTCTCCAATTCCATCAGAGCCGGAATCCGCCCGTGTCATCGAGACAACGACCACCACCACAGTGACCCGTGAGCATATTGAGCCGGAAGATGAGCCTGGATCCCCAGTGCCAGAATCACCAATCGAAACTAAAACGACTACCACTGTCACAAGAGAGCATGTTGAGCCTGAAGATGAGCCAGAGCATGTTGCTGAATCCCAAGAATACTCTGCTCCAGGGTCTCCAGAATCTGTCGATCGTGTGATTGAGACCATCACCACCACAACTGTGACTCGTGAACATGTTGAGCATGAGGATGACTTTGGACCAGTTCATACTGAAGCTGAGTCCGGATCTCCAGTTCCATCAGAAGAAGATGTTCATGGCTTCATCAAGACCACCACTACAACAACAACGGTCACTCGCGAGCACTTTGAGCCTGAAGATGAGCCAGAGCATGTTGTTGAATCCCAAGAATACTCTGCTCCAGGGTCTCCAGAATCTGTTGATCGTGTGATTGAGACCATCACCACCACAACTGTGACTCGTGAACATGTTGAACATGAGGATGACTTTGGACCAGTTCACACTGAGCCGGAGCCAGAAGAGGATGTTCATGGCTTTATCAAGACCACGACCACAACAACAACGGTCACTCGCGAGCACTTTGAGCCAGAAGATGAGCCGGAGCATGTTGTTGAATCTCAACAATACTCTCCATCTGGATCCCCAGTCATCGAGTCAAGTGAGCAATTTGAACCAGAAGATCGTAGAAGATCTCCAGTTCCATCTGAAGGAGAAGTTCACGAATCCATCAAGACCACCTCTGCCATGACTTCAGAGAGCCATTACGAGCCAGAACAACATGAATCAGAGTCTCCACCAACCGAACAAGCCCCACTTCTATCCCAACCACAAGAATCCGGAGACGAAAGTGATGGAGAAGGATTCGGAAGCAAGGTTCTTGGATTCGCAAAGAAGGCTGGAATAGTTGCCGGAGGAGTTGTTGCTGCTCCAGTTGCACTTGCTGCTGTTGGAGCGAAGGCTGCTTATGATGCACTTAAGAAGGATTCTGATGAGGAGGGAGAAGAAGAGCAGGAAGCACTTCTTGGAGAGCAAAGATCAGAAGGATATCAAAGATTCGATGAGCCAGAGCAAAGATTCCAAGAATCTCCAACATCAGCTGAAGAAGAGAAATATCATCATGAATCTGCTGAACTTCAAAGACCAGCTCCAACAATCGAAACTCGTGAAGAATCCGATTCCGATGGCTCCTTTGTAGACCACGGAGAGGATTCCCAACATCTTCCTCCTCAATCCACCGAAGCCGCCTTCAAGCTATCAACTGAAGATGTCGCAGAACAAACAGCCGAGAAGCTCGTTTCAGAAGTGTTCAGTCCACTCGACAGAACTTTGAAAGAATCTGAGCAATATCGTGCTTCAATTGAGTCACTCAACAGACGTTCCCCAGTTGAATCCAAGAAGAGTGTTGAGGATTTGGCATCGGAAGCTCTTGAAAATGTTACCAAGATTAGTTTCGGACATGCCGATGAAGCAGAAGATAAGCACGATGATGAGGAGGAGTGGAAGGTCTATGATCGTCATGGAGAGATTCTCGAGGAGTTCTCGACTCAACTTACCGATGACGTTATTCAAGAAGCTGAAGGAGATGCCACCACCCAAATCATGACAATGACGCAGGCGGAGTACTCTCCAAGAAGATCCAAATTCTTAAAGCAAGAATCTTGCCAAGAAACTTCGAATGAGCCGGAAGTGGACTACTACTCTGATCTTCAAGAGAAACTTAACATCTTGGCAGGAGAAAAGAACAATCTCCATGCTCTCATTGAAGAAGAACCATCCTCGAGCGCTTCGGATCAACTCGATGTGATCCATGAATCTGACCAAGAAGCTCATTTGGAACAAGAGCATCAACCAGAGGCTGCAGCTCAGAAAGAGCAAGAAGAGAAAGAGGAGGCTGCAGAGTACACAGCTACCGTACTGGTAGATGAAGTACTTCAACAAGTTGTTCATGAGATCATCGAAGAAGAAGATGACCAAAAGACGATGACTTCCGACGCCTACTTGACGGCCACCGAGAAGGACGATCAAGAGTACGACACTTGTGTCACATCTCAGGACGACACGTATGAATCCGCCCAAGGCTGGACTTCTCAAGATTCAGAATACACGACAGCGACAAGTCAGGCACCGAGCCGGCTCAGCGACTCCGACGGAGAGCACACCGCGCGTGATCTAGAACGCCAGGAGACGTCGACTCCACAAGCGATGGTCTCGCCTGTGGACTCTGACCGTCAATTTACAGCGCAACAAGACTTTGAAATGCCTGTAATTAAAGCATTCGATGCTGACGATTTCATGCAAACCACCGCTAGATCCACACCAGATGTTGCTCTTCAGGTAACCATCGAAGAGGAGGATGAGAGTGATGACAAGCTGCCAATCAGTCCAAGTGGTATTCTATTGCCACCGAAGCACGATCCAGGACGTCCAATTTCTCCAGTGCCACCAAGAAAGACCGACGCGACGATGCAGAAGGAAGGAGATCATTTTGTCTTTGTTCGAGAAGAGGATACCATCGCCGAACCAACACCACCACCACAACAATTCCATCCGGAAACCGAAGAAGAAGTCAGAAGAACACCAGACGATACTCTCACAACCGTCCCGCCACCAGAAGAAGAAACGGAGATGAGACGACAGGAGACCGAACGCATCCATAGTTTAGCCATGGAGGCGTCGTCCGATCTCGGAAACAGCGAGTCTTCACGTTACTCGCGACAGCTATCGGACCTGTCGTCGTCGGCGGAAAGCCACGCGGATACGGTGATTAGGGTGGAAAGTGAGAGAAGCGGATCGAGCGATTCGTTGGAAGTGGTGAGCGTTATCAGTGCCGGGAAGGACGCGAGGACATCGGAGAAGTCGTCGACACCTGAGGAGAAGTCGCCAGTCGAGGAGAAGCCTGACAAAGAAGCAGAAGATCTTGGATTCGAAGTCTACGATGCTGACACCGAGGAACAACAACAACAACAGCAGCCAATTGAAGAACTAGAGACCGTCGAAGAGGAACCAGAGGATTCAGATTCCCTGAACGAAGGAGGAAACCATTCATCTGGACACTCATCCGTCGGAGTACCCGCAGACACTCTTGCCATGATCGGAAAGTATCGTCATCAATCAAGCGATAATCTTTCTTTAACTTCACTTCAAGAATTCGAACGCCTTGAACGCGAAGTTGGAGCACGTGGAGATGGATCATTGACAAGATCGGAAATCGAATTGCTCGTTGCCGGAAGATTGAATAAATCTGGAGAAGGATCAGTGAGCTCACTTGCTGAATTTGAGCGACTCGAGAAGGAGATGACCGAGAATCAATCACCACCGGAAGACGTCATGATGTTGTCTGATATTCGTGAGGAATCAGAAGCCGAAGACATGAGCACCCGTGGAGACGACGATGAGGATATGGGTGGAAGTGATACCGAATTGAAGAGTCGACCAGTTCAAGATGAGGATCTTCGAGTCGTCACTCCAATTGCTCCATCACCAACCGACTCTCTTGAACATGCAATTGATCCAGTTCAAATGCAATATCTCGAGACGAGTACCGATTCTTTGGAGCCAACGTTCCAGGAAATCGAAGTCGAACAAAGACCTGACAGTGTCGAGGATACATCACTCACTGAGTACGAAATGGTTCCACGTGTCATGGAGGCCAGCACCACCGACTCGTTAGACGGAACAGCAACTATCGAGAAGGTAATAAGAATTAGAAAATTTTTATCGAAATTTTAATATTTTTCAGGACTCGCTGCTCGAGGGCGCCAGCCAAGGAATCGAATCCACTCAATCGACACATGGTCTTCTTTCCGGAGACACGCTGGGAACCGTGGTCACCGACGATGATAGAGACTCGTTGGACGGAGAAGTTTCCAGCATGCTTCAATCTTATCCAACAACACTGACCACGTTCCAAACCACAGTTGTCGGACCAGACGGCTCGCTTCAGACGATTTCGCGGCGTGTTGAGACTAGGGTAAGTTTGGGGAAATCCGAAGAAGTCAGATATGCTACGGCCCGGGTTTCTGGAGTCACAAATTTTGGTGTGAATTTTGTTAGCAAAAAGTCTTTTTTTGTGGTTTTACCTTAAAACTTTCAAAATTGTGAAAAAATTTTCCATATTTTCCGTACCCGGGCCGGCAAAATTTTGCACTTGCCCAAGTCGGGCCACCACCGAGCCGGTCCGGGATTTGCTAAGTCTGAAATAAGTACTTTAAGTACTTTAATAAATAAACACTTTATTCTAATGTTTTTAGGTCACCGACCCACTGGTCTCTCATGTCACATTCACTGGAACCGAAAGCCAAGAACGTCTCGATCAACTGCCGGATGATGAGCAATTCGAGACTGTTGACACCGAGGGAAATGTGACAAGAACCACATTCCATCGGGAACACGATCAACAACATTCACATTATTAAGGTAAATAAGTTTTAGGATTATTACGAGAAACATTCGTTTAACTGTGTTTACTTCAATGGTACTGCAGTTGAAATGGAGATGAAACAGAAATTTTCGTCTAAAAATTTGAAATTTCTAAGGTTTTAACAACAAAAAAAACTGTTCTGTTTCAGAAAGTTCAGATGGTTATAATTTAAAAGGGAAATTACAATTTCAAAGGGAAAGGTTTTTGAAGTAATCATCGTACAAATTTCAGTATTTACGAAAATAACAATTTTAATATATCGTTAAAACTCTAGAAAATCAATATTCAAATCGCGAACTTTCATTTTTTCGCGACAGCAGATTGTAATTCGGCAGCGGCGAGCGCGACAAAGTGAAAATTCGCTCATAAAAATTTTTCTATTGCGTTTTGAGCTACGATATTAGGCGCGTTCGAATCAGCGAAAAATTCTACATTTTTGAAATAGGTCAGAAAAACTGAAAGTTTGCGATTTGGAAACCGATTTTCTCGAGTTTTTGCGATTTTTATGCAGAAATATTGGTGTTTTTGTAAATACTGGAAATGGTACGATTATTTCAGTATTAATAAAAATCTAATACTTCGATAATTAAGTTCACTTCAGTGGTACTGTAGTTCAAATGCATATGAAACTTACACTTTTGTCTGGAAATTTTAAAAAAGGAAAATCTTTTTCAGCCACCATCAACATCTCCAATCGCCATCAATCCACCCAAAAACAACTTCACAATTTCAATTTTTAATCCATCCATTTTTATTTTTACCCGCTTCTCATTATTCCATCTCCCAATTGTTCTCTTTTTCATTGCAAACATTCCATAATTTTTTTCAAAATCCTAATTTCAACCAGTTCCCCCAAAATTTAGTCCAGTGATTCGAGCTTACAGTATTTTATTTGTCCACCCCCGGAGCTTTTATAATTTATTATTTTCTCTCATTTATGCTGAAAAAAAAAAACAAAACTCTGGAAACTCCCGATTTTCCGCCCCAGAAAAGCAGTTTCCAGAGTTCAAAAATCGACAAATTTCGAGCCGCCCCAATTTGAAATTTTGTCACAAAAAATTGTTAGAAATTGAGTTTGGTGACTTTTCAAAAAAACCGCCCCAATTTTTTGAATTGTTTCCTTTCCCTCTCATATTTTCAGCTTTACCCTTAACTTTTCATGTTTTAAGCTTCAAGCCCCGCCCATTTGCATTGTTCCTGAATTCTCTCCAGAATCTGTTCGCCCCAAACATTTTCCAGAATCTTCTCGAACTTTTTGCCTTCTCCTACAGTAGTCCCCAAAATCATTTTTGTTGTATTTCTTTTCGTTTCCTAGTTTTCTACGCGGTTTTCCCCATCATAATTTTTTTTCGTCGAATTTTTAAAAATAGAACTTTAACTTCACGAACACACCCCAAACTAGTCATTCTCACATGCGCTCCCCATTTCCTTTCTTTAAAAAAATCGTTTTTTTTTTGTCGTAAAGTAAATTCGCTAATAAAGCTTTGCTTAAATAATCAGGTTTTCATTTTCAACAATGAGAAAAAAATTCTGTTTCAGGAAGTTGAGATAGTTATAATTTGAAATAGAATTCAGCTCTTGAAAATTCCTGTCATTTTTCATTTTTACTCAAATGATCGTCCCAGCTCCAGTATTTACGAAAATAACAATATTTTTTCATAAAAATCGTTAAAACTCAAGTAAATCGATTTTCAAATCGCGGACTTACATTTTTTAAACTTATTTCAAAAAATGTATAATTTTTCGCTGATTCGAATGCACCTAATATCGCTCGAAACGGATCGTTTTCAAGCGAGATATAAGCGTTTGAAGTTTCTTGAAGAGAGACGCAGAGAAGGCAGACACTCTCGCTGTCGTAGAGACGCAGAGAAACGAGATGCACCAGCGTCCCAAGGTAATCCCATATTTCTTCCGTTGACCCTAGTTTTCCCACCTCATTCTTTCCCAATTCAATTTCAATTCTTCCATCATTTTCTTCCTCTCATCCTGCCATCCTCTTCTTGCTTCTTCTGCTGCTCACCAGTCCCACCCACGTCTCTGATTCTTGCCGTCTGTTTTTCCCTGTGTAATGTCTCTTCCATCACACTGACTCTTCTGCCAACAGGAGAGTTTTGAAACACAAAAACGAGAAGAGCTGATGATGCTCTCATTTTTTGCTCCAGTAGAGATGTGAAGATCCGAGTGATCGGTGGTTGGAGACGGAGAGAGAAAGTTGGAGTTCATGGAGAAAAAAAGAAGGATGTGCTCACCGTCCGGAGAAACGCCTGCCAATTGTTTCGGCAGGCACTAGGGGGATATAGGGGAGAACTACTTTTTATTACTTTTTTAGACTTTTTGAAGAAAAAAATCGGTTTCATGTAGTTTTTTATAAGTGATGCCAGATCTGGGAAATCGATGGGTCGATCTTACAGACTGGTTTCTATTAGTTGTGTTAGAATAGAATTATTGAATTTTCAAAAAAAAAAACCAAATACTATGGTCTTATTTTCTCATTTTCGATACCTGCACGAGAATTGCCAGGTTTCTGTTCAAAAGTTTTCAGTTCCAACTTTGGAGTTTCTTTCACAATATCAGTTTGTCTCATTGTATTAATGACCAATTCAATTTCAAATTATCCCGACGTCTCACCTAATTTCTGTTATTTACCATTTCCCCCATTGTCATTTTGTCTAGATCTATAATTATTCTTCAGGTAATGTCAACCATCCAGGCCGGTCGTTTTGCAAAAGACGACGTCGACGCGGAGACGAAATGGTGGAAGGAGTATCCATCGAAGTGAGTTCAGAAATTTCTGTTTCAAAAACATTATTGTTGGAGAGAAATAAGATAAGTTAGTTGAATCTTTCTCAAAGGTGGTGGACAGTTTTCTGGGATAATTGCCAAGGAATTCTGTGGATTTTTGTTTGAGCGTGTCAGTTGTGGTGTCTGCGTACCATGCGTCAAACCTTACGACAGTTCATATTTTTGACCGGTTTTCGGACGGAAATCAACCGAAATATAATAGTTGGCATATCAGAATCCGCTTACACTATCTATAGCTTCAGCTCACAGTAGTTTCGGAAATTTTAAAATTTTGCTGTCCCACCACCTTAAAAAATCTTGCTTACCTGAAACTTGTTAGTAATTGGTAACCATTCGTTCTAATCCACACCCCAATTCCAGATACTACGTTGAGCGTGCTCGTCCACAAAACTTCTACGACGAGTACATCCAGAACACATGGAGCAAACCGAAACGTCTCGCTCGTTCCGCGTCGTTCACCAACTTGACCTACATTAAGGACAAGGACATGGACTATCCGATTCATAAGTCTGATTCGGTGTCTACGTTGGCACCATCGTTGGCACTGCCACAATATTGCAGGTGAGAAAAATGGTTACTGTTTCAAACATGTGAGAATTTTAGATGATAAGAATATATGTTAGTAGGCAGCTCAAAGATATGATCTTTATAAATTCAAGTTTTGAAAATTGTAAGTCTCATGTTGACCACTAATTTTGGTTGTAATCGTTGTTCACGCTTCAACTTCTAATAGACGAATAGACATGTCCTTCTATTGTTCAACCTCCTCAAAATCAAAATTCGAAGTTCACAAAAGTGTTCAAAACTAATTTTTGAGAAGCAATTCATAACATTTTTCATATTGATTCTAATCTGTTTTTGGCAAGGAATCGATTGAGACTACTTTCAGATACACAGAAATCTAAGAAAGTGCACTTTTCGAGCTCAAAATATGTCAGTTTCATGTTGACCATATATGTAGTTGGGTAGTCATTGCCGTTGATACTCCTTTCGATCATTTTTGCTGAACCACTTTTCCTATTTAGAGAAGCTTGTGAAGCTCGGGAAATAATACCCTAACATTAATTCAAAGTCCCCCCCCCATTTCCAGAGAAGCGCAACGCATCGTGCACACTGTTCCAGTCTACAAACCACACGTCTACGACTGGTACAACAAGAGCTACAGTGATGCTCGTTGGAGAGATACTCATCGTGAAGTCAATAAGCCGTATAAGCCATTGGACACCTACATTTCGCCAGCTTCTTCTCATGTCCCGTATTACTCATTCCAAACCAGGCGCATCTTCTTTGATGAGGTATGTTTGGAAAGCTTCTAACTATTAAAAAATCATGTGTCAAAATGAAGCCCTATTGACAGCTTTAAATTTTGGGGATCAATATTAGTGTGCATTCTTCTCTAATTTTCTTAAATTTCAAAAAAAAAATTACTGTTTCACAAACCCGATATGTCCGGTAACTTATTTTGACCCCACTTTGTGACGTTTCATCCTTTCTCAAAACTATAAAATTCCAGAAAGCCCGCCAACTGGCTCCATACTTGAAGGAATCCCAACGCTACATGGATAGATATGTGTCATCTCGTCTCAAGGTTAGTTTCTTGTCCTTTTCAATACAAAAATACCTGAAATTCTTTAGGCCGATGACTTCGCCAACCGTTTCGCTTACACCGCTTATGAATGGAGAAAACCACAGGATCACGCGTTCAACCGCGAGTTTATGACCACCCAAGGAGTGAGTTTGTGAAGGGTTTGGGATGGGTTTTGAAGTAGTTTTTATAAATTTTTGATCTGAAGGATTTGATTACTGAACTTTCTGTTTCGAAATCTTGATTTTAGACTGTATCGGTTTCAAAGACAATGAGTCTTTTCTAAGGCTTCCGTTCGGACGAAAACAAATCGGACCCCTGCCGTCCGTCCGTCGTCCGTCCGGCTGTCGTCCGACTCGCTCGTCCGTGCTACGCAATATCGCGTCAGTGTGCGTTGCCTACCGTAGTAAATAGAACAAAACCCGACAAAATCCAACGAAAAATACATTTGTCGTCAATTAAAATGCAAATTGTGCACTGCGCTGACGCGAATTTGCGTACTAAAAAACCGTAACCGGACGAATTTCGGACGGACGGACGGACGGAAGACGGACCGGACGGCGGACGGAACGGACGGACGAAAATTCGTCCGAATGGAAGCCTTACTCTTTTCGGGAATGTAACTTGGAAGATAAAATTTTCAGTTTCAATGTTGTCATGTTTTCCGAGATGGAATTCAATAAATAATTCGAGTCTTCATGTATCAGTTCAAAAACTATCTAAAAAATTATTTTTGAATTACTGTAAACTTGAAAAAATCGTCTTGAAAGTTTTTGATTCAAAGTTTCTTCAAGCAAATCTTCCTCACAAATTGATAAAACTGGAAAAGAGCAAAAAACTGTGAAATTTTTCGTTGATTCGAATGCAAATTTTTAACTTTTTTGTTTCAACATTGCCATATTTTCCATGGTGGAATTCATTAGATAATTGAAGTTTGAAAATCACATTTCAAAAATTATCAAAGAAAAATCTTTTTGAATTACTGTAAAACCGAAAAATCTTCCTGAAACTTTTTTATTCTAACGTTCCTCAAGAAAGTTTTCCTCACAAATCGATAAAACTCTAGAAAAGCAAAAAAAGTAGAATTTTTCGCTGCTCAAAACTCTCTAGAAAATTTTTTATTACTTTTTTTTGTCGGCAGCGGCGAGCACGACAACAGATTGTAAGCCGGCGGCGTGAAAATTCGCTCATAAAAATGGTTCTATTGAGTTTTGAGCAGTGATATTGAGTGCATTCGAACTAGTGAAAGATTCTACATTTTTAAAAATATGTTTTGAAAAATGTAATTTCGCGATTTTTCAGGTCTTCGTCTCAACTCCAACTGCAATTCCACACGAACACTACGACAAACTGGCCATGCGTCGTCTCTACAAACGTACCGGCCGTTTCTTCTTCTAAATTCTTTTCCCGTTTTTTCGATCTATTCTTCCCTATTTTGTACCCGAACCAATTTTGTATTCTTTTTGACTCTGAAATGCTCAAAGTTACTGAATAAAACCGTCAAAACTATTCCCAAGAGACACAGACATCGAAACAGTTCTGATAAGGAAACATGGAAACTTCGCTGCGAGACCCATCCTTATCAGCAACCAGTAATCAAAGACTATTGCTCTTTGTGCCAAAAGACTAGCCCGCGGAGGAATAATCGATTTTTTCAGTCATTTTTCGTTACTTTCTTACTTATTAAATTTCTTCAGGTAAAACCGAGAAGATGTTCGGTCCATTCTGCACAGGAATCTTCCTGTTTTTGGCCCTCTGGGGTACTGTTTTTATGGTAAGTCTTCTGGAAATAGTGGGCTGAAAAGTGGAAAAATAAAATTTCAGGCGGTTCTCGGAGGACTGTTCTATAATCAATCTGTCGGTCTATTTGAGGATCTTCCAGCAGAGGGGAAAAGTTTTGAAAATAAAGGATGGGATAAGAGAGTGGCCAATTGGAATAAGTAAGTTTTTTAGGGGTTTGAGAAATAAAATTCTGTTTCGAAAGTATGGTGAATAAAGAAAAGTTTGAAGGTTATTAGTGACATTAGTCCAAATACGGAAAAAATGGAAAAATAGAAGAACTGCTGAAAACTAGAGAAAATTTTTTTATTGACTCTTCTTCTATTTATTGTCTCTTTTCTAGGCCCAAATTTGATTCTCCCTTGTAAGACGTTCGAAAGGATTTTTTTCTGTTTCAGTTTCCTATCATATGGACTGAAAACTAAAATTAAATGTTTCTTCTTCGAAAGAAATACACAATAAAATATCAACCTCCAAATTTCAAGAAATGGTGGTTTCCAGATATCCGATTTTTCTGAAATTTTGCAGATGTATAGAGCAACCGAAGAACTATAATTTTGTAGTTGACAACTTTTTCATAGGTCAACAATCCAGTCAGTTAGGTTAAGTTAACTGACGTCACCTCGAATTTCGTCTCTTTTTGGAGCCTTTTCGCTTCCACGTAACCTAAATAACTGCATTGTGGTTCTATGAAAAAGTTGTCAACTACAAAGATAGAGTTTTTGAGTTGCTCTATACCTCCGCAAAATTTCAAAAAAATCAGATTTCTGAAAATCACTTTTCAGATCCTCAAAGTATTTCCTGGAGCATGAAAATTTCAGTTTTCAGACCGGATGAAAGAAAACTAAAACAGAAAAACATGGAAATGTGAAATCCTTGGCCTATTTCAATTGAAAATGACATTTCATTTAATTTGGTACTGAATTTTACAAATTCCAAAAAAATATTATTAAAATACCCAAAACATGAATTATTTTCTGTTTAAACCAAGTCTCAAATCTTTCGATGAAAACTGTTGGACAGTCTTCTCGATCGAAGCTTTAAGCTGGACTATATACTATCCGAAAAGAATCAATAAGTAGACTCGAGAACTCATTATTATGTATTAGAAACTGTAAAAAATTTCAGTTTCACCTAGTTCATAAGTCTCAATTTACAACCTTCTTCCTAGTTTTTCCTCTAACTCTTATTTCCAGCCTGTACCAACAAAACGCCTACAACTGCTGGATTGCGTGCGGAGTCTACATCGGAATCGCCGTTCTTCTCAGTCTCCGTGCTTGCTGCCTCATCAAACGATAAATGTATTCTGAATACCTTCAAAATTCTAAACCCCCCGGTCTTTTTTCCTTTTTTCAAGTTCCCTTCTAGCTCATTTTTTGTGTACATTTTTATAGATCGATAAACAATTTTTATCGTAGATTTTTTTTCAATTTGAAAAGTTTATATAAAATTGAATAGAAAATGAACTAAATCTACAAGGGGCGCCAAATATCATAATTTCGAAAAAAAATTCACAGTTTCATTGAACCTAGTAACTACGGTTGTATTGGGATTGGTGTAATAATTTCAAAATATAGAAGAATAAAAAATGCTACTCCAGAAGGTAGATACGTTAGAAAGGAAAAAGTTGAGCAAAAAGCATTAGAACATGTATTTTTTTGTATTAGCCTTCCATGAGCCTTACAACTGCGCTCTGTAATAGAGCGCACTTGCAATACTCCCGAAATGATAATACTTGAAAGAAAGGCAAATTTAGGCAGTGGTAGTGGTGGTGTCGGTGACAGTCTTCTTTTTATAGTACTTGGTGGTGACGTGACGAGAAATGACTCCTGGTTCCAATGGAGTCTCGACGACTCGCTTCTCCTCTTCCTTCAGAAGAGCAGTTTCCCGTCCTGGATCCGCCGAAGTTTGGGTTTCTCGTTTGTAGGAGACGTCGTGTCCATTGACGTCACGGTAGCCTCCCTGGAATTTAAAACATATGTAGGTGAGGTTAAAATACTATTTCAAGAATAGCGTATAAATTCTAGAAGTTCTCGAAGCCTCAGTATAAATTTAATGGATTATTTACCTCCGTATTATTATGGGTATTGAAAACTGATCCGACTGGAAGTGTCTCATTCATTTCCGTCTTCTTATTGAATACATCATCCACACATTGAGCATTCGACAAGTCCTTGTAGGTAACATTGGTGGCTGGAGCCAAGGATGGAACTGTTGTCGTTTCGGTCTTCTCTTCGTAGTTTCTTTTGTAGTTTCGGGATTCGGAATATTGGGAGAGTTGGGAGACTGGACGAGAGGTTTCCTCGCGGCGGCTCTGAGAAAAAAAGATTGCGGTTTCGGATTTCGCATTTTCAACGATTGTAATTTTGAAATTGATTCGAATCCTGTTTTCCGACGAAAAAGAATGATACCATTAAAGTAAGATTAGTTATTTTTTATTTGTACTCAAATGATCATCCCATTTTCAGTATTTACGAAAATAACAATAATTTTTTTAATCGATGAAAATCGGGAGAAATGCGATCGATTGAGTTGATGAGGAAAAGAGTTCTATAACAGAGCATTGGAAACAGAAGATATTTTTAAAGTGGGAGTTCAGTCATTTTTTATTCGTACTCAAAAATTCCAGTATTCACAAAAATAGCAATGTTTTTGCATAAAAGAATGAAACTAGACAAAATCGATTTTTAAATCGCGAACTCACTTTTTTCTAACCAATTTTTAATAAATGTAGAATTTTTCGCAAATTCGAGTGCACCTAATAACGCTGCTCAAAACACTTCAAAGGTGGTGGGACAGCAAAATTTTAGTTTTTCTGAAATTCCTGTGAATTGAAGCTATATATATATATATATATT
Organism: Caenorhabditis zanzibari; assembly: GCA_963966625.1. Taxonomy (NCBI): domain Eukaryota; kingdom Metazoa; phylum Nematoda; class Chromadorea; order Rhabditida; family Rhabditidae; genus Caenorhabditis; species Caenorhabditis zanzibari. The sequence continues at coordinate 6,123,493 of OZ016471.1, forward strand.
GTAAGCAATTTCTGATATGCCAACTGTTCTATTTCGGTTGACTTCCGTCCGAAAATCGGTCCAAAATAAGAAATGTCGTAAGGTATGACGCATTTTACACATACACCACAACTGACACGCTCACGCAAAAATGCACGATTTTCCCCCGGAATTTCCCTCGAGAAAGTGCTGTCCCGCCACCTTTAAAAACATTTTTATGAAGAAATGTTTACTTCGTCGCGCTCGCCGCTTCCAACTTACAACATGCTGTCGCGCTCGCCGCTGCTGACTAAAAATTGACTAAAAATGTTTTATAGCGTTTTGAGCAAGAATCAGCGAAAAAAAAGTATCAGCGAAAAATTCTCAATTTCTCGGGTTTTCTAAAAAAACGTCTTGTTGTCATTGTTTATAAAATCGAGACAGTCTCAAATCAAGCTCTTGAAACAGAAAATTCGCGGTTTAAAAAATCGATTTCCTTTAGTTTTATCGATTATTATGCAAAAATACTGTTCTTATCGTAAATACTGAAATTGGAACAATTATTTGAGAATAAAATGACCGTAATTCCACTTAAAAAATGTTTTCTGTTTCCATTACTCTATTCTAGAACTCTCATCCTCGTCAGACCGTTTCATCCTAAACAAACCTCTTCCTTTCTGCTGCTCGAATAGTTCTCATACGAGTATCCTCCAGATGGCTGAAGTCTCTGTTGTTGTGGGAATCCTTGAGACGAACTGTTTCTCTCGGTATGAGAGGTATAGCTCTCCTGGTTGAATGATGGTTTCGCTGGCTGCGATGGTACGGTGCTCTGAAAAATAAAGTTTCTGTTTCATTCTACTCAGAAGTTTGTTTCGATTCCTGATAGTCAATGATCGTTCGTAAATACATAGGATACTCACCGATGAATAATTATAAGAAGTGGTCTTGGTCATTGGAAGAGTAGTCGTATGGAATACTGGTTGTGGAGCCGCTGTCGTGGTAGTCGTTGTGGTTTCTTGTTTGTGATGACGGCTAGAAGAGAACTCGGTACTCTTCATGGAATGACCTCCTGGGGAGTGCATCATGATTGGGCCCTGGAAAATGGGATGTGGTCGGGAAGGAAGATTCCGCAAAACATTTTTTACATTAAAAGCTGTAAAAGATGACGCTGATTCCGAATATCACAACGAAAATGCTCAAAAAGTGTGTTTGCCTTGCCGGAGCCGAAAAACAGCGCCAAAGTTGCGTTTGTTGGCTTTCAAAACCTTTAAAGCGTTTTTGTTATGTTATTTGGAAATCAGCGGTAAAGTTTGTAAGATAAGGGTCACAAAGTCATTTTGGTCCTCCTGAAAAGTGACGCTTACAGTAGAGCTATGAGTCTCAGTGTGGTAGCTGCTCGAGTGGTTTTGTGGTGGTGGCAGGGCGATGGCTTGTGGTTGTTGGTTGGTGGTCTGGAAATAAGATTAAGTTCTTCAACAAATGCCATTTTTGAAAATTCTTAATTACAGTTTCACCTAGTCCGTAAACTACAGTATACATTTTTTGTTCGATTCGGCGACCGCAATTCAAGAAATAATTGTTGCAAGCTTGTCATATTATCCAGTCACCGACCCCTGAGCCTCCACATCAACGACGCTCCGAAACGATTTAGTGCGTGTTGTTTAATGTAAATCGACACAAGCTTTCAAATGAATCACTAATCTCTATCGTTACGATCGACAAGGGGCTCGGAATGCGTACAATCAAAATTTAACAAATATGTATTTAAAATTACTAAAATCGTCAATAAAACGGGCTGAAAAACCATCACTCACCGTAGAGCTTCTCTCGGTATGATAACTGGTCGAGTAGTTATTGTTAGCAGCCACCGGCGCTGGCTGGTGTTGAGTGGTAGTCTGGCTCGAGTAACTCTTGTTGTAGTTGGAGCTCTGAAAATTACAATTACAGTTTCAGAATCCCGAAATCTTATGTTGATTATTCGAGTAGGTTGATCATTAGTCTTTGTTCTTATGAATTATGAGTTTTAGGGAGGTTTTGTTGATTATGTGTTGGTTTATTAATCAATGGTTATATTACTCATAACCACCTCAAAAACCTGATCAGCTGATGGAAGTGGGATAGCTTGAGAAACTTGATAGTTCTCCTCCTGAAAACATTTGAGTTTATTGGGACCCTTTTATTCGGCTGGCCTTTTTCTCAGAATGCTCCTCAGCAACCTCACTATGACACCGAGACTCTTGACGGCTTTCTTCTCTTCTCTAGAATCAAGATATTCAGAAGATTCTCTAGAATTCAGAATACCTCTTCCGAATTGAAAACTTTAGAAACTTCAGAAAAGTGTCCAGCAGTCTGGACTGGGACCGTTCGGGACAATGGGGACGCCAAGTCACGATGGAACTTTTCAGTGGTTTCGTTGAACGATTTTTGGGTATTCTGAATGGATTGAAGTGAGTACTAGTGTGAACATAAGAGAGGTTATGGTAACAAAAAATGAACAAAAAAAAATAATGTTGTACTGTTTTTAAGCAGACATCCATGTGAATTTCAGTGGGTGGACTATGGCCGAGCGGCAACGAATTTCGACAACGAATTCAAGTGTGAATAATTTTTTCGAGATCAGGTAAAGATACGGTCCACAGAAAAATGTCCTTATTGAAAAAGCTATCGATTGTTTAAAAAACCGTTAAATTTTATGAAAAATTAACAGAGTTACGTTCTGTAATAAGGAACATTTTTTTGTTGATTGTATCTTCAATTGATCTCCCCAAAAAAAAGTTATTGACACTTGAATGCATTGCCGAAAATTCGTTGCCTGTCAGCCCTGCTATGTATACTAAAACTACTAAAAACTATTCTAACTAGCAATCTAACTAGCTGATTAAGACTATTATCAACTTTTTGAACCTCGAAAAACGAAGTGCCGAAGGCTGGAGTAGTGATAGAAAGTGGTGGGAAAGAAGTCTGTAAAGTTTTTTTTACTTCCAGAGATTAGATTTAACCCAAACTTGTGGACTGGCGGGCGGGCTCAAAAAAAATTCTTATTTAAAAATGTTCAAATTATCTCGAAGTTTTTAGTGAATGCAAAATTTCCAACAAAGTACAGAAATCCTTCGAACTTTTATAAAATAGCGACTAAGACTGGAAATTAGAAATTGGGACTGGGAAATTTTGATCCAAGATTTTCCTCACGGGCCCGCAGGCCGAGCTGAGAATTTTTGCTTTTGGCCCGGCCCGGACCGAATGTGAGAGTTTGCCTGTCGATCGTTTATATTATACAATGATCGACTAATGGTTAGGCCAGCTGACTTGAAAACTATTTGAAACTGTGGCTTTTCGTAATTTCCGAAATACCCAATTCATCGCTTCTCTAAATCCTTCAACTCACCTGATAATTCTGGACTGGAATGCTTTTGGTCTGCTGCTGACTAGACGTCGAGTTGTACGCCGATGACGAGTAGTTCTGGTTACTGTAGTTGTTGCTCACCGGAGCACCCCCTCCTCCGCCGACAACTCTTGTCTCGGTGGTATAAGAGGAAGAAGAATGACCTCCTTGGGTTGGTCCTCCCATTGGAATGGCTTGGGACGATGAATGGTATTGGTGAGAAGTGGAAGAAGAGTTGTTGGCGGCGGTAGCCGAGGAGTTGATGATTGGTGGTTGGTAGTGAGGGCCCTCGTTGTACTTGTCCTTGTGAGAGAGAACGTAGTCGACTTGGTTGGTGTTGTAGCCTGGAAGAATATTGGATGCGAAATCACGAGAAATATTGAGAGAAATCTTAGCAGCAAATAAAGTCAGAATGTTGAAACAGGGAAACATTTCAATTCGAATTTTGAAAATTGTATAATCGATTTTTTTTGGAGTTTTTGAAAAACTAATTTTCAAAATTTGACATAGCGGTGTCAGATAATGATACTGTTCCAATGTCTTGATCTAAAGACTTTTTAGAGATTTTTTTCAATTCTTCATTGATTTTATTTGATTAAATGTATACTCCTCAATCAAACCAATTTTGAGCCAAGTTATTTGCAGATTTTGTATTGAACATAACTCGGCTCAAAATTGAGCTAGAAGATTGAAAAATAGCGCAAATTTTAGCAAATTTTCTGAAGCTTTATGTCAAATTAAAATTTATAGAAGAATGATCCTCTTCATTTCTTCATTCTCTTTATTCTCTTCATTTTTTCCCCAATATTTCATATCAAGTTTTTTTCTGCAACAACTCTCTACACTCTCCCTATCAATATCTTGTTTCTCTGTTCTCTTTATGTTTTGCGTAGGCGAAAAAAGAACAGCTGTCATGAATTGAAAAAGCAAAAGGAAGAAGAACTTACCAGAGTTCAAAAGACGTTGAGCATTCGAATGGTCCGATGAGGAAAATTGATTTTGTTGCTGTTGGTATTGTTGCGTTTGGGATGGCTGGAAATATGTGTTTACGTCTGAACGAACGAAAGATTTTGTCGTTATGGTAGATGTGAAGATTGTGAAACATAATTTTATTTTCAAGAATTTTCGAAATTATCTGTTGTTAAAATATTATCTAGAGTTTCAAGACCTGTATATCAGAAGGTTATGAAGCAGACTTTAATCTTCGAGAAACTTCGCAGTTTCGAAAGTCTTTTTTAGGTACTAAACCCATTGTTGTAGGTATCATCTGGAGTTTCAAGATCGCGAGTTTTGAAAACTTACATAATTAGAAGTGGTATTCGATGAGTATTGTCTTGTCTCATTATAGGACTGTTGGCCTCCAGCTGGTTGGGATGGCTGGTAGCCAGTGGTCGAGTAGGTGTAGCTCTGAAAAAATGTTTGATTTGAGCATCTGGGATTGATTTTTCTTCAGTTAGAATACTAGGAAAATATGATGGATGACAAGATACATCTGGAGGCACTAATGGAGTTCGAAAATTCTCGAAGACAGAGTGAAATCTAATTCGACAAGTTTATGCTTGGAATTCATCTCATTTTCAAGATGACCTTTTTAATGAGTTTAATCCGGAAATGGGGCTGTATTATAATTTCCGAAAAATACAGTTTCAATGATCTCATATTTCTCAACTTTTTCACACTTCTCTTATACGTAGTGTATTGTTCCACCTCCAAAATCGAAATTCGAACTTTACAAAAGTATCCATAACTGATTTTTGAGAATCACTTCATAACGTATTTCATAGTGCTGCTAGTCTATTTTTGACAAGGAATTGATTAAGACTACTTTCAGATGTAGAAAAATCTGAAAAAATGCTTTTTTTGGGCTCACTTGGGTGTCCTACTATTACAGGATTCACGGTAGTCTAAATTAATCTCAAAAACTAATCTCAAAACATAAATGAGGTTCAACTCACTTGCGTGTTCATATTATCCGCCTGCTGCTGCCACTGTTGATGCTTGTGTTGTGCCTCGGCATGCCAGGCCGGAGGCACGCCAGGCGCCACCTAAAAACTTTTTTCTTTCATTTTTTGCTTGTTTCTGTCTGCGACTCGTTTTCTAATGCTATTTCTCTGAAGAAGTTTCCAGAGCACATCACTTATCATCTCTATCTCTCTTCTGATATTTTTTCGTTCGGTGATTCCCTCATGTTTTCAGTTGTTCCGAAGGGATTTTGCGGATTTCGCAATTTTGCTCCCACTCACCTTCTCCGAATACGGACGACTCAAACGTTGCTCGGTCTCGAATGCACGACGTTCCCACGCCAGACGGCGTTGATCGACGTTACGGCGCCAGTTGGGTTCAGTGATGTAGGTCTGAAAGTTAGTGTTGGGTTAGAGGGAAATCTATGGGAAAAAAGCAGCCAAATAGAATGTAAGAGGAACTGAAAAGATCACGAAAAGAATAGTGTTATTCGGGTATTTTTTTTAATTGCAAACGTCTGAATGGAAATATTGAGATGGAACTACGGTTATGGATTTGACGAAACTTTAATTTTTTTGGGAATCGAGTTCATAGTAACCGATGTTTCGGATTCTAATAGATTTAACAGGATATTTTCCACTGATTGTTCAAAAAAACTATCATTGATTCCTTGTAATATTTTAAATGTTATCTTTGAAACAGTTAATTTGTCAAAATAATCTACTTTCTGTTGTTAGCATTCTACCACTCCTATCCACCTCATATCTCTGAAGTCTCGGATCAACCCGTCCCTGCCACGCCTCATGCTTCTGCTCAGAACGGTCCGCCCAATACGGCGACTGTTCGCGTTTCGGTGCTCGAAGAGCCTCGTCGTTCAACAGAGTTCGAATGTTCACCTTTTTTCACAAAGTTCTCTCTATCATTTGTTTTCTGATCACTTACCTCTTTATCCACTTCCTGTTGCTGAACATTCCAAACGTTGTGTTGGTCCGGTGGTGCAGATGAACGGGGAACAGATGCCGATCGAGCCAATGATTTATTGGCGGACAAAGAGTAGACGACTGGCTTTGGTGGTTCCACGTAGCGAGGGGTGGTGTGGTGGTCATGAGTGAATCCTTGGGTTGGGCCGAAGGATGTTCCGAATTTGGTTTGATCGATGTGCCGGACCTCGTGGCGGATTTTTTGATTGGAGAGGGTGTCGCCGACAAGGAGGTTTGCATCGACCTGGGAAAGAGAAAAATTAAAATACCATGAAACCTCTAATGAACGGAGATGTCTTTCTATTGTTAGTATCATAGTCTATTTTTGACAAGGAGTCGATTGAGACTACTTTCAGATTTACAGAAATCTGAGAAAGTGCTCTTGTCGGACTCATTTGGGTGTCCTTCTATTAGAGGTTTACGGTAACTACAGATGTTCCCGTTCCCAGTTGATAATAGGTCAACTTTGAGGGGCTAAAAAAGTGGTTTCCAGATATCCGATTTTTCTGAAATTTTATGGATGTATAGAACAACATAAGAACTCTATTTCTGTAGTTAACAACTTTTCCATAGGACCACAATCCGTTTAGTTCGGTCAAATGGAACCCCACAAGCCCCACAATGATCGAAATTCAAGGGGGGCGGGGGGTCATTCAACTTGGCTTAACTAACTGGATTGCAATTATCGAAAAAAGTTGTTAACTACTAAAATAGAGTTCTAGAGTTGCTCTATACACCCACAAAATTTCAGAAAAATCGAATATCTGGAAACCTTATTTTCAGACTTTCAAAGCTGACCTATTTTCACAGAAAGTGCTATTCATTTTGGTCAGTACTGAATTGTCGTTATTGACTTAACTGCCATGGCACAAAAAGTTTCTGGTGGTTTTGAAAAAGTAATACAATTATCTTTTAACGAAGCTGTGACAAGGTATCGTAATTTTCAAAGTTCGCAGTTTCATAATGTCTACAACCCCACTCGTTTCAAAACCCTACAGTTCTTTTTAAATCCCATCACGCCTACCCCTTCCAAATTCGGTGCCATGGCAACATTGCACGGATCATGCGCATCTGCAGTGTACTTTGGTCTCAATCGTGGTGGATCCGGTCCATGTCCACGATAATTAGCATCACCGGACACATGTCCACGATAGAAATCGGTTCCGCCCAACTCGTAACCAGGTGGAAGTTTTGGAGCCTGCGGCTTTCTCGCCGGCTCTTCGTAATATTGATAATCAGTTCCGTGATCGACATGAAGTCCGCCAGTGTAATCCATTCCTCCCAATTCATATCCACGGTTAGCTAAATCGTGTCCAGCTGAATGAGATCTTCTGTATCTTGGAAGAGTGTGACTAGCCTCCCAATACGATCTACCGTATGGTTCATTAATGTTGTGAGTGAATACTCTGCTCTTTTCAGCGTGCTCCCGAGCATTTTCCGCATGAATTGGATGGTTCGCTGGAGCCGGAGAGCTGGCTGGACGGTATGCTTGATGCGGGTCAGCTGGAGTCTTGCTGCGTGCTCGTTCGCTTTTCTCTCTTGCAGTTCGTGCCCAAGTTGGCTCCGATTGATACGGGACGCGTGGAGCCTCGGCTTGAGCGACTTTTTCGAAAAAGTTTTCGCCAAAGTTCTCTCGTTCGCCTTCCTGGAAATTTGTAGATTGAAAAGTTGCTCTTTTTTTTTAAAAGAAATTGGTCATGGTTTTGCCCCCGAAACTGTACATATTACGGAGCAATAAAAATGGAGCTCACCTTCAAGTACTTGAGAGTTGCACTTTTCGAGGGATCGAAATGTTTATCCTGGGCTGGCAAGTCCTGTGGAGTCTCGCCAATTTGCTGTTGGAATTGCTCGACAGCTGCCTCTCTGGAATAACAAAAGGGGTTACCTTTGGAATGTTAATATTAATCTTGCAACTGGAAAGTATTATTGCCTGTTGGCTTCATCGAGCAGTTTATAACAAAATCACGAAGCAGTAAAAGTCTGAAAACTTAAGAAAAAAAGTCGAATACTGTTTCCAAAATTTACTGTTTCAGAACTACAATATTATAGATACTATTTTTGAAGAGCTGTTTTATTTGAGTCATTGAAACTAATAGTGTCCTAAGGATAACTTTCTACAAAAATGACGTAATATTGATTCTGAAGAAAAACTGATATTTCTACTAAGGTCAAAGCTGGCAAACTTGAGACCGCGGCCCGGGCCGTGGGTACGCCGGCGGGGTTGAATTTGGCCGTCCTTTCGAAAATAAGTTCTTTGGAACGAAAAAGTTCAGGGCCGCCATGCCGTCTAACCAGGATGCCGCGGCCTTGATTTTGCCTGCCTTGACTACGATACAGTTTTTTTCCATAAATTGGACAGTCTTTATTAGGGCTAAAATTAACTTTTTGTAACTATTATAAACCCCTAGACGGTTTAAGATCAAATTATTGGTAATTGCGGAAAAAGTGATAGTGAAAGATACATAATTTTTTTAAAAAAATGTTTCATTCTCTTCATAACTCAAAAACTTCTTAAAAATAAAATAATTTTCGTCGAAAACAACTTTAACTCACTTGGAATACAATCCCATCGGGGAGTTGTACTGAAGATGTACAGTTTGTGGCATTTCCGGTTCAGATGGCAACGGGACGTCGAGATCCTCTTCGTCTTCGAACGATGACCAGAATGATAGGGGAACTACCTGAAACGTTAGAAGATTGACAAAAAGAAAGAAAAAGTCTTGAAAAATAAATCCAATTAAATCGGTTGTTAGCGTTCTAGAAAAACTGTAACTCGTCATAAAAACTTTTCAAAGCAGAAAAGTTTTCATTTCGAGAAAAGTTCAAAAACGAATGGACTACTCGAATTTCAGGTCAAATGTGTTGATTTTGCCTGACCCTTGCCGAGAAGTGATAAGAAGGAATCTTCTCATCTCGGAAAAAAAGTAAAAAAAGATTCACAAACAGACAGAGAGGTTGATTTTTGAGTGGGCTCAAAACCCCGGCAGGGCCCTTCACAGTGTTAACGTATCAACTCATTTGAGAAGCTTGCTTCGTTTTCTGCCAAGATGTGCCTCGGCGCCTGGCAGATCAGAGGAAATAGCATGGAGATTCGGGAGACGCAGAGAACAGATTCCATGCTGTGTCTTACACATTTTTGAAAGAAAAGAAGGGACTTTCTGATGGGAAGAAGACAACAACGAGGGAAGAAGAAGAAGAGGAAAAAATAGGTGATGAGCCGGCGAAAAGATGCTAACTTTCTATCCCCACCAAAAAGTATTAATTGATGAGAAGAAGAAAAAAGAGAGAAAAGTTCTGAGACCTCAAGTATCTCATTCAGAGAGGGTACTAAAATGAAATGGAAACAGGAAGAAGAAGGGGTCAGATGGAATCTAAAAGTTCAAAGTCATTCTCTGGATGAGATCCGATGGGTAGACTGGTCGAAAATTTTACAGTTTCATGAGTGTGAAAAAACTTTTTCGTTTCCAAGTTATTCAATGGAATTTCTTATTGTCACTATATCACAGTACCGAAAATTTGAAACGTGCCAACTTTGGAAGTTTGAAAAAAATTTTCAGTGCTTCTGGAGATTTTTGGTTTCAAAAAAAGTTTTTCTGTAGCACACTTTCACCAAATTTGAAGTTGCATAACTACTGTATTCGAGCGTTGTTATCAGAAGTGCACGGAAGTGATTTTTTTTCTATACGGAAGACGGAAGACGGAACACGGAAGACGGAAGGGAAACGGAAGAGAATGTTTGGGACCAAATGTACTAAAAAGTACAAAAATGTAGGCAGTAGTGTATTTAATGTCAGGAAACACTTCCAAACAACTTTTTGAGCCTCGGAAGCTAGTTTTCCCAGAAGATTGCTCAATTTTTCGTTATTTAAATCCCTTCCGTTTTACTTCCGTTTCCTTCCGTTTTTGACAAATTTATGCGGAAGAGGGAACACGGAAGACGGAAGAGAAAAAATTGGCGGAAGACGGATGGCGGGAGACGGAAGACGGAATTCCGTGCACCTCTGGTTGTTATCAAGAAACGGTTTCAAAAGTTTCTAGCTATAAAAACATGTTGAATTATAAAAAGTTTGAGGGGATTTTATCTTATATGAATCTCTCTATACAGTTTACTACATTTCTGCTTTCTCACTAGCCACGCTAGATTCACAGATAGAAAAAGTCTGTAGAATGTCAGAATATCTAACGCTTCATCTTCCTGACATCAATTCAAACTAAATCACCTACCCTCGGACACTTGATCCTCTGATGAAGTTTCGGACCACCTGGTGTTGGTTTCGAGTATGAGAATGGCTGCGAACGGATCGATGTTGGAGACGTTGTGGTGTTTTGAATGTCATCAATTGTCGATTGAGGCATCGAGAAGAGTGGAGCTATTGCTTGCGGAACGAATACTCCGCCGACTTCGGTCATTTTACTGAAAATATGGAGAAAATTGGGGAAGCTTATTTACGTTAATCATTTTGAGATTCTTGAACAAGATAAATAGCAAGGTAGTGAAACAGAGAATATTTCTCAACGGAAACAGTGATAAAACAACTTTTTATGGGACCTGGAAAATATTCAGTTTCAAAATGCTAGTTTAGCAGATACCGCTTTTCATGTCTATTCGATTTACAATAAAGAATAAAAACCTCCTAGACCCAGAAGATTATCGGAGTTTTGGCTTTTTTCAGCAGTTTTCAGGGTTTAATTGAGAGGTAACCAGGTGGACTCCGCCCCCTTCGGGGGCTTCACCACCTGGCTTTTGCTTGCTTTTTTTTTGGAGCCTTCGGCTCCATTCCTCAGGGCCTGCGGCCCTTTCACTTAAAAACGTGGAGCCTTCGGCTCCATTCCTCAGGGCCTGCGGCCCTTTCACTTGAAAACGTGGAGCCTTCGGCTCCATTCCTCAGGGCCTGCGGCCCTTTCACTTAAAAACGTGGAGCCTTCGGCTCCATTCCTCAGGGCCTGCGGCCCTTTTGCTTAAAAACGTGGAGCCTTCGGCTCCATTCCTCAGGGCCTGCGGCCTTTCACTTAAAAACGTGGAGCCTTCGGCTCCATTCCTCAGGGCCTGCGGCCCTTTCACTTAAAAACGTGGAGCCTTCGGCTCCATTCCTCAGGGCCTGCGGCCCTTTCACTTAAAAACGTGGAGCCTTCGGCTCCATTCCTCAGGGCCTGCGGCCCTTTCACTTAAAAACGTGGAGCCTTCGGCTCCATTCCTCAGGGCCTGCGGCCCTTTCACTTGAAAACGTGGAGCCTTCGGCTCCATTCCTCAGGGCCTGCGGCCCTTTCGCTTAAAAACGTGGAACCTTCGGCTCCATTCCTCAGGGCCTGTGGCCCTTTCGCTTAAAAACGTGGAGCCTTTGGCTCCATTCCTCAGGGCCTGCGGCCCTTTCACTTGAAAACGTGGAGCTTTCGGCTCCATTCCTCAGGGCCTGCGGCCCTTTCGCTTAAAAACGTGGAACCTTCGGCTCCATTCCTCAGGGCCTGCGGCCCTTTCACTTGAAAACGTGGAGCCTTCGGCTCCATTCCTCAGGGCCTGCGGCCCTTTCACTTAAAAACGTGGAACCTTCGGCTCCATTCCTCAGGGCCTGCGGCCCTTTCGCTAAAAAACGTGGAGCCTTCGGCTCCATTCCTCAGGGCCTGCGGTCCTTTCACTTAAAAACGTGGAGCCTTCGCCTCTTTTTTCTAGAATGTGGGGAGCCTTCGGCCCCATTCTGTAGGGCCTCCGGCCCTTTTCACTTAAAAATGGGGAGCCTTCGGCTCCGTTCCTAAGAGCCTGTGGCTCCATTTCTTAGGGCCTGCGGCCTTTTTGACTCAACAGTAGAAGCCGCCGGCTCCATTGCTTATTGCCTGAATCACAGATAATTCACTATTGTAGCCTTCGATAAAATGAAATAGAAAATTAAAAAAGAAGTCGTTGTGGGTGCTTCGCACCTACAACAATTTCTTCATTCATTTTCTTTTCCATTTAATCGAAACGCAATCTGAAACGCGTTCCGAGCATGGTGAATTTCAAAAACTGTAGTCAAAACACGTTCACTTTTAACCAACGGGAGTGTTTCAAAAATTGAGAAATTTCACATGTTTTGGAAAAAAGTAGGAATAATTAAATTACTCATTGATCTCAAATTGGAGGTTTTGGGGCTTTTGTTGTTTTTCCAATATCAAAAAAGTACTTAATACGGGAAAAGGAGACGGAATTCCATGCGTCTCTGCTATCGGAGTCGGAACAGGCACGTCTTCAAACTTCTGACCCCGATAAACATCCTTCAAACTCAACTTTTCCAAAATTTTCTCACATATTCTGTCTCCTCGCATTGAGACGAACAGAATGGTATAGAATTCGACCTATCTATCTTTCTCCATCGCGCGGCTTACCCCAAACTTGGGTAACTGAACCGGCGCCTCGTCTCGTGTCGGCGGAGGTGATGAAATCAAGCAGCCGACATCAATCGAGGTCCGCGTCGGCCACTATACTTTGTGTGTGCGCTGCCTCTCTGTCGTCGCGCGTGCAAAAATGAACCCAGTTGCTCAGGAAAAGTGCTCCAGAATGCTTCAAAATTGGAATTTCGAAAAACAAAAAAATCGTGCATCATCCTCAGATAATCACGAACAAACTGTGAAAATCTCGAAAGAATCGGTCAACTCTGAAGCGAGTTATGACTTGCAACACATTTTCGGTACCGAAATTAGTACTGAAAATTCACTAAAAGAGCTGTAACTTGCTCAATTTTTGAGCTATCAAGAATCTAAACATATGTGCATCAACGTAACGCCAAGCTTGATCTTTCTGTAAAAGTTTCATCCAAATCGGTTGAGTTTGGGCTGAGTTACAGCTGGCCACATACAATCGGACAAACAAAGTTTTCAAATGTTATTAGTAAAGATTCTGTGGATTTTTGCGTGAGCGTGTGAGTTGTAGTGTCTGCGTACGGTGCGTCAAACCATACGACTGTTCATATTTTAAGTCTGTTTTCGGATTAAAATTAACAAAATTGGTAAAGTTTAGATATCAGAATCCGCTTACACTATCTATAGCTACAATTCACAAGAGTTTCGAAAAAAAAAATTAAATTTGCCGTCTCACAACCTTTAGGAATAGTATCCAGGAAAATCCCATACAATTGGTACCTTGTACAAAAACTCTGCTCCAAAAAAGTTCATTTTAATGGGAGAGAAACGTTATAAAATTAGTAAGATAAAATAGGCTTACTCGTGCTAAAGCTTGCGTAGAAAAGGAAAGGCATTACGAACATCACATCAATAAATTCTACAGTTTGCAAATGAACTTTTTGAAACCGAAAATTTTTTCCAAGCTAAACAAATTCCGATTAAAATCCTTCAAACTTCTTCAAAACAAGTGACCACTGAAAACCCAAAGGTGTACAGAGGGTATATCCTGAAAAACGAACTCTTCTTTGCTCTTATTCCTCTTGCCACTTGTCAACTCATTTACACTAAACATGTTGTATCTTCATTCCACAAAAACTTGACCACTTCTCTGCGTCTCTTCGTCTCACACACTATTTTTTGTTCAAATGATATTTACGACCCCTACGATGATCCAGGACCCTGGATCCCGCATCCAGGAGAGCCACAGTAGTCAAGACATCAAGGAAGTCACGTAGGGGACTGAAAAAAATTTGCAAAAAAGAAAACATGACATAAAAGGAAGCACGAAATCCGTGGGAAAACAAGAAGGGACCTTCATTTGTTTATAACATAAACTTCTGTCAATTTTCCAATTTTAACCCTTGCGGAACGCACTAATCTAGGCGCCTCAGGGCTATTTCATTTTACTCTCTCTCTCTTTTTTTCACTTTGTGACGTAACTCTTTCCCTTTTTTCTGCTCTTTTACTTTTCTCAATAAGGCTGTAATTATTTTCCGAAATTCTCTCCTCCTCTGATGAGCCTTATGAATGCTCCCAAAAGAAGACTCCATGCTTCTTCTCATTTCACTATTTTTTTTTCATCAATTTTTTATTGGTGCTTCCTATTTTCTTTTTTCATGTATACCCTTTCTCTCCTACTCAATTTTGGTGTGTTTGTCTGTCTTTGGGAATATTTTGTGTGTGCGTTACTCTTATCAAAATGAAGACGAAAACGAAGGCATAAGAAGAGGCGGGATCCCTGAAGACAAGGAAGTCGAAAAGGGAAATAAAGAAAGTGGGCGGAGCTAGCCGGAATAGGAAAGGACAATTGAGGGTTCGGGAATCGTTTCCTTATTTAGAGGTTTCAATCTTTTACTGTTTCAAAAACTCCATAGACTGGGAAACTGAAGGCATCGTCAGTGAAATCCATTTTTCATTTCTAGCAATTGAGAGAAACGGATAATTTCCCAAAAAAAACTTAAAAATTTTCGAAAACTTTCTGCTTCGAAAAATCGACAAGTGCATCCGACTCGATCGATTCGATGGTCAGACTAGCTCAAGTTTTATTTAAACATTTTTTCGAAGAGAACTACTGTATTAGAAACATGCACGACGGCAGAGTAGTTTCTACCGGCCCGGCCCGAGTTTTGAGACTCAATTTTTCCGAAGGTCAAATATGTGGAAAAAAAATCCGATTTTTTAAACTGTTTTCTGTTTAAGTTCGAAATGTTTCATGCTTTTAGTATTTTCATGATGTTTTACTAAATTTGGAAACTTTTTCATAAAGATTTAATTTTTTTCGGAAAACTTTCGACGGAAATTTCCCACCCGGGTTGGGCCGGATTTGGACAGGTATGATTAGAAGAGAATGTCTTTCTATTTTTCCAACACTTAAAAAGTATTTCTGAATTCTGAAAATCGATCATAACATCTGCTTTGAAACATATTTTTTGAGTCAACTTTTGACGAGGAATCTAATAAGACTAATTTCAATCCTTTCGAATTTCAACAATGTCCTCATTTAGAGCTCATCGGGGTGCCCTTCTAATACAAATTTTACGGCAATTGGAGTTAGCGTAAATATGAAGACCATCATTTTTAACGGTTTCGTGCAGTTTTGAAAGTTCTGAATGTTTCGAAGAAAATGTTTCAGAATAGAGAGATTTCAATATCGAAAAAGGGAAGCGTACAAATTTTTAGCGTTACAGCTTTTCGATATACAGAGCCTCTTTCTAAAGAATGTAGTAACTTTTGGCAACAATTGTCAATCTCTATCCAAACTGACTGTTCTATGTTGAAACTCCCAATATTTAAAAAAATAAACTGTTTCAAAAAGTTTTCAATCTTTGTGGTCATGTTTCAAAACTATTTCAAGACCGAATAGCAGATCTGTTGTTATGAAATTTTCTGTTTCACTATGCCGATTTAGAAATATATCTATCAGTATTACTAATAAAAATCTCATATGACAATCGCATCATTTCAATATACTTTTTGCACAGTTTCATGTCATAATCAACGGCAAAAACCTCATATTCCTTCCATTCAAATTCTTATAACTGTCAAATTCTTATAACATCCATGTGGTCTAGACTCTTCAAAACCATAAACTTTTTTGTTTTTCTCTCAATACTTCTTCGTTTTTTTTCATAGTAACCACCTAGTTACGTCAAACGGAGTTTCCCAAAGGATGCAGACAAACTACGGGAATACATTCCATGTTTTTCATTCTTTTAGGGGGGTGGCAATGGTATTTTTAGAAAATAGCTCTGTTTCGGGGAATGTGTTTTAATCAAGGCTTGTTATATAGCAATAGGCAAAAGTGGAGAAGCTTCTAAAGCCCCTCACTCGGGGTACAGTATCCCAAAATGCCATTTCAATTTCAAAAATGTCAAGATTATACGATTCCCATCATCAAAATCCTTCCCCCATACCTTCAATCATCGTTTCTCTCCATTGCACAAAAACCAATAAAAAATGAGAATGCACTTATTCTCCATATCCTTCTTTTTTCCTTTCTCCTCCCCCTTTTTCATCTGATTTTGACATTCCCTTTTTCATTTTTCTATATTCTGCTCTGCATCCCTATTTTTTCTTTGCCTTTCTGGATATTCTTATCCATATTGACATCTTCTGAGAGAAACAGTTGCTCCACTTCCTGTTCATATTACTTAGAAGAACATAAAAAAACAGATCGAGATGAGAAGACGAGAAGAAAATACACATAAAAATGAAAAGTGAGAGATAATAAAATTTTGGTTATGAAGACTGAGTCGACTACTTGTCTGCTCATTCTTTTCTTGATGAAATCTTCTTCATCTTCATTTTTTGGTGGTAATAAAAACCAGAGGTCTTTGAGTTTTTATTGTTTAGGAATATGGTTGTTTTTATCTGATGAAAAATGCAGAGAGTGAGCAAAAATTAACTAATTTACTAGCGAAATGACCTGTTTTTTTAAAAAAGTTGAGGAGCTATCAAAATTCTAATATTTTGGCTACCGGTTTTTCTAGAAATGTAGAAAATCGAGAATAGATTTTACAAATAATATTTTTTGAGCCTGGTAACCACTTGGAAGCGAACTTATTACCGTAATTTCAAATTGACAAAAAAATAGGTTAAAAATTTCAGACTTACTTTTGACTCACACGTGATAGAATATACCGCGAAGACTAAGGATGTATGCCACATTTATTCTAGACTACTGTAATATTTATCGATCTATTAAAAAATCAAACTTGTTCGAATCAGGCCCGTTCCAGTTAGGAAGTTTTCCATTCAATTTTTTATGAAAAACTATTTGAATTTTATGAAAAATTCGCATTGGGCCAGTAAATATTTCTAGGCCGGCCCGGCCCGGGTTCGGACATGTATTCCAAAAGTAATGAATGAATTCAAACTTTTTCCCGTTTCCCCATTTTCATATTTCTACCTATCATTTTATTTACTGATTTACTGATGAGTTGTTCCTTTATGCTATAACACATTTACTTTTCAATTTCCAGATGTCGTCCGATCCACGACACACCTTCCTGTACGTGAATCCGAACAACGAAGCAATCAGACTGCTGGATATCGGTTAGTTTTTGGTTTTTTCAGGTGTTTGTTTTCTGTTTCACGGGGTGGGTATTGCTGGGATGGTTCATAATAGGGACTGCTGCTATAGATCGGTTCTTAATCTTACGTAGAAATCCTTATTGGAACAGGCAGTTTTCAACTTTATTGAGAGAGAAATTTGACTATAAAATAATTCGTCGAGATTGACTTGCCCAATAGTGGTACCCAATATTTTCACTGTGAAACAGTAATACTTTTTTTGAAGCAGCCTGGTTTTTATCAAACTTATCAAGCACCTCCCTTATTCGATCAAAACTCTAACCAATCTAATCCTTCAACTGTTTAGTCTGAAACAGAACAAAAAACCTCTTCTATCTAAAACTGAAGTACTTGAAAACAGCTCAACTCGTCTTCATTCGTTCCCGTTGTTTCCTCATCTTTTCCCCCTTCTAGCCCTACTTCTGAACGATGTCTTCTTCTTTGTCCCCTGTCGTCGTCGTCAAATTTTTATGTTTTCCACGGATTTTACGGCTTGTCTTTCCTTTTTTCCCTATTTTTTGTTCATTTTAAGTAGAACAAGTAGGGACTCTACATCAGTGCTCCTTCTGAATTTTCGGAAGAGCAATTTTCTGTCGGAGTCGAGTTATTCTATTGTTTTTTTTCTCCGCCGTCTACTGTTGAATTGCCCTCATTTTGGCTTCCGAATCAGTCTACGATTTATTTTTGGTCTACTTCTGGATTCACATAATGATTGAGAAGAATGAGAAAGGTACGAAGTTTAGTTTGACATGCAGTTCTGAAAAAAATTTTACGGTTTCCGGATGTCTATATAAAATTGAATTCCTTGTTATTTCTCACTGGAAATACCCAATCGGCTTGACCTTAGGTTTCTTCGTAGTATAACAAAAATAGTCATTTTTCTATCGGGAATACTGTACAAATTCCCTCACTAGCAACCATAGGCATAAGTTTCCTGTTCGCTTTCCCACCTGTCAGTTGCAAATGTCATTCAAACGTCTGTATTTTGTTCACCCACCTATCGCCTAGGCGCCCACTCTTCTATGCCATCCCGACCAAGGGTGAATGTGGCCGCGTGGCGCAATGGATAACGCGTCTGCCTACGGAGCAGAAGATTGTAGGTTCGAATCCTGCCGTGGTCGAAACATTTTTTGATAGTTGTAGTAATCCAAACAACCCTCACGGAATGTTTCTCAATTAGCTTGCGTTATCATATGAACTTCTCGAAACGGTAAAAAAAGAGGTTTCTCTTTTTTGGTGTTTGTCGGATTGAAGATGCGAAGTAATCCAGAAGAAACTACTGAATCTTGAGCCCTCTTCGAAACTGTGTTTTCTTGTTTCCCACTTCTCATTATTTTTTACTGGATTAGTAGATTTTCGGCGATTATTCTTTAGATTCAATCAAAAAAATGTACTGATCAGTTAGATCAGTTTTTCTTTCTCATATGACCTCCTGGAAACTGTAATTTGTATTTTACCCAATTTCTCAAATTTACTCCAACAACATCGGGAATTCACTGGGGAAAAATAATTATTGTCTGGTACAGTATCTAATGCTCAAAACTGGAACCAAATTTTACCGTGAAAACAAGACATGAAGACTGAACGAACAGCCTAAAGTTCACTTTCCACCTGAAATTTCTGCATACCTACATGAAATCATGAGACCTTGCAAAAAACCTTCCATTCCGAGGTGTCCTTTTTCGTTCCGGAAACCTACCACCACCCGGGACCTCTTCACTCCTTCCCTCTCTCAAGTGTCCGTTTCTATAAACATTCTTCGTTTTTCTTTTCTTTCTTTTTTTTTGCTTGAATTGTCCGTCTGTCTCTGCCCTAATCCCCCCCTGTTTCTTTTTCTCTCTACAATTTCCACCTTTTCAACTCTCACACCCAAAACCAAGACACCCATTTCTCTTTTATTCTTTTCTTGAGTTTCAAAAACGATTTCTTCCTCTTCTGAAGTCAGTCATATTGTGCAGAGAGGAATGTTTCATTTGAGAATATGAAGACAAGAAGAAGAAAATATTAGGAACAGGATTCAAACATGAATATTATTGATATGCTATCAGGTATGTTTTTTTTAATTTTTTGGGGATTAGGGACGGGTTATGGTAGCTTTTTCCAGGGTGTTTGAAATAATTGTGACATGAACAATTTTGGGTACTGCTGTTTAAAAATATATTCGTAGGTTGTGAAACAAACTTTTGAAAACTATCCTGAGCAAGATCTTCGGTTTCCAGATTATGTGAATACCAGAGTCGCTGTGCGCCTCTGGTGTGCTTTGTATTTCTATTCACGAATTTACTGTAGCATGTGTGGCGCAGGCGGTACTGTCTCCATTTTGCCAATTTTTTTTGACCCTTGCATCAGATTTTGAGATCACTCTCTTTTTCTATGAACTTATTAACTTAATTTATCCAGACTTGGCTTTTCCGGGAAATTCCGGGCCGGGTACAGCCAGAGGAAAAATTTCAGGCCCCGATAGGGGAAGAGGGGGAAAACATTTCGAAAATTGTTCATAATCTTTGAAAATTTTGTAATTTTTCGCTGTCAAAATGACACAAAATGACCAATCATCAAAAAAAGTGACTCATTCAGGAAAAACCACCAAAAAATCAATTTTTTGCTTTAAAAATTCACACTCAAATTTCTGACTCCAGGAGTCCCGATACGTCCGGGCCCGGCCCGCAGCATGTCTGGATTTATCCAATTTAAAGACACTAATTCTGTCTAAGTGGCCCTTTCGGAACTCTTTCGATCCCTATTCCACTAATATCTTACTCCAATCATTTGAGTCATCACAAACTCGAACTTGTCAAAACTCTCTACCCAAATTTTGGAACGGCACTTTTCATGTGTTTCAAAAACAAGCCAATCCATCATTCGACAACCCATTTCGTCTACTTCATCAATGAATTTCTTTCATTCAAAAACATAATAATTTGTCACTGGTTTTGTCTCCCCTCTTCTATATCTGAATATTTTTTCAATTAGATCTTCCCTTCATTGAAGATCTAGAAAAACAAGTTGTCTTTTTTCTAGTAAAACTCGAAAAAAGTATACATTTCCGGTTCACGCTTGAACGCTTCTCGAAAACGTGAAAAACGTGTGGGCACTTTTTCAAAAAAGTGGAATTTGGGTTTGAAATTTGACCCCATTTTGAAGATCAACCTTTTCACGGATACCTGCCCCTGGAGAGAAGGACCCTTGGCGAAAAAAAAATGAAAAAGAAGTGGGGAATGAAAACAAGGCAATAAAAAATATCTGGAAGTAAGGAGAATGGAAGAAAAAACGCACAAACAGATTTTTAATATTTGTTTTTCATCTACGAGCCCGAGTGTGGCGGAATTTTAATCAAAACTCTTTCGAAAGAGAAAACTTCAAATTGCCTTTTCGGTGCCACACGAAGAAACTTTTTTTTTGGTTTAAACTCTATTTCGCGCCTAATAACGATATTCATGCGTTTCCACTTCACTATACAACTTTTCTGATACAGTAGAAAATTTCTAATGCGTTTTCTATCTGTCGTTTTGATTGCCGAACGCGCTCAACTCTTGTACGCCATCCCACCTCGCTGGTGAATGTGGCCGCGTGGCGCAATGGATAACGCGTCTGCCTACGGAGCAGAAGATTGTAGGTTCGAATCCTGCCGTGGTCGAAATTTTTTTTTGAGAGTTGCTGTAACGAAAATAGAGATGAAGCCTCTCAATTAGTTTGCGTTATTATATGAACTTCACGAAACAGTAAAAAAGGGTTTTTCGTAAGAGCAAAATCAGAATAATTCGGTATTTGTCGGATTGTCATAATATGATCTTTTTGAAACTGTAAAAAAAAGGTTGCTCTTAAAAGCACATTCAGAATAGTTTGGTATTTATGGGCAACATCAACTACATCAATCCAGAAGAAACTACTAAACCTTGGCGTCTTTTCGAAACAGTGTTTTCTTGTTTTCCACTACTCACAAGTTGAGTAGATTTTCGATGATGAGATTCCCTGGAATCAAATCAGCAACGCATCAAGGTTCTCCAACGTCATTTTCCAACTCACTTTTTTTTCACAATTCTTACGGTATCCAGACGATTTCCATATCAAATCATAGCTCATATCTGTCCCACGTCTTCATCCATCCTTCCATCCCTCCTTTCCGCTTCCGAATCCCCTGGAGACGCTCTTCTGTGTCCAAAAATATTTCATTTTTTTTGCTGTCCTCACTCTTAAGGACCAAACCAAAAATCACAGAAGAGTGAATCTTCTCTCTTCACTTTTTTCGTTTTTCCTTGCTCCTCTATTTTGTCCTACTTCAATATTTTTCTCCAAAATCTTTCACGTGGAGTCTTCGAAAGAGAAAATTCAATAGAGAGATGAAGATAATTTGACAAATTGAGATGAATTTTGCTTTCTCTCTCTTTCTTCCTCATCTTTTTCATCCCTTTGTCTCTGACACCTCTATATCTCTTTGTTGTGACGTTTTCGACCGACGGACCATTGTTTTTAACACAACACGTTTTTCTAGGTTTTCCTTGAGTTTTCTTTTCAGAGATCTTCAGCTGATCGTATTGATTTTAAGGGGCTTCTGAGAGGCATCAAGATTCCAAAAATTGACTGTTTCTGAAATTTCATGTAATAACTCCATGTTATTCCTGTCGTTGTTATTCATCACCGTTTTTTAATCGGCTGATTTTTTTCCACATTTTTTCTGGTTTTTACTTCTGGATCAATGTCATGTTTCAAAACAAAACATGCCACACTTAGAAACTGGAAAAAGCTCAAGTTAATGGCTCATGGGACGTTCAGGGGACATAAATGATCACAACTTTTTCTGAAAACCTAGGTCACATTATCAGAATTTTTGCTGTTCCAACTAGATTTTGTACAATAAGATTGAAAAAATTATTAATCATATATGAAAAGTTTTTTATCATAGTTTTTGGTAACGCACGGCACCCTGAAATGGAAATACGTTTCACGGCTACCTACGTGTCTAGGGCATCTCAACCTTTTGAAATTACTACTGAAAAATTGGATTTTCAGCTATAACTTGATTCAAAAAAATAAATTCAAAAATCGACTGAGATTAAAATGTTCAGAGTTTTCCGAGCTCTCTGCTGGTGCAAAATTGTAGCAGAACGTCTAATGCCAACTGAGTTATTTCAGCTTGAAATTTCGGCAAAAAATGTACTGAAAATTGAGTTTTTTGACCTAAAAAATTTTTAAAAGACCTAATTCAAAAATCGGCTGAGATTAAACTGTAGTCCATTGTGAGACCTGCAAGTTGACATATAGATCTCGTAATTTGGGTGAACCTGAGTTGAGTTATTTCAGCTTGAAGATTTTGAGTCAACAGATCTCTATTTGCAGAAAAGCAAATAGGGGCAAATTTAGGTTCAAAGTGACCACAAGAACATGATTTAGAATTTGAAAATGTCGATAATGCTCTACGACTAATACATTTTCAGATATCTAGGTTTTAAGTATGTGCTTATTGAACAATTTCTTAAATTCAAAGTTCACGGGGAACTTGTAAAATTTGAATTTCCATTTGAGGACGCCGTGTAACGTGATAATTGTTTTCTAAATTTCTCGAAAATTGAGATAACTGGGGTTGCGATTTCCATTTTTGTCGTCAAGAACGTTTCTATAGCAATCTTAGTAAATGTATGATAAACTGAATGAAGTTTTTCAAAGGTAATGGAACAGCAAAAATGTTTTTTCCTTAAACTCCTGTGAACTGAAACTATAGATAGTGTAAGCTGATTCTGATATGCCAACTGTTCAATTTTGGTTGATTTCCGTCCGAAAACAGGCCTGAAGTATGAACTGTCGTGAGGTTTGGCGCATGGTACGTAGACACTAAAACTGACACAACCACGCAAAAATTCACAGAATTTTCCCGCAATTTCCAGCGAAAACTGCTCTAACGGTATACAGAATTCCAGAATATCTTCTAGATTATTCCAGATTCAATGTAATCTGTTGTCCTACGTTTCTATGCTTCTTAGAATCCTAAAACTTTTCTACAAAACTTCAACTTTCCACTTCCATAAAAAAAAATTTTTGCTGCTCCACAACCCTTTGTTGAGTTTTCATTCGACTATATTTCCTCTATATTTTTCAAATATCTTAAAAATGACACATGCAACAATTATTCCGGTTCGAAAAGTTCTCCCAATCCCTTTTCATTAATTCCTCTCACTGCTCCCTCATTCACTCTTTCCATTATCATCTTATTATCATTCGTACAGAATTAGAACTACTAATTTTATCAGAGAGAACTCGAAATTAGCGCAAAATCGCATTAATTTCTGCCCCGAGTGTCTTTCGATTTTACGATCTGTTTTTTCTTTTCCGCATTTTTCCCGTTAAACTTTTTCAACGAGCCAAAACCAATTAGTGGTGGGGGTGTCTTATCAATAAAAACTTGTGATCGAGTTATTACGAAAAATGAAGAAAAACTACAGAGAACTTTGGAAAGGGCGAAGTCAAACTATAATTCCTTCACAATTTCCGGAGAAGTTTGGTTTCTGCAAAAAACAGTCCGAGAATAGAACAATAAGCGGAAATGACGGTGTTATTTGTAGTCCTGAAATAGAAATAAAGACTCTTTATGGAGAAAGGGTGTTATTTGATTGATAAAATGGCCTTTTTCCCTGTTGCTATCAGAAACTATTCTGGGAAAACGAAACTGACCAATGCTCAATAGATGTACAGTTCTGGAGTAATAAGGGCTTTTGGGCCAAAAGTTTTGGGGTCCGGTTGGTCTGAAGAAAACTGTAATTGGTCGAAAATATTGAATTTTGGAACAGTACTTGGACAGCTATTGGCAGTTACTAGTTAATATGTTTAAAATAACGTAATGAAACTGTAAATTCATTTTCAGTTCAGTATTTTTAGATTTCTAAATCTTCTTCACCTTTATGTACAGATGCAAATGTGGCTAGCCATTTACCGTAGAATCTGTATTAGAATGGCATGCCCCCTCTATTTTTCCAGCACCTAAAAAGTATTTCTGAATTCTCAAAATGGATCATAAAATCTGTTGGAGAAGAGATTTGAAACATATTTTGTGACATGTCCAGTCAACTTTTGACGAGGATTCTAATAAGACTAATTTCAATTTTTCTGAATCTCAAGAATGGGCTCATTTTGTGCTCATCGGGTGCCGTTCTAATTCTGGTTTTACGATATACTTTATGCCTCTGTATCAGGAAGAATTGATAGTAATTAGGTAGTAAGTTGAAAAAACCGTTATGAAACTGTAAATTCATTTTCAGTTCAGTACTTTTTGTTTAGATTTTCAGATCTTTTTGACTTTTATGTGTAGATTCATATGTGGCTAACCATTGAAATTACGTCAAGGATTTTAGACTTTCAATAAAACTCTAGTTATGTGTGCATTTATTTCTCACCTAATCCGGAGTCTGAATTCCAGACGAATTGAGTCTATAATGAAACTGTGAAAGTTTGAAAACACATTCGATTGAAACCGTTTTCATTGACGATCCAGAACTACATAGTGTTCTTAAAACGGTAAAAATTTCCATCACCCAGTTTCCAAGTTCTTCCCCATTCCATTTTCCTTCCCTCTTTTTTTCAAATCCCAACCCAATTTAGTCCCCAGTCTTGTCCCCTCCCCCCATTATCTCCGCAAATTAGAGCCACGAATTGGTCGTCTAGGTGGTGGTGATGGGTTGGGGAAGAAAAGGAGAGCAGACCACGAGATAGGAAGTGTCTGGACAAAAAACAAAAACAAGAAAAAAATGAGGAGACAATTTGAAGAAGACGAACCGAAAAAAAAGAGAACATTTTGAAAAGCTTGGAAAAACAAAATGAGCGAAATGAACGAAATGATAGAATCAACTTAAATTTTTAAGAGAAAGTAGGGAGAAAGTGTGATCTGTTGATAAGGAGGTACAGTAACCATAACTGGAAAGTGGAAACTTGAAATTTTCAAAATTCACAGTTTCAATAAAATCTGAAATTCTCGACCCCCTTTTCATTCTCGATTTCGTCAACGAACCAAAACCACAAAAGGTTCCAAAAACTTCCGCAAAGAATTTCTCCATTTCCTTTCGTCCTTTCCATTTTGCAAAGCGAACCCCTCAAAAAGAGTACAAAAAAGTTGATGAATTTCAATTCCGTAGTGTGCATCACCTCCTTCTCTGAACATTCGCACTCATTTTTTGCAAAAGCGAAACGTCGCCGCTCGACCCTTAGGCGGCCCATCAATTCCACTCTCAATTTCTCTCCCGGGGGCTCATGGAGCAGAAAAAACAGAATCGTAAAGTGCGAAAATTCCGAGGGACAAAAACGGCAAAAAGAGTTCGCCTGATGATCAATGATGAACGTTTTTAGAAATTCTGAAGACGTTTGAAAAGAGATGACTTTGAGCGATAAAAACTCAAGAGAAGCAGCATCAGTTCTTATTTTCGATTCTGAATTTTTGACGCGAGATTTTGAATTTTTAACAGAAAATTCTGTGAATTTCTAGTTACCTAATCGTTGGCTTGTCTGGTGAATATTTATAGTGGTTCAGAGAGTTTGGAATTTAGGTCACGTGAGATTTCAAAATTTCATGTGTACGCAATAAGTCTGATTCAATGGAGCTGACTATATTGATAGAGTGAAAGAGTGTAAAATTTCTAGATTTTCAAAGTTGATATTATTGGAAAAAGAAAAGTATCTACAGTATCTCTGAAGAATTTCCAGTAGATTGGTATAGTTTTTGATGAAATTGGTCCACGGACTGTCGAGTTAATAAGTTTCAAAGGAAAGCTCACTCCCGGAAATTATTGAACGTTACAAGTTGGAATGTGTTTTACGAAACTGATCAATGATAAAAATGAAAGCTTCTAAACATGTGTTTGAAACTGTAAAAATGTTTGACACTGTTTGAAAGTTTTGTCTGAAGCTGTTTGAAATTATTCGAAATTCCTTGAAGAACTGATTCTTGATCAAAATGAAAACTTCTACACCCTCTTTGAAATTGTAAAAATCCGACAATATTAAAAAGAATTTAGAGTTCTGAAAACCTGAAAACCAGTGATCATATTTTCCATCTAGTCTACATTCCGTTCCCATTTCCATGAACACTCTCAAATCTGCAAAATCATCCATTTTCCCAACAAATATGCCGCTCATTCGCCCTCGGGGAACACTTTCCCAAGAAGATAAAATTTTGGAAAAAAACTGAAAAAAATAAGAGAGTGAGTAAAGTAAACAAAAGATAATATTCGTCTCGTGCTGCTGCTGCTGTCACTCTCACACCCATTTTTAGAGTTTATGTTATCTGAAATGCATGTGAATCATATGACAACTTCAAAGAATATCTTCCGACGAAGGTTTCTTTGGAATTTTGGAAAGGGTCTCGGAGCATATTAAAGAACTAGAAGCCATTAGGAAAAGATTCTAAAGATTTAGGAGGGTATTGAAACTGTGAAAAGTTTTCATCTTGAGGACGATTTTTCAGAAATGGTTTTTGAAGTAAAAAAGTTTACTGTTTCAATATTTCGTTAAAATTTGACCCGCTTTTCAAACTTGATAAACCTGAAGTTCGCAATCTGACCTTGAATTTTGGATGTGGTCTTAATTTTCAGTCCCAAAAAATGTATCCAGAACTCAATTCCTTCGGATTCGTTGATATTATAGTCATGTTTTTCCTACTAGAATCAATCCTTCCCCAAGATTCGGCTTAACGACGTTTCGCAAGTACTCTCTGCGACATTTCGAAAGTGTGACATTTCGAAAGTGTGACGTCTCGAAAGTGCGACGTTTGGCAAGTGAGACGTTTTGCAAGTGCGACGTTTCAAAAGCACGACATTTTGAAAGCCAAAATTTCAAATCATTCTGGGGGAAAATATCTTTCAGTACATCACAGTCTCCGCTTTCGAAACGCCACACTTTCGAAACGTCGCACTTGCGAAACGTCACACTTTCGAAACGTCGCACTTGCGAAATTTCACACTTGCGAAACGTCACACTTTCGAAATTACTGCTTTCGAAGTCTCATGATTCACCCTATCCCTGGATTATGATCTCCAGAATCACATTATCTGAAATTGTAGCCGGCTTTATTGTTATTGTCTGAGAATCCCAGACAATCCCATCTTGGTATACTGTACCTCCCTGACTTTTTTCCAAATTTCAACTCCTATTCATTTCGAAAACAAAAAAAACAGATTCCAAGAAAAATGGGACGCTCTCAACATTCCAGCATTCAATTAGAGAGCCATCGTTGGGGGGACCGCTGGATTCACATAAACAAATGGCTCAATTCTCTCTTCTTCAGCTCAATTTACGAATTCATAAAAGGGCATGGAAATGAGTAATTAGGCAAGGAGATTTGCGAAAAGGGCTAATGTTCTTCGCATCTAATAAGTGTCCCAATTTCTTTTCGGAATGGCAATTAGGGGTTATGAGATGGAGAGAAAGGCACTAACCATCTGCCTAAAGGGAACATTTCCTTTTTAACAATTGAAGAAATTCAAAAAAGGGGGCGTGGTCTTCTCCTCCCCACATACCCCAGTAGAGCACAGCAATCTGTCTCTCCTCCTGCGTCTCTTCGATTCCCCGTACTCTCTCATCCGGGTGTCTCTGCGTCTCTTCATCCTTACCAATGCTCTCTGCCCGCCCTCTGCCTTCGAGGCCCCGAAACGACCGCCGTCATCTCCATTTCACCGCTGCCCCCTCTCTCCACAACTGCCGCCCCTTTTCGTCTGTTTCTTCTTCCTCGATTGCTTCCGCTGGAATTATTCTGGAAGAAGGTGTTCGCTTTGTTATCTGAATAGTTCTGGAGATGTCTGGCGGACGGTTTCGCGTCCAATCGGTTGCCGATGGAGGCGGAAGTGTTGGGAATCTTGAAGCGGCGTCGGAGTCCAACTTGAATGTTAATAAGAAAGAGAGTGAGTTTTTTGAAGTTTCTAAAAATTATTTGGATGAGTTTGGGTTTAACAATTGGTTTTCTGATGGGGATCTGGACCCGTAATGATTCCATAGTAAAAAAGGGATACTGCATTTTCCCAAAAAAAAAAGCTTTGAATCAAATCTTCGTTTTTCAAATTAGAATCTGCTATTCAATTTCTGAAAGATTTCTGAAACTTTCTGTTCTAGAAACTTCTGAAACTAGAAAGTTCTTGAATTCTTGAACTATTTTCGTCCAATTGTAATCTTTTAAGTGTTCTGTAAGTCGCTTATCTTTTGACAGGATCTTCTGATTCTTTTTCCAATGTTTCATAGTTCAAACCTATCAGTGAGCAGTTCACCTTCTTCTCACCCTTTTCCTCCTTATTGTTTTCTCTGCGTCTCTCAAAATCATCTACTCTCTTCCCAATCAGTTGGTTTCTTTTCGATGACCCGTGTCAGCAGAAAAGAGCGAAAATGCCAGCACACATAGATTTGTTTCCAAATTTCTTTGGGAGTCTGCGTCTCGATGGTTTTGAAATAAGAGTAATAGCCAATAATCTATTTGAATTGGTGTGATAGGAAGAAAAGTAAACGCTTTTTTTGCTCAGGTTTTCTGCTCGAAGCATAACCTTTTCAAGAAGTGGAAAATGACATCAGATTGTATGCATAGTGATCAGAAAATGGGGAATTTGAATGATTCGAAATGAACTTTATGGTATGAGCAAATACAGGAAAGGTTTTTGAAAGACTTTGAAAATTGAAGATCCGGATAATTCAGGCCAAAACGATTCTCGGGCCCTTTTTTGGAACTTTAGTCTAACTTCTAAAAGCAAACTCATTCCAGTAACTTTTAAATCCTGCAAGTATGCAAGTTTTGAAACCGTACTTCTTTTTTTTTCCAAATTTCTTCCTCGCCCTCCCTTCTAGTCTAAAAGACAAAACAAATCCCGGCGACTACTCAACAAAAAAAATTCTCCAGATGCTAACTCTAAACTGAATAGTATTGGCGCAAAAAAAACAATTGAATTTGTGTGCACTCTCTCCCTACTCATCATCATCATTCTCCTCATTTGGAGCTTTCCTCTAAAAGTTTCTAGAAATTTCCCTTTTCTTGAAAACTTTTAGTTAGGAAATAAAAAAAGTGGAATGAAGGGAACACTAAATGGAAATGAGGCGGAAAAAAGGAAAAAAAGAGCAAAAATGGAAACGGGGGATTAGAAGAGAAAAGGACAAAAAGTTTGATGAATTCAGAAATTATGTGAGAATTGGATTAGGATTAGGAACGGATACATCTTTGAGTAGGATTCAAAATTTTCTTGCGGAATATTTTGGATAATCGTTTTGCACTTTCTTTGAAATTTTGAATAGAGAATAAATTTTTAGAATTTCATGTCAAAATTAGGAAGAAATTTTCACTGTTTCGATGAGGTTATACAACGATAAACTGAAGGTATAAACAGTACTTGTGTTGAAACGAAACGGTCATTTTTTTCAAATTTTCTCAAATGATCGTGCCAGTTCCAGTATTTTCAAAAATAAAAATATCTTTGCATAAAAATCGTTAAAACTTGAGAAAATCGCATTCCCAATCGCGAAATTGCATTTTTTCTAACATTTCAAAAAATTTAGAATTTTTTTTCTGATTCGAATGCACCTGATATCGCCGCTCAAAACGCCGTAGAAAACTTTTTATGACCAAATTTTCATTTTGTCGCGTTCGCCGCTGCCGACTTACAATCTGCTGTCGCGCTCGCCGCTGTTGACAAAAATTTGACTAAAGATTTTTCTACAGCATTTTGAGAGGCTAAACTAAGCTTTCAAATTCTAATCAGCGAAAAATTCTACATTGTTTGGAATAGTTTCGAAAAAAATGTAGTTCGAGATTTGAAAACAGACTACTATAATAAAAATATCACTATTTCCGTATACTGTAATTGGGGCGATCACCTCAGTACAAAAAACCTGCCTGTTAGCCGCCTTAACCCCAATGATCTGCTCCAAAAGTGTTGTTTTCTAGCTCACATCAAAAACCAGAAAGTCTCTTCTTCTCCTTTTTGTAACTCGATCTTCCTCTCTTTAACTTTTCCAGGTCGTCTCAAAATCCTTGGGATCCTCTTTAACATGCTCTTTCTCTTTCTGCGTCTCTCTATCTCTCTATCTTGCTCTTTTGTTCCTTTTTTCTCTCTGACAAATATTCATCAGGTAGTAGAACAGAGTAGTTGACACAACAAAACACACAGAGAAAGATTTCTGCTATCGGTGATTCTTCTCTAGATAACCGATCAGACAACAGTTGAGAGGGGAACACAAAAAGAAAAGAGTTCAATGGCATATGAATGAATGCACATTGATTTTTTTTTCTTACTTCCTCCTTTTTTCGAAAACGATTATGTACCCCAGAAGAAGTAGACAAAAGTGATTGAAAAAAGGTGAAATAGGGAGGGAAATTGGTTTGTTGGAAGGGAAATGGAAGGAAAACGGAAGTTGGTTTTGTTGGACTCTTCCAGGTTTTTGGGAGTTTCTGACTTTTTGGGGTCAACTTTTACGGTTTCAGAATGTTTTTATTTAGGTAATAGTTGTAAGAAGTTTGATTCTCTCTCCTTGTATATTAGAGATAATAAGTACCATCAAACTAAAATTTGCTAATTTTGCTCTCTTCATTTCATAATTTGTCTACTATCACCTGAAGAAAGTACAGTTTCAAATACTTTTTTATTCTCGAATGAAAAATCATGGATTCAGTTCTGGCTTTTTTTCTTCCAAGCTTTCCTAACTTCTTTCTCTTGAATTCTATCGAATTCCACTAACTAACTAGCTCTGTGCAAAATCACATGTTTTCGTTTTCTTCTCTTTCTTTTTCTTCGAATATGCTTCGGCATCTGAAAACGAGAGAAATGGGCAGGTAAACACACGACTACCTTCTTTCACGCCGTCTCGAATATTTTGTTGGCAAGACGAAGAAGAAGTAGTAATAGAGGAGCCAAACGAAAATAAGGAGTCTGGTTTTGGCAAATTTTAAGATTTCAGCGAAGTAAGAATGGAGGGGAATGGAAAGGGAAGGGGTCTGATTGATTGGAAAATGAAAATTTTAAAGTTTCAAACATGTTGGATAAATTGGTAAGGGGCTATGAATAGTAGTGGGTAACATATTCCTTTACATTAGTTTTCAAATTTTGAAAAATTTCAATTTCAGAACATGATTAGATTCGAATCACCAAATTTGGAATTGATATTTCATCGTATGGCCCTAAAAAAGTTACTTTTTGGCTTCTATTTTTGAAGTCTGTGATCTTGGAAACATTATTATTTTAGTTCCCCAATCTATCGGTGCTTCTTTACCCGTTTGCAATTTTGAGATTCTGGATTACTGTTTCACGAAAGTATCAAAGCTTGGGGCACGAAAAACGCAATTATTTCCAATCAGACATGCCGTCCAAAAATTACAGTAATCCCAGTGATCTTCCACTGTTTTCGTTGTCAAAAAACTGACGGTTAGAGTAAGCCATTATAAGCTTTCGAGCTTGAATTTCGACTGATAGACTACTTTTTTCCAGAATTTACAGTTAGCATCTACTGCTTCATTTTTCTGATAATCCTATCCCCTTGTGCTCCCCACTATCGAGATTCTTTCCCCCGTTATCTAACTCCCCAATCACCACCTCCTACCTCATATCCGCTCGCTTTCTCTCACTATCTTTTTTCATTTCCTCTATTATTTTTTTTTGTTTCCCCCCAAAGCTGAAAACATCGAGACTACTAGTATATGTATTCCAATTAATTGGAGTTGTATTGGCTCTGTCGGCGGGCGGAGAAAAGTGGCTCCCATTTGTTTCTGATTAGCCTCTACCGATTCTGACTGTATAGTAGTGTCTTCTGAGAAATAGAAAGTTTCAGGAAATTGTATAGCGGGTGGGAGTTCTCGTGATGAGGGTGGCTTGAAAACATATAACTACTGTATCGTAGTAAAGCCTAATATTTGATAAGAAAGTTATAAATATTGCCAAATTTCATGAATCTTGACTAGGCAGTGTTAGATAATACAGTTTTAGATATTTCAGTGTAGAAATTTTCAGTCTAGCTTAAATTCGAAAATTCACAGATTCATAGATGTTGTAAACTCGAAGAATCAGTGTTGTTCCATTCCCAGGCCTACATTTACCTTCTTCTCTCAAAAATTGTCAGAAATCTCTAGGTTCAGAGTACCACAATCTCACAAAGTATCAAGTTCTTACTGTTTCAAGTTTTTTTTGAATTCAACATCCCCTTCAGTCATGATTCCATTAACAGACTATCTCCCCCCAACAGCTGAAAATATTTGCTCCTTGAACCTTTTTCGCCTGCCCTCTAATTATCTCCTCTATTCGATTTCAACGATTTCTGTCTATTTCAGTCCTCTCTCTTGTCTGTTTTAACTGAAAAGAAATGAGAAAAAAGAGCAGATGTCTGCTGAATAATTGATTATCGTTTCCTCTGAGTCCCTCTCTTCATTCTGACTTCTTGTTCCCTTCTTCGAGATATTTTCTTCTTCTTAGATTCTTCATCTACTTATTTATTTTTCGTCCCGAACCCTTTTCTGACTTTTAGAGGGCATTCAGAAATCGAAAAGACATCGAAGGAAGTGTCCTAGTACTAATCGTTCTTCTGCTTCCATTCGAGAACATTCCATTCACATTTCCTCTGTTTTTTTCGGGTGACACCAGAGAGAAGACCAATTACCGAGACCAATCGGGGGAGCTCCATTTGCTCATTCCAATGGAAGAACGTCATTTTTTTAACGAGAAAGTCGTTTTGGAAATGAGAAATGGGAAGCCTGAAAATGTGATGACGTTAAAATTTTGGAAAGATTCAAATGGAAATTGGGGGATTAGGAACGAATTTTGATTGGTCGTTAGATCCTGAAATTTGGATTTTGGTTTTTAGAATTATCGTGAA
Organism: Caenorhabditis zanzibari; assembly: GCA_963966625.1. Lineage (NCBI taxonomy): Eukaryota > Metazoa > Nematoda > Chromadorea > Rhabditida > Rhabditidae > Caenorhabditis > Caenorhabditis zanzibari. The sequence goes on from OZ016471.1 coordinate 6,156,529, forward strand.
CGAATTATTGATACTGCAAATTTCAGAAAACTTACAGACAATTTGAAACTGAAAATTTTTCTCAGACTTCCGCAATTTTGCACTTTTGCAATTCCAGACTAGTGGTTTATTTATAATTAGGTTTAAGCGGAACTTCCATGAAGTTCAGATTATTTAAAAATGAATATATTTTACTTACTTATTAGAGAGTTGCAGCTTCCAAGTCTTATACGATCGAAATGAAACTGTAAAAATTTTAGAAAAAAAATTAAGCTAGTACCTTTACCCAAACATTACTGTTTTTTCTCAGGCAAATTTAGCTCGAAATTCCAACATTTTGTTATTTCCATGCTGTTACCTAGAGTTTGCGAAAAACTCAAATTTCACTAGTAACGCTCTTCCAAATTCTTGGCTCGACGGCATTTCGAAAGTGTGACATTTCGAAGGTGCGACGTTTCGCAAGCAAAATTTCAAACCTTTCTGGGGAAAAATACCTTCAGTACAGTATCCCATTTTGTAGGATACTTAAACTAATGGCTCAGAAGTTCTGAGGTGTTTTCCCTCAAAATGGTTCGAAATGTTTCCTTTCGAAACGTCACGCTTGCGAAATGTCTGCTTTCGAAATGTCGCGGAGCCAACTTTTTTATACTTTGTAGAACTTTTTCGGTTTCTATGTGTCTATGAAATGAGCTCTTTCTTCTCAAGCGTGTTGTAGCGTGAACTACAAAAGCCTTTTTTCCTGTAATTTTCGACTTTCAGTCACAGAAAAATCTTTCCCCTGAAGATACTTCAGATTCCTTCTATCCATCTCATTGTTGCCACCTTTTATGTGTTCTTTTCTTCTTTTTTTTTCGCCATTTCGAACACCCTTGAGCAACACACACACAGCCTCTTATTTTCTCACTTTTTCCTTCTTCTTCTTCTTTTCCAATAGGATTCTGGATTTTCTCATTCTTCTGGGTGTTGCGTCTTCTTTTTTCGCGTCCTTATCTCGCCTCGACAAAAAAAAACCCAATTGTGGCGAAGGCCACCGTAATTCAATTGTCAAAAGCATGTGTACACGAAAAAAAAATATTCGCTCTTCTTCTTCTTTTTTCTTCTTCTTCTTCTTGAACATGTTGGTAGAGCAAAGAGAGAAAATAAAAGAAGATTCCCTCTCGAGTAAAAATCTCTGACCTTCTACTTCTTCTATTCTTTCTCTTCTTTAGGAGAGATAGAGAAGAAAAAGAAAAAAGGCAGATGATTACCTCAGAGTGAAGAAAAAAGAAGAAGAAGAAGGCACTGAAAGGATGGATACTAGTAAAAAAGATAGAAGCATAGGGAGCTTCTTCTTCTTCTTCAACTAGGCTCCGCCCACAATTTCTCCATGTGCTCCAGGCATTCTCCAAAGAAGAAGAAGAAGAGGTGCTCCAACAGAGAGGAGCCTCTCTCTCTCTCTCTGCAGCTTCTCACCTCTTCAAACAAACTTTTTCGCTCCTTCAACGTCTTCAAAGGCGTGGCGTCTTCCAAAAACCGCCCAACCAACACTATCCTCCACTTTTCCTTATTCTTCTTATTCTTCTTCTTTGTCATCGTCGTGGACCCCCATTTCCTTACACTTCTCCTGAATCGCTTCTTCAAACATGACGTTGACATCCACATCGATGCTCAGGTCGACTAGTATTCCAGTCAAACCGCCTCCTATTCAAGAACCATTCGAGCCTGAGCCCACCTCGTCCACTTCCACGAATACAGTGACGTCACGACGGTCATCGGGTGGAAATAGTGGCCACGGGCTGGCCAGTAAAAAACCGCCCAATATGCATATTAATATACCGGCAGGTACTGTAGGGTTGGGCCTAGAAGAGTTCGGGTTCCCATCGCCATTGGGGTTAACGAAAATTCGAGATAATCCACGAATATTATGCTTTTAGTAAAACTGAAACACATATGGAACCGTTGAAACTGATATTTTTTGAAACAAGTTCACTTTACATGTCCAAACCCGGGCCGGCCCGAGTTTTGAGCCCCAATTTTTCCGAAGGTCAATTTTTTGGAAAAAAATCCGATTTTTGAACTATTTTCTGTTTAAATTTTAAAATGTTTCATATTTAGACTAATAGACTTTCCACGTAATTTAGAAACTTTTTCATGGAAAATGTGTTTTATTCGGAAAATTTTTGACAAAAATTTCGTACCCAAGCGGACCTGGACGGGCCGGGCCAGGAAAATTTCCCTCCGGCTCGGCCCGGGCCGGATTTGGACATGTATGCTTTTTATAACATCTAACAAAAAATATTTATTTTAGAATTACAAAAATTTTGAGATACTGAATTCGTGTTGGTACAGTACTCCAAGACTTTGATGCTGATTCGGGAAAATGCAAGTTCTTGGTAGAATTTGGTGCAAAAATTCGATCAGATGCCAGTGAATACAAAAACCTGTACACTTCAAAAAAAAAACTATGCGAAACTGAAATGTTTTTCAGTTTCATCGAGTTTCAGACTATTGATTATTTCTATAAATCGAGTACCCATCACCCAAACCCAACCCAAAAACCAACACCCTGAAACAGAAAACTTTCCCATCCAATTCCCAAAAATTCCCCACTTTTTTTCAGATGAAGGCGCCGAGCGGATACCCCTTTGCGAGCAGCATTCGCCTCTGGCACTTTATGAGGTAACGAAACTTTATCCAACTTTTTTTTCCAGTCACTTTTTTCCTATTTTACTTCCCTAAAAAACTTTTTTTGAAAACACTTGTTGTGCCCCTTGTGCTCCTCTCACTCACATCGGAGGATAAAGACGAAAAAAGTGTGTAATACACGGGGCACTCTCTTTTCTTTTCAAGAGTGTTGTTATGTGTCTATTTTGTCAGTTTGGAGAAATTGGAAAAGAAAACTAGGTCAAGAGTCAGGAAACTGGGACTGGATTTTGCTGGAAAAAGGGATCGGGCCCCAGAATCCTTTCACGTCACCTTCTATTAGTCTGAAATGCGATCCCTTCGAGAATCCACACCTATTTCCTATTTGTTTTTGTTTTTAGTGGTGCTGGTGAAAAGAGTATGGATAACCTGAATCTCTCTATTTCTATTGGTTTGTAGACATAGGTGTAGTTAGGTGGACGAGAAGGATCGGCGTCAGAATTTGGGAAGAATAATGGAAAGACCAGAAAATCAAGAAATGGAAATTTGGGGGAAAATAAATGGGGTTTTTGAAACTGAATTTTTTATTGCTGTTACAGTTCTTAAAGTTATTAGTCGAAAGGGATTCATTAGGTTCAAGTGAAAGAGGTGTAAATGTCTCCGATCCAATTTCGGAACCAAAAATAGACACTTTGAAACAGAAATAATTCCAGTTCCAATCTCCAATGCACAGTATGTTTTTTTTCAACTGAAATATCATCAGTTTTGTGAAGTTTTGTATATTTTATATTTATTGTTAAGATTTTGTTATCCAGATGTCAGTCTGAATTGCTTACCAGAATTTTCGAGGCTTTACTTTTTGAATAACTAATTTGAAAACCAAAGTTTTGTAGGATTCATGTCCATTCAGTAATCCGGCCGATGCGGGCCAGCGATTTTCTCCCATTCGAATTGAGATTTTTCAATCGAAATTTATATGAAAATGTAGGTCTTGATGAGATACACAAAATGGCATACAAATGAACTATATTTATTCGCTCAATTTTGTGCTGTTTTCCGAAAAACGCCAGGGCCGGCGAAATAAACGCACCTCAGGTCGGCCTGTACGTTTAACAAAAAGTTAAACAAAATTGAGCGGAAAAATATAGTTGATTTGTATGCCATTTTGTAGATCTCATCAAGTCCTACATTTTCATATAAGTTTCGATTCAAAAATCTCAATTTAAATGGGAGAAAATCGCTAGCCCGCGTCGGCCCGGTTGGTTCAGTTTCAGTGCATCGCCCCGGACAAAAAAGTTCGGGTTTTCCGGAATTTTTACGTTAAATTTTTTCCGGAATTTCGGACGTGAAATTACTCCGGAAGTTCGAAATTCCGAAAACCCGAACATTCGGAATTGTTCGGAAATGTGTTCAAAAGTCCGGAATTCCCGGAACCCGAACCTCGAACAATGTCCGGGTTATTTTCAATTATGCCAACCATTTTATTTTATTACGTAACGTGATCAAATTTTTAAAAATAATTTTTTCCCATATTTTCAATGAGTTTTTCTTTTATTTTTGCCACGTGTAAAGTCCGGAATTTACCCGGGATTCCGAACAAAATTTTTTCCGAAATTCCGGAATTCTGGAACTGCAAAATTAAGCGTGAAATTAATTCCGGAATTTTCTGCGATTCCGGAAAAATCCGAACTTCTTCGTCCGGGGCGATGCACTGTTCAGTTTGCCATGGATGATAATCCAGATGGAGTTTCAAAAAATTGTATACGATATCATTTTTATGCATTACTTTTTACAATAATGCTCCAAGGATACTGAAATTTCTCTTGGCCCTGAATGGCTGACATAGACATTTTATGACAGGATATTGTCTATTCAGAATGAGTCGCAAAGAAAAAATTTGAAAATTTTATTTGTAAACAACTTTTTAGGCTCCGTTCACAACAGTTTCCCACGCAGAAAATTGTAAAGAACAACACAATTTTCAACGTGGGCGAAGCCTAAAAAGTTGTTTACAAATAAAATTTGCAAATTTTTTCTTTGCGATTCATTTTGAATAGACAATAGCAAGTCTGACGAATCGATCGTTAAATTATTCAGTTATTCATTTGAACTTTTTGAAACTGTTATTCTTTCTCATCTTGACTCCAACTCTCAACCCAGACTAGCCACCCTTCTCCCCTAGTTTCCAAGAACTCCATGAACCTGATCCATCCCATGTATTTTTGACGTCATCATATCCCCTCCAAGAAAGTGTCAATGACCGATTTTGCACTCTCTTTCTCATGGGTAGTCAAGAGTAAAACTGATGTGCCTATGAGCACTCTCGACTCATGGAAAAGTGTCCGATTACAACGGACGAAAAGTTTTCCTTTCGTTGCACACACGTACATAGGTTATTTTGGGGAGCAAAAAAATTGACTCGGTCAGGGATTTTTTATGAAGAAATGATTTTCAGCAAGACTATGACACACAAGGACAGAAAATCGGAACGATGCTCAGGAAGTTGTCGGTGTACAATGCGACGGAGGCGACGAGTGTCGAGGCTGATGAGAAACCGAAAGCTGTGAGTTTTGGGTATTTAAATCGAAATCCAAAATACAAAAAAAATACTGTAAGAATTTGACACATTAAATATATTGCTCGCTTTGTGTTCTTCAAGTACAATACAACTTTTTGAAAAAGTAAAAAAAATTTCGCAACAAAAAGTCCCTTCCCAAAAAAATCCTGCAAACTAATCACTCTCTTCTTCGAAAAAAGCTTGATTGACGAGGACTAAAAGTCTTTTTGCTCTCTTTCTCTCTTTTTGGTACAAGTGGTCCTAGCCTAATCCACTCATCAATCAAGGACCACTTGAGGAGCAAAAAATGGGGAGCACCAAAAAGTACAGTAATCCTTTTAGTGACATGAAGAATTGGTGGGGATTTGGAGCATCGAGAAAAAGAAGGGAAATGCTTGAACTTTGAAGTTTGGAAGGTTAAAGTGAAGTGGGGACTGAATACATGTCGCTGAAAAGTGTGACTGAAATGAGGAAAACAAGCATTTTCGAAGATCACTTTTGAGAGTTTGGAAATTTCGAAGTTGGCGCCAGGGCAACTCATTCAAATGTGAATAACTTTTTTCAGGGGAATCGGGTAAGAATAAATGCGACAGGTAAAATTTTCCTTATTTAAAAAGCTATCGATTGATTGAAAAATCGTCAAATTTCATTGAAAATCAGCAGAGTTACGCTTTGTGTTGCCGAAAAGTTGCAGATTTTGGCAATTTTTCGGCAAGGCACAACTCGGTTAATTTTTTATGAAATTTAACGATTTTTATACCAATCGATAGCTTTTGTAATAACAAACATTTTTCTAGTTGACCGTATTTTTACTCGACGCTTCTGAAAAAAGTTATTCACATTTGAATGAGTTGCCGAAATTAGTTACAATCCAGACGCTTTGAAAAAGTCCATAGTCCGTGGTCCAAATCCCAAACTTTTGCAAAAAATGTGACGTCAGAAGACCACCCTCAATAGTCCCAATCACATCACCAACATAATGAAAATGCAAATCCTTTTTTTCCTTTCTTCCAAAAGAATGCGCAACTCCCTGAAGGCACCTTCCCCCCAAATTCAATCTGTTTTCATTTCCCAGGGACCCCTTTTTCTTCTTCTTCTTAAATCTAAACCTGTTTTTATTCAAAACAGGGAAAAAAGAAGAATATGAGCAACAGCACAGATGAACAAAACAAAAAGATAAGAGAAATCTGAAGGACCCTACTTCCTTTTTCAGGCGGCCGCAAAAATGGGAACCATCATGGGAGTGTTCTTGCCATGTCTTCAGAATATATTTGGAGTGTTATTCTTCATTCGATTGGCATGGATTATTGGAACCGCCGGCATTTTTCAGGCGTTCTTTGTCGTGCTCACTTGTGTTTCTGTGGTGAGTTTTTTGAACTGGGAAAATGGAGAGAAAAGGAAGGGATGGAACGTGGAATTGGGAAAAGAGGAAATATTTAGATGATGATGGATTTGAAAACTCAGATTAAATACTCGTTTGCGCAATGAATCATTAGAATATTTTTCTATTTTAAATACATGGAAGTATTGTAACAGTTTTTTTAACAACAAAATAGTAAAAAGTTTTTTTCTTAACATGCCCTTCTAATACAAAGGTTACGGTATCAGAAATCTGAAGTAGTAATAAGAGGTTCTCGGGTGTCGAGTTGCAACTTTTGGTCGGAAGTTGGGTGGGGTTCGGCTTTAGGTCGGATCTTGGTCAGCTTTAGGTCAGAAGTTGACCACTTTTAAGCTGTCGACGCACGCTTTGGTCGGCTTTTGGTCGGAAGTTAAGAGTTTTGAGACTCTCCCGGGTGCTGCCAGCAACTTTAGGTCGGAAGTTGGGTGGGGTTCGGCTTTAGGTCGGACCTTAGTCAGCTTTAGATCGGATCTAAGTCGGCTTTAGGTCAGAAGCTGGTAATTTTGGTGGTGTCGACGCACGCTTTGGTCGGATCTTGGTCAGAAGTTGGTCGGAAGTTTAAGGTTTTGAGGCAATTCTTGGTTGGTCAGCTTCTGGTCGGAAGTTGGTCAGATCTTGGTCGGATCTTGGTCGGCGTTTAAGCGCGATGCGTGTCAAGCGACGCGTGCTTTTTTCTTTTTTCGAAATACTTTATTTTGTTTTTCATCGCCTTTTATAGTATTGCGTCCTCAATTTATGTATTAGAACAATTTACAGGTATCAAAACTCATTCGATAGATGTCATCTCAATCAAAAGGCTCGGAAATGGATAAGGTATTAATTCAATTTAATTTCCATGAACTCAGATTATGTTTTCAGATTTTCCACGGATGCCCACTTCGAAAACAAAAAAGGATTTTTCCAATTGGACTCAATATAAGGTGAGATTGCTTAAACTATTTAATCGGTAATAATCATGGAAAGTTTCAGGAAAGTCCGAAGTTTCCATAACTCGCTCAAAAATCAATAGGAGGATTTCGGCGTCGGAAACAAGCAGGGCAGGCCAACTACAAAAATTTAGACAAATTTAACGTAATTTTTTGATTTTCCTTGTTTAGTTGTACCCTTTAGATAATAAAATGTTATTTAAAAAAAACATGTTTTGTTTTGTTTTGATTGGTTAAAACACCAAAAGTGCGCAAGCAACCTGGCCGGTCGCTGAAAGGGTCGGAAGTTAGTCGGATGTTTGTCGGACCTTGGTCGGCTTTAGTAGCGGACTTGTTCTGACTCCGACCAAGCAGCGTGCTAAAGCCGACCAACCTCCGACCTAAAGTTGCCGGCGACACCCGAGTTTCTCTAGATGCTGACAGTAAATTTTGGCAAAGAGTCAATGAGTTGGTAACGGTCGAAATTCAAATCTCTAAAGCTTATTATGACTTACTGTAACCGTCATTTTTTGACAACGAAAATGGTAGAAAAACACTGGGATTACTGTGAATTCTACATTCAGAGAAGGGCTTCATAGCAATATCCTTCTAATACAAATTTCACAGTATTTGCTTCCCCATCACACGAAGCATACTCCCATGTTTTTACCAAGTTTCTGAAACAGTACAACCCATTTTTCCAGACGTTCCTCACATCGATCTCGCTCTCAGCCATCGCCACAAACGGAGTAGTACCTTCGGGTGGTCCCTACTACATGATATCCAGAAATCTTGGTCCAGAACTCGGTGGTGCCGTTGGAATCCTTTTCTACCTCGGAACAACGATAGCCGCTTCCATGTACATCACTGGAGCCATCGAAATCCTTCTACTGTACATCTATCCGCAAGCGAAACTCTTCGATGACATCTATCACAACTATCGAGTACTCGGAACGATTCTTCTCGTGATCCTCGGTCTCATCGTGATGGCCGGAGTGAAGTTTGTGAATCGATGTGCTCTTCCGCTGGTCATCGTTGTCATTTTCTGTATTCTTTCGGCGATTCTTGGAGTCTTTGTTAGATACGATGGAAGTGATTCGTTGAAGTTTTGTATGGTTGGAGATCGGCCTGTTGATTTGACGTCGTATTATGAGAAGACGAAAATTGTACCGAATTGTACTACGGATGGATTGAAGGACCTTTTCTGCAGTGCCAATGGAACATGTGATCATTATTATGATAGAGTGAGTTTTTGTTAAAAATCAAATTTCGAAACGTTATGAATTTTCAGATGAAAGACATAAAAGTCTGGAAAGCATCTGGAATGCCAGCTATCCGTGAAGAACGTGCCATCAAAGGAATCGCTTCTGGAGTCTTCTTCGATAACCTCTGGCCAAAATATCTTCGTGGAGGAGAAGTGCTCTCGAAGGATCGAAAAGATAAAGGAGACTTGAATCGTGGTGGACATCCATCGTACATCTATGCAGAATCCGTGACGAATTTCATGATTTTGGTCGGTGTATTCTTCCCATCGGCGACTGGAATTATGGCAGGATCGAATCGATCTGGAAATTTGAGAGATGCCGCAAAGTCGATTCCATTGGGAACACTGGCGGCGCAGAACTTTTCTTCGTTCATTTGTGAGTTTGAAAAAAATTGGCCTAGAGAGTTTTGTTTCTGTTTGAACATCGAAGTAGAGAAGATATCAAAAAAATGTTCAATAGGAAAAATGGAACATTTAATTTTGCACATTTTTGTAGTTGACCACTTTTCGATAGCTCTTACGGTTCTAGTGTTATTGAGCTTTAAAGTTGTGAGAGACGCAGAGAAGCGAGGGCGTCTGCGTCTCTCGCCCCTTCGCGCGCAACTTTAAAGCGTAATAACTTAAGAATGGTTAGAGATATCAAAAAGTGATTAACTACAAAAATGTGGAAATTTTAATTTTACCCATTTTTGTAGTTGACCGCTTTTCGATAGCTCTTACCGTTCTCGAGTTATTGAGCTTTAAAGTTGCGCAGTGAGAGACGCAGAGAAGCGAGGGTGTCTGCGTCTCTCGCCTCGTCGCGCTATTTCTCGAACCGCGCGCAACTTTAAAGCGCAATAACTCAAGAATGGTGAGAGCTATCAAAAAGTGATTAACTACAAAAATGTGTGAAATTTATTTTTAATTATTTTGTATTTAGTTTAAAAGTAGGGGGAAACAAAAAAATTCGGTTTCATAATGTTAACTAAACTCAACTTCCGATAACGCTTCACTAAAGATGTTGGAACCATACATATAACTCTTTCAGACCTTCTCGGAGTGGTCCTCTTCGGTGCATCAGTCTCCGAAATGTTCATTCGTGACAAGTACGGTAGATCCGCGATGGGAAAGTTGATCATCTCTGAAATCTCTTGGCCATTTCCACAAGTGATTCTCTTCGGATGCTTCATGTCAACTGCTGGAGCTGGAATGCAATCTTTGACTGGAGCTCCTCGACTACTTCAAGCTATCGCTGCAGATGATGTCATTCCATTTTTGAAGCCGTTCAGGAAAATGGATTCGAGAGGAGAACCGATCAGAGCGATTCTTTTGACTTTGGCGATTTGCGAGTGCGGAATTTTGATCGCTGTCATTGAGAACATCACCGCTTTGATCACACAGTAAGTGTTTTTTTGCTATTGTAAAATTGTTAAATCCAGGTGTTCAGAAACTTATCAAGTTATTGAAACTGAAATTTCCAGATTCTTCCTGATGTGCTACCTCGGTGTCAACGCTGCCTGCGCTCTCCAATCCCTTCTCAAATCTCCCGGATGGCGCCCCGGATTCCGTTACTTCCACTGGGCTCTTTCCATGATCGGAGCCATTCTCTGTGTCGCTGTCATGTTCATTTCCGCTTGGCACTTTGCCCTCATTGCCATTTTCATCGGTGCCGGTGTCTACAAATACATCGAGTACGCCGGAGCCGAGAAGGAATGGGGAGATGGATTGAGAGGTCTGGGACTGTCGGCTGCTCGTTTCGCCCTGTTGAATTTGGACGACAAACCACAGCATTCGAGGAATTGGCGTCCACAGCTTCTCGTTTTGGCTCCAGATGTCGAATCAGCGAATACAAATGGAATACTGTCATTTGTGAGTCAATTGAAAGCTGGAAAAGGATTGACTCTGGTTGCTCACTGCATGGAAGGAGAGTACGCGGATAATTATCTTCAAGCTCAAGCAGTTCAAGAAAAACTGAAGGCAATGGTCAAGAAGAACAAGATCAAGGGATTCTGTGATGTTCTTGTCACTGCGAACGTCGTCGAAGGAATCTCATGTCTCGTTCAGGTGATTGATCCTGTATGTTTGTGCAGTTCGCTTTCCACCCCCTGTTTTCTTCTTGGTTGCTTTGTGTGATTCTTTTCTTTACACGAATTTTAGTGGATTCTGAAATTGTCACTTTGAACCCTTACTCACTAACAATCCTATCTTCCCTATCCTATCCCACTTCACCACTATCACTATTACTTCCAACCTTTAGCACCTGAAATTTGTATTGAAAAATGACTGATTTCCAAGGCTGGCAAAATCAAGGCGGCGGTATCTTAGAGCACTTCCCATTATGGAAGAACTGGCGGCCCTAGGCCTTTTTCGATCCAAGGCATAAATGTCCAAACGTAGCCTGTCCCGGGTCGGAATTCCGTCCAAACATTTCCGAAAAAATCAATTTTTCATGAAAAAATTTCTAAACTTCATGAATAATCATGAAGGTACTAAAAGTATGAAGCATTTTAAAATTGAACAGAAAACAGCTAAAAAATCGGTATTTATTCCAAAAATTGACCTTCGGAAAAATTGGTTCTCATAGCCCGGGCCGGGCCGGTAGAAATTCCTCAGTTGGCCCGGCCCGGCCAGGGTTTGGGCATGTATGATCCAAGAAACTTATTTTCGAAAGGAAGGCCGGAATCAACCCCAGCGGCCTACCCACGACCGATGCCACTGCAGGCCGCATCCTCGATTTTGCCAGCCTTGATGACTTCACAAGCACTAATCACCATAACCACACCCCATTTGCCCTCGAACCGTTTTCTCAATCTCTCCATCTTTTTTCAGACCTCTGGTTTGGGTGGAATGCGCCATAATACAGTAGTCCTCTCATGGCCAGACGACTGGAGAGCCGAGCAGGAATGGGCTGTTGCCAACAAGTTTGTCTCTGCTATCCGAGCAATTTCTGCTGCCAAATGTGCTATTATGGTGCCAAAGTATGCCGAGAAGTTCCCTGCTAATGGTACCAAAGTTTCTGGATTCATTGATGTTTGGTAAGCTTTTTGAAAACGTAGAGGGACTGTAAATCCCATTTTCAAAAAAGTTGAAACATCTGAAAACATTTTCTGTTTCAAAAGGCTAGTTTATTCCCGGATGTTTTCATAGGCCTCGTTCTTCCGTCTTTTTTTACAATTCGTTCAAAAACAATCTCACTTCCAGGTGGGTCGTGCACGATGGAGGTCTTCTGATGCTCCTTCCATTCTTGCTCCGTCAACACAAGACCTGGAAGAACACCACCGTCCGCTTGTTCGCCATCGCTCAAATGGAGGATAACAATGTACAAATGAAGACTGATTTGGAGAAGTTCCTTTACCATTTGAGAATCGACGCGGCTGTGAATGTTATTGAAATGGTGGGTACCTTTAAAATGTTTTTTCAGTGTCATAAAGTGTGGTTAAGTTGGAGGGTTTTAACTTTCGATAGTTCGAATATTACAATCTGACGAACAAAAATGCAAACCATAACTTTTCTGTTTCCCATTGTTTTCATAGCTAGCGAATTTTCTTTGTCGTTCGCTCTGAGATTTTTTTATCTTCTAGACCGACTCCGACATCTCCGACTACACCTACGAGCGTACGATGAAGATGGAAGAACGCAATCAATACTTGAAGAACCTGAACAAGTCGGATCGCGAGAAGGATATTCAGAATCATCTCGAGATTGTTACAAGAGAACGAAAGCTTAGCAGAATCAATGAGGAAGCGGTGAGGATTTTTTGGAATACCGTAATCCTACAGTAATAGTCGAAAAAAGTTGAAATAGGTCAACTTTAAAGGCCTGAAAAATGATTTCCAGATATCCTGATTCCCTGAAATTGCATGGGTGTATAGAGCAACTCAAGAGCTCTATTTTTTAATTGACCACTTTTTTATATTATTGCAAACCATAGTTAGGCCAAGATGACTGACGGCACGTTCATTTTAGATCCTTTGGGCTTCCACGCGGCCTAACTACCTGGATTGCAATCCTATGAAAAAGTTGTCAACTACAAAAATATTGTTCTTGAGTTGCTCTATACATCCACAAAATTTCAGAAAAATCGGATAACTGGAAAGTACTTTTTCAGACACTCAAAGTTGATCAATCTTAGCTGAGCAAGCCTTTTTTTGCCCAATACTGTATAGTAGCCAAACTATGCCCACATTCTATGTTTGATCATTTTCAGCCAACTGTGATCCCAGAGCAACGTAACTTGGAGGCTGTCGACGAAGAGCCAGAGGAGGCAAAGTCCGAGAAGAGTCTGGAAAAGTTGGAGCACAAAGGAGTACGCTTCTCAGATGATGAGGATACTAAGGAGGTGAGTCATTGAAGAGAAAATAGAACAACTATTCTAAATTCTGTTTCAGGTAAAAGTCGGCAACGGAACTCTCGAGCGCGACCGTGAAGAGCGCCAACGAAAGAGACGGTACAACGTTCATAAGATGCACACGGCGGTCAAGTTGAACGAGTTGATGAGACAGAAATCGAGTGATGCTCAGCTGGTGTTTGTCAATCTTCCAGGACCACCGGATGCCGATTCGGATTCTTATTGTGAGTTCATTTACTTAACAAATTTCGGCAACTCATTCAAAAGTTGATAACTTTTTTAGAGGGGCACCGGGTAAAAATACGGTCAACAAAATAAATATTCCTTATTAAAAAAGCTATCGATTGGTCAAAAGATCATTAATTTTTATCGAAAATTAACAGAGTTACGCCTAAATTAACAGAAAATTAACAGAGTTAAGCTGCGAAAATTTCCAAAATCGCCAACGTTTTGGCAACACAAGGCTAATTTTTAATAAAATTTCGGCATTTTCGGCAAGGCGTAACTTTCTTAATTTTTTATGAAAATTGACGATTTTTCAACCAATCGATAGCCCTTTCAATGAGGAACATTTCTTTTGTTGACCGTATTTTCACCCGATCTCTCTGAAAAAAGTTATTCGCATTTGAATGAGTTGCCGAAAATTCGGTGTCTGCTTGGAATGTTTTGTACCTACTTTTTTCTAGACATGGACTTTATCGACGCTCTCACCGAAGGACTGGATCGTGTCCTACTGGTACGTGGAACTGGAGCAGAAGTTGTCACCATCTATTCATAATTTTTCTCTCAATAATAATCCTCCTAGGTTCCGTATTTCCCACAGGTCCCCCATATCGTTTTCAACTTCTTTTCTTTGGTTTTCCCTGTTTTTTCTTCAAAAATATCACCCATCCCCACCCACACAACTCAATCATCTCATTTTTTGTCTTCTGAAAAAACAAAAAAGTTCCCATCCTTCACACCGGATCCCAGTCTTTTCCCCACAACGAGTCACCTCATCCCAATATATTTTTTCTTCGTTTTTCGCCTAGTTTTAAGAATTACTTACTATTATTTTGTTCTAGAACCCTTGTCTTCCTGCTTATTTTGTTCCTCCCCTAATCAATATCTTTTGTTTTTTTTGCATGACATCGAATTTGCAAGAACAATCCCTTTTTAATTCTAATTGAACACCCCACACTTTCGGTTTGTAAAAATGAATATGCTGATATACAAAAAATTAATGAAATTTTTGATTTGAAATTGAGGACTTTTGCAAATTTTGTGATAAATGAAAGACTTTTGTGATAATGAAAGGCATGGGAAACACGCCAAAGTAACTGTGAAAATGGGGAATTTGAAACCGTAAATGTTCCAAGCAAAACACCAAAATTGAGTTCAGACGTTTTCATTACTTATTTTGTATAAAACCTATAAACAATCGTTTACACCAAGGAATGAAAATTCCTCCCAATCAAACAATAATTGTGAAACAGACATCATTTGATGTGTCTCACATGGCTTATTTTAAGCATTTGATTGACGAACTCCTTAGCATGTTCTCAAAATTTATTCAACAAATGTAAACATCTAGAAACAGAGATCAATTGAAATACAGTAACCCATAATTATTCCTTTTTTCTCTGGCATCATCTTGATCCGAAGCATATTTTCTACAATATCTGAAACTTTTTTATAGTTTACCATGTATGATTGTCTTGAAAGATTGTTTGTTCCTAAACAAAGACCATGTCTATCTATGCAACTGGAAGATTATGACTGAAATATAACTGAATATTATTGCCGATTTCAGCAATTAGAGTTATTCCTTCCCGAGTGAGACAGTACACTAGCTTGCCTATCAACAATTTTCAAACGTTTTTGTAGTATTCGATGGAGCATTTTCTTGAAAAAATGTTCGTTTTTAATGTGAGTTTTTGAAGCTTTAGTTTTTCTGCGCATCAAATTTTCGTTTGAGGTTAGATTAGATTAAGATGGAACCATTAATCCCTCAAAATTTATTTAACAAAGTAAACATCTAGAAACAGAGATCAGTTGAAATACAATAACCCATAACTATTCCTTCTTGCTCTTGACATCTGACCATTTTGATCTGAAACATTTTCTTACTGTCCATCTCAAAACTCTGAATGAGATGTAGGATGATACAATGACAATTAAGGCAATGATTGCAATAATATCCAAGAAAAAGTATTGAATGAATGATTGATGTCTACCGTAGTTATCAAGCGATGGAAGTTTTCCGAATCTGAAATGAATTAAAATTCCAAAAATTGTATTTTGAATTCCCTCCAAAATAACTCACCTTGCAGCAAACTCCACATATTTGACCAGTGTCTCTTTCGGATTCGTTGGTTGATTATGGAGAATCTCTGCTAGCCGTTCGGCATTCTTTTGGTAGCTGTAACAAAGTTTACTGTTTCAAATATGTAGTGTAGAGCTTCTGTAACATTAGTAAAACAATTATAATAATACTCGAAACTACCTTGGATCTCTCATAACATCCTCTATAGTTTTCCTAATCTTTTCCGAATCAGCCAAATCAAACTTGCTCAAAACCACAGCAACACCATGTCTTTTCAGCATTTGTGCATTACGAGTTTGGTCAGCAGCTACAGGGATCTGAAAACGGAAAAGTCTTGAAATTTCTCTGCATTTTTTCAACCAACCATAATCGCCGGTTTTCCCAACATTGCCAGCTCAGAAACACTGGCCAAACCTCCATGAGTTACAAAAAGTGTCAATCGAGGGTCGGCTAAAAGTTCATTTTGTGGAAGCCAAGAGGATAAGTAGACATTGTCAAGGTGCATTGTGAATGTGTCTTCTGGGCTTTCATACTTCCAAATGAAAGTGGTATCAGGCATGGATTCGAAGACTTTGAGTAGAGATGTCCTGGAAAAAATATAAATATATTATGCTTATTAATAATTAAATACAACAAAAACTGCGGTAAAAATGTTCAACACGAAACAGTAATTATTTTTTGAAACATTAACTACTCACATTCAAGTGCCAATAACTTTTTTCAGGGGAATCGGATAAAGATATTGTCAACAAAAAAATATTCCTTATTAAAAAAACTATCGATTGGTTAAAAACCGTTAAAGTTTAATGAAAAAAAGAGTTACGCCTTGGGTTGTCAGTAAGTTGCCGAAATTGCAGAAATCAGTAACTTTTCAGCAACGTAACTCAATTAATTTTTGATGAAATTGTACGGTTTTTTTGCCAATCGATAGCTTTTTAAATAAGGAACATTTTTTTCTGTTGACCATACTTTTACCCGACCCCCTTGAAAAACGTTATTCACACTTGCCGCATAGTACTCACTTATAATCCATCGGCATTTCATCTGATCTCGCATTCGATCCAAATGAAATCAACACATTCTTCTTTCTCAAACTCAAAATCTTGCTCCACTTCTCCTCCAACTTCATTGTCTTTTTGTCAGTTTTCACCGACAATCCTCCAATAGGAACAATCTTATCAAATGTGGGTCCTGGAAAATCCAAGACTGGAATCTGATTCGTAAAGATAAACGAGGCTTCTGGAAGTACTTCCTGAAAAAAATTAATATTTTCTATATCGTTAATGATACCTACCCTCCACGATCGAATATTTGGATAAAATTCTTTAGCAGCTTCATAATCCAAATCTCCAACTAATGAAAACTTGTACGAAGTCGCTTTAAATTGAAGAAAGTTCCAGAATCTCTCCCAAATTTTCATTTTCTCCCCGAATGTCGATAGCATTCCTGGTACGTAACTGGGTGGTACGGGTTGTCCAATGACTTCACTGACATGGTCGAGACGACTACATGAGTAGACTGCCACGTGGGCACGGATTTGGATGGCTTCGAAGAAGGCTGGAAATGCATTTTGGATCACAGACGGTACCAAACGATCTAATCAGAAATGGACAAGTTATGGATTCAAAGTGAAACATTAAACTTTCAGAAACATAGTCGAATTTGGAGATTCAAATCGATACAACGTTTGAACTAAATTTTTTTGGTTACCACTGTACTTACAAAGCTGGTGAAACAGTATCTGCTATAGAGAATCACAAGCGAATCAGAAACTCTGTTTTTCAAAAATTCAATTAACTAAAACTCTTACCATAGGCACATAAATCGAAGGGCTCCGTGATGGCTAAATCAAAGTGCTCATTCTTCATCTTCTCTATCAACTCCTTATTGGACATCACATTCCGACAGTGATCGCTGAATATTTTCGCCAGGACATCGGATCTCTGAAAATATACATTTCCAATGATTGCTGTTTTATAATGGTTGCATAAGTTGTTGATTGTTGTTATTTATTTTGTAGCCTTTTGTGAGGATCCTATTAAACTAACAATCTCGATCTCAAGTTTTTGTTTCTTTTTATTCTCCGTCAAACATACAAAATGAATGCTCACATTGCTGTTTTCTCTGAAAATAGGTCAACTTTAATGGTCTGAAAAAGTGATTTTCAGTTATCCTATTTTTTCTGTAGTTGACAACTTTTTCATATTATTGCATTCCAGGCAGTTAAGACAAGTAGACTAACGTCGTCTTGAATTTCGTCTCATTTTGAGTCTTTTGGCTTTCACGAGACCTAACTAACTGGATAATGGTCCTATGAAAAAAGTGCCTACTACAGAAATAGAGTTCTTGAGTTGCTCTATGAACCCACTGAATTTCAGAAAAATCGGATTTCCAGAAAACACTTTTCAGAACCTCAAAGTTGGCCTATTTCAACTGGAAACGCCAGCGTGCGCATTCAGTACTGTACCTGTTTTATATTGACCACTAATTATAAATTGTTTCTTTTAAAACTCACCTTAACCAAACTGAAAGGATTCGAATTTATTGACGTCCAAACTCCCACAAATCTCTTGTTTCTCTCCTTCATTTGTTGCTTCAACTCATCAGTTTGTTCCACGAAAACCACATTCTTGGTACTCTTCAGACAGGTATCATTCAAAAACTGCCGTTCGATGATGGGCATCAGTACTGTCTGAAATTGAACTTATCGACATAACATATAAGAGACGTGTGATTTCAAAATTTTTTTTTCTTGAAAGTTTTAAAAAGAAATTTCAATTTTTCTGTACAGTACATAGTTGTTCCTGGGATAACTTTGTACCAAAGAGAAAAACAACGTGATTTGTAACAAATTTGTAACAAATCACGTTGTTTTTCTCTTTGGTACAAAGTTATCCCAGGAACAACTATGTACTTTACAGAAAAATTGAAATTTCTTTTTAAAACTTTCAAGAAAAAAAAATTTTGAAATCACACGTCTCTTATATCATAATTGCATTTCATGTTTCATGAAGTTCTTAAAACAGGAAACTTTTTTCTGATACGATGGCTACCACGCTAGTAATTTAGTCTTACCACATTATGTCCTGCATCTGTCAACGCATCCGCTACAGTACCCATAATCTTGACATGGCTGTGTCCGAAGAGATTCGTGTACACCAAAATTTTGTAGGCATCACTGCTAATAGAAGAAAATAATAAGATTAATAGGAGAATAGAAATTGGGGTACTCATAGTGTAGAAGAAAAGAATCAATGTCAGCGGAAACTACCAAAGCTTAAAATCTATTGGGTGAAACCGAAAAAAATTTCTTTGGTTTTCTAATAGAGATCAAGCACAACATACAAAGTTCTGCGGCAATAAGGAGAAAAAGAGACGCAGAGTGGGAAATGAGAAAGAAATTGGGCAAGTTTCTAAATGACATTGTTATCAGCGGAAAGTGCAGAAAAAGATGATCAAAGTAGCGAATTGTGAACTTTTGGAATGAATTTAAGATGGCCCAACAAAACTAGATGTAAAGTGTCAGTAGCGTAGATATGATGACTTTAAAACGGAGAAAGATTTTAGACTTTAGGAAGTTGTTGTATTATAATTTCAGTTTCTAGATCAATCTCTGCCTGAAAAAGAACTTGAATTAGCGGCTCCGAGTCATTTCGAAACTGACTTTTTGAAAGTGTGACGTTTCGAAAGTATGACGTTTCGAAAGCGTTTTAAAAACAAAAGGTAGCACTTGCGAAATGTCATGCTTTCGAAACGTCACACTTTCGAAATGTCATCTTTCGAAATGTCGCAGAGCCGAAATAGTCTAACCATTGTCTTGAAACTTGTGATCTTCCAGTGTTTCAGATTTTCCAGACAAAAATTGTTTGAATTTTACTTTATTTGTTACACAAAGTGATAAAATATACAACAGATGAAAAATTAGGTATGACCAATTGGTTTCAGTTTTTGTTAACTTCTTGAAACATCAATCATTTTCACAAATCGAAATTCAAGAAATCTCCAGACCACTCGCTTCAACTCCACTCCCTTCATCATTGAGTATCATCTCCTGCGGAAAAAGAGACTTTACGACTTCCTTTCTCGATGAGACCTTATAGATCAGAGAGTGACCCTTTCCATCGGATCTGAAAGTTTTAGGTCAAAAAGGCGTGAGGAAAAATAAGGATTACTGGAATTGACGCTCCACCATGAATTTCTCTCCGTCTCCAGTGAGAATGATTCCTTCGAATAGGCCGTCAATGATGTCTCCGTCGACTGTGGAGTTTGGTTGGTCTGGAATTTTAAGGAAGTTTTTTTTACCGTTTCAGATAGAGCAAGAGATGAGTCATTAGCTTACACAACTAATTGTTCGTAAATGACTCAAATAATTACGCTTTCAATCTCACGATGTTAGATTCAATTGAAGAAAAACTTTGTTACTTCATTGAAAAGCATAATGAAACAGCAATCTCCTCATAATCTTCACTCACCTTCCAACTTTCCTTGCCACGTATTCCCTTCATCTGAAAACTGCGCAGTCTCCTCTGCAAACTCCTCCTTTATCAGACAATTCCTCTGAAGCCTCAAAGGAAAATCTCTTCCATAAGCCCGGAAATTGAAATTCGCAGTCTCCGTACAACATTTTGTCAGAACCTCCTCATCGATATCGTTATTGAATGAGAACTCCACTGGAGTGTAGTCAAGGAGTTGGTACTCGAATGGGATGTTTGCGGACTCTGGAAATTTTTTTATAGCATGATCTTGTTTTTGATTTTACTATTACCTGCAATGGAAACAAACAGCAAAAATACAAGCAGTGGAGTAAACGAATACATGGTTATGAAACAGTAAGAATAGTACTCGTAGAGGAAGAGAAGGGACTAAGATGTCAGGAGAAGATACAATTGGATGAAGGCCACGGCGGACCATGTCAATTGGGAAGAACAAAAGAGACTGTGGGAGGATGAGAGAACGATGGCAATCAAGGAGAAACGAGGACCAGAACAGGTCGGGTCATTTTATGAGTTTAGATCTCATGAGTCCAATGAATCTTGCCCACGGTTATTCATCCTTGCTTCTTTAATTAGTTAAGAATGGTATAATTCCACCAAAAACAGTTACTGATGACGAAAAAATAGTACGAAAATTACAGTAACTATAAAACAGTAAATCCATTTTTACACTAGGCTATCCGTAAACCTCTAATAGAAGGACACCCTGAAGGCCAACTTTCGAGAATCCGCTTGACCGTAATTTTTGTTTTCTTGCGGTAAAACTTCCAGCAAACAAAAATAGACTCTTCAGCTACAAAACGCGCTATATGTGTATATCAGAAAGTTGATTATATTTTCATGACAATTTTTACAAACTTGATTTTTCGGTGCCCCTCTATTAGAGGTTTTACGGTATGTAACTGGAAGATAAGTCGAATTAAAAGGTATTATCGATTTCAGTAACTGAATCGTAATTTTTTCCAAGCGGTTTTTAATATGAACTCTTTCAAGCTGTAACTTTTCCTTCTCTTCGAATTTTGAACCCTTTCAATTGAACGAAGTATTAGTAAACATCTCAAGCTTTATTCACAAAAAGTAAACATCCATAAACAGAGATCAATTAAAATACAGTAACCCATAACTATTCCTTCTTGCTCTTGACATCTGAGCATTTTGATCCGAAACATTTTCCTACTGTCCATCTCAAAACTCTAAATGAGATGTAGGATGATACAATGACAATTAATGCAATGATAGCAATAATATCCAAGAAGAAGTATTGAATGAATGATTGATGTCTACCGTAGTTATCAAGCGATGGAAGTTTTCCGAATCTGAAATCCCATTTTCATTTTTGAATTTTTGAATTCCCTCGAATAGCTCACCTTGCAGCAAACTCCACGTATTTCACCAGGGTCTCTTTCGGATTCGTCGGTTGATTATTGAGCATTTCAGCGATTCTCTTGGCATTTTCACGGTATTTTGGGTTGTTGAGAACATCTTGAATAGTGTCTTGAACCAGTTTAGTGTTCGAGAGATCGGTCTTCGTGAGAACTGCAGCTCCTCCGTGTCGCTTGAGCATTTGAGCGTTTCGCGATTGATCAGCGAAGAGGGGAATCTGAAAATTTGCAATCAACCACGCAGCAAGGATCGAATAGAAATAAAAAATATGTAATTCTGAACGTTTTGAAACAGACATTTTTTCGGGAAGAAACCTACCATAACCGCTGGTGTTCCCATCATTGACAACTCGGTAACTGATCCCAATCCTCCATGAGTGATGAATACACTCAATCTTGGATCGGCCAAAAGTTCATTTTGTGGAAGCCAATCTCCAAGGAACACATTCTCGATTCCCTCTGTGAATTTGTCGCTCAAGTCTTCATACTTCCAGATGAAAGTGGTGTCAGGCATGTTCTTGATTACTTGAAGAAGAGAGTTTCTGGAAAAAGAAAAATTTCCGGTTTTTGTAATTTTTCGCTGGTAAGCCTAAGCCTCTAAGCCTAAGCCTCTAAGCCTAAGCCTCTAAGCCTAAGCCTCTAAGCCTAAGCCTCTAAGCCTAAGCCTCTAAGCCTAAGCCTCTAAGCCTAAGCCTCTAAGCCTAAGCCTCTAAGCCTAAGCCTCTAAGCCTGAGCCTCTAAGCCTAAGCCTCTAAGCCTAAGCCTCTAAGCCTAAGCCTCTAAACCTAAGCCTCTAAGCCTAAGCCTCTAAGCCTAAACCTCTAAGCCTAAGCCTCTAAGCCTGAGTCACTAAGAAAATCCAACTCACTTGTACTCCAGAGGCATGTCTTTAGATCTGGCATTCGATCCGAACGAGATGAACACATTCTTCTTTCTCAAACTCAAAATCTTGTCCCATTTCTCTTCCAACTTCATTTTCTTCTTGTCAGTGATCACAGACAATCCTCCGACTGGAACAATCTTATCGAAAGTAGGCGCAGGGAAATCCAAAAGAGGAATCTGATTAGTCAGAATGAATGAAGCCTCTGGAACAGTTTCTCTCCAAGTCCTCCACGAGGAATTGATCTCTTTGGCAACGGATGCTTCGACGTCTCCAACATAACTGAAGAAATAGGATCCACACATGTATTGGATGACATTGATGAATCTTTGGAGCATTGTCATTTTGTCACCATTTGCCGAAAGTAGTCCTGGATTATAACTGGGGGCTGCTGGTTGTCCGATGACGTCACTGACGTGGTCGAGACGGCTGGAGGCGAGGACGGCGACGTGGGCGCGGATGTTGATCGCTTCGAAGAAGGCTGGAAGCAGACTGGTTGATGAATAGTAATATTAAAAGTCATAGGAGAACCTAATGAGGTTGCTGAAACATAAATGTTTATCAACTTTTCAGCAGACTTGATACGGGCCCGGCCGGGGTAAGAGGCTTAGGCTTAGAGGCTTAGGGCCCGGAATTTGCCAAGTCTGGTTTTCAAAAACTTACGGTAGGCACATGAATCAAATGGCTCTGTCACTGCCAAATCAAAGTTCTCAGCTCTCATTTTTTCGATCAACGCGGTATCGGTTAGAACTTTTCTACACTGTGCACTGAAGATTGTCGCCATAGTTCCGACTCTCTGAAAGTTCATGTTAATTTATCCAAAATTTAAGAATTCGACTCACTTTGAGCAATGTAAATGGATTGGCTGCTTCTTGAACCCACATATTTGACAACATCTTTTCCCTAGCATTGACAAATTCCTCGACTTGTTCATGAGCGTGAACAAAAATTACATTCTTTGTGGTTTTTAGGGATGTCTTCAGAGTGGTTTCGAAGACTGGCATCAGAACGGTCTGAGAATTCAAATTTTAGCTTCCATCTGAGTCCCATTGACTTACCACATTATGTCCAGCATCGGTCAAAGTATCAGCTGCAGCAGCCAACATCTTGACATGACTGTGTCCGAAGAGATTCGAGTAGAATAGAATCTTGTAAGAATTCACAGAACATAATGTCGCCAGAAAACAGAAGACAGTAAGTAACCTCATCTGAAAATGTTTCACTTTCTACTATTGAAAGTCTCTAACAAAAAGGAAGAAAACAACACCTGAATCAACAAGTCTTTTGATTCTTCGTCCAATTTCCATCTTCCCCGTCCACTATTTATACCCGGGTCACAACTTTGCCAAATTGTGCCCGAGTGATGCAAAAACAGACTGTTTCATAATTCGACGAGACGTAGACTGAAAAAGTGACGAAAATTTAGAGACGCAGACGGAGAAAGTATGCGATAAGCGATATGGTGGACACAATTGTGTCCGAGTTCATAGAACCAAACTGTGTAGAAAGAAACTAAAGCATTATATGATTTATGTTGACTTTGTGGTCTGTTGAGTTTGTTTGGAAAATTTTTGGTCGACCTACTTCCCGTGTTATTGATCATGCGGCCATTAACAAACATCCAGTAGACGATAATACAAAACTTGATTTTAATATAAAATCTTTATTTTTGCTTTGAAAGCAACTAATGATTCTTATCACCATAAATGACACCAGGTAGCCTCTTCTCCTCAACTGGTTCATCTCCTTGAATCTTTGTTGTTTCAATTTTCACATAGTTGTTGTCTTGAAGTTTCTCCCAGATGATCACACCAAAAGTCGCACGTTTTCCTTCTTCCTTCAATGGGCAGCTCGTTGGATTGATTTCATATACTTTAAGCGATCCTTTCAGACAATCTGACTCTCCAACTACAATATTCATTTCGGTTCTGTTTCCTCTTGAAAATTGTGATTCTGGATTGACAACCTGAAACATTTGGAAATTTTCTTACGAGGAAGCTTCTTGATCTCTAAAGTTGAACTTTTTTTTAAAGTCCGAATCTGTAATAAAATTTGGCTAAATGTTCATGTAACTCGAGATATGAGCCATCAAAGCAAAATTTTGATATTTTGGCTTTAAAAACTTTTTTTGCTTAAAAGTGTACGAAATTGTTAAACATCAAACTCTGAGTCGGAAATAAAAAACAAAACTTTCTGAAAATGATTTCGAGCTGAGTTACGGTCCCTCGAAATTCCTCCATAAACCTAGCTGTTGTAACTTCAAGGGTTCATATTTCGAATTACGTAAGCAAATTTTATTGCAAATTCGGTCTTTTCAGGGCTGATATAGTCTAGGACCAAAGTTTCAGAAAAAGTTCAAAAGTAGAAGTTCTCCTTTTTTGCCTACCTCAACGGGAACCCAGTAGAAGGTGTCCTTGGTGTTTCTGTTGATTTGGGTCATCAGTTCCCATAGTGTGCCCTGAAATAACTTAATTAAGACCTGTGTTAGAAGGACATTCCCTTCTATTTTTCCATCACCTAAAAAATTATTTCTGAACTCTCAAAATGGATCATAACATCTGTTGGAGATTGTGTCCAGTCAACTTTTGACGAGAATTCTAATAAGACTAATTTCAATCCGTTTGAATTTCGAGAATGTGCTCATTTTGAGCTCATCGGAGAGCTCTGCTAATACAGATTTTACAGTAGTTTTCTATTGGAAAACATAAATAAAAACTTACATCAAGTTCAGCAGCGTTTAAAGGTGTTGGTAAACCAAGAACCTTACTTGGTCGAGACGATGCAAACGCAGAGACAGTGAAAGAAAGGCAAATGAGGAACAACTTCATTTTTCTGCTTCAACTGTACAGAATCGGTGTATTTATACTACTTTTGCTCTTTTGAATGTGATAATTGGTTTTTCATTTTGAATAAAGGTTTTGTACGAATAAATTGATATGTAATGTACTTGTAAAGAAAGTGACAAGGAGCAATGATTCTTATGGGTTTTGCAAGACCCCTTTCACCAAAACTGTATAAAAGCGGAGGTCCAATCCACAGAACCACAAAAAACTGGGAAATGAATTACCTTATTCTTCTGACTCTAGCTGTTTCTGCTACTTTGATTGAAGGCATGGCCAGACCAACGAAAGAACCCTTGATAGGAGGAATTGAACACATGGACCCAGCGAAGTATCAAGTAATTTCAATCGCTGTTCTAAAAATTATGACGATTGAGTTTCAGCAGCACGCATGGAACTACACGACCGACATAAACGAAAAAGCCAATGGCTCTTCGTACTTGATTCCAATCAAGGTAGAAAAAAACTACTTCTATTTTTTAGAAAATATTTTAGGTCATCGATGTTGCCTCACAACCTCAGATCACAACTTTTTCAATTTTGATGGGTGAATCGACATGCGTTAAAGGGGGACCAGTGCAAGTAGCTGATATCTCAGCAGCCAATTGCCAGCTGAAACCCGAGGGAAAACAGTCGCTATGGAGTGTGCGAGACTTTTTCCGTCCTTGGAAGACGCCACCGCATAACATAACAGCTTCGAAGCTTAGAGATGTAGAAGCTGGAGAAGTGTTCACAACTACTGAAGATCCGTATAATAAGAAGGAGCCTATGGAACCCATCACATATATCACGAGAGAGCAGTTCCAAGAGCTTGTGGATAGTGGACGTCTTGCGATTCTTGAATAAGTTTTGAAACTTTTATGACAGTTTCTAATAAATATAGTCAATCAGAATCATAAAATTCAAAACAACCATTTATTACAGATAAATTTAAAAATACACATTTTTCATAACACAGTTCTTTTCATTAAACATTTTTTAAAAATTTAGAAATTCTCCGATGGCTTAACATCTCTAATCTTCTCCGCGGTGATCTGCTCAAAGTTCTCCCACGACTTCTCCCAAATGGACACCTTATAAAGAGAACGTTTCCCATCAGCCTTCACTGGACAATTGGCTGCGGTGACTTTCTTGGCTTCAATGGATCCGGATCCTCCCTTGGCACAGGTGGACTCTCCAACAAGGACTTGGAGAACCGTATTGGTTCCAGCGACCACTTGGACTTGAGCTTTCACTACCTAGAAAATATTTTGGTTGGATACGGTAATTGTGGACTCGGTCCGGCGCGGGCCCAGCCGTTTTCTCTCGTATAAATTGAGATTTTCCAATCGAAATTTATATGAAAATGCAGGTCTTGATAAGATCTACATAGAAAATGCCTTTATTTTTTGCCTCAATTTTTCGTTATTCACTATTTAAAGCTCGGGAGTTTAATAGTAACCAGCAGAAAACTGAGCCAATAAATATAGCCATTTTTATATCATTTTATAGATCTCATCGAGACCTACATTTTTATATAAATTTCAATTAGAAAATCTCAATTTATATGGGAGAAAATCTGATTCAAAAATCACACCAAATTGAAAAAATCGTACCTTAATTGGCACCAAATAAGTTGGTCCATTATTCTTCCCATTAATCTCTGGAACGGACTTCCAAGCAGAACTCTGAAAATTTGCACTTCGAACCGAATAATCTCTAGTAAACTCACAGTATACTCAGAAGCGTTTACGTCGGACAATCCGCCGGCCAACTGACCGTTAACACCGCCAAAAACAACGAAAGCAGCAATAAGGCAAACGTATTGCATTTTTTCGATTCGATTCAATTCGTTAGTCAACACACTCTGCTTTTTATACCTTCGAGAGAGGGGGAGTGTGCAGTGATAGAGGTCGATGAAAGATCAACAATTTAGGGGGAGAGAAAGAAAAAAGAAAAAGGGTCTGGGGGTTATGACTAATCAAGAATTGTATAAGGAAGATTGGTCATTTCTGTTGTTTCAATGATTCTTGCTTATCGAATTTCTAGAAAACAGAAAATATACATGATATCATATGTGGACTTTTAGAGATTTATGGAACCTATTCTACATACAATTAGAATTTGTAACGAAGGCTCTAGAATCGCCACTGGGCGGCAACAAGTTTCGGCAACTCATTCAAATGCGAATAACTTTTTTCAGACGGATCGAGTAAAAATACTGTCAACAGATAGAATGTTCCTTATTTAAAATGCTATCGATTGGTTTAAGAACTGTCGAATTTCACAAAAAATTAACAAAATTACGCCTTATGTTGCCGAGAAGTTTCCGATTTTGGCAATTTCGGCTGACTTTTCAAGCCGTAACTTTGTTAATTTTTCATGAATTTTGACGGTTATTTAACCAATCGATAGCTCTTTTAATAAGGAACATTTTTTCTGTCGACCGCATTTTTACCCGATTTCCCTGAAAAAAGTTATTCACATTTGAATGATTTACAGTAATTCGACCAATGACGTGGCTCTATTTCTTCATTCTATGCGTTATCAACAGCTTATCAAAACAAAAAACATTGTCAAATTTGATACAAAGTGTCAGCATATTTGAAAGGAAGGAATAATAAAAAAATCGAGTTGTTATTTTATTTCTAATTGGAAACATTTTCAGCATGTGACTATTTTCGGTTGAATGAAAGTGTTTTGTTGATTTATCGGGTAGCATTAGAGGGATGAAACAAAGTACGAATAACCAATTGAAATTTTTCATTTTTTCATAATTTTTTCCCCAGAATTCACAATTTTCTGAGGTCTTTTCGCAGCTGCAAATTGACCGGCATGTGTCCAATCGAATGTGTGGATAATGCAAAATTCTTAGCTGAAAAGTGATTATCTGAATAAACTTATTAACCGAACATAATTTTTCAAAATGATTTATTAAAAAGAAGAAGAAAAAACAAGATATCTACAATATAATTTTGACAGAGGAATGGGGAAGAAGATGTGTGTCATTACATGGAGGGGGGAAAATCCAGTGTAGCATTGATCCGAAACTTATTCAACAAGATTTTCTAAAAAAAATACTGTGAGAAATTGAAGCAAACTTTTGCAAATATTATTCCAAGAGAGCGAGAGAGAAACAAACGGAGAGAATGATGGTAAAGCCACCCGAATGGATTTAGAATTAAAGAATAGGATCTCAAAAACGAATTAGAAGTGATTATGAACTGGTTGAAATTGAATCAGCGGAGAGCCAAAAAGCGTTCAAAAAATCTACCCGGGAAATATTAGAATGAAGCGAGGGGAAAACAACAGAATGGATGACGAGATGAAAATACATGTAAAAATCGAATTTTAAAACCTTCAAAAGTTCGCAAGAATTCGAACTGGTCCATGACGTTCGAGTGCCTTGTAGGAGAAGTTGAGACCCGTCGCGTAGATGACACCGTCTTCGCGAACCAGTGCTACAGGGACCTGAAGAAAAAACAAATTGTTTGGATATTCTTTCAGATGAATAGCTCACCTCAACATCTCCAGTATTCTTATTGGTGAACAACCAATGCGTTTGATCATTCGTCACTTGCAACACGTCCGGAACCGTGCACGTCACCTTCTCCTCACTCTCGAATACTGTCTCGACGGGTGTCGCTCCGAACCAAACCTTCAAATTCGGTTTGAAATCTCTTCCCATCAGCTCGACACGAGAATTCACTCCGTGTCCATTCACTTCTAGCGACGAGACAACTGGACATGGCGATATCGGAGTGCCCACTGGCCCCATCGCTTCGTAGAATCTGTATTCGGCCTTGTCAGTTGAGATGATCGTCCATGCAGCTCCATCGTTGATCTGATGACGTGTTTCACTGATTCTTTGTGCCTGGTGTTGAATTATCTTGTCATGACTCAGACACAGATACACTTGTTCGTTGTCGACCATTTGAAATGCACATTTGTGCAACTGAGACACTGGCTCTTCGCTGCACGATGCATCCAGAATCACTTGTTGTTTGTCAACTTTTCTTATTCTCAATCTGGGAAGTGCTATTCCAGTGACACTATCGACCAGCTTAACGACACTTCCATAGTGGACATATCCATCTCGGACGGCAAAGTTCTCCGTTTCTCCCAGTCCACGCTCATCATCAACTGAAATTGTTTTTGGGTTATTCAGATTACCATTATTATTAGAAAACTTACAAAGATGAATCGTGAAGGCTCCCCACTTTGTCGATGAAGCATGGAAGGCTCCCCCTTCAACATGGAGATATCTGGTGGAGACGGTTTGCGAACGAAGTCGATTAAAAAGAGCAACTTTGGTTCCACTGGCAATACACAGGTACTTGCAGTCCGTGTTCTTCATACTCTGCTTCTTTTTCGATGGCTTTGATATCACTTTGATTCTCTGCGACACAAATTGTCCAATCTCCATTCCACATCCGTAGAAGAACTGAGCATTCAAATCAAAGTACTTTCTCTTGTCCGAATCGCTGATGTAGAGTGTCTTGGCCGCACAGTAGTCGTAAATGCTGGGGTCCTGTCTCTGATCTCCGGGATGTCTCACTTTTCCAGTCGAGAAGTCCAATTGTTGTCGCTCGGCGTTCTCAGATCCGATTCCAATATAGGCGACAAGTTCGGTGGACTGCTGCTCGTGCACTGGATCATTGTCGAGTCCAGCGAGAAGATCCTTTTGCGGAGATGATTTCAGCGACTTGTAGAGCTCCAAAACTCGCTGCTTCTTGATTTTCCATCCTTGTCCAATGAGATAGATGCATGGAGGTGGGCAGAAGAATCTGGAAACAGTGGTGATCTTAGTGACAGTTCCAAATCTTTTTCAATATCTCAAGTACCATCTTACTCACTTACAAGGACTTTCATGTGTCCCTCTCTATTCTATTGTTGTTAGCTGTCAATTAGACACCCCACCCAGATAGATTTGTACTCGCTTTCCAAGTGTGCTCTCCTATCTCCTAATTGGCCAAATACTGTGGTGTTTGCCACTTGTGTTGCATTAAATATTGTGTTTCTTGGGTCGAAGAAACAAGAAGAAGAAGAAGAAGAAGAAGAAGAGGAGCATGATGGTTACGTAAGATTAGAGAGGCTAAGCTGCAGAGTGCATGGGCATATGGTCTCGTTAAGGTTCTCCGAGATTTCGCGCATAATCTAGAGGAGGCACTACTAATTGAGCCGTTCATGGAGTAGCTAGTTTTCAGAAATTGAAAAAGCTACAGTAACTCTCTTCCCATACTCATATCAACAGAAACCTCGTGTGTTTTCCGATTCGACAAAAGTTCTCACGATACGTGTGATGTGATGTATGTCGCTTTTCGCCGAATTTTTTCGCGATATAATTTTCCCAAGATTTTTCAATTTTCGTGTGGTTAGAAAAATAACCAATTTTCAGGTTCCCACTCCGAATGTCATGGGGAAAAACGGGTGACTAGTAGTGTCTGGACTTTTGAGCCGGGGCTACAGTAAGCCAGAGAGTGAGATGCTAATTGAAACCTGAGCACCTGCTTCTATAACAACATGGGTAATGTTGTTGTAAGTGTATCAATTGTGAGAGCAAACATTAGCAAACATTGAGGAGCTCTTCTCACCACACCTGGCCTTTCTTTGATCCTGATTCTTACCTTTTCTCATTTCCGTATGACTTCTGGGCAACTGTGGCATGGAATATCGTGATGATGCATTCATATGACTCTCGGTTTTTGATGAAGTCAATCATCCGATCACTGGAATTTTTTTTGGTTTTTGCGAGATTTTCATTGGACAATAGTTACCTTGTTAACGCCTGTGTTCCACTAATCATATTATGAAGGCTTCCTAATTTCGCTTGAAACGCCAACTGATAATTCGTCATCGGGTTCGCCACAGCCGATGGTGGAGCCCCGAAGCTCGATGAGGAGGTGTCCAAGAAGGAGGAAGTGTTCGGAGTGGCCTGTCCAAGTGTGTAGAAGGGATCCGCTGAAAAAATGACATTATTGATAACAGATAATATTATTTTTTTTTTTCCAAAAAAATCTAGAATCTCAGGCCTGCTTACTTTTTCTTTTACTTCCCACCACAGTCTTTGGCGGTTTGTGAGAACTGTATGATGATGGGAAAAATGAGGAAGAGGGAGACTCTCGAGAATAAGCATGATATCTATTTGAGACAATGGAACTTGTTAATTCAGCAGCCGTGGAAGTTGGAGCTGTGGAGAAGCTTGAGAAATCGAAAGAGAATGGATTCGGAGCTGAGAAGTTCACCGGGGGGAACGTCGGAGCTAATGGGCCGAGAGGAAATCCAGAACTGGATCCGAGTGCTCCAAGACCATCTTGACTGTTACCAATAGTAGTGATTACAGTATCTTCTTCAGTTTTTATTGGAGCTACAGTAGCAAGATCTGGCAAGGGAGGCGGATCAGAAGTTCCCAGGTTATAGTAATAGGGATAGTAGGAGTATGGATTACACGGGTTGAACATTACAGTCAGAGAATTTCGGCACCGGAAAAGCACCACAAAAGCTGCCGATGATGAAGAGCGGACGGTTTTGACGACGCAACAATGCGATGTCGCGTGTGTCGTCTCCCCTCGTCGCTCTCACCTTTTCAATATGTATGTGGGAAATGAGATGGATGATAGCAGAGAATGGGCGATGTGGGTGGCGCCTAACAAAAGCCGATACCTAGATGTGCATAATTTTTTTGGGTGAGGTCCTTTTCGGTTTTTGGGGACAAAAAACCGATTCCCTCGCCAATAAAATGGGACAAATATTGCGGGAGCCTTTGGGAAGGGGACTATAAACCGTTGGAGGGGAACTGATAACATTTGAATTTGGGCAAACAATGGGAAAAGCATGAAGATCCGAAAGCTGAGAAATTTGTCTCTGGGACATTTCGAAAGTGAGAAATAGCGTTTTTGCCGAATTTTCGGAACTTTTCGTGCGAAAATATTAACGAAGAGTTCCAAAAACTTGGCGAAATGCGTTTTCACATTTTCGAAATGTTCCGCTTTCGAAATGTTCCGCTTTCGAAATGTCTCGAAGCCAAAAATTTTCCGGTGAGATTTCCGACAACTTTGAAATTTTTGAACAGGTAAAATGCAGTGTATGCAAAATTTTCGCAAAAAAAGATATTTTATCACAGCTTTTCCAGGAGAAATACGGAAACTTTCTAATCGAATTAAAGATGGTTCGAGACGATTGAGAAAGTATAAAGAATTCAAGGAAGGCAGATCGACAGCTTTGTCGTTACTGTAGATAGACTAATTCAACTTTACAGTAACCCAAGACAACATGATTCACAATGTTCCAACTTGATTCCCAAGCGTATTCCTTTCTAATGTGACCTATTATTGTTGCGCAACACAGGACCCCATGTGCCGCTTCTCTACGAACTTTGTAAACACCGGTTCAATTACGCAATTAGCTCCCACTCTTTTCCACTTACCAAATGTCGGCTGTCCGCCATAACTGAGAAGATGACCAGGCAAAGGGGAATTAGCAGACACGACTGTATTGTTAAAACTATGATATGTCGGCTGCATTTGCATTGGAAGCCACGCCGCATCGGCGCTGAATTGATGAGGCTGCTGAGGTTGATGAGGTGGTGGAGGAGGCTGATAATAGTAAGCATCGGCAGTTGGGTAACACATTGTAGCAGCTGCACTGAGTGCTGATGTGCTATCGTATCCACCAGTGGAGACCATATCAGTCAAGCTTCTCGAGAGAAGTCGATCATCACAATAGAGAGCCGATAGACTTGGTTTCTCGTCAATCATCATCGTCGTCAAGTGATGAGGATGATGTTGTTGATTAATAGAAGCAGCAGCGGCCGCAGCGGCCGCCGCTGCTACAGTCGACGTGGTAGACGATGAATCGGAAGAAGAAGCCAACGACGACGGCGACTGATGATAATCCATGGCGTCGCTGGAGCGCCCGATGGGACCGAGAAGGGATGGGTGGCGCGTGAAAGTCGAGTCTTGAAGGGTGGGTCTTCTTCCCGTGGTAGTGGGAAATAAGGGGGAAAGAAGCTCTCAGTCGTGGGATATCCGATGCGAAGATTCCCAGGGAGAAGAATAGTAGAAGTCTTGTGGACGGAATGGAATTCAAGTAGAAGGAAAGACGGTGGTTTTCGTTTTGGCAGAGCTGCTTCTAGCGAAGAAGCCGGCTGTCAGTAAAAAGAGCACACACAATGGAAAGGAAAGCGGGGTGGGAAAAACCGACCCTTTTCCCTCTTCAGTTTTCTTGTGCTGCTTCTCCGATACTCAATCGCCACGCCTCCATAATACTCTTTCCTTCATATTGTCTATAGCTTTTCATGGTAGAAAGCAAAGTGGGCGGAGTCGAAGGTGTCCAATCGTGGAAGAGCCCCGGCCTACTGGAAGGGGAACAATTCCGGAGAAGAAGAAGGGACAGTGAAGTGCTAATTGACCAAAACTGTTAATTGAGTTCCGAGGATTTACCGCATTGTCTCCTTCGCAACTTTCCAATTCATCATGAACTTTCTCCATTGACTTTCTTCTTTTCTGTCTTCATTACTGGAGAATGTATACATAGGTGATTCCTTTGTCTTTTACCGCTGTTCACATACACATGATATGGACGGGATGGGAAGAGTCAAGAAGAAAAAGTTATCGGTTAGTGATGGGACAAGAGGATCTCAAGTGAATCGGAAGTGTGTGAATCTGCTAGGTATGAGCATACAAAAGGGTGTCGTGTGGTGTCTTCGTTTGAGATCACAAAATTGTTCGAATCCTCATTCGATCAACATCGTCTGCATCAATTCTGATCTGATCTTCTTAAATTACAGTAGAATAATTTCTTGATATGTCAGAAACCAAAGTTTCGGATCAGAAGGAGAACTTCCAGAATGCGTTTTTTGAATCATCGAAGGATTTTTGAGCGTTTTCATTGTGATATTAGAAATCTGTATGAAATGTTGTATTGATTGGACCACAAATTCATTTTACCCGGAATTCCCGTTTAAGGATCTTGAAGTCCTTTTGAAAACGACAATTTTAATTGCTCCGAACTAGTTCTCATTTCCGATTTCTAAAGAAGCCATGTCTAACAAGTCGATCCTTTGTCACCCCAAAATTTGACTTCAATTATCATCATAATCAGTTGCATTGTGTGCTGTCGTACTGCATACATTAGCTAACCCATTCAACCAAAAGTGACACCTCCTGGTACTCTCTTCGAAAAACAAACTGATACAGTACCCTTCGTTGATTTAGTGATATGGAGAGGAGAGGAGAGGAACTCTTCAGTTTTCTTTGAACTATTTCCTGGTGGTGTCATTATGCGTGTGAAGCTGGAACTTTGCCTCTCCTCGAACTTCATCATATTTCTTCTTTAAATAAAGAGAAAAGATGAGTACTGCCAGCAAAGTTCCCACATGAATATGGACAACTATGCATATTTTTATACACTTCTCCTTGTTTCTCGAGAACCGTATCATCAACTTCAATGTTCGATTTCTTCGTAACTTCCAAGTAGCGGCCCGAAAACCCAAAACGTCGAGACGCTTTTTTTGTGAAAGAAGAAGAAGCGGAGAGCTAAGCAGTAGCCGTCTTCGAGAGCGACACAGCTCAAACTATCGATCGACGTGGGAATTTTGACGATGGAGAGCCCGGAGCTTATGAATTAGCCACCACTGGCAAACACATTCTCACCACTTTTGTGGTTTTCAGTTTCTCAGCCAGCAAGGGAAGGAAATTCTTGAAGTCTAGTTTCAAGCAAAGTATTGGGGAAATCGAGACAAGGAGGGAAAGATGAATCATCGAGATCTTGATTTTTAGTTATTTCAAGGTTTCTTTTCTAATTAGAAAAGACAGGGAGACTTTGAGATGATCAAACAAAGGTTGGCTCGTGCTGGGTGGTTCAAACCGAAGATGGGAGTTTGCACACCAGATAGACCACTATGGCGCCAATAGAAAGGAGAGAACTCATTTCAGAGGTGTTACGATCTTCATTGGCTCCGGGACATTTCGAAAGCGAGACATCTCGAAAGTGTGAAATCGCGTTTTGTCCGAAGTTTTTAGAACTTTTCATATATATTTTTGTGTTTTTATAGAAAAAGGAATTTTTTTAAAATCTATAATAGATCATAAACGCAAAAAATATGTGAATAGTTCTAAAAATTAGACAAAAACGCGATATCGCACTTTCGAAATGTCCTCCCTCGATATATCTTGCTTTCGAAATGTCGCGGAGCCTCTTCAATTACAAACTGAATGTCGACTTTACCGAGCTTTCTCACAATAAGTGAATCCGGAGTATAGATAGGAGTTTCCATTTTTAGGCTGCCGAAAAAACGATACAAAAACTTGAAAGAGTATCAAACTACCTATTTCAAAAACGTCAGATTCTCGATTAGCTACAGATGAAAACTACTTCAACGGTATCCTAGTCAGTCACACTATCGGCTTCAAAATAATAAAAAACTGACATGTTGTCAAAGATTTCTTCTCCTCTTCATTCGTCGTTCCATTCGACGTCGAGGCGACACTCTCATCGCTATGATTACTCGTGTTCGGCGATAATTTCATCCTCTTCGCAGACGGCGATGCGATTTCGGGAGTCGGAGAGTTCTGCAAATTCTACGATTTAGTAATCGAAAAACCAAATGAAGAAAACTAACCGATAAATCGTCGAGTTGAGGGAAGAGACCGTTTTGTTGCATTTGAATTGCCATCAACGCTTGAATCTGATATAAATTATGATGACGATTTTCTTGTTGCATTATTGGAGAGAAATTAACTAATGGATGAGTGTAGGGATTGACTCACTACTGAGACGAGCGCGGGTATTATTGATTGATTTTTTGTACTCCTGGGAAGGCTAATAGGAGAACAATGGGATTTAGAAGGATTAGGGAACACAACTAAACGGCTAACTTATAGAGAATACGGTTCTCGTGAATTACAGTAATTCAATTACTCTTAGATTCCATCGATAGTTACCAAAACTATGTGAATACCCTACTATGGTCTCCAGTTTTATAGGGAGCCTGTGAAAAGTTTCTCTTCCCAGCACTATGATTATACAATAATGTTGTGGGAATTGAGAATCCTTCCAAAAGTTTGATGGAATTTTGATTGACTGGGAAAGAAGGGAAAAAGACTGTAAGAGAAATTTTGAGATGGTAGAATCAGGAATTCAACGTTTGAACTGTATTCGGACTAGGATCTCCTTCATTGTTATTTCAAAAAGACAGCTCTGCTAACCCAGTTTTTCGATTTGAATAGTTTTTCTTCTCTATTCGGAAGAATCGCAAAATCGTCTTGATTTTAATTTAGTTTTTTTCAAGTGAGACACCGGCCGATCGAAATTATGCCTTTTTACGGGCTCTTTGATGAATTTACAAATACTTTTTTGGAAGAATTCTTCAGAAATACATCCTGAAGTAAGAGAGAGTGAAATTTTCAGCGAAATTCGTCAAAGATCCCGTAAAAAGCATAATTGTAGTCGGCCGGCGCCCTACTTGAAAAGGCGCGAAAATTAAAATCGAGCACATTTTTCGGTGCGATTCTTTTGAAACTATATCATTTTTCATCAGAACTAATCTCACGCTCCAGCTCAATTCCAACTCATTCTTAACAAGATCCTTCCAGAATCCTTACCTGTTGTAGCGCGGCAATCTGACTCGGTGCAGCGGCGGCGGCCAAAGGCGAAACCGACTGTATCATTGCTTCTGGAACTCGAATAAAGATTTATTTAAATTAAGTAAACTATGGCCAACTTACCTAATAACTTTTCCATTCGATGTGCGGGTGTACCCAATCTGAAAGAATAGAAATATGAATTGTACAAAACGGGAGGCGGGGGTGAAACAAGACGACCTTCCGGGAGCGGTGCTCTCGAAAACGAATGAAACGCGAGAAAACCCAAATCGACGAAATCGGGGTGTGTTTTTATCGTTTATTCCCACCCTCCAAACAGCGCTTCCGATGAGGGAAACGATCATTAAACTTTACCTTTCTCAAGAGAAAAGGAAATCGGAAAAGTTACGGTAAAAATGAATGAAAAAGGAGCACCCACACACATATACATATACACGGGAAACCCGAGTTTTTGATGGTTTCGGAGGTTTATGATCGCGGGTTGGTGGGTAGGTAACGGAGGAGAATTGAAGTGAGAAAAGTTGCAGAGAAAAATAAAGTTGGTTGAAAGAAGATTCTGGAAGAATCAAGGTGCAAGAAGAGATAGAGCCAAAAAAAAAGTTAATGGGAGTTGAAAATTCAGATTATCAATTTTTCTCGCGGTTATTTCTTCAGAATATTCAGTCATGCCAGTTTGAAATTACGATAGGTTTTCAAAATTTCAACGCAATCAATTAGGTCTGTGCCATTTGGCTCCGCGACGTTTCGAAAGTATGACGTTTCGAAATCAAAACGTTGTACATGTGAAATATCGCACTTTCGAAACGTCACACTCGTGAAATGTCACTTGCGAAACGTCACAATTTTGAAATGTCCCACTTGCGAAGCGACACACTTGCAAAATGTCCGTATTTGAAATGTTCGCTTTCGATATGTCACACTTGCGAAACGTCACACTTTCGAAACGTCGCGGAGCCGTGTCATATTATTTCAAATTTCGAGAATTCATGTATTGACGGATCGAAACTGGTGTTCCACAGTTTTCCAATTAAATTCATAGATTCTTTCAAACCAAAATTCAAAACTGCATAATTACAAGGATTCTTTTTTCTTGAAAATTGGCTCTTTTTGGATTCAGAATTGTTTCGTCAAAATCAGTCCAAATGTTACTTTTAAACTTTGAACCTTCGAGTTTAGAAGTTCATCATCAACACAAAATCACAAGACATCTTCCGATTCTCTTCAAAATTCCTTTCAACAACATCCGAAAAAAAAACAGTCTGCAGTCTTTCTTAATTTTCTGTACAGAAAATGAATGATATCTCTATCATTTCTTCTTCATTCGTCCTCATTCCGTTTTTCGGTGTTTACAGTTATACAGACGGATTCCACTTGCAAAAACATTGAATAGTCGACCTATTTCATCTGTTACAGACTAATGGGTTACAAGAACGAATGAAAAATTGAGGAGATGAAGACATGACGAAGAACACTTCCTTCTTCTCGATATTCTCGATTCTGCAGGAAAATCGAAACCTATCCGTGAAAAAAAGAGTGAAGAATCAATGGGAAAAGAGTGTGAAACCGAGAGAAAAGAACAGTAGTGATAATTTTTGTGAGAACGAAAACAGGTTTTCTCCTTCTTCTTCTCTCCTTCTCTCAAATGATATCAACTTGAACCTGCAACACAACGGCAAAGGGGATTCCCCCGTTTTCTAATGAGACAGAGAAAACGAGGGAAAATGATAAGAGATGGGGGGAAGAGTAATTAGAGATGGAGGAGAAATTTTGATGAAAGGATGCATGAGATTGATCAGATGATAATGATTGTGGTCAGCTGGAAAGGACAATTATGAGAGAAACTAGCTAAAAAACAGTTTCCGGAAATTTTGGGTGTGGCTGATATAAACGATAACATGAACAATAGGTGTTTGGGGGAGAAAAACAGAATTCAGCAGAGAATAATACATTTTCAAACATACTCTGTAATCAGCAAGAAAAACAAAAATAACAGTTTCGCAATCTAGGGGGCAATATTCTTGAGTACTTTGTTAAGAACATCTCGGCCCCATTTTTTTCGCACCTAATTCAGCGAGCCGGTGTCTTATAACACGTTGCACCTGCCAAATGACAACATACATCCACAGAAACTTTAGTGGGTGGTGTGGTATCATAGAGAAGTAGAAACACTCTAATCTCCATACCACTGGTATGGAGATTAGAGTGTTTCTACTTCTTTTTTGAGCCAACCAAAATTGCATAATATATTTTCAGAAAGAGAAGGAGATTTGCTGAGTTTAATACGGGAAAAGAGGGGAAAAAGTCGATGATCCGTTTTTCAGTCGGGATAATTTTTAAGGATTTTATGTTTTTGCTGAAAAATGTAGGGCCTAGTAGTGGGTTTCAATCTGGAAGAAATCGGTGCATAGAGTAAGTGAACGATAGGAATCTACTGAAAAACTGGTAAGAACTAATGAAAGGGATATTTTGACTGAAAGCTTGAGGAGCTCGATGTAAAGGGCCCCGAACAGTAACTAGATTGAGATTTTTCTGATACGGTTGTCAAGGTAGGAAGATACGGTGATGGTGGTACTGCACATACGCACACATAAATAAATACACACGCACATAAAATTGTTGTATTGAATGGGGTAAGATAGAAAAGCGAGCGAGCGAGCGAGAGGCAAGCGGGGTCATGTTGGGTAATCGGTAAAAGAGGAGCTGAATAAGAGAAAGAAACGAAAATGGAAGAGGTGAGAATGAGAAGAAGATGACGCCGGAATAGGTAAATAGAAGGATGGGAAGCGCTGGTGGCAACATGTATGGTTATGATTACTGGACAGCGATAGGAGGACAAAAACTGGAAAAAATTGAAAATATCGAGAGGAACGGTAAAGGAGAACTCGATAAACGTTTTGGTTGACCATAAGTTCTGATGCAGAATTCCTTGAATGACCAAAGTCTGTTTGGACCAATACTAAGCCGGCTTAGTTTTGATAACCGAAATAATTTTCACATTTAGAAGCAGATGGTTTGAAAAAATGTGGAAGTTCCCGATTCAGGCAGTCCCACTTCCGAAACCCCGTAGGGTTATTACGCCAGTACCTAAAAGTGCATTGAAGCGAATTTCCAGAAAAAAGGAAACGGAAGAGGTCGAACACGGAAGAGAAATGGCTCCGGGACATTTCGAAAGCGAGGCATTTCGGAAGTAAGACATTTCGACAGTGTGAAATCGCGGTTTTTCTCCATTTTTTGAACTTTTCGTATACATTTGCGCAAAACAATTTATTTTCGTATAACATTTGCGCAAAAAATATATGAAAAGTTTCAAAAATTGGACAAAAATGCGATTTCACACTTTCGAAATGACCCGGAGCCAGAGAAATGTCATGCAACAGTAAGAAGTTCGAATAAACCTGCCATAGTCAGGTTGACATAAGAACATCTGGCCGTGGGAATCACAGTTATATAACCAAAAGGATTACAGTAATCCTGTTTGATTTACATGGGAATTTCTGAGACTCATACATGTGTTCAGACCTTTACCAATATTCTCCACTCCAAAATTAAAATTTTGGGAAATTTTTTACACCAAAATGTAGAACTCGATGAGGCCTATGAAATGATATTAAACTCATCAAGATTGCCTGTCTCAGTCTTTGTCTAGAACTTGTAAACGAAAACGCCTGTCTGGGTATTCTACAAGTTTTAGACAAAAACTGATACAGGAAATCTTGATGAATTTAGTATCATTTCATAGGTCTCATCGAGTTCTACATTTTGGTGTAAAGAATCACCAAAAAAAAAAGTAAATTTGAAGTGGAGAAAATTGACGTCCCACAAAGGCCCGGATCACATGTATACTGTATGTGGTGTCCAGCACTGACCATCGCTTCTAAAAAAGTGAAAGAGAGTGAGAGTCATGACATTTTTTCAAATTGTATACCAGCTAAGCAAACATATGGAAATCAATGTGTGAGAATCATCGAAGAAGTAAACCATTTCTCGAGAGGTGTTGGGATGGGAAAAAAAGGCGACCAGCAAAGAAATGGGCGGAGCTTATTTTCTGTGAGAAAAACCAAAAATTGTGTGTGAGACACGCGGAAATGTGATAACACAACTCTGAAAGTAGTACTATCAGACGATGAGGCAACAATCAACAGAGCACAGGACGACCTGGAAAACTCTTTTTCCGAGAAGGAAGAGGGGGTTTTTTCGAGTTTTTTAATCTAACTACGTAAATGAGTGAGAGAGTGTGCTCGATTTTTCAAAGAATCGAGAAGAGAAGTGTACAGATTAGAAAAGTGGGTGGAGCGTGTATATGGGAATGGTTATGTTCACATCGTTTGCGTTTTTTTTCTCTCTCATCGACAACTAGTAGTACATTACAATGAAGTGCCATTGTGATCGGTCTCGATTGGGCTGGGAATGTGAGCAATTTGGAATTTTGTTATTATGCCTGGCTAAATTTTGCTGAATTTTTGGCTGCGATATCTCGTCACGAAAATTCTACAGTAATATATTAAAATTTAAAGGAACACAGGTCAGTTTTTCAATTTGTCTTGTTTTTCGAACGATTTTCCACAAATTTCGAAACGAAATGTAAGTTTTTGCTTCGAAATTTCTTGAATATCTTTCGAAGAACAACGAAGTAAAAAAAAGACCTGACAATCAGGGTATGTTCCTTTGAATTTTAATATATTACGGTAGCATTTTCGTGGCGACATATCGCAGCCGAAAAATCAGGAAAGTTCAGCCAGCGCTGAAAC
This sequence comes from Caenorhabditis zanzibari, assembly GCA_963966625.1. Classification (NCBI taxonomy): domain Eukaryota; kingdom Metazoa; phylum Nematoda; class Chromadorea; order Rhabditida; family Rhabditidae; genus Caenorhabditis; species Caenorhabditis zanzibari. The sequence goes on from OZ016471.1 coordinate 6,197,812, forward strand.
TGGCGGAGAATAGCAGGATTTCCAGTAGAAAATAACTTTCTAGATTTGAGGAAGCCGTCAAAAAGCTGTGAGAAATCTGAGAATCGTCATCTCCATGCTTGTTGTATCTTGATTCCCCTCCTTCAAATTTGAGAATCCTCAAGCTCCAATTTCCAGAAAACTTGTCTTTCTGTGCCTTCCTCAGTAGGGGGTTTCCCAGCATCATTTGTGTGTGTGTTGTCTTTCGCCTATTCATTTGCCACAGAAAAGAGAAACACCCCACCGAAGATTGTCACTTTCCCACAGAGACGCAGCGGAACAAAGGATCAAAGTCAATTGATAGCGAGAGGAGACACTGTGTGAGAAAACATAGGTATCTCTCTTCTTATCTATTGATGGGTGTTGAGACTTTGGGATACTGTAGCTCTTTTTATCTTGGCCCCCAGAAGAGCTAGAAACTCGGGACAAAAACCAATATGTGAACGTGTGAAAGACGGAGAATATCGTGGGAAAAAACATGGTGGGAAAGAAAAAAGGTTGGCCTTGTGTGTATGTCGGTGTGGTCGGTCGGTTGCGGGGCCGTTTGCAGACGAAGGAAAAGGAGAAAAAAACGAAGAGAGGGAGAATATAGGGGGGGGGAGGAGAGGACACACTTCTCAAATGTGTCTGCTTCTCTTCGTCTCATACGCTATTTCGTGGATCGGAGGAAAGACTTGGATGGGAGGGGACGGCCCGGGGGCCTCCGGGCATTCTCTCACACTCGTCGCTTTTTCCTCACTCCCATACACATACACACAGACAATGTGTGAGAAAAACGAAGAGAGAGAGAGTTGGGGAGTAGGGCGATAGACTGCGGAGGGATAGGAGGAAGCGAGTGGAAAAAAGGGGAGGGAACTGGTGTGGTGGGAAAAACGAGCGTGGGAAAGTGTCGGCGGCGGCGGCGGCGACGACGGCCCTGGGAGAGGGGGACGGAGAGAAGAAGGACGTCCCGACAGGATGAACAGAGGAAGCAGTAAAGAAACTAGTGAGTGGATTCTGAGGAAACAGAGAAGACTGCGAAGAGTAGAACCCCATCTGATGGGAAAAAAACCCCACACGAAATTTGTGTTGGGTTCTCACCACGAGAAGAAGAAGATGCTACCAGATGAGCAACTTTGAGTGCGTGCGGAATCTGGGTTTACAAGTGACTTTGAAGTTTGTGATGGGAATCTAAGAAGGAGATTTCCAAACACTTCAAATTCAAATTTTTTGGTCAATCTTTACCCCAAAATGTAGAACTCTATGAGATCTATGGAATGGTACTATAATCACCATGAGTGCGTGTCGCAGTTTTTGTCTAGATCTTGTAAAATACCTGGGCCGAAAACACCGGTATTCTACAAGATCTGAACAAAAACTGAGTCAGGCAATCTTGGTGATTTTAGTACCATTTCATAGGTCTCATCGAGTTCTACATTTTGGTATGACCAAATAATTTGAATTTGGAGTGGAGAAAATTGAAGGCTCGCAAAGACCCGGATCAAATGTATGGAGATTTCGGATGAGAAGCAACTGAAGAATAACTCGGATGATTGGTGATAATTGAATGGAAACACGAGATGTTTTGGATTCCCAATTGGCAAATCCAATTCGGTTTCGACAGATTTTCGAAAACGTGCAGGTGGTCTTTGGCAGCTGGCGGATTCGGATGATAGTTTGTTTTGAGGGTGTTGCAAATTTGTGCGAATTTGCAAGTTGTATTCTCGCCCAAAAAAATTCAATCCATTCCGACAATCTGGAGCTTTCGGAATTCAGTAAATAATGAAATTGCTTGCGAATTCAAATCGATTTAGACTTTTTGGTTATCAAATAAATGTACATGATGAAGTACACCTAATCCATGCTTTTCGGAAGATTAGGTGGGAATTCTTAGATTTTGCGATCCCAGAAAAAGATCTAACGATTTCAAAATGATCATTGATTCTCGAAAACCGCAAAACTTGGGTGCAAAACGAAAAAAACAGTAACTAGTCACACGGAAAAAAAACAGGGAAAGACCGAAAATGAAGAGAGAAGTGGGAACATACCTCTCTTCTTTCGTATTCAACCCATCTCTCTTCTTCTTCGACTCTCTTTTTTGTTCCCGTTCTTTTCCTCCTTCAACGACAACTTTTTCGTTTTCAACTTCTCCTGGGAACGATTGAAGGACGGCGTTTCGTTTCCAAAACGAACACAAGGAGGGAAAAAGAAACAAAACGATTGTGAGAAAATTGAATCATTCGACAACATCTAGATGCTTTAGTATTTCTTCCAGAAATAAACTACACTCCGAGAGAACTCTTCGTGGATCGAAAATCAAATGGCATTTTCTTAAACCGATACATATCCGGTGGTGTTGGTCGAAGGATGAAACGGAAACTTTTTTTTGCAGAAGAGAGAATTAGTAGTTGATGATGGAGAGGATTTAGTAGCGAAAATGTGTGAACATTGCAGACATGGAAAACCTGGCCGTCAATTTTCTCCAAGATAAATTGAGATTTTAAAATCAAATCTTATATAAAAATGTACAACTCGATGAAATCTACAAAATGATATAAGAAATCACAATATTTATTCGCTCAAATTTGAAATGTTTCTCGAGAAGCATCATGAATTTGAGCGAAGAAATATAGCCAATTTTTATATCAATTTGTAGATCTCGTCGGGACCTACATTTTTATTTAGGTTTCGATTCAAAAATCTCAATTTAAGTTGGGAAAAATTGCCAGACCAATTTGCCATGTCTGGCGCGCTTGACGACTTCAAAATACACCGGAATTCGAATTTTCTGGAACATGGAAAATGATCAAAATTCTCGTTTTTTCGAGAACTTTTTGAGTACACTGTGACCGTTAATGATTGATAAGAACCCTAAGGCATCAACCATTTCGTTGAGAAAACACCCATGAAAACAGTTCTAAATGACGATTCGGAACGATTCGACTCACTCGTAATAGGTCTTCGATTTGTGCGGAGGCTGCTCTACAATCGCATGATCCCGTGTCGGCAGCGGCGTCGGCGGACTCTCGTAATAGTTTTCGTCATTATAAAAATTCCACATTATTATCTGAAAATGTTTGAATTTTGGGATTTTTATTTAAAAAAAAACAAAGAAAAGCTAAAGAAAAATCGAAAAACAATCTCGATGTTTTTTGTCATGGTCTGCATTCTGACGTCGCGGTGTTTGCACAATCACGTTGCGCACCGTAGTATTTTCAGAAATTGTCAATTTTTTTGTCGACACCAAATTTCTAAAAAAATTACGTTTTTTCACAATTTTACGAGTAAAACTGTGAAAATTTTTGAAATTCAGGTATTAAAACTAGAATCGGCACCTCGGAAACCTATTGGAACCAGAGAACATGACGAAAGAAGCGTTTTTTTCGACATAATGAATTTTGTTCGAATTTCTTTATTAAAAAAAAAATCGAATACGGTATTCATAAGCCCACATAAAGATGCCAATAGCTCACCTTCCTCTTATTCAGGTCACCACTTACACCCCTTTCTTGTAGTCAAATAGAGAAAAGTGCACTTGTGGCCTTCAAAATTCTCTAAATTTTCAGAAAACTCCCAAACTTCTTCAACACAATGTGCCCTCTGTGATCCTTTTTTCTTTGTATTTAATTTTTTGCTTATTTTTTTAAATATTTGAGCCATCTAGTCATGGATTTCTTTCGAATTTTGAACTGTAAATAATGGAATTTTCACTACATATAATAATAAATCTACGAATTACCAGTACATGAGGAACAAAGAAAACAAAAATTGCTATATTAAATACAAAATAAAAGAAGAATCAATGAGCGGCCTCCTCGTCCTTCTTGAACTGCTCGTATTGTTGCTCATTGAGCAATTTGTTGAGCTCATCCGTGGATTTCACTTTCAATTTGTACAACCATCCCTTATCGAATGGGCTCTTGTTGATAAGTCCCGCCTCCTCTTCGAGCCGCGCATTCTTCTCGGTCACCGTTCCCGAAATCGGCGCGTAGGTGTCCGACGCGGCATTCACACTCTCGACGGCGCCTGTGGAATCTCCTTTGGCAATTTCGGTGCCCTCATCGGGAAGCTCGATCAACACGACGTCGCCCAGTTGTTCCTGGAAAAAAAATTCAATGGGTTTTTGTTTTTGGAAGTTAAACACACGAAAAAAAATAGGATTCTTTATTAAATTTGGACGTAAAAAAACATTAACATTGCGATTTTGAGGCCTGAAAACCTTGAAAACCCAAAAAGCGAGGGAAATATAAAATTAGCCAAAATCGTGAAATTCTTGGAATTTCATGACTTTTTGAGAAATATTCACTTTTCAAGCCGCATTCACTAATTTTGAGACCAAAGAATTGTAAAAAAAAATGAATATTTCGCCCAGAAAATTAGATTGTAGGCCAAATACCTAAACTCACACTTACAGTGGCAAAATTGGTGATTCCGACGGTTCCGACACCGTTCTCCACAACCACCCATTCGTGCTTCTTCGTGTAGAAACGACCTGAAATTCGAAAATCTCAATTTTTTCGTGGTTTAGAACTGAGAAAATCCAAGAAAACTTCAGTTTTCGCCCTGAAATCGGCAAAATTGGGTCTAAAATTCGTAAAGACTCCAAAAACCAATTTTTCTCCATTTTTCTCGGAAAAATTGGAATCCAAGCTTCATTTCACCTAAATATTCTATTTTCAAGAGAAAGATCGGCCTAAAATCCTTGAAAACGGCCTAAAACGGCAAAATTGGGTCCAAACGAGTAAAAAATTGCAGGAGACTCCAACAACCAATTTCCCCATTTTTCTGCGGAAAAAAATTGAAATTCGACGAATTTTCTCCCTTACATTTCAGATTCAATGAATTCGAGACGCTTCTCAACCATCGATCGCGCCTCCTCTAAATCCTGACGAACGAGCACCGGGCCCATGAGTTTGTAGACTTTCGAATCGGAATCCATCAAATCCAACTCCTAAAAAAACTATAAATTTCTTTATTTTTGAGCATTTTAATACCGATTTCACATTTCTGCTCTCCGTTAATCTCATTTCCATCACCTGGCGACTGTTGAAATACTTTTCGCGGTCTGAAATCGGGAATTTCAATGAAATTTTCAGAAAATAATAAATACCTTTTTCGAGAGGGTTCAACTTGTTAACTTCCTCCTCAAACTTTGTCATATCCGCCATTTTTTGCTGCTTTCTGTGAGGAAATTCTTTCAAAAAATGGGTCTTTCGCGGAAAAATCGCGAAACGCGTCAGGGGCACGGCAAGTGTGTCAGTAACTTCAGCGGGCGCACCAACGGATTTTTTCTCTGACGCGAAATAGTGTGCGCAGAGAAAAAAAACGCACGCAATACATAGAGGCCCGCGGAAACCGTGAGGCGTAGGGTGCTACAGACCCACCCTATATAAGCGACGTCGCATTCTCGTGTGCCCGCACAAGTGTCGATGTTCTAACGACCATTCCAGTATGAGGAAGGCACCCGATAGGCCCCCATCGGGATTGCTGAGTAGGTACCGGGTGGAAATGAGGACCTGTGGGTGGTGTGAAGCGCCACCCTGCTGGAGTGCGAGGAAATCACCCCCGGAGCTGCAGTGACCGGGAATTTTTCGGGCGCAGGGGGGGCGGTTTTGACAAAAAATTTTGCGCATCTTCAACTTCATTGTCATTATCATGACCATGGGTCGGGTCGCGGCGCCCGCGCCAGAACTGAGGCGCAGCGGAGCGATTTGGTTATCATTTTAAAGCTCTTTTAAAATCCTGGCGATTGGTAGTAATGTCATGAAATTCGGATCGACACAGACGCAGATACGGCTGTTTGAAGTTTTCGTGGTTGGGAAAAACCTATATAACTAGGGACCGCAACGTGAGGAGGCGGAGCTTCGATTTCTTTCTCTAGGGGGTGAAATGGACCATTTGGACACCTGTATCTCTTGTCGTCGTTGTTCAAATTTTTAGAAAATTTGAGGAAATAATAAATCGACTTTGCGAAATTCGAATATCTGATTTGTTTTACTTCAATGACTCAACTATTCAAAATTCAATTCGGATTCAGTTTTTTTCTAAATAGGTCATAAAGTCCACATACGTAAGGTTTTTTTTATGAAACCTGATAAAACTTTGTCTCCTTTATAATTTCCAATTAGCAGAATCTAATAAAAATCTAGCCGAAAAATACGGATTCAGGTCAAACTACAGTAACATGTAGTTTCAGGCCAGGAGGGACATTTAATTAATTTTTCAATTTCATTTGATAGAGAAATTCATATTTATGAGACTTTTATGAGATTCTCAGGCCTGATTTTGAATTTAAATAACTTTCTTCAAACCTAACGTTTTTTGACGTTTTTTGTGTCAATAAGAACTTCAAGCTATTTAGAAAAATTAGCTTTTTGAAATTTAATACAATCCAAAAACTGGGTTTTCAGTACTAATTTGCAAAAGATTTGAAAAACATTTCTAGAAAAGTAGCGTGTGTTCTATTTCCATTTGAGGATGCCGTGCCGGGTAGATTTTTCTGAACGCTTTTTGGCTCTCCGCTGATTCAATTTACACCAGTTCATGATCACTTCTAATTCTTTTTTCTTTAGTTCTAAATCCATTCGGGTCCGTTTGTTTCTCTTTCTCACTCTTGGAATTATATTTGCAAAATTTTGTTTCAATCTCTCACAGAAAATCTTGTTGAATAAGCTTCGGATCAATGTAATGGCACCCCATTCCTCTGTCAAAATTACATTGCAGATATCTTGTTTTTTCTTCTTCTCCTTGTTTTTAATAAATATTGTTCAAAAATTATGTTCGGTTAACAAGTTTATTCAGATAATCTTTTTTTCAGCTGATGCATCATCCACGCATTCTATTGGACATGATGTATCTCGGATTCTGGGGAGCATCCATGTTCTCCTCGTTGTACATTTGACGCCATTGGCCACCATAGGTTTGGCCCTAAAAATGGAAATAAATATTTTAAAAGTTATGGATTCAAAGATTCTGAAACTTACAGTTGGCGAGTTGAAGAATGGAAGAGCCAAAGTCATGGCAGAAATGAGAGCGATAAGGAAAAGGACTTGGAAGAAGCGCATAGTTTTCTGTGTAAAAATAGTAGAACTCTGATTTCAGCAAAAAAAAAACGAAGAGAGTTGGAACGAATGCAATTATGTGGGGATACTGGAAAAAGATGAAAACTGAGGGGAGAAAAACAATAACTTTGTCGGATAAGCCGTGAAAAATAGAACGAATATGAGAAGTTCTGAAGTTCAGATGACGTTGTGAAGTGAAAATGAAAATAGAAAAAAATGTGTCATTGAAAAAATACCGGAAACAGGAAACACGGTTTGTCATGGAGAATAGGTGGTTCAAAGAGCACTTTTTTGACTTCTTGAACACTATCTCAAAAAAATTCAAAGTAGAATTACAGTAATTTTTAGAAATTTGTACTCAAATAATCGTATGAATTCCAGAATTTACGAAAATAACAATATTTTTCATAAAAATCGTTAAAACTCGAAAAAATCGATTTTCAAATCGCGAACTCAAATTTTTTCTATCCTATTTCAAAAAATGCAGAATTTTTCGCTGATTCGAATGCGCCTAATATCGCTGCTCAAAACTCTGTAGAAACATTTTTATGAACAAAATTTCAATTTGTCGCGCTCGCCGCTGCCGACTTCAAGTTTACAGTCGCGCTCGCCGCTGGTGACCAAAAACTGACTAAAAAATTTTAAAAAATAAAAAAGTTTAGTCCATTTTTTTGTCAGCAGCGGCGAGCGCGACAGCAGATTGTAACTCGGCAGCGGCGAACGCGACGAAGTGAAAATTTGTTCATAAAAATGTTTCTACAGCGTTTTTAGCATCGATACATTTGAATCAGCGAAAAATGTTACATTTTTTGAAATAGATTAGAACTGATGTAAGTTCGGGATTTGAAATGCAATTTTTAAGAGTTTAATCGATTTTTATGAAAAAAATATTTTTGCAACAAGGAATACATACCAGAGATCCCATACATGAACTCAAACTACACTCATTTCTGAATAAACACGAGATAAGAATAACCAATGTGGAATCCTACTCTCATTAATGATTTTTTTTTGCAATCTCAATGTCAGAGGACGAGGAATGAATGGGAAATGTCCTTTCATTCTTTTTCATAGAAATGGCGAAACTGACAGAAACGAGCCTTCTGAGATTGACATTTTCAATTATAAATCTTATCCTGAAAATGACAGTTGATGAGGAGGAGGAGTTAAGAGAAGGAAATGCGATGTGTTTTGTTCTAATGAAAACTGGGCTCTGTGACATTTCGAAAGTGTGACGTTTCGACATTCTGTTGAAAAGTACAGCTCAGCATAGTGCAGAACTAATTTCGTAGTTTATGTGATCAAACGGCTCAGAAAGGCTCACTGAACGTCACACTTTCGAAAAGTCGTACTTGCGAAACGTCACACTTCCGAAAGATCGCGGATCCGAGAATGAGTATAAAGTTATTATAAAAATGAAAAAGGAAAGCTCAGTTGAGTCGATTTCTAGTACAGGACAACAGAGCTGTGAGCCAGACTACTCCACACTAGCAAATAAATCTTTCCCTAAAACCAAAAACAAGGTGAGTGATTGGCCACAGTCTAGACTGGAATGGGTTAATCATGAAAAAAAGAGACATGTCTGGATGTTATGGTTGCTGTTACTTTGAGTCATCGACGACGTTTTGCTTTCGAAATGTCACACTTGCGAAACGTCATACTTGCGAAACGTCACACTTGCGAAACGTCATACCTTCGAAACGTCACGGAGCGAATCTTCTAGAAACATTACTTAAAAGCCTTTCTTGTTCATCTCACCGTATTTCTAGAGCTTTTGAATGATTTCTTTAGTTTTCAAGAAATTATTTGTATCCTAAAAAGTGTAACCCAGACTTTGAACTCCAAAAAACGTAATTTGTAGTTTGTAGTGACGTCGAATACCAACAAAAAAACCATTATTTTTCTTTTGACCTCCCCCAGTCCCCCATTATTTCTTTCCACGTTGCAAAATTTGGCAGTCTTGATGAAAGTCCAAAAATCGACAAAGAGAATCAGTTCTCAATAAAATCTACTTCCCCCGACAAAAACACCAACAGGATGGACCTATAGATATGTGAGTTTTCTCTGGTCTTTGTTAGAAGTTTCTAGAATCGAAGAATTCCAGATTTTTGCAATCGAGGATCATGGATGACCCGGCGCCACGGAAGCCGAGGATCCTCGTCAACAAAACTGGATCACTGTAACTTTTGTATCTTTCTTAACTTCCTCTTCTTCCTCTCAACTTCTGAATTCCTTAACTCGTCCCTTTCTCGTAAAAAACATTCTGATATCAATTCCCCTCTGAATGGGTTCTGGAGAGCAGACGGTTCAGAAGATGTCAGAGTGTATAGGATCCACTAATTCAGATGAATTTACATTCTATTTCTAAACTTCTGAATTCCTTAACAAGTTCCTTTCTCGTAAAAAACATTCTGATATCAATTCCCCTCTGAATGGGTTCTGGATAGCAGACGGTTCAGAAGATGTCAGAGTGTATAGGATCCACTAATTCAGATGAATTTATATTCTATTTCTAAACTTCTGAATTCCTTAACAAGTCCATTTCTCGTAAAAAACATTCTGATATCAATTCCCCTCTGAATGGGTTCTGGATAGCAGACGGTTCAGAAGATGTCAGAGTGTATAGGATCCACTAATTCAGATGAATTTATATTCTATTTCTAAACTTCTGAATTCCTTAACAAGTCCATTTCTCGTAAAAAACATTCTGATATCAATTCCCCTCTGAATGGGTTCTGGATAGCAGACGGTTCAGAAGATGTCAGAGTGTATAGGATCCACTAATTCAGATGAATTTATATTCAATTTCTAAACTTCTGAATTCCTTAACAAGTCCATTTCTCGTAAAAAACATTCTGATATCAATTCCCTTCTGAATGGGTTCTGGATAGCAGACGGTTCAGAAGATGTCAGAGTGTATAGGATCCACTAATTCAGATGAATTTACATTCTATTTCTAAACTTCTGAATTCCTTAACATCTGATTGTTCTTCTCTCATGTTTAGGGACCGCAACGTGAAGGGGCGGGGCTTAAACTTTCTTCTCTTGGGTCCGTTCTGCCTACTTTGGATGGCTGAAACTCAGCTCCAGATGAACCAAATTTAATGAAAGTCGACGTCCATACGTAATCGGCTGCGTAGATTCCGAATATGTAACCTATTTAATCCTAACTTCTCCCGTTTCACTGATATCAACAAAAAAGTGAAATTTCTCTTAGTTTTTGCTTTATATCAGGTGAAAGTATCACGAGGGACACATAATTTTTTTTGATAATCCGATAAATGAATTGATTTTACAACTTGTCTGAAGGTTTCAGAAAAATTTATTCGTGCCGAAACGTAATAATCTAGGTCAAACTTCAGGCATTATTTGTTGTTGACTGAAATGAAATGATTCAAATTTTTTACTTAGATATGATTGAACAACTTCTCAGTAGTCTCCTGGCAAAATTTCAGAAAATTTAAGCAACTTTGAGCTTAGTTTTACTCACTCGGAAGAGGCGGCAGTCGGCAACCGAGTCGGTTTTTCGCAGTTTTGAGGTATTTGCAGCACGAGGGACACATATTTTTTTAACAGATTCGGATTCTACGTAAAATTTGGGTCAAGATGATAGTTGAAAATCGAAAATCCACTCGTGCCGAAAAAAGTTACGCATGTTTGTTTCTGCGATTTGCTGCAAAAATGCTAATTCAATGAAAAAATCTTTTGATCAGAAAAAAAGAGATAGTCACAATTACGTGTAAAACTTTTCGAACAACTTTTCCAACGTCACGAATATCACAGGTAGAGCGGTGAGTCCCAAAAGCGGCCCGTCGGCGGAGCGCACGGCGAACAAACGGCGCCTAAACCTGCGGTCCGCCGACGGCCCGCTTTTGGGCCGTTCGACAACATTTCAGCAATCGTTTAGCCGCCCCGGTTTCTCCTTTTCCTTGCTTTTTCTCAATAATACAATAACACTTGATTCATACAATTACCATTTATTGAATAGAAATCAAATTATAACAAAATGAGAAAAAAAAATTGAAGGAAAAATGTAACCAAAACTTGTGATGTTGTAAAATTGGGAGATCTTTCATGAGAGCGAAATAAGTTCATAATATCACAATGAGAAATCTTTAATAAACTTGCAATTTCGTTATTATTTCTCAAAGAATTGTTTCGAAATCACTGGAATTTGTCCCAGAAGGGAAACTTCGGCAGTTGTTTCTAACATTCAATACTGAGAATTTGAGTGCCGGAGATAGAAATTTTTCAGTTTTTCACTCAGATTTCGCATTGTGATACTATGAACTTACTAGCTTTTTAAACAATTTCACAGCAGCTCAAGTTTTAGCTTTCCTTCCAACGAAAGTCAAAAATTATATTTATCTTCGTCTCCTGACTCGACTACATGGTGCTCGACCTGTCGCTGTTTTCCGTGTCCTCCCGACAGTGCGCTTCCTTCCTTTTTTCGAAAACTGAAAAAAAACAAATTATTAACTGCCAAAAATGCTTAAAATTCACGAACCATTCCTTTTCCTTTAACTTCCAACTATAAAGCAGTTGGCGAGGTGTCGACTCTCTCGGACAGCCTAAAAATCGTGATTTATACGAGGAATTGATGAAAATAATGGAGCATCATAACGAAACGAAGTGAAAATAATTTTTTTTGTCAAGAAATTCTATATTTTTGCTGGAAAACACAACAAAAAACTGTTGAAAACGAAGAAAATTCATAAAAATTGATGCAAAAAATGAATGAAAAGAGTGCGGCATTTCGGAGTGTCGTTGCGCAAAACTCGCCACTCTGATACTTGGCGGACGAACGGCGGACAAACGGCGGATGAAAAGTTCGGAAACGACGCGCATGTTGGTTAGTGGCAGTCAGACGACTGCTCGCCTATGTCGTTATGAGCAGTTACCAAGAGACTGTTTGGAATCTGAGAATCCTTTAGTGAAGTAGCTCTCCAATATCTACAGTACCGTATAGTTTTCAATTAGACTATATTTGAGGATATGAAAAATGTTTACCAGACTTCCGATTTGTCTGAAATTTGTGGATGTATCAAGCAACTCTAGAACTCCATTTTAGTAGCTGACAATTTTCATATCGGAAAGTAACACTAAACTGAAATTTGAACAATTTGAGATCACGTGATTCTAAATGTCTGGTGCACCACCATGGTGTGCAATTCTATCAACTATCAGAATGGAGTTCTAGAATTCCTTTATATACCCGCAAACTTGAAAAATCAAATGTCTATGAACAATTTTTAAAGATCCCTAATGTTGACTTATTCATCTTGATGAACTTAAAAAATCTCATTCATAAATGTCTTAAAAATACGTCTACTCTCAACTATAATTCGATGAAAATCTACCCTAACACTCCTTTCGTTCATCCGCCACCGGGCCGCCAGCGGTCGCCGAACCGCCAATAAGCCGCCTTTCGTCCGCCAAGTATTTCCTGCTTGCCGACGAACCGCTGGTTGCTCCGTAGATGGGTCGTCAACGGCCCGCCTGCGGCTGCCCACCCGCCGTTGGTCCGCTTTTGGGACGTTTGCGGCTGCTTAGCCGCCATTGGGCCGCTTTTGGGACTCGCCGCTTTACCTGTGTAGTGTAGTGGATATCCCTTCCGTTTACAAAAATTTACACCCAGGTTCGACTCCACTCGAAAATTTTTGTTTTTTGAAAAAATGTTCACGTGAAATTAAATCAAAAATTACATGCGGCGAAATTGCAACTTTTGACCCCGCCTTCAAAACCGTGCCTTATGCAACTCCCTCAAGAGAACATATACTGAGAGCACTTGGCAATAAAACGTCTATAACTCGAGAACCAGTAGACGTAATGACTTGAAATTTTGATGGAAGTCTTATGTCAAAGAGTAGAACATCCTCAAATGAAGAAATCTTCACAAAACGGCGTTTGAAATTTATGTTGCGGTCCCTACTCATGTTATTTTTTATTCTCATGTCGTGGTTTTTGTCTCGACCGTACCCAACACCAATAAATATTACCACGTTGGGTGCGTTCGTAATTTTGATGGAACTCAAAATATCCGGTTCCTTCTGTTTTTTTTCATATCAAAAGCATTCAGAAACATTTACAGAACGTCCAACTTCCAGAGTTTATGGATTTGAAAAAAGACAAAACGAATTGAAATATTCATATAAAATGTTTAGCAGAATATTGGCAGACATCTAAAGTTCTGGATACCAGTCGGTTTTTCTTTTTTTGAGGAAACCTGAATTCCTTAGGACACAGTTCAGAGGATTTTTTTTGCAAACTGAGGTGGGCGAGAATCTTTTGAACTCGAAGCAACACACACACAAAAGAAACATTCCTTCTCAATAGAATGAGTAATTATCCTCGTAGAAGAGGGATTGTTTGAAGTTTGATTCTAGAAGTGGGAGATTTTGAAGTCATTCTTTATTATTTTTTTGCATACTGACGAATTTCATCTGTTCTGGAAGAATTCCTGGTCTAGGTAAACAATGAAGCCAAACTAATTCTCGTCTTCCGTTTCTTCATTAGCTGTGTGATTTATGAATCAAATAACAAGTTGAACTATATTTATTCCGATGTCATTTTTTGGGTTTCAGCAGAGAGATTAATTTCAGCAGCAGCACTATTTAGTAGCACTTCAACCCCGAATCCGGTTGGACATGATGTATCTCGGGTTCTGAGGAATCTCGAGACTCTCGTCGGTGTACATTTGACGCCATTGTCCACCGTAGGTTTGGCTCTGGAAATGGATATAATAGTTTCGAAAGTTATGGTTGAAAATCTGAAACTTACAGTTGGCGAGTTGAAGAACGGAAGAGCCAAAGACATGGCCGAGAGGAGTACGACAAGCAAGAGGACTTGGAAGAAACGCATAGCTCTCTGGAAATATTATAAAACTGAACATGGATTTGAGTAAACGAGATGGTGAGGACGATGGAAATTTAATTATGCAGATATTGCGAGATTAATATTGGAATTGGACGAAAAGAGGAATGAGGAAAACAATAAATTAATAAGGAAATTTTTGGTTCGAACGAGAATAGGGGTTCCGTGTTTTTCAAGAACCAGAAGACGTTCCAGAGAAGAAAATTGAAAATGGAGGTCGTAAGACATGGTATGATACAATTTTAAATTAGTATAACTTCAACATTTCTAACGGAAAATCGTTGCTTCAGAACCTGGGCTGGTGGCGAAACATTTTGACTCATTCAAAGGTGAATAACTTTTTTCAGGAGGGTTGGATAAAAATATGGTCAACAGAAAAAATTTTCATTATTAAAAAAAGCTATCGATTGGTTAAAAAATCGTCAAATTTCATCAATAATCAACAAAGTTATGTTTTGTGTTGCCAAAAAGTTGCCGATTATGGCAGTTTCGGCAATTTTTTGGCAGCAGCAGGCGTAACAATTAATTTTTCATGAAATTTGACGATTTTTTACCAGTCGATAGCTTTTTTAATAAGAAACATTTTTCTCGTTGACCGTATTTTTACTCGATTTGTTTTTAAAAAAGTTATTCACATTAGAATAAGGTGCCGAAATTTGATGCCGCTCAGTCCCGTTCAGAACTTCAAAATCAAACTTAATAGTTTTTGTAATCATTCAAACTAGACTTTTGTTCTATCGTACAACAAAAAGAATAACTAAAAACCAAAAAAGAAACCAACAAGGAAGTTTATCCATCTGAAATCCTATTTATTGACTCATAAAAACCTTCCAGACAAATCTTCTTGAAGCCCTTTCCCCCCTTTTTAAAGGAAGCGGATGTAGTGGGCGGAGCCTAGGAAATACTTATAGCTTGAAGAAAGTGACGTCCTGTTTCAGCGAATTGAGCTGATCCTTTAATACCACCCTTGAAAATGGGCGGGACCATCAGCATCCACCCACTTTTTTCTATTGGAGAACAATGGAAGGAACTAAATTTCCGCATGAATTTCCTTTTGGGTTCCCGAAAGAATGAACTTTTGCAAATCGAGGTGGGCGAGAAACTTTTGAACTCGGAGCAAACACTCACTCAACAAAAGAATGAGTAATTAACCTCGTGAAGCCCCGGATGTTTGGAGTGTGATTCCAGAAGAAAGTCGAGATATTCTGAAGAGTCACGTCATCTATGGTCTAATCCCTGCAAGTTTCACACAGTCATCGTGGCGCCTCAGACGTTTTGAAAGGATTCCCCAAGGCGCCCACTCATCGAAAAGCCGAGGTGACTTTTGATGAGTGAGCAAGAGAAAAAGTATGCAGATGAATAATTGAAAAGATGCAAAGAGAAGGTGTCTTGATTTCTGAACTTTCTTGTTGATGATGTGATAAAATGAAGATATTTTCAGATTTTGTTGAAACGCAAAGTCTGGAACGAGGAATGATCGAATTATTTATGATTGAGTCTCAAAAATCAGGCAAATCTTTTTGTGGTTCAATTTGAGCATGAAGTCATTAACCGTTATCTGAAAAGTGTCTGATTATTTTTCGTCATTTTTTAATCGTTTTAAAGGGGGAGTACACAAAAATTGTTTGAGATTTTTATATCAGTCGATGTAGAATTTCTGAGAGATCAAAATAGAGAATGTACAAACTTTTGACACTGAACATTTTTCAAGAGAATCTGAATTTCATCCTTACAAAATTCAACGACTACTATAGTCCTATTCCATTTGAATTGTTCCATTGATTCTAGGGCTTTTTCAAGGTCACAGAATTACCCGATAATGTGATCTCTCTTCCCACGAGCACAGTTATCCACTATCGATCCGTGTCACCCTCCGTTCTTTCCTCTACATCGTTCTAAATATTTCCCTCATTCCCTCACAGCGTCGTCCTTTTCGAATCAAGTATAAACTACTGCTGTATTCTTACACTATTGTTCAGAATGAAACTACTCCAACTCCCCAGCTTGATCCAACACGAAGTATATAAGAATCTGAGCCCCACGGAAATGTTGATTCTTTCAATGGCTTCAAAAGGGATACTAGATTCGATGAAACAGTTCCAATGGGATGTTACTACAGTATTAATAGAATTTTGGAAAGAAGAAATTCTGATTTCGTTTCCAATGAAAAACATCAATGGTGGATATAGGAGAGAACTTATCGAATTCCGAACAAAATCATTTCCAAAGTACGTAAGTTTTTCCCTGATCACACAATTTCCAACTTCATTTTCAGTGTTTGCTGCATAACCGATGCAAATGGGCCAACGTTGTTGTTTAATCATGTCTTCAAAAGAACTGTAGCTATGGAAATGCACAATCTCATTTTCAATTTATTCTCGAGATCTGCCGAGTTGAAACTCGAAGTGTGTTTATACAAAATACAAAGCTACAGTCCGATCCCGAATGTCAGAGTTGCATCGATATCTGATGAATCTATACCGATTCACGTAATATATGAGTTTATAAACTTAAACCCCAAAATGGAAGCACTTAAACTTTATATGAGAGACATAGACGGATGTACTAGTTCAACAATGTTCAGTGTCAAAAGTTTATGGATTTACTATACAAAGGCACCTTTCATAGAGTACATAAAACACTTTAAAGGGAGAGATATAATTTTCTCGTCGAATTCAGTTGAGACATCGAAACTTGTTGTTGCGTTTATTGAGAAATGGAAGAACGGCGAATATTCGGAAAATTTGGAATTTGTTCATGTGTATAATCATAGTTCTTCTTTGCCATGTGGTATTCATCGTCGTTTTCGAAATGAATTGAAGCCTTGGAATGAAACTGAAATGCCGAGATTCTATCGATTTGGATCAGAGTACGTTCTGAAATCACATCGTTTTCTTAAAACTCTGATTGTTTTCAGACTCGACTCGAACTTCGGAATTGGGACAGAAAACTACGACTTTGAAGGCGGATTCTATATTGAAAGAGCAATCGACGGACAAGTAGCATTATTGAAATTGAATCCTTGGATCATGAGTTTCTGGATACTCAAAACTGATACCTGAATCAAGTAATAATAATAATAATAATTTATTGAATGAAATAATTTATTGAATGCAAGTATTTTTCAAATCCTATCATTTCACCATTGTTTTCCATTGAAATGTTCACTATCGTCCACAAAATAATTCCTTTCCTGTTACTGCACAATCAACTTTTTCCACAATCCAAAACAATATTTTTCAAAATGAATTGCAAAAGCTACATTGATAGAGAATGAATAAACTTTTGACACTGAACATTGTTCAACAGAACCTGAATTTCGTCATTACAGAATTCAACGACTACTATAGTCCCATTCTATTTGAATTGTTTCATCGAATCTATGTATAGTCTTTTTTAGTGTCACAGCGTAACCCGACAATGTGATTCCTATTCCCACAAGCACAGTTAAACACTATCGATCCGTGTCACTCTCCATTCTTTCCTCAACATCGTTCTGAATATTTCCCCCATTCTTTCGCAAAATCGTTCTTTTCGTACCAAGTGCAACCTACTGCTGTATTCTCACACTAATTTTTGGAATGAAGCTACTCCAACTCCCCAGCTTGATCCAACACGAAGTATATAAGAATCTGAGCCCAACGGAAATGTTAATTTTATCAATGGCGTCGAAAAGGATACTAGATTTGATAAAACAGTTCAAATGGGATGTGACTACAGTTAGAATGAGATTACGGGAAGATGAATTTACGATTCAGTTTCCAATGAACCACGTCGATAACGGAGATATGGAAGACAACATCCAATTCCAAACAAAATCGTTTCCAAAGTAAGTTTCTCTCTTATCGCACAATATCCAACTTCATTTTCAGTGTTCAGTGCAGGTCCCATCTCTTCAGGTACCTTGTAGATAATTCAGTGTATTACTTCAAACATGTCTTCAAAAGACCTGTAGCTATGGAAATGCACAATCTTGCTTTCAAGTTATTCTCGAGATCTGCCGGGTTGAAACTTAAAGTGCATTTAGGCGGAATACATAACTACAGTCCAATCCCGAATGTCAGAGTTGCGTCGATATTCGATAAATCTGTACCTATTCACTTAATAGAAGAGTTTATAAAATCAAACCCCGAACTGGAAGCACTTCAACTCGAAATTGGAAGTATTGAAGGAAGTCCTAGTTCTACAATGCTCCGTGTCAAAAGTTTATACATTTCCTTTCCAAAGGTACCTTTCACCGAGTACATGAGCCTTTTTAAAGGGAGAGATGCAATGTTCTGGTGTGCAGATAAATCATCAATTTTTATAATAGAGTTTCTTGAGAAATGGATGAAGGGTGAATATTCGGAAAATTTGGAATTTGTTCATGTGTACATAGCTTTTTTTGGTCACACTTTTCTACGTGATGTTCATGATCGTTTTCGAAATGAATTGAAGCCTTGGAATGAAACTGAAATGCCGAGATTCTATCGGTTTGGATCAGAGTACGTTCTGAAATCTAATTGTTTTCTTAAAACTTTGATTGTTTTCAGACTCCACTCGAACTTCGGAATTGGGACAGAAAACTACGACTTTGAAGGCGGATTCTATATTAAAAGAGAGATCGACGGACAAGTAGCATTGCTGAAATTGGATCATCGGTTCACGAGTTTCTGGATACTCAAAACTGATAATGAATGAATAACGAATCATCATTTTCAAAAAAGTTGTTTATTCCCATTACTTTCCGTCTTTATACCAATCGCATCGTGTAAAATTAATGTACTTTTCAAATCCATTTATCGATCGTTTTATCATCCATTTTCCATTGAAATGTTCAAAGTAGTCCATAAAAGAATTCATTTTCCTATTACTGCACATCCAAGTTTTTCGAAGTATATTCTGTTTATTACTCACGCTTCCCGTAAGTGGCTTTCATATATTTAGAAGTTTTATTTGATAAATTTCTGAAAACTCACGATTTTTCGAAAGGTAGTTCTTTCTCAGATTTCCGCGAGAAGAATGCAAGATTGGACGTGTTCTATTCAATTTCGTCTTCTTTATGAAACAACGAAAAGATATTTAGAGAATATGAACCATGTTGAATGTCACAGAATACCCGATAAGTGAGTAACTGCGGTGAGGATGTGGTGTGATACTGTGATGTGATAGTGGCTAACACGATTGGACCTGATCGTTGCCTGATCGTTGCGGGTAGCACATTATCGGTGTTTAGAGACTATGACTCTTTTTCAACGTCACGGAATAATCAGTTTTTAAAATGTTTCGCTTCTTCCCACGAGCAAAGTTCTATACTATCGATCCGAACTTAATCGGTTACTGTCTCTTCTCTATATTGTTCTTATTGTTTACCATTCTCTAGCAGAATCGTCCTTTTCGAATCAAGTATAAACTACTGCTGTATTCTTACACTATTTTTCAGAATGAAGCTCCTTCAACTCCCCAGCTTGATCCAACATGAAGTATACAAGAATCTAATCCCCACGGAAATGTTAATTATATCAATGGCTTCAGAAAGGGTACTAGATTCGATGAAACAGTTCAAATGGGATGTGACTACAATGAGAATGAGTTTCCGGGAAGATGGAATTTGGATTTCGTTTGCAATGAAAAACAACAATGACGGATATGGATATGAGAGAGAATTTATCGAATTCCGAACAAAATCATTTCCAAAGTATGTAAGTTTCTCTCTGATCACACAATTTCCAACTTCATTTTCAGTGTTCATTGTATAAACCCTGCAGATGGGTCAACGTTGTTGTTTTTTAATCATGTCTTCAAAAGACCTATACCTATGGAAATGTACAATCTCACTTTCAATTTATTCTCAAGATCATCCCGGTTCAAACTTAAAGTGCATTTAAACGGAATACGTAGCTACAGTCCAATCCCGAATGTCAGAGTTGCGTCGATATGCGATCAATCTGTACCGATTCACCTTATAGACGAGTTTATAAAATCAAACCACGAACTGGAAGCACTTGAACTTTTTATTAGAGACATAGAAGGATGTACTAGTTCAACAATGCTCAGTGTAAAAAGTTTATTCATTCACTTTATGAAGATGCCTTTCACAGAGTACATGAGACACTTTAAAGGGAGAGATGTAATTTTCTTGTCGTCTTCAAACAAGTCATCGTATTTGGTTATAGAGTTTCTTGAGAAATGGATGAAGGGTGAATATTCGGAAAATTTGGAATTTGTTCATGTGTACATAGCTTTTTTTGGTCACACTTTTCTACGTGATGTTCATGATCGTTTTCGAAATGAATTGAAGCCTTGGAATGAAACTGAAATGCCGAGATTCTATCGATTTGGATTAGAGTACGTTCTGAAATCTAATTGTTTTCTTAAACCTTTGATTGCCTTCAGACTCCACTCGAACTTCGGAATTGGGACCGAATACTACGACTTTGAAGGCGGATTCTATATTGAAAGAGCGATCGACGGACAAGTAGCATTACTAAAATTGGATCCTCGGTTCACGAGTTTCTGGATACTCAAAACTGATACCTGAATCAAGTAATAATAATAATAATAATTTATTGAATGAAATAATTTATTGAATGCAAGTATTTTTCAAATCCTATCATTTCACCATTGTTTTCCATTGAAATGTTCACTATCGTCCACAAAATAATTCCTTTCCTGTTACTGCACAATCAACTTTTTCCACAATCCAAAACAATATTTTTCAAAATGAATTGCAAAAGCTACATTGATAGAGAATGAATAAACTTTTGACACTGAACATTGTTCAACAGAACCTGAATTTCGTCATTACAGAATTCAACGACTACTATAGTCCCATTCTATTTGAATTGTTTCATCGAATCTATGTATAGTCTTTTTTAGTGTCACAGCGTAACCCGACAATGTGATTCCTATTCCCACAAGCACAGTTAAACACTATCGATCCGTGTTAGTTCTCTTCTCTAAATCGTCAACCATTTCCTCCATTCTCTCGCAGAATCGTCATTTTTGAATCAATTGTAACCTACTGCTGTATTCTCACACTATTTTTAAGAATGAAACTACTCCAACTCCCCAGCTTGATTCAACATGAAGTATACAAGAATCTAATCTCCACGGAAATGTTAATTCTATCAATGGCTTCAGAAAGGATAATAGATTCAATGAAACAGTTCCAATGGGATGTGACTACAGTGAGAATGAGATTCTGGGAAGATAGACTTATGATCTCGTTTCCAATGAAAAACAACAATGGCGGATATAGGAGAAACCGTATCGAATTCCAAACAAATACATTTCCAAAGTAAGTTTTCCCTTGATTACACAATATCCAACTCCATTTCCAGTGTTTGCTGCATACCCCTTGTAGATAATTCAGTGTATTACTTCAAACATGTCTTCAAAAGACCTGTAGTTATGGAAATACACAATCTCGCTTTCAATTTATTCTCGAGATCTGCCGAATTGAAACTCCAAGTGCATTTAAACGGAATACACAACTACAGTCCAATCCCGAATGTCAAAGTTGCGTCGATATACGTACAATCTATACCGATTCACTTAATAGATGAGTTTATAAACTCAAACCCCGAACTGGAAGCACTTCAACTCGAAATTGGAAGTATTGAAGGAAGTCATAGTTCAACAATGCTCCGTGTCAAAAGTTTATACATTTCCTTTCCGAAGGTGCCTTTCACAGAGTACATGAGACACTTTAAAGGGAGAGATGCATCGTTCTGGTTGTCAAACTGTTCAAAGAAGTCATCGTATTTGGTTATAGAGTTTCTTGAGAAATGGATGAAAGGCGAATATTCTGAAAATTTGGAATTTATTTTTTTATACGAAGGTTTTCGTGATGAAGCCTTTCGAGATGGTATTCTTCATCGTTTTCGAAATGAATTGAAGCCTTGGAATGAAACTGGAATGCCGAGATTCTATCGATTTGGATCAGAGTATGTTCGGAAATTACATTGTTTTCTTGAAACTTTGGTTATTTTCAGACTCAAGTCGAACTTCGAAATCAACTCAGAGTACTACGACTTTGAAGACGGATTCTATATTGAAAGAGCGATCGACGGACAAGCTGCATTATTGAAATTGGATCCTCGGTTCATGAGTTTCTGGATACTCAAAACTGATAACTGAATCTAGTAATAATAATAATTTATTGAATGAATTAATTATTGTTTTTTTTTTTTCGAAAATGTTATTTATTCCCATTACTTTCGTTATACCAACCGCACCATGCAAAACTAATGTACTTTTCGAATCCATTTATCGATCGTTGTATCATCCATTTTCCATTGAAATGTTCACAATAGTTCATAAAAGAATTCATTTTCCTGCTACTGCAGATTCTGGTTTTTCCACAATCCAAAGAGCGGCAACGAACTTTGGCAACTCATTCAAATTTGAATAACTTTTTTCGAGGGCGTCGGGTAAAAATACGGTCAACATAAAAAAATGTTCCTTATTAAAAAATCTATTGATTGGTTTAAAAACCGTCAAATTTCATCGAATGTTAACAGAGTTACGCCTCCTATTACCGAAAAGTTGCCTGAATTGCCTAAATCGAAAACGTCTCGCAACAAAGGGCGTAACTCTGTTACTTTTGGATTAAAGTCGACGGTTTTCCAACCAATCGATAGCTTTTTCAATAAGGAACATTTTTTCTGTTGACCAAATTTTCAGCCAATCTGTCTGAAAAAGGTTTTTCACATTTTAATGAGTTGCCAAAGTTCGTTGCCGCTCATCCCTGGTAAATAGAGCTCCAATAGAATTTTCGGATCCCTCTGAAATTCTATGTCGATTGGTATAAAAATCTCATAAAATTTTCAATTAATTTGTTTCTCAGGAAGGAGCTCAATTTGCTCACACAAATGTGCAACGTCTTCTCCTTCCATAAATTTACCATCCCCCACCGAGGGACACGACAAATGCACGCAAACGATGAGAGGCGCAGACGCGCGATTAAAGGCTCACCATCGATTTATCCGCGCGGGTCTCGCCGCGCAGTCTCCCTTTACACCGCGAGTTTGAAATTTAACGGTTTTCTTCTCTTGTTTGGCTTGTTTTTGCCAGTTTTTTCATCGAAATTCATAAATTTTCTTGTTATTTTTTGCAATAATTCTTCAAATAATGCTATTTTGATGCCAATTTTTCAAATTCTATCGATTCTTTTCAGAAAATGGCCTCACGAAAACGAGGAACAACGCCGGCACGAGATCAAGTGCGTCGCAAGAAGTTGTCTCTGGAAGAGACCGATAATATCGAAGTTTTCTGTCGTCTTTGTCCATACTCTGGCTCGACGCCAAGTCTTATCGCTATCGACGATACCTCCGTACAAACCGTTCTTCCACCCGCCCAGTTCCGGCGTGAGAATGCACCACAAGTTGAGAAAATCTTCCGATTCGGACGCGTATTCTCGGAGAACGATGGTCAAGAAGTTGTGTTCGAGAAAACTTCCAGAGATTTGATTCTGAACCTGCTGAGAGGACAGAACTCTCTTTTGTTCACCTATGGAGTCACTGGATCAGGAAAGACCTACACAATGACTGGAAAACCAACGGAACATGATACGGGACTGTTGCCACGCACATTGGATGTCATTTTCAACAGTATTAGTAATCGGTTAGCAGCGAAAACCCTCTAAATGATCCCATAAATCAATAATTTCAGCGTCGACAAATGCATCTTCTATCCAGCAGCTCTAAACACATTCGAGATTCGTACCACTCTCGATGCTCACATCAAACGCCATCAAATGGATCCGGATCGTCTCTCAACGTCACGCGAGATCACAGATCGATACTACGAAGCGATAAAGCTTTCAGGGTACAACGATGATATGGTGTGCTCGGTGTTCGTTAGCTATGTGGAGATCTATAACAACTATTGCTACGATTTGCTAGAAGATGCCAAGAATGCGTTAGTTTCTGTGATTTATTTCTGTTAATTTACGCCCATTCCTAGTTCCAGAGTGCTCACGAAGCGAGAACTTCGCCAAGATCGCCAGCAGCAAGTGTACGTTGACGGAGCAAAAGACGTTGAGGTGTCATCGAGCGAAGAAGCTCTCGAGATTTTCTGCCTCGGCGAGGAACGTCGTCGCGTTTCGTCTACCATCCTCAACAAGGATTCGTCTCGTTCACACTCAGTTTTCACCATCAAACTGGTCATGGCCCCGAGAGCCTACGATAATAAGGCGATGTATCCAGTCATAGACGCATCCCAAATCGTCGTCTCCCAGTTGTGTTTGGTGGATTTGGCTGGATCGGAGAGAGCAAAACGAACTCAAAACGTCGGCGAGCGTCTTGCCGAAGCCAACTCGATCAATCAATCGCTCATGACTCTTCGCCAATGCATTGATGTTCTCCGGCGCAACCAGAAGAACAATTCGAACATCGAGCAAGTCCCGTATCGGCAGTCTAAATTGACTCACTTATTCCGTACGTATCTGGAGGGAAACGGAAAGATTCGTATGGTGATTTGCGTCAATCCGAAACCAGATGATTACGATGAGAACTTGGTTAGTTAATTTGAAGGATAATTCCGGGCCGAAAAATTACATGCTGATTCTGAATATAACAATGAAAATGCTCGAAAATGCTTCTCATGTCCGAAAAAACGCAATCAAAGTTGCAGAAAGGTTATTCCTGATTTTTGCGACTTTGAAGGCATTTTTTGGGTCAGAGAAGCATTTTTATGCGTTTTCATTGTGATATCCAAAATCAGCATGAAATTTTGCATGAATTGAACCATAAACTCGTTTTGCCCGAAATCCTCTTTGAAGAACATTGTCGTTTCAATTCATCTTCCTTTTACAGAGTGCACTGGCGTTCGCTGAAGAATCACAAACAATCGAAGTCAAGAAGCAAACCGAGAGACTGCCAACTGAACGAATCCCGCATACATTCTTCACACAATGGAATTCCGAGCTCGACGGAGCTGTACAAATCGACATCGACGGGCGAGAAACTCCATGCCCTCCAACATTCTGCTTGAGAGATTACAACGATAACGATACTGTCGAGTCATTGAGAATGTATGCTCGGAAGCTTTCTGCTCTCCAAAATTCAACCGAAGACGGCACATCATCGTCTGTCCTTTCGGTCGTTCGTCAGTATATGATGGAAGCCGACTATCAGCGTATCGAAATCGCTCGTCTCAAAGACACGCTAAGCGACAAGGATGAAGAGATCGAGAAGCTTCGTGGCTTTTGCCGTCGTTATAAGAGAGATTGTGCATCGATGAAGGAGCGCATCGCCAAATACGAACAAGGAGAACAAGAAAATCAGCTGGCGATGGAGAAGCTTGTCGAGCAGAAAATGGAGGATCGAAAGATCATTCAATCTCAAAAGAAGGCGATGCGAAATGTTCGCGAGATAATGGAGAATCCATCACCATCTGTCGCTTCCCTCCGTTCCCGTTTCGATCAAGAAAACATGGGAGTCATGCCGTCCGCCCCACTGCAAACTCCACCACCACCATATCAGACTCCTGGCCGTCCGCCTGTATTCAGAAAGCGTCTCGAAGCCGCTGTGTCTACCACTGCTGTAAACGGAAGTGGCTCGTCGAATGGATCCAATGGCCAACAGGGATACGTGAATCCAAAGTATCAAAGACGTTCGAAATCGGCGTCACGTCTTCTCGATCATCAGCCAGTTCACCGCGTGCCAACCGGAACCGTTCTTCAGAGCCGCACGCCAGCGAATGCGATAAGAACTACGAAGCCAGAGGTAATTTGAGTTCGGAAATTTTTTCTTAATCTGTGATACTTTCAGCTCCATCATTTGAACAAGTCTGGCGAATACCGTCTGACTCACCAAGAAGTTGATCAGGAAGGCAATATCAGTACGAATATTGTCAAGGTAACGCCCTCTGTTTCCATTCGTCTTTAATCGTGCCGTAGCTTCCTTTTTTTTTTGTCAACAAACACTATGTTTCCACAAACTTATCAAACCCATCTCGTCCGTCCTATATTCACACTGCACCACTAACCCATTCTAACAGGCTCGTCCGACAACGCCGACGCGACCGCCGTTGCTCCAATTGGAAAATTCGCAAAGTAGTTCTTATTCACCTTGTTCTGATGTCAAATCGATTACCATTTACTCGAATTATGAAGAAATGGAAGAGTAGAAGAGACACGTGGAATTGTGGATTGAGTGGAAAGGAAGAAGAAAAGGAGATTTTGTTGCTGTGATGTTTGTTGATGGGTTTTGTACTTTTTTTTGTATGTATCTTTTCTTCTTGAATCTGCTAGAAAATGCAAGATTTTGCATGATAGAATAGTATAGCATGAGAATGCAATATTCGTGATTTCTAGGCTTTTCTGGCTCCGGGAAATTTCGAAAATAAGACATTTCGAAAAAGTGTGAAATCGCGTTTTCCCCGATTTTTGGAACTTTTCATGTATTTTTTTTGCGTTTATTATCCATTATATCTTCAACAACACCCTTTTATATTTGAAAACGGCAAAAATATATACGGAAAGTCAGATTTTTGGAACTGAGTTTAGAACTTTTCGTATAAATACTTGCGTTTTTTTTTAAACTAACAAGGCATTGCTCAAGATATAATTGATCATAAACGCAAAAAATTATACGACTAGTTCCAAAAATCGGGCAAAACGCGATTCCGCACTTTCAAAATGCCCGCTTTCGAAATGTCTTACTTTCAAAATGTCTCGCTTTCGAAATGTCCCGGAGATGTTTTCTCTGGCTCCGCGACCTTTCGAAAGATGGCGTTTCGTGAGTGTAACGTTCCGAAAATGTAACGTTTCGAAAATGTGACGTTTCGCAAGTGCGAAGTTTCAAAATCAAAACGTTGCACTTGCGAAACGTCACTTTTTCGAGATGTCGCACTTTCGAATTGTCCCGGAGCCGTTTTTCTTTATTTATACGCTTTTTCTGGCTCTTCAACTAACCGCAAGACTAACAGAATTTTCTCGATTTCAATTCACTCAAAAATCATCAATTTTCAGGGTGACGTTATACCGACAGTCTCCGGTGGAACCGCCGTCTTCTTCCACGATATAGAAAAGCTGACTCATGAATCGCCGGCTACTCGAAAATAGACATATTCGCTGTCACTTCGCTACCCATCGTACTTTTCATATTTTATTCTCACCACCACAGCCCACTATCTTCCTTTTCTCCATCCATACGCTCAATCCACTTTCCTGTCAATTCTCTGTACCATAATACACATACCTCTTCGCGAAATATTTATTAATGTACAATGTCCCTTCTCTCTTTCAGTCTTTATTAAAGGCGAGACCTAAATTATTTTCATAACGATTATCCGTTCATAATCCCATTTTCGAAATCTCAAAGGGTACCACATTATTTTTTTTATTCCTTTTTTTATGTTAACTTCATCTCTTCTACGCAGAAATTCTCTCTTATGTCGATCTGAAATCTTGTCCATTTATTCCTCCCTCACATTCTACGCAAACCGTTCAATTGATTTGACTACTACTACTAGTAAATTTTTTCGTATTTTATAAGTTTCCAAGTTAATAACGCAAAGATTGCAATCCAAATAATTTAATTTTCATTGCGTTTTAATAACTCAAAGAAAATCTCAATAAATAAGACCCGATTCAGGTCAATAAAAGGGTACATAGAAAATGTTTGAGGGAGAGAGTGAAAAAGGCACGTTTTTATACAAATAATAAATTTACGCGTTTTTTTTGGGTTGAAAATCTCGAAACTAGAGTGAAAATGGGGAATATTCCATGAAGAGGTCAGAAATGGTGATTATCTGTGTTTTAATGGGGGGATTCAGAAGAGAAAAAATGATAAGGGCAGGAGAGAAGACAAGATCAGAAACACGTCGAGAGAAAATGGATAAAACGAGGGGGTTCCGCGACATTTCGAAAGTGTGACGTTTCGCAAGTGTGAAATTCGTTTTCGCCTAATTTTTTGAACCTTCATGTACATTTTTTTGCGTTTAAAAAACGCAACATACATGAAACGTTCAAAAACTAGGCATGTTCTCACTTTCGAAACGTCATACTTTCGAAACCTCACACTTTCGAAATGTCGCGAAGCCAAAAAAGAGAGAATCAGTTCCTAAAGAGTATTCTTGATTTGTGTGAATACGTTCGCCGCATTCATCATGAACATTTTTTCGGGAGTTTGTGTGGTTGTCAGGTAGTTGGAGACGTTGGCGATGAGCTGAAAGAAATTACAGTTTAAAAAAAATGTTCACAAGTTAAAAGTTATTTTGTGAAAAGTTTTGAAGCAGAATTTTTCAATAAAAAAATTTAAAAAAACATTATTCGCCATCGCATTCAAGTGCGAATAACTTTTTTCAGGGGAATCAGGTAAGAATATAGTCAACTAAAAACTAGCGACGCTTCGCGTCGCTGTACACGGC
The DNA here is from genome assembly GCA_963966625.1 of Caenorhabditis zanzibari. Lineage (NCBI taxonomy): Eukaryota > Metazoa > Nematoda > Chromadorea > Rhabditida > Rhabditidae > Caenorhabditis > Caenorhabditis zanzibari. The sequence goes on from OZ016471.1 coordinate 6,226,101, forward strand.
TGCGCCGTGTTACTTATTGGGGTGTGATTACTCAAAAGTATGAAGTTGTAAAAAGAAAGTTTATGTTCAAAATAATTCGAAAACGATAAGGCTTCACCTCTACTGCACTCAAAATCTTAAAGCTCAAATGAATGAACAATTAGTTCACCGTTGTAGCCTTCGATAAAATGAAATAGAAAATGAATGAAAAAGTCGTTGCAGGTGCTTCGCACCTACAACGACTTTTTCATTCATTTTCTATTCCATTTTATCCAAACGCAATCTGATGAGATCGCATTCGGGGCCTACGGCCCCTCACTTGGTAGACCTCCAGCCCGAATTCAAATCGCATTCAAGTTTCACCCCACACGCAACTTACGCGCTTCTGTAATGTATTCCCAGACTTCATAGAAAAAATAAAAAACAAATAGACAAACGCGGCATCGAACCCGTGACTATTCCCTCAAGGCTCTGCACCACTACCACTGCGCCACAGGTGTCGACATGAGAGGGAGGAAGGAACTAAGGCTTCCATTTCGGTCGGCCGAAAATCGGCGTCCGCCGACCGTCCGCCGACCCAGCCGACCGGTCGGTCGGCGCCCGACCGATTCTGTGCGTGTGCGCGTCGCGGTGTCAGAGTGTTTGCGTACGCAAGCGCAAAATTTATGAGGGAATTTTTTCAAAGCATTTTGAGCATATAATTGTTATTATTGGCAATTAAATGAATTCTTTGAATTGAAAAATCTTTAATTTTTGACAGAAAACAAATTAATCCGTTTAATGAGTTTTATAATGGATGATGATGACATTCCGGAGAGCTCCGAGCAAGCGCCGTCGCCGTTCTCTTCCTCGAATCGAAAAAGAAAAATGGAGGGGATTGAGAACTGTTTAAAATCAGAAAAAATCACTGAAGTATTACATTTTCATTTTTAGAAGCTGAAAATCATGTAATTTACAGAAAAAGTTAGATGAGCACTCATAGCAATTTATGATGAGAATAGTTATAAAGTGGACAGAATACGCTGTATCAAATTTAATAAAATATTGTGTTGTAGTTTTGATTTTCCAAGCAGCGAAACGATGATTATCATTTGTCTGAAATCAATTTTGGCGGAGAAGAATTTTGAGCTCAGTCTCAACTAACCGCTTTTCCTTTGTTCCAATTCGAATGGATCTCGTTTAACTCTGAAAATAATCCGATTATTTTTAAAATTAAATTTTAATAATAGTAGCAACGAAGTATTGAGAAATTTAGCAGCTGGAAGCGAAAAATCGAAATCTGAAACTTCCCGCTCTTAAATAATTCTGAGTCAAGAAATTGAGTTCATTCTCGAAAATAAACGAAATTTATCACTTGTTTTCAAGCCGAAATTATGAAAACGCCAAGTTTGACGAAAAATTGAGCAAGAAATCTAAAAAATCATCGAGAGAAAATTGAAAAACTTAAAAAAAATAAAAGAAAAAATCAGCAAAAAAACCATTGCGCGTGATGTTGGGTGTGCGTACGCAAACACGCTGGAGCATACCGGCACGCGCAAATGCACAGAATCGGTCGGGCGCCGACCGACCGGTCGGCTGGGTCGGCGGACGGTCGGTCGGCTAAATTTCCCGACCGAATGGAACCCTTAGAAGGAACGGTAGTGAGATGACTGCGGTCGCTGTTTTCCTTCTCATGTCTCCACTTCCCCACCACCGTTATTTATGAACGCGCGCGCACAGCGAAGTCGTGTGTATAACAAATGAGCTCAAAAACGCACAAAAAAGGCGTTTTGCTCAGGTTTCTATAATAATAATGATAGAAAAGATGATTTAGAATCGATTGATATAAAAATCGATACAAAAATCACATAAAATACCAAACCCGACGCCTCGGAAATATGACAAGCTACCACCGGTCATAGCTTGACTCATAATCGGAATTTCAAAAATTGGTAAAGATCTTTGAATTCAGCGTAAAATTATCTAATGGATGCAAAAAAAATTTTCGAAAAAAGTTCAAAATTGACGATTTTGGAAAATTTAGGTTTTGGTGAAAAAATGAAAAATCCTGGAGGAAAAGTTTTTCGCAATTTTTTATCAAATTTTCTTAGAAAACAAATACAAAACTTATATGTTTCTCTTCGTAATTTTTTTGCGCATTTTTTGATATATAATTTGCCCGGAATTTCTCGATATTCGTCGAGAAATAAGCGAGAGAAGAATGGCGAAATTGATGAAAAAAGAGGGGAAAACCAAATTTTTCAGTTGATTTTTCGAAAAAAGGATATCTCTTGCTTTCCTGCTCATAGCTAAGCTCAAACTCAACCGATCACCGTGTTCAAATATTCGACAGAAACGCAAAGAGATTTCGAAATGGAAGAAAAAAGAAATTTTAAAAATGATTGAGATTGAGCGGAGTTATAAGCATTCAAAGATGACCAAAAAAAAATCGACAAAAAAATCGCCATTTTTTTTGACAGGCCACGCCCCCTTTTTTGGCAGCCTATGAAACCCGCATTTAATAAGAGTAGCAGAAAAGTTCCTGGTTAAAAAAGCGATCAATTGAAAAAAGTTCCTGGTTAAAAAAGCGATCAAAAAAGCGATCAAATCATTAAATTTCATGAAAAATTAACAAAGTTACGCCCTTGACAATTTCGACAATTTATCAATTTTCGACGATTTAAACAACGTTTTGGTAACACAAGGCGTAACTCTGTTAACTTTCTATCAACTTTTTGACAAGACGCAACTTTGTTTATTTCTTATGAAATTTGACTATTTGTATACCAATCGATAGCTTTTTGAATAAGGAAAATTTGTCCTTTGACCGTATTTTTCCCCGATCCTCCCGAAAAAATTTATTCACATTTGAATTAGGAGCCGAATTTTTTTTGGTATTGCTTTTGGATCATCAGGAAATTCGCAAAAAACCAACCTGTTTAGTGATTTTCTTATAATTCTCAAACTCCTCGTCCTTCTTCAACACCTGCTGCTCCAAGTCTTGAATCCTTTGCCAACTATTCGTACAATCCTTGCACGACGACGAAGCCGACGTCGTCGATGATTCAGAAACTGTCGGTTGTGGAGAAGCACCGGACGAACTCGACGGGCTCACTGAGCTCTGTTCCAGACACGAAGACTCCAGAAGTTGAAGAGGTGACGTCTTCAGAGGGCTAGACGCGCATGATGTGTCTGTAGCTGGGTCGGAATCGGAGCCGAGGGTTGTTGGCTCAGTGGTTTGAAGGGAGTGATGATGGTGGTGTTGGGGAAGGCTCAGAAGTGTTGAATTGGTATTCTGATTGGCCAAATGATACATGTACATGTGAAGGGTGAATGAAGATTGATTGTTGAATTGAGCCTTGCAGAGCATACAAGTCAGATTGATCGGAAGGGAGGGAGCTGGAATCTCGAATCCTCCGATCTCCTTGTTATTCAAAATGTTCGTTTCATTATTATTGTTATTATTAAGAATATTCTCTTGTTGTTGTTTCACCAGAAGAGTATTGAAAGCGCTTCTTTGAGTCTCCTGTTGTTGAATGAGCAATTTTTGAGCCATTTTTGCGATAGTCTCTGGTGAAAGCAAGATCGGGTCTTGTTTCGCGTTGAAGGCAGATTCCAAGCCGGCTTTCATGGTGGGTGTCAAGAGGGATCGGATTGGGGAGGATCTGGAAAAAGGGTACTATTCTGGTGTTCAAAAAACTCAGTAAAAGTCCTAGGCCGGCCGCGGCCATAGAACTCTAATCGAGGTCGGAAGCTTTCCAAACTTCGAAAAACTCACGGTTTTCCCTTGCACTTCAAATGATGCTCATCCAACATGACTTGTTTCAAAAACGACCGTCCACACTGAAGACACGAAAATCCGCGTTCCTGATGAATCTTCATGTGACGATTCAGGTCGAACTGAAAATTTGAGAATGTTCGAGCCTCTTTTAAAAAATCTTTATGTTTACCTTGAAAATGAACGTTTTGTGACATTGTGGACACTCATGAGGTCGGCCACCGGAATGAATCATCAGGTGTTGAGTGAGATGCCCTTTCTGAAAACAATAGGAAAACTGGTTGGGGAGTTGAGAAGTGAGTTAGGCTCAATTCAAACCAAAGCTGGTGATTTTTTTTTTTGACGGATTCTGGAGCCGCATTTAAAAGCTCCCAAGGCGCGCCAGCCAATGACTCAATTTTTATGAAAATTACACAGATCGATAGGGAATTTCAAGGGGATCATTTTTAGATAGAAAAATTCTAATTTTAGGCCTTCTGGGAGCACTTTGGAGCCTCAAAATTACTTTATAATATTAGCTCTTACCTGGAAAAACGCCTTATTACAGTGAGGACACACATGTGACCTCTCCCCAGTATGCCACATCCAATGCTTTTTCAGAAGCTGCCGAGTTCCGAACTCCTTTCCACACTGCGTACACTGAAAGTTCACCTCGTTACAGTAACCATTACAGTAATCTTTAAAAATTCTTACACTATGTGGCTGCTCTCCACTGTGAATCCTCATATGAGTTGCCAGCTCTCTTTTCACCGCAAACATCTCGTGACAATCCTCGCACTCGTACCGCCCTTTTTCTCCAGATGACGATTTCTCTGAAGGCGTCGTTGGATTCAGGGAGACGTCGGTGTCGGATAGACTGTCCGTGTCCTCGATTTTGATTTTTATCATAGTGAGCTGGAATGAATTGGGTATATTAACATTTAAATTGATTGGAAGAGTTCATTTGAAACTTGGGGTCATTTGAATCGCATGATGGGTTCAGTGCCAGGTGTTTCAAAATGGGGAACATGAAAAAAGAGTGGAAATGGAAAAAACGCATCATGAATGTTGTGACAGGTGTTCATGAGAATGGGAGAAATAGGAGTACTGTAGAATTTCAGGAACGAATTTTGTAGGGGCTAATGAACATGGAACAATGTCTTTGGCTAACCCCAAACTTCTTTGGAACCAAAAAATCGATGTTTTTGCTATTGCTAAAGTAAGGTATAAGTGGACTCCGACATTATTAATAACCAGCTAATTTATTGAAAGTTTGGACGTTTAAAAGAAAGTTAAGTTCAAGTTAGAGGTCCTAAGCCTTCATCCTAAATTTGGACCATAGTTAGTTCAGAGGGACCGGAAGAGGTACCCATCTGAATCCACCAGATCATCTCCACGCACATCTACTAAAAAAAAAACTGAAGACGAATGACTCCTCTATCGCTTATGAGCATCTTTTTCCTGCTCCGCGTACTCCGTCTCTGGTGTCTTTCGGTGCCAGGGAAAGATCAGCGCGCAAAAATCACGGATATATGCAAATGGCTGGGAGACGGACGGACGGACGGCAGGAGCAAGAAACAGAAGCTGTGTAACGAACGCCTGCTCCTTCTTCTCTCTTTCGGGGTGGCACCAACGCGCACCAATCAAGACACGCCCACTTATGCCTGATGGAATGGCAAACTATGAGGGTGTAACCATGAGAAGAAGCCGATCGGGGGAATGAAGGAGGGGAGTAGGTCATCAAGGTGGGGGCGGAGTCAGTATTTATGTACTTGAAAGAATGTCATGCTGAGGAGCTTCTTGATGGTCATTTTTAGGTGTGAAAGAAAAATGAATCCCTGACAGATGAATCATACTAAAATCTAGATTCTTCGTTCATTTCGAAATGGTCTAAACTTTTGTATGTTCGTCTGTTCGTCGAGATGTAACTCAGCCCAAACTGAACCGACTTGGACAAAATTTTTACAGAAAGATTAGAATTTTTTCCTAGATTATGCTCATATGTTTAGATTTTTGATATCTCATTTTTTATATCTCAAAAATGATGCAAGTTACGGCTCTTTTCGTAAATTTTCAGTACTAATTTTGGCACTGAAAATGTGTTACAAGTCATAACTCGCTTCAAAATTAACCGATTCGTTTGAGAATTTCACAGTTTGCTAACGATTATCTGAGGATGATGTAGGTTTTTTTTGTTTTCTGAAATTCCAACTTTGAAGCACTCTAGAGAAATTTTTCGTGAGAAACTGTTTTCACATTACTGATAAACTGTCAAATTTGACTTCCGAAAGGGTGGGTACAAAATAAGGCTATTCAAATGTCTAAAGTTGCGACGAACCGATTTCAGATCAAATTTTTGAAATATTTAGTTCAAATTCATTAACAAACCCTAGTTAACGTATTAGTGTTAACGATAGTTGAATTTTTTTAGAATCAAGCAGCTAGTTCACACATGAAAACTATATTGTAGCTATCGTACAGTTGATAAGTCCTTACTGAAACAGGGAAAGTTTTTAATATTTTCTGGGAAAACTCTCAGTTTCAAAGAGTTCACAAGTCAAGGGAGAATTTGAGGGGCACACTCCACTAATCGTATTCAATATTCCCATTCAGGTCAAATTTCGGCAACTCAATCAAATGTGAATAACTTTTTTCAGAGGGATCGCGTAAAAATACGGTCAACAGAAAAAATGTTCCTTATAAAAAAGCTATCAATCGATAAAAGCAACGTCAAATTTCATCAATAATTAACAAAGTTACGCTCGAGTTTGGAAATGTTGGCAACTATTCGATATCAAAAGGCGTAACTCTGTTAATTTTTTATTAAATCTGACGATTTGTATACCAATTGATAGCTTTTTTTAATAAGGTACATTTGCTCTGTTGACCGTATTTTTATCCGGCCACCATGAAAAAAGTTATTCACATTTGAATAAGCCCTGTTCCCATCCCAGACACTAACCTCTTCATTATCATCTCCAATCATCTTCTCCTCATCCATCAACTCCTCTTCCAACATCTCCATATCATGCTCTTCCCGCTCGTGTCTCTGCAACTCATCCATACTGTGAAATGCACCCGAACAATCCCGACACAAGTACAGAGAGCTCATCGTCTGAAAGTAAGAAAGAACTTTGTTCAATTCAAAAAACGAAGAAAAATGAAAGAGAAGGGCCACCATAGTCGTAAATGAGTGAATGTGGACGTGCTTGATTGCTTTCACATGTACTAGATGAGATGGCAAAAAAGAGCGAAAGAGGAATATTCTTCGGGGGGAGAGGTCATTGTGTGCTCACTCACTTATTCAGATATTTGTTAGCAGCAAGTCAAGAAGAAGAAGGCTACCGGTTGGATGATGGGTAATAATACGGACACACAAAGGTAAAGAAATGCGGGAAACCTAGAGGCACTTGTGAATGTTTGGATGACCCACTGGCAACCATCACCACACCCTGCTGCTCTGCTGCTCCCGCTTGCTTCTCTTGGCTCTTTTCATGAAAGATACAGTAATCTAATCCCTGTTGAGTTAGAGGGGAAAAGTTGGCCCACTTTTTTTTCTAGGCTTTTTGTTTGCGTGACTGTTTGTATTGAAAGAAAGCAAACGAGACGACCCCCTGAGCCCATAGGAATGAGAAACCATGTTGAGTTTGAGATGAAAAAAAAGGAGCAGAAAGATTCGAGTTTCATGATTATGAGCAGGGAAAGATAATGTAGACAGGGGGAGATAACCAATTTACAGAAAGGAAATGAAAGAAAAATAATGAAGAGAGTGGGAGGATGAGTCAGAGACCACTTGACACATAGAAAAGTCTATCGGGAAAACAGTTTTTTTGATGAGGCTTGTACGTTAGGATCGCATGATCCCGGATTACGGTACCTGCACATCATGGTTGCGATTGAAATGTAAATAACTTTTTTCAGGGGGATTGTGTAAAAATATGGTCAACAGTAAAAATGTTCCTTGTTAAAAAAGCTGTCGATTGACTAAAAAATCGTCAAATTTCATCATGAATTAACAAAGTTACGCCCGATTTTGTTGCCGAAAAGTTATCGACTTCGGAACTTTTGGCAAAACAAAGCGTAAGTCTGTTAGTTCTTTATGAAATTGGACGGTTGTTTAACCAATCGATAGCTTTTTTATTATACAACATTTTTTCTGTCGATTGTGTTTTTACCCGACCCCCCTGAAAAAAGTTGTTCACACCTAAATGAGTTGTCGCTTAGCAATAATAGATAGTTTTTGAATAAGAAGCTAGGGATCAAGATTAATTCTTGTTGACAGGCCCTTTTTAAAAATGATTGATGACCCTTAATTTTAACTTGTTTCTAGTTTCCAAAACTTTTAGCTCCATAAACCCGGGCCAACCGTGCCGGGTCTTACCGACAGAGTTTCTGATTTCTGACTTAGAAAATGTCTAAAAGTTTCAGTCAATTTACCCTAGCAGACATCCATGCCCTTCATCCCACCTTGGAACATCCGTTCTCCTTCCCTCTCTCTCTCTCTCTCTCTCTCTCTCTCTCTCTCTCTCTCTCTCTCCATTCGGAATCCTCATTTTGCATCAAGGATTCCGAACTTTTCTCTCTGTGTCGTCCGGTGCCACCCATCTGGTCTTCAGTGGCTCTTATTCCCAGTTTTTTCACTCTCAGATCTCACACACTCATAAACCACCCCCAGGAACAACTTCTCCGTTCAAGAAATGGACGGAAAATGAAAAAAGATGTTTGGCTCTGGGGTCGTTTAGCAAAAAGAGAAGAGAACATGAAAATCAGAGGAAAAAGTTTTAAACACGGCAAAGTGCAAGTGATTCAAGGATTCTGGGCAATAAAATAAAAACCGACGGAAGTATTGCATGTTGGCTCAAAGGGGGTCGAAGGAAGACAAGTTCCAAAAAAAAAGAGCTCAGAAAAGAAGAAACTTTTATAAATGAGAGGTCAGTAGAAAGTGCCCAGAGGGGGGCAACTGGTAACCAGTTGTTGCGCAGGCGGTGCATGCTAACTTTCTATTACCGGAGGAGGGGAGGGCAACAAGCAACTGGTCTGAAGGGGCGGAGTCGGGAAGATGGTCCATGGGAATGTATGGCTCAACTATTCAAAAACATGGTAAAGATCCAATAATTAAAAGTTGAAGGATCAAAAAACTTTTAGCAATCCGGGCCGAAATGGGCCCGCGCGGGCCTCCGCGATTTTCTCCCTTCTAAATTGCGATTTTCAAGTCAAAATTTATATGAAATTGTAAAGCTCGATGAGCTCTACAAAGTGGTTTTTAGAATATAAAGTCTTTATCTATATTTTCTATAAAATGTCAGAAAGCGGCCGAGCCGAACTCACATTGCCGAAATCTCCGGCCCGGGTGCTTTCTGAACTGTTATGGAAAATATAGATGTGGAATTTAGATATCCTAACTACCATTCTGTAAATCTCATCGAGTTCTACATTTTCATATAAATTTTGACTTGAAAATCACAATTTAGAGGAGAGAAAATCGCCGGGCCTGTTCCGGCCCGGATTGCAATTTTAGCCCATGGTTTTTGTAGGATCTCACAAAAAAAAGAAAATGTTATTCCAAGCATGACCCCAAAACGTCAAAAGTCCGATCGGGATAGACTCCTCGCGCGCGCTCAAGTTGGAGTCCATCTCAACCTTCTTGATCTTGATCTTCTCTTTTTTTTTGCGTGTCATGTCGTGAAAAAGCGCTGGCTCCCGTTTCCCTCTACCCTCTCTCAACGTGATATGGTACTTTTGTGGCGATCGAAAAAAAACGCGAAGGAACCGCCCGTTTTCGAACCGCGCAATTCATCACGCGACAAACAGAAGCTGAGCGCGAGGAGCGACGCCGGTTACCAATTGGTCATGACTCGACTCTGTCTATGTTCTCTCTCACTCGCTGGAAGAGAGCTTCTTGTCCCGTACTATTTTCGATAGGTTCACATAAACTCTTCTTGCATACAGAAGAATCGGAGCCAAAAAAAGTGTGTGAATGAAAGAAGGGAGGGAAAAAGGAATCACGCACAAAATACATAGAAGAACGGTGATCGTGGGAGTTATTTTAAAATGATATAGGTCCAGGAAGGGGACCCAGAATCAGTTAAGCCGAAAGGACCAATCTCAGACGTTTGAAAATACGGACCGGCCCGCTATATTTGAAAGCTCTGCCCGGTCCGGAAAGCCCGCTATGTACTTTTAAAGTAATATTTGAAATTTTTGGGACGTTAAAACTTATAAAAATCATTTGAAAGACAACTGGGATCTTACTGTAGTTCACTATCAGAGGCAAAATCGGTGGGCTTTCTGAGCCGCGCCGGGCCGGACCCTAGTCCTTAGTAAAAAAGCCATGAAAAAAACTCTGCTCGCGGGCTTGTTTAACCAAAAATGATCGGGCCTAATTTCTAATTCTCTGTTTCAGTCGGCATTCAGGTATAAGAATTCGAAAGTATGATACAATTTTTTGAGGCGAGCCGGGCTTTAAGGGCCGGGCCGTGCTTGGGCCCTTTCATGGTGCCAGTTGGGCTCAGTTAGTCGGGGACCGAGATAAGCCTACAGTAAGACTATGAGCCAAACAAACCATGTTCTGAAGATCATCATCAATTTCTTCGTTAACCAGTTTTGAGTACACTTCGACTTGGAAATAACTATTTATACTTTTGATACCTGCTCTCAACTTCAATCTAGTTTCGTTCACTATCAAAAGCAAACTACAATCAAAAAAGTACAAGAATTCCGTGATAGGTAGGCGTCTTCTTATTGACTCCAAATTCTTCAACTATTTTTTGCCAAAAGAGAAACTATCCACCTCCACATACATGCGAAACAAACCAACACAATTTTGTTTATTTTTTCTCCTCATTTTTTTTCAAAGTTTTCCAAAACCCAACGTCATTCCAATTGTATGAGCCGGCGCTCTCTCCGCAAGGTTTACTCAACTCAACCACGCAAAAAATACTTTTCATCACTTTTCGGAAGCCCAAACGGTTTTTGTTCGGTTTCTCGAATCGAAAACTCTAAGTTTTGAGAGACCCAAAACTCAAACACGCTCCTCTGAGCTCTTCGGGAATGAGCAAGAGCTGTGCTCAAGCACAGAACGGAAGCTCTGGGGCTACCGAGTGAGAGTAGGTTGGTTTTCGGGTGTGTGTGTGTGTTTTTGTCTGTCCCCATTCGTTTCCTTTAACCCTTCTTTTCTTCTTTTTGCGGGTAAATATTAAGACGAAGAACTGTTGGGGGATCGATAGACAGAGAGACTCTCTCTCGCTTATACAGTAGTTTGTTGCTCATGTTTGGTACATTTCAGGGGGTTCGGGAGATGAGTTTTGATACGGGAGAGGTTTGGAACTTCATTATCAAATGCAGACTAGGCGAATTCCGAAGCCAACACTTTTTTCTGTTTCAAAATGCCTAGAATTCATTCCGTAATTAGACACTTCAGTCGACCTGCTGCCTTCGATCTAAGGAAGTATATTCTTAATCTAGAAAGTTTTATGTAAAATTAACAATACAGACTCTTAAAATTGTTAGGCGGGGTTCGGAAGTTTCAAATTTTCGAGAACTTTCTTTCCATTTTTATAGTACAAATTTCCGAGATACAAGTGATCACGCTGTAACCACTTTTTAGCCAATTTTTTGTCAGCAGCGGCGAGCGCGACAGCAGATTGTAAGTCGGCAGCGGCGAGCACGACAAATTGAAAATATGTTCATAAAAATTTTTCTATAGTGTTTTGAGCAGCGATATTAGGTGCATTCGAATCAGCGAAAAATTTTACATTGTTTGAAATTCTACATTTTAAAAAATTCTACATTTTTAAAAGTTCTACATTTTGTAAAATTCTTCATTTTCTGTTGGCGTTTTGAAAATCGATTTTCTCTAGTTTTAAAGATGTTTATGAAAAAATATTGTTATTTTTGAAGATACTGGAATTGGGACGATCACTTGATAAAATCTTCAAAAAAAGACTGTAATCTTTCTTTACTGTTTTCAACGCTCCTTTGCTACTTTGCTCTTCTACTTTCACAAAAATTTGCTGTTTCAAAATCTTAGTTTCATTTAGTCCGCACCTGCATCTTCAATTTGAGACAAGCTCATAACCAGAATTTCTACTAGAACTTCGAAACAAAAATATATTACACGGTTTCGATTTGAACAAATTAGTCATTTTTTTTTCCAATGATCCGGTGTCGTTAGCATTTGCGGAATCTTAGTTTCACCTATATCTTCACTATATTCCTCAAGTAATGAACTTGTAATTTGACCATCAGAAAAACTCAATTAAAAAATCTCCTACCCCCAAATGATCTAAACATATCAAATTCACTTGACCTTGTTTATCCCCGTCGATAGACTAGGTCAACCCAAAACTGTTTATTTTTTCAACCACTCAAGCATCATCCGGATAGAATATCTGCACGGAAATAGGAGCAAAACGGATGGTCAGATATAAACAAAAAGTAAATGGTTTACCCAAAACTTTCGGAGAGAAAGTGTCTGTTGTCAGGGTGCAGAGTTACGCCATGTGTCTTGGGGGGATTGGTGTGGAGCCATAAAACGATATAAGTGGTTGTGACGGATGGGTCAGAAACAGGAATAAGGAAGGGAACAGGTGTCAGAGTTGTAAATCAAAAATTTGAATTGGAGAGAAAGAAGGAGAACAGGAATGTGAGAAGTTTACGGTTTCAAAGTGCTCATAGACATAAAGATGGATTTTAAAACTATTCTAGAGAGCGTACGGAACTGAAAATCTCCACCTTTTTTTAGTATCACCGCTATACAAACAATCTATCAACTCATCTCATTCACAAAACTAATACAGTCTCTCCTAATCCGCCCTCTTTTCGGTGTCATGTTTGACACTCGACACGGTGAAGAGGGTCCCCCGAGATATAGAGTTCCGAGTTGCGTAACCCTTTTTATTAGTTCATGAGCCTATTTTGATGACAGTTTTTGTAATATGGGAGGATGTGAGCAGGCGTTGTTCTGGGATATGAGGAGAGTGGACTAGGAGAGATCGTAGGACAGTAAGATTACAGATGAAGTTTAGGAGGAAAAACTTATAAATTTTTCTGTTCTTGGTATTTGTATTATAGTTTTCAAAAATCGATATTTCAGTGTGTCACATTATTCTGGTATTGTGGCGGTAAAATGTAGGTAAACTTGCTCCACCGCACTCCAGTGGAAAAATCACCGTGTCGGGACCTTTTACCACAGGAGTGCGGTGGCGCAAGTCCAGCTGCATTTTACCGCCACAATAATTTTTGTAAGAATAGACAATTTGGGAAATGAAAATTGTGGATGGAGAGATCGAATTTTAACTTACAAACATGGTGAAACGGAAAATTGTAACCTCCGACTCTTCTGATTTTTTTAGCCGGAACTTATGTTCTTTTCAGTTATGAAAATCAGCCACCTAATAAAAAACATCCCGTTTTTGGAAAATGTTCTCATTAGGGCTTCGCAATATTTTGGAATTGTGTCGTTTCGAAAGTGCGACATTTCGAAAGTTCGAAATTTAATCAAACAACTCAGAAGTTCTGCACTGTACTGGGAGCTATTCTTCCCCAGCTTGGTTGGAAATTTTTGCTTTCGAAACGTCGCACTTTCGAAATGTCACAAAGACCTCAATACAGTCCAGATTTAGTGAATGACGGAAGGGATACAAACCCACTAGTGAAAAAAAATGATGCAAAGTTACCTAGCAAATGAAACTGCAATTTTTTTTGAAATTGACAAAAATTTCGGTTTCAGAAATGTCGTATTTTTTTGCATTCTAGTTTTGAAATGCTGCATAGGACATCAGAGGTCTCTTTCTGTAGAATTTTTCACATTCATAGTTACGGGTCGTTTCTGCTATTACTTCCGGGTTTTCTTTTTTCCAGCATGGTTTGAAATTTTGCTTTCGAAACGTCACACTTGCGAAACGTCGCACCTTCGAAATGTCTCGGAATCCCTCAGTACAGTTACAGTTTAGTGAATGAGAGGAGGTAAAAAAAACAAATTCACTAGTGGAAAAAGAACGATGCGAGTTTACCTAGTCTATGAAACTGCAATTTTTTTGAAATTTACAAAAAAAAAAACAATTTTCGGTTTCAGAAATGTGGTATTATTTGCATTTGAGTTTTGATATTCTGGGTAACACATATAATTTCCCTTTCTGTATAATTTTTCACATTTATAGTTAGGGATGGTTTCTGCTATCAGCATGGTTTGAAACTTTTGCTTTCGAAACGTCGCACTTGCGAAATGTCGCTGAGCCCTCATTGTAGCCCAAATTTAGTGAATGATGGAAAAAAATAAAAAAGACACGAATGGTTGAAAATGAATGATGCGAGTTTACGTAGCCAATGAAACTGTTTTTTTTTAAATTTTCAAAAAAAAAATTGGTATCAAAAATGTGGTATCTTTTTGCATTTGATTGATTTGCTAGCTAAGACTTAGGATCCCATTTTTCTGTAGAACTCTTCAAATTCATAGTTAGGGATCGTTTTTACTATCATCGTAAAAGTAAAGGCGGAACCTTCGGTTTTCCCAAAAGCTTACAGTGTCTAAAATTTGATAACATTACTGTTTTATAAACTTCCTATTTGCCAATGTATGAGCGTATTCTATTTCCTTAAGAATTTTCCGTGTTTCTCTCAATCAAAAACTTTGCTCCAATTTCCTTCAAAGCTCAATTCTTCAAAGACCCCATCCCAAACCCATCAAACTCCACCGGTCACAAGTGGTCATCTCGTGCCAAAAACTATGTATTACAACATGATTCTTCTTCTTCTCTAGAACAAGGACCTCCCCACCTCCGAACCCGATTCTTCGTCTCAAACACACAACAGTTGCTCGGCGTGTCTTTTTTGTGCCGCGCGGCACCCGCACCTTTGATTGGTTCCGAAGGAGAGCATGTGTCGGATTGTGTATCCATTTTCTTTTACTTACCTATACTATCTCCCCTCCTTCTTCTTACAATGTAATCTATATCTCTCTGCTCGCGTGCACACACTGTTTGACTGTTGAGGCGAGGGAGTGACCACTTGATGGTCCTTGCGGCTTCTTCTTTTTCATCCATTAGAATCAACCACAGGTGGAAATTAATGGGTATGAGATATGGAATGCAAGGCCGGAAGGGATAAAAAGGGGGGTGAAGTTGGGAGAAAGTTATGAGCTAATGATCAAGGATGAAGGGGTAGTGACCAAGGTAAGAGATTCACGATGAAAAAAATGTACCAAATGAATCATTGCAAATTTTTGTATTGAAAATCTATGAAACTTGTGAAACTGCAAAATATTACAGTTTCAGTTGAAACATGTAAGGAAGCTTGAAAATTTTTAACAATGACCTCTCAACATCATTAGTCAGAAGAGAATTCAAATTCAGCCTCTGGAAGGGCAAACTCTTCAAAAATCTAATAGAAAAAAGGTTCATAAAAAGGAAGGTATCGATGAGGAAAACTCCGAGAAATTTATCAGGCGATTGTTTCAGGGTTTTGTTACACTGGCTCCGCGACACTTCGAAAGCAGAAATTTCGGAAGTACGACGTTTCGAAAGTGCGACGTTTAGTTTCAGTTTTCAACAGCTTTTTACAGACATTCTCAGTAAATTATTACAGACATTTTCAGTATTACAGACATTTTTAGAAACCAGAGCTCAACTAAAACAGGAAGAAAAACCAACCTAATTTCGAATGCAAAACAAGACAAAAACATGTGTGAGAATGTTCAACTTCAGACTTCCCAGGATCTGAAAGTTACTTGAAATCGGCATCAAGAAAACAATAGCTCTAATAGTATTATTATAAGAAACTACGCTAACATGATAACATGAAAAGAGAACAGGACTGAGCGGCAACGAATTTCGGCAACTCATTCAAATGTGAACAACTTCTTTCAGGGGAATAGGATAAAAATACGGTTCACAGAGAAAATATTTCTTTCAAAAAACCTATCGATTGGTTAAAAAATTGGATAATTTCATCAAAATTTAGCATAGTTACGCCGTGTGATACAGGCAAGCTGCCGTTTTCGGCAATTCGGCAACTTTTTGACAACATAGGGCGTAACTCTGTTCATTTTTGACGAAATTTACCGGTTTTTTAACCAATCGATTGCTTTTTAAATAAGGAACATTTTCACTGTTGACAGTATTTTTATCCGATTTCTCTCAAAAAAGTTATTCACACTTGAATTGAGAGACATGATGGAACTTTTGAAAAAGAGTATGAGGTCTTCATGAAAACCAAATGAAACTGTGAAGTTTGAAACAACAAACACGGAAACCACAATCCGTCAAAAAAGTACATTCTTTTCTTCATTTTTTTCCACGAACACCTGACGTTCCTTATTTTCTCTCAATCTTCTTCTTATCTTCTATCCGAACAATAGAACACCCAAACGTCTAGGAAGAAGAGAGCATCATGAATAAAAATGAAGAACCAGCTGATGTTTCGGAAGAAGAATTCAAAGGAGAGAACTGATAAAAAGAGAGATGATAGTGGTCATCATCCACTTGAAGATTTGTCCGCGTGAATAGGTCAAGTCGTGTGGCTCCCCCGGTGCCAGGTGCATGAAGCCACCATGGAGCCGGACGGGGCGAAAGAAGAAAGGGAAGGACCAACTGTTGCGGAGGACAAGAAACTTGTTTTGCAGGACTTTGAAAAAGTGGAATGAACTTGAACAAGTGCGTGGTTAAGAAAGGAAGCATGGAATAGGTTGGAAACTGTAGTTTTGAGACTGCACTGAAACTAATAATGTACTTAGAACCGTCTGGAAGATGTTGATTTGAAGATCTGAAAAAAACTTTTCTGTTTAATGGTTTTGGTAAATTTAAGCTTTCCAGACTTGGTCTGATAATTTTGTTATCTTTCTAGAAATCAGTAACATTCAGAATGCAAGAGTTGATTCTTCGAAGTTCTATAAAATGTTTTTTGAACATCGAACTTTTTGAAAACGATTTTAAGATGTAGAAGCTTATAAGTCCAGTGAATTTCGATTCCGAAGACGTTCCAATTTCGGAAATCCATTTGGAATCCTATTTTTCCAACCACTAATCCACATTCATGCTCAGTATCCTCCAACAAGTGTTTTTTCTCTATTCATGTATTTGCTCAAAAGATTAGTTATGGTACAGACAAAAGACGAGATAAATACAGTTGTAGTCTTCTATTTGATAGGATTTGGGATTGGAGTGTCGGTGTCTTGTTTCATGCATGGACTCGTTTATCAAACAGTACGAAGAGTAGATGGAGTACTGTAGCTGTCGAGTGCAATTATCTTACAGTTTCATGTGGTTGTTAAAATGAATGGAGATGAATCTGAAACACTTCGTAAAATGCCCGAGAAAAACAAAAATACAGTTTCCAAGCATTCCTACTCTCTGAAAATTTGTAAAAATTCTTTTCAGTTTCTCAGCTAATAATGCAACCTTCTTACCACCAATTTCCTTTCTTCACAAATACATAAACCTTTGGCACCTTTTCTTTACCAGTATTTGGCCACCTACAAACTTTCTTTTCCACAGTCATGTTTTGTTTACCGTCACGCCATTCAAAACGGAATGTGTGGTGGAAGCTGGCTGCCGAGAAGTTGACTGACTATGAGACAAAGAGCATGTAGACAGAGTGATATTTGAGAAGCTAACGAAGTCATTGACACAAAAGAACACCTACTAAAAAGGTCGAGAGGGGAGAAAAAGTGGAGCAAAGGGGGTTGAAAAATTTTTTGGTATTCTAATGTTGTTGTTCTGGATGATAAGTTCAAATGGGATTTCTCAAACAGTAAACTATCTATTCGAAAAGTTTTCGTTTTCATAAGGCAAATTGGATTTTGGATTACTGCGAAGAATTGTAACATCATATAGACTGAAATTTTATAAATATCATATGGCTGAAACAAAAATCATCTTCAATGTGCAGTACTGGTCACACTGACTTTTTCAGTTGATATATGTCTACTTTGAAGGTCTGAAAATGTGGTTTCCAGATGTCCGATTTTTCTGAAATTTTGCGGATGTTGTCAACTACAAAAATAGAGTTCTTGAGTTGCTCTATACATCCACAATATTTCAGAAAAATCGGATATCTAGAAACTACTATTTCAGAACCTTAAACTTGACCTAGAAAACACCGGTGCTCGCATACATTCTAGCCAATACTGTAATTTAATGACCAACGGATAATTTCCGTTTCAGAACATTTTAAAGTTGACTGTGCTAACATGTCATTGATACCCCAGTCTTTTTTTCATCATAAGCACAAGTCAGAACTTCCGATTTCGAATTAGACTCGACTTTCGCTAGAGGGATTATCTACAGCGCTTTTACGGGAAGACAAACAACTTTATGGATTCGCTTCAAAATATTTTACAGCTCTTTTGAATTCTTCAAAAACATCACCTTTGCCATAAATTCATTTATTTGCAGTCGGAAGACCCAGCTTTGATATTATTTAACATTCATATAGTTTTACACTTTCGAAATCTCCAAAAACATCACCGTTTCCACAAACTCATTTACTTGGAGCCAGATTATTTCATTTAGTGTCTTTAATGGCCCATTTCTGATATTTTCGGAAAAATAACTGTCAAGACCTGATTGATGATCATAACGAATCGGGACGATACGACACATGACATTGGCATCCATCCTTAGTTTTCTTATTCCTGGCCTTCTGCTAAATTTAGGGAATCCACTTTTTCAGACCCTCAAAGTTGGCCTATTTCAACTGAAAACGCAATTCATTTTGGTCATTACTGTACTTTAATGGCCACATTATAATTTCCGTTTCAGAACATTCTCAAGTCGATTGCTCCACCATGTCATTGATCCAAATGTTTCTTTTTCCATCATAACCTTAATTCTGAAACTCCTATGTCGACTTGGCTCCGACTTTCGCTAGAGGGATTATCTACAGCACTTTCATCACGGGAAAACAAATAACTTTATGGGATCATTTCAAAATATCTTACACTACTTTCAAAATCTTAAAAAACATCACCGTTGCCATTAATTCATTTACTTGCAGTCGGAAGACCCAATTCTGATATGTCGGATGAGTAACTTTCAGATAGTTCCACTCCGTTGAATTCTTCAAAAACATCACCGTTTCTACCAATTCATTTACTCGTAGTCAGATTCTTTCATTTTGTTCTCGTCGTGTTGGTAGAGCCATTTCTTATATTTTCGGAAAACTAACTGTCAAGAGCTGATTGATGCTTATAACGAATCGTGACGATACGACACATGACATTGGCATCCATCCATAGTTTTCATATTCCTGGCATTCTGCTGCTGCTGCGCGGAATGCCCCAGAAACTACTTGGGTCCGTCCGTCTGCGTCTCTCGGATCGCCATTCTCTCTTCGATAGGGTTACACTTGTGTTTATACCAGACATGAGTTAGAGGTAACGAGAGAGTGTGTGATTTTGAGAGATCGACATAAATGATATGTGAGAGCTACTGCCTGCATGTGGTGTGCGCGGATCACTGTCGGAACGCGGGGGATGGATGGATAGAGGGGGATCAAACCGAAGAAGAACAGACATTTACTCCTCACTTTACGGTGGATTGTATGCTGCACTAAAAACTATTGAAGAGGGATCAGTTTATTGAGAATCCAAGAAGATGGGAACTGAAAAAAAAAGCAGTACAGGCAACAGAGAATTGAATGGAAATTGAACAAGAATACGATTTGGAAAGTGGATAAAATTCTTGTCACAAGAAACGAATTGGGACAAGAGTACAAAAGACACAAAAAAAGTAAAAACGATCGAACAATTTTGGGAAACATGCAGGAGTTTGAGGGCAAAGTAAACGGTATTTGAAGGAAGATTGGTCCTTTGAAACAATGAATTGAATGAAAAATTGGACCAAAAAAAAATCGAAAAAGCATGGAAATTGGATTATGGTAGATACAACAGTATGAAATTGACCAAGGCGCCTTCAAGCATTGAATCTCGTTCTAGCCAGATTCTTATTATCATAACTGAATCTTTCATTCATCTCATCCACGTTGAGCCTGACTCCTTGGCGAATGTTGTTTCTGAAAATCAATCTCATAACCAATGCTGACAAAATTTAGAAAAAGCCACGGCCCGTGGCTTTTATAGTTAGACCGTCGGCTTTTGGAGGCAGCAGCCTTTATGCCGTGAAAATGTTTGGCCTCGGCCTAAACGCTGCGAGCTCAACAAGGCGTGAACGAAAAGCCGTCAAAGTCTTGGTTATAACTCTCATCCATTTCAAAACTCACTCTTCCCGAATCGCCAAGTTTGCGGCGCCTCGCTTGGCGCACTCCGAGGCAACCACCAATGGAGTCGGAAGGCCAGTAGGAGTGTTGATGATTTGGTGCTCGTGGCAGAGACCATTTGTGAGCTCCTCCAAGTACTCCATGTTCACATCCTTGGAAGAGTGGATGACCGTGTATTTCACCGGTTTGGAAGTTCCTTGGAACGCACGAGCCCCGACGTGGAAGAACTCGTTGAAGACGGGGGACACGATGGTGTTGTCTACGACAGTTCCGGGGACGAGGTTCTCGACGAAACCCTGCAAAGGTTAAATGAGAAGAATACCAATATTTACGAAAAAACTATATTTTTCATAAAAATCGTTAAAACTCGAGAAAATCTATTTTCAAATTGCGAAAATTGAAAAATAATTTGGAAATCGATTTTCAAAATTTTAGTCAATTTTTTGTCAGCAATGGCGAGCAAAAATTTTTTGAAAATTTTTTCAGGGGTGTGCGGAACGAAATACGGAATTCCGAAAATTCCAAAAAAATCGGCTATTTTCGGAATGGTATTCCGAAAAAGAAGGAAAATTTAGAAACAGTCAATTTATCAATTTTTTTTCCCTTTCAAAAGGTTTTTTTTTCCCGAAAAAGGTTCATTTTTAACGAAAAGCACTGTAAAAATGACCATTTTCGAAATTCCGACTATTTGAAGCACGGATAATTTTGATATTTCGAAATTCCGAAGTTTCAAAATTCGGAATATTCCTACTTCTGAAATTCCGAAAATTTCCGTTCCGCACACGCGCTAGCAATAATATTGGGTGCATTCGAATCAGCGAAAAACTTTACATTTTTTGAAATAGGTTAGAAAAAATGTAAGTTCGCGATTTGAAAATCACTTTTCTCGAGTTTCAACAATTTTTATGGATACAATTTGAAGTATCACTATCATATCAAGAAACTTACATTCTTCATCCAGTACAATCGCTCATTGTGTTTCTTCGAAACCGCGAGAACGGTCAGCTCAGGACAATAGTCCTTTTTCAGAGAGCTGAAGACATCCCGAATGGTCTTGACGTATACTTCGTTTACCACAGCGAACTCTCCCTCGCTGATTCCGTTGAAGTAGACCAAGACCTTCTCAGCCTTCATTTTGCGGGCGGCACGAGCTGTCTTCAGGCATGTTTTGACGGCCTTGAAGATCATGTTTTCAAAGATCTGAAGAAAACAAATTTTGAAAAATGATTATGAGATTATCGTTTTCTTCAACTCACGTCTTTGCTTTTCACGACGTACGAGTATCCTCCGCAGAACTGGTGGGCATTGGCCATCATGTTTGCGGAGTACCCCACTGAGGTGATCTCCAACTTCCCACACTCTTGAGTCTTGGAAAGCGAGAATCCGATGACCAGAAGATTCTCGTTTTCCAGGTAGGGATTCACAACCTGGTAGTTTAATCCGCCGAGTTTCATGTTCAACTTCTGGATCACATTCTTTCTGGTTTCTCCACCGCCTCTGCTGCAAATTCTGCGAGCAGTATCTCCGAGAATGTGCATTGTGAGGATATCGTAATCCTGCTCCAAAGCCTTGATGTGAGCGTGGTATTCATGTTTTCGGTCCAGAATGAAGACGAGAAGTTGAACTTCCATTCGCTTTGCTGATGAGAAGACGTCAAATATATTCTTCTCTCCAATATAATCAAAGCTGGGGTAAGCGAAGTCCATTTGTTTTTGCTTCATCTCATCCATCAGCGCATCTTCAATTCCGCGGACCACTTCTCCAGCCATGAACACAATCTGCCATCTCTCGAGTCTCATTTTCTTGAAGAATCCGTCACCGAAGTTGTGATAGGGTGCAGAAAGCACAAATCCATCGGCGTGGATTTCAGCAGAAACCTTTACAAGATTTCCCAAGTTCCTTCCATCCAGAGCAGCCTTCTGGACAAGCTGCTGTGTCGCTCTGAATCGTTCGTGCGGTTTCAGAGCGGCTGTTCTCTTCAATTGCTCGTTCTCCCATTTGCTGAGGCTATGATCCTTCACTCTTTGGTTTGGAACGATTCGAAGGAGCTCTGGAGGGAAGTAGTGGAACTTGTTGCGGCTCCACTCAAAGGCAATCGTGAAGAGACGCTTGTTTCTGATCTCGATGTTGTATTCCTGCCGGAAATAATCATTCACAGAGATGATGGATCCGTCGTCCTTTTCAAACATCTGATCCATCGGGCTCTTCCCGAATCCAGAGATTTTGATCATTTTGCTGTCCTCTCCCATGTTGAGAGAGTCCGCGTAGTTCAAGTAGATCTCGAGGCCTTTGAGGTGATTGAAGTGGATCTTTGCTTCCGCAGCATCCAGATTTGGGTGGAATCTTTGAAATGTTCCGAAGAACTCGAGAAGCGGCATATCGATTTCGGGGTAGAACATGCCAACTTTTACTGAACATATTATAGATTTTTAAAACTAATAATAAATCAGAGGTAATCTTACTCTCGTTGGTCATGCACAATGTTCCTTCTCCATTCACACCTTCAACAGTCTTGATTGAACGAGTGATTCCGATTGCCGATCTGCGGTCACCCTCTCGGAAATGGATCTGGCGGATTCTGAAAATTGAAGAATTACTTTCAGTCATAAATGCCCAAATCCGGGACGGGTTCTGAGACCCTATTTTTCCGACGGTCAATTTTTGGAAAAAAAATTTTATTCGTTTTTTTTACTGTTTTCTGTTCAATTTAAAAATTTTTCATACTTCTAGTATTAGGGCGGCAAAAATTATCGCAAGTGCGCTCCCCTGCACACGCCGTTCGTGGAAGAGGCGGGCCAAATTATTTTGAAAAACGCAGTGTATTTTTTGAATTTTCGGCTCTCGCGCCTCTTCCACCGGACCAAATGTAGATTTACGGGACTCACCCTTAATTTTATTTGCCTAATACTTCCCTGTTTTTTTTCATGCAATGTTGAAACTTTCTCATGAAAAATTGATTTTTCCGGAAATTTTTCAACGAAAATTTCCTACCCGGCCCGGGATTTGCCAAATCTGACTTTTAGTGAGTTTGAAAACACTTACTCTCTGAGTGGATCCCTGCCGATGAAATAGTGGCTCGAACCACCGACGGTATGGATGCTCTCTTCAGAATTTGGCCCTTCTCCGATCAGAATTGCCACCGCTTGATGGAGTCGCTTGTCAGCTTGAGCAGGAGCTTCGGAGACAGTCTTGACGATGTCCTCCGATTTGAGCGTATAGCTGGGATCCTCGAGGATAAATTTCGCTTGAATGAAGTCTCGCTGAGCCGTGACTCCTTCGGTGATGGTGAATGGAGAGCCCTTGAAATTTAATATCAAATACAAATTTAAAAAAAAAAAACTAGCACGTACTTGTGTCTTGAGTGGCGTTAAACTCCAAAGCGTGTTCTGAGAATCGTAGAAGAACGGACCTCCCTCTTGAAATGCATCGTAGGTCTCTGCCACAAGTGTGTAAACTCTGCGACAACGTCTCATATCCTTCTCGTACTCCTCGCCCTTCCGCTGGGAATCCGAAATCTCCACCGAATACTCTGTCCCTGGATTACGTCTGCTTCTCAAGCAGAATACCACCTTGACCGAATATTGGTGGAATCGGAGATTTCGAGGGAAGGCTGAAATAAGTAAGTTCATATCGCTAGAAGATTGAAATTCACTCACCAATCTCTCTTCCATTACAGACGACGTCGACTCGTCCTTCAGTGTTCCTTCCAGAATTCGGAGGTTGCTTCTTGGCAAGAGGAACATTGCCAATAGGATTCTTCTTCTTGCCCTCCTTTCCTTCGTCTTCAGATTTTTCCCGTGGATTTAACGTGTTTTTGACGCCGTTACCATGCTCTTTCTTCTCAACGAATTCACCATCAACGATTCTGCTCTCCGCCGAATTTCCATTGACTTCACCGGAGTTCTCATTGTCCATCACTACAGTACTCTGCTTATCCATCTTATTTCCATTGTTTTCTAGTTCATTCTGTCCATTCATCATTGCCGTTTCCTCGCTTCCCGAAGATTCCTGGTGGTTCGAAATGGACATTTGTTCGATTTGGTTCTCGATAGTAGACATTATCTGAGAACATACGGTTAGTTTAAAATAGAAAAAGGCGAGAAAGTACGAAGAAGATAAGAAAAGAAAACATGACAAAATTAGAGATAAAGAAAGTACAGTAAGGACCTTAATTTGTGGACATTATGCCACCAGAATCTTGATGATAAATCGAGCAATATAAAAGTACGGGCAACAGAAATTTGAGAACTTCTTGGTCATTCTATTACAGGTTTTACGGTATGTCAGACCTTTGATGTTACTGTTCGAGCCAAAACTACATAGCCGCAGTTTTCAACTTTTCAGTCCACAAGAATTGTCCGAAATTGTAAAATTCTAAATGTAAGAATTTCGATATTTTAGCATCGGAAATCTTGCGAATGTCAAGCGCAAAAAATGTTAAACTATGTGAGAGTTACCCAAACTGTTAAGAAAACAATGATAGTCTAATGAATATTCAAGAAGGAAAAGGCTACGAACAAGAAACATTGCCTATGTCACATAGTTCATGGGAAAGTATCTGGAAAAAAATAACCGAAATAATGATAGTCTAAGGAATATTCAAGGAGAAAAGGATTACCAACGAGTAACCTTACCGATGTGAACTGAAATAAATCAACGAGTAAAACGAGAAGAGAAACAGAGAAATAGGAGTGAGGGTGATCGAAAAAAGAAGAAATGGGGAAGGGTGAATGTACGCTTTTTTTTTTCATTCGGAAAAGAACGAAATGGTATCTGCTCAATAAGCATAAATTTTGATTAAGGATCTTCTAACTGCCATCCGTATTTTTATGGAACGAAAATGTCGCTTTCTGAATTAACCTCGAATCAGCTTCCGAATGATAATTTGTCATTCATAACTTCAAGTTTCAACAATCCCCTATATTTAGATGAAAGATCTTTTCTCAATGGGTCTGTTCCTTTGTGAGTAACCAGCAAAGTTTCATTGGTGATCTCACGAAACTGATGTTTCAGAACGAAAACTAATATAGAAAAGAGGAAATATACGCCAAGTGTAAAACTTTCGAAAACGGAAGATTGAGAAATCAAGGACAACAAAGCAAAAGTAGAAGAGTTCGCAAGGAGCGAGACCACGGTAAAGCGGCGGCAAAGGAGGAAATGAGAAAAAAGAAAAATATAACAAAGATTTTTGTTCTTATAAAATATCACTTCTCCTGAAAGACCTTGGAAAATGTTTTTCTTCTGATGGGATTGTTGGTTGGATAGGAATTAGTCTAGAAGCTTTCAAAACTTTGTATTCTCAAGGTTCAGAAGTTGCAGTCGAAAATAATGTTATTGAATGTAAATCCTGTAAAATGGGACCCCACAAAAAATTGAAAAAGGATGGTTGAGTACCGCAAGGGTAAAAAGGCAAAGTAGTATTCCTGTTTATGAGAGAGGAATTCCCTTAAGAAATAAAGATACGAGACATGCTAACCAATGACACTAAAGACAGAATGACTCACAAAAAGTGGTAGGGGGCTAATAAATGTGGCACTAAGATAGGTCAGCGGCTACCTCTCAATGCTCACTTGTTTATAATTGCCCACTTTTGAAGACAATAACGGCAAGTGTGAAAGAACTGTTTTCCCGAACCGTTGCCCCGAAAATCAAAGGAATAGACGATTTCTGGACGTTTGAGGTGACGGGAGAAAAATGAAACCAAGAGAGCCATCGTTGAATATACATTTGTCTAAACAGAAAAAGCCCATAAAATATTCTTTGTCTTCATTGCATAGCAACAAAGCGACAATAAATCCTCGATTTATTGTCGCTTTGTTGCAAAGACGCCATTCGAAAAACGGAAGATGAATTAGCATATAAAATGTGTTTATTCATGATGCCATAAAATATACGTTTCCATCATACGCCTTTGCTTTAGAAAAAATCGGATGTGCAGGTTTGTACTACGATACTTCGTGTTGAGAAAGCGAGACAACTGCATACGTTTCCTTTCAGAAATTTCGAAAAGAAAGAAAGGATTAAAAGTACGAAAGGAAAATTTTAGAGCTGTGTACAACTGAGAAATATACGCTTGCATGGCTCGTTTCTCATACTATAGTAATTATAATTAGTGAATGCAACACCTGATTTGGAGCCTTGGGAATGATGTAATGAGAGGTTGCTCAGACTAGTCAGGTGCAGCTAAGCTTCGAACATGAGATTTGGCTTGGATAAGATCACTGTGAAAGGTACGAAAAGTTTTGAGATTTGAGATTAGTAGAGATAAAATTTTTGAGATAGAAAAGGTTACCGAAAAAAAGATGAAGACAATTTGAAAAAGAAAAAAATTGAGTGTCTTTGAACAATTCTTCGTTGGTAATGCTTGATCGTAAATGTTTGAAACGAGCGGTTTTACGACGCTAATTTTGTAATCAGTAAGTGAATTTCAAACTGAGTTTAATGAACAGCAAGACCACCCAAGGAGAAAAGTCAAATGGAGGCATATGTTTTGACCAGTTAAAGGAGAGAACAAGGGTTCTAGAAAGCGACCGGGAAAAGATTTGAGGAGTCAAAATGACATGGAAAGCCTAAAATTTGCAAAAAAATCACTTCCGAAAAACAATTATTCTGTTGATTTTTGAGTCATTACACATATCGAAACATGAATCATAGTACATTCATCGATTTGCATGAGAACTAAAAACAGATTACTAATAAGAATGAGACCTATCTTTTGAATGACATTGTTTAGGCGGGAAAGTAATATGTAACATAATTTATGGTTGAAAAAAGATGACGGATATTATATTTTCACTGTCCGTTGTCAGTTTGGTTTAAAGGCGCATCGACATATTCAAGAAGTTATCTCACAACGAATTGATCAATAAAAGAGCCACGAGTCGAAGCATATCAATGTCGGCACGTTTTTGAACTCATTTTTGCTCAATTCGCGATGAGATTTTTCTTGAATAAATTTATGTGCCTTTGAACCCAATCGACCACAAACGGCAAAAGTACAATTGGAAAAGGAGACAGTGGAAGGAACCATGGGAAAAACGGTCAAAAAAAGAGTAAGGTAAACAAACATGATTTTATTCAGAAAAGTATTGGAGCTATAGAAGGAAGGAATACCATGGAATATACAGTACCTCTCAAAAGTACATCAACTTTTTGATTTTTTTTTTTTGAGAGAAGGTACGAGCATCAAAATTTAACACAACATTTACGACATAATCAGACATAATTTTGTCAATTTTCATGCATATAATTCAAATGCAGCTCTGGAGAATTTCTTTGTAACTTTGTGGTAGGCGTACCGAAAAGAACATTTGAAACAATGCATTTCTTTGTGTTGCACTCGCCCTCATTTTATCAGTTCCAGTATTAAAACTGATAATAACATGTGGAAGTTCATCAATTATTTAATGACTTTTTCAAACTGTTTATTCTACACGGGTTCAACTATATCTGACAGTAGGGTTGATTACATAGGTAAAATGATATGAGCAAAGAAGTTACATTCAGGCAGATGACGTTGGCTTGGTTATCAAAAAGTGATGCTCGCTATTTGAGAATTCGAGACATTTCGCTGGCATCGAACTGAGCATTTCCATTGTAAAATTGTCATTTGTGCTTCTTTCGAGTGTGAATTCTGCTCGGATGAAGTTTGGACGTCTTGAGACTCCTTCAGTGACGGTCAATGAGATTTTCTGCAAATTCCAGAACGTTTTTTAGATAAAATGGAAACTAGAAACCTTCATGGGAATCTCAGTGCAACTGTAGAGCGCCGACTGTCGATCGTAGTAAAATGGTCCTCCTTGACGAAGCGCTTCACACTCTTCGATCACTTTCTTGTAGATACGAACACATCGATTTTTGTTGATTTCCAGTTGAGACTCATCTGGGTTAATCTTCGAGAATTCAATCAGAGCCTCGTTTCCGTTCGGCATGGAGAAGACGTACGTGATGCGGATGTGGTATTTGAAGATTGGTGACGGAGGTGGAGGGGCTGGAAATTGGTATGATAGTTTAGTAGCATTTGTGGGTTTCAGTCATTTTTGATTTGCATTCAAACGTTTGTCCCAATTCTAGTAACTACGATAATTTTCACTTTAGATAGTGTTTATTGATACATATCAAAAGAAAACACAACATATAAAAAGCGTGAAATTTGAAACTTTTTAGTTTTTCATTTTTTTCTGATTAAAACACGAAATCACTGCACGTTGCCACGTTTAGCAGAAATTGCAGATTCACAGCTGCTGTAAATCTGGCAAAATGGCTTAGCTCACCCTTGTTTTGCCAGATTTACAGCAGCTGTGAATCTGCAATTTCTGCTGAACGTGGCAACGTGCAGTGATTTCGTATTTTAATCAGAAAAAAATGAAAAACTAAAAAGTTTCAAATTTCACGCTTCTTATATTAAAAGTTACAATTATTTTCCAGTGGTAAAATTGCAAGTTCACTATCATTGAATAGAAATAAAGATATACGTGCCACTAAATGAAAGAAAGATTTTAAAACGGCTAATTTTTTTCCTGTGTACGATTAAAGTGGGATTACAGTCATTTTTTTCTCGAATGATCATCCCAAATCCACTTTAGTACTAAACAAAACAATCATTTTCCATAAAAATCTATAAAACTTGAAAAAATCTAATAGAAAAAATGTAACTTCGCGATTTAAAAACCAATTTCCCTGAATTTTATTGTTAACGATTTTTGTGCAAAAAATATTGTTACATATTTTCGTGAATACCGAAATTGGGACACGACTAATACGAAAAAATTGGGACACGACTAATACGGGACTAATAAAAAAATTCCCGAAATCCTGATCCCGTTTTTTGAGTTTAAATCTGTACCAAAAACATACCGAGACTTTCCATCTTGTTCTCTGAACGTCGGGAGACTTTAGTGTGGTTAGATTCCGCGGTGACATTTTTGGTATTGTTATTCGAATTAGTTGTGCTTGTTCTTGACGACGACATCACCGTGTCTTCTCCTCCGAAACCCTTGCTCCTGACCGGAGCCACACCGCCGAAACTTCTCGGGATCCGCCGACCATATTTGGCTTCGTAATCAGAAAGTGTCATTTTGCTGGAAATGAACAGAAGACAAAGTCGAAAATGAAGGTGGATAAGATTTTAGAATAAATAGACAACGTGTTCTTGGTCCTTGGTGACGGTGACCTTCACCGTGAATTTCAAGGGTCAAGGGGCCAAACGCCTTGACTTTTTAAAAAATGAATGAAAATTCTAACTGGATTTTTCTAAAAAACAACAGAACACGGCTTTGAAAACCTTTAAAGGGGGAGTACGCTATTCCAAAAATGTTTAATTTTTTGTATAGATCGGCTCAAAATTTCGAGATAATGGGAGTCTCAGTTGGGAAAAAATTCTGAAGATTTGTCTAAAAAAAAGATATAAGCTGTCAAATGTGCTAAAAAGATTGTTTTCGGGTAGCCTTTTCCTCATATTTTCAATTCAAAATTGGTTTCGGGTAGCTCGTGAAAAAATGAATTTTACGTTATTCTTTTTTCAGTACAAAAATTGAAAAATTAGCTACCTGAAAACACCATTTTTAGCACCTTTGACAGCTTATATCTTTTTTTAGACAAATTTTATGAATTTTTTCTCAACTGAGACTCCCATTATCTCGAAAATTTGAATCGATCTATACAAAAAATCAAACATTTTTGGAATAGTTTACTCCCCCTTTGAAGAAAACAAGGTTTGAAAAACCTGACGGGAAAACTTTAATCGACTTTCAGAACCTTGAACGTGAAAATTAAGGCGCCTTTACAAGGTGAAGGGGGCCGTCCTAGTCCTTGGAATATCGTGCATGTATGTGTAGGTTTTGTTTTCGATGGTAAATTAGAGGTCAAAACATTTGCAAGTAAGTCTACAAATTCTTCTTCAAAAATTTTTTTTTTGAAACAACAACAATTGATAAACAACGAAAGAGATTCTGTGGAAATCATCGATTCCAGTCCGCTTAGAGATTTTCACAACCAAATTTCTGATTTGTTCTATCAATGTCGACTCTTCCATTGGTGTAGACTGGTCTGAAACTTGAGAACTAGGTCCCATTTTTCTTCCAAAACTCACCCATCATTCTCCAGAATCCGACTTCCATCCGTTGCCTCCTTCTTGGCCATTTCCATTGGAGCTGGCACGCTGATCTGATCCAAAAACTCGTCTCCATGAGTATAGCACATATCATTTGTAATCGTTTCGATTTTCTTCAAATCCAATGGTTGTGCGTTGAAGAGAACTGTGTACTTTGTTGCTATCTTCGTCGGTCCAAAATGATAAAATTCTGGATATTCTGCAGAGACTACAGTATGATCGATGACAGTTCCAGGTTCAGCATATCCAATGTTCTCCTTGGAATAACAGGTCTGATCGTCTATCGAATAGAACTTCTCATTGTGATTCTGTGTTGCCGCGATCATAATTAAATCCGCATAATCTTCTCTCTTCAAATATTGTAGAAAAACACCTTGAAGACATCTCCCAAAGTTATCGGTGACAAGAGTGTACTGATCTTCGGATATTCCGTCAAAATATATCAAAATGTTTATTGGAAGCACATTTCGTTGAGCTAAGGCTTCTCGACTTGCTTTAGTTACTATATCAGCAATAGCAACGCCAGATTCCTGGAAAATGGATGGTTTAGGCTCAAAGTCTTTGAGTCAAAGAGCATTCAAAAACTTACAAATCTTTTTCGATCAACAAATTGAAAACTGCTCTTGAAAACACGATAATCAAACATCCCATTGTATGAGAAACCAATTGCGAGAGGGTGCTGAAACTGGTATTTGGAATCAGGGCAACTCATTCAAATCTGTATATCTTTTTTCAGGGAGATCGGATAAAAATACGGTTAACAAAAAAAATGTTCCTGATCAAAAAAGTTATCGATTGGTTAAAAAATCGTTAAATTTTATCGAAAACTAATAGAGTTACGCCATACCGAAAATTGCCAAAATTAGCAACTTTTTGGCAAGGCGTAACTCTGCTAAATTTTAATGAAATTTGACGGTTTTTTAACCAATCGATCGCTTTTTTATTAAGGAACATTATTTCTGTTGACCGTATTTCCACCCGACCCTCCTGAAATAAGTTATTAACCTTTGAATGCCTGGTTGGATTAATATAAATTCAGGAAAAAAACTCACATAAGAATGTTTTGGCTTTGAAATCGAAATGCCAATCACGAGTTGATTATTCTCACGAAATACATCACTATAAACCACTGGAGTGATTCCTCTTATTCTTCTAATACCATCCAATGCAATTTTCTCTGCATTCTCTACTCCTTTGACAATTCTTTTCACATTAGTTGGATTTACAGCAACACAAGGGATACTGTATTTGTGTTCCCACCATCGAATCTGACTCAAGTCGAAATCACGAATATCAATGACAAGAATCATTAATTGCTTGTTCTCGTTTTTTCCTTTTTTGAAAACCCGCTCGATATCTCCATCTTTAATCCAAACAATTTTTGGGCGATTGATTGTCACCTCTTGATTTACAAATGCTTCTATCAGGAAATCGTCAAAGTCTCTGAAAGTCGATAATTGAAGTAGAATTTTTTAATCTGTATCGTCGCTCAAAACCAAGCAGAAAACTTTTTACAAGCGTTTGAAATTTCTAGAAGAGAGACGCAGAGAAAGCAGACGCTCTCGCTATCGTAGAGACGCAGATATACTAGACAATGAAACGTTAAACGCTCATAACTCGCTTCAAAGTGATCCGATAAGTAAGTTCGCGATTTGAAAATCGATTTTCTGTTTTGACAATTTTGAAGATTTTTATGGAAAAAACTTTTATTTTTGTAAATACCGTAATCCGGACGATTATTTGAGATAAAATACTGTAATCCTGATACTTACTCAATCCCCTCTCCCAAAACAAATGCAATGTTCCACTCGAGCAAAATAAGTTCCGAAGCATCGATCAGGGTGGGCTCTTTGATAATTGGTTTTCTGATTACTTCCCCTACGATTTTCAATGAAGGACCAATGCTGAGATTAGAATGCTCAGAATCAAGGAAAATCGTTTTGAACATCTCCTCGGTTCTTTCGTATTGATATTTTTGAGTTGTAAAACACCACTGAAAATTAATAATGACCTTACAAAATTCTATGAATTTCTCACATTACTCAAACATTCTTTGACTTGATCTCTCATTTTCTCTTCTGGCACAATTTGATTCGAATAAACCAGAACAAGTTCTGGTGGATAATACAGTACCATTCCATGTTCTCCTATTGTCACAATTGACATCAGATTAGGATATTTCAATCTGTGTTTATACTGCTCTTCGAAATATTGGGCTACTGTCAAAGACTTTCCATTTCTTTGAATAACTCCGTTGTTTGTAAACCCTTCGATTTTCATAACTCTTTCGTCTCCAGGGAATGGAGAATACTTCTCGAAATATAGATAGAAGGAAACTCCATTCAAAGCTTCCGAGATTCTTCTCCCAGCTTCCGAATTCGAATTCAAGTTTGGGGAAAATCCATCAAACGACTTCATTACTTCCAATAAGGATTGGTTTTCAGGATAGAAGAAGTCAAATGTGGCTGAAAATATGATGAGATATTTTATTAACTGATTTTCAAAAATAGTACTTACCATCAAAAGAAGCATAAACTTTATTGTCAATTGATGTCTTCACACTCGTTTTTATTCCAGCATGCGCATTCAGTTGGCCCTCCTTGATGGTCAAAGTTTTCATACTGAAATATTCTTTTTTACTCAAGATTCCATTAATAACTAACCCAATTTCTTCATTGTTTTGAAGATAGGCAACACCATTGGGACCAAGGAATACGTCTCTGAAAAATGAATATTATCATTCTTCGAGTTCTAAAAAAAGACTCACGGACTGATTTTTGCGTCGATAATAGTCATGAACGCTTCCAAAATCGAATTATCTTTCTTCTGTCCATCTCTTTGGTTTACTGTTCTCATTATATCTTTCATTTTCATCACACCAAATTTTTCCGGTTTTTCGAGCCAAAATTCGATTCTTTTAAAGTTCGGGTCGTCCGAGATGCCTTCAGTTAGAGTGTAAGAGCATACCTGAAAGCTTTTTTTCAGATTTCAATTACCGTAAAATCTATGTTAGAAGAACAAGCTCCTCTTTCCGGCACCCAAAAAAAGTTCTGAATTTTCAAAGAGGATCATAAAATCTGATTTGAAACATATTTTGTAAGGCAACTTTTGACGAGGATTCAAAAAACAATAAGTTCAATCCGTTTCAATTTCAAGAATGTGCTCATTTTGAGCTCATCGGGGTGCCCTTTTAAAACAGAGTTTACGGTAAGTTAGATTTTCTAACAAACTAACGTTTAGACTGCGCAGTTTATGAACAAAACGACAAAATGAAACAGAAAAAAATTGGAAAAATTTTGGTTCAAGATCAGTTAGAAGTAACGTAAAAAGGTAATCTACCTGAATTTATTTTTTATTACCTCCATGATTTTTTATGAAATTTAGACACTTTTCCACGAAAAATTGAACTTTTTTTGTAAAATTTTTGACCGAAATTTCCTTCCTATTAGATACAGATTTTACCGTAATACTCACCGTTCTCAACAAAGGTCTAAAAGTATAAAGACATCCTTGAGCATCATAGATTATTGACTGCTGGTCCTGAGAATAATAATCGATTTCATTGAAAACCCTCTGCACGACAATTTGACATCTAATTTTATCTTGCTCCAAAAGCATTCCACTTCTATCAGAATTCGAAACCATTCTGGGTTTTTGGTTGTGGAAAAAATATTGAATATTGACATTGTATTTGTAAATTGTTGCGTTCGGATCCATGGCTGAAATAGAGGGATTTAATGAGAAATTGAGGAAAAGAGTACTTACTAATTTCTCGAATATTAGTTACAAGGCGGACATTTTTACGGGGAATGTCTCCTTTTTGTTTCCCATTCATTGACACGGGCATCGTTCCCATCTGAAGTTCATTATTTTTTAAATAAAAAAACGAGCACTAAATTTGGGTAAGAAAAGAAAGAAAGGCGAACACAGGTCATTCAAAGCAAACAAAAAATGAATTCTGCTCCCATGCCATCAAATTTTACGACTGTTCTTCGATTATTTGCGCAACGTTCGAATTTGAACTACATCTTTTAGGTGACATTTTACTCGAAAAAAGATCCGAGTGGCATTTCAAAACAAAAACCAAATGAAAACATAATGAGAGCAGGTGCAGAGTCTGTCTGGAGATGAGAAGAAGAAGAGAGGAACGAAAGGGAAAGTGAGATTTTGGGATACTGATAAGAGGAGTAACAGCTGATTAGAATAGTAGAAGATTTTTGAAAATGATAGAGAAATTTCGTATAGATAAAATTTCAATTAACTTTGCAACATCCGAGATTATTATTGAAATCTGAAGAGAGAAAGTCATGGAAATTATGTAAGTAAATGGAAATTAGATTTTGATATGTAGATGTAGCAGTGGATATTTGAATCAATGTAGCAACTCTCTGAGAAGTCGTTCCGGAGAGTAGAAGTTGTGAAATAGTACAGTTTCAAGAACTCGAAAAAATCGATTCACAAATGATATTGATTATCATTATCCGTTAAGAGAAGAAAACTTTTCAGGCTCTCGTGAAGAAGTTGTTCATAAAATTTTGCCAAACTTCTATAGAAATACAGGAATATTTTGTTTTATTGAAACAGAATTATGTTAGACTTGAGGTTCAAGTCGAGTTCGCTAAAGTATATTCAAAGCGAATTTACATATAAAATCTGTGTTGGAAGCGCACCTCTAGTAGAAGGGCACCCCGATGAGCTCAAAATGAGCACTTTCTTGAAATTCAAACGAATGGAAATCAGTCTTATTAGAATCCTCGTCAAAATTTGACTGAGCTCGTCACAAAACATGCTTCAAATCGCTTCTCCAACAGATATTATGACTCATTTTTAGAATTCAGAAATATTTTTTGTGTTGGAAAAATAGAGGGGCAGGCCCTTCTAATGCAGATTTCACGGTATGTCTTCTTTTTACAATATTCTTATTCTTGGAACAGTAAATCTGTAAATTTAGAATTTTTCAGAGAGCCTATCTATTTCAAGAGGAAACAAGTGAATAAAGTTAGTAAACCCTTATCTAACAGTATTCCCCAATTTTTTGGGAAATCTGGAGACTCTATTTAATGTACTCGGTACCTACTCGATTTTTTTCTGTTTCACATTGCTCATAGGTTTCATATAATTTTCTCACAGGTGATACGTCTTTTCGTTTCCTGCGATCTGTAAAAACGGATTCTGACCAATATGACTGGCATAGTTCATCGATATTGCTCCCAGAACCTTCAAAGAATGACAAATTTTGCTTTGTTAACCTAGTAAGACTAATTTCAATCCGTTTGAAATTCAAAAATGTGCTCATTCTGAGCTCCTTGGGGTGCCCTTCTAATACTTATCTTACGGTAACCATAAGCATTCAAGACTACTCTTTCATCTCGAAGTCATAAAATTTTCAAACCCAAGAAAATCAATGGTTGCGACCTTATTAACTACTCATAAAAGTACTATCCTTATTGAAATTTTGATGAAACGGTGAATATTTTTTTCCTGCCAATAACTTCATAGACCAAATTTAAAAATTGTAATTTTTAATTCTATAATAACAATCTATCATAAATCGATTACCATTAAAATATGGAATCGATTTTTAATTGGCTTTTCTAATGATATACAATTATCCTGAAGCAGTATTATTTGGTCGACTTTTGTTATTATTTTTGAAAAAAAAAAATAAATTTTGCTTTGTTAACCATTTTGAACTCATCGGGCGCTCTTCTAATACAGATTTTAGGTTATATTTCAATATTTTCATATTCTATTTTTTTATTCTACACAACCATCTATTCTCGGTCTAAAACTTTTCAATTTCCAAAAAACTTTCCACTTGAATAAACCAATTTTCCTCTAAATCCCAGACATGAAAATGAAATTGAGCACATTTCAACCTTCTCCTTGCTTCATTGCTCTTTCTCTTTTTGACAAAGTCAGTTTTTCCAATGTTTCCCCCAATTGCAGGTAACTTTTGAATTTTTTCTTGAATAAAAAAACATAATTTCAAGGAGTCGAAAAACAAGGAGAATCCACATCAAGGTTGAGATGGCAGAAATCAACAAGAAGAATTTCGTATGTAAAATTGCCATCACTTCAGACGAAAGGAAGACAGGTTAGTGTTAGTCTAGCTCCGCGACATTTCGAAAGATGACGCTTTGAAAGTGTGACGTTTCGAAAGTGCGATATTTTTTGCTTTTTTTGCTTTTGAAACGACACACTTTCGAAACGTCACACTTGCAAAACGTTATCATTCGAATCGTCGCGGAGCCGTCTAACCTATTTCAAAAAATGTAGAATTTTTCGCTGATTCGAATGCACCTAATATCGCTGCTCAAAACGCTGTAGAAAAATTTTTATGAACGAATTTTCATTACTGTAATCGGCTTGAAAATTTCAGAAAGTCCCCTCAGTTCCATCAGAAGAGGAGCTCATCCCATCGGATCCTGCTCCATCTCTGCCGCCGATTCCCACTATTACCCCATCCCTATGCATTGATAATCAATATTTCTCCAATTATATCAATGAAAAACCTCAAATGAATGACGTTGACTATTTGAGCAGAGCATTCAGCTCGTGAGTTTTTACCGAATTTTCTTTGCCAGTTTATTCTTTCAGATTCGCCAAAATCCAGGGCTCGTTACATGCTCAACGTACAAACTATTTCGAGAAACGCGGACTTTTAGAGGCTATTGAACTCAATATTGAGCAGCAAAACAACAAAATCAGTGAAGCTCTCGGTTGCTTGGCAGTTTGCAATCAAATCACTGAAAAATATCAATGCACCCTGGACACTTCGTTCCAAGTCCTCGTCGACGATTTCTCCGAAAAAGCGTTCCGATTGAGCAGCTTGACAAGCCAACTTCACGCTCTTCGTCAAACTCATCATGCGAATTTGTAAGATCTTTACTATTAACAAACGCAAATTTCTGTGTGTGTGTCTGTCTGTGCTGTGTCCGGATCCCGCTCTAGCTCCGTCCCCACTAGACAGATTTTTCTCAAATTTTGGCAGACTATCAGTAATTCCTGCTTAATGATGCCCATCTATTTTGATTTTCAAAATTAAAAAAAAAATGTTTAGACATGCCCGAAGGGCCCCAGAGGGGCGTAGCCCGTCTGGTTTTTTAAAATTCCCATACAATTTTCTAAAAATTTCAGACAAGTTAGAAAGGTCGAGGAGAGTCAGTTGGAAGAGATTGCGTGGCGAATTGAAAGGGAGGAGAGAAGAATAAAGAAGCTAGATGCTAAATTGTGGAAATTTTATGAGAATCGAGATGGAAACAAGAAAGAAAAGGAAGAAGTGCAGGAAATAATAATTTAAACATCTCATTCAAAGAATAAATGATAGCAACGGATTCTTTGATAAACACAACAATAATTGTTCTCTTAGTTCAACGACTTCTCGGCCAAATGCCACAATCCGTCGTTCAAATAATGAAGACTCTCGATTCCATTCCCCTTGTTAATCGTCTGAATCTCCTCACTGCTCATCGACATTTGTCCGATCGCCAACGCGTGTTGCTTTCCTTCAGCCATCACAGCGACGACCGTGTCTTTTGGCACAAGTGGCGTGAGTTTGGCTCCTGGAGATGTCAATCCGGGGCACATGATCGAGGAGCCGTTCAAAATGAACTTGATGGCTCCTTTGTCGACCTGAAAGTAAAAGCTAAGGAGATGCTTTTCGGGACGAAGCGAACCTGCGATTTTCTCCCATTTAAACTTAGATTTTTCAATCGAAACTTGTATGAAAATGTAGGTCTCGATGAGATCTACAAAACGACATACAAAATGACAATATTAAATCGCTCAATTTCGTGCTGCTCCCTGTTAAAGGTGGATCAAAAATTTAGAAACAGCTTCAAACGATGCAGAATTTTGCGCTGATTCCGAATATCTTCGATTCTCCGAATGATTCCGAATAATAACGAAAACGCTGAAAATGGCTTTAAAACCCCAAGAAATCGCTTCAATTAGGCTCTTTTTACGGGGAGACCTCGAGACACCTCCGAGGAAAAAATGACTCCGGGACGTTTTGCAGCCGGACATCTAACAGCCAAAAATGAACTATTTTGAGCATAAAATATCTCAAAACGACTGCAAAAATGACAATAGTGTATGAAAATGATCGCTCTCATTGTTAAATTTCTATTTCTTGTTCATTTGAGACAATTTATGCAAAAAATAGTGCATTTTTGGTTGCGAAATGTCCGGCTGCAAGATGTCCCGGAGCCAAAAAAATAGTCTATTTGAAGCGATTTTTTGGTTTTTAAAACATTTCAAAGTGTTTCTGTTATGATACTTGATATTTGGTAGGATTTGGAATCAGCGCGAAATTCTGCACATTTTGAAGCAATAAAAAAATTTTCCCGAATGCCTCCTTTAGCGGGAAGAAGCCCATAATTGAGCGAATAAATATTGCTCTTTTGTATATCATTTTATAGATCTCATCGAGAGCAACATTTTCATATAAGTTCCGATTGAAAAATCTCAACTTATATAGGAGAAAATCGCTGACATACACGAACCTGTTGATGTGGCAAGATGAATGGATACTTGTGAAGTGTTCTCAGCGTTGGAACGTAATCCGTGTTACGCGTCTTCACAAATCTGACGACTCCCAAGTGATCGGCGAGTAGCTCGATGTGATCTTTGCATTTGATCACTTTGAAATTCTCCTTTTTTGGTAGAATCTCTTCAAGATGTGGTTCCAAGTATGGGTAGTTTTCGATGAGCTTCTTGCGGATTCCTTTCTGAAAAATCGGTTTTTTTTCTAAAAATCACTTCTAAATACTGCGCTTTTTTATATTTTAAATTCCCACCTGAACACTGGACTTGAGCTGCGTGGCACCCGTCACATCCTCCTTCTCATCAAACTTCTTGAACATCTCCCCTGAAAACGAAAAATCAATTTTCAATTTGCAACTCAAAAAATACAGTCAAAGTAGAAATACTAGTGGTTCAAGAACCAATCTTTGTTGCTGAGCAAAAAAAGAGCAACTGAGTTCTTTAATGAATGTAAGGCACGAAGTGAAATGTAAATCAAGTTGGAATGTTTGAAATAAACCGTACTTGCAAAATAAAACAAATCTAATGACTAGAAACAACAGGAAATGACTAGAATTTGGTGAAAACCATAACAAATCAATAATAAATGCATCGAGTTCGATGGAATGGAATCTTCTTCTCGACGTCGGTCGCATGAAGTCTTCTGTACCCCCAGACGAAGACGTCGACTTCCATTGCCGTTACTTCACGAACGCCGGCGAAACGAGGGTCGTTGGAACGAAGGTTGTTCATTTTGTCGACGATTTCCTGTAAAAAACGAAAGGCTGAAAATCCACGTTCTCTGTAAATCTTACATCACAAACAGCAATCGACGCTCCTCTCAACTCGACTTCCGCGGCCGATCCGTTCTCCAATCGTTTTCCCTCTCCCATTTGATCCAACAACTCTTGCGAATAATCGAGAGCTCCCAAATAAGCCAACGCTTGTGGTACTCGATAATCGGCGAACATTGTGATGGTGGAGATATCTTTGAAGTCGCCAAACTCATCGTGTCCTTGAAGAGCTCCATAAACATCTGCCACAAGAATTTGAGCTCGTTTCAGAAGCGACACTTTTTGATTGTGAAACTCGGCGAAATCGCGGAACGATACGAAATTTTCCACAATCAACTTCAACAGCTTCTGTGCAGATTTCTCGGCTTTTGTGACACAGTTGTAGAACTCTCCATTGAACTTCTCGAGAAGCACTCTTCCTGATTCGTTGATCGCCTTGACACGTTCTCCGAGAAGGGGAATTGAATGACCAGAGTCTGATTTAAAAATTCGATCGATTTCCTCTTCAGTAACATTTTTCATCCATTCAGCGGAAAGAATCGGAATTCCGGCAGCCATTGCCTTGTTAACTGCAGCGCAGGCAGAGAAGTATCCAGTATATGATTTTCCGTTCCAACTGACATCGTAGTGTGCTCCTTCGTCAGGCCAGAACGAAAAGTTGATGGTGTCGACGAGGAAGACCCTGTAAGCTTTTATTTGTTTTTAGGTTGCAATTTAAATTAATTTTAGAAACCCTCACCATTGAACCGCTTCCTTATCTCCACTCTTTGGATGTAGTTCTGGCGAGAGGAACAGCGCCTCTTTGATGGATCCATCCTTAGCTGCTTCGAGAATCTGGAAAAATCATAAATTCTTCGTTGAGAAAATCAAAAACCTCAAACCTGTTCCGCAACTTTTGTAACCCCGTCCTTGTTGATCTTCACCAAACTTCCGTTCTCCACAATGAATTTTCCCGATTCTGCAGGCCAAAGCACTCCATCGATGAGCATTTTATCTGTAAAATTTAATTTTTCAGTGGGTTTTTAGCTTTAGAAACAAAAAAGCTTGAAAATTGAGAAAAATGCATCGAAAAACGCGTTGGAGACTTCGGCTCTGCGTCTCTGCGGTTCGCACACTCTTTTCATTTTGTCGTCGAATAAAATGCCTATTCTGCAATTGCGGACTCGAGAGCATACAATTTCACGACACATTTATTAGGGGAAAATAATTTTCAACAACTCATTCAAATGTGAATAACTTTTTTCAGGGCTATCGTTTAAATATTTGGTCAACAAAAAAAGTTCCTTGTCAAAAAAGCTATCGATTGGTTCAAAATTCACCAAATT
The DNA here is from genome assembly GCA_963966625.1 of Caenorhabditis zanzibari. NCBI lineage: Eukaryota > Metazoa > Nematoda > Chromadorea > Rhabditida > Rhabditidae > Caenorhabditis > Caenorhabditis zanzibari. Next base: position 6,266,784 of record OZ016471.1, read on the forward strand.
TCATTAAAAATTAACAGAGTTCCGCCTTGCCGAAGTTGCCTAATTTTTCAGCAGGCGTAACTCTGTTAATTTCTTATGAAATTCGACCGCCGCAAAAAATGAGCATATATTTGTAAATGAAATTTCATCCTCTTTCGAATGATATAGGTCTCGTCCCATAACTCCACATCTTCTGTAAGTCATTCCCTAGTGAGGAATTCATTAGCAAAATCCGAATTTCTGAGGAATTGTCCTCAGATTTGTTTTAGGTTTGTTTGATCGTTTTCTATTTGCCAAACAATATAGCTGGGAGTAAACATTGAAAAACAACCGCTAATGAGTCATCTTTACTTGGAAAAAAGAAAAGAGTAAAAGTCGAACGTTGGCAACTCATTCAAATGTGAATAACTTTTTTCAGAGGGGTCGGGTAAAAATACGGTCAACAGATAATATAAGAAGCGTGAAATTTGAAACTTTTTAGTTTTTCATTTTTTTCTGATTAAAATACGAAATCACTGCACGTTGCCACGTTTAGCAGAAATTGCAGATTCCCTGCTGCTGTAAATCTGGCAAAATGGCTTAGCTCACGCTTGTTTTGCCAGATTTACAGCAGCTGTGAATCTGCAATTTCTGCTAAACGTGGCAACGTGCAGTGATTTCGTATTTTAATCAGAAAAAAATGAAAAACTAAAAAGTTTCAAATTTCACGCTTCTTATATGTAGGGACCACCACACGTGAGGGGCGGGGCGTTCTGATTTTTCATCCGTTTCTCCTTTGCCATGTTTGATGGCTCATAAGTCAACTTGTAGTGGACAAAAACACATGAAATTTTGTGGACTTATGTAATAGACTACGGAGAAACGATATATCAAAAAAATTTTTTGGTCCGGGCACTGACTAGGCAGATAATGCGAAAAAAGTGTGATGAGAAGTTCATTTGACCTAGATACGAGGAGCGTTTGCTTGAAAATTGATAATATTTTGAATGTTCACAGCATGTAGCATCAACTTTTGTAACTGGAATTTAGTTCCTACCGTGCCCGTGTGGTGAAAAACTAGGTCAAACTTTAACACCCATTTTGACCCAGTTCAGAGGAATTACAAAAATTCTTGATAAGACAGAAAGTTTTGGCATCTCATGTAGTGACCCTCTGCAAATTTTAAAGGCAAATGGTCAACAACGAAGCAAGTTAGGAAGAATACCAAGCAGTATATAAAAATACAATGACAGTTTTTGAGGTTTTTCTATCCCTAACCAAGAGCGTTCGCTCAAAATCTAAAGCTCATCAGATGCAGAATTGAACTTTCTATAACTTTCCAGTTGATCACTTTTTGATCTGACCGTGCCCGTGGGTCGAAAAATTCACTTTTCTATATTCTTCAGTACATTTTGAAGCCTAAAAATGTTTTTGATCTTTGGTTTTGTACTGTGAAAAAGATGAAAACGTGAAAATTACGTGCTCTACTTAATGGTATTCACTGTTCTAAGCTCCGCCCACAATGAGAGAATCAGTTGAAATTGAAAAGGGACATTTATGGCTGTATCTCGGTCAAGACCAATTCTTTTCACGTGAAAACTCAGTGTCGCCCTTTTTTGAACCTAATAAACAAGATAGTGTTAAAAGTTTTCGGAAATTTTCGCTTTTGTGAAGCAGCTGGTGGTCCCTACTTATATGTTCCTTATTAAAAAAGCTATCGATTGGTTAAAAAACCGCCAGATTTCAGAAAAAACAGCAGAGTTACGTCCTGTGTTACCAAAAAGTTTCCTATTTCGGTTTTGGTAACTTATTGTAAACACAAGGCGTAACTTTGTTAATTTTTTATAATATTTAACGGTTTTTTGACCAATCGATAGCTTTTTTGATAAGAAATATAGCTTTCAACCATATCTAGCATTTTCTAAGAGCTTAGTTAGAAAAAGGATATAGTAAAATTGCGATAATTTTCGCATAATCTTCAAATTTCTCATGACAGTACTGGCCAAAAAAAATTATGGCGTTTTCAGTTGGAATATGTAAACTTTCAGGGCATGAAAACGTGATTTCCAGGTACCTAATTTTTCTGAAATTTTGCGAATGTATAGAACAAGTCAAGAACTCTATTTTTGTAGTAAACAACTTTTTTATAGGACCACGATCCAGTTAGTTAGGTCGCGTGGAAGGCAAAAAGATTCAAAATGATCGAAAATCGAGGTGACGTCAGTCAACTTGGATTAGCTAACTGGATCATGGTTCTATGAAAAAGTTGTCAACTACAAAATAGTATTCTACAGGGTGGCTTTTATTTATGGGCAATACTTTGAGCGTTTATAACTCTGGAGATAAGAGAGCAAAAAGACTGAAAGTTAACAGACAATTTATTGAAATGATAGAAAACATAAATCAAAAAAGTTTATTCAATTCGGCCGCCTTCGACGTCGATGACGGACTGAAGTCTGCGCCGGTACGCGTCGACCGTTGCACGCAGGTAGCTGTTCAGAACTTTGGCCCATTCCTTGCGAACGGTCTTCTTCAAATAAGAAGAAATGGAGAAGAAATTGGAAATTTCGTGGAAAAATGATGATAAGGAAATTGTGAAAAAAACAATACAGAAATTTCAACAGAAAGGGGAGCAAAGCTAACTTTTTTAAAGAAATCGGGGAAAAAACTATAAGTAAGCTATATCTCAAAAACTATAAAAGCTAAAAAGAAATTTCCAACTGCGAAATTGCTCAGCTTAAAATTTTACACATTTTTGTAGTTAAAAGTGTTTTGATAGCTATAACTGCCAGCGAGCCACACCAATGCGCAAACTTTATTGCCCATAAATAAAAGCCACCCTGTAGAGTTGCTCTATACATCCACAAAAAATCAGGAAAATCGGATTCCGGAAAACCACTTTTTCAGACCCTCAGAGTCGACATATTTCAATTGAAAATGGCAGTGTGTGCATTCATTATGGTCAGTACTGTAATCGAGAAATTTTCTGATCCTAATGACTAAGTTGAATTTTTCATTTAATCTGGTGTGAAGATTTCAGAAAAAAAGTTACTATCTTACTGTTAGTATCTTACTCTAAAATCATAAAATGGATTTTTTCATGTGAAACTGCGAAAAGTATCGCATATTTATAGTTGTTCAGAGTGACCAAACTTTCAATTGGAACATCTAAAGTATAGTCACAACACTTTATTATCAAATGATACTGTTTTCTATGGCATGCTGAAATGAGCAATAAAGCAAATTAGTCACAGTCAATAAGCTTATTTCCCTTCGAGTTTTCCTACTTTGATTGTTCTCATTCCCTCTAATTCAAACAGTCTTATTTCTCACTTCCGGTTACCATCATTATCTATAAAACACTGATAAAGAACTCATAATTTACTTACTACTAACATACAGTTTTTTGTACTATTTCAAACTAGATGCTCTTCAAATTCATTTTGCTTCTCTTTGTTCGAATCTCTTCCAGTTCTATTATCTCTCTGCGAGGAACTCTAACTTGTTATGGAATACCGTATAAGGGTACTATGATGATGTTTAATAATGATAGTAAGATAATAACAATGGAAAAATTTGAATTCCTTTCTTTCCAGATAGCCTCCAAGGTCACATATTCACTATCCGTGATATAGGTTTCGATGGGAAATTTCACTTGAATGGAGAAAACATTGACAGTGCTCTTGATGTTAGATTAATAATTGAGCATACATGTGTCGATTGGAAAAAGGGAAGGAAACTTGGATGGGGGCCGTATATGTTTTCGGAAATTGCAGTTAATATGGGTACATTCAAAGATAATAATTATGAAATGGATGTTGGAAATATTGAGTTGAGTAAGCTGAATTTGAAATTTCAACTTCCGAACTTGTTCTTGCGGAAAGGATTACTGTTTTGGAGGAGGTAAGATAGGAGAGCAAAATTATAAATCCAAGTAATTTTCAGGATTCTATTCGATAGTAGACGTCGTGCCATAGAGCTTTTCTCTGGTTAGGAATTCAATTTTTTGTTTTAGTATTAATTTCTCTAATAAATGTATAGATTTTCGAGTTCAAATTGTTCTTAAAGATCAAAAGATCACGATTTTAGAATGAGCAACTGATCAAAGTGCCCTTGGAACTGATGAAAACTTGTGATAAAAACTGAACAAACAACAAACAAGAAACATTTTAGCGAGAACTTTAAAAGAAGAGAAATTTACACTTTTTTACACAAAAATCCTTATTTCTCATGGGTCAGTCAAGTGACTTTTCTTCAAATGGAACAGTATAAAAGAGGATCAGTGAGTCCACACTTCTTCATCCGAAGAAATGAATTCAATCCTCTTTCTTCTTCTTCTTTCCTCGGCTACTGTAGCCGCGAGAGAAATCAAAATCTATAACAAGTGCCCATTTACGACTTGGGCTGGCGTCTTTGGACGCAGTCATCCAACTGCCGACGGATTCAGATTGAATTCTGGAGAAACTAGAAGCATTTATGTCGACGACGCTTGGAAGTCTGCTAGAATCTGGCCACGGACTTGGTGTGATGGGAACATGAACTGTGCCACTGGAAGTTGTGGAGTAAGTGAGATGTTCAAACTTTTATAAATACTAAAGACTTTCAGCCTCGCGAGAATTGCAACGGAGCTACTGGCGAGCCACCTGCAAGTCTTGCTGAATTCACTCTTCGTGGTGATAGAGGTCTTGATTTCTACGATGTTTCTCTTGTCGATGGATACAATATTCCGGTGCTGATTGATGCTCATGGAGGAAGTGGAGACTGTAAGAGAGCTGGAGGATGTATCAAAGATGTCAACGAAATCTGCCCAGATGATTTGGCTATTAGAAAAGGTCGGTAGCAGTTTTCATAAATCTCATAGAACTAGACTTTCAGACGGTCGCACTATCGCCTGTAAATCTGGCTGTGTTGCCTACAACAACGATCAAGAATGTTGCCGTAATGCATTCGGAACTCCAGACAAGTGTAGACAGAGCAAGACTGCTATGCTCTTCAAGAATGCTTGTCCAGGGGCCTACTCTTACGCTTACGACGATCCGACTTCCACTTTCACATGCAAGGATGCCAGTTACACCGTTCAGTTTTGCTAAATTTTCAGTTTATCGTCATTCTTCTTACATATATCAAGCGAACGATTTTTGAATAAAGTTAGTTGTCAGTCCGTCTTCAAAACAGCCCCACCAAAAATTTTGTTTCTAGAGAACGTTCAAGGGACATAGCCCGTTCTCGCTGTTCAAAGCTAGATCAAAATAAATATAAAATAGAAATCTATTCATTCGGAAAGCACTTGTACAACATTGGAAAGCATCATTATGTATCATACCTCGTAACAATAGTAACCTGAATTTCAAGACAAAAGATCAACAATAAATTGAAAAAAATCTAATCAATAAGAGAATTCCACCATTTCTCAATATCTTTCGTTGTTTCACTCGGCATCTGAGGTCTAGGACTTCCCTGCGTCGGTGGTACCGGTAACGATGGAGTTATCACCTGGAATACTGTAGAATAGAAGGAACTTTCTGGAAAAAAAATCATACCAATGGTGAATGTTCTCCCATAAATTCATCAGACAAATTTTTCGGTGAAAACGGCGAGTCTTCACCTCGTTCTTCAACATCCGGAAGATCGTAGACGTTTAGTTGAAGCTGAAATTCTTTTACTTGAAAAATCTGAACTCCTCTGAAACTTTGGAACATGTAAAAGCTACAAAAAAAAAACACGAACTCACATGAAAATTCTTGGGCTGTCCGGAACCCTTTCGGATCTCGGAACTAGCTCGTTTCGGAAGCAACTGGACGGTTTCAGGCGATCGCGACTGCAATGGTAATGAAAAAAAATAGGAGAAGCAGAAGGCATTATTGGGGGAAGTTTGAAAATAAACTGTAACAGCTCACAAAAAAAAACCAAAACAGAGACAATGAATGGACGTATTGGGGGGGGGGGGGGGGGGGGGGATATGAAAAGCTCACTACAAACTACATAGTTGAAGGGGAAACATACCTTGACTTGCTTCTTTTCACTCGAACTTCCAACCATGAACTTTCGAGCAGCCTCTTGGAATAGGCCGGTTCTCTGAAAAGATTTTTGTTTCAAAACTATGATAAAACTGTGTTGTAAGAAGAAAATGCAGTTCCCGTTTTGCATTGTTACCAAAAACAAAACCCACCGAAAGAACATCTGGAATACTCCCCCTCCGATTCTTGACCGCCGCCTTCTTCCTGATCGGAGGCGGAGTCTCTTCTTCACTACTCTCCGTCTCCTCTGTATCCACACTATCTCCTCGATTCTCGAATCGAAGACGTTGTTGAATCTCTTCATGAGAAATCGAAGAATGTCCAGATGAATGAACTACTGGATGTCCCCCGATGGAAGATGGAAGTACTCCTTCCACATCTTTTTGACTTGGATTCCTCATTTTTCGAAGACATCCTTCTAGCCATGTTCGAATCGTTTGTTTTGCGACTTCTTCCTCGATTATGAATTCTAGTTCTTCTCTTTGCAGCAGTTCTTCCAGCTGGAGAGACTTTCGAATGTCAACGGATCGATAGGAGAGCATACTGGAAAGTAACACGTTTAGAAACTCCTTTTTTAGGTTTAGGCTTAGAGGCTCAGGCGTAGAGGCTTAGGATTAGAGGCTTAGGCTTAGATGCTTAGGCTTAGAGGCTTAGAGGCTTAGGCTTAGAGGCTTAGGCTTAGAGGCTTAGGCTTAGAGGCTTAGGCTGAGAGGCTTAGGCTGAGAGGCTTAGGCTTAGAGGCTTAGGCTTAGAGGCTTAGGCTGAGATGCTTAGGCTTAGAGGCTTAGGCTCAGAGGCTTAGGCTTAGAAGCTTAAGGTAAATTTTTTACAGTTTCGTTTGTTCTACGATTCCTTTACTTTTGTTAGCTTCAAGCAGCGAACAATTCCACCGTTCCAATTGATGGTTTTAAACTTTTCATAATTTCCCAGCAACTCACTACAAAACATCATGAAACGACACTTCCTCTCCATTATGCAATCGTTCCATCTCATAACACATATGCTTGAAAAGAATCCGATCTTTCTCCGGATCAACTTCCAATCGCCCTTTCAAAAGTCTCAACAGAAACTTCACTCTCTCCACAGGAATCGTTCGTTTTTGTTCTTGATCTACCATATTCCATACATATTGAAAGTTTCGAATGTCAGCGTAACTGAGCAATGCGTCTTCTTCAGATGAGTAGAATAGGGAAAAGTTCTCCATGATGATAGCTGAAATTTAATTTTTAAAATTTTTTTCTTCCTCAAATAGTTCTAAATCTTACCGACAAGAAGATTCCTCACAATGTATGTGATAATGAGATAGAAGGAACAAAAATAAATAATTGCTCCGTAGAAATTGCCACAATCCGTCTCCCAATAGTTCATGCCCTCGTTCCAGTAACAAAACGGAGCACTTCTCTGAAATTTTTTCTGTTTTAAGAAGCTGTCAATTGTCAATTTTCGATTTCCTTATTACTGTCACTTACCATACAATCATGCATAATATCATTCCAATCCTCTCCGGTCAAACATCGAAAAAGAACGACAAGAGCTTCAGAAGCTGTGCGAAAGTTGACGTGTCTGAAGAAAAATATCCTAGACTTTCAAATTCTATTCAACTCACTTGCTAACAGCCATTCCATACTTGACCATTGGGAATAGAATAACTCCAGTGTATGCATAGAACAGTACGAGGAGAAAAAGAGCAGTGATAATGAAAAATGATCGAAACATGGACATCACCACGGTTAACATCAGCATTTTTAGGGTGGAGTTTCGGCCTGGAAAAAAGAAAATTTTTGTTTATGGTAGTGACAAGTCTGCTGCGCATTTTTTCAACCATTTGACTATTATGGGAAGGTGACAAACTATAAATATTTCACTTTAAATTTACAAACTTTTCAGTTACAAAATGTACATAATTTCTTGCAGTTAAAATTCAACTATTTTAACAAATTTAAACCGTTTTATTCAAAAAACCCTCACTTTGACTAACTATCCATAATTAATTTTCTTTTGAAAGATTGTCATCTTAGCATTGCAAGAACCAATAGAACTATGTATCAATATCGATTCCTCAATAGACTTAATGAAACTGAAAAAGTTTTACTTCCCAAAAATTTCTGTTCAGTTTCAGGAAAGTGTTAAGAATATACGACTGGAAATTCCGTAGTTCGTTGTCTTGTTGTAAAATACACTCAATATTCTAGTTTTTGTCAACAGAAATCTCACAAACATTAATGAACAATAAACATACTAGCTCACCAATGAACATACTACCTATGTAGATAAAATATCAATGTTCTGAAATAGATAAATAAATCTCGCGAAATATTTCTCGGTTTCATAACATTGGTATAGCCATTATGTAATGAAGCTCCACAATGCGTTGTCTATATTTTCACTTTAATTTAGCAATCTTTTCAGTTTCAAAGTGCACCTAACTTCTTGGACTTATATCTAGGCACCACAACGATTTTTTCAAACTCAACCATTTTTGGCATTTTTTATATCAAAATGTTGGCAAAAAAATTCTAACAAGGGAATTCATTTTAGACGCAGTATTGAAACGTGCTGAAACTTTGTGGACTAGTACATTCAGACCTCCTGAAAAAGAATCCGAAATAATTTTCTGCGCAATAGAGCCCGTTTTCGAGAAAAGTGCATCTGAAGTTTGACTTCTGAAACGCCTGAAACTCCGCCCCTTTTTCACTCTCCTTTCTCCCCCTCTTTTCATTGCCTTTGTCGATGCGTTGAAACAACGAATGGACGGCGCAGGGGGTTGTGGTGTGGACTGTTGAAAAAATACTTGTTGGTTCGATTCCACCTGTGCTCAAAGTTTTTTTGCAATTTTTTTGGTTACCATTCCACTATCAGAAAGTACCTCTAAAATTGAATTCTCAAGTTTTTGAGCATCTTACCGTGATAATTGTGTAATTTGGAGTAGTTTGAAATCATAAAATGTCAATGTAATTTTTCGATGATTTTCAAAGTTTGGACCATCAAGTGGCAGGCAAAATTTTTGAAATTTTTTTTTTGAAAATTTATGTTTTTTTTCGGTTAAACAAGCTATCATTCAATGTATTCTTTTACTCTCACCTTGTTTTTTTCAGTTATTATTTCTATTTGGGTTGCATACTCTATGAGATTTGTGACCAAGGAAGCTGCAGTTGTACAAGTTGTCTACTTCATTTTGTGTATACTCCATTTCAATCATTCATGAAAACTCTCATACTATTTGATAACTTATGAACGACTTTCACTTTTTGAGAGTATATGAAAAACAGGTAATCAAACAACTTCCAAAGTCGAGAGTAAAAGAATACATTGAATGATAGCTTGTTCAACCGAAAAAAACATAAATTTTCAAAAAAAAATTTCAAAAATTTTGCCTGCCACTTGATGGTCCAAACTTTGAAAATCATCGAAAAATTACATTGACATTTTATGATTTCAAACTACTCCAAATTACACAATTATCACGATAAGATCCTCAAAAACTTGAGAATTAAATTTCAGAGGTACTTTCTGATAGTGGAATGTTAACCAAAAAAATTGCAAAAAAAACTTTGAGCACAGGTGGAATCGAACCAACAGGTATTTTTTCACCAGTCCACACCACAACCCCCTGCGCCGTCCATTCGTTGTTTCAACGCATCGACAAAGGCAATGAAAAGAGGGGGAGAAAGGAGAGTGAAAAAGGGGCGGAGTTTCAGGCGTTTCAGAAGTCAAACTTCAGATGCACTTTTCTCGAAAACGGGCTCTATTGCGCAGAAAATTATTTCGGATTCTTTTTCAGGAGGTCTGAATGTACTAGTCCACAAAGTTTCAGCACGTTTCAATACTGCGTCTAAAATGAATTCCCTTGTTAGACAATTTTCTGATGACGAGTCCAGTTTTCTTCGATTTATTCAAAAACCGTACACTATTTTGAAAAACTAATGTTATATTTCGATTCTACGTAGTCGATTACATAACGACACCAAATTTCATAAAAATTGGACCATCCTGTCTCGAGTTATACACTTTCAAACATGCCAGATACCCTCGCGGAGAAAAAAAATTAGGCTCCGCCTCCTCGCGTTGCGGTGCCTACTTATATCTTCAATTTTTTAACATGTTAAAAATAATCTTCGCATTGAAAAAAACCAATAGAGATATCAAAATCGACAGACTTATCGCGGGCCGGGCCGGGCCGGGCCAAAACAGAAAAGTTCTTCGGCTCGGCCCGGCCCGGATTTTTTCAAAAATTGTTTTTTTTCTCAAAATCTTACAGTGATTGACATTTTTTGTTGTAGTTTGAGCGATTTTTAGGCAAAATTATATGTTTTCAACCCTTGTAACTTAGTTTTAGTAAGATTTGGACAAATGTTCTGTTGTTGGGAAATTTTTTTTACTACCAATCACACATTTTTTTTAAACCCCGGCCCGACCCGGCCCGTCGGCCCGGCCCGGAAAATCACAAGTCTGAAAATCGATTATAAATAGAGTTAGTGGAACTGATATTTTTTACATTTCACAAAAATTATTTTCAGTTCCAGGAAAGTGTTAAAAATATGAAACTCGAAATTCCATAGTGCTCCATCCTGTTGATATACACTCAATATTCTAGTTTTTTTTTAATACTCAGATATCTCACAAACATTGATTCATCATTGAACCTTCTAGCTATGGTGATAAATCTCTTGATTTTTTTTTGTTTCAGAACATTGGTATAGTCATTATGTATAACGCTCCACGATGCATTATCTTGCTGTAATGTAAAATCAAAAAAAACTCACTCGCAATTGTAAAAAATCTCAAGATGACCACGAGATATCCAAAAGTATAAGTGAACTTCTTCAACTCCACTTGCACGGCTACATCGATTTTCGACGAAGGAAGTGCCACAAAAAAATGAAGAAAAATCCAAATGACACCAAAAACAGTGATGAGCAAATCCACTCGGTTTCTTCTCGACTGCCAGAACCCCGAAAATGTGTAGGCGATGACTTTCAGAATAATTTCAACGACAAAGAGCATGTTCATGAAAGCAGCAAGAGCAGTGACAATGAACACATATGTTGCTCTTTGTTCCTCTTCTTCAACATTCCACGGAATGACCAAAGTAAATGAATTGAGCACCACCAGGAGAGCAAAAAACTGATTGAACCATCTGCTCATTGTGAGATCGTATAGCTTCGTACGAAGACGTGCGGATTCAGAAGGCTTCGGTGGAACATGAAGGGGTTGAGCCATTTTCAATCTTGCTTTCAGATCATGCCATCTTCTTTGATCTACCGTAAGAAGTGCAGTTCCTCGATTCTGGGTGTAATTCGCAATGACCACGCCCACAAAGAGAGTCAATCCGATCATACATCCAATGAAGACATAAATATGGATAAAGACCACTGCCCATGGTCCATGTCGATTCCAAAGAATGTCTCTGATTACATTCCATCCTTTGAAACTCAATGTCTCGAATAAAGCGAGCATTGCATTCCCAACATGATCAAAGTTAAAGTTTCGAGGATTCGTCCAAACTCGGGGGACCATGATTTTTGGGTGCATTGCATCGGTGTCCTTGCCGAAAACTTCCAGCCTTGTTACGAAGAGTTTTTGCCAGAATACACCAGTACAGTTGTCCTGAAAATATTTCTATATCGAAACGTATGCATGTTTATGGAAACAAAGTTTTTATTCTTGCCGTATAATACAAATTTGTTGAAACTGCAATTTTTTCAAATATATAACTCACCCTTGACGAAATAGTGGGATCATTGCACGCCGCCAACTTTCCTCCAACAATTTGAACTCCGAAGCTTGCAAAAATGAACATGACAACTATCATGAGAATGGTTACCAAGACGATTTCTTTGAATCCACGAAAGAATTCAAGAACGACTCGACGGATGTGGGGGACCAGGGTGTAGATTCTGGAAGCTTCCGTTAGGATACTGTAGCTCAATTAATAATTTACCGAAGTGGTCTCATTGCTCTACAAATCATTAGAAACTGAGCTAAACTGTTGATCTCGACATGTTTGGGCATCCAGGCAAGAAAAATGACGGAGGTCTGGAATAGGGAATTGAAGAATTTTTAAATGTATGGGAAACTTACAAAATAAATGAACAGATTCATGACTCCGCCGACATCTCGAACGACGGCTTTTGGGGTAAAGAAGAGACCGTTGGCTATTATTTTGACGCAGAGTTCGAATGTCATCGACAACACGAAGAAATAGTCACCGATCTGAAAAAAGTACGGTATTGCGAGGGAAAAAACTGTTTCGAGTATTTCTTAACATGAAAGGTACAGTTTCTAGATTAGTAAATCGAGCCCTGTATTAGATTCCTATTTTGACGAATTACATTATCATGAGCATATTCTTGAAATTCAAACGGAATTGAGTCTTATTAAAATCCTCGTCAAATGTTTACAAACAAAATATGTTTCATATTAGATGTTATTATCCATTTTTAAAATACGGAAGTATTTTTAAATAAAGGGGCATGCCATTCTAATACATGTTTTACGGTAGTTTTTTCTTCAAGAATATATTGCTGTAGAATTTTTTTTCAAATTCTATCTGTATCATACATTCTATAATTTCTACATTCAATCTGAGAGTCTAGTTATTCTCGAACAACCTTATACCTGCAAATACACATTGTTCATCACCAAATTCTCTCCCGTCGTCGGCCATGGACTCTCGAACAACATTGAAATACACGAGACAATGGTTACTGTAGCCATCGCCCAATCGATGTAAGGCATAATTCCAATGAGTGCTCGAATCTCCTTGAATCGTTTTTTCGTCTTTGCACCTCCATTTATACCATCGTCCTGGCTATCATACTTGGAATGGACTAGTTTCTTACAAAACTCGCGGAGTTGGGATGCTCGACCGACGAGAAAAAGTGGTCGATCAAAGAACGGATGATTTTCTCGCATGTCTTCTTCGATTCGGTTTCTGAAATTTGAGTTTCAAAGAAATTGAATAATTCTCGAGATGCTTACCTGGTAATTTCAGCCAATTGTCTCTTTTGTTGCAGTGCTCGAATATCGATTTCTCCCTGCTTTGCATTTTTCTTCGGCGCTGAATCTGATGGTCTTGACAAGTCTCCATTCTCACTGTACATATTGAATTGCTTATTTCGAACAGCAGTTTGTAGAAATTTCCCAGTCATGGACCTTGATTTTCTGGAATATTCTAGCCTTGTAATCTACTGAAAGCTTTGGAAATGCTTTTTTTCGGCTCCGCGACATTTCGGAAAGGACGTTTCGCAAGTATGCCGTTTCGCAAGTCTGACATTTCGCAAGCAAAAATTTCAAACTATTATTGGAAAAAATACCTCTCATTTCTGAGTTCTTCTGAGAGGTATTATTTCCCAGAATGGTTGGAAATTTTTGCGTTCGAAAAGTCAGACTTGCGAAACGTCACACTTTCGAAACGTCACACTTTCAAAACGTCGTACTTGCGAAACGTCGCACTGTCGATATGTCGCTGAGTTTTTTGTCTGGACAAAATGGAATCGAGAACAGAAAAAGTGAAAGTGTAGGTGACGAACATTAGGGTAGTGTGTGAAAATGAAAATGAGAAAATTGGGACAGGACGAAATGTCACAAAGTAGACGAGGACAAAAAGGAAAAGTTCGAAATCACTAATTCACATGGACAGTTTTTTCTATATTTCTAAACCCTCATATTTTTCGACACTCCGCCCATTTTTGAATGGATAAACGTACGGTAGAGCATCTTTCCTCGGATACAAACTGCCTGACGAACGTGTGAAATGGGGCAAAAAAGATAACGAATTAGACAACGATTGACGAGTGCGATCGGACAATCTGGAATGGGTGGTGAAAGAAAAAAAACACATGGACAGTTTTGTTTTGGAAATCTTCGTGCAGTGAGAGAAACACTCAAAAAACGATTAGAGAAACAGAGGAAACTGAAAATTGGTTTCAAAATCATTCAAAACATACGGGTTCACACGAAAAATGAAAATCGACTTACTCGAGAAGATTGTTGAGACTACACCGAAGGGAAGTGGATCCAATTTGGCGAAACGTCAAGCCGTACTTTGAGATTTTTCGTTTTCCTGCCGACTTCATCAACTTTTTTGGGAACTCGAAATCTGAAGAGTATAGATAGGGACCACCACACGTGAGGGGCGGGGCGTTCTGATTTTTCATCCGTTTCTCCTTTGCCATGTTTGATGGCTCATAAGTCAACTTGTAGTGGACAAAAACACATGAAATTTTGTGGACTTATGTAATAGACTACGGAGAAACGATATATCAAAAAAATTTTTTGGTCCGGGCACTGACTAGGCAGATAATGCGAAAAAAGTGTGATGAGAAGTTCATTTGACCTAGATACGAGGAGCGTTTGCTTGAAAATTGATAATATTTTGAATGTTCACAGCATGTAGCATCAACTTTTGTAACTGGAATTTAGTTCCTACCGTGCCCGTGTGGTGAAAAACTAGGTCAAACTTTAACACCCATTTTGACCCAGTTCAGAGGAATTACAAAAATTCTTGATAAGACAGAAAGTTTTGGCATCTCATGTAGTGACCCTCTGCAAATTTTAAAGGCAAATGGTCAACAACGAAGCAAGTTAGGAAGAATACCAAGCAGTATATAAAAATACAATGACAGTTTTTGAGGTTTTTCTATCCCTAACCAAGAGCGTTCGCTCAAAATCTAAAGCTCATCAGATGCAGAATTGAACTTTCTATAACTTTCCAGTTGATCACTTTTTGATCTGACCGTGCCCGTGGGTCGAAAAATTCACTTTTCTATATTCTTCAGTACATTTTGAAGCCTAAAAATGTTTTTGATCTTTGGTTTTGTACTGTGAAAAAGATGAAAACGTGAAAATTACGTGCTCTACTTAATGGTATTCACTGTTCTAAGCTCCGCCCACAATGAGAGAATCAGTTGAAATTGAAAAGGGACATTTATGGCTGTATCTCGGTCAAGACCAATTCTTTTCACGTGAAAACTCAGTGTCGCCCTTTTTTGAACCTAATAAACAAGATAGTGTTAAAAGTTTTCGGAAATTTTCGCTTTTGTGAAGCAGCTGGTGGTCCCT
The DNA here is from genome assembly GCA_963966625.1 of Caenorhabditis zanzibari. Lineage (NCBI taxonomy): Eukaryota > Metazoa > Nematoda > Chromadorea > Rhabditida > Rhabditidae > Caenorhabditis > Caenorhabditis zanzibari. The sequence continues at coordinate 6,281,822 of OZ016471.1, forward strand.
AAGTATAGAGTTGATAGAACATACTTTATTGTTAGATTTCATACGCTTTTGAACATAACCAGACGGGGGGCCCTCCGGGCAGCGTAAAAATAAAATTTTTTTTTTGGAATTTTGAAAAATAAAATAGATGGGCATCATTAAGCAGGAATTACTGATAGCCTGCCAAATTTTGAGAAAACTCGGTCCAGTGGGGACTGAGCTAGAGCGGGATCCGGACACGGCATAGACACACAGAATTTCGCGTTTGTTAATAGTAAAGATGGAGTTTGAAACAAGTGACTAAAAAAATTAAGTTTGCCGAAAATGTTTAGTGGAGTGATGTGGATCGATTGGATATATAAATTTAAGTTAGTGAAACAGGGAAATTTTCCAAATTTTAATCTCGAAATGTGAAATTTTGAGGTAGGATTACAGACATTTTTGTTTGTAATCGAACGATCGTCCCGATTCCAGTTTTTACGAATTTTTGCAGAAAAATTGTTAATGTTGGATTGAATCCAACAGAGCTTGATCAACAGCTGGTACACCTCAAACTTGGGTAATTAAACCTTTTATTGAAGCGAAGAAGAAAGATAAAGCAAAAAGAGAAAAACCAGAAGAATGGAAAAATTGTATGTTTCTACAGGGTCTTGGGATGTGCTTATATGTGATTTTGCAGATACAATAAAATGTGGGAAAGTGTGAGTTTCCCAGAGAATGGTTATTTTATGTTCTGGGAACTAGAAAGGAACTAAACATTGTATGGGAACTTGGGATTCATAACTAAGACATCAAAGATCTTGAAGAGATTTGACACTCCCCAAGAAAGAAGCGAGCAGAAAGAATGAAGCGAGCAGCAAAAAATGAAGCGAACAACAAGAATGAAGCGAGCAGAAAATGAAGCGAACAACAAGAATTAAGCGAACATCAAGAATGAAGGGGGAAACAAAAAAACTAGCCAAAAAGTTACATGTACTTAGCTCTTTCTATCAGCATTCGTTGTCGACGAGACTGCATCTTTCGGGATACACAACATCGGAGCACGTACGGAGCAGAGACCAATAGCACAGCGATGAACACGATTGCCAGCGGGAACTTGAGCCAATCGGTGACGTTGCCAACCATATCCATGAAGAACTTCCCGATTTCCATTGAACTCTCGATCACTCGTTGAAATGGTGCTGAATAGAAGGTGATGTTGGTGTCGTAGCTTTGAAGAGCCATCAGTTCTCCGTTGATGATCATGTAGGTCTTGGATCCTCCGCAATCAATCGAGCAATTGAGTGAGACTGTAGGTTCATTGAATGGTAGTTGCAGTTGATTGGAAATTCCATTGGGTCCACATTCGAACGAAGTCGTCAAGATTCCACAATTGATTGTCGCCTTCATTGTCTTCTTCGAGATGCAGCTGACTGGGGCAAATCCACCTTGCAGGCAAGAGTAGCATCCTTCGACGTCTCCACTCTGTTTGGCAGAACACGGTTGTACGGTTGTCATTCGCGCAATTGTTGCATTCCTGATTTCCACTTGGAGTGATAAGACGGTGTCTTGAACTGTCAGCGTTGCCACTTGGGAGTTGATCCGTTGAACTTGATAATGAATCCCTTTGAATGGAAGTGAATTCTTCAGTCGATGATCAGACATCTTCTCGTTTGTGCATTGACAGTTGACTTGAGTCGAGAATCCGATACACTTACAGAGCGATCGGTCAAAGTGACAGTTGAAGTCTTCTGCTGTTTTCCGAGTGGAACATTGAAGTTCACCCGTGAAACCTTTCGCGGGAGTTCCCGGGGCCGAGGGTGGCGTGAACGTGAAGGATGTCCATCTGGATGTTTTTGAACCTTGTCCGAATGCAGAGATGAATGTGGCAGAATGTACTTGAAGTGGCGGGGTGTGGATAGTCGTCGCAGTGATAGAGATGTTTTGATTGGGCAGATTGTACTTCACTCCGGGTACCAATTCTGCAGTGACGGTTGAGGGTCCAACTTCAACAGTGATTCGTAGACGAGTCGACCAAGCTGGGCATTGAAAGATCTCGTAGACGTCATTCGAAGTGGGCATTGCATAGAATCTGTAGAATAGACAAGCAGGATCCCACCATCCGCAGCCAAAGTTCCATCCACCGGATCCAGGAGCACAGCTGGTATACCCTGGATGAGATTTCGCTGTTTGGGTGATCTCTTCGAGGTCCTCGTCGTGAGTGATCTTTCCACATTTGTCGGCAGAACAGCTTCCTGCAGAATCACAGCGACGAATGTACTCGTGAGTGAGTCTGAAGTCTCGGGAGAAGTACACAGTCTTCGCCTGACAGTAACTGACAAGAGCATTGGCAGTGATCTTGAGAGTGAGGAGTGGTTTGACTTCCGGGAATGAGTTGACTTCTTTGTCTTCGAAATGACGAATGTCCAAGCATGACGTTGAACCGTTTGCACGAACATTGATGATGGAGACTGAGTTGATGTGGCACTGAGTGGTGTTGATATGCTCGTAACACGCTTTCTCCTGTGCATTGATGTGGGCAATGTTGTTACACATAAAGACAGCTTGTGGCATAGAAATCATGAGCAACAGTAGAATGACTTCGGAGTTCGATCTGGTGGAGCGTCTTGCACGGTGTCTTCCACAAATCTTTCCACAAATCCACAGAGCAACGGTTACCCATCCGAAGGTGAGGCATTGAATGATGTACAGAAGTTGCTTACTGCACTTGAAGATTGCCAGGAGCACATGAATGCCAGAAACTACGATGACAATCAGGAATCCGTAAGCCAATAGATGAGCAAATTGAGTGAACGTGGAGTCGAAGGAGCTTGAATCGATGGGAAGCATTGGAAATGCAGATGCAGTCGGCAAGAGCATTGCCATTGTGATCATGGCGACGAGTGTGATTGATGACAACGATCTGGGTAGCGAACGGCTACGGTTTCTGGTAGTTGGTCCAGTTGTGGAAACAGTCTGCGGAGGAGCATCAGCTGCTGATTTCTCAACACGTGGTTTATCCACCTCCAATTGGTAGATCTTCTTGAATGGTCTTTCAACAGTCCTTCCAGTCCTTGGCACGAATAGTTTGGCAGCTCTGGTTTCCAGATGGTCAATCCGAGCAAGCGGCCAATTGACTTGTGGACCATCATCTTCGATCAAGACGACATCTCCGACAGACAGCTGATCAGATGTGGCGCGATTGGACTGCTGGTGAACGGTTTGAGTTCGAGATTGAAGAATTTGGACGTATTCTTCTTTCCATCTCCGAATGAAGTCAGCGATTATTGAGCTAGTGCGCATCCATCCTTCAAGAAGTACTTGATGTGTTGAAGCCAATGGTGTTGGATCCAATGTTTCGTCGATGGTGAGCACGGTGGGTTGACGTTTGTTGGGATACACGAAATCCACTGGACGAATGGGTGTGATATCAGTATCACTGACGTAGGTCAATGGACGATCATTGATGACAGCTTCGACTTCTTTGAGAAGAGTTCGTAGATCCTCTTCGCTGAGGAGACGTTTCGTGGTACCAGCTCTCATCAGGCTTCTTTTCACGAGACCAACCATCCTTTTGTGTACGCCTCCACTCCATGGAGACAGTGCTGCGATGAAACGGAAGACGGGAAGCTTGTGAGTCGTGTTCAGTTGATGTTGTGCTTCGAGCATGACTTGTGAGAGCATCTTGAATTGAGCAGCATTGTCAGTTCGCAGTTCTTGAGGAGTTCCATATTGAGAGCACACTCTTCGAAGAGCACAAAGTAGTTGATCCGCATTCAATGATCCGACAAGTTCAATCAGAGTGTATCTGGTTGTCAAGCAAGTGAAAACCAGGAACCAATATTTCTGAGTCTTGCCGAGAAGATGTGCATGAATGGGGCCAGCATAGTCGATGCCACAGTATGTGAATGGCTTGTTCCAGGTTGTCCTCATGGAAGGAAGATTTGGGAAGTCCGGTTGGTACGTCGGTTTGGCATGAATCACTTGACAGATGTGGCATTCCTTGAGTGACTTTTTGATGAAGGAGTGACCTCTGGGAATCCAAACTTCGTTTCGAACCTTGGCCAACGTGTACATGCTGCTGCTGTGATGATGAAGACGGTGAACATGTTGAACATACAGCTTTGCGATGTGATGAGCCGGCAAGTAGAACACGCGTCTTGATGGTATTCTGCCTTGATAGTACCAAAGTCCATTGTCATGACGAAGATCAAGATTTCTGATGGTTTGCTCATCTGGCGGATGAAGTTGCTGAGCAAGTTTCACGATAGCTCGAATGGTCTTCATGCGAACGGATGCCTCATCTTTGTTGAACAGCTTGACGAGAAGTGCAACGACGTTGAAGAATCGTTGGAATGAACTGAAGCGATGTGGGTCGATGTTCAGTGGTTCTTCGACTGTTGTGAGAGACGTCACAGTGATTGATGGAACAGCACTTGATGTTTTGATGGGTAGATGATCCGTGATGAGGAATTTCGGCCCAGTCCACCAAAGAGGATGATCCCGCAGAGTGTTCAATGAACATCCACGACTGACGACATCGGCTGGATTTGATTTTCCAGCGACGTGAGTGAAAATTACGTCAGGTGCCAACTGGTTGATGATTCGCAGTCTGTTCCTGCCATACGTTGTACGAGCTTGTTGAGAAGCAATTTGATCCAGAGAGCACATCGAATCGGACCAAATGTAGACATTGTCGATCTTGAGATCCAGTTCCGCTTTCAATGTTTTGGCAAGTTGACAGGATCTTTCGATAGCCAATAGCTCCGCCTTAGGAATGGACAAAGCCTTCTTCAGTGGTGAAACACGAGCTTTTGCAGTGAGCAGAGCGACTTCTTTCGCTGATTTTCCAATCCGACGAAGATATGCCACAGATCCATATGCCAAATCAGATGCATCTCCGAAGATGTGAAGTTCGAAGGTGTGATCTGCAGTTGTTGGAGTGTTGAAGTATTTTCTGTTGATGGTAATCGGTTCTCCACAGATGTCTTTCTCAATGGATTTCCAGGCGTTGATTTCTTCTTCAGTCAAAGAAGAATCCCAGTTCTTTGAACGTGTCCAAAGTTGTTGGAAGAACAGCTTTCCTTTGAGAGTGACTGGAGCAATCAGTCCGATAGGATCATATGCAGATGCGACATGTTGCAGAATCCTTCTCTTGGTCAACGGTAGACTGATTGGTGGTGGTACTCCGACTTTCAGAATATCCAAATCGGTGTTCCACTGGACTCCAAGCAGTTTTTGATCTGGTTTGAATACCATCTCACGGTCTTCGATGTCAGCGATCTCTTTATCGAACTCCTTGGAATTTGACATGAACTGAGTCAAGTTCATCTTTCCGTCATCGAATATCTTCCGAGATCCAAAGTAGAACTCCAAACCATCTGGCACGGAATCCACTCCGTAGAATACGTTGTCAACATAGATGTTCCTCATGATTGACTTCGCCATGGGATGAGTGAATTTGGACAGATGCAGTTTGATTGTGGCGTTCAGTAGATATGGACTTGTCTTGACTCCAAAGGGAACTCGTCTGAACCGATAACAGATGGGCTTGTCATGATCTGGAGGTTTCCAAAGGAATCTTGTGACGTCACGGTCCTCTTCATGGAGTCCGAGCATCAGAAATGCTTTTTCGATGTCGCTGCTGATCAGGATTTGCGGTTGACGACATCTCATCAGGATACCATGAAGTTGAGGAAGGAGTGATTCTCCAGTGTGCAGCATGTCATTGAGAGACATTGATCCTTTGCTTTTGGCAGAAGCATCATACACAATTCGGACTTTTGTTGTTTGTGAAGATTGCTTGATGACGGGATGATGCGACAGATAATGGACTCGGCCAGTAGATGACTTTTCATCCTCCACGACTTCGATGAATTCACGTCGAAGTTGATCTTCGATGATGTCTCCATACTGCTTATAGAGCTTCATGTCTTTGTTCAGTCGTCGTGAAGTTGACTCCAAACGATGAAGCGCCAAGTATCTGTTGTCCGACAGATTCGTAGCTGTAGGATCCTTGTAGGGCCAACGACAGACATAACGACCAGTATCATCTCGAGTAGTGGTGTCAGCGAAGAATTTTGCAGCAATCTCTTCATCCGTGGTTCTTGGATTGTCGAAGATTCCTGCTGAATCGAGGCTCCAAAGTCTTTCAACGGCACTTTTCAAAGCTGCATGTTCTTCTTCTGGATCAATGCTCAGGATTCCTTCAGGAGACGTAGAGACAATGATTGTTGAACTGTAGTATTGATCTTGTTGAAACGAAGAAATTGTTTCAAGAGCTTGCTCAACTGTCGGCTGCTGACTCTCTGTTCCAGTGATGATGAATCCACAATCAGTAGAATGAATTGTAGTTCCATTGGGAAGTCGCGTGGATGTGGTGTTTCCTAGGATTTGACTCATGTAGTCCAATCCAATCAAAATCTCAGGATGCTCAGTCGCCCGTGGAAGGATTGCCGTGGCGTCGTGCAAAAGATCTCGAATTGATTGCTCATTCAGTTGACCAGACGTGAGAGAGTTGGTGATCATTGGAGTCTCCGTCAGAATGATAGGGGTTTTCTTGTCCTTGATGTTGAACGTGACGACATAGCGATTCGATTTGGTTGGAGTCGCCTCCTTCTCTGCGAACTTCTGGATCAGGAGTTTTTTGCTGTCCAAAGCTTCCAAGTGAAGATTGTCAGCAAGTTGTCGATTGATGTACGAGCGATCACTTCCGTTGTCAAAGAACACTGTGGTTTTGATTGGTTCTCCGTTTCCATTGTCAACCAATACTTGAGCTGTCATCATAGCCACTGGAAGACTCTTGTCTGTAGTCATTGGAGGGATTGGTGATGAGTTGTGGACATCTGGAGTAGCATTGTCAGGAGCTGCAGTGGGAACCAGATTTGTCACATGTAGAGGAATCGATGAAGTGGTGAAAGAAACAGCAACTTCGTCATCGAACATCGAATTAGCACCAGTATCCGAACTGCTGACCACAGAAGTGTTGGCAAACTGAACACGCTTCTGCTGGAAATTGTTGTCGCGTCTTGGAGACTGATTTCGTGGACCAGCAAACTTCTTGTCATACGGCTTGTTGGAGTTCAATGATGTACGGTTGAAGTTGGAGTTGAAGGATGGACGTTGTCCTTGTTGTTGTTGCTGTTGTCGACCAGGTTGAGTGACATGATCCTTCACAGAGCACAGAGCAGTATGGTGTCCACCACGACAGTGATAACATGGACGGGAACGTGGACAGTTGTTGCTGCGATGTCCGTGGTCCAAACACTTGAAACAGAGTCGTTCTTGTTGAGCCTTCTTCGTACGCTCCTCGACCGTCTTGTAGACTGGGCACTCAGCATGGCGATGGAAGTTTGATCCGTCAGAGCAGAATGCACAAGGTGTCTTGAGTTGTCGGGAACGTTGAGAGAATCTGCTACCAGGTTTCTGTGGACTCAGATGTTGTGGTCGAGATTGTTGTTGGACACTCATGGTGGTTGTCTTCTTGTTGCCGACGGAATGATTCATGGACTCTTCGCAATACGTGGCAACGAGTGATTTCTCTTGAATACCATAGTTGAGGACTTCAAGAAGTTGGGAAGCAGTGTATCGACGATTGGCATTCCGTCCAGTGACCAAGAATGCGATGAACTTCTCAGGAAGCTTTCTCAGGAGCATGTCCGCAATTGTGGAATTGTCAGTTTCTGGATCGATGTTGCGGAGAGCATAGAAGATCGATGACGCATCAGTGTGGAACTTGGATACGTCTTTGATGGTGACATTCGGCGACAGCTTCATGTCCGGTAGATCTTGCAGTTGACACAGGAGTTTGTGTCGCACTGGGATTGGATTTCCATATCGATCATGGATGATTTTTCGAGCTGGATAGTAGTTGGCTTCTATCAACGGCAAATGTTGGATCAAGCTCTTAGCTTCTCCTTGTAGAGCTTGATTGAGATAGCGAAGTCTCGTGCAGAGTTGATATCTTGGGATGTCGACCATTGAAGAGAAGAGTTCAATGAATGGACGATAGTGAAGTATGTCTCCACTGAACGTTGGTATCGATGGTGGCAGAAGAGGAGGATCGTATGCCATGTAGCTGTACTGATAGAACGTTTGCCCATTCGGATGAGCAGGATATCCCATTTGCGGCATGGGAGGAGCGGACTGTCCAATTGGTGGTGCAGATTGCATGGATTGCATTGACTCAAGACCATATGGCACAGATGACGCTGCATAGGAGACCACTGGCGGATGTTGACTCATTGACAAGTTCTGTGAAAACTGTCCTGTGAGTTGCTCGACAGACATCGGTTGTCCCGTTGACACGGAATGCACTGGTGGTCCTGGTGGCACGAATTGCCCTGGTGGCACGGATTGCCCTGGTGGCGCGGATTGCCCTGGTGGCGCGGATTGCCCTGGTGGCACAGATTGCCCTGGTGGCACAGATTGTCCTGGTTGCAGTTGCGGCATGGTGGCAACAACAGTAGGTTGTCCATTGGAAGGAACATGAATGGTTATTGGTTCCGCCTGGATAGTCATCGGAGCCTCAGCCTGAGATGACATCGACGTTTGATCGTTGGAGAACAGAGAAGGATATTTCACAGGAGTTTTGGTCAACGTCTTGTGAACGGCAACGAATTGATGATATTTCGTCTCGATATCCTTCAAGACTAACTTCGCTTGCGCGATTGTGTTGGCATAGTCCCCGTAGTCTTTGATGTATCCGGCTTTGATCTGTTGTTCACGATGATCTTTTGAAATCACCGATGTCCACTCAGAATCGTAACGTTCCATATGATCCACCTCGTTTCGGATTCTTCGGTCGAAAACCGTCAGGAGTACGATCTCGTCCAGGACTTCCTTCTCGGAACTCTCCTTAATGTCTTGAAGATTTCCGATCTCTTCTGCTTCTTCCTTGATCAGACGCAAAAGACGACTCTTCGCAGCTCCGAGCTGCGAACGTAGAACTCCAGTTGGACTTTCGTAAGGCTCCATGATTGCTGACAGTTTGTAGATTGCCGATCTCGAACCACTGAATGCTGGGTCACCAATTGTTGGAATGAATCCAACAGAGCTTGATCAACAGCTAAAGCGAGCCTGGGGCGCAATAGTGGCAAGAACCCGCTGAACGGGACCACCAGTTGCTAGGGGATTTATTTCAGTGAGGGGCCATTATGTAGTTGCTCCCAGAGCAGTACAGAAAAGACTTGGCGAGTCAAACAAGAGGACCATTCAAACTACAGTATGCCCATCCGCATAACCCACTGGTTTTAGTGGTTGCATGACAATGGACTGCAGCCGAACTGAAACTCTTGTCAGCCCAAACACTAGATTTCACCATTCCCAGGGTTCCTCATTAATGCCAGTCCTGTCGGATCGAAATGATCTACTAGAAAACTGACTGAGTTACCCGCTAGGTGCCTCGCGGCCTTCCCGTCTATCCTAAACCTCGCGGTCTCTAGAGGGGGTACCTGTACCGATCCCATGTTCCATCAATTCCTAATCCTTACTCTGCCCCAGTGTGCTTGGTTTGGAGCACGAATTTGGGTCAGATCCGGTAGAAAATCGATATCTGGGTCTTGTCTAATCGGAACAGTATAACGGCGACTTTGTCATGTATCTGAGCATGTTTTAGTACTTGGAGTTGAGATAAAGCTCCGAAAACTGTACCAAAACTTCTCTTCTACTTGTCCGTAAAACCAGTGAATCCGAGAAATTTGAATTTCCTTTTCCTCAAAATCCACCTTTTTGAATTTTCAGTGTTCGGAGCACGATTTTCTCCATTAATTTTACACTGAAAACTCGAGACGAAACTACTAAAAAGCTCTGTTTTCTTCCTTTTTTGCTTTTGTTCATTTCAGCTTTTCTGAGAATTTTTTACCAGGTGTAACCTTTTCATTCATCGAGAATCTGTTTCTCGAACGAGCACGTTAAGAACATCAAGAAGGTGAAACTATCAGAATTACTAAGAATCACTTCTCCCGATAATTAATTCTCCATTTCCTTCCAGAGAGTCGTCTTATTACTTATCGCCGCTAAGGTTAAGACCGATTTTTGTCTGTTTCTTTTGACAATATTCCTCTTTCTCTCTTTCAGGAATTTTTACTTTTTCATCCCAATTTTCAATTTTTTGCCAGAAGAATCAGATTTTCCAGTGAACAAAGCACGAATTGTCTTCGCCAACACCAGTTTTCCTCTTTCCAATTCTACTCGGCTCTTTTGGGATTTTCGTCTGTCTTTGAATACTCTGAAATTTCTTTCGAATTCCATTTTATTCTGAAATCTCCACGCTTTTTCCTTTTCAGCGCCTGAAACCGAAGTGTTTCGTTGAAAACATGCTGAAATTTCCTTTTTTTTTTTGCGTTTCGATTTCCTTCGGTTAATCCCGGCATTTCTGTCTGAAAAATTGCTTATTTTCAGTGTACAAAACCTCAACACAAAATTTCTCTTTTTCAATTTTTTAGACATTTTGACTTCAATTCCCACATTTTTTCAGAAAAATCGAAGTTTTCCAAGTGTACGAAGCACGAATTTGCGTCGCCAACACTCATTTCCTCTTCTCCGTCTCTTCTTATCTCTTCTGGGACTTCCGTCATCCTCTGAATACTCCGAAATCTTCGTTAGACTTCGTTTCCTCTGAAACTTCCGCGTTTTCCTACTTTTAGCACCCGAAACCGATGTGTTTCGTTACGAATCAGCTGAAATCTTATCTGAAAATTATCAAGAATTATTACTTTTTCAATTCTGATTAATTTTCTCTGTTTTTTACGCTTCCATTTCCTTCGGTGACGATAAAACGGCGAATTTTCCTTCGAAATCCATTTTTTCTGTCGCGTTCTCCTCGAGGAGTACACGCGAGCGGATTTCTCTGCGTCTCTCTTTTTCGCACGCTCTATCGCACACCGGCGATTTTCCCATTTCGTCGCAAATTTCCAAGCCGTTTTTTATCGTTTTCCAACGATTTTCTCGGAAAAATGCATAAATTTTGGGGAATATTGAACAAAAAACTACAAGCTTATCTTTTTTTCTTGCTTTTCTGCTCAATTCCTGTCTTTTCACAGCTCATTCCGTTAATCAGTCTCGTTCCCTAGTCCGTTCCTTTTTCCGTCCTTCGGCGCCAGAACTTTTGGCTTGCGAGTATCACCTTAGGTTAATTGTGTGGAGAGTTACGGAACTCCAGTCGCTCCCTCTTCCGGTCCAAACCTTTAGGCTTTTCGCCACCGAATTTCAGTGGATTATCTGAATAGGAATCCCCGAAAATGTGATTCCAGTAGGCGTTTTTACTATATTCTAATACCGTAGAACATATTTCTGGTATTGCCCGACGAATCACACCCTTTTCGATTCCTAATTCAACCAGACTGCTAATTGTAGGCTTCCACCAGTTACCTAGTGAACCCACAACAATCGGGAGAACTGAGAAACTAACACCTTCCGATTTTAGGTGCTGGAATCCTTCTGTGTACTTAGAAACCTTTGCGTCCCACGCTCTTTGCATAGCTTCTACACCATGCTCATAGGGACATGTGACATCTGCCAGAATTACTTGTTTTCCATCTGGGCTTTTCATATAGATGTCAGGTCTCAATCTATTGGGGCCTGGGTGTTCCTGATCTATTAGGAGCTCCCAATCTTTCTTTTCCCCATTTTCGATGAGCTTTTTCACTTTATAAAGCACCGCATCGTGTCTTTCTGTAATTTTCCGCGGTAAACCATATGTACAAGACTGAAGAATGTGCCATTGAGATTCTCTCTCATATCAAAAAGCGAGCCTGGGGCGCAATAGTGGCAAGAACCCGCTGAACGGGACCACCAGTTGCTAGGGGATTTATTTCAGTGAGGGGCCATTATGTATTTGCTCCCAGAGCAGTACAGAAAAGACTTGGCGAGTCAAACAAGAGGACCATTCAAACTACAGTATGCCCATCCGCATAACCCACTGGTTTTAGTGGTTGCATGACAATGGACTGCAGCCGAACTGAAACTCTTGTCAGCCCAAACACTAGATTTCACCATTCCCAGGGTTCCTCATTAATGCCAGTCCTGTCGGATCGAAATGATCTACTAGAAAACTGACTGAGTTACCCGCTAGGTGCCTCGCGGCCTTCCCGTCTATCCTAAACCTCGCGGTCTCTAGAGGGGGTACCTGTACCGATCCCATGTTCCATCAATTTCTAATCCTTACTCTGCCCCAGTGTGCTTGGTTTGGAGCACGAATCCCTCAAACTTGGGTAATTAAACCTTTTATTGAAGCGAAGAAGAAAGATAAAGCAAAAAGAGAAAAACCAGAAGAATGGAAAAATTGTATGTTTCTACAGGGTCTTGGGATGTGCTTATATGTGATTTTGCAGATACAATAAAATGTGGGAAAGTGTGAGTTTCCCAGAGAATGGTTATTTTATGTTCTGGGAACTAGAAAGGAACTAAACATTGTATGGGAACTTGGGATTCATAACTAAGACATCAAAGATCTTGAAGAGATTTGACAGTTAAAACTCATGAAAATCGACTTTCAAATCGCGAAATTACATTTTTTCTAACCTATTTCAAAAAATGTAGAATTTTTAGCTGATTCGATTGCGCCTAATTTTGCTGCCCAAAACGCTATAGAAAAATTTTAGGTTAGTTTTTTTGTCAGCAGCGGCAAGCGCGACAGCAGATTGTAAGTCTGCAGCGGTGAGCGCGACAAAGTGAAAATGAGTTCATAAAAAGTTCTGCAGCGTTTTGAGCAAAGATATTAAATGCATTCGAGTCAGCGAATATATTTTTTAAAATAGGTTAGAAAAAAATGAAAATTTGCGATTTCAATTTTTTCGAGTTTTAACGATTTTTATGCAAAAAATATTGTTAATCTCGTAAATGCCAAATTTAAGAGGATCATTTGGGAAACTCAAAAAAAAAGCTGAATGTATGGCTACTTATTAAAGTGACTCATGAACCAAAAAAGTTATAAAAAAGTGGCTGAATACATTTTTTTTTGGAATTCAGTATTTGAAAGTGTATGAAATGCGGAATGGAATGATAATGGAATGGAATGACTCATCTTCCTTCTCTTCTTCAAAGCCAAAGGACATTCACCTATGAAATATTTTCGTGTTATCTTGACCTAAATAAACTATTCAACCATATTCTATTACCGAGCTTTGATACTTATGAACTCATAAATTAAAAAAATCTCTCATTTTTTGATAATTGTCTTTGTTTCAGACAGTAAAATTTAAAATTCATGTTTTTACATTTTTCATGGGAATGCAACATAAATTCCAAAAATTTTTCGAATCATTTTCGAGGAAAAAATATTTTCAAATTCGGTTCCTCTTATATCATGGAATATATCAATTTAGTGAAACAGAAAAAGATTTCCAGGTTTTCTCCAGATTTCTTCATAATGTAAAATTTTATTTGTGCCTTATTGTGAACCAGAAAATAATATTGCCCCCATTGTATACTCCCCGTTGTATAAATTCCATCAAACAGAATTCTCAATAACCACTTACCAGTCTCAATAACATCGGTAGTCTCCAAACTATGATCCACCGCAAACTGATGAGTGAAACTCCCTCGAACTTTTGGCATCGGGAAATCACTGTCTGCTCTGAAAAATTGACATTCGAACATAGAAAATCGATTGATAGTATCAATATCAAGGAACCTTTGTGAAACCAATGAAACTGTAAAAACTGACTTTCTCATGACTGCCATCTGTGGTCGCGTCGGAAACTTCTCAAATACCCGAAGCCTCCATGGAAGTGTGGATCTCATCGATGTGGTGGCTTCTCGTGCTTTCAGTTGTTTCACTTTTTTGAGCTCTTCGTCCATTTCCAAGTTATCCAAAATTACGGCAACGAATAGGGAGAGCACAATCTGGAAAACTTTTGCTGTTTCATAAATGTTGTATGGGATTGAACTTTTTTGTAGGAATGTTTCACTCACGGAAAACTCGGAAATGTAAAATCTTACCAGTGTGACGAAAAGATGGTAGGCTACGAAGTACAGTGCCACAAATGGAACCAAATTGTCATCGGTTGCTCGAAGAACCTCCACAACAAAATCCGTCCATCCTTCTTGTGTTATGATTTGGAACATGGACATGAACGCCTGGAAAAACAAATAGCTAAAATCCTGAATGAAAAACATAAAAGATTTACCTGCGGAAACGTCCGAAAGTGATGTAGATTTGGAACCGAGTAAAAAAGTTGCAGAGAAATCGCTGAGCAACAACAAATGAATGCAATTGTGAAGATAACAAGACCTCCTAACTTTTTTCCCGGGCTGAAAATCTTCCAAACAAAGTCTTCAAGAATCGGAGAGGCCTTGATTAGTCGTAAGAGTCGAAACGTTTGAAAATAAGTGAAATAGTTCCTCTCATAGAAGAACTTTACACAATTCAGCGAGCTTCCGAGGCACAAGATGAGCTCAAATTTGAATATTCCACGACGGATAAAGTTTCGAAATCCATAGCACAGGATTTTGATAATGCATTCGACGTTGAAGAGAATGGTGAAGCCGATTTCGAAAAGGTAGAAATTGTGCTTTCTGGGAATGTCCGTCTCATCGTGACGGTGCACGAACATGGCGTTTCCGATGGCGTTGAGGACGACGAAGATGATGACGAAACATTGAAAGTACATACTTCGGAGCATCTGGAACAGGAAAGTCAGTAATCGAAAATCCGTCTTTCGAACGATTACGGTCATTTTTCCATTATTTACGAAAATAACGACATTTTTTCATAAAAATCGTTGAAACTCGAGAAAATCGATGTTTTTACCATTTTTTCTAACCTATTTCAAAAAATCTGGCATTTTTCGCTGATTCGAATGCACCTAATATCGCTGTTCAAAACATTATAGAAACATTTTAACGAAAATTTCTAACTTTTTTACTGAAAAATTTAAAAGTCGCTCAAAAATGTTTTCTACCGCAAAAACGGGCCAAAACGGACCACTTTGAAGGGAGTTATGAGCGTTTAAAATTTCAGTAAGGGACGCAGACACTGTCTCGTTTCTCTGCGTCTCTACAAAAGCGAGAGTGTTCTCTGCGTCTACCTGAAACTTCAAACGCTTATAATTCGCTTCGAAATGGCCCGTTTCGAGCGATATTAGGCGCATTCGAATCAACGAAAAATTCTGGATTTTGTGGAGTAGGTTAGAAAAAATGTAAGTTCGCGATTTGGAAATCGATTTTCTCAAGTTTTAACTATTTTTATGCAAAAATGTTGTTATCTTCGTAAATAAAAACAGTTACTGTAATCCTTCTCCTAAAAACTGACCCATTGTAACTTCTGTTTCGGTCCCTCTGCCTCCACTTCCCCATCCAATCGAATCAGCCTCCATCCATCATCCGTCTTCTCCAACTTCTTCCGAAACCCCTCATCCAACGTCACCTCCTTCTTCTGCCACATCTCACTGAACTGAACTCGAATTTCAGCGAAAGTCTCCGTGATCACAGCAATGAACACATTCTTCACCAACCACGCCAGAAAGAAGATCAATGTACAAAAGTAGAGAAATGCCAAATACGAGGGAAGTGAGTCCATACAATCGTAGAGAACATAAACCCATCCTTCTTCAGATGCAGCTAGGTATACTGTGAAGACACTAGCTCCAAAGTCATTGAACATTCCATAGAATCCTTCTCCCTTGGCGTTCAGGTTCAGTTGCATGCATACCATTGGGGCGGGACATTCGTATCCGCCGATTCCTTCTGGAGCACACATTGTGTCGGGAATCGCCAGATCCATTATTGTTACGTTGTTGGGATCGGTTTCTGAAAAAAAAAATGGATGAGATGAAATATATACTGCGAAAGATTTGAAATAAGTAAAGTTAATGCTGTGAAATTTTTTCAGTTTCAGAATGAAAGTATATGTAAGTTGAGCAAATTGCCATCACTTAATTCCAACCAGCCAAATTTGGGGATTACAGTCATTTTTATTTTCTTAAACGACCAATTGCAGTATTTACCACAATAACAATATTTGTCTTCTTAAAAAACTGTAAAAACTCGAGAAAATCAATTTTCAAATCGCGAACCTACATTTTTTCTAACCTATTTCAAAAAATGTAGAATTTTTCGCTGATTCGAATGCACCTAATACCGATGCTCAAAACCAAATAGAAAACTGTTTATGAACAAACTTTCACTTTGTCGCGCTCGCCGTTGTCGATTTACAATCTGTTGTCGCGCTCGCCGCTGCTGACAAAAAGTTGACTAAACATTTTTCTGCAGCGCTTTGAGCTACGAAATTAGGTGCGTTTGAATCAAAATTCTGCAATTTTTTGAAATAGGTTTGAAAAAATGAAAGTTTGCGGTCTGAGAATCGATTTTCTCCAGTTTTAGCTATTTTTCTGGAAACAATATTGTTATTTTCGTAAATACTGAAATCGGGAAACGATTTTAACGTTTTTCATAAGTTTTAAAGTAAGTTGAATTTTTTCTACAGTTTCAGAATAAAAGTTTAGTTGAGCAATTTTCCATCATTCAATTGCTGACGTTTTCAACCCACACTCACTCGGCTGAACACAATGATAATCCATTCTCCCAAATAATTGAATTCCAAAAATTGCATATAACGTCATGAAAAATACAAAAAACAATGTAACATTCTTCACTTGTTGCGATGAACGTCTGAAATTTTCCTTTTTTTTCCAAGGTACAGTAGTCCAACTTACTTTAACAATTGCTCTATCCGATTCTTCGGTAACTTGAATTTGACTATAAGTGGTATTAATCTGATTATAATGAACGGCCTAATCGACCGTATGACTCCATACCAAACTCGATAGTTGAGGTGGAGAACAGGAAAAAATTTGTCTGAAAATTTCAAATTTTTTCTTGAAAGTTTCTTGGCAGTGACGACTTACCAATAAGTTGATAACAATGAAGAAGAAACGAGAGTAAATGGATGATTGAGATGAAGACGGAAAATTGAGACCAGCGATTGGATAAATATGAGGAATCGCACTGAAAATCAAAAAAACATTTGGGTTTCAGAGTGTCAGTAAGTCGAATGGAGAAAAAGTTGCAGCACTATGAATATCCTGAAATTAAAAAAATTTCAGTACTTACTCGAAAAATGCCTTCATAATGGATTCGAAGCACTGAATCTAGCATAAAAATTGATACTGAAATGAAGTCGGCTGCCAGAATGATATAGGTGAGTGGCGGGAAGAGTTCGATGGTACGGGGTGTGTGTAGGCAGACCTGGAATTATGAAGAATGAAAAAATGTTGGTGGTGACAGGGTTCAGAAGATGTTTCGTCATTTTTTTAAAACCTTATATGTCTAACTGAAATTATTCAAAGGTAAGAGATTCTGCAAATGTAGCCTAGCCGAAACAGGAATTTTGGACTACGCGACGTTTCGAATGATGACGTTTCGAAAGGGTGATGTTTCGCGAGTGTGACGTTTCGAAAGTGCGGCGTTTCTTCAGCAAAACGTCACACTTTCGAAGCGTCATCTTTCGAAACGTCGACGAGCCGAATTTTCAAAAGTTCATAACAGTGTCCAGCAATTTTTTGGCAACTTTTATCTACTAAGCGCACAATTGAAATCATATTCTAGAGGCAAACTGAGGCTCCACGATATTTCGAAAACAGAAATTTCGAAAGTGCGACTTTTCAAAAGAAAAAACTTCAAACCACTCTGGGGAAAAGTATCTCTTAATACAGTGCAGCACTTAAACTTGTTTCATTGGATTTTTCATCAAATTTTTGTTCTCAAAACGTTGCACTTACGAAATGTCGCGCTTTCGAAATGTCGCAGATCCGTCTGATGCTCAATGCGACTATTCTGTTTCCCAAAATATTCATTTGAACTGTATGCTCTGTTTAATCAAGCGGCTCAGAAGTGCTGCACTATACTGAGAGGTATTTTGAAATGCCACACTTGCGAAATGCCACACTTGCGAAACGTCGCACTTTCGAAATGTCGCGGAGACCAAAATGAAATTCCAGGATTTACAAGTGAAAAAAAAAACTTACCGTAATCATTGATATTGTACATGCAATTTTAAGCGCCCACTCCACTCGATCACTTTCTACGTAACCTGAAAAATATACATTTTTTTGTGTTTCACGAATATTGTTTTTCAATATCGATAACGATATTGATATTCCGAGGATTCAAGTCGTAGCTTCTAATTTCCGAAAACAAATGATGTTTCAAGTATTCCATTTGACAGTATCATTTATCATTACTCGATTCCATGTCGCTAAAACACTTCAATTTTACAATACAACACTTACTACTCCTGACTGGCTTCTTGTGTTGCGTGCTGAGCATGTCCGATATTGCCGCAATGCTCTCCCTGGCGCCGAACGGAGCCGCTGATCCCGGTGCTCCGCGTGACGATGAGTTCTTTCGAGCCAGCATCGCCGACGACAGGACCGCCGCTTTGGCCACTGAAACAAATGATAATTTTCAAAAGTTCCAAACAGTTTTCAGCTATTCTTTGAAAAGTTTTGAAAGTACAATTGAAATAATATTCTAGAATGATGTGTACATAATTCTGTACTCTAAACGAAAAGTGTTTATTAGAAGTTCAAATTTTCGTCAATTCCAGACTCTTATTCACATTTTACATAGTTTTGAAATGAACGAAATGCAACACTGTTGATATTATCAACAATTTGATTGGATAATTCATCCAGAATGTCCTCGACAATCGAAATACAAAACTTTACTTCAACTTATAGAATACTTGAAACCGTAAAAACATCTCTCTCCTCAACTACTACTATATAGTCCTCATTTTGAATCCAGTCATACACATTTTATTATTTCCTTCCTTCCCCGCTCCCGACGTCTTCATTTTCACTCCTCCCTTCTTATTATTTCTTCTTCAGAATGTGTGAGAAAATGAAGAGACAATTGAAAAATGGAAATTTATGAAATTCGATGCCCCATTCCCTAGGAGTTCTTCTCCTTCACTCCTTCATTCAAAGAAGGGGAAATCTGAAGACAAGCAGAAGAAAAAAGTCGTTGTTTTTGTTTCATTTTAAAACAACAAAAAACTGAAGTGGGAGGAAGAAAGAGAGAAAACCTAGATTATCAAGGGAGCAATTTGGAATAAAAACGAAAGGAGAGCAATAGCAAAAAAGGAAAGGAACAGGAGGAATGTTGCAAGAAGTTGAGGAGAGAACAAAAGATGGATATTTTATGAAGGTTTTGATCTGAATTTTGCAAGAGATTTAAGGTTTTCCCAGTTGTGAGAATATGGAGATAACCATCTATTACTGTTCAATCAGAACCAAACTGATACATAACATTACTGAAACAGATTTGTTATTACGACAGTTCGAAATCAGTGGACTTTTCATCTGGCATCATCAGAAACAACCAGGGATGGTCTACTAAGATGGCAAAAAGAAACAGCAAAGATTTGTTGAAAAAAAGTGAGTAAAGACCAAATTTTTTTCAATTTCAAAGTTCGACTTTGGAGTTTTTCCGAAAGATGTTCGCGGAGAATACTAACATGTCTACATCATTAGCATGTAGGAAAACTGTAAATTGAAAGAGATCTCTGTATATGCTAGTTATCAGAACTCGATATCAACGGACACTTATAGTAGAAGTTGTGAAACAGTACAGTTTCCAGAACTTTAAAAGATCGATGTACACATGAACTTTCAATGAGATAATGAATGTGCAGAACTTTTTAGAATTTCGTGAAAAAGTTGAAAAAGTTAACTGACTTAATCGTGAAAAAGTTATCACGTATTTGCGTTCAGAATTTAGTGTCTGCATTCTCTTCTAGAAATTAGAAGACATATTTTGCTAGTTGGACGAATGTAAGAGCTTTTTCAGCATTCTTCAGCATAGGTTCAAGTCCAGTGAGACTCTAATAGAAGGCCACCCCAGTAAGCTCAAAATGAGCACCTTCTTGAAATTCAAACGGATTGAAATTAGTGTTATAAGAATCCTCGTCAAAGCTGCCTGGAAACGCCAAAAAATATGTTTCAAATCTGTTCTCCAACAGATGTTATGATCCATTTTGTGAATCCAGAAATATTTTTTTAGATGCTGGAAAAATAGAGGAACATGCTCTTTTTTTTTAAATTTTAAGGGATATATTTTTTGAAAAACCAATAAGAACATTACTAGACTACTCTAGTAATAAGAAACTCGAAACAGAAATCTTTTGGAATTCTTAGGTCCTATCGAAACTGATTGTTCATCAAGTTTGGTATTTACGACTCTGAAATCAATTTAATCAAAACTGTGATTTGTTAATTACACTTAACATGACCATGAATCGGTAATTATTTTTCAGAATCCACCAGTCGCAACCTACCTTGTGAGTATTTTCTCTGATTATTGATGGTAGTGATAAGACTCTTTTTTCGCTCCGACATTTTGCAGAGTCTATCTTCAACCAGGAATAAAAGTACTTCGTCTTGTTCGAATATAGTGTAATAAAATTGGGAAAAGATTTGGAGAATGGAATTTGAAAAAGTTGAAAAAAAGCAAAAAGTATCTCTTTCTCCCCTCTCTCTTTCAAATCTTCCCGCCTCTTTTGACTATGTGTGGAAAGGCCTTGTTGCCTTCTTCTTCTTCTTCTTTCCGTTTTTTTCTTCCCTCCGCCCTTCTTTCAAATATCTGATGTGATGCTCTCAGTGTGCTCTCTCCAGAACCATCTCTTCTCAGCCCCGCCCACATTTTGTCGTCGTTTCTCTGCTTTTGAGCCCATCAATTTTTGGCGGAAAACTGAATACACAGACACCAAGGGGGGAGGGGGATACCCAAAATGCTTCACAAATTGTTTGCTCCGACAGAAAAGAGACTCTTCTTGTGGTGTTTGTCAGAAAAGAGAGAGGGGGTCCTTTTAATTTTGAGATGAAATGGATGAGCAACAAATCGTTTCTCTCTTTTGTCTTTTTTTCGATTTGAGACAAAAAGAAACAAAAAGGACAGGAACAGATAAGAGAAAGAAGATGGAGAAGGGGTAAAATAGGATTTCAATTTGTTTACTTGCGCTTTTCTTCAAAAAACGAAATGCTCTTTTAGGGTCTAAAATGTAAATCTGAAGGGTGGGTCTGCAAAAATCCGGTGATATCACTTCACGCAGAATCAAGGTGATTTCAAGGACAGATGAATCAGTTTAATTTTCAAAACTCTCCAAAGTACAGTACTCCACAAAAGTATTGCTCCACCCTTATTTTTCTGGGTACAGCTTTCTAGGTCAATTTTCAGGTCAGGACATTATAATGGGACATGATCATGACCTAATGCCACATCTTTTTATTAAGGTTAAAAATTTGTGCCGTGACTTTCAGATTTTCAGATTTTTTCATGAGACATCTGCTTAAAGTTATCATCCTTATGTTTTCATCACCGCACCGAACATTTGCTGACCTAATTTGACACGTTTCAGTCTTTTTCAAGGGTGGAGCAATACTTTTGTGGAGTCGTCCAAAACGTTTTTTGAAGAAAATTTTTTTCTGGGTCACGGCACAAATTTTTAACCTTAATAAAAAGATGTGGCATTAGGTCATGATCATGTCCCATTATAATGTCCTGACCTGAAAATTGACCTAGAAAGCTGTACCCAGAAAAATAAGGGTGGAGCAATACTTTTGTGGAGTACTGTATATTATCAATAGACTAATTCAAGAATTAGTCGTTCTCGAGCTGCTGACCCCTCATCAGAAACAAAACGTGATTTTGTGAGTTTGGAAGTTGAGTACTGTCCTCAGTTTTCACGAAAACTACTGTTTCATTGATACAGTAACTTTGTTCTTTATATCTAGCAGGCAATTTCGTACCACCTGTTATTCTTCTACTCACCACCTCCTAAACTATTCCATCAACTTTCCTCCTCTTCTCTGTCCCATTATTACCCACGCTAAACCGAAGCGGCGCCCTTTTTTCTCAACCCGAAAAAGAACTGGAGCTGGATTAGGGACACAAAGCTTCTTGATGACTCCTTCTCTCTCGTTTTCGGTCTGTTTCGTAGAGTGAAGAAACGAGATAATTTATCGACAAGGATCAACATCAACAACAACAAAAAACAACAACTTTGGAGATGGAGAAACTCGATGGGTTCTACAATTAGAGGGTGCCAGGGGTAGATGAGAGGGATCGTTTTTGGAGTGGGGTAATATGAATAGAACAAATCTAGTAATGGTTGCAAGTAGAATGATAATTTTGGTATCTATGAAACAGTAACATCTCCTATAGATTTAGAGAGCGCCAAAGATAGATGAGAGGGTTCGCTTTTGGAGTAGGGTGATAATGCTATCATATCAAGAAGTCTACCAAAGATTGGAGGTAGAATGAGAATTCTGGTAGCTATGAAACAGCAAAATCTACTGAACTTGAATTATTCGAAATATGTGCTAATGTGCTAAATTGAAAGTGGAATACTGCTTTCTATCGGTTTTGAAAACCTTACTGCAATATCTATAAAAATATAGTGATTGTTCGATTTCTCACCTAATTATTTGGAGTACATAAAACAGTAATTCTGCAAAAAAAATTCCAAGTTTTCACATTCTATCATAGTTCATACTAATCATTGTTTCAAAAACGTTGAGCGGTACAATTAGCAATGATGATAAATAAACTGTAAATTTATGACGATTTTGAAACACGCTGTATCGAAAGTAGAGTACTGCGATGTTTAAACTTTTACTCATAGTCAGATGAAATTGCACGATATACAGCGTTGTAATTAATCGATGAGCTAATCAATCAGATTCATAATGACAACGTAACCGAAAAAATTAACTCTTGCAAATTCCGATTAAAAAAAATCGAAGAGAATTGGAAGCAAAATAGTTTTCTTGAAATTCGGAATCAACCAATTGGCAAATTTAAGATGATTTCGAAACTGTAGATTTTTGAATTACAGTGGCGAGCATTGGTGAGGACACTTTTTTGTTAGGTCGATTTTATATGCTTAAACTTGACCGAGTGACTTGAAATTTGGCAGAGTTACTACTGATTCTTCTGAAAACAAACCTACATTTTTTTTTGTCTGCCTACTGCCACATGTCACCTCAAGAGGCCTTCAGGTATCACAGTATTTTGGAAGTACAAAACAAAAAAATTTTTGTCTGAAATTTTTTTTCAAAATTTTTATAATAAAAATGTTGCTAACGACCCAAATATGCCCTAGAAAAAAATTGGTGCACATGGCATGACGGGTTCTCGCAAAATGTAGGTCAAAGCTGAAATGGTGCATTTAGTTTTTCCACCACCACGGGCCTCAAAATGGTCCAATGTTATGTTATGAAGTATTCAGCGATTATTTTTCAAGTTTAATTATCCCTGATTTCATATTCTCTGTCAAGTGGAAATACAGTAAAATCTGTGTTAGAAGGACAACCCGATGAGCTCAAAATGAGCACATTCTTGGAACTCAAACGGGTTGAAATTCGTTATATTAGAATTTTCGTCAAAAGTTGACTCACAAAATATGTTTCAAATCAGATGTTATGATCCATTTTGATAATTCAGAAATACTTTTTTAGGTGCTCCCTTCTAATACAGATTTTACGGTATGTGGTTCTGAGCAAATTGGCCTGATATCGCTTGCTTCACTCCAATACCATTTTCTAACCCAACTGGTTTTCTCCAATGTAGATCTTCTGTTATTCCGAGTCTAATTTAGTCTCTATGCTAGTGGGCACTCTCCGGAAGTTTATTGCTCGTTCTCGAGCATTTTTTGCTCTCCCATCCGACATCATTCAATTTCTATGTTCCTTTTCCGTCGTAACTTTTCTTCTTCAGTCTCTCTAAACATTTGTCTCCAGATGATGAGGAACGTTGTGAAAAAGTCAGTGCGACAAGTGGGCTCGGATGTCGATGGAGGAAAGCAATAAAAATGAGGTCGAAAATGTTCGGACTCGGGGTGGGTGAAAGGAAACATAAATGCTCTTTTTTATGGTCTGTTAGCATTGGAAAAAAATCTTGTTTTTTTTTCGTTAGGTTCAAAGGGGAACGAGGAGGAAAGTGCGGAGGCATGGGATCAATTTAGAGGGATTTCAGAAAAAAATTTTCAAAAGCTTTACCAACTATTTAGAACAGAGTACTCAAACTCTTATGAATTCAGTGAAACATAAAATATATTTTCGGAAAAATGATAATATGAACTCCGATCTAGGAGCTAAAGCCTCAAGAAAAAATGAAGAATAACATTTTTTGCAGTTTCAATTTCTCAAATTTATCAAAGAATTTCATTCTTGTTTTGATATATTCATAACTGAAGATAACCAATCTACAATTGGCAAAAAACTTTTTACTGCTAAATTTGAACTAAATTCTCATCGACGAAATTTACCACCCAAATGGTAGGAAACTTTTGAAATTTTGACCTAAAAAAACAAAAAAAAACAAAATCTTCAGAAAGTAATTTTAAACTGAGATATGGGTCCTCAAAGTACAGTGTTGCCTGCAACATTGAGAGTTCATAGCTCGAGTTACGTGAAAATTCGGCTACTTTTCATTGCAGATTTGGAATTTTCAGGGTCATATTAGTCAAGAACAAAAGTTGCAGAAAAAGTTAAACCCAAATGTTCAAGGAAGCCCCTTGTGAGAAATTTCGAAAACCTCACATTTTTCTACTGTTTCAAAATCATTCTAATTTTTTGATTAGCGGTATTTTCAAGATTATGAAAGAAAAAAATGCAAGGGAACCCTCAAAAGGTGCTCTTACAGGTTTCATCACTACAGAAACGATCATAACCCTAAAAACAAAACTTAAAGTATCGAGGTTTCCCAAATTGGCTCTTCTTCAAAATTTTCTTAAGAATGCCTCCACAAAGCAAAAAAATCCAAAAAAATCGAGCAAAGAATATAGTCTTCATTGTGTCGTTTTCCCTCTACTTGTTGCACCTAAAAACTAGGCTGATTTAATGAATAATTCCCCAAAACTGGAGAAAAGAATTCAAGAATATTGTTGATGAGCCAGAGACGCAGAGCACTTGAGAATTGGATAATACAAAGAGTCCCTCTCTCGGTTATAAGAAATAGAAATAACGAAGGGAAAAAAAGTTATGAAAAAATGAATGAGAACCTGGAAAGACGAAGAGACGAACATGATGTCTTTTCTTTTCACATTTTCACGCAATGCCGTTTTTTTCTCACTCAAAACATCATAAAATTGGAATAATTTGGTCCAGATGTCACACTTCGAGCTCTCATGGAACCCTCTTGGTGACATATATTTTAAAAGTGATGAATAATTTTTTAGACATGGAGGCATCTTGGGAGAGAAGGAGTATCTAGAGTATCTTAAATGATCTTGAGAATTAGGCGGAGAAGATGAATTTTGAAGGAATGAGAAGAGGAAGAGCAGGAGTTGAGAGATCAAATTAACTTTTAGAAGTCGTTCATGGGTCAAATTAACTTGATCTTATTGGACAAGAGGACATGATTTGGTTAGGATTGGATTCAAGGGAGACTCGTTAAGATATTGGTGTTTAGAGATGAATAAAAAATAACTGTTTTAGAGTGAATTTAAAAAAGCATGGAAATTTTATAGGCCAGTTCTATTTCTCTTACTATTTGTTCTCTTACAATTTGTTCAAAAAAAGTGGAGATTGAGATTTTTGTTGCTAAGCACTGTTTCTTGATAACTGTGCTATAAAAATACCGTAAAATCAGTATTAGAAAGTAAAATTCCCTATACCAAAAACACCAAAAAAAGATATATCTGAATTTTCAAAAATGGATCGGAGAAGAGATATCAAACATATACTGTGACTTTTCTAGTCAACTTTTGACAAAGATTCTCATAAGACCAATTTCAATCCGTTTCAATTTCAATAATGTGCTCATTGTAAGCTCAAATAGGTGCCTTTCTATTACAGGTTTTACGGTATTTACACAGCTTTTTTAAATAAAAAGAAAGAAATATGTTTGAATGCAATATCGAAACAGGTTACTTTATGCACTAGTAAACTCGTTAGGACCAAAGCGATTACAGTAATCCCCCACAGAGATCAACGCTCAATGCTCAACGAAAACCTTCAAAAATCACTCAAAAAATCTGCACAAAACTCAACGAAAAAGCATTGACAAAAAGTCGCCGGTCGATTTCAATCGGCCGGGAGGATTTGCATTTTGTGTTGCTCTATCCCGAGAGTATGGTGAGAGTGTAGCAATTTCTTTTTTTCTCTTTTCACATACGAGGTGCCACATTTGGTGCTGTTGCACAATTTAATTATACGGGGGCGAAGGGCGCATCCGGAGGACAGATATCGAGAAAGAAGCATTTCACGGCTCGAAAACTTGAAAAAATGAGTGAGACCACGCCCCCAGTTTTGGCTCAAAATGAAGAAAACTTTTAATTTCCTGCTCCTTTTTTTGTTGGCTTATTTGATTCATTTGGTTTCTTTGAGATGGAAAACATGATTTTAGTTAAATAGAACATTTAATTTCGAAAGAATAGAGGTCACACTGATAACGATCAATTCAAGTTTAATGTTGAAATGGTACTGTAACTGTAATTTTTTAGAAATAACTACTGCGGTACATAAAACAGTTTCAATAAAAAGAGGCACCCGAAGTTTGAAAAACACGCTGATTTCAAGGAAACAACTGATAGAAAAACTACTCAACGATCAACGATTGTTCTAGACGATAATATTTAGTGGTAATATGCAACATAAAAATTTTGGGACTTTGTATTTTGGGAACTTGTTTCATTATTCAAATAACAATCAGTTTTTCACAGAGTTGCGATCCGGACCGACGCGGGCCGGCAACATAGTGCGCCCGGGCTAAGCTCATACGGGCTGAAACTTCCGGCAAACTTTTGAGAAAAATCGAACAGTGTAACCTTATCAAATTTAACATCATTCTGTAGATCTCATCGCGCTCTACATTTTCATATAAATTTTGTATTGGACATCACAATTTAGATGGGAAAAAAATCGACGGCCCGATGGCAACCCCGGACTTCCTAAACTCCTCCACCATGCAAAAACACTTCAGTTTCAAATCAAATGTAATCTTTGCTGAGTTTCTAATTCAATTATTTACACAATTTCCTTATTTAAAAAAAAAAACTCACCCAGTAGCCTGGTAGGCGCGGACATCTCCTTGGGTCGTCCAGTCTTCTGCAAAAATAAAATTTAGCAAAAAAGTATACTGAAAAACAAAAACAGAACACATCAAAGGTTTTGTCCCAACACAAAAAAACTTGATATCTATTTTCTAGGTTAAGCGACGGAAAAGGAAAAAGGAGGTGTGAAGAGAGGGATCTCCGAGAGCAATACGCATATTTTTTTGGAAGAAAAAAGAATCCGGGAAACGAAGGAGGACGTTTTTGTTCTGTTTGCACAACCACAAATTATCATGTTTCTTTTTTCTTTCTTCACACTTTTGAGAAAGGACATGAGGGTGGTGTCGTCGAACGGATACAAGCACCGAAAACGGAAAAAAGCTCGGAGTGTGAGGAGTAATTTTAGGATTCTGATATTGGGATGACTAGAAAAAAATCGAAAGACTTGGGTTTGGGTCTGGTAATTCCAGATATTACTTTACCCCTTTAAAATGATCCTCATGGAAACCCTTAATGAAGCCAAAACTGAGCCAAATATTATCAATCTTTACAGATCGCTTCTACTGAAACGTAGCTGAAAAAAAAATTTACACAACTGATTTGAAACCGCATAAAAATGAAAACTTGCTACTTCACAACGAAATCTTGATTCTACAGTGAAACAAGAACGAAAATATGAAAAAGCAAACTTTAGATCGACTGAAATAATAGAAAAAGGTCCCAAAACTGTAGCAGGAGAAACTGTAATTTTTGAAAACTATCAAAAAAATAAGATCTAATGTTTCAAAAGTTTGCATATACGAAATCAGGGCGCTGAGAAACCTATATCCAGAATTTCTCTTCAAATGATTCATTTTGGCTGGAGTTAGGTGCTGAAAACTATACGACTAGTTTTTCTCTAGGCACGCAGCTTCCGACGGCAAAAAATCAGATACAAAATCAGGGCTGCGACGGGCCGGGCCGGGCCGGAAAATGAATCTGAATCCTGGTAACTAGGTACTGCTCTAGTCCAATACGATTTTTCACACAGAATCTTTTGTAGAAAATTGTTGAATTCAAGACTGAGCTTGGAAACTGTAAAAAATTCTATGATTTTTCTGTAAAGCTTCTAGTGTCTAGGAAAACGTAGCTGGAAAAAAGTCTTCCTTAATACGATCTATGATTTTAACCTAAAATAAGTACTAGAAAATTAGACATCATATATTAGACTGACTGAAGTAATAGAAAAATGTTGCAAAACTGGGGCGGGAGAAACTGTAATTTTTGAAAGTTATAAAAATAGAAATTTCAGATCCAATAATACATTCACGAAAGATGACAAACATGTGAAAAACTTCAATGACCTATTGCTGACAACTTTTAAAAGAGCAATCTATGCTCAACGACTCCCCGCCCTCACTTCACTTTTTTCGATTCGATTTTCTCTTTCTCAAAAAAAAATGGAGAGAAGAAAAAGCAAAAGTAAGCATCATGGTCATCGAACTTTTTGTTTATAAATGAAATTGCTTTCTTCAAATGGAAACGAGGAAAAAAGCGATCATGGTTGTGAAGAAATTTTGGGAAATTTATAGGAGGATGAATTAGAAAAGGAATCTAAATATATGTCAGCTGTTCCCTGGAAGGAGTTACTGAATTTTCGTTTATATGTATTAATGGAAATATCATTATATGAAATAACAACATCAAGCTTACTACTATGTACTTACTATTATAAATATTATGGAAAATCAAAAAAAAGTAAATTTCACAACTTCAACGGAACAAGAAACGTTTGTATCGCCGGGCTCCAAAAACCTTCACATTTCTTTTAAAAAATTTGAATTGTTTTTTGCAGTTTTCGGTTGAAAGTTGCAAAAGAACTGCACCTTTCACTTTCAAACTCACAAAAAAACTTATGAATAATACCTGGATGAGGCCGTTCCTCGAAAAAATTCCAAAAATTTTCCAAAAAAACCAAAAGTTTCGTTGGCAACAATGTCATGATCCACAAAAAACCAAACAAAAAACAGAGAATTGTAAAAAAATGGTCCTAAAAAGTGAGATGATTTATGGCGGAGATAAAAATATTGTTGGTTTTTGCTTGGCGGGGGAAGGAATGTGAAGGTTTTTCGGGGGTGGATTAGGAAGCAATTGAACAACGATAATTGTGATTTGAGGCGACAGAAAAGGAAAGAGAGCCCTTGTTATTAGACAAAAAGAATTGTTCCGCGGGAGTTTTGAATTTTACTGTTTCTGATTGAGCATAATAATAAGACGAGTCCATTTTTTCAGTTTCAATTTGAAAATTTCAGATCAATCAAAAAATGATTCACAATAAAAAGTGAAAAATAGATAAGTAAGTTGGCTCAAGAGACTACATTGGAAAAGTACTCAAAGTTGTCAAAGACCTATATCTTCAGATGACAAATGATAATGGACAGATGATGGATCAGTTTGCAAATTTCTATTTGGGTCTATAAATGGATTATTTAAAGTCAATCGATGGCACTCTGCTTAACTACACATTGGAAGAAGTGAGAGTGTCAAGAAGGGAATTCTGTACTGAAAACTAAAAAAAGTTCATGATTTGAGATGGCAGAAAGGAGAGGAAGCCCGGTGGTACTCGTTTTCAGACAAAAAGTTTTTTATCCGCGGAATTTTTTGAAATCGTTCCGAACCAGTTCGGATACGCTTGAAATAATACAAAACTGCACTGACCTCAGACTAAAGAAGCGAATACTATCCTACTAAAGTTTACAACTTGAAACTGTAAGTTACTCCAGGACGACTACAGTGTACCATTTAAATACTCGTGGCAAAAATAGGAACCAAAAACGAATAACTTTAACCAACAATAGCCAAAACTTCTTGGGAAGACCTCCATCTCCGGAAACTACTTGAGGGTATACTATACCAAAGGGAGTTCGAAAAATAGGAACAAGTTGGAATCCCAACTTTCAGTCTTGTAGTTTTAGTAAAAACCTAAAAGTGGTGTGAAAGTTCGAGACGTTCTCTTGATAGATTGTTCTCGACCAGGGGTGTTAGGAAGTGAGGGTGGAAGATGTACACACAAACAGAAACATCTTCTCACCCAAATGACAAGAGAGAGAGAGAGAGAGAGAGAGAGAGAGTGGTCTATTGGCCAGTTGAGATAGAGAGAGTGTCCGTGGCTCCTCCGGAATACACACACTTCTCTTCGTTTCCTTCAGGACTGGACCCCACGTCTCCTGAATCCCCCAGAGGCGATCTTCTCTCTCCGGAAAAAGTTGATTGGAAGAGAGAGAGAGCAAGGATTTGTTTCTTTTTCGAGAGATTTGTCACCCTCTTTTCATATATTGGCATCCTTTTTCTCGAGTCCAATCGGTTTGGGTGTCTCCGAAAGGAGGAAACGACAAGGAAGACCGGAATAATTTATGTGAGAAATGGGGTTCCCTGGGCAAATAAAAACGAGTTTTCATTTGGAAATTGTCAGAATTCCTGACGAACATCATACCATTCGGATAGCCTTTTCGATATCCGGATTTGGAAAAAGTGGTCTTAGAGTTTTACTGTTTCAGATAGTTGCCTAACTAGGGAATGGTCAGACCTTTCCGTGGAGTTACAGAATGCGACCTATACCATTCGAAAGCTGATGCCCTAAAACATCTGAAATCGATTTCCAAAAGTGCTCAAGAGCCACGTGATTCAAGAAATCCGGGTCAACGTGGTGATTCAGTACTAATTTCAGTAGAAAGTTCAGTAGAAATTTGTATGGAAAAAGTAGAATATTCGAAAAACATAAAAACGTGAAGAATATATTTGCTTATTTGAAGTTTATCACTACTGAATTACTACTAAAAATGTACTCTAACCTGGATTTCTCGAACCACGTGGCTCTTGAGCACTTTTTGAAATTGATCTCAGATGTTTTAGGTCATCAGCTTTCGAATGGTGTAAGTCTTATGTCTCAACTCCACAGACCGTTCTGACCATTCCCTAGTAAATCGAAGTAGAAATTTTGTGTGATTAACTTCAGAAAATTCTAGTGGGTCTAGTAGGTCATATTTCGTACTGCATCAACTAGACTTGGGTTTTTTTTTTACTGCATCAACTAGACTCGGGTCAAAAAGTTTGAACAACTAAAAAGGCTTTGTTAAGAAAATACAACTAAATCCAACTCCTTTGGTTCTTCAAACTAATATTTTCATCAAATTGTAAAACTCTAATCGATGAACTTTTCATGGCATACTGTTTTAAGTGCGAACTAAAAAATGAGTAACAAAACCATAAGGTCTCTTCATAAATTCAAATTGAAGTAGAAATTGGTCGTTAATATCCTCGATTATCGAAGTTTTTACAGTACTTTTTACAGTACAGACAATGTCATTTTTAATGGAAACAGGTCAACTTTAATCGTTTGAAAAGGTGATTCCCAGAAATCCAATTTTTCTGAAATTCTGTAGATGTATAGAGCATCTTAAGAACTCTACTTTCGTAGTTGACAACTTTTTCATAGGAGCACAATCCAGTGGAAGCCAAAAAGTTACAAAATAATACGAAATTCGAGGTGGCATCAGTCAAATAGATCTAACTAGTTGGATTGTGGTCCTATGAAAAAATAGTCAACTACAGAAATAAAGCTATTAAGTTGCTCTATACATCTGCAAATTTCAGAAAAATCTGATATCTGGAAACCACTTTTCAAGGCACTCAAAGCTCCTATTTAAACTGAAAACGCCACTGCGCGCATTCATTTTGGCCAGTATTGTAGTGCTAGTAAAATTACAGTTTGACTATGATGTCTAATATCAATATTTTTTTCACGAAATGATTTTTTCGTTCTATTTGGCATTCAAAACCTCAAACTAACCTCATTTTTCCCAATCGGTGTGGTTGCTGCTGTTGATGGTGGTACCGGAGTAGCAACTGGTTGCATTTATATGCAACTTCTTCTCTTCTTCTGAAACAATACTAAACTTTTTGAACTCGAAAAAAAAGTCGGGTAAAAAAAGACAATGGGCGGGGGGAGGGAACATATTCAACATGTCAAAATGCTCATCATCTTCAACACATCCTCATCATCATCGTCGTCGACGACGTCTTCTTTTTTCGTGCCGGATTCAGAAGACGAGCAAAATGGCACTCTTGAGAATATATTGACTTATGATTTATTCGATGGCCGTTGAGAGAATCGGTCAGAAGGAGAGAGGAGAATGGAACGAATTGCAAAAATTTTCAAAAAAGAAATATTTTTGAAGAAGAAAAAACCGTAATATCTGTATTAGAAGGGCATGCTGCTCTAGCAGCTAAAAAAATGTTTCTGAATTCTCAACATGGATCATAATATCTATTGGATGAGATTTGAAGCATATCTTGTGTGCCAACTTTTGACGACGATTCTAATAATACTAATTTCAATCCGTTTGAATTTCAACAATGTGCTCATTTTAAGCTCATTGGGCTGCCTTTCTATTAGAGGTGCTCTTTTCTAATACAGATCCTACAGTAGTTCAAATTTAGCAGTAAAATGCTTTTTGCAAATTACACCATTAGAGCAACGATCAAGTATCAAACAAACTATTTTCCATACAACACATTACTGAACCCGGGAATTTTATCTAACTAAAAAAGGCTAACCTCAGCACACTTCCATAAGCCCAATAACTTAAAGTTATTAACTTTACGGAACATAAATCTCCCCAAAAAACCAAAACGGTGCTCACACACCGGAGCAAAAAAAAGTACGCGATACTCGAAGACTGGATATCTTTAGGAATGGCTCTAAGTTCCTTGTCTTCTTTTCTTCAAATGCTCACTTCTTTTTGCATCCTTCTTCTTCATGCGAGAAAAGAGCATTCCACGTGTCTCCAGGGACCAGTTGTATCAAATCGTCTCCATTCTTCAACTTTCTGAATTCAACGTACTTTTCGAATCGTTTTCCTTATTCTTGTTGGTGTACTTATGAATTATTGCAAGGCTGTCACACGGCCGGCTTTTCTCTCTGGGCCGTGTGTAGGCCGCTATGGTTGAATCCGGCCGTACATTTGAAAATGAGCTCTATGGATCAAAAAAAGGTCAGGACGGCGGCCCTAGGGCCTGCCGTGGGTCGGCCGTGTGACAGCCTTGGTACTTATGCATCTGAATACTGTCAAAAATATCAATGAATCTTTATTCACTTTCAATTATATTGAACACTCAATCAGCAATACTATTCGGCCCCTTCTTCTTCGTTCGCTTCTTCGCCTTCACTTTGCATCTGAAAGTGAGCTGCTTCTGAGTTTTCAACTGCTTCTTCGTCTGGAAATCCTTCCTATTATAAGTGGTACACTGATTCGGATACGGTATGGAATAGGGCCTGCTACGCCCAACCCTCTTGATTTTTCCAATACGATTTTTATCATGTAAGCCCATTTTCATGTACAACACACTGCGAATTGTGTTTGTCAACAGCTGAAAATCATTTGAATTGTTTGATTTTTCAAACATTTTAATTCACCTTATTCAGGGCAAAATGTTCATCCTGTTTCTGAAGAACCGTCCAATCCTTACAGTATGCCGTACAGGGATCCGTTCTCAAAACTGGCGGCAATTCAAAAGTCTCCTTTTTGATTTTCAAACGAGATTGCAGCTCAGACATGACGATGACTCTTGCAAACGGAGGCTTCTCGGTTCGAAGCATCCAAAACGGACGTCCTCCCGGAAACAGTTTTTCCGGATGATTCTTGTCCGTTTTCGATGGCAAGATTCCTTTTGGATAATCTGTTGGGACACCGTACGTGGCGACGACTTCGAGTTTGGTCAGAGCTGCTTCGTTGCTGAAATTTTGAATTGGAACAATTTCTTTTTTGAAAAAAAACTTACGCAATAAGAGTATCATCAGCCATAGAAGTGTCTGTAGTGGACATTGCCTCACCCGTCGATGGAACATAATTCGGATTCTTTGACATTGCTACAATCTTCTGTTTGGCCTTCGCGTACATGCCTCTCAAAAATCCTTCTGAAAAACACTACCCTGACTATAAACCAATTATAATTCAAATGCATACCGTTGGGATCTTTAACGAGGAGCGGCGCAGGTTTCGGATCCACTCGAACTGGTGCCGCTGGAGGCTTCGGGGGAGCTGCTGGAGCAGGAGCTGGAGCTGCAGCCGCAGGCTTTGGCTGAGCTGGCTTGGCGACTGGAGCAGCAGCTGGAGCAACTGGTGTTTGAACGGCGGTTTGAGATTGGACTTGTTTTGCGGCGGAGGTCTTTCTCTGAAGATTAAATAGCCGTAAAATCTGTATTAGAAGGACGTGCTCCATTATTTTTCCAGCACCTAAGAAGAGGGGGCTTAAAGGCTTAGGCTTAGAGGCTTAGGCTTAGAGGCTCATTTTGAGCTCGTCGGGGTGTGCTTCGAATACAGCGCTTACGGTATCCACAAATTCTCGATTTTCAAAAACTCACCTGACTTCCTTGCACCTTCTTCTGTCGACTACTTCCCTTTCCTTTTTGCCTCAAACTTTCCGTCTTCGGTTGTTTTTGTTTCTGTCTTGCATTGATCAATTGCTTCGCCTTGTCTTTCAACTCCTTCTCCTTATCCCGATTACTATCCCTCTCCTTCTCTGGAACTTTTCCCTGCTTCGGCTTCTCCTTTTTCTTTCCCTTTTTCTGAAAAAAATTCAAATGTTGAATCATCAGACTCCAGATATCCCTACGTCATCTTCAACTTCGTCCTCCACAAATTGTCCAAGTGCATTTCCGCCTTCACCACCCGGTTCGTCTTCCACAAAAACTGCCACCGCGGTTCCTTCGTCTGGTTTTTTCGCCTTTTTCGGCTTCTTCTTTTTCTTCTGACCTTGCTGGAGATCTGGAGTCTCAACGTCTTTCGATGGAACTTCTTGGTTCTGACTGTCAGCTTCGACGGGCTGGAAAACTTTAGCCTAGGAGGTGTAAAACTGACTGAAGTATCAGAAAAACTACAGCTATAATATTTTCATGAAACCGAAAAATTTTCAAATTTTAAAAATTATTCACCGCATTCTCAGCATCTCCATCCAGAGCCTTAGCCACTGGAAAAACATCCGCTGGAACTGGAGGCGTCTGAAGTTGCTGCTCCGGTGGCTCTTCCGTCGGTCTCGTAAACTT
Organism: Caenorhabditis zanzibari; assembly: GCA_963966625.1. Lineage (NCBI taxonomy): Eukaryota > Metazoa > Nematoda > Chromadorea > Rhabditida > Rhabditidae > Caenorhabditis > Caenorhabditis zanzibari. Next base: position 6,316,858 of record OZ016471.1, read on the forward strand.
CGGCTTCAATTCTGGAGGAAGATTCCCCGTCGGCGGTTTTAAAGGAGCATTCCCACGACGCATCGGTACACATTTCTCCTCGAAGAATCTAAAAGGGACCTATAATTTTTTAAAGTACTATTGGAAACAATCTTACTCATTGTTTCCACCACCCGTGCTCATTGACACTACTTATTACTGAAAATTGAACAAATTGTGAGGAGTTGGAGGAGTCCTTTGGGCAAACCTGATATTGCAATGAATGTACTTTAGGAAAAATTCGAAAATGATTTTATGGAGAGTAAATAGTTTTTGGACTTTTTCGGGAAAATTTTTGTGTGAAAAAAATGGAGTGGAGTTCATCACGTTGAGTTAGTGATTTTCTGAAGATTTGTGCTCAAAGTGATCTAGTTTTTTGGTTTAAAATTGATTTCTTTGTTCTACAAATTTTTTAAAAGTAATTTTTGTGATTTACTAAAATGATCGTTCCAATTTCCTGCTGTTTTAAACGAAAATTTAAAAACCGTAAAAATTTTGAAAGTTTCTTGAAAAATCTTTTCAAGTGGGATTACAGTCATCGTCCCAATTCCAGTATTTGTGAAAATAACAAGATTGTTTTTTTTAATCGTTAAAACTTGAAAAAATCGCATTTCAAATCGCGAATCTACATTTTTTCTGAACTATTTCAAAAATGTAGAATTTTTCGCTGATTTGAATGCACCTGAAATTGCTGCTCCCAACGCTATAGAAAAACTTTTCTGAACAAATTTTCAAATCGCCGCGCTCACCGCTGCTGACAAAAAATTGATTAAAAAGCTTTATCCGTATAATAATAATCTTCGAATACCTGATGACTAACTTTCTGAAAAAAAACAGTAAAGTAAAAAAGTATTATCTATCCACCTTCTACCCACTCAAAAACAAACCGAAAAAAGCGATGACGATAATTCGAGTTGAAAATAATAATGATAAGCATGTTTTGATCGTACATGGCATAGTATAAAAAGGAAGCTGATAATGAAGATCGGAGCAGAAATGAAACATTTTTTAGTACTATTACTACTCTGTTTTATTGTTGCTTTATCTGAAGCCAAATATCAAATACGAGTACAAAGAGGAAAGTTGATCAAGCATGCAACTCAAAAGTATGGATTGAGGAGGTTCGATAGATTTGTTGGGTAGGTATAAGAATGATACAACTAAATTTGAAACTAAATTTTTTCAGAGCTCAACACCAGCATGTTGCCGACTTTCGAGACTATGCATATTTTGGAAATATCACTCTTGGAACCCCAATCGCTCCGACAACTGATCAAACTTTCTTGGTAGTTTTGGACACGGGAAGTTCGAATCTTTGGGTCCCAGATAACTCGTGTGGAGTTCATGAGGAGTAAGTTTTTGGTCTCTGAACGTTGAAATCAAAAAAAAACTTCCAGAAACTCCGCTTGCAAACACAAGAACAAATACTTCGGCACGGATTCTAGCTCTTATGAAAAAGACGGGCGCCTGTTTAGTATTAGCTATGGAACTGGAAGTGCTTCAGGATATTTTGGAAAGGATACTCTTTGCGTTAGTTTCTTCAGACTCTCCACCTTGAACTCCATCTCATTTCAGTTTTCCGACACCACTCTCTGCATCAAATCCCAGATTTTCGGCCAGGCCAGTAGTATTGCTCCATTCTTTGCGAATCAAGAAATCGATGGAATCCTTGGCCTGGGGTTCACAGATCTGGCAGTCAACAATGCTCCACCTCCGTTTGTAAACGCTGTTGAGCAGGGGCTTGTGGATCAACCAATTTTTACGGTATACTTGGAGCATCATGGAATAAGCAGAGCATCCAGTGGAGGTTATTTTACCTACGGTGAGGAGGATCCGGATCATTGTGGAGAGATTATTACGTGGATTCCTTTGACGAGGGCGGCATATTGGCAATTTAGAATGGAGGGGTAAGATGGGAAAATGATTTGGAGGGAAATTAGTTTCAAATCAATATAATCCTATATCAAAGATTGGTAATCTACCGTAAGATCTGTATTAGAAGAGAACCTCTAATGTAAGGGAACCCAGATAAACCAAAATGAGCACAATCTTGAAATTGAAACGGATTGAAATTAGTCTTATTAGAATCCTCGTCTAAAGTTGACTGGACAGGTCATAAAATATGTTCCAAATCTCTTTTCCAACAGATTTTATGATCCATTTTTATATTTCCGAAATGTAAATATAAGTGTTGGAGAAATAGAGAGGTTCTAAAAGTTTTAAAGTAATTGCGGTATATCCTTCCTTTCATCTCAATTTTACAGCGTCGGAGTCGACAGTGTTGACGAAAACACCGCTGGATGGGAAGTCATCTCGGACACTGGAACCTCTTTCATTGGCGGACCTGGAAAAGTTATTCAATCGATTGCAAAGGTTGTTTTCCCAAACATTCGAAGTAGAATAATGAACTTTCAACTTGAAGTTTTTCAGAAACTCGGAGCCACCTACGACGAGTTCAATGACTCATACACTATCCCGTGCTCAAAAGTAAAGTCTCTTCCCACGTTGAAGTTGAAAGTCAACGATATTGAATTGGAAATCGATCCGATTAATTTGGTGGCTCATGTGAGTTTTTCAATTTTTTTTCCGTTTCAGTGGTATGAAAAGTAAAGACTCGGGGTATTGAAGGTATTGTGGCAGACGATTGTTCTTTAAAATTATTTTATTCCAAAACATTTATTTAAAAAATAATGACAGTTTGAAGGTGTCATGACAGTAGTTTTCCTGGGGAAATTGCTGGGGAATTCTGTGCATTTTTGCGTGAGCGTGTCAGTTTTAGTGTCTGCTTACCATGCGTCGAACCTTACGACAGTTCATATTTTAAGCCTGTTTTCGAATGGAAATCAACCGAAATAGAACAGTTGGCATATCAGAATCCCCTTACACGATCTATAGAATATTTTCCAGCCCGATTCCACGGAATGTGATCTCACTCTCTTTGACATGTACGGCGGAGGTTTTGGACCTTCTTGGATTCTTGGAGATCCTTTCATCAGACAATTCTGCAATATCCATGACATCCAAAACAAACGAATCGGCTTGGCTCATTCGAAGCAGCAACAAGATGTCAGTTTTTAATTTATTTTCTATTTCTTTGTCTCTATAAAAGTATTTATTTTTTCACTTTTGAGTTTTGCAGATATAAGGCTGAACTAAACTTTGTTGTTCAATTTTCGAAGGCATCAGTTTTTTCAAACTAATAAACCCATGACATCAGGAACAAACGGATCAAACGTCACTTTTGATCTAGTTCCTTTTATCGAAACTTTTAAAAACTATTTATTTATGCTAAAAAGTATTCGAAAATATGACATCTGAGCCAATTATGACTTGAAGTTGAAGAAAGATGACGCAAACTGAAATAATTGGTCAAAGTAAAGACCGGTAATTAAAAAAAGAGTTTCCTAGTTGATGGAAAGAAGCATCAGTCCAATCCATTCCATCAAAGGACAATTCGGAATCATAATATTAGGTGAATAGATTGATTCTATTAGTAAGAATGTTATCATTTTATAGAAACAGTACTTATATATTTCAAGTAATCTCAAAAATATCCCATCATCTCGTTCAAAAATACCCTTTCCTCTTCTTGCGTGAGACTTTGAAAATTGAAATGTGCAGTCGCATCTGAAATTCTGTGATTTCGCCCCTCTACATGTCTTCTCATAGTTAATTTGACGCCGTTTTCAACCTTTTGCCTGGTTTTTGATGATTGATAGAAGGGACCAAGAAGTTAAAGTATCTTGGTTTCTACCTACGTCAACGGACATGTTTTAAAGATAGAAAATGATTTGAAATTTTCGGATTTTCTAGGAATACTTTTGGTTAGAGGAGTAGGAGGAATGTGATACTCCTAGTTTTGACAATATTTTCGTCATAACTCGAATGAAAAGTCCAAAAAAGTTTCAAGTATTTTGGGAACTGGTTGTTTTAGAATTAAAATCATATTTTTTTACTTGTACTAAAATTATTGTCCGTATTTACGAAAATAACAATGTTTTTTTGCATAAAAATCGTTAAAATAAAATTCGAAAAAAAAATCTCAAATCGCGAACTCAATTTTTTTCTAACCAACTTTAAAAAATGTAGAAATTTTTTTTTGCTGATTCGAATGCACCTAATCTCGCTGGAGCGCTTTGAGCAGCACTATTAGATTAGGTTATAATATTTTGAGTCCGCGATTTGAAAATCGATTTTCTCCAGCTTTGACGATTTTCATGAAAAAAATATTGTTTTCGTAAAAACTGGAATTGAACGATCATTTGAGAAATGGCAGTCTTAAAGAGAAAATGGCAGTCTTAGAGGCAGTCTTAATCCGCGTTTCAAGTAACTAGGAAGTTCACTGTTATTTGTTTCGGACGATTTTCATTAAAAAAAATCGATTTTCTATATGTTTACTGCCGATGTTTCCTAATTTTAAAAAAATTGGTTCCTCTGGACTCCAAGTTGTTGTTTTCTCTTCCAGATCTGTCTATTTCGAGATTTCTTTTAAAAGTCTATCATCATCTTCGTTTTTTCCCCCATTTCTTTATAAGTATTCCTTCATTGTTTCCTTCTGTCTATGAATAGAGTTTTCATAGTTTTTGCTCTTTTTCCGGTCCTCTCGATCAAGAATTCGTGTAATAAAACCCCTATTCCTCGAAACTCATTTGGTTGTACTTTTTCGCTTCCTAGGGGGTCCCTTCTAAAAAAACTGGACACTTTTATTTTCAACCCAACCTGCAAAAAAAATCCTTTAAAAAAGAGTGTTCCAGGAAGCTCTCGAACATCTCGAACCCACGCATTCGTTTCGTCACAAATCAAGCTAATTTTTATTCTGTTGAACACCCGAAAAAACCTTTCTTCTTCATTTTCCACTTCCCCCTCCAAAAACATTTTTTGTCGTTTTTCTTCTGTCTTTTTTTTGTTCCACTATAATCTTCAAGAGTACAATCAACACACACACAGAAATTAGTCAAAAGAAGCTTCTCGAAAAGATGTGTGTCAGGAAGGAATGGGAAAGTAGAGAGAGGTCACTAATAAGATTTAGCAAAAGAAAAAAAAAGTAAGGGACCTTTTAGAAATTAGGAGTAGAGATCAGAGTCACTGGAGAAGCTCCCTCCATATGCCTACTGCTACTATACGCCTACGTTTCCCGGCTGAAGTTAGCTCAGAATGGACTATTAGGTGGTTAAAAAAAGAGAAAGAGAGAAACTAGTTGAGTTTTGCTGTACCTGCGATAGCAAAACCATCTCCCAAAGGGTTTCTTTGTGATCTTGTCCATTTCAGAAAGGTTTAATAAAAAAATTCCAATATGATATGAAATACAGTTTGTTCAATTCCTCGATTACATCAAAGTTGGATAGCAGTAGTGTTTTTTTAATTTTTACTCAAACGATTGTCACAAATCCAGCATTTACGAAAATAACAATATTTTTGCATAAAAATTGTTAAAACTCGAGAAAATCGATTTTCAAATCGCGAACTTACACTTTTTCGAACCTATTTCAATGAATGTTAGAATTTTCCGCTGCTTAAAACCAAGTATAAAACTTTTTATAAGCGTTTGAAGTTTCTAGAAGAGAGACGCAGAGAAAGCAGACACTCTCGCTGTCGTAGAGACGCAGAGAAATAAGAGTCTGTCTGCGTCTCTCACTGAGAGTTCAAACTCTTATAAAAAGTTTTATTCTTGGTTTTAAGCAGCGATATTACCGTAAAAACTCTATTAGATAGCCACCCCTTTTTGAATGCCAGCCTCTAATATAGTGCCACCCCAGACCACTTTCGAACAATAGAGTGCCACCCCCTAATTGAACGCCAGCCCCTAATATAATGCCACTGCTAATGCTTCCATGGACTTTGATTCCGATTGAAAGTTAAATTTTGTTGATCATTTTTGTTAATTTTTTTTTCTTTTTTCATTGTCGTTTTCTAATTGAGGAATTTGATAATAAAAAAATGTGAATATAGTAATTTTGTGACCTGTTCAAGTAAAAAAATTATCTCCGAAAAATAAAGTGCCAGCCCCTATTTGAATGCCAGCCCTAATACAGTGCCACCCAAGACATCTCCGAACAATAGAGTGCCATGGCACTCTAATAGAGTTTTTACGGTAGGTGCATTAGAATCAGCGTAAAATTCTAAATTTTTCGAAATCGGTTAGAAAATAAAAGTAAGTTCGCGATTTGGAAATCGATTTTCTTTAAAGATTTCTATGCAAACAAATTGTTATTTTCGTAAATACTGTAATTAGGACGATCATTTAAGAAAATGACTGTAATCCTACTTTAATTATTTTTTCTCTGTTCCCACTCATCGATATTTCGTATTTAAATTCGTGCAGTGTTAGTAAGAACAAAATAAAAAGAAACAAAGAAGTAAGTAAGACTGTCTTACTTCACAAATTCTAAACCGACTTATTATTCTATTCCTGACCAGTTGAACGATGATCTTTTTTTTCTCTGAAGTATTTTTTCCTGCCCTAAGCAATCGTCTTTAAAGGACAGAAAAACTGATTCTGATTTACCAACAGGGTCCTATTGGTTGATTTCCGTCCGAAAACAGCCGTAAAATTCGAACTGTCGTAAGGTTTGACGCATGGTACGCAAACAGACACACTCACGTAAAAATGCACTGAATTCTTCCGCAGTTTCCCCTGTAGACTGCTATCCCGCCACCTTTAGCCATAAAATATTTCATCTTTGAAAGCCAATTTCAGACTGTAGTCTTCGTGATGTTGAGTAGGTTCTCTGAACCCCTAACCCACTCTTACATCATAACTCAAAATAGGTACCTAGACACCCTAATCACTGTCCCAAACCATTTTAGACCTCCCAGCCCAGACCAATTAACCTTCCGTGATCACTCGAGGGGGTGGGGCACCACCCTTCGACCCACTCATTCCGAGAATTCAAAGGGTGAAAAGTATATAAAAGAAATTGTCGACTTCTCGTTGAAATCAGTTTGCAATGACTCCCGATTTTCACCTGTTTTCTTCTCTTTTTCCCCGGATGAAAAACCTCTTCTCACTTTCAGAAGCCACGCCCCCCGCTTTTTTGAGCATTGACTTTTTCTTACACATAAAAACGGAAGAGGGACAACTTCTTGTTGTTCACCTAGATGCCCCTTTTTTGATTCAGATACTCAAAGGCTTCTGAAAAAATAGGAAGTAGTCCTTATCCTATTTTGTGTTATTCCAGAAAAATATTTTGTATTGAAAATGTTTTGTGTTCTTATTTTCTAGGTTTGTTTATATTGTCCTGAAAGCAATTTTAGTGACGAAATAAACAAGAAGGAATAAACAATCAGTTTCTGTTTTGAGTCCTGACCTCTGATATTTTATTTTTATATTACTTTTGTTTAGAAAATTCAGTCATGAATCATCATCACCAGATAATTTCCACCCTCACTTTTCCATATTTCTCTTTTTTTTCAATATTTCTCAATTTCCCAGGAACCTTTCCAAAAACTTGTCGAGCTCAAGTACCTTGAAGATGATGATGGGTGCTCACTGCTCTTCTTCATTCTTCATTTTCCCTTTATCTGATGTTGTTCCATCGTTTTTTTCTTTGAAGTCTAGCCTATGAAAAAGTTGCATGCAATTTAAAAAAAAATGGACAGAGAGGGCGGGAAAAGTTTAATGTTCGTAATGAAAATAAAGGGAGGCGAGAACCTCTTCCACTTTTAGCAAAAATGAGTGAAAGGATTTAGTTTGAAATGGAGTTGAAAAAAGTTTATTTGAGAAACTATTTTCAGTTTTTTTTTTCTAGAACTGCCAGCGATTGAACATCAAGGTAGTTTCCTGCTATTTCAAACAACAATTACGAAACTGTAAAAAAAAATCTTGAAATTTCTCTGAAAATTTCTTGAAAAATTTTCCCTTAAAGTTGGATTTCAGTCATTTTTTATTTGTACTCAAACGATCGTCCTAATATAAGTATTCACTAACATAACAACATTAATAATATGTTTATTGATAAAGGGCTTGATGCCACTAACATAATCAATGCAAAGTAAAATTAATAGTTAAGAGAGTTTAAAGTTAAATGAGATTTAAGGGGAATATGTGATAAGTTATTTTTGAAAGAAACAGAACAAACTATAGAAGGGAAAATGTTTTTGGGGAGGGAGTTCCAGCAGGAAATTACACGATAAGTTAAAAATTGAGATAGATTCTTGCTGTGGGGGGTTTTTTGGTTATTTTCATAAAAATCGTCAAAAAATTTTTATGAATCAATTTTCCCTTTGTCGCGCTCGCCGCTGCCGACTCGCAATCTGCTGTCGCGCTCGCCGCTGCTGACAAAAAATTGACATCAAAAATTTTATAGTGTTTTGAGCGGCGATTCGAATCACCGAAAAATTCTGCATTTTTTTTGAAATAGGCTTAAAAATGTAAGTTCGTTATTCAATACTGCACATCAATTTACTTCATGGTAGTTGCTTTCAAAATAACCATTATAAAACCGTAAAAAATTTTAAAGTTTCTTTTTTAAACTCAAATTGACCAAGACACCTTGAACCCAAATCGTAATTTCTCAAATCGTGATTAGAAAACCAAACGATCTTGTTTTGATTTCTTTTTGCTTTGCTTTCTTTTTCAAATCCTGTTTGTTTGTTTTATTTTCGTTCATATTTCTTGCTCATCCCAGAATATGACAATAGAACCTTCTAGAAAAAGATAATACACCTGACCCCCCTAAATCTTCGTAGATTTTTTGCAAACTCCCCTTTTTTCCATCTGAAATTCCACATCACTATATTATTTTTTACATGTTTTCTCCACCTCCATCTCTAATCCTTGATCTGAAAATCTGAATCTTTCTTAAAAATTTCTGCTCCTCCAGAAGAAAACATTTGCTCATTGACCTCGACTTTCCCCAAAATTTTTCTTTCCCTCCTGAACGTCTCCAATTTTCCACCCGGCTGAATCAAATTGAATTTTGAATTCAAGAAATTTCTGGAGCCTTTTTCGGTGGTGACATTTATCCTTTTTCTCTTGCTTTCGAACAATTTGTATTTTTGTTGACACACATTTTTTTTTGAGTGGGAGATATTATTATTATGAAAACAAAAATCTTGGTCGGGATTATCCAGATGGGTGTCTTGGTAATACTAGAGAAAAGAAGCCGTAGTATTCCAATAAGGAAAACTTCTGCCTATCCAATAGATTCTTCGAATAAATTTGGAGACCAAAAAAATCTCCAAAATTCCCGCCAAAAATAGGAAACCAGAGACACTTTCTGAAAGTGACACTTGAACGTTACCAAGCATATTTTTTTTCATTATATTTTGCTGTAATTTCTTTGGTAGATTAAAGTTTAAGCACTAGTGTTAGTGTATACATTAATCTTGACGAAAGCATAGTATTGGAGATTAAAGACAGGTGGTTAGTTTTTGATGACGTGGAATTTTAGGAGATTTGGAGCCAAAAGGTTGTAGTAGGGGGTGGTAGAGGAAGATTAAGGTGGATACGTCAATTTGACTTAGTTCATGATCTAGTTTTTGATTGGTTTCACTACATAAAGGGGAGTAGAGGGGGAGGATACTATTTTGAATAGAGCTTCGATCTTATTTCGATGTGTAGCAATGTCTGAGATTCAGCTTTTTTCATCACAATCAAATTAGGATTACATTCATGTTTTATTTGTAATTTAATGATTATCCCAAGATATTTACGAAAATAATAAATCTTTGGCATAAAAATCGTTGAAACTCGAGAAAATCGATTTTAAAATCGCTAATTTCCACATTTTTACTAACGTTAGTTAACATATTTCAAAAGAAATTGAGAGAACTTTGAACTAGTGGAATATGTCAATTTAATAAAACAGAGAAATTTTACAAATTATCAGCTCTAAATATGAACTTTTAAAGTGGGATTCATTTTTTATTCTTATTCAATGATTGTTCCAATTTTTTCCAAATCGCGAACTCACATTTTTTTTCTAACCTATTTCATAAAATGTACAATTTTTCGCTAATTCTAATAGACCTAATATCTCTGCTCAAAAAGCTATAGAAAAATTTTGGATATGGTTTCGTTTTTATTTGAGAAGCTTCGTGTTTTTTGAATAGTAATTGAACCTCTTTTCATTTTCTGTGCTGTTCAAATACGAATTAGTATTGACATTTGAAATTTGAAAGTAGTTTTGAATTATTATTTTTGTGTTCCTGCACTAAGTTATAAAAATTGCCCTCAGATGATGATTGATTCTGTAGTATTCTGTAGTAGATTTTCGTATATGTAAGCGTAGCTGCAATTTGAGAAAAAGTGACTTCCTTTTTTTCATTCGCATTAGTTAACTTTGTTTTTGTGATAGTAACTCGAGCTCAGAAGTGAGTTCGTATTGCTCAATTAACGATGGTGAGACAGCAAAATTTAAATTTTTCTGAAACTTTTTTGTAAACTGATGCTACAGATAGTGTGAGCGGATTCTGATATGCCAACTGCCCTTTTTTAGTTGATTTCCGTCCGAAAACAGGTTAAAAGTATGAACTGTCGTAAGGTTTGACGCATGGTACGCAGACACTACAACTAACACGCTCACGCAAAAACGCACAGAATTCCCTCGCAATTTCTACCGAAAACTGCTGTCCTGCCATTATTAAGGATCTTCCGACCCCTTATCCCTCACTTCTCCCCACCTATACTCCGTCTAATTGACAGTAGAATTTTTTTGTCATCCCTTCCAAATATTCAGCCTCCATGACCCCAAACCTTTCTTCTTTGATCGACCTTCTTGACCGAGTAAAGTTGGGTCCTGCAGGTGTTTCTTTTATGACGTGCAAACGTATTCAGATGATTAGATGAAAAAAAATGTGGGTTGAGTTGACCTGCTTTCAGACACCCTCATTTGATCAAATCAAATAAAAGGTGATTTTTGTGTACTCTGTGTCCAGATAATTGCATAATTTGCCATTTTTGAAACGTTATTTTGTCACTGATCGATGTCCGGGACCATCTCGCAGCCAAAAGTGCTCTATTTTCGCTTAAATCACATCAAAATGACTGCGAAAATGACGATAATGTAAAATAGTTAATTGTTCATTTTTTGTAAACCAGACGGGCTACGCCCCTCTGGGGCCCTTCAGGCAACGTGAATTTTTAGAAATGGAAATTTTGAAATTTGGAAAAATAATTCCGTGAACTCGCCACTCTCTCCTTTCCATTAAAAAAAAACTACTAACTGATCCCAAAATGGAGGTTTTTGTGCTCTCGCGACCTCAATTCTTGACGAATCGAAAAACAAAATAGACGGGCATCATTAGAGACAGAATACTGATAACCTGCCAAAATTTGGTGAAAATCGGTCCAGTGGGGACTGAGCTAGGGCGGGATACCTACGCAGTACGGACACACACACACACAGAACTTTGCGTTTGTTAATAGTAAAGATTCCACACAATTTGTGCGAAAAATAATGCATTTTTGGCCCTTCTTTTAATTTACACCTTCAAACTGGAGTGAGTTTCAATTACTCAAACTTACCTACTTTTGAATAGTGACATTTCAATCAGCATTACTTTACTCTGGTCTTTTTTTAACACAAATTATTCGAAACAGCAAAATCTTTCAAATTTTTCCCTTTTTCCCCTATCTGATCCCCATAAACTGACCTTTCTTCCATCTGAACACACTGATTTTCCCGCAGGTGATTTCTTGGTGACGTGACATTTTGGAGAGGTGAAAAAGTTGATTGGCAATACGAGTCATAGCTCCTGGAATTCTAAAACCAAAAAGCTCTTTGATTTCAGGGCCCCCTCTTCAAGCCAGTATAGAGAGATGAAGACTTCCTGTTTCTGAGCACTAGTTTCTTCCTTTTTCTTTCCTTTTTCCTTTCCCATTCTCCTTATTTTGTGTATGTCTGAAAGAGTTTCCGCAACCTGCCTTATCCAATTACCATTTCCTCTCTCACTCCGAATACACTCCAAAAACTTTTCTTCCTGTCGGATACTCTTTTTCTGGACGCTTTCATTTCATTTAGTCTTCCTTTTTGTTTCCAAAGGGTTCAACTTTATACATTGAGTTGAAAAAGTTACTGTTTCATAAAGAGGAGTTTTGGGTTGGAAAAATATTGAATTATTGGCTCATACAATAGAACAACTAAAAATCCAATAGTACGACCCCGATCAAATTATGATCTCTGTCTTGCTTTTCTTATTCCTAGGCTCCACCCTAAACTCCAATTTCCCCCTTTTTTGTATTTTCTTATCTTGACTCATTGTCTAGATTTTACCATGAATTCCTATTGCAAGAAAAAGCAGTGTTCGAAATTTCTTCTGGTTTCGCTTACAATCTGAAACCGAAATTCTTCGATCAAAAGATAAACCAAAGTTGAATATTTTCTGAACAGGTGATATTTTCAAATGTTTCTCCTCTCGGAAGTTTTTATTCACTGACTTTTTTCCCGTTTCACTCAACTTTTGAATATATTCAATTTTGAATGTTCTCGTTTTCACTGCAAATTTTTCGAATTCAGAAATGATCTCGCCTTGTCCATTACCATCAACTCTGGACGAAATGGATGTACGGTTCGCAGTTGACAGAGTGAGTAATTTTTTTAAATTTTCCAAATCTAGTTTCGAAGTTTCTAGAATTGTTTCAACTCTATTAAAACACGAAAATTATTATAAAATCTTCTACTTGTTCAAAAATCGATAATCAAAAATTTCATTGGAGAAATAATGGGCTCCGCGAAATTTCGCAAGTGTGACGTTTCGAAGGCAAAAATGTTTCACTTCTGCGTCTGAAAGTTTCCAAATCAAGTTTCGAAGTCTCTAGAATTTTTTATACTCTAAAAAACGAAAATTATTATGAAGTCTTGTTTTTGTTCTAAAAAATGGGCTGCGCGAGATTTCGAGAGTGCGACGTTTCGCAAGTACGACGTTTCGAAAGATTAATTGTTTTCACTTTGATTAAATACCCTATGAAACGGGCTCAAGAGCTGCACTGCACTGATATATACTTTTCCCTAGAATGATTTGAACTTTCGCTTTCGAAACGTCGTACTTTCGAAATGTTTACTTTCGAAACGTCGCTGAACCAAAAAATGAAGACATAAATGTTGCACGGTAAACAGTTTTCAGTGAGACACATTCTATCTTTTCCGTTTTTTGAACCATTCGAAACCGAAACTATTCGATCTGAAATTCTGACTAACAATAGTTATTCCGGTTTCATAAACCAAATTTGACTCCCGACTCTTCCCAAAAATCAAAATTCACATGCCCTTCCCACCACCTGAAATTGTATTGTGTATTGACTCACATACTACAAAATAATCAAGCAATGTCTGACAATAACAAGGAATTCTAGCCTCGGGGACATTTAAAAGGGGAACTTCTAGGAGATATGAGTAAGGATTGAAAGGACACTGAAAAACATCTGCTTTTTTGTTCTGAAAAATATGTACGTGTGAAAATTGAATGAGTAGTAATAGTAGTAGTAGTAACGGGGAAGTATAATGGAGTAGTCTGGAAAAAAAGGAAGTTTAATTTAATAATGAGTCACTGTTTCAGAAGGAAGTTGATGAAATTTTAATAGCGGAAACTCAAAAAGTGAAGTAAAAAAGTTCAAGATTACCGGAGAATTAACCAGATAATTACTGAAGCCTTCTCTGAACTTTGAAATCAAAAAATTGAAACCGTAAATTTTTCCATTCAAACTTTCTTCAGGCTCTAAATGGATCGTATCCCAACTGCACACAAGGAACATTCTACGACCAAATGTATCTCACACACGGAGTCTATTTCATCTTTGAACCAACACCATTCGTCCATCCCATCTTTTCACAAATCTTCTATGGAATTCTATTTACACTCACGATATTCCTGGCGTTGATGGGAAATTTTACAGTGATGTGGTAAGGGTTTGTGAGCTTTGGATGAGACTATTGAACTTTAAAATTTGACAATTATCCTTGTTAGAAAACCGGATAGTCAAAAAACATTTTGTGTTTCAAAAGGATTCCGAAAGTATGATGTAAAATTGATGAGCAATAACCTGTAATCATTGCGTTAAAAATTTGATGATAAACCAAAAGCATCTCGAAATATTACTGTATCTCAAAGGTTACAATTCACGAATAATCTCATATTTACGATACGACTGTGATATATACTGCAAATTTCTATACTTCCGATTTCCAGGATTATCTTATACCATCGTCAAATGCGAAGCGTTACCAACTACTATCTATTCAATTTGGCTGTAGCTGATGCATCGATTTCAGTGTTCAACACTGGCTTCTCATGGTCCTACAATTATTACTACGTCTGGAAGTTAGTTTTTTGTTTTTTCTTGTAGAAGGGCACCCCGATAAGCTCAAAATGAGCACATTCTCGAAGTTCGAACGGATTGAAATTAGCCTAATTAGAATCCTCGTCAAAAGTTGACTCGAAAAGTTACAAAATATGTTTCAAATCTCTTTTCTCATTTGGAGAAATCAGACATTTTTTTAGAGTTTTGGGAAAGTAGCCCTCCTGATACAGATTTTAAAGTATATTAACAGTGGTAAATTTTTTTGTTAATTTCGAATCTGTAGGAAAAGTTTTTTTTTCAGATTTGGAAGTTTCTACTGTCGGATAAACAATCTGATGGGAATCACCCCAATATGTGCCAGCGTCTTCACAATGATTGTCATGAGTATCGAGAGGTATTTTCAGAATTTTAAAAAATTCACCGAAGACACTTCAATTTCAGATACTACGCAATAATGCATCCGCTGAAAAAGCGACCTGGACGAAGGTCGACTGTGTCCATAATCATCATGATTTGGTTACTGGCCTTTTTGTTTGGAGTCCCAGCGTTTTTGGCGTCCAAGGTAATTTTTTGCTGTTTCAAAACTTGTAATCTTCTTGAATAGCTAATCGTATTATCTTAGGTTTTTTAAGGAAAAATTTTCTAGCAATGCGCAATAACGTCAATTTTTTGTCAGCAGCGGCGAACGCGACAAAGAGAAATTGTGTTTCTAAACATTTTTCTGTAGCATTTTCATCAGCTATGTTAGGCGCACTAGAATCAGCAAAAATATCTAGATTTTTTGAAATAGCTCAGAAAAAATGTAAGTTCGCGATTTGAAAATCGATTTTTTCCAGTTTTAGCGACTTTTATGAAAAAAAATTAAACCTTCGAAAATACTGAAATTGGGACGATTTTTTGAATACGAATAAAAATGACTGTAATCCTACTTTCACTCAATTATTTCAGGTCGACGTCTATTACTTCTACGATGGCGTGACTCTTTACGAGAATCCCCTCTGCCTCGCTGACAACTACCCAGGCGGAACTGACTCTCTCCTCGGCCAAATGTGAGTTTCTAACCTTGTATTAATTCAGCTGAAATTCTGAAAATATGCATTTCAGATATAATAACGGATTAATAACAGTGCAATACATTCTTCCCCTTTGTATTCTCTCCGCAGCATATTATCGAGTGGGAGTCGAATTGAGAAAGGTTAGCGATTTTTAGGACGACGTTTCTAAAGATGACATTTCGAAAGTATGACGTTTCGAAAGATGACGTTTCGAAAGTGCGACGTTTCAAAAGAAAAATGTTGCCCTTGTGAAATATCGCACTTTCGAAATGTCACACTTGCAAAACGTCACAGTTGCGAAACGTCGCGGAGCCGGTTTTTACAGTTTCATAGATTTTTGATTCTAAAAAACCATATTTAGGATAAAACAGTGGGAGATGTCCGACATGCGAAGTCCGTCGCCGCGAAGAAGAAAGCTTCGATCATGTTGGCAGTTGTTGTTTTCATCTTCATGATCGTCTGGTTCCCCTACAACGCCTACTATCTCACACTTCATCTCGTGGAGCCAATTGGAAACAAGATGTTGAGTCTCTACATTTACATCAATATCTATTGGCTAGGCATGTCATCCACTGTGTTCAATCCGGTAATCTACTATTTTATGAACAAGAGGTTAGTTGTTTTCTGACTGTGTTTGCAAGACACGCCATTCTGACTAATAAGGTTAGGTGAGCACGATTAGCATAAACTTTGAAGGCATAATTTTCCAAAATCTTATTAGAAAATCAAAGAATCAAAAGCCATAACTCTTGACTAAAGTCTGTTCAAATTTGTTATATTGTAGGAGCTGATTTGAAAATTTTCACTTCAGAACTTCAATGAAAAATGAATGTTTTTCACACTTTGGATCATTTAATGAAAAAGTTCACCGGAGTTTATGAACTTTTTGAAACAGAACAACTTGTATTTCATTCGGACTGTAATAACAAAAACATGCATCCCAATTCCAGTATTGACGAAAACAACTATTTCAAGAAAATTGATTTTCAAATCGCGAACTTAATAAAGTATATATATATATATATATAAAAACTAAATAAAGTATATATATACCGAATAAAGTATATATATATATATATATATAAAAACTTAC
This sequence comes from Caenorhabditis zanzibari, assembly GCA_963966625.1. Taxonomy (NCBI): domain Eukaryota; kingdom Metazoa; phylum Nematoda; class Chromadorea; order Rhabditida; family Rhabditidae; genus Caenorhabditis; species Caenorhabditis zanzibari. Next base: position 6,333,263 of record OZ016471.1, read on the forward strand.
ATTTTTTTTTCTAGCCTATTTTGAAAAGTGTATAATTTTTTCGCTGATTCGAATGCACCTAATATCGCTGAAAGTTTTATGTAGAATTTTTCACATTGTTGCGCTCGCCGCTGCCGGCTTACATTCTGCTGTTGCGCTCGTCGCTGCTGATACAAAAACCGCAAAAAATTTTCTAGAGCGTTCTGAGCAGCGATATTAGGTTTGTTCGAATCGGCGAAAATTGCTGCATTTTTTGAAATAGGTTAGAAAAATGTAAGTTGATGTTTTGAAAATCGATTTCTTCGAGTTTTAACGATTTTTGTGCAAAAAAATTGTTATTTTCGGAAATAATGGAATTGGGACGATCATTTGGCTCCGGGACATTTCGAAAGAGAACATTTCGAAAGTGAGACATTTCGAAAGCGTACATTTCGAAAGTGTGAAATCGCGTTTTCGCATTATTTTTAGAACTTTTCACAATTTTTAGATAAAACTATGCTTTGTTAAATTTTAAAAAAGCGAAAATAGATATGAAAAGTTTAAAAAATAAGGCAAAACCGCGATTTCACACTTTCGAGATGTCTCACTTTCCAAATGTCCCGGAGTCGATCAATTGAGTAAAAATTTTAAAAATGAATGTAATCCCAATTTAAAATTCGATTCTGCATTTTTTTCTCAATTTCGTCTTTCAGATTCCGTGTTGGCTTCCACCACGCCTTCCGCTGGCTTCCATTCGTCCGCTCCGACAAAGACGAATATCAAAGCATTCTCTCCCAAACTCGTCCTTCCCTAATGCCACCGACAACAATGGCTCACACGGATTTCTGACAATTACAGAAAGATAGGAAACACTCTGAAAGCTGTATTTAAATTTTTCACTAGTCTTCATAATATGTGTATTTTAAAGCGGGTTTATGAATCTTTTTTTTCATTAAAAAGGCACTTCTCTGGCAATTTGCTCTCTACAAATATGGCTACACGAAATTCGAATTACACTAAAAATTTATTTCTGTTCTCCAGGTTTCTTCTTTTTCTTTCCCATCGCCGCCATTTCTCGATACCGTTTTTCAGTCATCGCCAACTCCATCAACACGTATTCTTTCACTGAAGGCGACTCGATTTTGTCCTTAATTTCTTCCTTCACTTTTTCTGCGGTGTTGTCTGGATATTTTTTACCTAAAAAAAATTTTGGAAAATTCTGGAAGCTTTTTTAATCTTACGATAATAATCGAGAAGTTCTTGTGCATAAACAAGCCACACACAACTCGCACATCCTTCTTGACAACACAATCCGGGCTCTGGCTCCATTGGCGGTCTCTAAAAAAATTCATTTTACGATTTTATGACAAAAAATGGGATAAACCATGTTATAACTAGCCAAAAATCGTTGTGTACACCTTCTGAACATCGAAAATCCATTGTTAACAGCTATACTCATTGATTAAAGGAGTCTGAAACGTTATAAAAGGTTCAAAAAAATGAAAAATTGGTAATTAAAAATTAACAAAACGTATTTTTTAAAATTTTTCTCGAAAAGAAATCATACGCATGCCAATTGACCAGTAAACATCATTTTGTTTGCAAAAAAAAGAAAATATCACTGAAAAAACTTTTCCGAGAGGAGTACACTCTGTTCGATTTCTCGGTCATCTGCAGTTTTCCTAGTCCCCCCAAGCAGATTTTCGGCGCGAATTCAAACATTTTTAGAGGAATAAAACGGAAAAATAGAAAAAATATTTGGAAAAACAACAAAAAACAATTTTCCTTTCACAACAAAAAATTTTTCGAAACCATTCCATCAACTAATGGATTTTCTCAAAGAATATTGATAGTCTGTCTTCAGCACATATTTCTTTTCACATGCATCATGTTGGAAAGCAAATAGAGTCGCTTCGTCACTAGACCTTTCCTTATCACTAACACTATATGGCAGCATCATCATCACAATTTAATCAATATTATACCTGCTTGCAGTCTTGCACACTGCTGATTTCGAAAATTTGCTTTCATTATTTTGATTTCGAAATTTTTGAAATATCCTCTTGGAATTTCGGCAATCTTATTCAACAGTGAATAACTTTTTTCAGGGTGATTGGGTAAAAATACGGTTAACAGAAAAATGTTCCTCCTTAAAAAATCTATCGATTGGTTAAAAAACCGTTAAATTTGATAAAAAATTAACAGAGTTACTTTCAATTTCCGAAATTTTTGCAATTTTTTGGCAACACAAGGCATAACTCTGTGAATGTTTTATGAAATTTGACGTTTTTTCAACCAATCGATAGGTTTTTAAATAAGGAACATTTTATCTGTTGACCGTATTTTTACCCGAGCCCCCCGAAAAAAGTTATTCACATTTGAACAAGTTGCTAATCCCCAATTTTTACTTTCATTTTTCAGGTAGTACCAAAGTTTATTGTACCGGACAAAAACAACTCCGGAAATACGAAGACTTGAAGATTTTATATTTGATAACTTGAAAATATCGAAACAAAATGGCAACTGAAAAGAAAAAGTTCTTTCTGGCAGCAAGAAGAGAAATAGAACAGCACGGAACGAGTCTCGTTCTCGTCGATCCGTGGACTGGAGAACGTCATCTAGAGAGTGAAGAAAAACTTCGGAATAAGTATAGTATTGAACTTGGAGACTTCGTTCATGCCAATGTCGATTCATCTAATGAGTTGTATAATATTTCGAAAACAACTCATACTGGAAACATTCTGGTCAAAGTTGAAGGAAACGTGGCCGTTGTGACGAATGTATTGTCGAAGTTGAATAATATTCAGGGACACCTTCTGTTCCAGAATAAACTATTTGGAGATGCTCTTTGTAATAATGAACAGCTCTCGCCCGGAGATTACAAGATCAGAATCAATTTGTAAGTTTTGAAAATGAATAATTTTCTTTAAAAAACTAACTTAGACTTGAACAAGCAAAAACTCTTCTATCCGGACGCACCATTCACTTTGAAGCTTCCGAGCCGGAGCCAAGGTACCAAAAACCGATTCTTGGCGCTGGATTCGCACCCAGAGATGATAAAGTAGTTGGAGAAGGATTCGCAGCCGGTCCGAAGAGAGATGAGCAAATTAAAGCGAGAGCAGTTGTGCTGAGCAAGGTTGAGAAACCTATTGGAATTCATTACTATCTTTGGAATCTGGACTTGAAGACGTGAGATTTTGAGGAGTTTTTAGAGAATCAGTTGAATGTTCCAGTGAGGGTCTCTTCGTCTCCAAGAATCACGATTTGGCTCAAGGACACTTCTTCGAGGGTACATTCAAAAAGAGAGCTGACGGGAAGTGTACTTGTCAGAAATACGAGAGAGCCATGAGGGAGCCACCATTTCAAGGAGGAATCAAACCAAATGGAAAAATCTATTTCACTGTGAAAATTGACAAGTATGAACCGGCGAAAGGCAATATGAAGTATGGACATGCGACGGCAAAGTTTATCGGAGAAGTTGTGAGTTTTCAATAGAAAAGGAAAACAGCTAAACTTGTGAATTTTTAGTTGGAAGGAGAAACCGAAAGCACGAAACTGTCGGCTGACTGTAATGGGAAAATGGTGAATATTCAGCGTCGTGGAATGGGAGAAAAGGATTTCGCTTGGGTGGTCATAGAAATTCTTTAAAACACCTAACTATGAGAAAGTTGATAAATTAGCATTTACATATAAACACATGAATTATTCGAGAATATTGTACTTATACTAATGAAGTTTCTAAAGGTCACAAAGTTGAACAAACATCGCCGAACATACTGACATGATTCAAAAAGTCAATAGCTGTAAAGGCCCACACGAACGTCTAAAAGTTTATAAAACCGCTGAAACTGAAACTCTTTAAAAAAATAAGAAATGATCGTAAGGTTTGATGCATGTAAGCATACACTACAATTGACACGCTCACGCAAAAATGCACGATTTTCCCCCGGAATTTCCCCCGGAAACTGCTGTCCCGCCACTTTTAAACTGACGGATCGCTTTTTATGACTTGCCATGACGATATATATATTTTTCTGATTTGTTGGACATAATTTGTGGTCACAATCTGACTTTAAAATTATCAGACAGCTTTTTCAACATGTTGAAAATTATATCGTCACCTTCGATACCGTAGTGTGAAAAAATTATCTAAAGCTTATAACACCCACACCAATCACTAAAGGTTTATAAAATCGCAGGGAAGAACTGATAATACTCATTAAGTGTTAGCAAGAGCGGCTCTTCATTTTTCCGTTCATTTTTTTCTAACTTCCTGGAGAAATATTTCATCATTTTTTAGCTATGACTGCGAATCCTGACAAGTATTTCTTTGCGGGTTACAGAGGTTATTACACTGACGGATCCACTTATCTACAAATTATTGGATTGGGGTATGAAAAATAGGGATTTTCAGTATAAAAACGTTTTCAGATCTTTCAACAATCAATCGTATCATGTTAGAGAAAGTAAATTGAATGAGCGAGGTATCAAACTGGGAGATTTTCTATCTGCTACTGTTCCAATGGGAAAACCAGTGGAGAATTTCAATAAGCAGAACTATCCGTTCACAGTGAAGGTAGATGGAAACTTTGCGACTATTGAAGATCAAGAAGCCAACTTGGAAAAGAACAAAGAAGGAATCTTGGTTTTCAAAACAAAAACATTTGGATCAGTGAGATCAGTCTCTCAGAGTCTCGCCCCTGGAAAGTACAAAATCAATGTCAGAGCGTGAGTTTCAATTTAACAAGCATCCTAAATAGATGAAAGTTTTCAGAACCAAAATCTCGGAAGAAGGTCAATTCAACAATATGAAGTATTGCACCGATGTCAAAGAAGCTGTCACACCCGTTGTCTCTTCTCCTTCGCTTAATGTCACGGTTGGAAGTGGATTCTCTATGAGTGGTTTGAATATCAGTAACAAGAAGGAGGTAAACTAACGCCTTTTTTCTTGCCAATCATTAAAATTTCAGATGCAAGCGTTTGTATACAGTTTGATCAAGAAAGGAGACTCCACTACATACTTTCTGTGGATTTGCGACAACCATCAGTGAGTTTCTAAGCCGTTATAATATTGAAAACATCAAATTCAGAGTATCAATATTCACCTCGAAAATGCATAAATTGGCGATCGGTAATTTCTTCGATGGAATTTTCGAAGAAACTTCGAATGAAAAATCCAAGTGGCAATGTCTCAAATATGTGAAACCAATTAATGGTCTCATGGAAGGCTCTGTTATTGGAAATCGAATCGAGATGAAAACAACAGTCAGTGGATACGTACCAGGAGATGGAGCCAGAAAGAGATTCCCTCAAGTTCAATCTGAGTTTCTGGGAAAGATTGTGAGTCCTTAAGTTCTGCCTACTTTTCAAAAGAGCTCATGTTTTCAGATCGATAACAAAGAGAAACTCCCACCTTCCTGCAATGGTCGTCAGATTAAAACTCAACTGTGCAAAGTGGGAGATGATTTTAGATGGGTAGTTACTGAAGTGCTATGATGCTTCTATAGATCTGTGTTTTCTTCAATTTTAGTTGTTCATTTAATAAAATAATGCCGACTCTGCGGTTGTCGAAATTTCCCCTTATCAACATCCAACCCTCTTCAAGTTCCGCCGATCAATGTCAAAAACTAGGCGCCATGGTGTACTTTCAGTTTCTTTCCTTTAGGAGTGAGCAAGCTGATAAGTATAACATTGAACGCATTGTTCCTATTGTCATTCCCACTTCGCATCATTCGTCTTCGATTTTTTAAACATGGCAGAAACTCCCGCCATTAATTCTTCTAAAGTCGTTGTTGGAAGTGGTTTTTCCATGGATACCAGCACCAATTCTTCTCCGAAGGTCGTCATTGGAAGTGGTTTCCCAATGGATGTTTCGAACGCCTTCAATAATACCAGTACTCCTTCGACTGTCGTTATTGGAAGTGGTTTTTCCATTGGCAATTCGAATACCAACACTAATATCGATACCAATAACAGTATGCCTCCGAATGTCGTCGTCGGAAGTGGATTTTCCATGGATAGTTCGAATATCAATACCCCTCCGAAAATTCTCGTCGGAAGTGGTTTCCCCATGGACAGCCCAAATGCCAGTACACATCCCACTGTCGTCGTTGGAAGTGGGTTTTCCTCGAATTCCAGTACCAATACTCCTTCGAACGTCGTCGTTGGAGGTGGTTTTGCCATGAATAATTCCAATACCAGCACTAATACCAATACCAATAACAGTGTGCCTCCGAAAGTCGTCGTTGGAAGGGGTTTTTCTATGGATACTTCGAATACCAACCCTAATGGTAATAATACCAGCACCAATACCCCTCCGAATGTCGTCGTAGGAAATGGTTTCCCCATGGATACCAATACTAATACTCCTTCGAAAGTCGTTTTTGGAAGTGGTTTTTCCATGGATAGTACCAATACCAGCACTCCTTCCAATGTCGTCGTTGGAAGTGGTTTTTCCATGGATACTTCGAATACTAGTACTCCTCCGAATGTTGTAGTTGGTAGTGGTTTTGCTGCCAATCACAACAGGAGAAAGATGAAAGCATTCGTTCGTAGTTTGAAGCAGAACGAAGAGTTCACAACACACTATTTATGGAACTGCGATAACCATCGGTAAGTTTCACGAACTTTCATTTTCGAAATTCCGTATTTCAGAGCTTCGGTTTTCACTTCAAAAAACCACAAATTGGCAATCGGTCACTTTTTCGAGGGAATTTTCGAAGAGACACCAGCGAAGCTGTGGAAATGTATCAAATACGCAAAACCAATTGATGCTCTTATGGAAGGATCAATGATTCGAGGTTATATTCAGCTTAATGTCACAATCGACAGATATGAAGCAGAAGATGCGTCAACGAATAGATATCCACAAGTTTATACGAAATACTTGGGATTGGTTGTGAGTTCGTAAATCGCAATGTGTGAAATGGTTTCCTTATTTTGCCAGATTGACAACAAGGGAAAACTCCCCGCAAATTGTGTTGGTCGTCAAATTCATACACAGATGTGGAAAGTTGGAGATGAGTTCAAATGGGTGGTCATCAAATTAATCTGATTGTGGAATTATTTGATTTTTTCACTCAATAAATCCAATCAAAACAAAAGTGAGAGATCACAGAATTGACCTGTTGAACAAACACAATTATAAATATTGAATCGATAAAACCGACTGATAACAAAACGGGGGTGAATCATTTATTGTTAGCAAGAGGCATTCGTACTGCCCTTCTGACCAATATTTTATTGTTTGCTCTTCTATTATGTCTGGATTTAGTCAGACGGAATTACTTCAGAAGGCCTTATGTCAGAATCAAGACAAGTTTTTCTTTGCGGGTTACAGAGGATACTACACAAATGGTACTACGTTTTTGAATATAATTGGATTGGGGTAAGAACTATAATGATAAAAAATAAAAGTTAACTGATTGACGCAGGTTTCACAACAACTGGTCGTATCATGTTAGAGAAAGTAAACTGAATGAGCGAGGTATCAAACTAGGAGATTTCTTATCTGCTACTGTTCCAATGGGGAAACCTGTGGAAAATTTCAACAAGTTGGGTTATAAGTTCACAGTGAAGGTGGATGGCAATTACGCAACTATTGAAGATCAAGAAGCTGATTTGGTAAAGACTAAAGAAGGAATTTTAGTGTTCAACACTGAAACTTTTGGCGCAGTGAGATCCGTTACTCAAAACATTCCACTCGGAAAGTACAAGATCAACATTAGAGCGTAAGTTTTTCATCAAGTATTCTAAATATTTGTCGCGTTTTCAGAACCAAAATTGACGAAGAGGATCTGTTCAACAATATGAAGTACTGTGCAGAAGTGAAAGAAGCTGTTACTGATGTCATCATTGGAAGTGGATTCTCTATGAGTGGTTTGAATATCAGTAACAAGAAGGAGGTAATTGTAACACTATTTGTCGATTGTGTCGATCGAGAATTGGAAGAGAGGAGATTTTTTTCGATACTATTAATCATAGTCCTATAAAATTTCAGATGAAAGCATTTGTATACAGTTTGATCAAAAAGGGAGAGCTCACTACATACTTTTTGTGGATTTGCGGCAATCATCAGTGAGTTCTAAAGCCTTTATAAAATTATTGAAAAAGTCTAATTCAGAAAATCAATATTCTCCTCGAAAATCCACCAATTGGCGATCGGTCACTTTTTCGAGGGAATTTTCGAAGAAACTTCAAATGAAAAATCGAAGTGGCAATGTATCAAATATATGAAACCAATCAATGCTCTTATGGAAGGCTCAATAATTGGGAGTCGAATAGAATTGAAGGTTTCGATTGATAGATACGAACCGAGAGATAGAATAAGAAAAAGATTCCCACAAGTTTATTCCGAGTATCTAGGGAAAATCGTGAGTTTTCAAAGTCTGATACTTTCCAAAAACGACTATTTAGATCGACAACAAGGAAAAACTCCCACTCCACTGCAATGGTCGTCAAATAAAAACTCAATTGTGCAAAGTGGGAGATGATTTTAGATGGGTAGCTACAGAAGTGCTATGAATATATTTATTCATTTTTCGTTTTTCTACTTTTACTGACTCTCAAGACAAATCTTACAATCTTACAAACTAGATAAATAACAAATGCTAAGGCTAGAACAAGCAACGCAATAATATCCAGGAAATAGTATACAACAATACTCTGATGTCTTCCATAGTTATCCATAGACGGAAGTTTCCCGAATCTCGCGGCGAATTCCACGTGTTTCACCAGAACTTCTTTGGCATTCGTTGGCTGGTTTGCAAGCATTTCAGCGACTCGGGCAGCGTTTTTAGAGTAGCTGAAAATGAACTTTGAACTTGAAGCAAATTACTTTTATATGTCCAACCGGGCTGGCAGTTTTCTCCATTTAAATTAATGATTTTCCCATCAAATTTTATACCAAAATGTAGAGCTCAATGAAATCTACAAAATGATGTATAAGCCAGTAACATTTAGCGGCTGAATAAGTTGCTGGCTTCCGTAAAACACCCAGGCAGGCAACATACAGGGTGGCTAATAAGTATAGGACGTTTTGAAAGAGCCAGTATTTTTTTTTCGTGTGACATTTTTAAAAAATAGTGTTGTTAACAGATGAAAAATTATTCAAAATTTACGGTTTTTATAGTTTTGGGCTTTTTAGATTTTTCGGAATTTCAAAAAATTCCAAAACGTCCCTTCAAAAAAAAGCCGGTGAGCCGCAAGTGTTTTGCTGCTCAACTTTCTAAAATCAAAAAGTAACATGAAACTAACTACTGATATGTAATTTTGATTAAATTTTAATGATTGTTTCGAAAGATCATCAAATTTGGACGCTGTTCTACAGAGTTATGAACGGACAAAGTGCCGCGACAAGGACAAAAATCCGAAATTTCGCAAAAATCGACTTTTCAGTACTAACGAAAACGCGCCTAAATTTTTCGTGATGTTCGTTAGAAGGGTAAAATGAATTGTATTGCATTCTAACACTAATGAACTAACTTTTAGAACACAATTCAAACATTTAAAAGCTGTAAAAAGTACCATTCAGGACCATCTAAAAAAAATACCACAGTTGCGGCGCACTAAAAAATCAAAAACTACATGGGAGCTCCTAGTTCTTAATAAGCTCTTCAAATTGCTAAGGATTGATTATTATTAATTAAAACATCGTGTACAACGTCACTGACATCGATTTTCTGGCCTAAACCCAGCTGTTCACTTTTCCTGAGCTGTCAAAGTTTGCTATTTTGCACTGAAAAAAGGTCAAAAATTTTCAATCAAAAATTTTTTTCTGCATAAAACCCAAATTTTCTTTCTGAATCAAAATTATAATTCGATATTCGCTACTTTAAAAGATTCCACCGGTAAAATATCCAAAATCTTGATGACAACTCAGAAAAAGGCTGTCAAAGTAGCGTCCTATACTTATTAGTCACCCTGTACATTTAGGTGGAGCCGGCTCGTGTGTTTCACGGAAGCCAGGTACTTTTTAGCAGATAAAGTTTTTTTGTATTTTATAATGTGTTATTGCTTTATACACCATTTTGTAGATCCCGTTGAGTTCTACATTTTGGTGTAAAATTTGATAAGAAAATCGTAATTGAAATGGAGAAAACTACCGGCCCCCGTCGGCCCGGTCGACCCGGGTTGGACATGCTTTTAGGGTACCTTGGATTAGTCAATACATCTTGAATAGTGTCTCGAACTAGATCAGAATTCGCCAAGTCTTTCTTCTGTAGTACTGTTGCTCCTCCATGCCGCTTGAGCATTTGGGCGTTTCTTCCTTGGTCAGCGAAGATTGGAACCATAACCGCTGGTTTCCCCATCAATGCCAATTCCACCGTACTCGCCAATCCCCCATGTGTCATGAATACAGTAACCCTTTGATCTGCGAGCAGTTCGTTTTGTGGAAGCCAAGAGGAAATGTAGACGTTGTCAAGACCCTCGGCAATGTTTTCAGATTCGTCTTCGTATTTCCAGATGAATGTAACATTGGGCATGGACTTGAAAACTCGAAGAAGACTTTTTCTGGAATTACTCCAATCTGGATAAATAATTTTGGATTCAAAACTCACTTATACTCCTCGGGCATATCCTTGGACTTCGATGCGGATCCGAATGAAATTAACACATTTTTCTCTCGAATGCCCAAAATCTCATCCCATTTCTTGTCCAATTTCAAAACTTTATCGTTGGTTTTCACAGTGAACCCTCCGACTGGAATAATTTTATCAAATGTTGGAGCAGGAAAATCGAGAATAGGAATGTGGTTGGAGAGGATGAATGAGGATTCTGGCATGGTTTCCTGAAGATTTTAGTATTTTAGGAAAATATGAAAAACAAACCCTCCAAGATCTCTTGATTCCTAAAATCTCTTTGGCCATTTCAAATTCATGATCCAAAATGTTGGCGAATGTGAATCTACCGTAGTAAAACTGAACAGCATTCAAAAATCGGTCCTTGAGGTTCATGCGATCGTTGAAAAATGATTGGGTGCTTGGAACATAACTCAAAGCTAACGGTTGTCCAATAACATCACTAACATGATCGAAACGTGCACATGATAGTACTGTAATGTGGGCAGGCACTTGAAGGTACTCAAATATGGCTGAAATTCAAAATATGAGTTTGGGAAATTGAAACAATCGAAGTACCATAAGCGCATCCATCGACGACTTCTGTTATAGCCAGGTCGAATTTTTCGTTTTTCAATTTGTCCAATATCTCTCGCTCTCGGAGAACTTCTGAAATTCATATTATTCATACCTTAAAAAACACTCCGTTTTTCAAACTACAAAAAATTCTAACACTCCGAATTGTGTGATAAGAGTTTTTGTTGCCTCGGGAGGTCAGCAGTTTCATTGATTTTTCTTCATAGTATTTGCTAATGATAAACTCATGGATGAATCCAAACTGACTCTTTTCTTTGCGGCCCGCCGAGGATTTTATACGGATGGTGTTAGTTTTTTGGTTATTGTTGGATTGAGGTAAAATTTTAAAGTTGAAACTTTAGAAATGACAGATTTCAGTCCGCATGAAGATAAAGTTTATCGAGTAACTGAAAGAAAACTAACGGAGAAAGGAATTCAACTCGGAAGTTTTCTACTGGCAAAAGTGGTATCTTCTGATGTCGTTAAAGATTTCCGACTGACTAATTATTCATTGGAAGTTCGTATCATAGAGAACATCGCTTCGGTAAGATTTCAGAAATGTTTTGGGTTATGAAAAGTTATGAATTTAAATACTTTAGGTAATAGTACAATCCGACAAGCTAGTTCCATGCAATAACGGTGAGCTTGGCTTCAAAACAAAACCATTTGGAATCGTTAGAGCTAAAGATCGGAATGTGCAACCAGGATGCTATCGGATAAGGATCACAGCGTAAGTAGATCTTTTAAAAAGTGAGCCTTGAAAATATGTTCTTCCAGCGAGAGTGTGCCAGGAGAGAAAGAGCGAGGCTGTTGTCACCCCATACGCCTTCTTTGCAATTTTTTCAGCAGTGAGAAGTGCGCATTTTCTAATTACGGATGTTTTCGTAAAGTCGATGATTTTCAGTTCCCTCTCCTCGCCCGTCTCCAAATCTCCGCTATGTGCAGACGTCGTCTCAAAAGTGGACTCAAATCCTCAACCAGATCCAAGTGATTATGAAAACTATCCCCAACCAGCATCTCGTTCTTCGAGCACTCTCTACACTTCTGCTTCACGAGTCTCTTCTATATCTCACCATTCTCAAGTATCTGAAGATGATAGGCCTCGAGATTTGTCTGATACAGACTCCATAGGAAAACTGATAGCAAGTCTGCCAAGTTTGCGAGCCCCAATGCCTCTCCCTAGAACTGTGAAACCCGCTGAAACTCCTCCGTCTACTTCGAATATCGTTGTTGGAGGAGGTTTTGCTGTGAAAATTCCAGAACGTCCAAAGAGAAAAGTGAGAAATATCAGAAAATTATTACTAAATAAGTCTTCCAGATGACCGCATTTGTAGTGAACATCCATGACACACCGAAAATTCTATTATATTTTTTGTGGATCTGTGACATTCAGGAGTGAGTTTTCATATCTAGGTGTTTCAAATTTTGTTGAGAAGTAAAAAAGTTTCAGAGAATCCATATTCCGTTCCAACAACCACGACCTGGATAGAGGGCACTTCTTCGAAGGCATATTCGTCAAACAGGTAAACAATAGTCTTCAGTTTTGAATAAAAATCAGACGGCCAGACCGGGCCAAAATCAGAAATTTTGTAGGCCCGTCCCGGGTCTCTGGAGTCGAAAATTTTGGTGTGAAGTTTTTAGACTTTTTAGGGGTGTGAAGTTCAAGGCTTTTTGAGCAAATAATTTTTGGAAACTTTTTTCTATTATTCCTTGCCCGGGCCGGGCCGAACCGGCAAAAGTTTCCACTGTGCCGGGCTGGGCCACCACCGGAGTCTCCCGGAATTCGCCTAGTCTGTTTTTTCGAAACTCACTTTTCAGGACAATGAAAAACAAGACTGGAAATGTGTGAAATACTTGAACGAAGTTGATGGATTAATAGAAGGTCTTCAAATCCGAGACAAAATCGAGTTGACACTCCCGGTTCTCAGGTATCATCCAGCTTCGGATACATCAAACTATCCGGTTGTTGATGCAGATTATATAGGGAAAATTGTGAGAGCACCTTCTTATTCAACTAGTCACTATACATCGAAATTTTCAGATTGATAAAAACTTCAAGCTCCCAGCGAATTGTGTCGGAAGAAACATCACTGTCCAACGATGGAGAGAATCTGATAATTCGTTCAAATGGATTGTTACTGGCATTCTCGAAAACTAATTTTTGTTGACATTGCTTCAAATAAAAACCGTATTTCATAATCCTCAGAATCATTTTCAGTTTGGACAAATAACAAGTATTCCTTAGAATTAATTCCTCACTCTTTTTTACTGCACACTAAGTTGATTGACATATTTCTTATCAGTTGCGACTCCGAGTCCGCTTTTCATTTTACCGTTAGCAAACCATTCTTACTCTTCTTCTTCCGACGGTACTTTTTAATGGAGTCTCGAAGATTTTTCGCCGGAAGAAGATGCTTTCAAAGGGATGGTGCCCCATCCCTAATATTATTCGGAATGCATCCCCACTCTGGACAAAATTACGAATATCTGGAGAGTAATCTCACTAAACTTGGTATACATCTTGGAGACTTTCTTACCGCTAAGGTTTCTGCCAAAAATGCTGTGGCAGATTTCGAGAAAATAGATTATCCACTTGATGTCAAAGTTGAGAAAAACTTTGCAATCGTGAGTTTTCTCATTACTAATTATAAAAAGTCAACACATTCAGATGGAATTCGCATCAGCTCAAGTAACTCGGAACTCTGAAGGTGCGCTTGTATTCCAAACTAAAGATTTTGGAGAAGTGGAGTCAATTAATCAAAACTTGCCTATTGGATGTTACGCCATCATTATAAGAGCGTAAGTGACCGGACTATTCAACTATTGTTTAGTCGCCGACCTCTGAGCCTCTGCAACAACGACACTCCGCAAAAGTTTAGTGCACGTTGTTTAACGTAGATCGACACAATCTTTCGTTTAACGTAGATCGACACAATCTTTTTCTATATAATTCACTCAACTCAAATTTAGCAAACAAACAGCGGCTCGGAATACATAAAATGAGATACTAACACATTTTTCATGAAATAAGGCTTAAAAATTATGGATTTTTCCAGAAGAAACACAACAACTAGCTATAACGATACACTGAGCGCCGAAGCTAAAGCAACGGCGGCATCTCCAGTGATGACAAAGTCTGTGCCGTTTCTCAATGACTACGAAGTTCCCAAGAGTAAAATTGGGCTTCCGATTCCAAATAGAAGATTTGATAATCCGCCAAGCTCAACCTACGACTACATTCCCTCTAACAATCATCGGTAACTTAAAAAAGTAAATCTGCACCATGTCATTACATTTCAGATACTCTAACACTTCTTCTGAGTATTTGGAACTTCAAAACTCGAGCTCAGCAGAGCCTGAAATTACCATGTCACAGCTTATTGATAGTCTTCCGACAGTAGATTTGGCAAGCTCTCCACCCCCAGAACCAATACCAAAACCGAGAAAGTTTCTTCCAAAACAAAAGCCAATTCATAATGTGAAGCCACTTGCTCCAGCTCCAGTAGTTCAAGTGACCGAAAAAAGAGTATGAAGAATTTTGTTTTTTTTTTTTTGGGAAAATGGTCATAGTTTTAGATGAAAGCATTCGTTCATTCTTTCCGTCTATATCCAGATAGTCGCTACCATTTTCTGTGGATTTGCGATGTTATGGCGTGAGTTAGAAGAAGAAAAAGCCAAAATATACCACCTCATTTTCAGAAACGCAGTCTTCAAATCGTCCACTCACAGTCTAGAGCTGGGACACTTTTTTGAGGGCGATTTTCGTCAGAAAGTAAGATAGACAAGTATAAAATATGATCACTCCAATCTATATAATTTCAGTCATCTGGAGAATGGGAGTGCACGAACTATGTACGTTCCGTTACTCCACTCATCAAGGGAAGCATCGTCTATGGAAAAGTGGAACTGACAACAAAAATCTCGAATTATCAAGGCGCCGATCAAGATTTTAAATACTCTCATGCAACTGTTAAACATTTGGGGACACTTGTGAGTCTGATAAATTATGAAAACCTCCACTTAACATATCAGTTTCAGGTAGACAGATACTCGAAACTCTCACCACTCTGTAATGGGAAAAGAGTGACGGTCCAAAGACTGAGAAAAGATGGAAAGGAATACGAATGGGTCATCACTGGAGTGGCATAATTTTTATTTTCCTTTCCCCCTTCATCATCCGTATAACAATATTTAACTTTAAAAAAACTAATCTTACTTTTACACTGTGTCCCGAAGAACCCAACCAACGCATTCGACTTGGCTATCATTGCAGATGGCTGTGTTGAATCGAGAGTCCATAAACTTCCAGAAAACTTGTCGATTTGATTCATTTTCTCCACCACTTTCTCATCAGGCTCAATATAAATTACTTTCTTTGTTTTAACAGAAGACTTGTTGAGTTGACTGGTCTCAATGATCGGTCGAAAAAGCGTCTGCAAATTTTCAGATTTTCACAAGGCCGTAAATTTGAAAAACAAACTAACAACATCGTGTCCAGCATCTGTCAAAAGATCGGCTACAGTATTTAGCACTTTGATATGACTGTGTCCGTATAGATTCGAGTAAACCAAGATTTTATACGAAACTCCATAATTGAAAAATTGGAATACGAGAAGGACAGTTGAAAATAAATTCATCGCGAAGTAAATGACATGAATTAAAGTTGAAAAACGAGTCTCTATAAAACCTTGGCAAATCTTACTCGGTTAAATATGATAAGAAGGTCGATTGGGAGAAATAGTCAGGTTATGTGTTGTTGCGCAATGTTGTAGAGGGAGAGAGAGATAGAAGAAATAGAGAGAATTAGACGGTTGAAGAGAATGTTTTTTGTTTGAATAATGGCAGAGGAGAACTAATACTAATAATTAGACAGTTTGAAAGTTTTGAAGTTTCAGGACCTCGAAACAAGGTAGAAAACAGGCAAACGAGGATATTGAAATCGAAAAAAATTAAATACAGAAAAGTACAAAAAGTAAAAAAAATCGATGAAAAATATGAGTTTTTGCTCTTCGTGTGCTGAGAACGAGAGAGACTCGTGTGCTGAAACGAGAAAAAGTCCTCCGCGACATTTCGAAAGTATGACGTTTCGAAAGTGTGACGTTTCGAAAGCAAAACGTTGCATTGTGAAATGTCACACTTTCGAAACGCCATCTTTTGGAATGTCACACTTTCGAAACGTCACACTTTCGAAACGTCACACTTTCGAAATGTCGAAAAACACTTCCGAAATTTCACACTTTCGGAACGTCACAGTTTCGAAACGCCATCTTTTTCAATGTCACACTTTCGAAACGTCATACTTTCGAAACGTCACACTTTCGAAATGTCACACTTGAGAAACGTCACACTTTCGAAACGTCACACTTCCGAAATTTCACACTTTCGAAACGTCAAACTTCCGAAATTTCACACTTTCGAAACGTCACACTTTCGAAATGTCACACTTGCGCAACGTTACACTTTCGAAACGTTATACTTTCGAAACGCCATCTTTGGAAACGCCATCGAAATGTCGCGAAGCCCTTTTTTTTTACAACTTTTTCACTTTTCTGGTACTACAGTACAGATTCTTGTCCACTTCGCAAGCGGATTAAAATTGTGGAGGCTACAACCGTCACAATTTTGAAACACACTTCCACAAACACTTCTGGACCTGGATCTCCACCTGAATACTACTATTTTCTGTAACCTTTGAGCCTTGAACCATTGGACTCTCTTATCAAAACCATTGATTCATCTCCCTACAATTTCCGGACGAACTTCATCTTGTATGTTCGCTGCGAAAAAGAGAGTGCAAACTGTAATATAAAATGATGTTCTTATCAATACGCAAACACTCTCTTCCTCAGCGACGATGCACCATGAAGGCGCCAATAATGCTATTCCTTTTAAGAGTGAGCAAACTGTCCCACATTTAAGTGAATCGATTCAACACACCGCTTGCAATTTTCTGACTTTCCGTTTTCTCTTCTTTCTGCTGTACGATTTTAGAACGTATTTAAAATTGTACTTTTTCAGGGGTAACGTTGTTCAAAACTGCTGCATTTTGAATTTAATTCCAAAGGAAACCAAAAAAAAAAATAATAAAACAAACCAAAATAAACAAAAATCGAAATGACTTCTTCCGAACCTACACGACTTTTCGCATGCCGTCGTTGGACTCCAATGGACGGAAAAACCAAAATTACATTGATTGATCCAAAAAATGGAAGAAAATACGACGTGGATGAAGAAGGTCTTCAAAATGAATACGACTGCAGACTTGGAGATTTTTTGAATTTTTCGAACGACAAATTGGAGAAAGTTACCTATTTGACAACCGATGTTATTGGTGATGTGGCATATGTGAGTTAATATTCTGTCACAGGGTTAGAATGCGCTTCATTTGCAAAAGTGCTCCAATGAGAGGCAGAGAAAGTATCTGCGTCTAAAACTTAAAATATTCTCTCGCTACAATAATTTTTAATGCCACATGATAATTTCTTTGCGGGTCTCGCAATACAAACGCCTTTTCGACTAATTTTGATCAAAATTCATCATTGCGCATACGGAAATTTGAAAAAAGGGTTTGGATTGCGAGACCCGAGAAGAAATTATCATGTGCCATTAAAAAATTACTGTAGCGAGAGAGTTTTAAGTTTTAGACGCAGAGACTTTCTCTGGCTCTCATCTGAGCGCTTTTGCGGAGGTAGCGTATCCTCACCTTGTGTCCTATGAGAGTTTCAAAAAAAATAGTATTTTCAGGTCGATAACATCCGAGCAAAGCTTGTATACTCCGGTGATGATTTGGTGTTCAAGACACTGTGTTTCAGCGACGCACAGTGCCGGACATACTTACCTACTGGAGACTATGAAGTCAGAATCAATGCGTTAGTTTTTCTAGAATTTGAAGATAACAACAAACTGATAAAAGTTTTCAGACTAATCACTCCATCGAAGCTTCCATCTGGGGCAGCGGTGTATTTTGAAGTGACTAATGAGAGAAAAATTCAAGAGGTAGCTCCGAATCCTGTGTGCTTCGCTCCTATAGCTCCAGCTCAATGGAGACAACAACCTCCGGTACCAGTTCCACGAAGCTCTTCAGCCACTCCAACAACTCTAACGTCTCCAATTGGAGGATCAAGATCATCCTCTACGACACCGTCTCAGGATGGAATGATCAAAGGAGTTGGGTTCCAGAAGAAAAAGTTTCCGAACAACAAGAAGCCAAAGGACGTTTCCGGAAAGGGATTCGCCAATCAAGCGGAAAAGAATCAGGAGAAGAAGCTAGTTGTGGGAGAAGGATTCGCGGCTCCGAAGAAAGACGACGGCGTTGTTGTTGGAGCAGGATTTGAGCCGCAAGTTCAAAAGACTCAAAAACTCAGAGCTGTTGTGTTGAGCTTTTCTGAAAACCAGAAAAACAAAGTGAACACTCACTTCTTGTGGATTCTCGATAGACAAGCAGAAGGGCGATTCGTGTCTAAAGAGTACAAACTTCTTCCGGGACACTTCTTCGAGGGAATCTTCATTGAAAATGTAAAATTGGCGTAATCTAAATAGTAACCAGTTCATAATTTCAGCAAAGCAACCAAAAATGGAATTGTGAAAAGTATGAGAAACAAATCGAGAAGCCTGCTGGAATTGATGGTGGAATGGATTTCGAAGGAAAGATTTGGTTCTCGGTTCTCATAAACCATTTTCAACCAGCCGGAGGTAACCGAAGATTTGGAGAGGCAACAGCGAGGTACTTTGGAAAAGTGGTAAGTGAGATATCGAAGTTTTGAAATGCAGATTTTTTTCAGATCGAAGGAGAGCTTGAATCAGCGAAACTGGGAGTTGGCTGTAATGGAAAGAAAGTCAAGATTCAAAGAAGAGGAATCGGAGAGAAGGATTACGTCTGGATGGTTATGGAAGTCCTCGCTTAAATTTATGTTTTTTTTTTTTATTGAAACTATTATTATAAATCGTTAATATCGAGACAGCTTTCAGTTCTCCTTTTTGCACAGATATCAAAATACAAACGTTTTCCAACAGATTTGATCGCGATCATTGATGACAACATTTTTCTACAAAGAACTCTCTTTTGTATAAAAAGTCAATCTTCAGATTCTTTGCAAAGAATTTTTTAAATGCGACACCTTTTCCTATCCATTTTTATTTCGACGGCCTCATGGCATGTACATGATGCAGCTCTTCGAGTGAGTATTTTGAAGGATCTCTCACCAAAATTGCCGCTATTTGGTCGAATAGCTTCTCCCCAACGCCTAATGCAACGGAGCGCGCTACGCTTGGAAAAAGTATATCTAATAATTCAGACCTGCTCCACGGCTGAAGCCGGCCTTCCGAATGGGCTTTGGACGGAATGGGAGACAACGGAAGCATGCTCAACCGATTGTGGATCTTGCTCCAAACGATTCTCCACAAGAAAATGCCTATCTTCAAGTATAGGAAAGGCTTGCACGTAAGTTACTGTCAGACCTGAGCGGCAACGAATTTTCGGCAACTAGTGCAAATAACTTTTTTTCAGGAAGATCGGGTGAAAATGCGTTCAACACAAAAAATGACCATTATTGAAAAAACTATTGATTGGTACAAAATCCGTCAAATTTCAAAATGAAGAGAGTTACACCTCGTGTTGCCAGAAAGTTGCCGAAAAAAATTCCCGAAATTTTCGGAATCGGGAACATTTCGGCAAGGCGTCAATCTGTTTATGTTTTATGATATTTGACGGATAGGTTTTTTTAAAACGATCATTTTTCCTGTTTCCCGTATTTTTACACGATCCCCCTGAAAAAAGTTATTCACATTTCAATGAGTTGCCGAAATGTATTGTCCTGGTTACATCTTCATTCCCAGAGCATCTTTACATTTTCCAGCGGTAACTCAACTCGCCAAATCCTTTGCAACACTCAAGTCTGTGCCTACCCTGCCCAACGTGCCTGCTGCGTTCCATATGTTCCGATGTTGATTGATGGAAAAACTCAATGTGGTCCCATTCCGAAAGACATCTCATCAACTGGTACTTCATGTTGTCCATCCGCTGGATTAGTTTCCGAATGGAGTGCATTCTATTTTGACACCGATGCGAAGCTCTTTACAAGAACTCGAAAATGTGTCTCTGATCAAATGGGGTGTTCATGTGGTAGCACAGTAATGACGGACACTCGAGTGCATTGCCCTTGTAAGGATTTTGAAGATGTTAGCGCCACCGTCAAGCAAGCTCATCGTGTATTCGCCAACTCTATGAACACTTTTGTTGTGGATAATAATCAAACCTGTTATGGATATCACCTGTTGGAAACTGAATATATTAACAGCGTCTCAAGACCCTGCAACGAGATTACAAATCACGGTGAGAAATTTCAAGCTTCCCTCATCAGATATCTCACCGTCACGCAAGACGGCTCAAGAAACAATACACCAATCGAATTCCGTGTTTACGATTGTGATGCTAAGGATTCTAAGAAAAACAAAATTACATTTTACTGTGATTTACAATCGACGCATTGGAGATTGGACGGGACCAATGAGGAAGTGATCGGATGGAATCAAGTTAATATTCTGAGTTCTTAAGAGAGTACAAATAAAGTTTTTTTTGCGACCCAAACGTTACATCAAAACTTAAACATTTCTATATAAATGTCGAGCTTTTCATATTTCCATAACAATGTTCAAAAAGTTCGAAGTATTGTCAAAGTCTTCCTATAAAATGGAACTTTTTCGTTTCCTCTCTTCAAAATGGGTTATCAATCTTTGATCCTTCTAATAGTTGTCTTCCCAGTTGCTGACCTGGCTCTATCTGTAAGTTGAGCATTTTGAAAGTCTGTAACTTAGAGAATAACTATCCAATATTTACGAAATTTGGTGTCGTTACGTAATCGGGTACGTATATTTCAAAAATCTCAAGATTTCCAGAAATGTTCTTATGACGTATGCAAGAACGGAGGGCTGTGGAGTGAGTGGACTACAAACGAAGAGGAGTGTCCGACAGCGTGTGGTTCGTGCTCGAAGAAATTCTACACCAGGAAATGTTTGAGTACCAGTTTTGGAAACTGTCCATGCACGTGAGTTTTTTCCTCGGATCTCCGACCCCTGAACCTCCCCAACATTGTTGTCGCCATCTGAGCCTCCGCAAGAATTTAGTGCGCGGTGTTTAACGTAAATCGACACAAGCTTTGAAAAAACGTTTTTTTTTCAGTCAGTTTTATTGATGATTTCAGTAATTTCAACGACTTATATGTTAGAAAATTTGTCAGTAGTTAATTGTACGTATCCCGAGCCGCTTTTTGTTCGTTAAGTTCGAGTTCAGTTTTTTGAGAGCTTTTGTCGATATACGTTAAAAAACGCACAATAATAACTACGAACTCCCAAATCAATCACAAAAAAGTTTTCAGTGGTGACTCGACCCGCCGAATCCTCTGCAACACCAAAGTCTGTGTCTACCCTGCTCAACGAGCTTGCTGTGTACCCTATGTGCCAATGCTAATCAACGGAACATCCCAGTGCGGACCGATTCCCAAAGACAAACTTCAACCGTCAGAGGCTCCATGCTGTCCACACAGCGGAATGTGGTCTGAATGGAGTGGTTACACGGAAGATGCATCTGGATGGAAGCGAACGAGAAAATGTATGTCTGAGGAAGCGGGATGTCCTTGTGATAACCCTACAACAAGTGTGGAGATACGACCAACTTGCCCTTGTAAGGATTTCGTGAATGTCGATGCAATAACCACGAAGCATAACCATGCTGCTTTCCAAATGAACGTTGTCTACAACCATACCGTTTGCACAGCCCATCAAGTATTGCATTCTCGCAATAATGCTCCTGATAACGTGGTCCCGTGCAATAGAATCGTAACATGGCAAGAATACTATTGGAGCAATTTGATCCGATATGTCCGTCCTAACGAGCAAGATCCTGCTGGGTACAAAGAACGTCGTATGGGTGATTGTACGGCTTCTGCGCAGAAGAAAGTGACGTTTTACTGCGACATGGTGTCTACGTACTGGCGTTTGGATGCAACTAATGAAGAAGTCGTTGGATTTAGTCAAGTCAACATTGTTTAATGATTATTGTTCTACCTGCGATTTTAATAAATACTTGAACATTTCTTCTTTTGCAAAAATTTTGGAAACTTGAACCTTTTGGGATTCTTCATGAGAAACTTCTGCTCAAACCAAACTTTATATTTTTCGTGTTGATCAAAGCAGAGCATAAAGATTCGACAATGATCACCTCGACCCCATTATTCTCAACACATATTTGCATAACAATACAGATCAGAACTTCACCGCTTGATCTTTTTCATTTTCTATAAAACTGGAATTCCTCTTTCCGATTTTTTAAAGAACATGAAAACTCTCATACAAGGCATACTACTTTTATTAGTCATCTACAGATCCTACTCAGCGTTGCCTGCAAGTTAAAAACATTTCGATTATTTGTGAGCATAATTTAATTCAGACTTGCACAGGAACCGTTCAATGCCCACCGGAGGGTATCTGGAGTGAATGGACTACCACTCAGAATTGCACAAGCAGTTGTGGATCATGCTCAAAGGCATACTTCACGAGAACATGCCTAACGGAGCCCGTATGCAATTGCACGTGAGTTCTTAAAATAGGTTGTGAATCAGTTCTCTACCTCTTCAGTGGCAACAACACTCGATACTCCTCATGCAACACAAAAACATGCGTCTACCCAGCTCAACGAGCATGTTGTCTCCCTAATGTTCCAATGACTATTGGAGGAATGTCGATATGTGGACCACCTCCAAAAGAGCCTCCGACTACATCATGTTGTCCATTTGGAGGTATATGGAGTGAATGGAGCGGATACGTTCGAAACGAGACAAGTGGGGCCCTTGAACGAACCAGAAAATGTTTATCGGATTGTCCATGTACTGGTAACTCTGTCGATGCGAGGGTTGATTGTCCATGTGATCCACTTAAGCAAGCTGTTGACCCCGGCTTTACGACAGGCACCGAGGTAGTCCAACACAAAGGACACACACTAAACACGACAACTTGTATTTTTACTGTTTTTCTGAACACTGACCAGATTAACTGCAGTAATTGGGGTAAGTCTTTTGTTAAAAATTATTACTGCTCAAAATTATAAACGGCCTACCGTATAATCTACAGGTAGCCGTGGAATGTCCCTACTGATTAAAATATTGGATCGGCAAGATAATCGAGTGAAAGAAGTTCGTGTGGCCGGATGTGATGCCAGCGATCCTTCAGAAAGGAAAGTGCTAATGTATTGTGATCTGACTACGCTCCATTATCGGCTTTACAACAACAACGCTGAAGTGCATTCGTGGGCTCAGGTCAGAAAGATCTGATCTGGATAACTTTTGTATTCGAAATAAAGTTTTCATTATCAAAATAGCTTTGAGCTCATGTTGCAAGATTATTAAGCAAATAATAATCATTGAAAGTCCGTAAATCTACATTTGGCCCGGTGGAAGAGCTGCGAAAGCTGAAAATTCAAAAAATACACTGCGTTTTTCAAATTTCATTCGGCCCGCCTCTCCCACGCCCAGTGTGTGCAACGGAGCCCACTGTCAATTTTTTCACAGCCCTAATACTAACAACTTTATTATGAACTTGAGCTTGACACCTCTGTCTCTCTAAATACCGAAACTTTTCGTATTTTCTAGCCATGACGTCATATATTTTTCAAGCACCTCAATTCCTGTTCCAATATTCTATTGATCAAAAATTTGAATAGGTTTTCAGCAAAAGCCAACTTTGAATATAAAAGGAAAAGAAAACCAAAGACTGAAACGTTGACGATGCAAAAACGGATTCTTCTTGAAATTCTAGTTCTATCTTTATTCACTTTTGCTTCTGGTTTGCCGGTGAGATAGTAGACTGAGCCATCAGACTCCAACCAGAATATTGCAGCAATGCGCATCGGGTGTCACCTGTCCACCCGGAGGTCTCTGGAGTGAATGGACGACTGATGGGGTATGTCCAACAACATGTGGATTATGTTCAAAACTCTTCTATACCAGAACTTGTTTGACTGAAAATGTCAACTGCGCTTGCACGTAAGTGGTTACATCAGTGTTGTTACAGCCAAATCAACTATTTTTAAAATTATTATTCAGAGGTGCCAGCACTCGCACCTACCCATGCAACTCCGCTGTCTGCAAGTACCCTTCTCAACGTGCTTGCTGCGTTCCCTTTGTCCCTATGGTTACCAACAAGACATCTCAATGTGGTCCTTTCCCCAAAGACACTTCCTCGAATAGTTCTCCATGTTGTCCCATAAATGGAATCTGGAGTGAATGGACTGGCTTCTCAAAAACTGCAACCACTCCTGCTCAGTTTGTTCGGACCCGAGACTGTGTTTCATTATCAGCTGGATGTCCGTGTATTGGAGACTCGACTATCTCCCAAACAAACTGTCCGTGTCCTTCTACGTTGCCTAAAAGTGCCGCAGATGTAATTTCGAAGTGTAGTCCGAACAATCAGAGCTTAGCTAACGATTTCCGCCCAGTCAGCACTGCTGAATGTTTTCTAGTGGCGAATTCACTGGCCAATAATAATTTTGAACGTCCATGTGAAAGTAAGGACTCTAAGCAGAAATCAACTATTTCTTTTTCTTTCAGCTTACAACCAATTCACGTTTGTACCACTGATCTTCCTCCTTCCCAGCGATCCAAATGCTCCTTGTCAAGAAGACAGACCATTTGATTGTGAAGCGAGAAGAAGCATGGCTGGGATGCCTGAAAAATTACCTATCACATTCACTTGCAATTATGAGACTTCTCAATGGGTTTACGACTACAATGGATTAGCGGTGGATGGATTTGCTCAGATGAATTTTCCGGGATAATCATGAAGAATTTTGAATAAATCAGAACATTTGCTAACTGCTCTTAAAAACTAACAAGTCAGGGTCTTAACATCGGAGACATATTTTCCTGATCTGTTTAAAGCTAATCTTTTGTTCGGGATTTTATTCTTTGAATTTCAAATTTTCGTTATGAAAATACAAAAAATCACAAAGAAAACGTTGCGTTTAACACAAATGCTCACTATGAAGTAAAGTTGTAGTAGTTTTTGTTTGAATGACAAAAAATCACCAGAAAATGCTCAAAGTATGGATAAGACTCCCTAAAATGTAAAGAATTTCCAATAACCCAGATATTGAGTTTACGAGTGACACTGGGAAAAAAATATTCGTGGATAACAGAATTGTTCTGAGAAAAATTTTTGAAGTGGGGAATGGAATGTGGTACCATTGAATAGCTAAAGTTCTGTAACGTAGATTTCAAGAAACAATTTTGCCGGAATACTAACAGAAGACGTTAAAAAATGCTTCCGAAAGTTCCATTTCGGTCAGTCGATAATCGGCGACCGATTTGGCGTCAAGCTGCAAAAAAGGCTCACGTTAGTCACGAAAAGTTGCATGCACGCTGACGCGCAACTTCATTGTAAGCTCGGTCGGCTATCGGTCGGCTGGGTCGGCGGTCGGTCGTTCGGCAACTTTCCCGACCGAATAGAACCCTTTCTCTGGGTACATTTTTATAATACTTGAGTCAAGACTTCAACGTCAAAAAAATGTTGCTGTTCCCTGATTCTTGGTTCGCCATCTGTTTTGTTGGTCGAGGAATCAGAGCAATGCCATTTTCCTATATAAGATGACACAGTTCACTCAAAACATTTACTTAGTATGCTTTTGCACCTATTCTTTGTTTCCCTGCTTGCTATTTCAAAGTCGGATGCTCAGCTAGCTGTGAGTCATTAACTTAACGCTAAAAGGCACTTCTTTTGTAGGCTTGTGGCTATACTGGCTGTCCAACTGGCGGAATCTGGAGCGAGTGGGCTGTCACAGGAAACCCGAATTGTTCCTCAACATGTGGTTCATGCTCCTCCCTCTACTATACTAGGACTTGTGTCTCGGAAAATGCCGGGTGCAATTGCACGTAAGCCTGGACAAAAGACCCTCGAAATGTTCGAATCTTTCAGTGGTGATGTGTCTCGTTACGTTCCTTGTAACACTAAAGTCTATGTCTACCCATCCCAAAAAGCATGTTGCTCTCCATATGTTTCCATGGTTATCAATGGATCGTATATTTGTGGACCGATTCCAGTCGACAAGTCTTCCACCACAACATCGTGCTGCCCTACAGGAGGGCTCATGACAGAATGGACAACTTATGGGAGAAATTCCGATAATACGGCATGGATTAGAACTCGAGACTGTCTGACTGCGGATGTTGGTTGTAATTGCACAGATTCGCTCAGTGAGACAAGCACTGCATGTCCGTGTCCTGCAACTCTGAATAACTTTCAAAGTACGGAATGCAATGTTGCAAACTCCCATGTTGCTAACGCGTTCGATAATCCAACAATTACGGATTCAGCTTGTTTCGCGACATATGCCATGCAGACAACAAACTACATCAACACAGTAAACGATGATAAAGTCTTGTACTGCACTGCTTCTGGTAATCCTTCTTTTTCATTTGCTAAGCATGCCTGTTTTTCAGAAAACTCCTCGTCATATGGAACCCCATACCTGTTACTGCAAGTCGATACAAGTTTGACAACTGACGCAGGAGAATGTCCATTCGATCGTCCATTCGACTGCAATATCTCGGCAAGTTCTACAGGTCATCCAACGCAAACTGTCTCGTTTACTTGTGATCTGGAGACGCTCACGTGGCAATACGATTATAACGGATGGTATATCCTTGGATACAATGAACATCAGTTGTATACTTGATATTGATGAATGAATTTTTCAATGAGCATTTAGCTAAACCATTTTACTGATGCGATCGTATCTTTGAGAATTTTGATAATTCATCGATCCAAACTTGCCCACCCCTGAGTCTCGGTAACAACGACACTCCGCAACAATTGATTGCGCGTTTTTAGCGTAAATCGACAGAAGTTTTCAAATAATTCACTAAACTCGAATTTAGCGAACAACAAGCAAATCCGAGTTTCAAAAGGGTCCTATTTGAAGAGGTTTTTCAGAGGGTTGGATGCGGTTTTGAGCGTTTTTGTTATGATATTTGGAATCAGCGAAAAATTCTGCATCTAGTAAAGCAACAAAAAATTTCGCTTGCTTGTGTCGATTTACGTTAAACAAGGCGCATTCAATTCTTGCGGAGTGTCGTTGTTTGTTGTGGAGGCTCAAGGGTCGACAGCCGGAACTTTTCTTTCGAAACCCACAAAATGAAATGAAGATTGAAAATTCATTATAAAATTTACACAATTCAATAATTACAACTTCGAGCCTTGCGATCTCTTCTGCAAGAATTGAGCCAAGTCACACACCCATCTCGGTTGCTCATTCGTATACTTCCGGAACTCTTCCATAATATGATCGTAGGCTTTTCCATCTGACGCACCCAACGCCGAATGAAGAATAAAGTCATCTGGAGCAATTGAATCCACAAGAGCCATAGCTTCTGGTTTGATTTCCGCCACTGCTAATCTCAACTTATCTCTTAATTCTTCTCCGAACTTTCCTCCAGTGGCATATCCGGTTATGTACAAAGTGGCAAGATGTCTTTCCAGTAGGAACAGAGAAAATAGGTTGAGTACTTTCTGTAGTACTCTTTTCACAGTGACGTCTTCAACTTGTTCCACGAATTTTTGCACCCAGTCGATCATTGTATGCTCTGTATAAGCAATTGAGAGATTCACGGCTCGATGAACTTGAATTTCATTTCGCACTTCGAAAGAGTTCTTTCCTGATTGTTTTAGCTTGTTAGCTTCCGCTGATGTGGTTTGAAGCAGATGATAAGTCAAATAACGATAAGCAGCGAGAACGTCATTCGCTGGATTTGAAGTCCACGAGGAGAACTTGGGTGGTGTAGAGTTGAGGAATGACATCGTAGCCATTGGAGTGTTGATTGAGCCGAGAGATGCAACCTGAATTTTCGGATTTTTGTTACAATAGAAAATTTCCCTTACCTTTCCCAGCAGAATGTTACTAGTTTGTTGCAAGATCATGAAATTCTCTCCCTCGAAAGTTTGTGATGGATCATTATCATCTCGAAGTGTATTCAATCTCGACATGTGGAGGAATCTGAATGTCATTATCAAATCTATTAAAGTATTCCATAGTAGTGGGTCAAAATTTTTCCGAACGTCTATTTTTGAAAAAAAATCCGATTTTTTTACTGTTTTTGTTCAATTTAAAATATTTCATACTTTTAGTACTTTCAATATGTTCATGAAATTAGAAACTTTTTCGTGAAAATTTGAACTTTTTTTGGAAAATTTCCGACCGGATTTGAGCACGTATTCATAGTTCAACTTACCCATGACCTCCACAAGCTTTCCTAGCTTCTCCTAGAGATTCCACCCCGAGCCACGTGGCAACTGGTTTGGCTCCAGATGAAAGCGCATGAACTTCTTTGGAAAACTCGGAGAGCTCTTCCGATTTCTCTCCCATCATCACCCTCATCATGTACTCGGTGAACTTCTCGAGGAATCTAAAACTTAATCTATTGTGGCTATCAATCTGTAAGAAACTCACGTCTTCTGGAAGATTCTAATACAAATGGCAGCGGAGAGGTACGGGAAGAGACGATATTGTTGAAGGGGGTACTCCAAGACGGGTATCTCATTTTCCACTAAAAATGAGATTTCAGATTAAATTTTTTTAGAGGGAAACAACCTCCTTTCTCGGGTCCGAACTGTCTTCGAGCGACACTGTAGCGAATAGCAATGGTGGAAGCGAAAGTGCACGCCATCATTCCTTTGGCGATGATACCAAGTCTAGAGAAGCAATCAGTGTATTAATTACCATCATAATCATATTTACCTTCCCACAGACAAAGTACCCAAACTGACACTTTGTTTCTCACTGGCCGACTTGAAAGATGTCACATATTTTCCATCTGGAGTAATATCGCATCCTTTATTCAAAAGTGCACTCAACGGAGCTCTATGATTCTTAAACTCCATCCACCCATTCTCCACGCCTTGCCAACACCCAGGCTTTGATCCCATGTCTCCGATGATGATTCCCGGAAGAGTCTGGAATGTTTTGGGGCATCTCACTTGGATCACGAATCCATGAAGTCCTTCGTTTTTTCCGCCGACGTGAAGTTGAGCATAGACAACGACATGAGTGGCAGAGTGAGCTGGAGTTGCTTGAGATTACGATAAAGAAAATAGAACGAGATCTTACAAAGATTTCCAGCCCAACACTTAATTGCTCCGATGCTCGGAGAATTGAATACAAGTTGTCCATTATCGAATGTAGCTGTTGTTTGAACTTCCGCCGTGTTGGATCCATGCCCGATTTCAGTTAAACAGAATGCTCCGACAATCTGAAAGCAGGATTGCAGTAATTTTTATATACGAAAATAACAATATTTTTGGCACTAAAATCGATAAAAACCGAGAACATCTATTTTCAACTCGCGAACTTACTTTTTTCCAATCAATTTCAAAAAAGGAGAACTTTTCGCTGATTCGAACGCACCTAATCTTGCAGCTCAAAACGCTATAGAAAAATTTTTATGAGCGTTTGAAGTGTCAGTAAGAAAGACGCAGAGAAAACAGACACTCTCGCTATCGAAGAGGCGCAGAGAAACGAGACAGTGTCTGCGTCTCTCACTGGAACTTCTAACGCTCATAACTCGCTTCAACGTGGTCCGTTTCGAATCGTTTTTGGACAATTTTAAAGCAGAAATGATGCATTATTGGATGTAAAAACAAAATTTCAGTAAAAGTTGATTAAAAATATTTCTCAGCGTTTTGAGAAGCGATGTTAGATGTATTCGAACCAGCAAAAAAATTTACATTTTTGAAATTGGTTAGAAAATCAATTTTCTCGCGTTTTTATGAAACAACTTACTTCATTATTATCAATCTTCTCCACCAACTCCTTATGTCTCTCTGTACCCATAGACTTGACAGCGCCTCCAAAAACATTTCCATGAAGGAAAAGTCTCGCCGAAGTTCCTTGATCATAGGCTTCCAAAGTTTCAGTCAATGCATGGAAGTTTTCCAGATCCGTGTATGGCTGAAAATAGTACCTTGTAAAAGTTTTCCACTCAAAACCTTACATCCTTGAACAATCCCCACTCGACGATTTTCTTCCATCTCTGATGCACAATTTCTCGTTGCTCTTCACGGCTCAACACTCGATAGTCTCTATGGAAAACCGGCTCAGATTTCATTTTGGCGACGACTTCTGCCTTCAGTCTAACATGTTCTTCTCCTTCTACCGCTGCTTTCAGTTTCTTCCAATCGAAACTCGCCATTTTCCGATACTTGTCTATCAATGGAGCACTCATTGTGTCTGAAATCAAACAAACATTGCCTTACAAATTATAAATCTAAAAAACCAAATAATGAAACAGGAAAAGTTCAGATATTACCGGTGATTTTATTACAATTAGGAAGAGTGTAGTCTTATCAAAGAAATCAGAAAACACGAGAGGCGCAGAGTGTGGTCGGGATGACTACAGCGTGGTGTTTTGGTATAAAAAGAAGAGAAAAAGGGAAGGAAGATAGACCATGTTTGACTGTACATAATGATTATTAGGTGGTGTTATTTGGAATAGAAAACAATGAATATTGGCTGAATTTTACAATGGGGAGTATGCAAACAATACTGTTTCAAATAGCTAGTAAAAGTACTGAAAATTGTATCCAGTATTGTAGGGAAAACATTAAAAACAAAAGTAATCATTCTTAAAGTTTTTGAGCTTGAGTAAATAAACACTGACCATTCTCAAAACCAAAACCGAAAAATCAAGACTGTGACTTCCTAATAAATTGAAAATTCACTTGGAGAGAATATCAACCAGTTCAAAAAGGAATCGTGAGATCGAATGAGGGGAAACTAAAAAAGGAATCAAACGATGAGACGACAAAAATTATTTCAATTCTCAATACGGATTGTTTATTAGGCTAAAAAATTGTAACCAAAATGGAAACATGAGAAAATGTTAATTTGACGGTGGACAGAAAGTTGGAAACATGAAAGGCTGGGCACATTATCAGAATAGGCCGAAAACACACAAAGACCCCCAAACAAGAAAATAAGGTTAATACTATTTTTTAATAAGGATTAAATCGTCCTCTGAATCCTCCCCGCCCTCTTGGTGCTGTTCCATTGACATAGATATACTTGACAACAACTTCCCGTTGTCCTCCTCTTCCTCCACGGAATGAACCTCTTCCACGACCTCCTCTTGATACTCCCATTCCTGGTACATTGGTTCTTTTGGCAGTGACAACGATTTGACGACGTCTGTACTGCGTAGGTATCCCGCCATAGCTCAGTTCCCACTGGGCCGATTTTTTTTCAAATTTTGTCAGGTTATCAGAAGTTGAGCTCTAATGATGCCCGTCTATTTTGTTTTTCGATTCAAATAGAAATGAGATCAGGAGAGCGCAAAAACCCCATTTTTGGGACCATTCAGTAGTTTTTCTTATCGAAGGGGAGAGAGTGGCGAGTTCACGGTATTATTTTTCAAAATTTCAAAATTTTCATTTCTAAAAATTTCACGTTGCCCGGAGGACCCCAGAGGGGCGTAGCCCGTCTGGTATAAATACATTCTCAATGACATATAGTATCGTTAGGAAAATTTATTATAATGGTATAATTATTAGAACAAATAACAAGATTAACAAAGTGAACGTAACTATTTGAAGATGTTTAGGAAAAGAAAAATGGGAAGATGAGTTTGTTCAAAGTGGAAGAGTTGAGTTTTTGCAGGTTAAAAATAATTAGTTTCAAGAATTCTCGAAGATTCCTATGTTATTAATATGCAAGTTAGTAAGGATTGAATCGTCCTCTGAATCCTCCACGCCCTCTTGGTGCTGGTCCATTGACATAGATGTACTTGACAACAACCTCCCGTTGTACTCTTGCTCCATGGAATGAACCTCTTCCACGTCCTCCTCTCGAAGATTTCATTCCTGGAACATTGGTTCTTTTGGCAGTGACAACGATTGGACGATCACGGAATAGACTTCCATTCATCACGAGAGCATTCTCGATATCTTCGATGGATCCGAATTCGATGTAGGCGAAACTGAAAATGTGCTATCATTGAAAATGAAATTCTTTTGAATAAAAAAACTCACTTCTTCTGTTTCTTTGTGAATTTGTCCTTTGGAATTGTGACTCTGACAATCTCTCCACATCCCTTGAAATGTGCTTCAATCTCTTGAACTGTCGCATTAAAATCTACATTTCCCATGAACACCGACTTGGCATCAATGGCCTTCTGATCTTCGGGACTTGGTGGCATCACTTTGGCAAAGCCCAGCTTTTCGCTAACTTTATTCTGGATTTCACGGAGAGCCGCTGCCTCTGCTTTTAATTCCATATCGTAGGAGGTATTGCTGTTGTTGTCAATAATTTGGGTCATCGTGTGAGTTAGGGATGAGTTCTGGAAAAATCAGAGATACTTCAATAGAAATGAAACGACAAAATAGGAGTAAAAATATGTTTGGTAAAACGATTCCGGAACAGTTCGCAGTCAGACATTTTGCAGCCAAAAATGCACTATTTTTTAGCAGAAATTGTCTCCAAATGAAAGAAAAATGGAAATTAATAAAGTGATTTTAATTGGAAAATAATGAATTTTAAGCTGCGAGATGTACGACTGCAAATCGTCCCGGAGCCAGAAGAACCGGAAGATGGAGAAGAAGACGACGACCAAATCAGAGTGAATGAAAGAATGAATAGTGACTGGACTCTAACCCTATCTGGACACGTCCACCTGGGCTAAGAATTTGACGCGCATGTTTTTTTATGGTGTGGGGAATAATCCGGTCGATAACTGTCTGAACAAAGGGTATTCCCAGGAGCACGCTGGTTACAGCCGCCAATACACTTGTTTACGATCATCGATTTTCGGACCAGATGGAGTTGTCCAAGTGGACGAAGACCCTAGGTTTTTTGGGTCTCTACAACTATTCATTCTCATCGTTCAGTCACAATTAGGATCGTCTTCATTATCTCCTTTTTCTATTTCTCCTGCGGTTTTCAACTTTTCGTATCGTTTTTTATTCGATGATTGCTCTTCGCTTATAACCCAAATATTTTCAGATTTTGATCCAAATCGACCACAATGGCTCAAGTTCAATCCACCGACAACAACTGCAATATCTCCATGGAGCAAGAAATTGAAGCTGAGGCAGCAGTTCTCAGAGATATCCAGAACAAGATTAGCGAGAAGATGGATCTGGGAAAAGTGATGCCACCAAGTCTCGAAGATCAGAAGGTCATTGATGCCAAGTCGGTTTTCATGGGAAATGTCGACTTCGGAGCAACTATTCAAGAGATTGAAGAACACTTCAAGGGATGTGGAGAGATTGTCAGAGTCACAATTCCAAAGGACAAATTCACAAAGAAACAGAAGAAGTGAGTTTTTGAATTCAAAAGAATTTCATTTTCAATGATAGCATATTTTCAGCTTTGCCTACATCGAATTCAGATCGATCGAAGATATCGAGAATGCTCTCGTGATGAATGGAAGTCTATTCCGTGATCGTCAAATCGTTGTCACTGCCAAAAGAACCAATGTTCCAGGAATGGGAGTATCGAGAGGAGGACGTGGAAGAGGTTCGTTCCGTGGAGCAAGAGGAGGACAACGGGAAGTTGTTGTCAAGTACATCTATGTCAATGGGCCAGCGCCAAGAGGGCGCGGCGGATTCAGAGGACGATTTAATCCTTATTAAAAATCGTATTAACCTTATTTTCTTGTCTTTTTGGGCCTTTCTGTGTTTTGGGACTTTTCTGATAATGTGTCCAGCCTGTAATTTTTCGAACATTCTGTCAACTTAATATTTGCTCATGTTTCCATTTTACAGTCAATAAACGTATCAAGTGAACCTATTTTTTCTTGTAGTTTCAGAAAGGTTGAACAAAGTTTTGGCTCACCTGGTGTCATGAGTTATTTAGGCTCTTACTAAATTAACACATTCCAAATTTCCACCAAATGTTGTATTTTTAGTTAGGACATTGTTTTTTATTTTTCAGGGGGCCTAAAACTAATAAAGATTTCAAAGTTGGGCGTTGTACAGAGTATTCCCAATTCGAATAGATTTATTTCGTATCGTAGTTTGTAATCAATATGATTACAAACTAAAAAAACAGAAGCATATCCACAAGCAAAAAGACAAAATAAAATGCACCGGACACAAAAAAAGAAGAGTAATTTTTACAAAATTTCTACAAAAAGAGGTAGAAATACGCAAAACGACTGCTGGACTGGTGGTGAGAGAAAAGGGGTGGGAATTCGGATGCCTAGAAGATTACAATTGAGATTGATTATTTGATCATAAATAAAAAGAAGAAGCACAAAAAAGATAGAATGAGCCATCTAGGTGTTGAAAGCGCCACCGCTAATCGGCGAGTCGTTTGGCGTGATTTCTCCCGCTTTGCTATTTCCACGATTCTTGTTTAGAGTACGCACTTTGTGACTGGATCCGGCGCGAGAGACACGTTTTACTCGAATGGCTGAAATTATTAGAGATGGAACTGATTGAGATTAGGGGGAAGAGGTGATAAACGAGGTTGCATGGTAATAGAGTTGACTTATAATACTTCAGATAAATTTAAGAAACATGAAACTCTAAAAAATTTGACTGACCACAAGGCATAAATTTGTTTTGATCTGTTATTTTAGAATCAAACTTGTGGAATCAATGAAGACCGTTTAGGTACTACAAAATTTTACAATTCTTATGAACTTTTTGAAACTGAAAATTTTCTCAAACCTCGTTCATCTCTTCCCATCTTTCAAAATATAAAACTCCGAAACCTTACACAACAATGATAACAAGTGATAACAAATGTACCTACTGAGTTCGAATGCTCACTGGCGTCGTGATCACTGGGAAATGTTGGCAGTGGGCTGTCTCCGGATGCATTTCG
Source organism: Caenorhabditis zanzibari (assembly GCA_963966625.1). NCBI lineage: Eukaryota > Metazoa > Nematoda > Chromadorea > Rhabditida > Rhabditidae > Caenorhabditis > Caenorhabditis zanzibari. The sequence goes on from OZ016471.1 coordinate 6,368,219, forward strand.
ACGTTTTCTAGTAGTTTCTGGTTCCTCGGTCGTCTCCTCGGTGTCATCGGTTTGAATCTCGTCTTCCGGCTCATCTTCGTCGAGACCCTGGTCGGTGCTACGGTGGTGGCGGTGGCCTGGAATGTGTGAACTTGTAAAGTGCCGTAAAACCTCTAATAGAAGGACGCCTAACTAGTAAGTGAGCCCGAAAATAGCATTTTCTCAAATTTCTCAATCGATTTCTTGTCAAAAATAGACTAGGATCCATGTGAAACACGTTGTGAGCTGCTTCTCAAGAATTAGTAATGGATACTTTTGTGAAAATCGAATTTCGATTCTGAAAAGGCTGCGCAATAAAAGGACATGTTCTTCTAGTAGAGGTATACTGTAGATGTACTTTGTGGATCAGCAAGGTACACATCATTTAGAAACCATTATTGGTCAGGTGACCTTTTGAATGTGTTTTTTGAAAGTGTGGATTAGGGGATCAGAAAGGGATCATAGCTCAAAATATAAATCCGTAAAAAAGGGTCGAATTATTCACGGATGAAGGAACTAGAATTGGGTATTCAAAAATTGGAGATTGAAGGTGATGGGACAGCAAAATTTTAAATTTTCTGAAAATCTTGGAAACTAAAGCTATAGATAGTGTAAGCGGATTCTAATATGCCATTTTTTATAATCAGAAATAATCAGAATTCCTTCTAAAATGTCCCCAGAAAGCCGAAGTCCTAACATTTCCCAATCAGTTGGACAGTTTCTTTGACGTGCTCATTATTACAAGTAGAAACTATAATATTTTTACGTGCTAAGCAGACAATAACTGATGCGCTGGCGCAAAAACGCACGGAGTTTTTTTTTCCGTAATTTCCCCACTGTCCCAATAATTCCCTCACCTCCTTCCGTTCCACTTCTCTTCATCAAATGATGCCCTCCATGTCCACCTTCGCTTCTCTTCTGATGGTCATGCACCTCCAAAGTATGCTCAACGTGCTCCGATCTCTTTTGATGTCCATGATGATCATCCTTCGCCATCACAGCGGCATGTCCTTCCGGATTGTGTCCCGAACTTCTCTTCTCATGAGGATGTCCTCCTTCGGATCTCTTGGCTCTATGATGATCCGAACTAGTAGGTGGATCTGGATGAGGAAGATGCTCAGCATGTCTCTTCTCTCGATGATGGATTCTATGAGCAATCTCGACTTCCTCTTCAGTCCTCTCTGAGCTGTCCAATCCACGCTTCTTTCTGGATGTAGAATCCTCCTCGACTTCCTCAAGGTTTTCCTGGATAAATTGGTTCTTTTGGAATCAGAAAATAAATATTCCTTACTCACCTCCTGACTATCATTAGTTCCCTCATTCTCCGTGGTTGTTGTCTCTACAGAACCCTCGGTGTCCGATTCAACTTCATCAGATTCATTGTCTTTTCCAATGGGGAAAGAGCTCACAAAGAGTATGGAGACGCAGAGAAGCAGTATTAAAATTCGAAAATTCATCTGAAAGTTTATCAAGTTAGTAGAAATGAAACAGATGATCAATGTATAAAAATGAAAAAAATCCTAAAACAAAAAGGGGCGGAGAGGAATGTGACACACATAAAAAAAGATTGACGAATTTGTGACGGTCGAATGATTTTTTTTCCAGGAAAACTTTTTCGAGAGGCGGTGGCAATTATAGAAATAACCGACCGGGCAATTTGAGGGTTTTTCGATACGGGTCGCTGATTCCCGGGGATATATTTTTGGAAAAATGATGACGAGATCCCCTATATTTTTTCGTTTTTGATGACGGGATGATTACGGTAGTTGAGAGGGAGAATGACGAACAAAACATCCGGATGAAAAAAATGAATTGAAAACAACAACTTGTCAAAGGTTTTATTGGGGGAACAGTTGGTTAAGAAATTTTATGAGTCAGAGGAGTATTTGGGGATTTGATTAGAGTTCAAAGTGAAATCAGGAAGTTGTGAAATCTGTAATTGGCAAATTAGACTTGATATTTCATGAGATTTTGAATTTTCAAAGAAAATTCCTATTTTCAGGAGAACAATTTTCCGCAGATTCCATTCGGCCGTCGCGGGCCCACTATTTCTTCCCCTCTAAATTGGGATTTTTGAGTCAAAATTTATACGAAAATGTAGAACACGATGAGATCTACAAAATGGTAGGTAACATACAGTGGCGAAAATAGGTGAGTACACCTTTCTTTCTAAGTGAATAACTTTGCTCAAACAAGTCCAATCTACTTGAACATTTGCATGCTTGTAGCCAAAGAGTCTGTGAGTAATACCTATAGTTTTTTGAAAATCAAAATTTACTCAGGGCTCCAGAATTCTACATGATGTAGGCGTGATTCAAAATCCAAAACCTAACTTTTTTCTCAGGTGATTTAATCATTTCCATTTTTCCCAAAAAATGTTGCAAATTGATCAAATAGACACCACAGAAAATTTGGTTTGGTTTGGATGATTGGCTCCGGAGATACGGACGTCGGAGCACAAAATGACATGTTTGCCACAATGAGCATATCTCGGCTGAAACTGATCGTAAGTCCTTCCAATTTTCAGAAAATATGTATCTTTCAATGTACCACAAAATGGCAGAAAAAATTTTTGATTTTGAGGAAAAAAATTTTTCGGGAAGAACAGGGACATTTCTGACCAAATTGAGGCAGTGTATCGAAAAAATAATTTTTGCTCGAAATCAAAAATTCTTTTGGCCATCTTGTGGTACATTCAAAGATACATATTTTCTGAAAATTTGAAGGACTTACGATCAATTTCAGCCGAGATATGCTCATTGTGGCGAACATGTCATTTTGTGATCCGACGTCCGTATCTCCGGAGCCAATCATCCAAACCAAACCAAATTTTCTGTGGTGTCTATTTGATCAGTTTGCAACATTTTTTTGGGAAAAATGGAAATGATTGAATCACCTGAGAAAAAAGTTAGGTTTTGGATTTTGAATCACGCCTACATCATGTAGAATTCTGGAGCCCTGAGTAAATTTTGATTTTCAAAAAACTATAGGTATTACTCACAGACTCTTTGGCTACAAGCATGCAAATTTTCAAGTAGATTGGACTTGTTTGAGCAAAGTTATTCACTTAGAAAGAAAGGTGTACTCACCTATTTTCGCCACTGTATCAGAATTCCGTAGATAAATTTACCATAAAACGTCATAAAGCGCCCGGGCCGAGCTTACACGTGCCTAAATCTCTATCCCAGGTTTTAACAAGAATTTGAGAAAAACCTAACAGCGTAACCTTATTGAATTTAACATCATTTTGTAGATCTCATCGAGCTCTGCATTTTTATATAAATTTTGTATTTTTTGTATTTTTTTAAATTTTGTATTTTTTGTATTTTTTTTTCATTTTTTTATAAATTTTGTTTTTTTTGTAACCTAAAATTAGAGGGGTAAAAATTGCCGGTCAGTGCCGGCCGGTTTCGGCACGGACGGCAACCTCGCAATTTCCAAGTGTGTTTTTTTCTGTTCCAAGTTGATTTCAATTTAGTTCCTTTTAAAATACCCACATTAGTAATTCATTTATATATAAGTTCATAGAAACAATGACATAAAAATTTTAACACAAACTGACACCTTCCCCTAAATAGGTCATATGAAAAGTGAAAAAGTTGAACGCATTCAATGAACCATCCCTATCCAATCCATAATTTTTAATTGTCGCCTAAACAGGAAAATTGTCAGAAAGGATGTCGCTGAACTGAGTGGGAATTCATTGTCGAAACTTGAACAGTGCTCTGAAAATCCAGAAATTTATATAAGACTTCCCCAAATGACTCACAATTCGGACACTCTCACATTTCAAAGTTTTCAAAAACTGGCGAGAAAAGTCTCGATTCAGAAGAAGTACGCAGTATGGATTGATGTAAGAGAGAATTCCGTTGGCAATGGGATAGAGAGCACGCATCGTGTAGATTGGGCCGGTCTGGAAGTTTCAGAGTGATTCAAACCAGAAGTTAAGAACTTACATTCTGAGTCTGGGAGAAGTAGTTCTGAAAGATGTAGTAGAGGAGCATAACGAAGAAAGCACACAGAAGAGCTAATATTTGAAACGCCAAGTGCATTTCTCTTTGGAGGGATCTGAACAAGGTTAAGTTTTTCCTAATGTTCTTAAAATTATAATCAAGAACTCACTTTGAAATCCCCGCCGAATGCTTCTTCAAGAACCTCCACAATGCCAAATAAGACACGACACAAATGAGACAAGTCAACGCGACTACAACAAAAGCCATCATAGTGTTTCGCTAAAAAATTTCCAATCACTAAAGTCCCTAATTCCCTCTTACAGTAATAACTGGCCTCGGAGCCACCACCTCCATAGTTTCCAAACCGTCATAGTGGAACTCGATATCTTTTAAAACAACAATACTTATCAAAGTTGGAACAATCCAGTAAACCGACATAATTTTCCATGAAGCAGCTTCTTGAATCTTAATGGTCACGGTGTGATGAGGAGCGGATATAACGAGATATCGGTGAATGGAGAGGAAGACTATTCCAGAGCAACGGATATAGAGGAAGAAATAGATGGAGTTGTAGGTGAAAGCGGCAATGTAATATTCTTGGTATTTGAAGTAGAACTCTTTTAGACCAGGAAGCATTCGAATTCCCCAGATTGTGGTGAAGACGAGCATTGAGATGATGTCAGCGATGCACTGAAGGGATCATTGGAACATAGAAGGGATGTTCTGACTATTATTTTTGCATAAAAATCGACAAAACGCGAGAGAATCGATTTTCAAAGCGCGAACGTACATTTTTTCTAACCTATTTCAAAATAGAATTTTTCGCTGATTCGAATGCACCTAATATCGCTCGAATCGGACCATTTTGAAGCGATTTATAAGCGTTCGAAGTGTCCGTTTGAGAGACGCAGAGAAAACAGACACCATCGCTGTCGAAGAGAAGCAGAGAAACGAGACAGTGTCTGCGTCTCTCACTGGAATGAAATTCGACATGAAATATGTCATAAACTATTTCCTCTACAGTAATCTCGATATTTTAAAAGTATATTTTTGTGCCTAGAAAAATTAGTACTCACATGTTGCAAGAGAATCGTATAAAACGTAGTATTGTATGTCTTTGAGAACCATCTTAATCTCAACAAACATATCAAAACAATAATATAAAGTGGAAGACTCGGAATAGACATCCCATAGTACACATACAGTGGCCATTGAGGAGTATCCATACTTTATTCAAGATCAGCAAAACTAAAAAGATCAGTGAGAGCACAATGAAAAAAATAATTATAGACTTTGACATAGTGGGCGGGGACATGGAGGATACATGGGAGAGTCCGTGAGAACTTTGATTTTTCCTCGTCTATTTGTGATTTTGGAACAATGAAAATGGGCATTAGGGGTTGCGTGTCAGAGGGAATAGACTATGTCATTGAGCTTCGATGAACGACTGGTTGAGCCGCGGTGACTATAGACACCTTGGTTTCGCTCTGAAATTAATATTAAAGTGTTTTTGGAATGTGTCTGGAGAGCAACAAACCACTCGGATATCCGCGCACTTGAGGGTTCTCATGAACTGTCTGCAAAAGTCTCGATTCAGTAAAAGGACGCAGTATGGATTGATGTAAGAGAGAATTCCGTTGGCGATGGGATAGAGAGCACGCATCGTGTAGACGGGGCCGGACTGAAAAAGATGGATTTTAGAGTTGTGTTCACTTTTTTCTTATCAACTTTTTCAAGTGAGATGAACAATTATCTGGATTCCAAAATTCAAAAATTTATAATTGAATTGAAATTGTAATTGCAAAAGTTACCGTAGTACAAAGTTGTTATGGATAATTTACTCGTCTTTAAATTTTTTTGGGTTTGAATTTCCATTCATAAGGTAATTACAATAACAAGGTAGAAAGATCGACTACAGGAACCACAACTTTTTACACATTTTAACAAAAAATTGACGAAAACGTTTTGAGCAGCGATATTAGGCGCGTTCAAATCAGCAAGCAATTCTGCATTTTTTGAGGCTAGAAAAATTTAAGTTCGCGATCTGAAAATCGATTTTCTCGAGTTTTAACTATTTCTGCGAAAAATATTAGTTTTCGTAAGTATAATTGGAACGATCATTTTAGTACAAATAAAAAATTACTGAAATTCTACTTCAAGTTTTCCAAGTATGGGAGTTTTTCAAACGCGCAATTATCTGGATTCAAAAATCTGAAAAGTTATCAAAGAAGTGAAACAGTAATTGCAAAAGTTACAATAGCGTAGTAAAAACTTGTAATGGGTATTTACCTCGTCGTTCAATTTTTGTTTCGGTTTTTATTCAATGGGGCGTCACATGATCAATATAACGTAAAATCTTTATTAGAAGGGCACCTCTAATAGAAGGGCACCATAATGAGTTCAAAATGAGCACATTTTTGAAGTTCAAACGGATAGAATTAGTCGTATCCCCTTCTCTTATACTGATTTTACGGTATGTTGACAGATCAATAACACAACAGAAATCGTGACCTTAGATCAGACCTAAAGACGAACCCCGCTCAACTTCCGACCAAAAGTTACACCTCGATTTACTCCGACGTCGAATTATCTCGATTCAAAAATTCGAAATTTTATCATGAAAGTGAAACAGTTATAGCAAAAGTTACCGTAATGCGTTTAAAACTTGTCGTGGGTGATTTTCTCAAGTTGGAAACTTACATTCTGCGTTTGCGAGAAATAATTCTGTAGCAAATAATACACGAACATCACGAAAAATGCACACAACAAAGCCAACACTTGAAACGCAAGATAGAGCTCTCTTTGAAGTGATCTGAAATTTTCCAAATTTTCATTTGTCTTCAAATCACTTTTCTTACTTTGAGTATCCCACAGAATGCCTTCTAAGAATGGTCCACATCGAGATATACGAGGCGACACATATCAAACAAGTCAGTGCCACTACCACCAGTGCCATCAAGGTGTTTCTCTGAAATTAAACTTTTCAAAAGGGGCTTAACTCTAAAAAACGAACCGTAATTATTGGTCTTTCGACCACTAGCTCCATCACTGCCAAAGAATCATAGTAAATGTCGGTATCTTTCAAAACAACAATACTAATCAAAGTAGGAACCATCCAATAAACAAAAATAATTTTCCATGCTACGGCTTCTTGGACTACGGTAGTTACAGTACTATGGGGAGCAGATATGACAAGATAACGATGAAGGGAAAGGAAGACGATTCCAGAGCATCTTATGTATAAAGTATAGTAGACAGAGTTATAGGTCCAGGCGGGAATGTAATATTCTTGATACTCGAAATAAATATTTTTGATTCCAGGGACAGTACGGAAACCCCAAGACGTGATGTACACTATCATAGTGAGATTGTCGGCGATGCACTGAAAGTTAAACGGGTTACTGTAATTAGGGATATTTTTACAGGGGAAGCGTCCGCCTGCACCTCAACGCGGCCAAGCATAAAGGCGCACAGGTCCTCCGAGCGCTTTTAAGCTCTTCCATGCCCTATATTTAGCTGTCTTGAAAGGCTCATAGAGATACTTCGGCCCTATGCGCTTTCAGGCCCTAGGCGTCTTAGGCCGCGCCACGCCTGTGAAAAATATCCCCTGAATCTTCTAACGCTCACAACTCGCTTCAAAATGGCCCGTTTCGAATCGTTTTTGAACCATTTTAAAGGAGAAATTATGCATTATTGGATGTATAAACAAAATATAAACATGACTGTAGTCCTACTTTAAAACTCACATGTTGCAAAAGAATCGTATAGAAAGTAGTCTGATACATTTTCGAGCAACATCTCAATCTCACCAAACAAATCAGTACAAGAATATACAATGGAAGACTGAACGACGAGACAAAGTAGTATGCGTACAGTGGCCAAATCAATGGATTATCCATTTAGAAGGAAGTGAATATTCTGTAGTTTGGAATAAGATTTTCTGCAAACAAACGTGTTGTATGGATCGTGAGAAGAATCCAATCTGGAAGAAGATGAAAGCACGTGTAGGAAGATATTGGAAAGAAAGAACAAAGGTTGTTATGGAAGGAAATGAATATACTAGAATAACATGTGACGAGTAATCAGAAAAACAGAAATTCTTGAAATTGAAATCGAGACTGAATGAGAAAACGTTTGTTTTTGGGATTTCAGAGATCGAGAGTTTTCAGATTCAGGTTGCAGAGACGGAACCTAATTACTCGGGTTGGGCAAAAAAGAGTAATCTGATTTCTAGGCGACTTTTGAAAGTTATGTGTTTTTGAAAGTATATTTAATATAGGTTTTCAGACATCACATTGCTTCGAATGAATTCTGGTTTGGCGTTATTTTGGAACACGGGGCATAAAGAAGGCCTAACTCTGTAAATTTTTGATTAAATCTAACGGTTTTTTTAACCAATCGATAGCTTTTTCAATAAGGAACATTTTTTCTGCTGACAATATTCTTAGCCAACTTTCCTGGAAAAAGTTATTCGCATTTGAATGAGCTTGCCGGAATTCGTTGCCGCTTAGCCCTTGGCCGAACATAAAATTGAGTGAAGCGGGGTTTTACGGTAGCCAGTAACATATTCAGTTGGTGAATGTTATTGGTTCATACATATTTTTGTAGATCTTATTGAGCTCTACATTTCGGTATGAAATGAAATTTGATGAGAAAATCATTTTTCTAAAAAAAAAAGAACAGTGCCAGCCCGAATTGGAAATAGTCTACAAATGGAAATAGTCTACAACACAGTCTACAAATAATTCTGATCCCTATCTCTATATTCATATTTATTCTAATTATCTTCATCTTTTATTTCAATTATTTTTAATTATCTTCATTCAATTATCTTCTTGTAGGCCAAAATTAACAAATTTCACAGCAAAACAATATTCAAATGATCTGCGATGAACTAGTGTGGAGTGCTCTGTTCGACATTCCCGAGTGTACAGTGGAAACCCTTCTGCTATTCTGAAATTCATAGATTCCTTGTCCCCAGATTTCAAATAATCTCCCACTACCTTCTTGTTCTTTCCGCACTTTAACATTCCTCGAAACTGTTTTGAAAAGTCTCTATTCAAAAGCAAAACACAGTATGGATTGATGTAAGACAGAATTCCATTGGCTATTGGGTACACTGAGCGCATGTAGAAAATCGGACCAGTCTGAAATTAAAATTTTAGATAGATGCTAATAATCATATGGTCCTCTACATTTTGAGTCTGCGAAAAGTAATTGACCAGAGCGTAGTAGGTGAACATTATGAAGAAGGCACATAGAAGTGCCAAGACTTGAAACGCAAGGAAGAATTCACGTTGGAGGGATCTGGAGATACTGGAATGTGTTAGATCAGGTTGGAATTTTGGAAATTCCTTACTTTTGATTTCCAGTTTTATGTTTCCGAATAATAATCCACATAGCAACATAACAAACGATACATATTAGACAGGTAGAAGCCAAGGTAATCAGAGCCATCAGTGTGTTTCTCTGGAAACTTCTAAGTTTATATGTAGTTTTAAGAAAGTTTACTCACAGATAAGATCTCCTTTGGTACCACGTACTCTAAAGCTTCAAGGGAATTGTAGTGGACATCGGTGTCTTTCAAAACAATCGAACTGATTACTGTAGGTGTCATCCAATAGACTAAAATTATCTGCCAAGTCGATGCATCTTGAATTATAGAAGTGATTCGAGAAGTGGGTGCAGAGATCACGAGATAACGGTGAATGGACAGGAAGATGATTCCAGTAGATCGAATGTAGAGAGTATAGTAGATGGAGTTATAGAGAGCCGCAGCGATATAGTACTCTTGGTATTTGAATAGAAAGTCACGGATTCCGGGTTTCGTTCGGAGACCCCATGTTGCAGTGTAGAATATCATTATGATGATGTCAGCAAAACACTGAAAGAAAAACTTAGAGTTTCCTACTTGTTAAAATATTATTACAGTAATTTTTGTTTGTACTCGAATGATTGTCCCACTTTACAAAAACAACAATAATTTTGCATAGAAATCGATGAATCTCGAGAAAATCGATTTTCAACTTACATTTTTCTAACCTATTTCAAAAAAGGCAGAATATTTCGCTGATTCGAATGCACTCAATATCGCTCGAAACGGACCATTTTGAAGCGAGTTATAAGCGTTTGAAGTGTCAGTAAGACGCAGAGAAAGCAGACAACCTCGCTGTCGTAGAGACGCAGAGAAACGAGACAGTGTCTGCGTCTCTCACTGAAACTTCTAACGCTCATAACTCGCTTCAAAGTGGTCCGTTTTGACTCGTTTGGGACCATTTTGAAGGAGAAAAAAGGCGTTTTTGGATGTATAAATAATCTTAACAAAAAAAAATAATTTTGTCGGCGAGCGCAACAAAGTGAAAATTTGTCCATAAAAATTGTCAAGTGACTGAAAAAAAGACTGAAATCCTACTTTGATGGAAAAAAAGTTTATGATGCTAATGAAGCAAATGTACAACTATTTCAATGAAGGTATATTTACTTTATTAATCATTTCATTTCACTTTCATGCCATTTTCGAAATATAAAAAATATGGAAAAAAATCGCGATTTGAAAATCAATTTTGCTTCAACGACTTTTATGAAAAAATATTGAAGTACAAAAAACCACTAAAATCCTACTTTTAAAAACTCACATGCTGCAATAGAATCGTGTAAAACGTCGACTGATAAGTCTTCGAGTAGCATCTCAATCTCAACAAACATATCAGAACCATAAAATACAGTGGAAGACTTGGGGCCGAGATTCCATAGAAAATATACAAAGGCCAACTTGGTGGCTGCGGTGGAGGGCTCTCCATCTAGAGTGCAACTGATATCGAAAGAGCAAAAATTGTACCGGATATATAGGGAACAAAAACAAGAAGTACGTGTTGTTCCGTGAGAACTTTAGGATCATACGAATTGGCAACAGAAGTAGGAGATCGAAGATTTCTTTTGACCTGGAGGACTGGCGAAGCAAACTTTTAAAAGAGAAGTGTGTAGACTGAGTAGTGAATGGAACGTTGATTGAATAGGAGATCAAGAGGGTGCACGAGGGGTGATTTACGTAGGGTTGGTTGATGAATGTGTTGCAGAATTGTGAGTATCATACACCTACACCTGATGATTCTGGATTCATCGAAGCAAAATGAAAACTGACGAATTTTCAAATTTTTATAATCACATAATCAAATTATTATGGTGTACAACTGTCGATTCTTCGGCTCTCGTGGGTCCTACATGCAAAACTTTACCATGATGAGTCTTCGTTGAATTCGATGCAACTACCGAAATGTGGACTTCACTCTGAAATCAACCCTTGAAAATTCAAATTCCGAAATTCACGAACCGTTTTCAACTTATTACAAGTCACCGACTTCATAACTTGATACGCCAAGTCCTTGTTCAAAAAAAGAATGCAAAATGGATTGATGTAGGAGAGCAGTCCATTGGCCATGGGGTACAACGCTCGCATGTAGAAAATTGGGCCGGTCTGAAATTTGGAATATTTTTAAGCTGGATTGATGGTGGAAAATTACATTCTGGGTCTGCGAGAAATAATTTTGAAAACTATAGTAAACCAAGATTGCAAAGAAGGCTAGGAGCAGAACGAAGACTTGGATGGCCAAGTGCACTTCTCGACGGAGGGATCTGAAAAAAAATTTCCTTTTCACTTACCTGTAATGCACCCGATTTATGGTACGGGGCTTTGATTGTGACTATACCCAATTGATAGAGAGCACGAAAATTTATGTAAGAATGTGGAAACGTTTTTCCCTTATTATTATCGGTTTTTGAGAAAATCTACTTTTTTTGCGAAGTTCGAAAAATTCATCTTCAGAGCGACGTTTATTGGCTATTTTTCAGCCAATTTTTGAATACTAAAGTACAGTATAAAGCTAATAAAACGAACAATTTGAATTTGACAAAATCGTATTGTGATCTCTATCAATTGGGTCAATCAAGAACCCAGTACCGCCAACATTACAGGTTAGAATCACAATTTTTAAATGTACCTAGAAAGTCCAGCAGTGTGTCTGCGAATGTAATAGAAAAGTGACCCATAAAGCGATGAGCACAAAATACAAGTCAAACTAACAACAATCAGAGCCATCAAGGTGTTTCTCTGAAAAAATAACTAACCCAAATCTTAAAAGCAGTTTCCAACAATAATACAACACTAACTTTGATAACTTCCTGATCTACCATGATAGCCATATTTTCCAAATTATCATACGAAAAATTGTAATCCTTCAAAACCACGATACTAATCAGAGTAGGTACCGTCCAGTAAACTGATATTATTTGCAGTTTCGAAGCGTTTTGAACTTTCTGAAATAAAATTTCCGTCAATAATCTACGCTTTCCTTCCATAAATCAAAAATAAATACTAATAGTAGAATCATCGACTATACCTACATGCGTGATAAAAGAAGTTGGAGCAGTGATTATAAGATATCTTTGAAGGGAGAGGAATACAATTCCAGTGCATCGGATGTAGAGAAAGTAGTAGATGTTGTTGTAGCTGGCTGCGGCAATGTAATAGTGTTGATACTTGAAATAGTATTCTTTCAGAAAAGAGTAAGATCTTGCATCCACTGCAAGGAAGAACACAATCATTGCCAGGAGGTCAGCGATGCACTGGAAAAGATTACTGTTTCTGAAACTTTGTTAATTTCGGAGAAAATCATTTTGCCAGTTCCATAGCGCGAATCTTGGAAGAATCGATTTCAAAAATTCCTAATATTCGTAATTGAGCAATAGTCCTATAATCTTCCTACTGTAGTTGGTTTCCATTATTCTTTGGCCCAGTTTAGATTACTTTTCAGCTGCCAAAGTATATATGTTCTCGTGGGAACTAGAAAAGGGAATTGAGTACGTGACAATGGGAATTGGATTCTGTTTCTGTGTAGTTTGATTGTCACCATCTGAATTATATTTTCTAGAACACGGCATCCTGGAATGGAACTACGTTTCACGGCGACCTTTTTTTTCTGACAATTTTATCTTTTGAAAAACAGCAAAAATTAGTACTGAAAATTCTTGATTTCGGTCGTAACTTGAGAAAAAAAATTAAATTAAAAATCCGGGCCAGATAGAAATGTTGAAAACATTGTCAGCTATCTGATAGTGTAAAAATTATTTCTGGACGTCTACTGCGAACCGAGTCATGTTGACTTAAAGTTTGGCCAAAAAATGTACTGAAATTTTGATTTTTTGGACCTAAAAATTTTTTGAGGACCTAATTCAAAAATTCGTCCAGATAGAGTTGTAGATTAATGTTAGACCTACAATTTGGTGTATTCATCTTGATATATGGGTCATCCTGAACCGAGTCATGTTGACGTTTATATTTTGAGTCAACAGGCTATTTGGTTGAAAAATAATGGTCATAGGCAAATTTAGGCTCAAAATGATCAGGAAAAGATGATTTACATTTCGAGAATCTTTAAAAGTTTCTAGAATTGACTAGATTCTGTAAATCCAGGTCAAAACGGAACAAAGTTTGAATCATTCAATCTATTCGAGAGTTCACGCCAAAAATTCATTTTTCCTATTTCCAATCGAGGATGCCGTGTAGAACCTGATCAGTTACAAAGCAGAAAGCTATAGATCCCTAGTCACTATTTTTAAAAGTTAGAGGAATAGTAATTTTGAAAAGTAAAATAGTATTTTAAAGTCTCAAACTGGACAATAAAAGCCCTAACTATCTTATTGAAGATACTGTATTAGTCCAAAGTGGCTTTTAGATATCCAATTTTTCTGAAATTTTGTAGATGTATTAGGCGACTCTAGAACTCTATTTCTGTAGTTCACACCTTTTTCATAGGACCACAATTCAGTTAGTTAGATCGCGTGAAAGTCAAAAGGCTCCAAGATGATCGAAATTAGCACTGATATGAGACGCTTTCACGCGACCTAACTAACTGGATTGTGGTCCTATGAAAAAGTTATCAACTACAGAAATATAGTTCTTGCGGCTCTATACATCCGCAAAATTTCAGAGGAATCGGATATCTGGAAACCACTTTCACAGACCCTCAAAGTTGACCTATTTCCACAGAAATCGCCGCATTAATGTTGCCATGCTGCAGTATTGTAGTTTAATTTTTTACAGCCAGAAGGAGTGGTGACTGGACTCATCGAACTACTTCGTCGAACAACACTTTCTCATAAAAACCTATTCATAAACTTCTTGAAACAATTAAATTTTCCAAACTTACATGCTGCAACAAAATGGAATAAAATGTAGTATTATAAGTAGTGGAAACACATCGAAGACGTAAAAGGCATGCAAATACCAAAATGTACAGTGGAATAGATACAACAGACATCCCATAGAACACAATCAGAGGCCACATTGGATTATTCGCAGAGTCGCTCATCTGAAAATTGCGTGTACTACTCGGCTATACGCCTGCAACTTTAAGGCGAAAGTTGGGTCATTTTCGGCTTTTGAGCGAAACTTGGGCAACTTTTGGGCGGACTTTGCCCAAAGTTCGGCTTTTGAGCGAATGTTCAGCAACTTTTGGGCGAAGGTTGACGTGTTCAATCATCTTAGTGTATTGAGCGAACGTTTGGCGATAGTACGGCGGCTTTAGAGCGAAAGTTGAGCAACTTCTGGGCGAGAGTTTCGTACCAAACACACGAAATGGTATGGTGCAAATTCTGGGCGGAAGTTTACCGCCTTTTGACCGCACATTGGGCGGAAGTTTGGCGAACATTAGGCGAACAAAGCGTTGTGGCAATGAAGTCGTACACTTCTCCTGCTGAGCGATGTTTCAGCGAACCTTGGGCGAACTTTGGGCGAACATTGGGCGAGATTTAAAGGCGAACGGTTGCGTCGCGTCCGCCGAAACATCAAAACAATTTTTTTCGCAAAGTTTTTTTTTTCATTTTTTTTATATTGTCTTTTTGATAATTCTATAACGAATAACCTCTTAATTATAGATCGAACTCTCTGTTTTCAAGTTTGGACAACTTCTAATCTCGTCTGCAATACGGATACGAAAATTTTGAGGACTTCGAAAAAATGTTCGCTTCGAATGAAAAGGAAAATATCATTGTAAGTGAAAATCATGATATTTGGTTGTTGAGCTGATCTGTTTCAGAATTCGACCAAAAGTTTCGCTCAATTCCAAGTGCTACACAAAAAATGTCAGTCATCAATGGCTATTCTCAAAGGTAACTTTAACTGAAAAAAACGAGTTTCTATCCTTTTTTTTTTCAGAAGTTCGTTTAATGAAGAGACGATGGAAACACTACCAAATGGATCAAGTCACCGGAGGAGCTCTCGACAACAACCGGAATCAGCGACAATGACGATAAAATTATAATAAATTTCGAATTTTCGTTTTTTTTTCTATTTAAATTTTTTTCTTTCAATGTATTTCTAGTGTAGTATTAATAAATTCTAATAATATGTAAGTGTTTTTGTTGTTTTTTGAAGAAAATAAGCGAGAACATGAAGGGAACCCCTACTGCCGACGATGCAAATGGCGAAGGTTAGGCGAAGGTTTGGCGAAGGTTGGGCGTCTTTTGAGCTGATCTTAGGCGGCTTTAGTAAAAAAATAAAGCGACATCCGCCCAAGGTCCGCTCAGAAGACGACCAAACCTCGCCCAAAAGTTGCCGAGAACAGCCGAGTAGACAAACCAAAAAACGCTCAAAACTAGAAAGAAGCACGTTTTTGGCACATTTTGTGCCTCTACAGCTTGTATTATTCATTTAAAGCTGGTACTAGGAATGGTGAAGACGTGGGAACTTTCTGGGTGTGAGAAGTACTCAAGAGTTTTTTAGGGAGAAATTGGAAGAGATGTTTATAGAAAGAGCAATGGGATCAAGAAGTTTATTGAACAAAAAATTAGAAGAAAGTCTGAGGACTATTAATTTCTTGATGAGTATCTTTATGAAGTTTGAGTGAAGTCGTAACCCCTGCAGATACTTGAGCGTCACTCTGAAAACACTTTTTGAGATTTTAGTTTCGGAGAATCATCTTACCGAAATATTCTTTTGACAAGTGGCCGATCGGAATACCTGACGAGCCAAATCTTGATTCAAAAACAGTATACAAAATGGATAAAAGACCGTTTGCTACAGGGTACATCGCTCGCATGTAGAATATTGGTCCAGTCTGAAAACTTGGTTTTTAGAGGCTTAGTCTTAGAGGCTTAGGCTTAGAGGTTTAGGCTTAGGGGCTTAGGCTTAGAGGCTTAGGCTTAGAGGCTTAGGCTTAGAGGCTTAGGCTGAGAGGATTAGGCTTAGAGGCTTAGAGGCTTAGAGGCTTAGAGGCTTAGAGGCTTAGAGGCTTAAAGGCTTAAAGGCTTAGAGGCTTAGGCTTAGAGGCTTAGGCTTAGAGGATTAGGCTTAGTGGCTTAGGCTTAGAGGATTAGGCTTAGAAGCTTTGGCTGAGATGCTTAGGCTTAGGCTTAGGCTTAGAGGTTTAGGCTCAGAGGCTTAGGCTCAGAAGCTTAGGCTTAGAGGCTTGTATAATCTTGAAACAATATGACCCAGTAACTCACATTATGTGTTTGGGAGAAGTAGTTCTGGAAGCTATAGTAAACCAAGATTGCAAAGAAAGCCATGAGCAGGACGAAAACTTGGATGGCCAGGTGGACTTCTCGGCGGAGGGATCTAAAATTATTTTATAAGAAAATGAATCCTGAAAATGAGGACCTGGACAGTCCAGCCGTATGTTTTCGTATGTAATAGAAGAGTGCACAATAGGCGAAAGAGCAAATAACGCAGGTCAAGCTGACAACAATCAAAGCCATCAGGGTGTTTCTCTGAAAATATGTTCCGTTTTTTTCTGTTTCATTATTGTGTCGAATTCAAAACGATTTTTTTTGAGAATGTTGGTTCAATCTTTTTTCACCTGAATAACATCCTGATCTGCTATAATCGCCATTCTCTCATAATTGTCGTAGTGAAAATCAGTGTCCTTCAGAACCACTATACTAATTATTGTCGGCGTTAACCAGTAGATCAAAATGATCCGTATACTTGATGCACTTTGGACTTTCTGAAATTCAAAATATTCAAATGAAAGATTCCAAACGTCCACCCACAAAAGTCAATTTATAAGTGGGACAACATATGACGTAGTATCTCTGAAGGGAGAGAAAAGTTATTCCGGTGCATCGGACGTAGAGAAAAAAGTAGACAGAGTTGTAGCTAGCAGCAGTGATGTAGTATTCTTGATAGTTGAAATAGAAGTCGTGGATATAGGGGAGGAGGCGCATCGGGTTGGTTGCGAAGAAGAAAATCATGGCGAGAAGGTCAGCGATACACTGAAATTAGGGAGATTTCATTGAGAAACAGATTTCAGTTGGAGTTCTTTTAATTGGGATTTCAAGGACTCATACAAATGTGAATAACTGTTTTCAGGGGCATCGGATAAAAATACGGTCAACTAGAAAAAATTTTCCCATTAAAAAAGCTTTCGATTGGTTAAAAGCTTGTCAAATTTCATCAATTAATAACCGAGTTAGGTCCTCCGAAAAGTTGTCGGTTTTGGCCATTTCGGCAACTTCTTCGGAAACACAAAGCGTAACTCTGTTCATATTTAGTTAGTTTTGACGGTTAGATTTTTTAACCAATCGATAGCTTTTTTAATAAGGATTATTTTTTCTGTTGACCGTATGTTTACCCAATCCTCTGAAAAAAGTTATTCCCGCTTGAATGTATGAAATCAAAACAAAGTCGAAACTTTCAATACATCTCTCAAATCCGAAACAGTAAAAACTTCGAACTTACATGTTGCAACAAAATCGAATAAAACGTTGAATTGTAAGTTTTCGAAACGCAACGAAGTCTTAAAAACGAAACAAAAACTAGAACATAAAGTGGCAGGGAAATGATAGACATTCCATAATACACCAGCATTGGCCATTTCGGAGGAATTGATTCTGCCGTGGTGTTCATCTGGAAAACTTGTAAAAGGTAAGAATTCGGAAACTGAAAAATTTAGAAAACTTTTTCCAAATCTACTCGTAACCAGGTTATTCGAACTTCTAAAAATGACTCATGGGAAACGGCGATAAAAAAATTCTGAAATTTCGAAATGCAGGTGACTGAAAAAAATCACAAAATAAGGAGAAATTCAAAATATCGAATGAACCAAAAGTCAATCGGGGGAGTAAAAAATCTAAACAATTAATCTCGAGTCTCCGGAAATCACCTGCCAAAATGGAGTCAAAACGGAAATTACGAACTCTTCGATGTCGGAATCAAACAATGAAACTAGGTTTTCAGCTTGCAGCAGGAAATTATTCTTTTTGACTTATGGTCGTGTGCAAACTTAAAAATTTTCAGCTGAAATTTCAAATCGTGAGAAGGTTATATGGTTATTTAGAGTTCTAGGTTTTGAGGATGGTAGTGTATATAAAAAGTTATAAGAAAATGTGGTCATTGAAAGTTTAGAGGCGGCTGCAAGTTATTTCGGGTGATAGGATGTCTAGCGGAAATTTTGACACTGAAGTTTGTAGTAATCATCATATGAAGGGTTTGATGTAGCATTGTAAGGAAGACTGTTAAAGATTTATGAGGAACTAGAAATGAACTAGAAACGAAAAAAAAGAAAATTTTGTTCGTGAGGTAAACTGTGGGGACAGAAAAATTTTGATTTCTCTGAAACTCTTGTGAACTGAAGCTATAGTTAGTGTAAGCGGATTCCGATACGCTAACTGTTGATTTCCGACCGAAAACTGGCCTGAAATAGGAACTGTCGTAAGGTTCGACGCATGATACGCAGACAGTACAACTGACACGCTCACACAGAAATGCATAAAATTCCACCCGCAATCTTTCGCGAAAACTGCTGTCCCGCTAGCTTTGAGATTTCTGAAGACGCGTTTTCCAAAGTACGGAAATTTAAGGTCGCTGTATTTTCGAAGGGAAAGATTGAACATGTTTGCAGTCCAAAATTTGGGCTTGTGGTGAACTCGAAACAGAAATTACATTTCGTTAAAAAATTGAACTTTATGTACATCAATATCACAAAAACCATCACAATCTGCCCCCTCAAAACATGATCTTCCCATTCCTCTCGGTTGCTACCAACACCCTCTTCGACCCCAAATTATTGACTTTTCGATGAAAACTGTGATGCTTGGTAGACGTTGACGCGATTCCTGATATTTGGGCTTCACTCTGGAAATGTATAATTTATTAATTAGTTATTTTCTTCCGAGATGTTTACCACTTTGTACTTGTGACATGTTGCCGAACGGATGACTTGACGAGCCAGGTCTTTATTCAGAAACAGAATACAAAATGGATTGATGTATGAGAGCAATCCATTAGCCATGGGATACAGGGCTCGCATGTAGAAAATTGGTCCCGTCTGGAATAACCTTAGTTTTATTTCTTATTATTTTGTAGTGCCCTACATTATGTGTTTGTGAGAAATAGTTTTGAAACGCGTAGTAGAGGAGGATGACAAAAAAGGCGAGAAGAAGTACGAATACCTGGAATGCCAGGTGAACTTCTCGACGGAGAGATCTGAAAATAGAAACTGGAAAGTAGTTTTTGTAGTGTCTAGACAAGTACCTTGAGAGACCAGCGGTGTGTTTTCGTATATAATAGAAGAGGGCTCCGTAAGCAGAAGAGCAGAGGATACAGGTTAGGCTCACAACGATCAGAGCCATTAGGGTGTTTCTCTGGAAAATTAAACGAATATGGTACAGTAACCAAGTGAATTTCAATGTCACAGTTACTCTAAAACTTGAGATTCATAGCCTATGGCAAGGCTACCGCTGCCGGCCGCGGCCCGGGCCGTGGATAGGTTGCTGTGGTTTAATCCGACCGTCCTTTCGAAAACAAGCTCTTTGGATCAAAAAAGCTCAGAGCCGCGCAACAGCTTTGGCTCATGGCATAAGACATACGCACATCAAAAATTAGTTATGCCTTCAGATCCTTACCTGAATAATCTCCTGATCCACAATTATCGACATCGACTCAAAATTGTCATACTTGAAATCCGTATCCTTCAAAACCACTACACTTAACAATGTAGGCACCATCCAATACACCGAAAATATTTGCAGTTTTGAAGCGAATTGAACTTTCTGGAATTTTCAACACTTTTGTTGTATCCATGATAAAAATTTGAATCATACCTGTGTCAGAATAGACGTTGGAGCAGTGATGATAAGATACCTTTGAAGGGAAAGAAACACAATTCCAGTGCATCGAATGTAGAGGAAATAGTAGACAGAGTTGTAGCTGGCTGGAATTTGAGGAAATATTCTATCACGTATCATGTCTCACTCATTGTTTACAAGAAGTTTCGTTTATTATTTACAAGACTTTGAAACAGTATTACTGTTACAGTAAACACTCACCTGCCGCTAGATAATAATCTTGATAATCAAACACGAATTTTCTAGTAGGTGTGAACATTTTTGAGGCATTGTTGAGAAGGGAGAATGACATGGCTAGTAGATCAGCGATGCACTGAAAAATAACTGTTTGACATTTCAAAAGTGTGACGTTTCGGAAGTGCGTCATTTCGGGTGCAAAAATTTTAAACCATTCTGGGGAAAAATTCATCTTATTACAGTGCAGAACTCTAGCCAGTTTCCTAAGATATTTAACTTTCGAAATGTCGCGGAACCGACATCGTTATGTCAAAAACCAAAAGTTTCCTGAAATCTTCAATTTTTTCTCATAATTTTCCAAGTTCCTCCTCTGTTCTATTTGGAACCTATTCATATTTCCCACACTTGATTTCTTGGCTCTTTTTGACTTCTGTTCCCTATTATTTTTTGTTGAATATTATGCAACCTTCTTCATTATTTTCTCACCTGACTCATGAACATGCTTTTCAACTTTTTGTATTCCTCATACTTTTTGCGTGGGAATAAAGTCGAGCATACTCTAGTTATGCTTCGCCGAATCTCCCTCAAAAATAAAAACTCACATGCTGTAACAGAATCGAATAGAATGTTGTATTATAGGCTTTAGAGACACATCGAAGACGTAAGAGACATCCAAAAACCATGAAATAGAGTGGAAGAGAGACAATTGACATCAGGTAGAACACTCTCATTGGCCATTTTGGAGGAATCAAATCTGTTGTGGAGTTCATCGGAAAAATAAATGATTAGGGATCAAGAAGATTTTTTAAGTTTGTGTGTTTTGAGTTGGAAGAGAAGAGCAAATAGAGCGAAAATTGGAAAATGAAGAACAAAATAACAAAATTTTTGGAAGAGAATATAAACGGAAGATTGAGTTGGAAAAATATTTGGGTAGTGATGAAGAGCTGAAACGATCTCAGAGGCTTAGGCTTAGAGGCTTAGATGCTCAGGCTCAGATGCTCAGGCTTAGAGGCTTGCTCTCATGTAGAATATTGGTCCAGTCTGGAAACTTGTTTTAGGCTTAGAGGCTTAGGCTTAGAGGCTTAGGCTTAGAGGCTTAGGCTTAGAGGCTTAGGCTTAGAGGCTTAGGCTTAGAGGCTTAGGCTTAGAGGCTTAGGCTTAGAGGCTTAGGCTTAGAGGCTTAGGCTTAGAGGCTTAGGCTTAGAGGCTTAGGAGCTATGCTTTGGCTTAGGACCTAACCTTAGGCTTAGGCTTAGAGACTTGTAGAATCTTGAAATTCACCATTACAAGGGAAATGTTAAAGTACTTTAGTTTTTTTTTTGCTGTAATCGTATATGAAACATGAAAATTTCCCAGTATCCAATTTCGAGCATTATCATACCAAAAAATTGAAAAAAAAAACTTTAAAAAAAATAAGAATTACCTCCCATTAGGACTAAAGTAACTCTCTTTTACCATCTTTGACCACATAAAAAAACTGAAAAGATGTTCGGTCCATCCTCGTTCACTAAAAGAGAGCGGAGAAAAAATAAACGAAATTGAATTTACTTTTCAGAGACAAAACGTTCAAAGAATGAAAAAGAAGAGGAAGAAAAACACACAAGCTTCTTCTTTTTTCACTGGTTACTCATTACTGAAAAAGAGCAGAATTTCTTATTTTCTGAAAAAAAATGGAGAGATGAAGAAACAAAATACATGAAAAGTTAGGAGGTGGAAGGAAAATTTCTTTAGGAAATGTGAGAATCTTGGAAGTGGAAAAGAGATGTATGATTTAAAAATGAAAAAAGTACAAATGTTTACGGCATGGAGAAAGATCGACGATCTGGAACAAGCAGATGATTAGGGAAAATGGATTATTTAGAATTCTGAGGTTTCTGGTAAAAAGATCAAGAATCTTGCAGGAGTTGGAAAACAACAAATGGAAACAATAGAAACATCTTGAGACTTCCGAGGAAACAGAACAAATTTACAGTCAATCAATTTACAAAATTACGAAAAATCTAAAAACATTTTTCTTTTTTTACAATAGATGTTTGATTCAAGCAAAGACAACTCGTCGATTCTCTCCATTTCTTTTTCCATCCTTTTTGCTGGAAACTGAATTTTGTTGCTTTGTGGATTGTGACGCATTTACAGAGACTTGAACTTCGCTCTGAAAACGAAAAATTGGATTTTCAAGAACCTTCAAAAACTCACTATTTTATACTTATGACAGGTCACTGTTCGATAAACTTGACGAGCCAAGTCCTTATTCAAAATAAGGATACAATAGGGATTTATGTAGGAAAGTAATCCGTTAGCGACAGGATACAATGCTCGCATGTAGAAAATCCCAGGTCCCGTCTGGAAATTCGAATCTTGCAGGGTTACTGTAGCTGGAGAAACTTACATTCGAAATTTGAGAGAAGTAATTTTGGAAACCGTAGTAGGCGAGAATAGCGAAAAAAGCCAAAAGAAGTACGAAAACTTGGAATGCTAGGTGGAGTTCTCGACGGAGATTTCTGAAAGTTACATTAGCAGAAACAGGAATGTTAGGGGTTGGGCATTTTTGCTAAGAATCACGGCCCTGCCAGGACCGAAAAAGCCAGCGTCTGTGTACACCAATTGTTCGATCCTGATATTGAAGTCGAAGGTTACGTTTTCCCATAATTTTTTAGAAAATATATCATGCTCCAAAGTTTCTGACCAATTGTGACATCACAGTTGATTCTTGGAACGATTTAGAAAAAAGAATATAAGGCTCAAAGCCTAAGCCTGAAAGCCTAAGCCTCAAAGCCTAAGCCTCTAAGTCTACGCCTCTAAGCCTAAGCCCTAAGCCTAAACCATTGTTCGAAATTTTTCAAATGTCACTGAATTAGTGCATAGCGGGCTTTCCGGCATTTAGAAATGTATAAAAACTCGGCTTGGCCCGGTCCGGAAAAGCCCGCGGGCCGCGGTCAGTATTTTCCAATTTCTGAGCCGAGATCTGTTGAAATTGAATCAAACTAACTTTGAGAGCCCAGCAGTATGTTTGCGGACGTAATAGAAAAGTGCTCCGTACGCCAGAGAGCAAAAGATGCAGGTCAAGCCAACAACGATCAGAGCCATCAGGGTGTTTCTCTGAAAATCAGAACTCTGAAATCCTAACCAAATGTGCTCCAAACCTTAATCACTCCTTGCTCTGCTATAATCGCCATAGTCTCCAGTTTATCATATTGAAAATTGGTATCCGTCAACACAACCAAACTAATCAATGTTGGAACTATCCAATACACCAATATTATTTGCAGATTCGATGCATGTTGGACTTTCTGAATTCTCACTTTTTGTCACATTTCGGATATGTACCTTACATGAGTTATAATAGAACTTGGACACGTAATAACCAGATACCGTTGAAGGGAGAGGAAGAAAATTCCAGTGCATCGAATGTAGAGGAAGTAGTAGATGTGGTTATAGCTGGCTAAAATTGGAAGTTTGTGCAATTACTATGAGGAAGTAATTAAGACTCACAAGCGGCTAGATAATAGCTTTGGTACTCAAAGTAGAACTCTCGAATCCCGGGAATAGTTCGAACAGAATTGGTGAAGAAGAACAGGAACATGGCGAGAAGGTCAGCGATGCACTGTAATCATTTTTTCTAGTTTTCTCCTTATGACACACCACCCTAACGCTTCGATGCTCTTCACCAGGTAACATTCTGATTTTGACTTCTTGAAATAGGTAAAGAGGAACAAAAATGGCGTCAGATAACGTTAACGTCATCTGATATTCTTTTCTGTTATTTCGACTTTTCTTTGACGACTAAATATAGTGAAACGACACATTTTTCTACAAAAAAGTTGAAAATAGGCTCCGCCCACTCAAAATCAATTCGGGTAGGAACCAGAACTCACATGCTGTAACAGAATAGAATAAAACGTTGAATTGTATGCTTTAGAGACGCAACGAAGACGAAGAAGGCAGACGAATACGGTAAAATACAGAGGGAACGAGACGATGGACATTCCATAGAAAGCTTGAAGAGGCCATTTGGGAGGGACAAGTGGAGATGAGTTGTTCATCTGTAAAAATAGTAAAAAAAAATACAAAAAACAAAGTACAGATAAAAGATAACGAAAAGGGTAAATAAAAATGTTAGAAAACTGTAAAAGTTTTCAGTTTGTGAAACAATTTCAGCAACTAAAGAACAGAGGCAAAACTTAGCAATAATTGCGGTATTTATTATCGATAACGCATTATCTGGAATAATTATGACTCAATACATAATAACATACCGAAACAGTAAATTTTACAATGTCGGTGTCAGGGCTTGACGGCAACAAATTTCGGCAAATCAAAAGTTAATAACTTTTTTCAGGGGGGTCGGGTAAAAATATGATCAAAAAGAAAATTGTTCCTTATTGAAAAATATATCGATTAGTTAAAACATCGTTGAATTTGATCAAAAACTAACAGAGTTACGAGTTGTCTTGCCGATTAGTTGCCGAAATTGCCAAAAAGCCCAGCCCTGGTGGGTATCAAAAGATACTTTTGTGGCAAAAGAATGTGAAAAAAATTCTATAGCTGAGTTATGGATAGTTGGGAAATCGTGGTATTCTGATCCGTCTGTAAAAATTTTCAGCAAGAGAAGAAAAATTTTACAGTAATTGAGGTACTTGTATTGAACAACGCATTATCGTAAATAGATATTGCTCATTACATAATAACATACCGAAACATTAAGTTGTAGAATCGCAGTTTCAAGATAAACTTTTGTTCCAAAGGAATGTGAACTGAAAATCCTATGGACAGTTGAGAAGTTATGGGATCCTGATTACGAACGAGTCATTTTAGAGACGCCAAACTATACCCAATAAATGCAGTTCTGATTATCGACAATGCATCAATCTCACAATTATATTAAAGTTTATCAAAATATTATGTAATGGTATTTTATCTTTACAAAAGAGTTTGTAATACTTATCTGTTTCAAGTACCTTTTAACTGTGTTCAAATATCTTAAAATCGGTGTGTAGATCTATTCATTAAAGGTGGCGGAACATCAGTCTTTCGTGAAATTGCGGGGGAATTCTGTGCATTTTTGCATGAGCGTGTCAGTTGTAGTGTCTGCGTACCATGCATCAAATTTCTACAGCAGTTAATATTTTAAGCCTGTTTTTGGATGGAAATCAACCGAAATAGGACAGTTAGTGTATCAGAATCCGCTCACACTATCTATGGCTTCAGTTTACAGGAGTTTCAAAAAATGATAATTTTGTTGTCCCCACCATCTTTAAGTAGTTATGGGATTCTGATTGAGAACAAATCATTTTGAATGAGTAACAATAATTAGTAGAGAAGCAAAACTGTTCCCGATAAATTCAATTCTGGTGATTGACAATGCATCAAATCGACTAACTATTTTCAAGTTTATAACATCATGATGAAACGGTATTCTATATTTATGCTGTCTTTCAAACTGTATGTAAACCAGTTTCTCAGAAAAGTGCTCACAAGGGGCTTTAAAATTAGAGTTTCGAAAAAGGAAACTCAAAAATAATCAGGATCGAACCGTAAATATTTCAAAAGAATCGGTTGACGATAAAGCGAGTAATAACGTGCAACACTTTTTCGGTTCCGAAATCAGAACTGAAAAATCCCGAAAAAAGCCGTAACTTGCTTCATTTTTGTGCCATCAAAAAATCAAACATATAGGCATCACCCGGGAAAAGTTTCTGATCTTTTTATGAAAACTTTGTCTAAATCGGTTCAGTTTGGGCCGAGTTACAGCTCACGGCAAACAGACGAAGATACAGAAGTTTTCAAATACATTTTTGTTCCAAGTGCCTTTCAAACTGTACAAGTAAATATCTTCAAATTATGGGATTCTGATTGACAATGAATCAAACTAGAATACTTAAAACTGGAATTCTTTTCGGTTTCAGACGGGCCGATCCGGGCCGAGGTTTTCGGAAAATCGACACGGCCCGACACGGCGCAACCCTTTTTCAATTAGTGACAAGAATGAGTAGAGAAGCTAAGCTGGACCCAATAAATTCAGTTAGGAGGATGGACGGAGCACTAACCGAACAACTTTTTTCAAGTTTATCACAACATGATGAAACAGTAATTTACAAAAGTTTATAACACATTTGTGCTCCAGAAGTCTTTCAAACTGTATGTGAACCAGTTGCTCAGAAAAAGTGCTCCAGAAGGCTTCGATATCGAAAATTTGAAAGACAAAAAATGCGTGCATCATCTTCAGATATCCGGGAACAAACTATGAAAATCTCAAAAGAATCGAACAACTTCGAAGCAAGTTATAACTTGCAACACATTTTCGGTTCCGAAATTAGTTCAGAATTTTCACCAAAAGAGCCGTAACTTGTTTCATTTTTGTGCTACTAAAAACGAAACATACGGGCATCATCAGGAACAATTTCTGATCTCTCAGTAAAAAAATTGTCAAAATCGGTTCAGTTTCGGCCGAGTTACAAACATACGAACATATAGAAGTTGTCAAATACATTTCTGTTCCAGGTGCATCTCAAACTGTTAGTGAATATCTTCAAATTGATAGGCCAGCGGTAATATGATATTCTCATAAAAAGTTGCTTGGAACAAAATATATTCTACTTTCTACAAAAATACTCTGCAACACTGTTATTTTCCCATGTCCTAATATAATACTCTCACATGATCAGAAAGTATTCCTAATCAAAAGCCAATCAAAAAAATTTATTTTTGCAACAAAATTATACAGACATCGTGTGAATCTAAATCTAGTAAAGCAGCAAAACTGAAACTACAAAATCTCTTGAGTCACTTTCTGAACCTTTTTTCTGTAACCGATGTCGTGTGCCTAATGACTGGAAGAAAACAGAAAATAAAACACATCGAAGTTGTTGGAGGTGGGATGCTCGTCGATGCATGTGCATACATCTGATTAGATTAATTCCTTCATCATCAAGATGTGTACCTTATTATGTATTCTTGAGACGAGAGAGGAACTGGAAGAAAATAAACAACGGGGCAAAAATCGACTAGACACTTCTTGAAACAAAACTTGTAAGATAATTAGATCGAGGAAGAAGCAAAGATTGAGATGGAGATCGAAATTATTCTTATTTGCATTACAAGAAAACAAAAAATCTCTTGAATAATTCAGGAACAACTTTATGAATATTGAAAGTCAATCATTTCCCAGTCAAAATCCTAATTAAAATACTGATCTCCGAGTTTTTTCCACTTGATTATTAGCTGTCACAGTTTGCTTCTTGTTCGAGTTTGTTCCGATTCCAGACATACGTATCTCGCTCTGAAGCTGAAATCATTTCGAAAGCTTTGAAAGTTCCAACTACCACAGAAATGCTCTGGCAGCTAATTTATTTCAAATTCGTTTTGTAAAATTTCGATTAAAACATGAGGCTTCGGCTTAGAAGCTTAGAGGCTTAGGCTTAGAGGCTTTATTGAGGAATCCACATTTTCTAATTAGCTAAGATTCATGTTGAATAATTCTAGAGAAATGTTCACTACGAATGTAACATTCTCCTCATAAGAAACACGAAGTTTAATTTGAAACGATTTATTTATTTAAGCATAAATTATGCTGCATAATTACACAAAAAAGAACATTAAAACAGAACATTAAAAACAGTACATTACGAAACAATATCGCGAATTTTGCGATGAATTTCTACAACAAATTCCACGTAAGACATATTTGACGATTTGGTCTTGTCTTCAACCAAGAACTTTCTCATCCACGGCTCCAATCCACTTTTCTCCACGACGACAAACGTCTTCCGGTGTCTGATCCCACGCGGCAAGAGTTGAATTGCCCGACGAACAGCTCGTGAATGTGCATTGTCTTTCTCCGGTATCGTACCCTAAAAACAATTGTATATTGCAATATTTGGGTTTTTGGGCATTCTTACACTTTCCGTATCAATTTGGTTTGTAGCACCAACTCCAAAAACATCTTGAACCCACTGTTGTGGACACGCGGATCCGACCCACACAAACAGAATAACACCATTATCAATAATATACGCTTTCGAAGAGTCTAAGAAATCTGATCCAGCTCGAACCGGCTTCGGAAGTTCTTTCATTTCATCCATGTCATTAATCTGAAGATCCGACACCGGCATCACTCTTGGATAAATCAAAGGCATGACGTCTTCGGTTCGAATACCGCGAATAAGTTCCATGTGCCACACTTTGTCATCAACAGTCATTTCACTTCCACCACTGATGGCGTCATTCTTCAAAATTGAATTCACATACAGTGGCATTAGTTTCAAAGATTCCGGAAGTATCAGTTGACCAAGCGGAGCACCCTCGCTGCATTTTTCTCTATAAGTTGCCAAAAACTGTGCACATCTTAAGGACAAGGAGTCTTTCATTTCAGAGCTACCCTTGACGCGATTCAACTGAACAGCTTGTTTCAACATGAACGTTGTAAGTGCTTCCGGATCAGCAAGCCGATATACTTGATTATAATCCGTTGTCACAGGAAGACACATGTTGAGAATTCTCAGGCGTCGTTGGCCGGTCATTGATGTATATAGAACGGCTGTTTGAATAAAAGAAGCAGGATCTTTCAAAGTATCATCATGCTTGATTTCGATCATGAACGCCTTGTTTTCATCGATGGTAGCAAGCTCTAAGTCGGTAGAGTTTTCCATGTAAAACGATCCGGAGAAGGTAAATGGGCGGATTCCGGTGGAGGTTCGAACTCTGGCCATGCAATCGAAAGCGATTTTCTTGGACACATGTCTTTCCAATTCATTCAGCATACGAACTCCATCTTTAGCAGCCTTCAATATTTTATCTTTTATATTCTAAAGCTGAAAAAAAAGGCTTACCGAAAAATATTGGAACATGAAGATAGAACCACCAGTAACTGCTGAAAGTTGTCCGATCGTCGCTACATCAATGAAAGAACTCGGGAAAAGGAATAAATCAACAGTAACACCAGCTTTGACGCATTGTTCTCCCAGCTTCGTGTACGATTCTTCTTGTGGAACCAACACCGTTTTTTCTTTGTCAGTACCAAGAAGAGAGCGATCATTTTTCGTTTTGAGTTTTCCCGGAGCATCATATGTTGGAAGCACGGTTGAGAAAGCGATAATTTTTCCAGCGCGATCAGCGCGTTTTAATGCATCAAGACCAGCTTGAATGACGGGTTGAAGAATAGTCTCCGTTGTCTTAGATTGAGAGAATATTTTCGGAATCTCTGCGAGTGCAGCGCGAAGTCCGGCGAGGGCATCGTTATATGGAAGCAGAAGCCCATCGATTGGAACGAAAGGTTCTTGAACATCAGCTGTAAATTATACCACATGAGAATATTTTAATTTTGGAAGCTGTGACTCACACATAACCAGCATCTTTGGAGATGCAGAGGAAATGTCAAAAAAGTGAACAGATTGATCGAAAGTTGCTAATCCGACACGAATCGATGATTCCAGCTGTCCAGTCTCCCTTGGAAGATTGCGGAGAACTTTCTCCAAATTGTGGCATAAAATTGGAAGCATTCCGTTTGAAAGAGCATTATAGGATACATCGATCATGAAAATGAATGCAGGTTCCTTGGGAGCCAGTCCATTC
This sequence comes from Caenorhabditis zanzibari, assembly GCA_963966625.1. NCBI lineage: Eukaryota > Metazoa > Nematoda > Chromadorea > Rhabditida > Rhabditidae > Caenorhabditis > Caenorhabditis zanzibari. Next base: position 6,398,059 of record OZ016471.1, read on the forward strand.
TGAAAGTAACTTATTTCTACTGGGCATGAGGTAAAAAACCGTTACTTTGCAATACTCCTTTGTGGCTACTAGATCATACGCTCCAAGACAGAGTTCCGGTCTCATTTCAATATCGGTACGACGTCCGGTGTGATCAAGGTGAGCGAAATACGCATCTTCAACAGTAGCACGAGCGTGACAGAAAGGACATCGGAAAGCGCGGCCACCATCTTGAAACTCCATGAATGGACAAATGTAAGCTTTGCAACGTTGGCACCGGATCGGGCCTTGTGGTCCCAAATCGACAACAGGAGGCTCTTTCTGAAATTTTAAAATCTAAACAGCTTCGAAAAACTAAAAAATTTTACCTCGTATTCGTTCAACGACGCGAACGGCGATATTACAACGGCGAAAGGAATTTGAGAAGCCTTCAGAATATCGTTCTTTTGTGGAACTGTATACAGTGTCGACCTCATGAACTTTGGATTACAGTTTCCTTGATCTTGAGCATATGAGAATGTGGATACCAGCGGCGGCAACTCGGCGTGGGGATATCCTGTTGGGAAAATTCCAGAACGGGCGGAATCATCGTCAATCACTTGCACTGCACTTGGCATCATATTAGGATCAAGCCGTTGCTGGCGTTGTTGGGGTGGGCCCCCTGGATAACCACCCGGCAGCATTCCTGCCATTCCAGGTCCTCCGGGACCTTGTGGACAGAATCCTGGAGGAGCTCCTGGATATTGTGGAAAAGCTGGTGGTCCGCCAGGCACTCCGGTGTTCGCTGGATATCCTCCTACTCGTGCAACTGGTGGAAACGAAGAAGGTGCTTGCGGTGGTGCTTGGAAACCTCCTGGCATTCCAGGTCCACCCGGCGGGAAGTTGGGAGGAGCACCTGTATATGGAGTGAAAGCTCCAGGAGCTGGTGGAAACGGACCAGACGGAAAACTTCTCGAAACTGGTTGCTGTGGTCCAGTTGATGGTGCGCCTTGATAATTTCCTGGAGGGGCTTGTGGTGCACTCGGGTAGTTGCTTGGCACTGGCATAGAGCCTCCTGGATAATTTCTCGGGATTGCTGGTCCACCTGGAACTGCAATTACTCAATTGTGTGTAGAATGCGAGAATCTTACGTTCAGCTTTGAAAAAAAATAATTTTTGCGCATTTTTTGTTTACATTTAGGGAAATTTGAAGAAATACATGTTAAAATAATATAATTTTTCCGGAAAAATAAATTTATCGAGTTTTTTTCTAGATTTGAGTTCGGATTATATATTACCGATTCCTCGATAAAATTATTTAGGAGCCAAAAAAAAGTCTCATCTGCTAGTTTTGTCTCATTTTCTTGTTTTGGCTCATCGGCTATGTTTTTTTTAATAATTTTTTAAGTCAATTTTTTACCGTTTTCTAGATTTTTCTTCTGTTTCTGCAAAATTTGTTGCTGAAAATGAGGTTTACAGTGTCGCAATGGCTAGACATTTTACAATAAGAAAACGTATATTTTCTGGGACATTTTTCTGAATTTCGCGCTTAGAAAGGGTTTCAAGCCTACTATCAAGATGTTTCTAACCTGATTTCGAAGATGCACCTGAAGTTGTCGCGTACATGATGAACCGTAGGTTTCTCCTGGAAATTTAGATGTCAGAGATGAAAGAAAAAAAAGAGAAGACAAGAAGCAGCAAGAAAACAGGCGGTGAAATGTTAAAATGCATGAAATTCGCTTGATTATCGATTAGAAATAAATATAGTTCGAGAATATCCCGATTAGTTAGGTGATCATGCAGAAAATATTTGTGTACAAAATTTCCGAAAAAAATATCCACGTTGAAAAATAAGCGATTCCCCTTTTGCAACTCCGCCGCACAGTTTTTCCTGCCTTTTGCGAAATTCGGGATGGGTTTTCGAGGTTTTTTCTGAAACTGCACGATGAAAATCACAAAAAAAAGTAGCAAAAATCATTTTCGCTTTTTTTGCTTCGATTCACAGGGCAAAAAAAGGGAAAAATTAAAAAAAAAACAGGCATTAATCACTACAGTAAAAAGTTCTCTGTTGCGAGACCCAATAGCAAAAATATTCAATGTTCCTTTAATTCGTGTTTTTTTTCCTCATTTTTCTCATGCAATTTTCTCGGAACTACTTACGCGATGGAAATCGCAAAAAGGTTTATAGAAATCTATAGAAACAAAAAATTGGTTTTTTAGAATCGTTCTAGGTGGTTTTTATTTTGTAAAGTTTCATTTTAACGGAAATACGCACGAACAAAGATTTTCGACGAATTTTCATTGTTTTTCTGGCTGAACTGTTTCAAAAATTCTTGTTTGTATTACAAGAAAACAAAAAAATCTTGAATTATTCAGGAGCAACTTTATGAATATTGAAATTCAATCATTTCCCAATCAAAATCCTAATTAAAAAACTGATCTCCGTGAATCAACCTGATTATTAGCTGCTGTCACAATTTGCTTCTTGTTCGAGTTTGTTCCGATTCCAGACATGTGTATCTCGCTCTGAAAATGAAAAAGCATTTTGAAAGCTCTGAAGATTCCACTCACCACAGAAATACTCTGGCACTGAATCTGCTTCCAAATTCTCTTCGTAAAATCTCGATTGAAACATAAGATGCAAAATGGGTTAATGTAGGATAGAAATCCGTTTGCCATTGGGTACAGACCGCGCATGTAAAACACTGGACCGTCCTGAAATTTTCATAGTTAGGCTTAGAGAACTAGAATTAGGCTTAGGCTTAGAGGTTTAAGCTTAGAGGCTTAGGCGTTTCATTCTGGCCAGTACTGTATGTTAACATTCAACACTTACACTCTGAACTTGTGAGAAATAATTAAGGAATGCATAAAAAACCAGAATAGCAAAAAATGCCAAAAGAAGCACCAGGACTTGGAATGCGAGATGAACTTCTCCTCGAAGAGTTCTGAATGTTCAATGAGATTTATGTTTTGCTGAATTATTCTCACTTTGACAGCTTCGTTGTGTTCTTCCGAACATAAATGAACAAAGCACCATAAGCCAATGAGCTCACAACGCAAGTGATTCCTACTACGATTAATGCCATCAATGTGTTGCGCTGAAAAAAAGGGAACGAAATTTTAAAAACATTTCAACTTGGATTACCTGAATAATCTCTTTACTCGTCTTTATTGCCATATTTTCCAAACCATCGAAATGAAAATCAGTGTCTTTGAGAACAACAATACTCAAAAGTGTAGGCGTCAGCCAGTAAACAAGAATAATCTTCCAGTTGGCTGCGGTTTGAATTTTCTGAAAAAAAAACACTAGCAAGTTAGACCAAGCTTTAGAATTTCAATTTTCATAAACTTACCCTTGTAATCCTAGAATGTGGAGCAGTAATAACCACAAGTCTTTGTAATGAGAGAAAAATTATTCCAGTGCATCTGATGTACAGAGTGTAGTAGATAATATTATAGGTTGCTGGAAAGTTTCTTTTGAAAATTTTGGAAGATTCTTACAAGGGGCTTCTCCGAACACTTGAGTTGAACTTTTTCTGAAACTTCGGACATAGATTAAATCGACCCTTTTTTTCAAAAAAGTAAAGGATGTTGTTATACACTAAATTCTAAGTTCAATACAAAAAACTAGACATTCTGAAAGTGTTTTTGAGCTGAGATATGGGTCCTCGAAGTACCTCATTTTAGCCTTATCTGCCACTTTGATTGTGAGGGCTCATAACTCTAGTTACGTGAACATTTGGCTTGTTTTTATTGCAAATTTGGGTTTTTCAGAGTCGATTTACTAGGGAATGGTTAGTAGTCGATATGGAGTTATATATCGCGACGTACATCATTGGAAAGCTAAAGTCTTGAAACTTCGTTTGGGGCATTTTGTTTTTGCCAACTCGATCTGTGAGCCAAGTTATGTGTGTTTTAAGGTCAACCCTCAGTTCATTTCCAGTTGAATTTAGCACTGGGTTTTCTCTATATTTCCCTATATTTCACGTCAACTGTTTTTATTTTTGAAAGTTCAAAATCCAGTGCTAAATTCAACTGAAAAATGAACTGAGGGTTGACCTTAAAACACGCATAACTTGGCTCACAGATCGATTTGGCAAAAACAAAATACACCAAACGAAGTTTCAAGAGTTCAGCTTTCCAATGATATAGGTCGAGACATATAACTCCATATCGACTACTAACCATTCCCTAGTTAGTCTAGGACCGACGTTTCATAAAAAGTTCAACTTAAGTGTTCGGGGAATTGTTAAACTTACCAGCCGCTATATAGTACTCCTGGAAGTCGTAGTAGAATTTTCGAACCTGGGGAATCGCACGAGCAGGAGATAAAGCGATGTAGCCAAGCATTGAGAAGAGATCAGCAATGCACTGGAAATTTGAATTCAAAAAAACACAAATTTTAGGCCCAAATTTCAAATTTACAGTTTCAGTCGTTATTTCATGTACTAAAGTTCGAAGGATTTCTATGACACTTAAAAAAATTTTTGTTAATTTACTTTGAATTTTTTTCAAAACGGACCCGGTTGAGACAATTTTTTTGTTGAGCCCGGCCCGGGCGGGCCCGTTAAATCGCAACCTTGAAAAAATTTGAAAAGGAAACTAGAAATAGGTATATTTTGTGTTTTGACTTTTTTCTCATGAGTTGATATCAAAAAAAACTTTTGTTCCGTTGGTCTTCCAAAGTTTCTCCACTTACATGCTGAAGTAACAATGAATAAAAAGTTGTCATGTAAGCCTTGGTAGCTCGACGAAGGCGTATGAGACAAATAAGAATCAGAAAATATAACGGAAGAGTGACTATGGACATCCCATAGTACACATTGAATCCCCATGTTGGAACTTCTTTACTGTCATTCATTTCGAAAGAAAAAAGTCTGAAAACAAAAACGAATAGGAACAAAAAATTCGATATCGAAATTAATTTTCGAGTCACATCACTTTCCCTGAAAACCAATTTCCGGAAACAGAGCCCACTCTCAAAAAGGGGAACAGGAAATTGAAAAAAGGCCTAAAAATCTTGCAACACTCGAAAAGGTTAAACTAAATCTAGATAATGTTATATCTGGCTAAACATACACCGTGAGAAAAGTCAAAGCATATGAAGAGGAAGAATCTGAATCATGCGGGTGTGAAAAAAATGAAAGAGAGATGTTGATATGAGTAGTATGACGAAAACAAGAGGAAAATGAACGAATTCTTGTTTTTGGACTTAAAAGTACAGACTTTTAAAAGGAAGAAGAAGCAGATGAACATAATTCAAACTTCCAAAGAAATCAGTTTGAAAAAAACTACGATTTTTCCCCCTCTAAATTGTGATTTTCAAGTCAAAATTTATATGAAAATGTAGAGCTCGATGAGATCTACAGAATGGTAGTTAAAAAATGAGAATTCCGTAGCTGAATGTTCCATAAAACGTCATAAAGCGCACGGGTCCAAATTTCCGAACCGGGTGTTTAACAAACATTTGAGAAAAACCGAACAGCGTAACCTTATTGAATTTAACACCATTTTGTAGATCTCATTGAGTTCTACATTTCCATATAAATTTTCAATTGAAAATTAGAATTTAGAGGGGGAAAATCGCCGGCCCGCGTCGGCAAGTTGGCGGGTTTTAAACTTCCATAACTCTGCTCTTTTACTATTAAAAATATCTTTTAAAAATTACTTTATTCTATTCCAATTCTACAGAAGTCTCCCCTACTGTTCAATAAAATAAACGATAATCAAAAAACATCTAAAAATCTAACAAAATGTAACTCTTTTGGCTGCCACACTTCCAGTAGCCCCGGTTACTGTAGTTCTTTGGATCCCCGTCGGCTGCTTATTCGAGTTCGACAGCACTCCAGATAGTTGTGATTCACTCTGAAATTCAAAAAACCTAAGAATCTCAGTTCCTCTCCTCACCACTTTAAATGTATCACAACTCAACGATTTCAAAACTTGACGAGTCAGGTCTCGATTCAGAAGCAAAATACTGTAGGGATTCAGGTAGGAGAGAAATCCACTTATCATTGGGTAAATTCCACGAAGATAGTAGATCGAGGAAGTCTGAAATTTAGAAGTCATCTTGTTAATATTTTGGTTTTGCTAACCATTTGCATTTGTGATACATAGTTCAACGTTGCGAAAAAGATAAAAACCGCAAAAAATGCAACAAGAAGGGCCAGAACTTGAAATGCCAAGTGTAATTCTCGGCGGAGAGACTTCGATAAAATCACAGTATTCTTTCTAACAAAAATGAATAATGCTCCATACGCAAAAGAGCTAACGAAACAAGTTATGCTCACGACAATCAAAGCCATCAAGGTGTTTCTCTGAAAAAAAAATCTTCAAAATTTTTGAATCTCCTTTATTATACCTGTGTTAGGGACTTATCCACGATAAGGGTCATATCAACTACATTGTTAAAATGGAAATTTGTATCCTTGAGAACAACAATACTCAAAAGCGTCGGTGTCAGCCAGTAAACAATCACAATTTTCCAATTTTCAGCTGCTTGCACTTTCTGAAATAACAGGATTTTCATGGAAAACTTTTCAGAAATTACCAGTGTCAAAGTGGACATCGGAGAGGTGATAACAATGTATCTCTGAAGAGAAAGGAAGATAATTCCAGTACATCTGATATAGAGAGTGTAGTAGATGATATTGTAGCAGGCAGCGGCAATGTAGTATTCTTGATATTCGAAATAGAATTCGCGGATGAATTGGATTTCACGAGCAGGGGTGATAGCGAGATAGGCGAGCATTGAGCCGAGGTCTGCGATGCACTGGAATATGGGATTCTCTATTCAGTTTTTTCTCTATTTTATCTCTTGACCCCTATCATTACTAATAACGTTTGAAAACTTCCATATGTCCGTTTTTATGTTGCCAGCTGTAACTCAGATGAAAGTTGTACAGAAAGATCCAAAATGAAGTTACGTTGATGTCCATGTGTTTAGATTTTTCATATCTCGAAAATGAGCAAATTATGGTTTTGCTTTTGAATTCAGTATCATAATTGCACTTCAATGTGTACTAAATATGAATATCTGTGCACGTCATGAAACAGGAAGTTATTTTATTTTGCACATCAACTCGTCAGACAAAATAGTTTGTGCCGTTGAACTTTTTGATCCGACGGAGTTTCTGTTTCAAAGTTGGTGTTTTTGAACAGAAGACTTTTTGAAAATGATATGAAAAAAAAGATGGTTTATGAAACAGACTCCTAAAATTAGGATTTTTAATTTTTGCAAACAATCGTCCCAATCTCTGTTGCTCTCGCTGCTGCCGACTCACAATCTGCTGTCGCGCGAGCCGCTGATGACAAAAAATGGCTTAAAAGTTTCATACCACGTTTTGTGCATTCGAATTAGCGAAAAATTCTATATTTAAAATATTGATCAGAAAAAATGTAAGTTCGCATAAAAAATGACTGAAATCCTACTTCAAGATGTCTTCCCCCTTCCTCGAAAATAAAAACTCACATGCTGTAATAACAAAGTATAGAAAGTTGACTGATAGGTCTTGGAAACTTGTCTCAAACGAAGAAGACAAACAAAAATAGTCAAATAAATTGGAATCGTTACAATCGTCATTGCAGAATACACCCGGAAACCCCATACCGAAGGTTCAAGAGTAGAATTCATCTGAAAACTCAAATGAGAAGAAATGCAATTTTTTTGGCAACAAGAAATCAAATGAAGTACTCGAAGACAGACACACCGTGAGAAAGAACATAAAACTGACTCACAGTCTAGAAAGAAATCAAGCTAAATCTGAAGTCTTGAAGACATCTTGTCAACAATTAGAGAGAAAATGTATGACCGGAAACTACGAGAGTATTAGTAGAAATAGTCAGTGAGATGGAACGGGTTACCTAAAGGTCAGATGAGCCGTATTTTGTCAAAGATCTGCATGAAATCATTGGTTTTTTTAAACTCAAATAAAAAACTTTATCAGGCAGTCAAACAAAATCAAAAAGTGACTTGATTGATCCCCTTCCTCTGTTGATTTTTTCCTGAATTCGACACCATTCCGGACACTTGTGCGTCGCTCTGAAATTGTTTAATTTTTCAAAAAAAGCTTCAAGAAAATTTCATACCACTTTAAACCTCTTACAGGAAACCGATCTTATAACCTGCTTCGTCAAGTCTTTGTTCAGAAAAATAATACAAAATGGATTTATATAGGAAAGGAATCCATTCGCCATGGGATATATAGAGCGCATGTAGAAAATTGGGCCGGTCTGGGAAATGGAAGGAAATAGGGGGCGACAACGCATTCAAGTTTAAATAACTTTTTTCAGAGAAATCGTGCGAATACGGCCAACAGATAAAATGTTTCTCGCTTAAATGGCTATCTACTGTTTAAAAAATTGTCAAATTTCATCAAATATTAACAGAGTTACGCCTTTTTTTGGCGATTTCGGCAACTTTTTGCAACTCGGGGCGTAACTCTGTTAATTATTGATTAATTATGACGATTTTTTAACCAGTCGATAGTTTTTTTGATGAGGAACATTTTATCTGTTGACTGTATTTTCACTTGATTCCTCTTAAAAAAGTTATTCAAATTTGAATGCGTTGCCGAAATTTGTTGCCGCTCAGCCCTTTTGGCAAGACTTACATTATGCGTCTGAGCAAAATAGTTTTGGAAGGAGTAGTAAACCAGGATTGCGAAGAATGCAAGGAGCAGGATGAAGACTTGAATAGCTAGGGAAAGTTCTCGGCGCAGCGATCTGAATAATGAATCATCAAGAACTTTCTGATGGCAGTTTTCTCTATTTACAATTATGAGATTCCCATCAAATTTTATACCAAAATATAGAGCCCATTAAGATCTACAAAATGATGTATAAACCAGTAACATTTATCGGCTCAATAAGTTGCTGGCTTCCGGAAAACCCTTGGTTCGGCAACACGAGCCGGACGGGTGTTTTAAGAAAGCCAGCAACTTATTCAGAGGATATTTGTTATTGGTTTATACAGCATTTTGTAGATCTTAATGAGTTCCACATTTTGGTATAAATTTTGATATATCATTATTCAGAATCATTATTTTAAATGAAGAAAACTGCTTGCTTCTTACTTGGAAAGCCGAACAGAATTCTTTCTGACAAAAATGAATAGTGCACCATAGGCAATCGAGCATAAAATACAGGTCAAACTGACCAAAATCAAAGCCATTAGGGTGTTTCTCTGAAAAAAATGAAATCGGGGAGATGGTAGGAAATTTTTCGAAAAAATCTTTTTTTTTTCAGAATTCTACCAACCTGAATAACTGGTTGATCGGCTATCACTGCCATAATTTCCAAGCTATCATACTTAAAGTTAGTGTCTTTCAACACCACAAGACTTATTAGTGTTGGAAGAATCCAATATAGCCCAACTATACACGCCTTTGGTGCATTTTGAACTTTCTGAAAAAGGAAATCCAATTCTCTTTTGCCATCTAAAACCCAACCGTAGTAATTGGCGAATGGTGATGAGCAATGACCAAATAACGTTGAAACGAGAGAAGAACAATTCCCGTGCATCGAATGTACAGGGTGTAGTAGATGTGGTTGTAAGCTGCAGCGGCGATATAATATTCTTGATACTCGAAATAAAACTCTCGAATGAATGTTATCCCACGAGCAACGATTATGAGAAAGTAGAAAGACATGGAGAACAAGTCAGCGATACACTGAAAATTGAGAATTTTGAAGGTGCAGAATCAGAGGGGATTCTTTACGGCTCCGCGACATTTCGAAAGCAAAACGTTGTACTTGCGAAACGTCACACTTTCGAAATGTCGCGGAGCCATTCATTACATGTTGCAACAATATTGTGTAGAACGTGGTGTTGTAAGTTGTTGAAACATATCGAAGACGAAGTAAGCAGATAAACACGAAAAAGTAGAGAGGGAGGATAAGAATGGAAGAAATGTAGAATACTGTAGCTGGCCAAGTCGGAGGAATGAATGGAGTGCTCATCTGAAAATAGGCTGAAAATGGATATAAAAGAAAAGTTTCACGAAAATAAGTGAAGGATCAGAAAACTTTTTCCCACAATCAAATCCTGGAAAGTATGAACCTAGAAAGAAGGCGGAAAGAAGTAATTTTCGAACTTTACGAAATGGAAAAAATTTTAGTAAATAGAATTATATGAGAAGTGAAATCATTTGCTTTAAGCTTTCTATTAATATATGAAACCCTCTTACATCAGGAACGTATTTTTAAGTGGGAGCTGAAGATATAGTACTCGCCAAAAAGAATGCGCTTTCGGTAGATGTAGGTCAATTTTGAGTGCATGAAAAAGCGGTTTCGAGATATCCAATTTTTCTGAAATTTCAAGGATATATAAAGCGACTCAAGAACTCTATTTTTGTAGTTAACAACTTTTTATAGGACCACGACCAAGTTAGTTAGGTCCCGTGGAAGCCAAAAGGTTCCAAAATGAGACGAAATTCGAGGAGACGTCAGCCAACGTGTGCTAACTAACTGGATCGTGGTTCTATGAAAAAGTTGTTAACTAGAGAAATAGAGTTCTTGAGTTGCTCTAAACATCCACAAAATTTCAAATAAACTTGATGTCTGGAAACCACTTTTTCAAACACTGAAAGTTGACCTATTTCCACAGAAAACCCTTTGGAGAGTACTGTAGGAAAATTAATTCCAAGAACTTGTTCGAAATGTATTAGGTTCCTCATTTAAGCTTTCACATAATCTGATTCTATTATTACACAGAAGATTAGCGAAAGATTTGGGTGCAGAGAACGATGGTGGAATTGACGTGAAGGGATCATGAGGTAAGATAAAGGGAGCAATTATAGTTGAGTTTCAACTATCAACAATCGAGCAATGAAATCAGATTGACAACCTTCAAAAATCACGAAGCTTATGATGTGGGTAATTTGCAAAATGCGATAAAGAAAACATCAGTTTTGAAAACAGAAATTGGACATTCGGACAAACAGAAAAAAATTGGACATCTGAAAACACAAAATTCAAGCAAAATAGGTACTGTACTATTCAAATTTGAAGCAGAAATACAGTACTTTTGGTTGAAATTAGGTATACAAAAAAGAGGCAAATTTCCAGAAAATAAAATTTTGAGTAACTTTCAGGTTTTTCTCAAAACCCAGAAAATCTGGCTCAAAATTGAGATTTACTTCCAAAAGTGAAGTTTCAGACCTTCTTTTGTCATTTCAAAGCATCCAATGTGGTCGTTTTTAATTTTCCAAAGTGTAGGATCTTTCACTGAGTTTTCGAAATGTTGAAAGAAGAAAATCTCGGTTCCTTTCAAAACCAACGATCAAGTTCCCAATTGTTGTAAACAGTAATTTCTAAACTACGCCTTCAATGTTTTTTAGAAATCTTCTCGTTGATCAACTGCGTTAAGCATAAACAAAAAAGCTCAAATAATTCATTTTCCAAATCAAGATCAATACTCTCCATAAATCGTCATCGAGTTGAACGCATAGGGTCTTCTATGCATAGCCTTTGTGAAGACGAGAAAAGAACGATGAAGGAATCCATCGTCACCAACAATCCGAGATTCAGACATTCTCAAAATGTACACTCCTTCCGACTTCTTCTCCACATATCCGAATCGACGAACCACAAAAGAATCGAGCTGCGCCTGAGTCATCTGAATGTAGTAACGACGGAACCAAGCTGAAAATATAGGCTTGGAGTAAGATTTTTCAGAAAACTGTTCTTTACCTTCAGAATCGAATTCATCGTGGAACAGTGTCATAAACTGTTGCAAGTCTCTTTGTTTCACCGATTTTTCGAATTTCATCAGAATCAGATCGAATTCTCGATCCAACGTGCGATTGTATGGAGATGGTGGAGGTGCTTGTGTGGGATAATTGTGGCTCACCGAAGAGTAACATTGCTGGAAAAGTTTCCAGGTTTTTTTTACTGGAAGGTTGATTATTTCAGCAACAAATTTCGGCAACTCATTCAAATGTGAATAACTTTTTTCAGGGGGATCGGATAAAAATACGGTCAACAGAAGAAATGTTCCTTATTTAAAAACCTATCGATTGGTTAAAAAACAAGCAAATTTCATCAAAAATTAACAGAGTTACGCCCAATTATGGCAAGCTTGTCATTTTTTCGGCAACATAAGTTGTAACTCTGTTAATTTTTTATGAAATTTGACGGTTTTTTAACCAATCGATAGCTTTTCAAATAAGGAACATTTTTCTAGTTGACCATTTTTTACCCCGATCCCCCTGAAAAAAGTTATTCACATTTTAATAAGTTGGAGAAATTGGCTGCCGCCCATCCCTGTTTCAAACCATGCAGAGGAAGATGAAGACGATTTGAACAGCCAGACAATTCATTTTTTATTCTCTTTCGAGGATGCACTAATTTGTCAGGCATAAATTGTCAACGTATTTCCAACAAGGCGTTTTTTTTCCAAAATTTCATTGAAAACGTGTTCACCTACATTTTTGAATTTCCCTCTTTTTTTCACGAAAACACAATTCTGAACGCAGAGACGCAGACAACTGCGAAACCTAGGCCGTTGCAAAAGTTCGGTCGTGTAGTCCTCACGGACAACTCAAATATTCAAAATTTTTGTTCAAGATGAAGGAAATTCGACGATATTTGTTCTGGATCGGCTATGATGGATCGAAATTCCCAGAAATGGCTAAAGGCGGAACAGGATTCGGTGTCATGGATCTTCTCAATCAGGTTTTCATCATATTTTATCTGTTAAATTTCTAATTTTCTTCGTAGACAGTTTCAACATCAATTTTTGGATTTCGAAGTGAAACGAAGCCAAATCGAGAAGAATGCCTAAAATTTTCTCCGAGCAGCCGAACTGATGCCAAAGTTCATGCTATTCGAAATTCGGTTATTTGTCAGGTTTTTAACAAATTTTCTGAATTCCTCCCAATTTTTAATTTTCAATTCAGGTTCCCTTTGAATTTGCGAATCTCGATAAAACTCCTGAAATTAAAGCGCAGTATATGAAGACGTGGAAAAATACGATTGATGCTGCCAATCCAGGATCACTGAATATTCTGGATGCTCACTCGGTATCTGCTGGATTCTGTATCAGAAGGAGTGTTTCGTATAGGTACGGGCTCACTTTTCGAAAGAAAAAGAAGGCTGCCAGAAAGCTCCGCCCCCTTCTTTTCTCTCTTCTTTCCTTCATCTAAATCTCCCGGGGCAACGAAGGAGATCACGTGCAGTTGACACATGATCCATTGAAATACTTCGTCTTTATTCCAGAAAATACACGTATCGTTTAGCCGTATGTCGCTCTTGGGATCTATGGGAATCCATTCGAAACGAACCATCAATCGCTTGTTTCTCGGAAAAAGATTACGCATGGAGACTGCCCCCGGGATTCTCACCCGAGCGACTTTTAGAAGCGGGGAAAATTTTTGAAGGTGAGAAAAAACTTCTTTTGCTTTTTTCAGTTCAAATTCAGGAGAACAAGTGATGGGATCGTTCTTCAAGCACACAGCCCGCGAAAAACGATACGAACCAATTAGTCCCTCTGCTCTGAAATATATTCTGCATGTTGGATTATCGAATGGAGAGGCGTATTCCATTAAAAACGATGTTTACGATTACTACAATGTTACGATTGTGGCTAAATCTTTTGTTCGTGAACAAGTAAGAGATTCGAAAAATTTTCGTTTTCTAAAGGAATATTTCAGATTCGCAGAATGATGTCCACCTTAGTAAACTACTCTTACGACCGGATTCCTTTATCGACAGTGACTTGGCTTCTGAAAAATCCGATAAGCTCTAATTTCTTCGATTTGGGAATACCGGTTGCTCCACCACAAGGGCTCTTTTTGACTGACGTGGTTTACGATCCCAACATGTTTATAAAGCCTGTTCCATACTATTTGCACTCTTGGGATTACGAATAGTTCATATCTCTACTTTCATTTAGTTTTTTTTTTCGATAAAATAGTTATTTCAAATCAAAAAATCCAACTTATTCAAAAAAACTGCAAAAGTTGTTCAGTTTACAAAAAGTGATTTAACTCGTCGTAGCAAAGCTCCGCGGCAAAAAAATCGATACACTTATGCGATTATTGAGTGTAACACTTTCACTGAACACATTTTTCTCAATTTTTCCGCAAAACAACGGCGATTTCTGACGGAAAATCGCCTCGCCGACTGCTCTCGACAATTGTTGAAATAGGCAGTTTTTCCTCCGAGAGGACTACACGGCGGCCAGTTGGCGGCCGGTCTCGCGGCGATTTGCTGACGCCGCGCAATACCGTAGAGCCTGCAGTTCAAATTCAAGACCTCATCCGAAAGGGGCTTTTTGACGGTTTTTCAGACTTTTTTACGAATTTCCGCTTTTCAAAACATTTTTTTCCCACGAATTATTGAAGATTAAAAGATTCTGCATCTTTTAATACAAGTTTAATGACATAAAAATCGTTAGTTTTCGCAAAAAAAATGTTTTTAGGCCCACAATTTTTTCTCGAAATTTTCTTTTTTGTGCACATTTTTCTATCTCTATCACTAATTTTTTCTTTTTTTCAGGGTATTTTCTAGATAGTCTTAACGGCTACATTTTTTTTATTTTCCAAGGCTTTTTTATCCGGCTTTTTAACTTTATTCGTTCTTTTTTTGGTACAGTAAAGTAAGGTGAGTTGGTTAATTGTCGTATCCTAAATTACAACATTTTTTTCAGATAGTAGTAAAAATGGAAGGAACAGATAACAAGATTAACGGTAACGCCTCTGAGACTATCAAGGAAAACGGACACTCAACGAAGGGAAATGAGGACAAGAAGATCTTTGTTGGAGGAATCTCGCCAGAAGTTAACAACGAGGACCTGAGCTCTCACTTCACCCAATACGGAGAAGTTGCTCAAGCTCAGGTCAAGTACGACCGCACCAATGGACGCTCGAGGGGATTCGCATTTGTGGAGTTCACCACCGGAGAAGGATGCAAGTTGGCTCTCTCTGCCCGCGAACAAACCATCAAGGGAAAATCTGTGAGTTTTTTTGAGATTTTTGGCTTCAAATTTCTAAAAATTTCTCGTGAATTTGAAAAAAAATTCCCACCGGCAGTATAAATTTTCACTGCATCAATTTTTTGTTGTTACCACTAAAAATTCCAGTAAAAAAAGTTGTTTCACGGACATCTGTTCAGGTCGAGGTGAAGCCGGCCAAGTCCCGTGAAAACAAGAAGGTGTTCGTTGGAGGACTCCCATCAGATTTCAGTGAAGCAGAACTCCGCGTTCACTTCGAGCAATTCGGAAAGGTGGACGACATCGAATGGCCATTCGACAAGCAGACCAAGACCCGCCGAAACTTCGCTTTCATCGTATTCGAGGAAGAGGAGTCCGCCGACAAGGCATCCTCACAGACGAAGCAAACCTTCGGAACCCGCGAATGCGACGTGAAGAAGGCCGTGCCACAAGGCAAAAGATTCCCAGGAGGCCAAGGCCGCGGAATGCCAGGAGCTCGTGGAGTGTATGGAGGACGAGGTGGAAACAACAACTCGCAGTGGTACGCAGGATGGGGACAGATTGGAGCCATGCCATACGGAGCATCTGGAGCTTGGGGAGACTGGTACGGAAATAACTACTACGCTCAACAAGCAGGAGCCCACCATAATAACAGCGGATCTTCCCAAGGATATGGAAGTGGATACCAGAGTGAGTCGATCAAGTTTAATTAGATATCGAACCAATTACAACTCGATCTCAATCAGACCAGGTTTTTCAGGAAACAACAGTGGATTCGATTTCCAATCTGGAGCCAGAGCCAACGGTCAACAACGCTTCCAACAACAACAACAGCAGCAGCAGCCACAACAACAAACTGC
This sequence comes from Caenorhabditis zanzibari, assembly GCA_963966625.1. Taxonomy (NCBI): domain Eukaryota; kingdom Metazoa; phylum Nematoda; class Chromadorea; order Rhabditida; family Rhabditidae; genus Caenorhabditis; species Caenorhabditis zanzibari. The sequence continues at coordinate 6,413,809 of OZ016471.1, forward strand.
TCAGGCTCAACAGTTCTAGAAAGTGCCTTCCGAACTTCACCTCAACATCTGAAACGCCTTCAACATCATCCTCTTCAGAATTCCCGTTCTTTTCCTCTTTCTATCTAATCTTTCAAAATTGTCTCCAAATTATTTGTCCTCATGCCTTAACTCAATCATAAGCAGTTATTAGTCGCCCCTTAATTCTAACGCGCGTATTTTCTTTCTTCTAAATTTTTTGGCAACGACGATACGAGATGTGTTGTTCCCGAAGTTTCTTCTATCGAACCCATTTGTTTTGTTTTTCTGATCCTCACCCAGAGACTCGTCGATTTCCCACCCTTTTGGTAGGGAATCGATGGGTTTGAATAACTCCAGGAATAATAATACCATTTTTGTTGTTTTAGATGATTTTTTCTGAAAAGTTTCTTTAATCACCCAATGTTTAGATGTGTAGAAGTCCCCCCACCATCCCCATCAGTCGAATTTTTGTTGTTCTCAAGTTGTTTCAGCTTGCTTATTTCTAACGAAAACATCAAAAAGAAGCTGAAAAAACTTCTCTTCTAAAATCTGTATGCTTCTCCCCCAAAACCGTCGTTTAGTTGTTGTTATGGTGCTATTTCCTTTATTCAGGAATTGGTATCCAATTAGACTGTACGATTCTTCCTGACATGCGTTTGCATGTTATTTTGAGTTGTATGGTTAGTTGTTATATCCTTTATCTCATGTTTGAAGTGTATCTGATGAACAGTCAGGTGTACCATCTTCGTCTAATCTCACAACACCCACCACCAACAAAGTCCCACCATCGTTTTGCCAATCTCACCCGTAAATTCGCCCCCTAAAACCCCAACCGATTCTAACGACTGCCTCAATGTTTGACATGTAATTTGTTGTTCAAATTTCAAATGTATGATAGATTCGTGTCAAACATGTGTGTTGATATTAAGCTGAGAATGAAATTTTTGAGGACTATTTAGTTACTCCATATTGCCGGAAATCGAGTTTTTTGTTAGTTTCGAATCTGAAACGAACAGGTGGGTTGCCGTACAGAACATATCTGAAGATAAGAGTGTTGAAACTGGGACCATTGAATGTTTCCAGACAAGAAAAATGACATCCACACTTGAAGCGTACATGAATCGGATGGTGAACGTCGTCACTGGTGACGGACGGATTATCGTTGGCCTCCTCAAGGTATTATCAGCAAAGTGACTGGAAAGAAGATGAATTGAACCATTTATTGCAGTCAGGATTGTGAGAAATAATTGTTCGATTTTTTTTTTCAGAAAATATGGGTTTTCAGAACTCTCGATATTTTTAGAGCGAATAATCTGGAAAAAAAAGTTTTTCGCCTTGTAAAATCGAAAAAAAAATGGTTTTTAGTAGTTTTCCGGCCACTGTTCATAATATATAGCTCTGGCTGAAATAAACTAGTAATTTTTCGAATGTTTATTGCAGGGATTCGATCAACTAATCAACCTGGTCATCGAAGACGCACATGAACGGTCGTATTCAGAAACAGAAGGTGTGCTAACAACACCATTGGGACTCTACATCATTCGAGGAGAGAATGTGTAAGTTTTAATATTTTTTTGATTTATAAGCCAAAAACAGGTCAAAAATTAGTACTGAGCGAGTGCAGAATTGCCACGTGGATTGAATCTGAATCTGGAAATAAGTAGATCGGTGCGTCACCGGCTAGCTCGAAAATGTTAATTGTGTACTTTCTAACTCACATTTTCTCTTTTTTCCCCACTTTTTGCTCACAAAAATTCTGCGTCGAACCATTTAAATATCTCAACAAAAAATAATTATTTTACGCCCCCTTCAACTAGTAACTCCGACACGCTCTTCGATCTTCCGTACCACCCAGTGTCCGGGTCAAACGAGATCAACATCTCACACTCCTCCTGGACACATTTATTTTCGTGCTCACACTGATTTCCTCCGTGCAGACTCCCTCTCTCACAACTGACCAATTGTTTCAATTGCCCGGATGCAGCCACTAAGCATGTTGTAGAGCAGGAAACGCAACAGCTCTCTGATCACTCAAGTTAATTGAAAAAAGTCCTCCTATCCAGTTGGAACGTATTTTGGAATAGTTCAAGATCAGATTCTCATCTGAATTTTTGTTCTCGATCTCTGTTTTTCCGTAGGCGACATAAATTAAGTTCAAAAAATAGGCCATGAACTGTGTTCCACTGCTCTTGAAACACAAAAGAGCAATCCGGTGAGCATGTTCTTTTATGTTAACTCGAGCAAGTTGGTGTAAATATTTGGCTAGACAACACTCATTTTCAATGAAGACCAAGTACAAAATCGGTACAACAACAGAAACGAACGTTTTTTGTCCAGTCAGCTTTCTTCTAATTTCTAAAACATAGCTCCAAAATTTCACTATTTTACACTGATTTTGGCCATGTACCAACTTCTTGCGGTGTTTTTAGACGAACCAATTTTCGATTGAAAAATCGGGTTCTTCAAATTTTCAAGGAGATTTTAGCAATCGATTCATATAGGGAACTACTGTTTTTATCTCGTCATTACCGAGAAAAACTGGTTTTTTTAAAAAATACCACTGAATTTTTCAGTTCTCGCACTGCTAACAGTGATATTTTAAAAATCCAGTTTTTCTCAGTAATGGCGAGATGAAAAAAAAATAAACGTTTTCTATATGAATAGCTGGGAATCTCCTTGAAACTTTGTAGGAACCCGATTTTTGAAGCAAAACTTGGGAAGTCTAAAAACATGGCCAAAAGTTGGTTCCTGACCAAAATCAGTGCAAAAATGGCGAGATTCTGGAGTTCAGGGGAATATTCCAAAATGTTTCAGTTTTTAAAACTGACAATCGAGGATGCTGTGTAAAATAATTTTTTTGCTGTTTTCTGTATTTTCCCAGAATGCACACTAGCCATGTTGCAAACGCGCTCTTTCGACGCATTCCCTTTTTCTACAACGTCTTCATTCTGTTTGTACTCTAACCCTCTCCTCGTTCGCTCACTCCTGTCTCATGCACTATTTCTCTTTTTTTTTTCGAAAAATTTGGCACACATCGATTTTTTTCACTTTTAATTGTTCTAAACATTCCAGAATTGAATGATTCGGAAGATCTTTGTTCACTGAATCAATTGACCTAATTTTTGAAATGGATTCGGTTTTTTTTTCTCCGAAAGATGATCAATCAACGCTTTTTTATAAGGTGTCGGCCAGCAATTGCTGATAACGATTCAATTGTGGCCACTCCTGAGAACGGAATTTCTCGTTTTCTGCAGTCGGTTTCGCAACTATACCCTTTTGACGTCAATTTTATCGATGTTTCCATAAGATATTCGCTCTCATTTTTTCTATCGAATCGATCATGAGTCATCCGCATATGTTCTGCCTTGTCACCATTTTCCTGAGCAACCCAACTAGATCAAGTCCTTTTGTTCCGTTGATAGTTTTTTGTAGTCTTGTGCTCGGAAGGAAGGTGACGTGTCAAAAACATCACCTCCAGTCATTTCTCTCTCGGCTTGCTGTGATGCTTGACCATTTGCATGAAGCTGCAGAAGCAAGCCGCTATTGTTTGTACTCTCTCCTTCGCCATTTTTCTCTTGGTCGGTAAAAACGAGGCGAGAAAACGGTATAGTGAACGGGGAGGAATACGAAAAAGGGAAGAAAAAAGTATCCGCTTTCCCATTCACTCCGAAGCTTCTCGTGTTCTGCAGCAGCTAGGAGGGTGGCTGAAGAAACCCTTTTCGAGTTGTGATTTCGAAAATCACATTTGGTAGCTTCAAAACATGCGTCAGGTGGATTATGAATGGATTACTGTAGAAAAAAATTTTTAGTACTGAAAAATCGTTTTTACGAGTTATAAAATCGGAGAAGCTCTTTTCTGTTAATTTTTTCTACACGATTTATTAAAGGGAACATCAGGCATTTTTAGAATGCAAAGACATGAAAATTGGTCTTCAATTAGTATAGAAATTAGAAAATCGAAAATCTAATTTCTGCATTAGTTGAATACCAATTTTCATGTTTTTACATTCAAAAAATCCCTGATGTTCTCATTAATAAATTGTGTGGAGAAAATTATTAGAAAAGTGCTTCTCCGGTTTTTTAAATCGAAAACAACCGATTTATCAGTGCTGAAAATTTTTTTCTACAGTAACCCACCCTGGCGCATTTGGCGTATTTCCGGTAACTTTTAAAAGCGCAATGCAGTTTGATTAAGAACGATTCGTTATAAGCAAATTCATCAATTCGCAGGATAAGTGTTTTCTTTGTCTCTATTGATTTTCCGTTTCCGATACGGTTTGCTCTGAACGAACACTCTCTTTCAACCCACTCGAAATGTCAAGTGATAATAAACTCCATTTCGAAATTTCGGTTTTCCCTTGGTCTCTGTCTCTATCCCTATCGAACTGGTTTCACTTAGAACTTGGCTACTTTCCCTGCTTCTCATATTCAAAAAGATGAGATTTATGTGTATTGGACATGTGTCGAATGTCACACTTTTCCCCCTTCCAATTCATTCCGATTGAACGAGAAAAAAAGTGGTCCGAACTTGTCCGATAGGTTTTCGGAACGTTTCCCCAGGTGAAAGTGTGAAAAGAACGTTTAGGTTTTTAGATACTGGTGTGAGAATTAGTATATAAAGATGAAATCCCAATCCTTCGTTTCATTCCCCCAAAAAAGAATTATAGAGCCATTATCGGTGAAATCGACGAGGAACTCGACAAACGTGTCGATTTGGAGAATGTGAAGGCGGCTCCATTGGCTCCAATTTGGATTCCACAATAATATCGATCGCTCCTTCTTCTCTCTGCGTGTTATGTATTCACTGGTTACCCCCCTTTCTCCCTAAAAAAAATACTATTTTCAATTTCTCATTCTGTTCTTTTCCTGTTCACATTCTTTTCCTTTACTATTCTTGGATCTCTCTACTTTTTTTCATCCGTTTAAATTATTTATGTCATCTTTCTCTAATGAATAATGTATTTATTCAAATTCTCTTATGACGAATATTGCTACCGTTCCTTTCATCGGTCTCATTTCGATACTTTGCTTTTCATATCGTTAATTTTCCAATATCGTGATTTTCAGATCAAAATAATTTAATAAAGTCAAATCAAAGGAGAAAGCAACATCAGAAATGAGCGGAAGAGTGAGTTCCAAGACCAAAGTCCAACATCTCACTTCGGCTCAGGGACATTTCGCAGCCAAAAATGCACTATTTTTCGCATGAAAAATTTCAAAATGACAATAATGTGTATGAAAGTGACCATTGGCATTGTTAATTTTCTATTTTTTGTTCATATTGAGACAATTTATGCGAAAAATAGTGCTTTTTTGGCTGCTAGATGTCCCGATGTCCCCGAGCCTCCAAGTCTAATCCCCAAAATCCAAATTCATTTTTCTTCCAGGATCGCGATCGCCATGAGGTCCGTCGTCCCACCTTCCGTGACCACAGAACTCCACAATTCGGAAACCAAGGCCGTCGTCTTGTAAATCCCGCTCACTATCCACAACAACGTCCATCGTCACCACGTCGTCGAACAATGGGCTCTCCGATCAGACATCGTCCGGACGATCATCATCGTCGAAAGTCGCCTGAGCCGCCACGCCGAGACCACCATCACAGATCGCAGGAGAAGGAATCGAGAGGAGCAGTGGTTGGTAGATTGACACATTATCCCTCTAGTATCTTTCGATTCGGATTTATGAACTTCTGAAAGAGCACACACACAGTATATCCTGCAATTATATGGTACTATCATGACGTGACGACAGTTTGTATCAATCTAGGTTACGTCGTCGTCCGGAACTTCTTCACGTGGCGCCACGTCAGAATCCGTCACGCCTTCATCGAAGAGCAGAAGACTAGATGAGAGTGGAGAGAGACGCCGAGAGGCAGATAGGGAAGACAAGGAGAGAAAATTGGATGATAGAAGAAAAGAATCGACAACGGTTCGTATGAGTCTAGAATGAAGGGGGAGCACGAAGACCATCATCAGCTATACTTGAAGTAGAGTATCCATTTCAATTGTTTGCTTTTTCAGGATCGCTCGCGCTCCGAAAACGTTGCATCCAGAATCCAGGCACCAGTCGTTTCAAACGCCTCTCCGAGTCGTCATCATCAACGAGACGACGACTGGAAGAGATCAGCTATTGTGAGTGTTTTTAAAACTTCTAACCAGTTGAGTCATTAAAAATTGCAGTTGTATAGTTTATAGAGAGTTAATCATAAGGCAAACAGTTTCAAAAATGTTAGTTTTCATTGATAGTTTCGATTACCTGCACCGTTTGTCAATTTTGAGCTCTTAAAAGAGGATTCCGACGAAAACAATAATTTTACTTCGAAAGATGAAAAAAAAATCGCGCTGATTCCGAATATCAGAGCGAGAATGCTCAAAAAAAATTGCGGACCCAGAATACGTCGTCAAAGGGGACGAAACGGGGCAGAAGTTCTTCCTTGTTTCGGAATACTTCGAGCGAACTTTTCCCTTTTAACCACGTCTTCCGGCTCCGCAATTTTTTCGACCATTTTCGTTTTGATATTCGGAATCAGCGCAAAACTCTGCATCTATTATAGCAATACAATTTTTTTGCCCGGAATCCTCCTTAAAAATCCCTGACATTCCATTTTTTTTCTTTTAAATTTACCGAAGTACCCAGGAAATCAAGATATCAGTCTGTTTCCCACAACTTCAAGTTTTATCATCTGATTCAGGGCATGAAAAGTTTGCACATCGTAACCTTCCACTTTGAAATTTTTATGCTCCGTCTTCTTTCCATTCTCCAAACGATGTATTCGCAATTTCTTCCTGTAACTGCAAATAATCAAAGTCAGCGTCGTCGCACTCTACTTTTTGGCATTCTTTTCCCGATTTGAATATGCGAATGCCGTCACGGTTTCATCGTGCAAACAACGGAAATATCAGCGGCGGCGATAACAAAAGCGATGATAAGAGTGTCAAAAAGTGATTGTATAACGGAGGGAGAGTGCACAGCAGAGTGATTGATGGCAGTTTGCTTCTTCTTCTTCTATCTTCAGAAGAACCAGAGCACAAAATGTGTCGTTGCACCGATATAGTGTTGCCATTTGTTTGATTATTAATTGAATAATTGACAGTGTTCAGTCGCAAAAAAAACCACGCACTGTGCGGACGTTGACTCTAGTTTCTTCGTTGAAGCGCATTCCATAAATTCATGAGAATCACGGTTTCATCAATTAGAAAGATTGCTAGTTCAGTACCAGTTTTAGGCCCCCCTTTTTCAACTACGATTCCACTTTCTCCCTGTTGTTAGGTACTTTGTAACGTAAGAATATTACTCTTGTCTTCAAACAAAACGTTTAGATAAGCCTAAGGTTTAAAACCCCTAAACCCATGTTTCAGAGCAGTTGTCATGTACTTATTTATGTCTCTAGACTATAAAATTTATATTTGTGACTTTATTTTTTTTTGTAGAAGCGTCCAATGGACAACCGTCCCATGTCGTATGCATCGGGTGCATCTTCCGCCTCTCGCCCTCGTCACAGTTCAGGAGAACGCCATAGAGAAGCGCCACGTCGTCATGAAGACAACAAGGAAAAAGACAGAAGACACGGTGAAAAATTGAGCAGCTCTAGAAAGGAAGATAAAAAGGATGAGAAGTCCAGCAGCAAGAAACATGGAGATGAGAAGAAGGACGAGAAATCAAGTAGCAGCAGAAGACGTGAGGAGACGAGAAGCCGTGACGATGACAAGAAGGAAAAAAGACCGGAGAGCAAGAATGAGGAGAAAGAAGAAGAATTAGTGAAACAGGCCGAAGATATATCCATTGATGAAACTAGAGAGGAAGATGAGGCTGTGGCGATTCAAGGATTGGAAGAGGTTGATTGCTGTAAGTTATCTACAGAACTATACATATCCGGCAGTTTTCTCCATTTAAAGTAATGATTTTCTCATCAATTTTTATACCAGAATGTAGAACTCATTGAGTTCTACATTTTAGTATAGAATTTAATGGGGAAATCATTATTTTAAATGGAGAAAATTGGACATGTATGTTCAAAATAAACTCCCGAAATAATTAATTTTTGTAGGCGAGGGTGACGAGAGCACTGAAATCGCAAAAGAAGACGCTGAAGAGCCACCATCGATTCCGTCTCCAGCAAAATCCGATGCCGCTTCAAACGCATCCTTACAGTCCGACAGCGAAGAGGAGCTGGATTACGAGGAAGACGATCTTGACGTGGATCTTGGCGACGACATTGACGTAGAGACCATGAAGATGGCTGCTAGAGGAGATTTGAAAGTGGATGACACTACTGATGAGGATGCGACCGATGAGAATGAGGAGATTCATGAGTTGAAGGACGATGATGATGAAGATGACAAGGAGACGGAATCCAAGAATGATAATGGAGAGCCAGAAGTGAAGAAAGCGAGAAAGGAGGAGAAGAAGGAAGAGACCAAGGAGAGACGATCACATGGTACTTATTCGGAATTTGCATGCATCGGACCTTCTTTTTTATCAATTTTGGAATCGAAATACTTTTCGGATTCATACCGCTACAGTAACCCTTCCAGCTTTGCCTATTTAGAGCCCTTTTCCAGTTCCCCTTCCAGGAAGATTCCCATCTCTCAATTTAGACCCATTTTGAGAAATACAACTAACAAGGCCCCTTCCACTCCCGCCACTTGCACCTACCCTAAAATTCTTATCCGAATATCCATTTCTTAGGCTCCTCACCATCCAAAAGCCACCGTCGTCGTGATGATAGGAAAGAAGCGCCATCTTCATCATCGGATCGCCACAAGGAGCGTCGCCGTTCGCCAGCACGTCAACGGGACACGGATCGAAAGGAGGCGGCACCGAAACGGATCGAACGTGCATCGGAGAGAAGAGGAGGAGCAGCAGGTACAGATATAAAGCAAATACCATCGCTTCTGACGATGCGGATAGCCGCGCCACCAGGGATTAAGAAGTCTTTTTATCATAGTAATTCTTCGTCTTCTTCTGAAGGCATCGGGGAGACGATGTTTTCTAATAGATGGTGTCAGTGCTCTTGTGCGCATCACATGCCCTCAACCTCCGCCGGATCCCTAGACGCGTCTCCTGCATCCACGTCATCTTCGTCCTCGTCGAATTCAGATGGCTTGGTGTCGAGAATTCCGTCGCTGATGTCGTTGCGGACCCCGTTTAATAACAGCTGCCTCTTTTTAGCACCTCCGCAACCACCGCCGAGAAGAAGTCACGAGGCCGCTGCCCGGATCAGAGCGCCATCCCCAGGACGTCGTTCGTTTGGAGATCGAGGAGGACCGCAACGATTCAACGAGGATCGAGGAGGACGCGGAGAACAACAGCGACGTCGATCGCCGGAGCGCGTCAGACGAGACGAGAGAAGGGTCAGTGATTTTGAGGATCGAAAGAGGAGAGCACCGATTGGCGATGAAAGAGTGAGTGTTCGTGAATAGATCTTGTATCTTAAAGGAGGATTCCGAGCAAAAATTTTTATTGCTTTAAAAGATGTAAAACTGGCTATTATTTAACGGACTTGTACAAATTTTCTTATTATTTCATTGAAAATAGTATTGGATGACACTCTGGCATGTAAATTACCAAAAAAATTTGACTAATGCCGTCTAAAAATCACAGGAGAAGCAAGGGAGCACTTCTGGCCCGTTTCGACCCCTTTGACGACGTTTTCTGGCTCCGAGAAACGTTTTCGAGCATTTTCGTTGTGATATTCGGAACCAGCGCAAAATTCTGCATCTATTGAAGCAATAAAAATTTTTGCTCGGAATCCTCCTTTAACTTCTGGTTTTCAGCGCCGTTCTCCACTTCGTCGACGCCCATCACCACCACGTGGCAGACCAGGAGATAAAGTCGTCGACTCATATCGCAATGGAGTCTAATCCGGTCTCATTTATTCGCCTCTTTATTTCTGATTCCTGTTTTGTTTCCAAGTCAAATGGTAATTGGAAAGAGTAATGATTTTTAAATTAAATCCATGGTTTTCTGTAATTTTCTAAACGATTTTTTTTTGTTTTGTAAGAACTGTGTGATCGTAATAAAAATACCTTTTATGAGATACGATTGATTTTTTAGGGCAAGAGTTTTCGATCTCTGATTTCGTATACTTTTTTCTCCGAAAGGGACAGATTAAAAGTAGAAAGGATCCGAAGAGCAAACAAAAATGAAAAGGGTCACTTTTGTCTTTTTTGAAAAGTGAACTTCATCGATTTTCAAATTTCCTTTCGTTTTTAAATATTGGCTCCGAGACATTTTGAAAGTGACGTTTCGAAAGTAAGACGGTTCGAAAGTACGACATTCCGTAAAAACTCAAAAATATATAATTAAAATCCAAAAATTCGAAAAAAATTTCACATTTTCCAAATTTCCGCTTTCGAAATGTCCACTTTCGAAATGTCCCGGAGTCGAAATATTCAGTTGGAAATTTTAAAATAAAGTCAGAAGGAAATAATGAATTCAATTTCTTTTCTAGTTTCCGCTTCCTATCATCTGTATCAAAAACTGTCATCATAATCCTCTTATTTGTCTTCTGTTTCCAGTACTAAAAAATGGCCGAAATCAACGAGCGTGCGTCAACGTCGTCGCCTCCAGTTCCATCGACACCGGCTCCAGTGCCACATATCAGACAGTTGGCCGACAATATGACCGATAAAGTTGGACAATTCTTTCAGCATCAAATCGAGGGTAAGCTCAAGATTTTTGGTTTCGAACGGGTCAAAAATAGACGAACAGAATCAGAATGATGCGAGATGGACCCCCCGGAGAATTTCATTTTGGTTTTTGTTTTCGCTTTTTGCCCGGTTTTTGTTGTGTTCGCTTTTTTTGGTGCGTGCCAGAATGAAAAAATATGTTTTGGGAATTAAAGAACATGGACCACATGAGCCCATTTTCACTTCAACCATTTTTCGAATTCCAGGATCTATCGAAGAATACAAACTACTGGAGAATATGAACAACACCACTGCTCAACGCTATGTCGATATGAAGGTGGTGGCGGAGAAGATGGCGGGAAAACTCGATAATTTGAATACCAAGTGTGAGTTTTTCAATGAAAAATCGCAAGAATGTTTTGATTTTCAGATGAGAACTTGCGTCCCTACCTGACACAAATCGATGCGATGGACGAGAGCACTCGGAGATTAGAGGAGGCGACGGCGGTTTTGGAGAATTATGTATCGCAGCTTGGTAAGAAATCACGTAGAATCATACATACATGCCCAAATCCGGGCCGGTGGGGGAATTTTTCCCTACCCGGTCGTCCCGGGTAGGAAATTTCCGTCGAAAATTATCCAAAAAAATCTATTTTTCATAAAAAAGTTTCTAAATTGCATGAAAAATCATGAAAGTACCAAAAGTATGAAAATTTTTTCTCCAAAAAATTGACCTTCGGAAAATTGGATTTTTGATCTTCGTTTATCTTCGGAAAATTTTTTATTTTTCTAATTTTTTCAGAATCCAAATTGACCACTATTCAACAACAAAACCAATGAGGGATTCGTCTTCATGTCAAATAATCCCAAAGCTTTTTCTCTATTTACTGTAATTTATAGTTTGTGACTTCCACATTCCCTTTCCCCATATTCTAGTCTATTTTCAGCATAACAATGTTTACTACAGATTTATTAACTATTTTCTGCGTATAGATTGAATAAACTCATTCTTGTACTACTTGCTACTTCCAATCTACTCCAATTCCATGTTTCCTTCATTGATCAATTCATTGAAAATCTTTTTTTAAATCCTCCTTTAAAAATTTATAAATCTCAAAAACTAAAAACCAATTTTTAAAAAATTCAAAAGATTTAAAAATCTCAAAAACTAAAAATCAATTTTCTTCAAATTCAAAATATTTAAAAATCTTCCTTTATTCATACAACGAGGCAATGGTTTTTCCCTGAACAGCAAAACTTTTTGCGTCTTTGAAATCGAAAGATATAAAAATTCGAGCTGGATCTAATTTCAATTGGTCACATAAAATTTGGGTCAGCTTTTTGGCATAGGTGTCGTTTTCCGTTCGAGATGATGGGCGGGTGGTTTGGAACTGAAAACTTTTTTTTCATTCTAGTTGTTTTTTCAGTTCTGTGACATTTCGAAAGTGTGACGTTTCGAAAGTGGGGGATTTTTTGCCTATATAGTATTATATAGGTTTAATAATGCTATATTTCAGAAAAAAAGCAAAAAAAAAAAAGAAAAATTCGATAAATCAAAAATCTATTTTTGGAACTTTTCATATTTTTTGCGTTTATTCTAAAATAAGTGATTTTTTAACCTCTATGAAATAATAAACGCAAAAAATATGAAAAGTTCCAAAAATCAGACAAAACCGGATTTCACACACGAAATGTCTACTTTCGAAACGTCGCACTTTCGAAATGTCCCGGAGCCTTTTTTTCTCAAGAAAAAACTCACATTCACCACAGCTACCGTAGTCTCCCGATTCTCGAAACCTATCCGTATTCTGACAGCTGGCTCCACGACGACCACAAATTTGTCGGCTGGCATTTCCATAGCCACCGATAGTCCATAGCTCACATCTTGCTCCAGCTTCTCTGGAATGTCCGCTGCTCGAATATTCGTCTGAATTCTCACTATCTGCATTTTTATCTGAAAATTTTGAATTTAAAATAGTTTAGAGTCCAGACGTTTCGCAACATTTAGGCAAAATATATACACATTTTCCGCTTGGACAAACTAAAAAAAGGCTCTCGGCCTCTCGGTCAGCTGAGAAAACATTTTTTTTCGTTTCTCGGAGAAGAACGACTCGACACTCGACAATACAAGAAAACACATAGAACTCTCCCTTCATTTGTCAATGCGGAAAAAAAACGAAAAAAACCGAAAAATGACAGAGAAAACAAGATGAAATGGAAACAATTAGTATGGGAAGTTTGACCTTGGATTGGGATGGGCACCAAACAAATTAACGGAAGATGATTGAATTGGGTTAGGTTACGGTCATCGAGACGGGATCTAGGGAGAATGGGATCAGTGGTGGGGTGTATATACTTGGGGAAATGAATGAGATCGAAAATGCAATGGTTGGAGGTTCCCCGGAATCTGGAAATTTTGGAATTTAGTTTTCTAGGGGAGTTAGAATTCGAAATACTGTCTATCCTTGGCATCATGACCTAGGATCGGCCAGATCATGACCTGGCCGGTCATTTCGCAAATGGACATTTCGAAAGTAAGACGATTCAAAAGTCAGAAATCTCGAAAGTAAGACATTGCGAAAGTAAAACAATTCGAAAAACTGAAGTCGCGTTTTTGCCATTTTTATTTGGCTCCGGGACATTTCGAAAGAGGACATCTCGAAAGTAAGACATATCGAAAGTAAAACAATTCGAAAGTGGACATTTCGAAATTGTGAAAACGCGTTTACCCAATTTTCTTAACTTCTCAGCTTTCGAAATGTCATTTTTCGAGATTTCCACTTTCAAATTGTCTCACTTTCGAAATGCCCGGGAGCCAAAAATAATTATGAGAAATTCAAAAAGTTGGGCAAAAACGCGATTTCACACTTTCGAAATGTCCACTTTTGAATTGTCAACTTTCGAATTGTCTTACTTTCGAGATGTCTGACTTTCGAATTGTCTTACTTTTGAGATGTCTTATGTTCGAATCGTAGCCACCTCTCCGAATTTATCTTTGCTCTGAAGGGGTCCCATCGGATTTTTTCCTTTCTATTCCTTCGGATTTCAGCTTTCCCGAGTCTATTTTCAGTTCAGATTTCTGGTAAATTTGGAAAAAGATTCAGTTTCTCAATTAGCCGTCTCATTCTTGTAGTCCTGACCCATATTCCTTGGTGATTCATTATTACCCATTTTCAGTTGATATAGTGTCCTACCGTATCCCAATTCATTTTATTCATCCCATTCTCATCTGAATCCTGTTTTTTTTTTGCAGAACCCTGTGTTTTGCTACTAGCCAGTGGTCATTCCACTAACAGATAATACATCATATCCAACGCCACATGTTCGCGTTGTACATTTCTTCGTTTTCAACAATAGTGCTATAACTAACTGAATCTGGCCAAAAATTTTGACTCGAAATGATACTATTTTTGTGAAGCACGAACATCCTTGCCTCCATTCTTAGTCTATCAGATTCTCTGGTCTTCTTTGACGTCACTGAAGACCAAACTTTCGAAAAATTGCTCATTTCTCGAACATTCCAGCAGCAGCAGTTGTTTTCCCCCCTTGGCTCTCCCCCATTTCTCCGTGTTCGTGACTCAACAATTCGAACTTTCTCTGTCACCCTAAAGTACCGCTGACACACCACGTGGTGGGGTTCTCCCCGGGTTTTTCGATGTCACGTTGTCTCCATTATGCCGATGTATATTGAGACCACGATTTGCTTCTCCTCCCTAGTGCAGTCTGTCCTTTCATTGTATATATGCATGCGACGAGAGAGAAATAGTGACACGAATTGAAAGAGAAGTCGGAAGAGACACGGAGACGCAGATGGAGAAAGGAGTGCAAGATGTTGGGAACGAAACGAAACGGACGAAAGTGGCGTGATCCACCCGCCCATGGTTCTGTGATGAGACCGAAACAGTGAGATAGAGAGAAGAGAAAGTGAGAAACTTTCTGTTCTGTCATTTATCTCAATTTTCACTCAACTTTCTAGTTTTGAACCACTTTGAACTTTTTCTCTTTTGAACAGAAAATTTTTTTGACTTTTTTCTTCGTAATCGCTGCTCACTAATTGCTCATTTTAAGTTTCTAAAATTCAGAAATGTCCACTACACTTATCCATCGATCCACAATCCCCATACTCCGTCGCCGTACACGCTCTGTCGACGTCCTCTCCACAACATCAGACCGTCCGTTTTTCAGTAGTTCAAAAGAGAAAGGTATTCGAAAACCAATAAACGTTCACAATCTTACATGATTCCTAGTTTTCCAGGAGGCGCAAGCACCCCACCCGGATCCTCAGCTAGTCCGGCTGCAGGAGCCGCCGCGGCAGTCCCGACAAGTTATGCGTACATTTCGGATATGGTCAAAGGTTTCATGTCGAAGGTTGAGGTGAGTTTTTTTTTCAATGGAAAATATAATGAAATTGTACTTTTTACAGAATCCCCTGAGCTACCTCAGCGTCGGAACATCGAAAGCGATCGCGAAGGAGGCGGTGAAAGTGGAAACAAAGACACAGTGAGTTTTTGAAATTTTTAAAATTGTATTACAGTAATTTTTCTCAAATGATTGTCCCAATCCCATGATTTACGAAAATAACAATATTTTTGCATTAAAAATCGTTAAAACTCGAAAAGATCGATTTTCAAATCTCAAAATTACATTTTTTCTAACCTATTTCAAAAAATCTAGAATTTTTCGTTGATTCGAATGCACCTAATATCGATGCTCAGAGAGGTATAAAATTAGTCAATTTTTTGTCGGCAGCGGCGACCGCGACAAAATGAAAAATTGCTCATAAAATTTTTCTATTGCGTTTTGAGCAGCGATATTAGGCGCATTCAAATCAGCGAAATTTTTATATTTTCGTGATTTGAAATCCGATTTTTTCAAGGTTTTACGATTTTTATGAAAAAAATATTGTTATTTCCGCAAATACTGGAATTGGGACCATCAATTGAGACAAAAAAGGCTCCGCGACGTTTCGAAAGATGACGTTTCGAAAGTGTGACATTTCGAAAGCGGGACGTTTCCAAAGCAAAACGTTGCGCTTGATTCGAAGAATTTCTTCAAACATTCCGAGTTTAATCCAAATATTTTTTAAAACTATATTTTTTCTCAGAATAATCCAAAAATCCAACGAAAACCGCGTATCCCGATCAGAAGTCACCGCCAAAACGCGTGCCCTCGTCAAGAAAATCCTGATATCAGAAACATCGACATCTCGATTAACACGAGTACGAGACCTCTCCGAGCATATTATGCAATTTCCACCGACACGGATCGTTGCGGCTCAAGAGCAACGATTAGTCGCCGAGCTGTTGGAAATGGTGATTTATGGAACGAGTGATCAGTTGAAAGAGGAAGCGAGACAGTGTCTAACATTGATCGGAGTTCAACCGCCACCGAAGGGAAGAGGAGTGAATGTTCTGTCGATTGATGGAGGTGGTACACGTGGAATGATGGGTCTCGAAGTGCTGGAGAAACTGGAGAAGCTGTCAGGCAAGAGAGTGAGTCTTTGATCCTTTTTGTTTGAAAAGAAACTTCCGTTTTTAACCCCACGTGACTAGACTGATAACCCAAAAATGTTTGTCTAATAAAAAGACAAAGGAATTCTTCGCAGACAAAAATGTAGAAAAAATCAAATTGAAGGCTCAGGGACATCCGGAAATCAGACAATTAGAAAGTGAGACATCTCGAAAGTAAGACATTTCGAAAGTTTGAAATTTCGTTTTCGCCTAAAAGAAAACGCAATTTTTCACACTTTCGAACTGTTTTACTTACAAACGTCTTACTTTCGAAATGTCTCGCTTTCGAATTGTCCATTTTCTAATTGTCCCGGAGCCCAAAATGTCCACTTTCGAAATTTTTCAAATTCAAAATGTCCCGGAGCCGAAAAAATATATGAAAAGTTCCGAAAATTGGGCAGAAATGCGATTTTTCACTTTCGAATTGTCTTACTTTCGAAATGTCCCGGAGTTCAATTGAACCACCCAACTATTTTCAGATCTGCGAACTATTCGATATGATTTGCGGAGTCTCCACCGGAAGCATCATCGCTGCCCTCCTCACAGTCAAAGGATATTCAGTTGCCGAGTGTCGAGAGGCTTATATGGACGTTTCGAAGAAGTTATTCAGTCAGGGAAAATTCCAAGGAAGCTTCGGATTAATCACACAACATTCATATTACAATACGAATCTATGGATTAGTATTCTGAAGAAAATGATTGGTGAGGAGGTGACGATGATCAATACATCAAAGAAGCTTCACACTCCAAGATTAGCCATTATTTCGTCGATTGTGAACTTGCCAACGATACAAGTGAGTTTATTGAGAATGATAATAATAAAAGTGGGATTACAGTTATTTTTTATTTTTACTCACATGCTCGTCCCAATTCTAGTACTTACATAAATAACAATATTTTTTCATAAAAATCGTAAAAACTCTATTAAAATAGGTTGGAAAAATGCTAGTTGGCGTTTTGAAAATCGATTTTCTCAAGTTTTAACGAGTTTTGTGCAAAAAGATTTGTGTTTTTGTGAATACTGAACTTGAGAAGATCATTTGAGAAAAAAAGTGTAATCCTACTTTAATCGTCCTATTTTTTAGCCCTACATCTTTCGAAACTACGACCATCCAGCGGGCCGTGACTCTCACTATCGTGGTGGCACCGATCACTGCCTGTGGACCGCAATCCAAGCATCCGCCGCGGCTCCCCTCTACTTCTCCGAAGTGAAACTCGGCAATCTTCTACTCCAAGATGGAGGAGTATACGCCAACAATCCGACTGCCATCGCCTATCACGAAACGAAACTTCTTTGGCCAAACGAGAAGATAAACTGTGTAGTCTCAGTTGGAAACGGTCGAACTGTCACTTCCGTCGAGCCCACACCTACAGTATTCTCCACTTCATTCCAAGACAAACTTCTTCGAATTATCGATAGTGCCACGGACACGGAAGGCGTTCATATGAATGTGCACGATATGCTTCCAGAATCGGTTTACTATCGTTTCAATCCATACATGACGTATGCATACGGACTGGATGAAATCGATCAGGAGAGACTGGAACAGATGGCCAGTGATGCTGCATTCTATGTGAGACGAAATTCGAGTAAATTGGAAATGGCCGCGGAGAGATTGTGCCAGAGACCGAATACTCAACAAAGAG
This sequence comes from Caenorhabditis zanzibari, assembly GCA_963966625.1. Classification (NCBI taxonomy): domain Eukaryota; kingdom Metazoa; phylum Nematoda; class Chromadorea; order Rhabditida; family Rhabditidae; genus Caenorhabditis; species Caenorhabditis zanzibari. Next base: position 6,431,600 of record OZ016471.1, read on the forward strand.
TGCATCGAAGTATCAAAGAGTGGATGGATATCAAGGGATTCTATAAACCAGCATAATTAGCCTATTATAATTTTCTGCACTTCTCAACCTCTTTTTTTTGTATTATTTGTACATTTCGCGACCCGCTCTTCTTCTCCTTCTAATTACTCATTTTCTGTATTGTACATTTTCCTTTTCCTTGTTTTTCCTTACAAAAGTTTTTGTACAGCCAACTTTTGTAGACCTTTTGTAATTTACTTCATGCTCTTTTTTAAACCATTTTCCTAGGTGCCCATCCAATTGTCCTCACTGCTTCTAAATACCGTTGTATCCAATTTATTGTTCCCAGTTGTTCTATGCCAAAGATTTTTAAAATAACAATTCTTTAGAGCGACTGTGTTACTGAAGTTTTTACAGAACAAAGAATTCTTATGAAAAGTTCAGAAAATTGATGGAATAGGTGCATTGAGTATCTTCGCGACAATTCAAAAGTGGACATTTCGAAAGTGTGACGTTTCGAAAGTATGGCATTTCGAAAGTGCTTTTCGATGGTTTGAAATCGCGTTTTTGCCCAATTTTTGGAATTTTTTTCGAAAGTGCGACGTTTCGAAAGCGAGATATTTCGAAAGTAAGACATCCTAAAAGTGTGACGTTTCGAAAATGTGACGTTTCGCAAGTATGACATTTCGCAAGTAACACGTAAAACTTCATACTTGCGAAACGTCAAAGTTTTGAAACGTCACGGAGCCAACAATATATGAAACTCTCCAAAAATTGGGCAAAATCGCGATTTCCCACTTTCGAAATGTCAACTTTCGAAACGTCCCGGAGCCGAAAGTTCTAGAGAATAACCTTATTTTTGAACTTTTTCGGATACTTGATCTTGCAATGAAAATTCAAAAAACTAAACAGTAAAAATCCCGAATTTATTTCTATAATATACAAAAACAATTTTTTTTACTTTCTTCTGGTTCCATCCTCGAAGAACACTCCTCCATCGATGGCGCAGTATTTTGGACAGATTCCCTTCTCTCCAGCTCCTCCGTCTTGTCCCGGCTGTCCTGGTGCTCCTGGATTTCCATCGGCTCCTGGCTGTCCTGGTGCTCCAGATGGTCCCTTTGGTCCAGGGGCTCCTGGTTGTCCTGGTCCTCCTGGTGCTCCTGGAGATCCGGCTGGACCAGGTGGTCCTTGTGGTCCCGCTGGTCCTGGTGCTCCTGGAGTCGTCTCGGATTGAGCGTCGGCTCCTGGCTGTCCTGGCGCTCCGGCTTGTCCTGGATTTCCTGGCGCTCCTGGGGCTCCCTTTGGTCCAGCTGGTCCTGGTGCTCCGGCTCCTGATCCTTGTCCTGGGGCTCCTGGTGCTCCGGCGTCTCCTTGTGGTCCCGGTGCTCCTGGAGCTCCCGGTGGTCCTTGTGGGCATGGTTTGCATGGTGGTGGAGTGATTGGCTCACATGGTTGTGCTGGTGGGCGTCCTGGGTTTCCTGGGAGTCCAGCGGCTCCTGGACGTCCTGGTCTTCCTGGCTTTCCTGGAGTTCCGGCTGGTCCGGCGGCTCCTGGAAGGCAACATCCGGAGCATGAGCCTCCTTGTGCCTCCTGTCCTCCCTCGACAACCTCCTCATCAGTACCGTATCCAGCTTGACGGGCGAAACGGGAAGCGTTCTTTGGATTGGCACGGATATGGTTCACTTCGGCGAAGATGTCACGGGCAGAGTGCTTGCAGAATCTGATGTCATGGTTGATTTGAGTCTTGATTCCATCGACATAGTTGTATACCAATGGAAGAGTAATGCAAAGCTAAAAACTTTAGATTTTCAAATTTACAAACCAAAAAAAGAAACTTACAGAGAAAACAGCGACAACCGAGAAGGTCACAGCCGAATAGGCGAGAAATCTGTATGCTTGAAGACGTTGTTTCTCGTCCATTTTGATCCGAATGATGTTCTTCTTAGACTTAGGCTTGTTCTTTTATAGCGCGTATGTGTAAGATAAGGGGTTGTAAAGAGGAACAAAAATTGGAAGACAGAAACAAAATCAAGGACACTTTTACAAAGAAAAGGGAATTCATGGCTTCCAAAAAATATTAGTGTGATTTTTTCAAAGTGTATGTGAAAGTTAGTACGGTAAAGAATAGTGTGTCGTAATTTTTTTTCTGGAAATAATGAAGTTTCGAAACAGTGATCGTATTTGACAACCTCAGCTCCAAATTCTCAAAGTTTTGAAACGGGGAAAACTTGGCAAATACTTTTTGACTACACATTCTAAAATTAGAAAATGTTTATTTTTTAGAACATACTTTTCTGTGAAAGATATTGAGTTTTTCTGGAAAATAATGAGGCTTTGAAACAATGATCCTTATTTTCAGAACCGTAGTCTTATTTAATGACACATTAATTATGTGAATAAGGAGATAGAGACCTCACATTGAACTCGAAATTCTTAGTTCCTAATTCTCAAAGTTCTGAAACGGAGAAAATGTTGGCAAATACTCATTGGATACAGTCGGCTCAATAACTACACATTTTCGATTAAAATTAATTTCGATTAATTTCGATATATATGAAAGTTAGTTTCAATAAGGGAAATAATTTTTTTCAGGAAAATAATAAAAAAACATGAGCTGAACTTTTGCAAATGTTGACTTTTTATGAACCAAAACGACTCGAACGAGTTCCGAATGATTCTGAAGGATTCTAACAGACTCTGGTAATTTTTGAAAACTCCATAAGGACTCTGAAGGCTTAAGCCTAGAAATCATTCTCCAACTTTTTAGAAATTTTTTATGTGAAAGATATTGAATTTATTACTTTTTTTGGAAAATAATGAGGTCTTGAAAAAGTGATCATTATTTTCAGAATCGTAGTCTAATTTTTTTTTCAGAAATCTTTTTCAGAACCGTAGTCACACATTAATTAGGTAAAGAAAGAATTATGAAAGTTTAACTGAACTCGACAATCTTAGTTCCTAATTCTCAACGTTCTGAAACGGAGAAAATGTTGGCAAATAATCATTGGATATAGTAAGCTCAATAACTACACTTTTTCAATTAACATTTATTGAGAATAGTTTTCTATCGATGGGAAAATTAGTTTCAATAAGGGAAAGAATTTTTTTCAGGAAAATAATAAAAAATGAGCTGAAATTTCGAAATTTTTGACTGAAAATGTACAAAACAACGCGGAGGAGTTCCGAATGATTCTGAAAGATTCTAACAAAATCTGGGGACTTTTGAAAACTCCAAGAACACTATGAAGGCTTCAAAATCATTCCCTAATTTTTAGGAGATTTTTATGTGAAAGGTATTGAATTCATTTTTTTCGGGAAAGTAATAAAGTCTTAAATACGGTGATCCTTATTTGCAGAACAATAGTCTTACTTAGAGACACATTAATTAGGTGAAGAAGGAATCATGGAAGTCCAAATGAAAGATTAATCCAATCTACATCCTTAACTCCAACTTCTCAACTTTCTGAAACTGGGAAAACTTATCATGGGCAATAGTTAGTTTTAGATTCCAAAATAAGAAAATGTCTATTTTCTGGAACACTTTTTTGTAGTCAGAGTCAAAAAGGTATTGAATTTATGCTTATCGTAATAAGAACGGATTCTAAAGGATTCTTTCAATATGAGCAGGCTCATCTTCTGCATTGAACTTGACAACCTAGCTCTCAATTCTCAACTTTCTGAAACTGGGAAAACTTAGCAAATGCTCATTAACAATAGTTAGTTAGAAGAGCAATATTTCGGCAAATATTCATTGACTACAGTGTCTCAATGACTGCAATTTTCGATTATCTTCCTGAGCTTTCTTTCCGAGAATCAGGCTTACAAACGCCATGATAGAAGACTTAATTCGAAATAGATAGATTCAGTATCTTCTTATGCTTCAGAAAAAATGGCCCAGAAAATATACAATTTCTTATTTTGCAAATTGAGGTTACTGTAGTCAATGAGGCGGCTCCGGGACATCTCAAAAGAGAGACATCTCGAAAGCGGGCATTTTGACAGCGGACATTTCGAAAGTGTGAAACATCGTTTTTGAAACATTTCATATATGTACATAGTTTTCCGTTAAAAAAATATTATAAGGCATCTTTTAATCTATAATATGTGAATCATAAACGCAAAAAATATATGAAAAGTTCCAAAAATGAGGAAAAACGCGATTTCACACTTTTGAAAAGCCTCACTTTCGAAATGTCCACTTTCGAGATGTCCTGAAGCCAATGCGCCTGTGTATTAAATGAGTACTGTAGTCAACGAGAATTCGCCAAGTTTTTCCCGGTTTCAGAAACTTGAGATATTGGAGCTAAGATTGTCAAGTTCAATGCTCCACGAGCTTTTACCGAAAAAATGTCAGCTCTCTCGAAGTTCTGATATTCTCCGTAAGTTAGGACTACCCAGTCCCATCTTCCCCCAACCTCCCAACTTTTCACTAATTACAGTAACCTTTCACCTCTTTCACCTAATTACCTCCCGCATTCCCAAACCTTCTTCCATTTTTTCTCCATTTTCTTCTCCGTCCGTCCGTATACATAAGCCCCGCCCACTTTGACACACACTGGTTCACACAATTTCATTTTGAAGAAAATAGGGGAGGCTCCGCCCCGTTTTGCTCCCGGAGAGAAAACTGCCGTTTTTCTTCTCTCTTCTTATTTTCTCTCCGGGTTTTGTTCATCTCCCCCTCCCTCACCATTCTCCGTTTTTTTCCGGGTCTTGATCTTTCCCTAGGTTCAATTCTGATCCCATCTCCAGAATTATTTTTAATTCTTCCCAGAAGACGTTGTCATCGGAATCCAGTCGCGATTCCGACGACACCTAAGCAACCATTGCTTAGCCGCCCTGGATGCGGTCGGGCGGCCGAAGAAGAAGAGGACGACAGAGGCAGCAAAAACTTCCAGAACTCAACAAATGTCGACTTCTCACGATTTTCACTTTTCTTTTGGTCCTAATTCAGGTATTCTTCTAGATCTTCTAGAATCTGAATCCTAATCTACTACAAAAATTCCAGCCGACGTCCAGCCTAACCTGTCTCACATGCATGTACACTTCCTCGACAACCCAATTGGACAATTTCCGTGTCTCAACTCGTCTTTCTCGTCCACAATGCTCCATGGAACCGATCAAGTGCGATCGCGATCAAGACGTCTGTGTTACGATCACAATGCATGTTGGTAAGGATTTGACTTTAAAAACTACAAAAAATCATATTATGTATATGCAAATAAATGTGTAGCGCTCTCATGGCGTCATGTGAAAAATTTTGGAGACTAGTAAGAACAAAAACAGAGAAATATGAAAAAAAGAACACAGAAAAAGACACCAAGTATTTGCATAAAAATTGGAATTTTTGTCGTTTGTCGTCTCCTTCCTTCTTGACGACGTCGAAATTCCGAATCTCTCGTCGAAGTGCCAGATGATGTGGAATAGTAGAGAACCTGCAAAAAAAGTTTGGTTGAATTTAAAGAATCTTGAAACAGGGAGAAAAAAGTTTTCCTATAAAAGTTCGTCCATATGATATTTTAAAAATTAGATCTCAAAATCTACTGTAATTCAGGCGGAGGCGACTATTGGATGGGCGCAGGATGCGATCGACGTGTAAACTTCCAGCATATGAGCTGTCAAAACATCCGAACAATGTCCCGAAATGTTCAATTAGGTAGGTCCTATGTCATACATGTGATCCGGGCCTTCGCGATTTTCTCCCATTCAAAATCAAAATTTTTGGTCAAAATTTACACCAAAATGAAGGTCTCCATGAGATCTATAAAATGGTACTAAAATCCCCAAGATTGCATGTCTCAGTATTTGTCTAAAACTTGGAGGACCGACGTTCTACAAGTTCTAGACGAACACTGAGACATGCAATCTTGATGATTTCAGTACCATTTCATAGGTTTCATTGAGTTCTACATTTTGGTGTAAAGATTGAACAAAATTTTTGGATTTAAAGTGAAAAAAATCGGATCACATGTATGCAACTTCTGAATCTTTCCAGGATACGTACAAGAACGTCGAGCCATGCAACGTGTCTGCGTATGTGCCCGTGATCTATGCAATCAACAATCGTCACCGTTTCACTTCTCCTCAGTGATCCTCATCGTCCTTCTGCTCTTTCTCTTCCTCTTTCAGTCATAGTCAGTGTACAATCATCATCATCTTCCCGCCGCCACAATTATCGCCCTCCGATATTATGTAAGTTTTATTTTAGTAGAGTTGTATCAAAATATTGGTAGCCATGAACAAAAAAACAAGAATAGACCCTCTTCTTGTCAATGAGATCGACAGACTAAACACAACTTGTCTCTCATATCAGTCACCCATTGGGTTGGAGTTTTTGGGCGTCCCAAACGAAAAAAGAGACTTCCCCACTCTCTCTCTCTCTCTCTCTCTTTCATATTGAACAACCCCACGAAGTGTTTCCCACACACATTTCTGACACAATTGTGTGAGGAACATGAACACGGGTTTTTGATAGAGAGAAGAAGGTGGTGAGAACACGAATTGTGGCAGGATCCTGGATTCCAATTCACGAACACTTCTTCTTCTTCTTCTCGTAGAGAGATAGTGGATAGTGACAGACAACAAGAATCCGTGTCTCAAAAATAGAGTGAGAAGACATCTCTTCCTAAACGGGTAAATCTCATTTTGTGCACACATACACACACATCATCGCATTCTAACCGGCCACATCAGCCCGGGTCATTTTTGGGATTATTGAGGGAAGAGAGAGGGGAAGAAAGATTCGAATTTGTGTACGAAGTTCCGAATAAAATATAATCTGATTTTTGAGAAGAGGGGCATAATTGACGGGATTGACGGATAGACTGCGAGACATGGGAAATCGCGACGTTTCGAAAGCGAGACATTTCGAAACTAGGCATTTCGAAAGTGTGAGATCGCGTTTTTGCCTAATTTTTGGAGCTTTTCTTATATTTTTGGCTCCTGGACATTTCGAAAGCGAGACATTCCGAAAGCGAGACATTCCGAAAGTGAGACATCTCAAAAGTGGACATTTCGAAAGTACGACATTTCGAAAGTGTGAAATCGCGTTTTTGCCGAATTTTCGGAACTTTTTATGTATATATTTGGGTCCTTATATAAAAAAGCATTTTTCATCTATAATAGATCATAAACCCAAAAATATTTGAAAAGTTCCAAAAATTAAACAAAACGCGATTTCATACTTTCGAAATGTTCGTTTTCGTAATGTCCATTATCGAAATGTCCTGGAGCCAGAAATGGTAGCTCTCGATATCCCCCACGACTCCGACTGTCAGAGTTTTTTGATTTTTGACCCAAAAATTCTCAAAACCAAAACCCATCTACTCAAAGCACTTTGACTCAAAAAAAAAGTTCCAGAATTCCTAATGGACTTTAACTACCACCCCACTTAAACCTCCTCCTCGAAGCCACCAAAAAGTATCAGTCATAAATCTGAGTGCCTGTGAGCCCTCCTCGTCCACACGCATTACTTTAATTAGGTACCCCAAACTCACTCTCAGTGCTCCCAAAATCGCACCCAGAACCCATTAAGAGAGCAACTTTTTTTCTGCTGCTCTTGCTCCTCGTTCACTTCAAAGTCTTTTTGAAAAATTCTCTCTGTCTTTCTCTCGGTGAGTCTCTCTGTCTCCTTGAGTTTCGTGGATCGCCTCGGGGGACCACCGCAAGAAACAGGGACAAAACTGAATATGAATTCAGTGAGACGACCAAAGTGAGAGGGATGGATGGATGAAAAAATACGAGTACGGACAATTTTAACTTGGAAGAAATATGCACTCCATTTATTACAATTTCGCATAGTGAGGTGAAGAAACATTCATCTTCAAGCACGTTATCCAGGGTCTAAATGAAAAAAAATTGAGAAAGACGATGAGTAAACTTTTTAGAAGAGGGACTTCAAGACGTCATTTTGGGATTTCCAAATTTGAGAATGCAGATGACATCAGATCTCTAAATTGGTCAAACTGACTTTTGCAAAATGGGATTCTGAACACAGTTCGGGATTCAGAAGTCTAGAAGGACTAATATTAAAGGTCTCGAATTGTATACACAATTTTTTTATTGATTTGAAAAATGCAGAATTTTGCGCTGATTCCGAATATCATATCGAAAACGGTCAAAAATGCCGTCAACACCTCGAAAACCCGCTTCAAACACATTTCAGTCTCGGCCACCGGAGCCAACTTCGGCTAAAAAGGGCCTATTTCAAGCGGTTTTCGGGGCGTTAGAGGCATTTCAAGCAGAATATTTTATAGCTAAATGTTTTTTCATAATCCAATTTCCATGTTTTCAGGATCTCCATCTACAACAATCTCATTCCTCACTTCACCTGCCGCTTTTCATCAAAAAACCTACCAAAAATAGATACCAAAAAAAGCCCGAGATCATCTGGATTTTCACCATTCTCCTTCGAGGTGAGGCTTCGGGAATTGTGGACGTGGAGGGCTGAAAATTTCAAAAATTCCAATGTCTCATCTGAAAATTTATCCTCACTTTCTCTTGGCATTATTCTTCCTTGAACTGTTCAACTGGGCCAACAACGCCTTCTCCTCCTCCATTTCAATTCTTCGGTGCTGTCCGAGAGTCAACCGTTTCATATCAGCTCGTTCTCTCTCCTCTCTCGCCTTCTCCTCCTTCCAGCGACGTTGTAGCTCATCGTCATCGATGCTCACAGTCTTCAACGCTGGCTTATTGGCCTTGCCGCGTACCATAAGAGTGACACGAGACTGTTTTTGACGTCCTGTAGCCGTACTTGAAGATGAAGGAATGTCCTCATCGTTGTCGAATGATCTCGATGGTGATGATGTCGTCGCTTTGGAGTCATCAGCTGAAAAATCTCAATTTTTCATTCTGCACCTAGCATTCTCATTCAAAATGCAACCTTTCTGTCCGTTTCCTTCCTTTTTTCCTCTACCACAAAATCATCACTCAAAAACCCAATTTGTGAGTGTATGTCTCGCCCTTTCTATGTATCTGTGCTTTTGAGAGGGAAATTCGAATCTGCATATCTCAACACTCTCTTTAGAATTCTTGGGGACAACTTTTTCTCCAAAAAGTGAGGGCATTTTCTCCCCTTTTTCCTCATCTATTTTTCGGTGCCTTCTTGACAACCCAAAGAAGAAGTCGCGAACGAAATTCAATAAACGTCTTCTTCTTCTTCTTCTTCTAGTCGACAACGTCTTCTTCGAGAAATAGAAGGGTCAACTTGTTGTCCAGGCCTATTGTGCTCCAGGCTCCTTCTTTACTCCTTTTTTCGCTCAATTTTTTTGAGTGAGATCCAGACGAGGACAACATTGGAAAGGTGTTTGTTGCAAGGGGATCCGGGTGGCGGAAAAAAACCGAACACCAATCAGGTTATAGTGTTCCAGTTGTTGACTCTAGACAAAGGATCTTTGAGCCTGAGGAAGTCCCTGAGGTGTGGGATTTCAGAATCAGGGAGTCCAATTTGATCTTTCAACTGTGTTTCCACAAAAAAACTTATGAGCCATGAGCTCATTTTATTTCCATCAGATAGCTTGTTGCTACACAAATGTTTCCGCTGTCTCGACGTCTCAAAAGACATCGAGAAGAGGGCACACGTTTTGCGTGTCTTGTTGAAAACGACCGCAGAAGAAACAATATGTGTCGAGGTGGCGGAAAAATGTGATTGAAATTCGAGACGAACATGATGTTGATGATGCTGGTTGATGGGTGATGTCCTGATGATGATAATGACAAGACACACAACGAGACAAATGAGTCTGGAGGGAGTATGTAGGCAGGGAACTATTTTGAGAGGGGTCCTGAGTGTTGAAGTGCGGCAAAGTGCGACGTTTCGAAAGTACGACGTTTCGAAAGCAAAAGTTTCAAACTATTTTAGAAGAAAAATATCTTTAGTCGTTTGATTAAAGATCCTATGAAATGTGCTCAAGTGCTGCACTGTACTGAAACGTACTTTTCTCCAGAATGCTTTAAAATTTTGGCTCCGGGACATTTCGAAAGCCAGACACCTCGAAAGTAAGACATTTCGAAAGTGGACACTTTGAAAGTGTGAAATTGCGTTCTTGAAGAATTTTTGAAACTTTTCACATATATTTTTGTGTTTTTTTATTCAAAAACGCGATTTCACACTTTCGAAATGTCTCGATTTCAAGATGCCCGCTTTCGGAATGTCCCGGAGCCCAAAATTTTTGCCTTCGAAACGCCTTACCTTCAAAATTTCGCAGAAACCATTTTCACAATATTTTGAACACCTTGTTTCCAACATTCGCAGTCCCAAAAACGCTCCAGTTGATGAAAAATGTATAGAATATTGGTTTTCTTCACCTTCTCGATACATTGCTGCTCCCGACCCCAAATCCGATTGTTGTTGTTTTTGTTGTGTCTTTCCGTTCCCGAACGCTGTGTGCTACTACCAAAATCAATCAAGCCTGGCCCTCCTCGCCCTCCCAATATTCGCTCCGGCGTTAATCGAATTCGTCTTAGTCGAATGTCGTTTTGCAGTCTCAGAAGAAGCTTTTTTTGTAAAGCTTTTGTTTCCGGGATCCGAACATATTGTAATTCAAGCTCTTCGATCAAAAATGCACAATATAATAGTTTGGGTCTCAAATTGAAAATGTGAGAAAACGAAGAAGAAGAAATGCAGGTGTGAAAAGAGCCCCAAGACGAAATTCGAGATGTTCTTCGAAGAGAGAAAGAGAGGACCACACTTATAAGTGAGAGCATCTTGATATTCGAGAAGGTGCGTGTAGCAATAGAAAAAAAGTGAGAAGGGTCTGTGAGAGAGAGGAAGGATACGAATTTCTAACGATCTCTGGGTTGGGGGATTCTAAATTCGGAAGAAATGCAAAAGTGCTTACCAAATTTGATATTTCTCGAGAACCGATTTTTTGCGGCAGCTGGAAGTGTCACGTCGTATTGAGTAGTAGCAGAAGCTGCCTGGAACTGTTGGGTGGTTAGAATTGAAAAGAACTGCTTCCAGACATTTCGAAAGTGTGAAATCGCGTTTTCGCCAAATTTTTGGAACTTTTCATATAGATTTTCGTTTTTTATAATAAGACACTTTTCAACCTATATTAGATCATAAACGCGAAAAAAATCCCGGAAATTCGGCAAAAACGCGATTTCACACTTTCGAAACGTCGCGGAACCCCAAAAACCTACCGCTGACTGTCTGAATCCCTCTCCCATCATTCGATCCAATTCTCTTTGGAAATCCTCATCTTCCTCCTTCGTCACCGTATTACTCATCGAGAAACCACGTCGTCGTTCTTCATCAGAATCCTCATCTGGCTCGCCTTCAGAATCCCTGAAACTTTTCAATTATCATTTTTTTTCAGAATCGCCCCCGCATTCTTTCGCACTCTCTCTCTCTTCACAGCTACACACATCAAATCGATTCCAACCAAAAAAGAGATTTCAACTGTTTTTTTCCTAGAGCATTTTCACTGTGATATCTCTCTGTATGTTACATTTTTATATTTATTTTTATAGTCAATAAAGAATTTTCGAATTGAAACCCCATACCGATTATCATCGTCTTCATATTCATCATCTTCTTCGATTACATTCAAATCCTTCGTTCCGACTTCTTCAATATCACTGTGCTCTCCAGCAATCTCCTTCAGTTCTCCTTTAAACTTTTTCTCAATCTTTGCAATCGCTGTCTGTGCTTCTTTCAGATTTTTTGGCCAACGAAGATTGTTCGATCTCTTCTTGCGGAATCTACGACACATTTCGGTGTAGGCAATCTCGACTTCATATGGGAAACTTGTCTGAACATCTGGTACCGACTCATTCTCTCCGCCATCCGAATTCTGGTGTTGTTCCTGAGTTTCCAGATCCCACGCTTCTTTTTTTGTGTAATAGTAACGATGGAAATAGGCCAGGAAGTATCGGAGCTTGACTTTTCCTGGACCCTTATCGAAGAATTCTCGGATGATTTCGAGCATTCCGCATACCATTCTGATGCGATGAAGATCCTTCCACGAGTTTTCTGGTTCTGGATAAGATACCAGTTGGTATAGAATCTGCAGAATCAAGTCTTCATCACACAACTCGAAACTGTAGAGTTCGGCAAGATACACAGCAGCAGAGTAGGCCCATTGATTGAATGATCCTGGATTTTCCAACGAGATTCTGATGGTTTCAATCGTGGAATCAATGACAGCCATTCCGATCCATTGAAGGTGTTGAAGGTTGCAAAGACCAGCGATCGCCGACGCCAAGATTGAGAGATTCTCAATAGGGAGAAGCCACGTGGAAGAGAGATAACGGATTGTGTAATCGGAAACTTCTGGATCACTCCAGTCGAGTCGTCGAAGATATTTCAGAAAAGTATCTATGTTGTCATTGTTGATATCTAGAACTATATGACGAATGAATCGTTTCATAGGAGTATCCTCTTCATCTAACTTCATTCGGATGCGTTCTTCTTTTGAGTCCTCTGGAGGCAGGCATGTGAAATAGGCATTGTCAATGAGCATCTGAAAATGAACAGTATGGAATTTGTGAAAGTTAAAGTAGGATTATCGTCTTTTTGTCACAAATGATCGTCCCAATTCTAGTATTTACAAAAATAACAATATCTTTACGTACAAATCTGTAAAACTCGAGAATCGGCGAAAAATTCTACATTTGCTGAAACAGGTTAGAAAAAATGTAAGTTCGCGATTTGAAAATCCATTTTCTCGAGTTTTAACGATTTTTGTGCAAAATATGTATTGTAATTTTCGTAAATACTAAAATTGGAACGATTATTTGAAAAAATTAAAAAAAGGTGACAGTAATCCTATTGTCACTGCAACCTACCGCCTGTCTCTGATCCTTCATTCTCTCTCGCTTCAATCTGACCACTTCCAACAATCTCTTCATCTTTGCATGAGACTCCGTATGTCGATACAAATAAAGACCACCGGATTCCATGAAAGTGCCTGTCATCTCAACAGAATGCCCACGAAGATCATAGACAAGTTGTCGCAAGCAACTCAGTCCCTCGGCGCGAGAAATAACTCCAAACTTCATCAACTCGGCTATCATCATGACGCAAACCATTTTGTTCTCCACTTTCAGAGCAACCGCCGTCGGTTTCTGCTGAATGAATCCACTGAATCTTTCGAGAAGTTGAGTAACAATCTCAGTTGTCAGATCAGGCATCACATTCTCCAGTGTGGCTATCAGACGAGCATAGAATGGAACGACATCTATTCTAGTCGGTGGTGGTTCAACCATTAGTTTGACAAGTCTCTTCCGGCAACCCTTATTATTCAAATTGGAAACAAAATACTCTGCAGCCTTATCAGTCGAGTATTTGCTGACAAGATGATCCAAATCCAACACAAACTTTTGCCATTTGTTTACTCCTCGGTCTTCAGACAAATCGATGGAATCTTTCGGCGGGGATTGCTCAACTTGAGAGCTCTCTTCTTTCTCGGAATCCATACGAGACATTGTTCTTTTTGCATCGACGGCGCCTGTCTCGTTGATATTATCCACATCAATATCCTCAATTCTTTCGGCCATTTTCGCTTTGCTAAGAGTTCGCTGCTCGGATTCTTTATACAAATCTTTGGGAACCATTTGCCGAAGATCAATCAAATCCTCATAGAAAGCTTTCGTCTCTTCATCATTCCACAGCTTGATCGCTCCTTCCGCAAGTTGTCTTCCCATTTCTAAATTCGCCGCCTCATCTTCCTCGTCATCACTCGCTTCTTCTTTCAACGGTTTCATCTGGATTCCGATTGCCGATGCAAGCTCACTTGTCATCTTTCTCAACATATCCAACTCTGCCTGTAGTTCATTGAACTTTGTTTTCTCGTCATCGGCAGCATCTCCTCGAATTCTTTCCTGTCGCTTCACTTTCTTCATCGCCTTGTTTCTTGCAGAACAAACTTTCTCGGTTTTCAAATAAAGAGAATCGTAGTACGATTTCATTAATTCACGAATCGATTTCTTTTGTTCGTTGGAAAGTGCTGATGATTTCGGGAGATCACCCTCTTCAACGCTCGTCGTTTCGACATCATCTCCCAATGCGACAGGAACGATATTCGCAAGCTGCCATCCGACCGCCCGTGAAACCGTTGCTAACAGTCCATAATTGACGAATTCAGTTTTATCCGTTTGAATGAGATAACTGAGAACCGCTCCAAGCACTTGGAGACCTTCCTTCTCGTTGAAGACTCCACACAGGCAGAGTTCAGCGAGGAAACTGGAATGAAATATTGTTATTGAAAGTCTGAAGACTGAACGTAGGATTACAGTAATTTTTGTACTCAAATGTTCATCCCAATTCCAGTATTGACAAAAATAACAGTAGTTTTGCATTAAAATCGTTAAAACTCGAAAAATTCGCATTTCAACTAGGGAATAGACTTGGTCGGAATTGGAAAATTTTTCCGGCCGAAAATTACTTGAATTTTTTTTCGGAAAAATTTTCGGAAATTTTTTTTTCAAAAAATCGGAAAAAAATAGAATAAAATTGTCGAAAATTAGAGATTTTGACGAAAAATCATCATTTTGAGCAGTTTTTTCCCGATTTCCCCAAAAAACAATGTTTGGAAAAAATTTCAAGAATTCATTTTTCCGAAAAAAGTTATTTTAAAAACATTTTTTTTGTGAAAATCGTTTATCTCGAATTTTAACGATTTCTATATATAAAAAAATGTTATTTTTGTAAAAACTGAAACTGGGATGATCATTTGAGTAAAAATAAAAAATGACTGTAATCCGAAGCCTTACATTATATCAACGCGCAACTTGGCAACATTTGTGATTTTGTCAGTTTTCTTCACCGGAAGAACCTTCTTGAATTCTCCAGCCATTTGTTCGCTAAAGTTGGAATACATCGCGGAAATCGCCAGACACAACTCGGTGACTTTAGGAATGTCGGATATTTTCAATTTCGTCTCGATGATTCCCTAGAAAACATCGAAGCATTGGAAGGAAGCTTTTGAGATCTTACCGACGCCATTTCTTCCACAAACTTGCTCAAATTCAACTTCGAAAGTTCTTCGATAAGTTGTGGAACCGTGGCAGCACTCAATAATTTGACTTTCTTCATGAAACTTGTCGTTTTCTTCAAAGTCGAATCCAAACTACGCAATTCTTTCTCATTGTCAAGACAGTTTTCTCGAACTTCCAGCATTTTCAGTCGAGATTTCTCTTGAAATTCGACTCGTTTTTGTAGTTCTTCCAGCCATGATTTCTCCACTATCAGAGGCATCTAAAATCTGAAAAATAATAGCAGACAGTACTAGCAAAGAAATAAGCACATGCATCTATCAACATTTTCAAACTTCAATCCACAACAATTATTTTTTAAAAATTATTTATTTTCCTAGTCAAAAGGATAAGAAGACGAAGCAGATCGGTATATAATAACAAAGGGGCAAAGCCATACAGATTTCTAAAACAAATTTTAGAAAAATTATTTTAAGACAAGAGCAAGATCAATGAATGATATTTTGATTGGTGGGAGACAGAAAAAGAAACAGTAAATGCCGAAGAATAGTTTTAGAGGATTTCGGAAACGAATAAATTACAATAGAGACCTCGATGAGAAAATAAAAAAATAGGAAGCAGACAAAAATCCGAAAAGTCTAGAGCATGGTGTAAAGAGAAAGAACAGGGGTTTCGCGGGCAAAAAAGAGGTAATAATTTATGAGGGAACAAAAAATAACTTTTGATAAAAAAACACGAGGAATTAATATCCTCGACGATCTCCAGCACTGGCACCGGTTCCCCATCCTCCGTACGAACTTTGCTGCTGATGTTGTTGTGCCCATGGAGACTGTGAATCTCTGGATTCTCGTTGGCGATCATAACCGGCTGCTGCAGACTGAGATCCGTAAGCAGAAGATGCAGTAGATCCGTATGAAGGATAGCCAGCTTGTGCTGCACTCGCTCCATATCCAGCCGCCTGCGTTGCGCTTGCACTGTATCCAGCATACGCGTCCCAAGCAGCAGCCGCCGAAGCTGTACTGCTCTGATCATACGATGCTCCGTAAGGTCCCCATGGATCTGGAGCTCTTCCATGAGCTGGCGCTGGAGCTCTAGCTGGTGCTTGCTCTCTTTCGTAAGATCGAGGAGCACGTGGTCCGTACGGATCTCTTGGTTCTCTATGCGATGGTGGCATCGCTTGTGGTCCAGCACGATATGCAGGCTCACGTGCAGGCTGTGATGAACGTTTTCCTCCATTGAGTATTGGATCAGGAGCTGGAGCCGCTAGGACGTTAGGTCCAGTTGTCTCTTTCCAGAGTAGACGCCGCATCGGACCAGGAGCTGCACGGGTGTCGAAAAGTTCGACGTATCTGAAAAAGTTATAATGAGGAAACTATCAGAAGATCGTACTACCTTCTTCCCATCCTCTGATTGTTTCGGGACAATCCTGCTTGTAAATCTTGGTAGCTATCGAATTCAGCAATAGCGTCTCCAGAAGCTCGTCCGGACTCGTTGATTCCAAGCTTGATAGAATGTACTCGAAGTGGTGAGAAGAACGCTTCAATCGCATGATGGTCTGCATCGTAAGGAAGACCGCGCATGTACACTCTCAATGGCCCATCAAAACCACCCCCATTTCCATAACCGTCTCCATATCCTCCTTGATCGTACGAGTTGTATCCGTAGTCTTGACGTCCTCCGGTTCCATATGCTCCTTGACTGTAATCGTCATAGGTTTGTCCTTGTCCGTATCCATATCCTCCTCCTCGCGATGATTGATGATATCCAGAGTCAGAACGGTCAAGCGACATCAGTGGGCGAATTCCTGTGCGTTGTTCGTAGGATCCAGCAGAACCTGAAATTTGCAAATTGTACGAAATAATATTTTAAATTATGGAGTTATTCAAGCGTAGAAAAAAAATCATTTGTTGATGTTTTGTCTCGATTCACAGGGTATTGTGGCGGTAAAATGAAGGTAAACTTGCTCCACCGCACTCCAGTGGAAAAATCACCGTTTCGGGACCTTTTACCACAGGAGTGCGGTGGCGCAAGTCCAGCTGCATTTTACCACCACAATAGCAAAAAAAAAACAAAAAAAAGGCAAAAAATCAGGAATTAATTGCTACAGTATCGTTGTTCCTTGTGAGACCCAACAGCTAATATATTCTATGTTCCTTTAATTAGTGATTTTTTCTCGGAGCGTATTTCCGTTAAAATGAAACTTTACAAAACAAAAACCACCTAGAATGATTCTAAAAAAATAATTGTTTGTTTCTATGAACATTTTTTGCGATTTTCATAACTTTGTTCCGAGAAAAAATGCAAAAAATCAGTGAGGAAAATCACTGATTAAAGGAACATTGAATATATTAGCAGATGGTTCTCGCGACGAACAACGTTTTACTGTAGCAATTTATGCCGTTTATTGCTTTTTCGCCAGTGAATCGGTGCAGTGAATCAAGTTTAAGTGAATCGAAGAAAAAAAAAAAAATATTTTTTGAGAATTAAAAATCTTACCTCCTCCTCCTTTGGCTCGATTCAACTCTACCATGCTAGACATGAAGACCTCGACGTATCTGAAATTTCCAACAGTAAATTACAGTCATGTCCTCCAACAAATACCATCCTTTCAGTTTTCTAACCCGTTTACCCACCTGCTTCCCATATGCATATTATTGTACTCCAACGCCTTCTCAGCGGCCGCTTGCGACGTGAATCGAGCGAACGCCTCCCCGGATGGTCGCGATCTCGGCCCACCCGTCCCGCCAATAACAATTTCTGCCGGTGCCGGTTCTAGCCCTGTAGGGAATAATGGGAAACCCGTATGTAAAATCTAATTGGGATGTGTGCGGCTGTTGTGGTGTTACTGCCCAGAAAAGCATTAAAATTTCTAATCCAACTCACCATGGAAGAACTGAGCGACGTCTTCTTCTTTGCACGCCCATGGAACTCCGCGCAAGCGTACAACATGATTCTCTTCGCCGTTTCCATCGGGATCCGGGCGGAATTCGAACTCGCCTTCTGTCTCCGATACGGAGAAAACTGAAAGATAAATAAATACAATTTGTGATTTTAAATGAAAGACTTACTCTCAATATATCGACCGTTCATCTCTTTTCTGTCATTTTCAAATCCTTTTCCAGCATCCTCTTTATTAGAAAACTCAACATAAGCTTCTCCGTTCGGGCGACCAGTAGTGCACACGAATTTGACTCGTTGGACTATCAAACCGGAGAAAAACTCATGAATATCTTTCTCGGTGGCGTTAAATGGAAGACCACGAAGTCGAACGTATTGGCTTTTGATGGTAGCTCCTGATATTTTGTTTGGAACGGGATCAGTTGGTTCATCGGCAGTTTGTTGATCATTTGAATGAGATTCTTCCTCTTTTACAGCATCTTCCGCTTCATTTTTCACTTCTAATTCTTGCTCTTCATTGTTTTGTGGTGCTCCCGCTGCCGGTTGTGCTGTTTCTTCCGACATATTGAAGTAACCTGAAAAAAACCGAAAAATATCGATTTCACGCGGAAAGAAAATGCAAAACATTGGGAATTTATGCAACCTATTATTTCGAACAACTTTCTATTAAAAATTTGCTCAAAAACAGCAATAATTTGAGAAAAACATGAAGAAAAACAGTGAAAATTTTATTTGAAAAATACCTGGCCGCCATCGAGCGCACTTGCAGTGTTCACACCAGGCATCAGATCTGACGACAAATTGCGGACTGCGATGCACCAATAAATTTTTTTTCGCTGAAAAAAAACATGGAAAGGAAACTGTTTATCCGAAATAAATCACACAGAAAATCGTTGAAAATGCAATCAAAGATCTGAAAGCAAATGTAAACTGATAACGAGAAAACTGCGTATCCTCTCAATTTTTTGTGAAGTTTTGCGCTCCGATTCGAATCGCATAGCATAGGCGTATCGGATGTTTGGGGAAAACTGTTGAAAAAGTAGACACTATAAAAGGAATAGCCGAAGACCCCACAAATCATCGGCTTCAGAAATGGAGGTAGAGACTCGTGTTAAAGCCTATCGATTCGTGGCCTATGCCGCCGTTACATTCAGTGTTGTTGCTGTCCTCTCGGTAAGGTTATTTTCGGTTGCTATAGCGATTTGGGAGATTAGTTTGAGTTCCGGTTTTATCTAGGTGGGATTTGTTTACTGGGGTGGCATGGGATGTGTAGATTGAGTATTTAGAAGTAACCTGAACAAAAATAAGGCGCAATGAATTTCAGCAACTCTTTCAAATTTAAATAACTTTTTATAGGGTGATCAGATAAAATTACGGTCAACAAGGAAAATGTTCCTCATTAAAAAAGCTATCGATTGGTTAGAAAACCGTCTAATTTCATCAGAAATTAACAGAGTTACATCCCGCAATTGCCGAAATCAGGAACTTTTCGGCAACCAAAAGCGTAACTTTGTTAATTTTTGACGAAATTTGACGGTTTTTCTACCAATCGTTGGCTTTTTTAATAAGGAACATTTAGTCTGTAAATCGTATTTTCACCCGATCTTTCTGAAAAAAAGTTATTCACATTTGAATGAGTGTCCCGCTCATCCTCGGATGGGATCAGTAGAGTGAATAGAAGTTACTTTCAGGTCTGCATCACACTTCCAATGGTCTACAACTACGTGTCTCACGTGAAAAAGTCCATTCACCACGAGATCCGTTACTGCAAAGGATCCGCCAAGGACATTCTCACCGAGGTCTCCTCGATCCGCTCGAACCGTACCGCCCGTCAAGCATCCTATGGAGATTCCGGTGTCGCTGGATCCGCTGCTGGTGCATCTGGAGGATCCTGCTCTGGGTGCTGTCTTCCAGGACCAGCCGGACCAGTAGGAACTCCCGGAAAGCCCGGTCGTCCAGGAAAGCCAGGAGTCGCCGGACTGCCCGGAAATCCAGGACGTCCACCACAGGCACCATGTGAGCCAATCACTCCACCACCATGCAAACCATGCCCACAGGGACCACCGGGAGTCCAAGGGCCACCAGGACCACCAGGAGATGCTGGACTTGATGGACAACCAGGAGGACCAGGACAAGACGGACAACCAGGACAGCCAGGACCAAAGGGACCGCCAGGAGTCAACGGACAGCCAGGAGCACCAGGACAGGATGGAAATCCAGGACAAGACGCTCCATCCGAGCCATTGGTTCCAGGAGAGCCAGGAGCGCCAGGAGAGCCAGGACCACAAGGGCCACCAGGACAGGCTGGAACTCCAGGGCAGAATGGACAACCAGGACAACCTGGACCAAAGGGACCACCAGGACAGCCAGGGCAACCAGGATCCGATGGAAATCCAGGACCAGCTGGACAAGCTGGAGAAGCAGGAAGCGCTGGAGAGAAGGGAATCTGTCCAAAGTACTGCGCCATCGATGGAGGAATTTTCTTCGAGGACGGAACTCGTAGATAAAAATGAAACACCGATAATAATTGAACTTTTTTTGTATATCTGTTTTTTAGTAAAACTCCTTCTTTTTTATAACTGCAAATGGAATGAAGCGGAGTGTTGTACAGTAACCATGTGTAGTAAGAAAAAGAAGTCTAATAAATAAATAATATTTTATCGACAAGAAGGGAAGGGAGAGAAAGAAAGAAACTGTGCACATACAATTCGTCTAATACAATTTTCTCAAAAAAAAAGGTCTTTTGAAAGAGAGAAGGATCCTACAGGAATTCACCTTCAAAAAAATGTGAGAGCGATATGGAAGTTTTCCGGAAAATTAAAGAAATTTAGAAATCTATATCTTTTAAACATCTGTAGCACTATCGTTGATTGGAAGGGTGAGGGCAAACCGAGAAAAGTGGAGGGAGATTTGAATTTTTGTTTAGAAATTGTAGAAGAATACATCAACCCGCGAGAGGAATGAGAAGGAAAGGAAGAAAGGAAAGAAAAATAAAGAAAAAGGTTAAAGTTGTGAAACGCAAATTTTGTCAGTGTTCCGATGATCGTTTTGATTCTGTTCGATGTCGTCGGGTTTTGGTAATTCACAGATCTGAAAAATGAACGATTCGAAAACTACTAGTTTCTACATATAGCTGTTTTTCTAATTTTTATTAATAATCGAATAAGCGTACTTATTCGAGTATTTACGAAAACAACAATATTTTTTTCAGAAAAATCGTTTTTCAAATCGCCAACTTACATTTTTTCTAACCTAATTCAAAAAATGCAGAATTTTTCGCTGATTCGAATGCACCTAATATCGCTCGAAACGGACCATTTTGAAGCGAGCTATAAGCGTTTGAAGTTTCAGTAAGAGAGACGAAGAGACATCAGACACTCTTGTTAGCGAAGAGACGCAGAGAAACGAGATAGTGTCTGCGTCTCTCAATGAAACTTCAAACGCTCATAACTCGCTTCAAAGTGGTCCGTTTTGAGCGATATTAGGTGCATTCGAATCAGCTAAAAGTTTTACATTTGTGAAAGAAATTAGAAAAAATGTAAGTTCGTGATTTGAAATGTGATTTTTTTCGTGTTTTAACGATTTTTAGGCGAAAATATTATTATTTTAGTAAATACTGGGTTCGGGCGATCAATTGAGTTTTAAAAAATGACTGTAATCCTAAATACCATAAACACCTCTAATAGATCGACAAGTCCGTACGACTGCAATTTTTGGTTATTTGCAGTTAAATATTTCAGTAAACGAAGCAAATATTTTCGGCTACAAAAATCACCATGTGTGATTTTTAGAAAGTTGAGAGTATTTTCACAACAAGGGCTACACCTGTTGGTCCGGTGTCGCTCTATTTTAGGGTTCTTTAACTTTTGAATCGTATCTGATAAAAAATTTGAACTGTGGTTTAAGGTTTATGTAAGGCAGGAGAGAGGCGAGGGTCGGGGACACCGGTAGCACAGTGGTAGTGCAGCGGAGGCTTAATCCGATGACGGTGGTTCGATTCCACCCTGGTCCAACCGACTTTTGTCAATCTCTTGCGGGGTTGCGGATTGGGTCGAAACGGGCCGGCTACGGGCCGGCGATTTTCTCCCCTCTAAATTGTGATTTTCAAGTCAAAATTTATATGAAAATGTAGAACTCGATGAGATCTACAGAATGGTAGTTAGAATATCTGAATTCCATGTCTATATTTTCCATAAAAAGTCAGAAAGCGGACGGGCCGGTCTCACACGGGCCGAAATCTCCGGCCCGTGTGTTTAACAAACATTTGAGAAAACCCCAACAACGTAACATCATTGAATTTTATATCATTTTGTAGATCTCATCGAGTTCTACATTTTCATATAAATTTTGTATTGAAAATCTCAATTTAAAGGGGAGAAAATCGCCGGCCCGTGACCGGCCCGTTTCGGCCCGGTTCGCAACCCTGATCTCTTGCTTACAAACCTTTCGTGCGAAAACATCATTTATGGTCCCAAAAGGAGAAATCTCCATCTACCATTCAAAAAATTTGAACACCAACCTGATTCAGATTCTGATTGAATGTCACTCGTGTCTCTCGATCCAACTCATCCATCTCCTCGTTTTCTTTCGAGACACAGCATCTGAAATCCCACTTTTTTCTTCAAATTTCCATCAAAAACTCACAATCGTCGTTTACGTTTCGCTTTGCCTCTCAATGATGCCGTTTCACTGGGCGGTGGTGTATTCCTTCCTCCCTCGAACATCACTTCTGATTCCACGAATTCTCGTTCCGTCGCCTTCTCCAGACACTGAAGCAGATGGTGATGTTGAATTTCGAAAATATCCTCGTCGCGAAGAGCATCGAATGAGAGTTGACCTAGAAAATAGAAATTAGTTTGACAATTCTTGAAAATTTACCTTGTTCAAAGGCCTGCATCCTTGCTTCATGAGCTTTCTTTTTATTGAAAAGAGCTTGTCCAGAAGCATTCTTAACGATTCGAATTCTGGCCAAACGGGCTTTCTGAAAAATTGAAATTCTCGATTCCTAATTCAAACTCTTCTCCATACCTTCTGTGCTCGTCGCTTATCAGCTCTCTGATTCTGATGGTAGATTCTTGAGAAGTTACTGACAATGACGGGAACCGGCAGAGCGATTACCAACACTCCGGACAACGAGCAGATTCCTCCCACTATTTTACCCATTATCGTAGACGGTACCATGTCTCCGTAACCCAGTGTTGTGAGCTAGAAAATTTGTACTTTTTATTTCAGAACTTTTCTGTTTCAAGAAGTTGAAAAGTAGTGAGCATATTGTTTTTATTAATCGTAGCTTGAATCTTTGTCCAACAATGAAAAATCTTACCGTAACAATAGTGTACCAGAAAGCAGACGGGATCGATGTGAATCGAGTCGCCTCGACTTTCTTCTCCGCATAATACATAATTGTGGCGAAGATGATGATAGCCATTGCCAACGAGAAAACGAGGAATCCAAGTTCACTGGCACACGATTTCAGAGTGTATCCCAGAATTCGGAGTCCTTGAGAGTGACGAGAGAATTTGAATATTCGGAAGACTCGCTGAAAGTTTGAGGTGGAACAAGCTTCACTGTGTTATGTAATTTTTAATAATCATAACAAAAGCATTTTGGAACAGTAAATTTTTTCGACCAAATTTTACTGTTTCCCAAACTTTATAAGTTTTCTCAATTTTAATTTTTCTCGTTTCCATTATTATATGAAACTCACATGTAACTTCCCGTCTTGTAGAACGTAGTTTTATATATCAGAAAAAAAATAGGGCACCTCGATGAGCTCAAAATGAGCACATTTTTGAAATTCAAACGAATTGAAATTAGTCTTATTAGGATCATTGTCAAAAGTTGACTGGGAACGTCACAAAATATGTTTCAAAACGCTTCTCCAACAGATTTTGTGATCCATTTTAAGAATTCAGAAATATATTTTTGGGTGCTTGAAAAATAGAGAGGTTAACCACTTTTAAAATCCCCCATTTTCAGTTTTTCTAAAAATCAAAAAACTTACGAAAACTCTCAACGTCACGAACAATCCAGAAACATCCTTGTTATTGGTGAGTCCGAGACTGACGTAGTACGGCATGATGGCGATGACATCGATCACACTCATTATTGATCTGAAAATCATGAAAATATGGCTCAGTGACATTTCAAAAGTGTGACGTTTCGAAAGAAAAATTTTCAAACCATTCCAAGTAATAGTACCTCTTACTTTTCACTTTGTGTCGAGGGTACTGAAAATTTGGGCGACCAGAAGAATCATAGTAGACCGAGCAATTTTTTTCAAAAACAAATTTCAAATACAAAATTTTTTGCCCAATTTTTACTGTTTCCCAAGCTTGATAAGTTTTCTTGATTTTTCTTTTTCTCATTGCCATCATTAACAACGGTAAGAGTAACTCACATGTAATCAGTACAGTACACTATTTGAGCTCGTTCTGTAGGTTATGAAGTGCAGCTCAATACAGAGGATTTTTTCCCCAGAATGGTTCGAAAATTTTTCTTTCGAAACGTCACTCTTTCGAAATGTCTCTAATCATTAAAATACTCACCTCATAAATTTACATCGATCAGGTGCAGCAAACAACCGTAAGAAATACTCAATCGTAAAAATGATAACACAGGCGGTGTCGACAACAAAGAACTGCTCCTCATAAGCCTCTCCACATGTGACAGCCATATTATCCTGATACCAGCACGGAATGGTTTCCACTATATTACAAAGCACCGAAACTGCGATAAAGAATCCAGTAACATAATAGAATACAAGAGCTATTGAAGACGTGTGCGGATTCTCGAACGCCGCCCACATCTTCTGTTGGAGGGATTGTTTCGCCGTGTTGGCTTCTGCTGTCTCCACTCGTTCTTCCATTAGTCTTTCCTGATTTTCTCGTTTTTTGTCCTTGTAGTCTTCATAGCAACAGTCGGATATCAAGTCGGGCATTATTCCGAAGAAACTCAGCTCTTCGTCGTAGGCAACGAGACATTCATGTCGAGGGTACTGAAATTTTGAATAGTTTGAGAGTCATAGGAGACAGATCAATTTTCGAAAGTAAATTACAAATACAAAAACGTTTTGAAACAGTAATTTTTTTTGACCAAATTTTACTGTTTTCCAAACTTTGTAAATTTTTTTTTATTTTTTCTTTTTCTCGTTCCCATGATTATATGTAGTGAAACTCACATGTAACTTTCCCGTCCTATAGAACGTGAGGATATGCCTAAAGATGTCCGGATCCCGATCGAAAAAGTATTCCCCCGTATCTTCATCATAAAAGAATTCCTTTTCGTTGGATCCCAGAAGAGTCTCCGGGAACTTCTCGAGTGTATTCTTCCACGTTTCGAACCTTCGCCCAGATATATTGATCGCCAATTTCTCATCAGAGACATGATCGACGGCGAGGTCTTTGGCCTGGAAAATGTATAATTTCTAATTGCCCAGGTACCTAAAAGTATCTGAAGAGGATCTAATCTCTCATTGCATATGACACTGGTATCATGTTTCACCTATTTCTCTTTACTGAAAAGACATCGACCACGTGCGAGAGAACAACAACAGAGTCATCTTTCTGATGTATGACCAGTTGTAAACATTCTTAATCGTGGGAGAATTCTTGGTGAGCTAATTAGAAAGGGCATTCTGGGATCGGTTTGGCTAGATAATGAATAACTTTCTAATTTTCGGGGTTGCCATCAGGGGCGGCGCGGACCTGTCAATTTTTTTCCCCTCTAAATTGTGATTTTCAAGTCAAAATTTATATAAAAATGTAGGGTTCGATGAGATCTACAAAATGATGCTAAATTCAATAAGGTTAATCTTTTCGGTTTTTTCTCATATGTTTGTAAAGCCGGAGATTTCGGCCCGGGGGCTTTAGGACGTTTCATAGAAAATTTAGCGATGGAATTCGTACATTTTAATTACCATTTTGTAGATCTCATCGAGCTCTACATTTTCATATAAACTTTGACTTGAAAATCACAGTTTAGAGGAGGGGAAATCGATGACAACCCCTGCTAGTTTTAGTCAAGTTTTTTAAACAAACAGTCCAAAATCGTTACCTGTATCGCAACGGGGGCCTGTGGCATGGGCTGTCTCGAGATGGGCACCCATCCGATTGCGGCGGCTCTCGCGAACGGCAGCCACGCCGCCACCGAAGCCATTCTGAAGGGCGCGACGGCGACGGATTCTGCAGATTCCCGGCGTCGTCTACTTCAAATATATGGGATAATATGTGGTATCTTTTGTGGGAATTCTGAAAGAGGATTGGGATTAATTGGGGATCTTGAAAAAGAGCGACGACTAAGAAATTGAGAAGATTGAGAAATTGATAGAGATTGTGAAACGGGAAAATAATTTCTAAATTTAGAAAAGGAATAGTGAGTCGTAGAATTATAAAAGTGTAAATCGGTTTTCAAAAAGCTACTTTTTAAGTACTCAACTCCAAAAGTAATGTCATACTGAATCAAAAAGTACACTTCAGAACAGCACTTATTTTCCAAAAACTTTCAACTTTTCACTTTTGTTTTTTTGCAAAAAAAGGGTTTTCCTATTTCGATGGTTCTCCTCGACTACGGGTGGAGCTCAAATTACCCGTAAACGACGACGTCGGTTCTCGAAGCAAGAAGTAGAAGAAGAAGCAAGAAGCCGTGGGACACAAAGGGATGTGTAGAATGCGAAAAAAACGGAGAAAAGGAAAAGGGAAGAAGTGTTACATTTCCAATTTCACACTTTTCCCTTCTTCTTCAATTTTATCCAATTTTGTGTAAAGAGGCCCTAAAGGCTCTTCTCTCTCTGTCTCTGGGCACCCGTCCTTGAGTCTCAGGAAGAGAAGAAAACGATAGACAAAATTGGATAGCAAAAAGTCGTCTCCATCTGAAGACGTGGACGTCTTCAGGAGACGATGGAGGAGATGAAGAGATGGAGAGAGAGATGGAAAGCTCCCTCTGAATGAAACTCGATATTCAATTTTTGCGAGAGGAGATGACTTGCTCTCCTCGATTTTTTGTGCTTATTTCGGTGAGGATTGAATTGGATAAAACGAAAGGAAATTGAGAGAGCAACAGAAGAGTGGAAAGTAAGGGCAGATTCAGGTCAGATGTGGAATTTTAAAGGAGATTTTGAAGGTTCAAAGAATCTTGCTGAAATCTAACTCGATTCTAGATCCACTTGGGAGAATCTTAAAACTTTACGACTCGATAAACCCCCGACATCTGGAAACAAAAAGAACAACATAAAAACAAAACTAGAAAACAAAAAAACACGGAAGAAAAAAAGGAAAGTGAGAGCAGACAATGTTGCAGTTAATGACCCTAACAAACTTTCCCACCCCTATCCCATTTCAACTTTTTCTCTCTATTTCTCCTGTTGAAGGTGATATCTCTAGGAGAAACGGACTAGAAAGTAAGGCTCAAAGTATCAGAGAACGGGGTCAATTGGTTGATTCAGGGATGATCCTGTATGCTGATGAAATACGCCTAACCGAAAAAAAAGTTGTTGTCGTTTTCAAATTTTCCGGTTTCATAAGGTTGGTATTGGTGAAAATTTGACGTACGACTTCGATTCATTTTTCACAACCAAGGTTATATTTCAGTGGCCATGTCATCAGTTTAAACTTAATTCACCGTGAATCCTTAAACTTGTTGTAAATCCCAGGAAGAATACTGTAGATGGGATTGAAACCGATAATAAGGAAAGTGAAGATTGAATAATTTTGGCAATTTAGACACAATTTACTGAACAAAAATGGACGTCTACAGTCAGAAAAGACCACTACAGTGATCCGGGGCTAAGAATTTACATACTCTTCTTTATGTCGTATCGCTTTAACCATCTTAAATGATACTCATACTCGAGAAGGTATCCTAAACAGTAATCCTTAAAATCGGGACTGTTTTCCTAGTTTGAGCGGAAATATCAAAAACAACCTAACCTAATTCTCAATTTCCCCTCGGAGCACCTACATACCTGAAAAAGCGACTAGAAAGGAAAATGATCATTGATGACGGTTGGCTGGTGTGCTAAACACAAAAGGAAAGTGGCCTGGGTGTGGACATATTAGAGAAATAAGAAAAAGGAAACAGAGACCCCCACAGAAATGACTCGACTACGTTTAGAGCCAACGGAAGAGGCGAATGAAGAGAGAGAGAGAGAAAGGATAATCACCGGAAAACCGAGCAGATTTGGGGCGCGAGAATCATGAAAAATATTCATAAAGCAGATTCGGGGATTTGGAGAGAGTATATATAGTTAAGGAGATTTGAACGATCAGTGATGATACTGATTAGTTTTTGATACATAGATTGGTTGTGACACATTTTGGAAAGTCCTTTACTAAAAACAACCAGTCATTTCTATATGTTGTAACTCTGCTCAAACTGAACCGATTTGGATGAAAGTTTTACAGAAAGATTAGAAATTTGTCTACTTTGATGCCCATGTAAATAGATTTTTGATATCTTGAACATGGAGCAAGTTACGGCTCTTTTAGTGCATTTTGGAAAATGTGTTGCAAGTTATAACTCGCTTCAACGTTAACCAATTCTTCTGAAAATTTTGCGGTTTGTTCTTGGATATCTGAAGATGATGTATTTTTAAAACAAAGAAAGTAATAATGACTAAATGCTTTTTTGAATCTCGACAATGTTGAGACGCAAAAAATGATATATGACACTGTTCGTGCTAATGAGCTTTACTTCGGCTTAATTGGGAAAAAAGGCCTTCAGATGACACATCTTTCTAATCAAATTCAAATTCTTAGCTTTTCCGCGGTTTATGAAAGAAGAGCCAACTCAAATGAAACTAACTATCTTCTAACCAAAAAAGTGTTTTATATACCTTCTAGAACGTTCTATGTACCAAGCGACTAGTATAATCCCAAAGATCCCTCCCACGTGAAATTGTATAGTAGCGGTAGTAGCTGTTAACCCAAATATGAATCTCGAATAACAGGAATAATACAACTGATAACGAGAGAAAAAAGAAAACTTGTGTGAAAACAGAAAGTAAGAATAATGCAGGTGAACAATCACCATGGTTACCAGTGTTAAGCGCCGTTTTGACGACGAGATGTTTTCAGTTTTTCTTTTTCTAGAAGACAAATCTCGTGATTATTACGAAAAGATGGAAATGAAGAAGACGAGAAAAAATGGAGGATTGAATGTAATTCTCTATTGTACTCTCTTTCTCTTTCTGTCGTCGACTCAAAACGAGCCAGAAAAAGGGGGAGGGATTAATCAGATCAGTGGAACAATATGAAGAAGATGAGAGAAAATATGTATGAATTAAATGAGAAGAGGGATTTGTAAGGGTGGTGTCCGAGAAATGAAAAGGGAGATTAGACTACTGCTTATCAGGTGATTTGACACTTTTGGAATGGAAAAGAGTGTTTGGGAAACATTTTGGGGATGTTTTGGAATGAGCGGATTTGGAAGGGAAGGAATGAAAGTAGGGATTTTATACTTTTTCCATTGGGATCCGGATATCTTCAGGCGCATTCTCACATTCTACGGGATAGGGAAGTTACATGTGAGTTTCTCTTCATATGATTAGTGGAACGAGAAAAAGAAAAATCAACTAAACTTATCAAGTTTGAGAAACAGTAAAAATTGGTCGAAAATAACGAAATAATATTTTTGAATGAACGAGAGAATTGCAAAACAGAATTTTAAGGTAGAATTACAGTCATTTTTATTTGTACTGCAAAAGGAAAACAACATTATTTTTTTCATAAAAATCGTTAAAACTCTACAAAATCTATTATCAAATAGCGAATTTACATCTTTTCTAACCTAAATATTCCAAAAACCTGAAGATACGATTGATTATTTGTAATTTATCAACCTGAAATAGTGATGCGTTTCATACAAAGGTATTGAAACGGAAAACTTTTCATATTGATTCCAAAGTTTAAAGTAGGATTTCAGTCATTTTTCTTTACTCAAATGAATGTTCCCACTCCAGTATTTATGAAAATAACAATTTTTTGCACAAAAATTGTTAAAACTCGAGAAATTGATTTTGTAATCGCGAACTCACATTTTTTCGAACCTATCTCGAAAAAATGCAGAATTTTTCATTATTTCTGGATTATTCCGTCGGCTCCGAACTTTAGAATTTCCAAGTTTCTAGAAAAAAAAGTTATGTTTCAT
Organism: Caenorhabditis zanzibari; assembly: GCA_963966625.1. Classification (NCBI taxonomy): domain Eukaryota; kingdom Metazoa; phylum Nematoda; class Chromadorea; order Rhabditida; family Rhabditidae; genus Caenorhabditis; species Caenorhabditis zanzibari. The sequence continues at coordinate 6,461,555 of OZ016471.1, forward strand.
TTTCATATGAAGTACAGTACCATTGAAATTAATTCAATTGAACTTTCTTTTTATTGAGAATTTCAAAACTAACCTTAATAATGTGAATGTTGTTGATCATGCTCACGATGAAATGTGGTTCTTGTCACATTGTGATTTTATTGGAAGTGGGACGATCATTTGAGAAAATTAATAAAATAATTGTAATCCTACTTTAAAATGGTTCCTAAACCAATAATTAGGCATAAAATTATGATCGAAACGCTATTAAGGATTTCAGACTATATAGTTGGGAGTTTTTTTATTGGGAGTTTTAAACTAATATTAGTTTAAAACTCCCAATAACACATAAAACTTAATTTGCCAGTTGGCAGTAATCCAACTACCGTATCTTGAAACATACAAACGAAAATACGAAGAATCCAAGATCACAATGAACTAAAATCCTAAATTCTAAACTCTTCAATTTCCCATTCTAACATCATTCCCAAAACAGTTAATTTCCTTCAAAAAACAACAACTACGCATTTCTCGAAAAAAAAAACAACTATGACACACTTATGCATCAAAAACATTTGAACTCTCTGACTCTTCCAGACTCTCTCCAAAAATTTTCAGATTTCAGACCTCCCCTCCTCCAAAAAAGAAACGAGACGAAAAGACACATCGGAAGTGTCTCTTCTCATTCAATCGTATTCATTTCATTCCAAATTCCTCCTCCCAACCAAAAAAGAAAACATCGGCGCCATGAAGAAGGCGGCAAAAAACAAGTAGTTGGAGAGAGAGAAGAGTTTCGTTTTTTGGTGGAAAAAACTGCTCTACATGTCACATAGAGCATGAAAAAGAGGAGCTCATTAGTTTTTAAGGAAGATATGCTAAAAGGGAGAAGGAGTTCTTTTTCTTGACTTCTTTTTCACACCAACGGAAATTTTAAAGATCAAAAAGAGAAGGAAGGAAAAAGGTCAAAGAATGGAATGTGGGAATTTTTAAACATGTTTCAGGTGTATGATAAATGGGGATAGATCATTAGTAAATGATAGATGTTTATAAGATGGCAATTTCAAAGAAAAAAAACTCCAAAAAATTTTGGGTGCGCTCTAATTAGATATATGATAAAAACCAGGGTTGCCATACGACGGGCCGGGCTACTGGTTATTATCTTGGAAGTGAAAATTTATGAATCTCAGAAAACAGTCAACTTTTAAAAAAATCTACCAGTGTGAAAAACTGAGTAAACTGGCTACGATGAAGAAAGATGCTCATCAATGCCAGATTTTCAGAAAAAATGAGCTTTTCTCTTGTTCTGAGCATGCGTATGGGGATATGTGTCTGTGAATGAGAGAAGATTCTTCTTCTTCTCTTTTTCTTCCAGTAATTAATTCTATATTCATTCAGCAAAAAAAATGAGAAGAAATATCACTGAAAAACGGAGAGAAGGACACTCGTTTTTTCTTCTTTTCACACCATAGATAGAAAAAGAATGACTACAGAATACTCTTCATTCTTTTCAATTTTTTCTTCCAGATTTTATTTTTTAGCACGGGTGAGAGGGATCTTCTTGGGTCTAGGTTTTATGAAAGCGGAAATTTTTGGGAAGTAAAAATTCGAGCAAAAAATTCCAGATGTCGGGGAATCGATAAAAACACGGAGGAACCAGTGAAACTACATGATTCTTCTGACAGGTGTTCCAATCGAAAATTTGAGACGAGAGATAATGAGAAGTCGAGAGACGCAGACAGTAAAAGAGAGCTGGAAAAACGAAAAGGAAACGATGGAAATAGAGAAGAAGATCAAGTTTCAATGCGATTATTACAATGTGCCACGAGTGAGCACTGGGAGGAAAAATGGAAGATGGAGATCATGAAAATGTAATGTTTTAGATATTAGGAGAAAGAGAAGAAGAAAAAAAATGATGAGACCGCCGGTGGTTTTTGTAAGTTTTTATAAATGTTATTTTGTGGATGTAAATTGTCTAGTAAATTCCTGAACCTTCAATATGATAAGTTTGGAACAGAAAATTTAGCAGATTCCAAGTTTTTTGAAGGGGCTTTTGGAGATGTTCTTTCTATAATATTTATCAGATTGAATCCAACTTTGGCGAACTTACAATAAATTCAAAAAATTCAATTTTCGGAACCGCGAAATTTCGAAAGTGCAACGTTTCAAAAGCGTACAGTTGAGTCCGTTTCGTAGAATAATTCAAGCGGCTCAGAAATGCTGCACTGAAACGTCCCACTTTCGAAATGTCGCGGAACCCAATTTTTATTAAACTTAGTCCTCATTTTTAGATATAAATTGTCCTTACTGATCAAATACAAAAAAAATCAAACGAATAATACTACCTTGATGAAACGGAAAAGTTTAGTATTGAAAAACCAAAGTATCTCTACTTTCATTCCAAATACTGAAAATTTTAAAAGCTGAGCCGAAAAAGAGGCTCAGGAGGGATAAACATCATCGGATCAAGATTTGTCGTATATGAATCATAATTAAGATTCCAAAAACCGAAAGTCAAAAATTACAAATTCATTTCGGGCAGGGTTGCGGATTGACGGGCCGGCCCGTCGGCCCGTGAACAGTTCTTTTCAGAGAAAACAAATTTTGAAAAAAAAATTTTTGAACGAAGATATCAAAATTTTGCCACCGTCTAGCTTTGAAATTCTTTTATCGACCGGATTTCGACAGTTTTTCCATTCGATTTGCAAAATATAGGTTGGAAGATCCTAAAAAACCGAAAAAAGATTTCGATTTCACTTTGATATACTTTTTTAACATCCATTGATAACAAATATAGAATAAAAAGTCTTCAAACTAAAAAAATTCAAACTGAAAATTTTTTCAGTATGCAGACGGGCCGAACGGGCCGGGCCAGGGCCGGCCCGGGCCGAAGTTTTCAGAAAATCAGCCCGGCCCGGCCCGTCGCAACCCTGATTTCGGGGCGTTATTGAACGGTGGGAATTTTTAGATTCAGAAAGTCGAATCTTCGAAAAATGTTCCAGGTTTTTGTATGAAGGGGGGATGATTAGAACAGCATTCTTAACAAATGCTTATGTCAATACATTCTTTTCTAAAATACTTTTAAAACAGAATTACTGAAACAGCAATTTCATTTACGTGACTCTGATGAAATGACCTAGAAATCCTAAACGCTAAAAAAGGTATCCTAGACCTAATAAATCTGAAAAATTCTCCTAGAAAACAAGAAATTCCAGACAAAAAGGACCTCATCAAGATGATGAAGATGATGATCTTGATGAGAAATGCTCATCGAAATATCCTCTTTCTCTTTCTCTCTCTCTCTCTCTCGATCTCTTCAAAGAGAAAAAGAACAAGAATTTCTCTGTGTGTATCTTCCAGAGAAGCCTCTCTCTTCTGGTGTGTGCTCCATGAGCATTCTTCTCTCTACTCTTCTCTCTTTTTTCTTTTCTTCAGATGATGAGAGGATCATGATGATGAGGATGATGATGAGAGACTCGAAGAGTATGGTTGATAGTGAGAGATTCAGACCTACATACAACAACTCCTATTCTTCTTCTGTTTTTGCTTACAGGATCAGGGATAATGAGGAAATGAGAGACGCAGAGAGGAAGAGAGAAATTGATAAATTATTAAAAGACGACACATCCGGGGTGTCTCTTTGTGTATCTTAGGAAGATGGATATCAATCGAAGATGTATGTGTACATTGTACTCTTTTCAAAACTTGGAAAGGGAGAGCAAGACTGAATTTTTAATTTGTTGCATATTAGTGGAGGTGTTTCTTTTATTAGGGGGATTTGAAAAAATTAGAATTATTGAATAGAAAAAAACGGGAGCAAAGGGTTATTTTCACCTGACAGAACATTTGAGTTTCAATTCTCAATCTCAATGACATTTTGAAACTGTAATGTCTAACTTCGAATTTTGAAGAAAAGTACTGATTCGTACCTATAGAAAAGGCTATAGAATCGAAGAAAGCTCTGCGAGCTATAAAAAAATTATATTCGAGATTTCTAAACTTTTTGGAACAGTGAATATTTGAAGTTATTTGTTGTGTAAAATCTTAACATTGAAAAGATCGATTTTGATGTTAACCTTGAGTAGACTTACAGTTTCTAAAAATAGAATAACGCCCTTCGAGCCGAGAAAATCTTACAGCTCTTTCAAACGCTCAAAATGACCCCTATAACCTCGAAAAAGTTCAAAGGATCATCGTCACTCGAGAATCTAAAACTCAAGTGCATCAACAAAATAAACGAAAAAAAAGAGAACTAAATTCAATTCAAAGTTGACCCCTAAATCTCCGAATTTGATTTTCCATCTTGACTCTTTATCAAATCGAAATGCAACATTTTGAAAAAGGACAAAAAAGAGGTTGAAACAAAAAGGGATACGAGCTGTGCTCATTTTACACTGATGAGTGGTGGTACATACAAGGAGAAGAGAAGAAGAAGCTCATAATTGTTTGCTGGAAGGAAACAGAAGGAACAAAACGTCGCGTCATTTTCATTTTTGTCCCTTCTCTCTCTTTCAATCGACAATTTCAACCAAAATGAAACAATTTTAGAAATGGGTCAACGAGAGGAAGAATAGGGAGAGGGGTACAGGAGGATGTGGGTTTTAATAGTGCTGGAAAATTTGCGATAGTAGGTTTTGTTACGGAATCAAACAGAGAAACATCTTCGTAGCTGATTTGAAACTATTGAAACAGGATTAAATTATTGAAACCAATTTGGAAGTTAGAAAATTTGGAATAGGAAATTTTGGAATATGTTTCGTCGAACTAATAGTTTCAGCAAATGAACTAGTCTAGGATAGGATATATCTGCTTTATCTTAAACAGTAACATTTTTTTCGAAATTTAATTGTTTTCCCTCACTTCCATATACTCAAAGATTATCAGTCTAGGGTATTTATACAAAACTGAACATTTTCGGAGTTTTTACGGTTTCTAGCAGGTCACATCTTTACGCGCTCAGGAGCAAAATTTATTATATATACAATTGGTGAAATATTCAAACAAAACATTAGTTCCTTTCAGCATCAGTTGAATCAAACTGCGAAATTTCACGTCACAAAATATGCTTCAAATCTCTTCTCCAACAGATGTTATGATCTCATTTTGAGAATTCAGAAATATTTTTAGGTGTTGGAAAAATAGAAGGGCATGCTAATACAGGTCTTTGAAAACCTAATGAAAGTCTGGTATACATGATTTGGAAGTTAAAACATATAGCTCGAAGCGTAATTTAAAAAATTGTTGCGATACAAAATTCGAAAGCATATTTAGATTTCAAATCCTGATGAAATAACTTTCTGAAACTTCGATTTGAGTGCTTCAAATGCATTACAATTGAGATTTGATGAAACGCCAATTTAAAAATTTTGCGGGGTTGCAATCCGGGCCGAAACGGGCCGGCGCGGGCCGGCGATTTTCTCTCCTCTAAATTGTGATTTTCAAGTCAAAGTTTATATGAAAATGTAGAACTCGATGAGATATACAGAATGGTAGTTAGAATATCTGAATTCCATGTCTATATTTTCCATAAAACGTCAGAAAGCACACGGGCTGGAGATTTCGGCCCGTGTGCGCTCGGTCCGTCCACTTTCCGAAGTTTTGTGGAAAATGGAGGCATGGAATTTAGATGTTATAACTACCATTCTGTACATCTCATCGAGTTCTACATTTGCATATAAATTTTGACTTGAAAATCACAATTAAGAGGAGAGAAAATCGCCGGCCCGCGCCGGCCCGTTTCGGCCCGGATTGCAACCCCGAAATTTTGAAATTCAGAGTCCGAAAAATCCCAGTTTCAAGTTCGAAGTAACAACCGCTACAGTGCAACCAATCATATTGGGTATCTCGTTGTTTGTGAATATAACTCAAGAAAAACGAGGTATCAAAAATCTGTTAACGCCATTCGTCTAAAAATACAAAAATACTTCGGGGTGCAAAAATGAAAAACTTCATTTTTGTGTTATCTTCATACATAGAGTGTGTCCAATGTATAAGCTCTTCCCAATAAGTTCATACGAATTTATTAATAACAGTCAAAACAAATCATGGAAGAAAACCAGTGTGTAGTTTGTGCAGTTTTAGTTAATAGAAAAATGGAAGTGTAAAAAATGAAAGAATTCTTGGAAAAAGTAAGAATGAAAAATAATGGAAAAATAATCTTAATTTCATCGGATTGTATCTTGGGATTGTAAATTCATCAAAACATCTGGTATCTTCCCGTATTATGACGTCTCATTTCGTAATAATGCGGACGTCGGGAAGCCGATTCGCGGATTTCACGACCCAGGGACTGGCAGTTTAGACGTTGGAATTGGTGGATGGCTCGCTTGAAATTCTGAAAATTTGAATTTCATGTCTAGCTTGGTAGGCTTAAACTAATGAGATTACAGTTTCGAGTATGGCATAGAAGCTCTTATTTTCTCAGAATCTAGTCAGCAAAACGCATTCATAAATTTTACTATTGACCTTAAAAAAAAACAAATCTTTTTCAAGTTGAGCTCCCCAAAATCTTCAAAACCCAACTAACCTTCTCTTTCTGCCATGGCAATACCAAATTTGCCAAATATTTTCCATCCGACTGCCTACTTGCCATCACCAATAACTTTTCATTTTGTCCTTTAGCTGGAAGATTACATGAACATCCATTCTCTGCTTCAGGGGACAAACGAATTTCTGAAAAGTTATTTGTTTTTGCGAAACTTACAACTAAAGATTGCTCTGCCGACATCTCAAAATGTTTACAGTTTCATACGATTGGAAAATAGAACTGATTAAAGTTTCAAACCGATCCAGAAATGATTAAATCAGATCAAAAATGAAAAACTCGCCAACATCGGAGACACCTCTCCTTCGTTCTCCCTTCTTCAAACTGCGTCCATTTCTGACTCGAATGTGGGTTGGTGAGTCACGGGTGACTTTCCCTTTGAGGACTGAAAATTGGTTATCGGTTAAAAAAAACTTTCACAAACTTTTCTGGTGTGAAATTCGAAGATTTTGTTACATTGAAAAAAATATCGTGACTGACAATATAGCTCACAAATTTTGAATTTTTGATGTGAGGAATGTAGTTTTCAGTTGATCTATGGAATCACATATCGAATCTATACTTTTTGATCCTATTAGATACCGTAAAAGCTGTATCAGAAGGATATGCCCTTCTATTTTTCCAGCACCCAAAAATTTTTGAATTCTTAAAATGGATCATAAAATCTGTTGGAGAAGAGATTTGAAACATATGTTGCGACGTTTCCAGTCAACTTTTGTCGAGGATTCTAATAAGACTAATTTCAATCCGTTTGAATTTCAAGAATTTACTTATTTTGATCAGGGTGTCCTTTTAATACAAGTTTTACGGTATCTGTCACACCAAATCTAAGAATCTCCAAAAATTTCCCCCAATAAACATCTTTACATATTTTTCCTTACCCAAATGTGATCTACAAAACTGATCGACAAGATTCTCGTAGGTGGCGACTTGCGAGCACGCTGTGCACGTTGTGGTGCTACCTGAAATCGAATACTTTTTCATTTTCTCTCTCTCGGATTACTGTAATATTCTTCGTCTTCTTCTCTCTCGAAATTTGACCCCTCCCGCATTCAGTAAGAAAGTGTCCAGACTAATGTCCAGATTTTTCGAGAAAAAAAGTTGTCTTCGTTTTTCGGATGAAGTTTGGGCCGTTTTGTTCTGTCGGCACCTCTTTGAAGTGTCCGTGTGATTTTGACAGATTAGGGTGAGAAGGGAATGGAAATGATTGATTAGGTGAGATAAAAGAGGAGAGCTCATGATTGATGATAGCAGTTGATAATGATAACAGACAAAAAAGTTACGTTTTGAAACTTTTTTTGTTGGTTTGAGAGTTATGTGATTGGTACTTTCATTGGCGACAAAGGAACAAAAACTTTCGATGGAGCATAGTTTCAATAGAGAACATGAAACAGAAAAGTTTTTTTCCTCATGACTCAAAGTTTCCAGAAGTTTCTGACTCATAATCCCAAATGTTTTTCTCTCCGAAAATGTAAACCAAAAGTACAACTTCTTCGGAATCTTCTAATCTTCCAAACATAAACAAAAAGTCAAACCTGCTGGTGGTTTAGCCTCTTGCATTGGTTTTATACACATGTCGTCGTCTTCGAATTTGTCGCACGACAGCATTTCAGGCCACGGGAATCCGTAGTTGGCCATTCGATTCTCACAACCCTGGAAAATGAAGGTTGAAGAATGGCACACCGGGCCGACATGTCCGGCGCGAGCCAGAAACTTTTTTTTCATAAACTTTGAGATTTTTCGAAACTTATATTAAACTATACAGTGGCGAAAATAGGTGAGTACACCTTTCTTTTTTAGTTGATAACTTTGCTCAAAACAGTCGAATTTACTTGAAAATTCGCATATTTGTAGCCGAAGAGTCTGTGAGTGATACATATAGTTTTTTGAAAATCAAAATTTGCTCAGGGCTCCAGAATTCTACATGATGTAGGCGTGACTTGAAAATCCAAAAACAAACTTTTTCTCAGGTGATTTAATTTTTTCCGTTTTATCCAAAAAATGTTGCCAATTGATCAAATGAACGCCACAGAAATTTTGGTTTACTTTGGATGATCGGCTCCAAAGATATGGACGTCCGAGCACAAAATGGTACGTTTTCCTGATTGGCCGTATCAACGCTGAAAATAGTCCTAGGAGTCTCAAAATTTAGAAGAACATGAACCTTAAGATACTCTACTAAATGACAAAAAGAAATTTCAATTTTGAGCAAAAAACATTTTTTCGAAGTAAGGGGCTCGTTTGGGCCGAATAGGTCAGTACATCAAAAAAAAATTTTTTTGCTCAAAATTGAAATTTCTTTTTGTCATTTAGTAGAGTATCTTAAGGTTCATGCTCTTCCAAATTTTGAGACTCCTAGGACTATTTTCAGCGTTGATACGGCCAATCAGGAAAACGTACCATTTTGTGCTCGGACGTCCATATCTTTGGAGCCGATCATCCAAAGTAAACCAAAATTTCTGTGGCGTTCATTTGATCAATTGGCAACATTTTTTGGATAAAACGGAAAAAATTAAATCACCTGAGAAAAAGTTTGTTTTTGGATTTTCAAGTCACGCCTACATCATGTAGAATTCTGGAGCCCTGAGCAAATTTTGATTTTCAAAAAACTATATGTATCACTCACAGACTCTTCGGCTACAAATATGCGAATTTTCAAGTAAATTCGACTGTTTTGAGCAAAGTTATCAACTAAAAAAGAAAGGTGTACTCACCTATTTTCGCCACTGTAGGTCATGATGAGATCTACAAAATGACAAATAAAGTTACTTCATTAATCAACTTAATTTCGTGTAGGCTTCCGTTAAACGCCCGGGCCGACCTGACGCGTCCATTTTGCTGGTCCGGGTGTTCTTCGGGAAGCAGTCCGAAATTGAGCCAGTAAAAATAATCATTTTGTATATCATTTTGAAGATATCATCGATTTCTACATTTTTATATAAGTTTCGATTTTAAAATCTCAATTTACATGGGAAAAAATCGCTGGCCCGCGCCGGCCCGGTTGGCCACAAAATTGACCCCTCTATTGCAACAACTCGTTTATTACCACTTTTTATTGACCATTTTAATAGCTGTATTAGTCACCCAAATCTCTTCTTTTTCCCAATTCTTATTACCCTAATATATCCTCACCTGTTTCACAGCCATACACAAACTCTTACAGGGAAGGATCAATCTGTCCATTTGCATTAGACACACTGGTGCAAATAAAGAGCACAGAAATCTCTAAAAGAAGAATATTATGGCCATCGTGGGAATGTTGACAAACCTGTGTATCCGGGTGACAGTTGAGGCGAAGAAGACTTTCCCAATCTTTCGATGCATGAATTGCCTCGGATACTGTCTCGTGTTCCAAGATATTGGGAAGACGCATTTGGGTGTACTGTAACAAAAAGTTGAAATAGATCTGATAGAATTTACAAACCTCAATTCCATTGCAAATACTCAAATTGCTTGGAATGTCAACACACTTTGGACCAACGGGCCGTTCGGAAGAGAACATTGCCCATGAATCTTCCAAGTATCCATTTGTTACAGAAAATGCAAGTAATAGAAAAAGAACAGGAAAGAGATTCATATTCTTTCTCTTCAAGACCTCCTGGTAGCCGGCTCTTGGAGCAATGGCCAGTTGAAAGATGAGACGAAAGGGGCGGAGTTTTTGGGAGAAGGAATGATGAGAGTGGCTAGCTGGGGGATTGAGAGCTCCGCCCCGGTGGTGGGAGAAGTTTGGAACAATTTTTTTTTTGGGGAAGAGTTGATGGTTACAAGAAGTCATGGAAGAAGCTATTGCTCTGAAGAGAGTAGTTTATGAAGACGATTGTGATTCAGCACTAGCCTAAATTATTTAGTGAAAAATGAGATGCATTATACTGATGAAGTTTTATTGGTGTATAAATTTTTTTTAAATTGACAACTTACAAAAAAATTGACATTTTTCAGTACTAAAGAAAAGTGAAATTCTCTAAACTTTGAATCGAAAATTTGCGATCTTATCTTCCAGATTACAGCTGTAAACGTTTTTCAGAAAATATTTTTCCAGGTTCTCTGAAAGCTCTATCAGCTGTCGTTATTGGTCATTGATTTATAATTAATATGCCTCCTATATTCAAACGGTGCTAATGATCCGTACGATTGTTTTCCAAACCAATGCTCGTGGTGTGAAAGTGTTAATTATGGTGTAGATACCGTCTAATTAGCAGTGCCGCGTTTTTATTGTCACCCTACAGTTAGATACTCTAACGAGACAGGAATTGGAATGGTTGTTGTGCAAAAGCAATAACTCCAAAACTTCAAAATTTTCACTTATTGTTAAAACAGAATAATTTCAGACATTAAAATAAACATCTCCAGGAAGATTAGGTACTCATAATAATAATATATTTTCTCAACATCTCTGTTCGAAGTGACACCATATCCATGCACTTTGTTTTCGTGACAATAAAAGGTCATTTGATCAAGGAAGATCCTTTGATCAAGGTTCCTTCAAGTTGAATGTGTTAATGGTTCTTCTCGCCATCTCCTTCTTTCATTTACAGTGATTTGACCTACAGCGATGAGCTACGTGGTGTGAAAATGCGCTTATCTGAATTGAGAAGTCACTGTTGGCTGACTATCAAACTTTTGTATGATTAGCAATTTAGGCGAAAATTTTGTCTACCGTAATCAGTACTCGCATACCATATGGAGATCATTGAACTTTGAAAGATGTTGCAAACTTTGGGAGCAATATGAAACAGAAAATGTAAAGAAACAAAAGTTTAAAAGTTACCGTAAAATCTTTATGAGAAGGGCATTCCCATCTATTTTTCCAACACCTAAAAATATTTCTGAATTCTCAAAATGGATCAAAACTTCTGTTGGAGAAGAGATTTTAAAAATATTTTGTGACATGCCCAGTCAACTTTTGATGAGGATTCTGATAAGACTATTGTTAATCCGTTTGAATTTCAAGAATGTGCTCATTTTGAGCTCATAGAGGTACCCTCATGTTACAGGTGTTTTAGTGAATTGATCCATTATTACCAGGGACACATTATCCTCGTCCATACACTGCTCTCCCCAAAGACACTGTCACTTTCCTCTCTCACCATCTTCTTCTCTCGACTCTCTTCTCAATAGAATGCTAACTCTTTCTCTCTCGCTTTCTTTCCCCCTCTATCTCTTCATTCTGCTCTCCTGGGTATCCGCGGAAGATTTTTTTGTTTCAAATATATTTTTTTCCGCAATTAGAGAATTCAGGCTCTAAAGCAATTTTTTCTGAAATTTCTTCCAAATTTTTAAAATTAATTTCATTGATTTTTCAGATCTCAGAAATGCCCTTCAAGTTTAAGTATAAGGGCACAGAAATAAAGTACCATAACATCAAAAAAGTAAGTTTTCATTTATAAATTCTTCAAATTATTAAAACATTTTTTCAGGTGTATGGAGATGATATCCCTTCAGAGGAACATATTCAAATGATGATTAAACTGATAGATAATAGGGTAAAGAAATTGAAGAAATTTGTGGAGGAAGCGGAGAGAAAAGGAGTCAAATTGGTGAGGTTTTGCAATAAAAAAAATTATAAAGATTTTTTTTTTGAGGAAGAAAAGTATGAAAGAGGACAATCTGCGATTTACTATGGAGAAAAGAACTATAAGAAGATTTCAAGTAGCATTCGGAAGGAGGACAATGAGAAAGTTCGAATTGAGTATCTGGGACCCAAAGTGGACTACGACGCACTAGCCGATAAACTTCAAGAAGTGAGTTTTATTTGAAAAAAAAATATATTCTAAGCAATCTTCAGAATTTCTGTAAGGTAGAAACTGTCTGGCTATAAAGTTAGATTAAAACAGAAGACATCAACAAATAGCTTAAAATACCGAAAAATGAAGAAAATTGGCCCATGAATGAAAAAAATACCAATTCCAAAATGATTGCTCAATTTGGCTTCTTACTTTTTATGAAGTTTGATACTCAGCCTGATTATTGTTATTATACCACACCACTCTACTGAATTCCGTATCTAAAGTATAACATTTGTCATTTGGTGTGAGAATTTTTGATGCACGAACAACTCAACTGTGTCAATCCATGAAGCAAATCTAGTCTTTCGAATTTTTCAGAAATACGCCGTCATCGAAGGATACCACGAAGACAAATACAAACTCTCTGATGCACAGTTTTTCCATTTGATGAAAATGTGTTTGGAAAAATTCAACGCCCGCAATAAGAATCCAAAAAATCCAAAAATTAGTCCGGACGCTTTGTATTACGCATTTTACAAAACTTTCCCTCTGACCGGATCCCAGAGTAGAATGTCCGTTATGTGAGTTTTACAATACCATATTCTAGAAAATTTTTTGATTTCAGTTTCGAAAACCTTGCAAAAGAATATGGTTCGAATCAAGATTTGTATTTGGAGCATTGGAGGACTGAAAAGGAAAAAGTGACAAAAACAAACTTCTTCTCACATGGAAACTATTTTCGAGTCTGTCTTCCCTACGGAGAAAAACATGCATGCCGGTTTCAATGCTACTCTCGATTTAGATTCTCGAAGGAAGCCAAAACAATGATCCCGAATTTCAACAACAAATACGTTATCATTTATCTCTCGAAAAGTGTGAAGATCGAAAAACGATTCGTTGGATTTCTGGATGCTTTGTTTGGTGCAGAACACGCCGAAACGGAACCAGTGGATTTTTGTAAAATAGCCGGGAAATATTTACAAGAGACAAACCGTACTTGTGAAGAATTGTATGAATTTGTACTTGATTTGGATGGAATTACATTTGCGGAACCATCGGCAGAGCTTCAGTTTAAAAAGTTAGTTTTGTCAGGGGTTGCCATACGGGCTGCGCGATTATTCCCTGGAAAAAATCGTGATTTTCTAGCCAAAACTGATATGAAAATGTAGAACTCTATGAGATCTACAGTATGGTAGTTTAAATATTCAAACTCCTTTGCTAATATTTTCATAAAACGGCAAAAAGTGACCGGACCGAAATCTTCGGCCCGGATATTCAACATAAAAAAACCGCACAACGTAAGTTTATTGAATTTAAGTTAATTTATTTAACACCATTCTATAGATCTCATCGAGTTCTACATTTCCATATGCATTTTGACTAAAAAATCAGAATTTATAGGAGAAAATCTTCATGTTAAAACATACAGATCATATCAAGAAAGACGTTTGAAGTTTGATGAAGTTCGAGCGGAACATAAAAGAAAATTGGCGAAGAAAATCAAAGACGATTTCCCGGAAAAGTTGAAAGAGGAACAATGGAATTATTATAGAAAAATGACAAAAGAGGAAATAGAATCGTTTCAAGCCGAACATCAAAACAAAATGGAAATGGATGAGCCCCTTTGTAAACCGTGTTCCCATTTCGGCCCATGTGGACCGGATCAAGAGAATTGCTCGTGCAAGAAATGGTGTAGTGAACAATGTGGATGTGATATCAACTGTTCTCGACGGTTTCCGGGATGTCAATGTCCTCCTGGAGGATGTGATGAAGTGGAATATTGCGACAAAAATGGAAGAGGAAAAGCGGTTAGATGTATTTGTGCCGAAGAATGGAGAGAATGTGTGCAAGGGCTATGTAACGGATGCTTGAAATTTGAGACGGAAGGTTGTATTAGAGTATTTTGGCTCGAAATAATTTGATTTTTTCAGAAACTATTCCAAGCATCAAAATGTGCAAGAATACTGTGTTCCAAAGAGGCATCGATTGCAAAGTGGACGCTCGGAAATCAGCGATTTCAGGAACCGGAGCGTTTCTTACTGTAGATGTCCAAAAAGGGGAATGCATTGGAGAGTATGTGGGTGCTTACATATCGGAATCCGAGGCAATACGAAGGGATAATTTGTTTTTCTATGGAATCAGCTATGTTCATGGCTTACCGTATAGTCTTGGATGCATAGATGCGGCGTTTGTCGGAAATGAAACCCGTTTTGTCAATCACGATGATCAAAATCCAAACTGTGAGACTGTATGTAGATTCGTCAATGGAATACCGAGACTCGCGTTTCGAGCGCTGAAAGATATCAAAGCAGACACAGAAGCTGTTTTCAATTACGGATATTCTGAAGCAAATGCAAGACGAATGTTCGATAAAACACCAGAACAGAGGTGGGCTTGAGTAATTAGTGAGTGTATTGATTTCAATAGTTTCAGAGCTCCACAATTACAAAAACCTGGTCCAAGTAATGTCAACAAGCGGCGGGCTCCGGTGTCTACAGGAGTACGGTAAGGGCTTTAAGACTTTTTCGAAGATGTTCATATCGTTTTTTCAGCACTTCAATAAAATTCAAAGCCAGCAGACGTCACGAGAGTGATGAAAAAGACGAAAACCGAAACAATGTCGGAAAATAAACTTTGATTTGTAGTTTGAGATATTGTCGAAGTTTATAAAATTCATGGACACAATTCATTTTCAACTATTGCATTGTCTATGTTGCTTTATTCATCAACCCAGCTGTCAAAATTTGCCAACTCTTTTTCATGAAAACCATTATTCATGCCTGTTCCCGATTTTGTCTTTCACGTTCGTAGTTTTACCTCTTTTTCATAAAGTTTAATTTTCTTTAACTATAATCCTGGTTTTTTTGTTGCAGTCACTTCAATCCATCGCTGATAAGTAGACTATATTATCAGCAGAACCGACTGAAAATAAAAGTGTGGAAAGTTAGGCCTCCAAATCAATACCAAGAAGACTAGAGTGATGCGAAGCTTGTTCTTGCTGGAGTCATCAGAGCTTCCCAGTCTTTTCTCGGTCCTCTAGCCATTATCATCCAGAGCACACCCGGGATTCCGGCATCTTGGAGTTCATCTTTGAAGTCATCCTCCCATCTCAGCACTGGTCTTCCTCTCACGCGTCTAAACTCCAAAGGGCACCATTCCGCTAATTTCCGTGACCATCTTCCGTCTTCCACGTTGGCAATCTTCCATCCCCAGTTCATCCTAAAAAAAAACTAAATATTATTCAGTTTTCCCAAGTTTCATCGCGCTCCATTGCGAACTTGGGGAAATTCAAAATTTTGAGCTTTCCCGCTCACTTGTTTCTCATGTAGGTCACGTCGAAAACACAAAATCAACCAAATTATTATATTTGACGTGACCTACATGAGAAAAAAGTGAGCGGGAAAGATCAAAATTTTGAATTTCCCCAAGTTCGCAATGGAGCGCGATGAAACTTGGGAAAACTGAATAATAAATAGAAATAGAAATAGAAATAGATGCGAAGCCAGTTTACACCGACGAGTCCACCGACAAGAATGAGGAGATAATAAACTGAGAACGGATCTCAAAAATACAATAATTTCATTTCTTGTTTTTTTTGTCTCTTTTTAAATAATTAATCAAGAAGACTTCAGATCAATTAAGCATCTCCTGTTGTGGAGATCGGTGCCACGACTACAACCGGATGTTTACGAAACCATCGAATGACAGCATTTCTATATGGAGTTATGAAGAAAACAGTTACAACTGGATTAACAATGTACATGAAAACAATGGGTCTGCCAATCAGGTTCTCGGAAAGTATAATATATCCATCAGATACATTTTCTTGAGCAAGCATATATAAAAATGAAGACAAAGTTGTCAGAATAGGTCCAAATGCTTGACAGAAAAACACGTGTTCCAATGACTTGTGGAGCTTTTTTAGAACTTCAGATTGGTGAAATTTCCGAGAAAAATGAACAGTTCTCCATCGACAGAGAATAATTATAATGATGGTCACACTAGAGGAAGCAATTGATAGAATGTTGAAAACTGAAACCTCTTTTGAAGATTCGAACTTTTATATTTCTAATTACCGATTTGGGATGGATCATTCATATATATGACTCCGTAATATGTTGCGTTAGATTCTACTATCTCCGGTTGAATTTTCGCAAATTCTCTGCTGACAAGATCCATTGGTTGAATTGCCATATAGTAGACCCAGTTCTGAATAAGAGCATTTAGTATTTTAAAATACCGTATTTACTCTAATAGACCGGCATGCCGGTTTATTTTTCGTGTTCCTCATTTTGATGCCGGTTTAATAGAGAGTGTCGGTTATTTAGAGGGTGCCGGTCTATTTTTCAAAGAGTCAATTTATCAAAATTTTAATGAAAAATTTGTGCTTTTTCACTGAAAATATGTATGCAAAGGCATTTTTGAGCAGTTATAGAAAATAAAAATCCTCCAAAATGATGTTAAATCAAAAATTTGTGTGAAAAACACTGGAAAAAACTTGAAATTCTCAAAAAATAGTATTTTTAATTACGTTTATTTTTGGGGTGCCGGATAATTGGAGGGGGCCGGTTTATTTTTCAAAATGAACATTTGCCTGCCGGTCTATTAGAGGTGTCGGTCTATTGGAGTAAATACGGTATCCTAGAAAACGAACGAAGTAGCAAAAGTGAAGAGAGCAATAAGTAAGAAGAATAGAATAATCCACTTTTCTATTGTCTATCTTTTTGAATGGATTTGTGATTACTAGCATCCGATAAAAGTAAGAAAATACCAAAATGAAATGGTTCAAAATGTAGAAGTGGATAAATTGAGTGTACCCTGAAACTTGGCGTGTAGATTATTTAAAACATTTATGTCTTACAAAATTGACAAAATATTGCTCTCGTATAGAGATCATCTTCAAATATGTGTATACACAAACCACGAAAGACAAAGAATATCTGATCTCCGCGGGGAAGAACTCTGAAATTCGAATAGTCGAAACACTTGAATTTTTAGTCTTCAACCTTGCTGAAGTCATAATTGTTCCAAGGAAACTACAACAGTCCGATATAGTCATGGTGAGAATGATAGACCTATAAAATCATTTTAAAAATTTGAAAGCTCGAAGGAACTTACGCATAAGTTTTTGTTGTCTCCGGAGTGTATTTCAAAATAATAAA
Source organism: Caenorhabditis zanzibari (assembly GCA_963966625.1). Lineage (NCBI taxonomy): Eukaryota > Metazoa > Nematoda > Chromadorea > Rhabditida > Rhabditidae > Caenorhabditis > Caenorhabditis zanzibari. The sequence goes on from OZ016471.1 coordinate 6,478,963, forward strand.
AATTGAAGCCAGATTGGCTACAAACGAAATGGGACCAATTGTAATATCCCAAGTAACAGTGATTTTGTCAGACCAGTGTTCGTACATTATGAATAAAACCAAGAGACTAAGAAAATTCAAGAATTTGAGGTGTCTTTATAAGGGGTTTATCCGTAGCATTTTGACAAGGAGGAAATGGTATGACGATCTTTGAAAATAAATAATTTTTGGAAGGCCAACCTTTTTGGAAAGTTCTTCATTTGAAGCTTTTGTTTGTTTCACATCTAAATACATACGTAGTTTGAAAGAACTGTTAGATTTTGTTTTGCTCGTGTTTGTGATGTTGATCGGAAATAATATGGGTCCATCGTCTATTTCGTATATGATGGGGTATATCCTCAGATTTCAAAGTTTTCAAAATTTCAAAAAATCTGGAGAGATATAAATTGGAGAATGCTAAAATAGATTCTACCATTTTTTCCCTCGCTTGATCAAATATTGTCCAAGCCTTTAACAAAAAATGAAATCATTCTGTTTTGGAGTTCGTTCTCAGTTCATTTTTCCCCATTCTCGTCGGCGGTTTGTGGCTCGGGACTAATGTGGGTCAATCGTTTAGCTAACCTTATATTTCAAAGTCTCCAAATTTTCAGGAAATCTTGGAGAATGCTAAAAAGGATTCTACCAAGTTTTTCCCTCGAAATGAAATGTTTCGTAGACTTGCCGTATATTATTAACTTTTTCTTATTTTAAACTAAACTTCCTAGTTTCTTAACCACCAATAACCTAATATTTCCAAATTGAATTGTTCTCTGATAAAACCTAAATACATATAAATTGTCGCGATGTGTTATGGGACCCAGTGTACCTCCCACACATCGACGATCCAATCTTTGTTATAGTAAGGATAATCTGAAGACGTTTAGTTGTTGACGAATAAAGTTCACTCATGAGTTTATTCTCAATGCTTTGGTATACAACATAACAAGGTGAATGAGGGGACAATCCTTCGTGATGCATTGGCAGTTGCTGGGTGGTGGTTCATCAGTGGTAGATTGAGTCTCTCACTAATGATAAGCTACATGAGAGGAGATTCAGTCCCGACCCACTCTTTGGGTACGAAGAGAATCCTCTCGAGCTTTGGAGGAATCTTGGAGAAGTCCTAAGACTACAAGTGGTTTGATCCTCCGTCCTTAGAGTGACCTGTTAGTGCTGTGGTCCGTCGGCATGACTGGTGTAGAGTGAGCAGAGTCCCGCGAGGGACGACCGCTCGCCACGACGACAGAGAGGTGACACTGACGACCGTCCGAGTAGAGAGAGGCGGTCGCGAGAGAGTGAGAGGGTGCAGACATGCGAGAGTGCGCGCCCTGTTATCCGAGAGATAACGGGTGCAATCGAGCGCATCTGCATCCTCTTGAATGAATTACTGTAAGGTTAGTGGGAATTACAAGAGAACAAAGTAATTACAATATAAACAAAGTAACAAGAGGCAACGAACTTGCGCCTTATGGGCCAAGTTCGTAGGAAACAAAATACATAAAAAGGTCGTGACATAATTAGGGGAATTAGGTCCGCGACACTCCCCGGCTTAGGGAACCAACATCACGGATGGAAGGAGTTGTTGTTGGTTGACCTTCTAGACTCCTTCATATCCTTCTTCTTCCTTGTTTCCGATCCGATTGTTACTGGACGTACTTGCTTGGGGACCCTTTCTTTGTCATCCTGATTCGTGATTCTCGGCTTCTCTTCAGCTTTCGAATACACGATCCCGGAGACTTCTGGATCTTTAGTTTTTCGTTGAAGTGTGTGCTCTGGATCCTTGGATTCCTCCTTGGGCTCCTCGTCCACTTCTCCGGAGGTTAGGTCGCAGTGGCGGTAGTAATGCTTCTTTCCACATAACTTGCACTTGAATGTGTGACTACATCCTTCTGCTTGATGTCCATTGCCGAGGCATAGACTACAGAGTCCTTTGGCTATTCTGGAAGTTTGCCTTACCGTTACTGGTTCTGTGCATTCCTCAGCAGAATGCTCCTTGGCTTCGCAGTATCGGCATGGTTTAGACGTCCACGGCGTTACTATCGATCGGATTGCTTCTACAAGTTCCACGGCATCCCTATCGGTGTAGTAACATGAGGTATGACAATGCAGGAAGTAGTGCTTCCCTTTGCATATCCAACATGTCCATGGCTTATCGCATGCCTGATCTTGATGGCTGCTGCTCGTACAGTTCCCGCAATTTCCTAGGATCCTTAGTAGTTCGGCTTTGTTCCTTGGTGTCACGGGACAAAGTTCCGTCATATGATCTCGTGTGCAGTATGAGCATGGTTTCCTTTTGTGTGGCCAGACGTAACCGATTATCGGAGCAATTGCTGTCTCGTGGGTGCACAACCTGCTATGATGTTTTCCCGTGCATTCGGAGCAGCGTCTCTTGTCCTGACATGCTTCGGTGGTGTGCCCTTGTTTCAAACAATTGAAACATTTGTGTGCTTTGGACATTCTTTCCACCTTGACAGTTATGTGAATCACACACTCGTTCTCCTGATGTCCTATCTCCTCACAGATGTTGCAGGCTGGCTCGGCAAACATTGGAATATCCTGCTGTGGAATGACTTTAGCCGCCTCTTCCGCTGCTCTCGTGATGAATTGGCTGAGTGCTACCTCTTGGAGCTGGGAACCTATTCGCTTCGCTCTTTGAAGCGGAAGGTCCTTTGCTCCGGTTTTTTCGGCTTTTTGGACTACCTCCAATATCCAGATTGCTTTGGTTGAGTTGGTATCTTGTAGCGACTTCTTCACCTTTTCGATGAGTTCCTCGGCTTTTCCCTTCAAAGCCTCGAAACCCATGCGAAGAATAAAATTCGTCACTTTTGCTGTGGACTCATCCGCTGCTATCTCGGCTCCCTGGGAAAGTGTTTTTATGCGGTTAATGATGACCGCACGGGTGTCTCTGCTCCGAGCTGTGATTTTGACCAGCGCGTACAAATCTCTTGCGATGGTCCGCTTCTTGCTTCCGATTTCGTTGAGATCCTGACTCTCCAGACTTCTGCATCGTGTTCCCATGCATATTTGATCCATGCAGAATAGTTTTACTGCCGTCTCGACGGCCATGCTTTGGTTTAACTCCATCTGGGTTTCCTCGGATGTTTTCTGGAAGATCGATCATTAAGAACAGGTTCTGCAGGGTGAGTCAAGTTTATATGCGAATGTGGAATAGGGGTTCCGGGTATGAGGTTGCTGATAATGAGTGAACGATATGCAAGTGGAATGGACAGTAATTACGGTTAATGACAAGTATTTCCTTATGGACAAGACCCTGTTAGTAAACAATAATTGAGTTTTTTCTTCAACACTTTATTGTTTGAATAGTGGATAAACGAGTTCTCTTTATTCTGGTGCTTTGGAGTAGAGCTTGAATCCGAATTGGGTCTTCTTGGCTACCTGAAGGCTGTACCACAAGAGTAGCTCTTCTCCGACGTAAATTCGAGTATCACTAAACAAGGAGACGTCTGGGACGACGATGACGAGGTCCTCGCATTTTTGCAGAATAGCTAAGGGTGCTCCGTTATCCGCCATTTTTGTCGCGTGGCCGTTCGACGCTAAGAATAGCATCGCTGCTATTTTCGTCAGGAATTCTACGTATTCCTCCTGGATAGCTGTGGCTCTTCCTGGTTCTTGGGTTTCGATGCTTTCCTTGGTGTCACTGACTCCGGTCATCGCTTTTTGAAGCGCGATGATTTTGTCGATCGTGCTTTGGTTCCCGAAGGCAGCCTTCTCGACCTCCTCTTTCAGAGTAGCTTTGGTGGCCACTTTCTTTTCTCCTTTCGGTTCAGGTTCTCCTGCCGTCCAGCGACAGCAACCTTCATCGTCGGCGAAGAACTGACGGCATCTTGCTTTCACGTCCTCCGGCATCTGTGTGATCGCTTTGATCTTTTCCTTCGCCTTCATCCACCATTTTTCGCGAATCTCTTCCTCGGTTTCTAGGTAGACACTTACGTCCGGCGAGGGCTGTGCTTTAACCTTCGGGGTGACGAGCATGATGGTTTCCATGAAATCCTTCACTTCCTTCTTTGATGCAAGTCTTCTGCTTTGGCCGCTGAGCTTTTCCGTATCACTTTCGTAGATGGTTTCGTGCATGTAGGGATCATCGCTACTCTCTTCGTAGGATAGGTCTCTCCACACGTTGTCCACCATTTCTGCGCTAGGGATTCTGAGCGAGCTCGGGAGGTAGATGGTTTCTGGTTGCTTTGGATCTGCGTCTACCTTCGCTCCTTCTGCCTCCTTCTTCTCCTCCTCTTCTTTGGTCTGCTTGTCCAACTTATCCTTGTCCAGCTTTTCTTTGGCGATTAGATAGTGTTCCACTGCTACCTTGACACTGGGTGGCACGTGTTGGCCGTTTTGTACGCGCTCGAGGTAATACGTTTGTTGGTACTCGGCGATTTTCTTATCGATCTTCGCCCGTTCCTGCGTACGATGAGCTGGGATTATACCTTCGTAGCTGGAGTCTTCGGTATAACGGACTTCTCCGAATCTTCCTTGAGCATCTATCATAGGTGGGAACCCATACGCTCGCTCTTGTCCCTGCTGTGGGGCTCTCAGTGGCGCGTCGTTGTAGAGCTGGATCTTGTACGGCTCCTCTTTGCTTTGGCGGGCCACATGCTCGTAGTGTTCCACTCGCATTTGTTCGACCTTCCGTGCTAGCTCTTCCTCTCCGACATCACATTGCTGGGTGTGTGGATTGTGACGGCGTTCTCCGCGCTTGTTGCGAATGCACTGACTGCAGAATGGGCTCCGGTAGCATGTGGTGTGACTTTCGCTTTTTCCTAGGCACTCGAAGCAAACTCCTCTTGTATTTGTCGCCAGGAACCGAATCCTCTCTTGCTTTGGGACTGGACACTTCTCCATCGGATGGGTGAATACTGGAAATCCGCTCATATTGCAGGAGCAGATCCCGCACATTCGTTTCCCTCTCAAGAGCTGCTTTGGGATCGCTCTTGGCATCGTGTACATCCAGTTGCGCCGAATCCAATCGCAGAACTCCTTTGTGTTCAAATACGGACGTCGACTCGTGAATTCCTTGATGAACAGTTCCACGTCCGGCAGGATTCCTTTCGCCACTGCCACCTCTTTTGGCTGTGGGACTGGAATCTCTGGGAGTGATTGCGACATGTTTTCTTGTTGGTTGGCTCGGGTACTGGAAATTTCACTGGTTGTTTGTGAATCACAAGTTTAGTTGATCAGCTTGAGAGAGACTTGGAGGGTTGGGAGTTATCGAGTTTACCTCGTGTTGGAGCTTGGTTGTTTAATTAGGAAGTGATTGTGATTTGTTTACAAGGGTCTTGTTGGTCGTGTGACCTTCTTTGACCCGATGACCCGTGTCACGCTTACTAATAAGTTTTATGCAAGTTTGTTAGGGGATTTTTAGCTACGTGGGACTATGAGTGTAGGCGACACGGCTAAGGCGTCCCTAAGCTACGCTTCATGTTATTGCTCCTAATTTGACTTGAGACTGTAGTCCTACGGCTTTTGTAATCCACTTGCTTTGTTTCCTGTCTGCGCTAGTTTCCTTTCCTCCGCCTCTCTTTGGCTTTGGATTGGATCCTTAGTGAGCTAGAGCCTTGTAGAATGCATTGTAGTGCTTTGTGTTTATGTTGCGTGAGAGCGACAAGAAGAATTAGACAAGACTGTGTTAGTTGGGGAAAAAGACAAGATTGTTAGTGACGAAATATTCAGAGCTCTCAAACTCGATTGAAAGGTTTAAACGGCATTGAAACTTTGCTAACAACAATAACTCGTTTATTTAACATTTGAGATCGTATTAACTTTCTACGATTGAACAGCTTTGGCTGCCGGCTGCTTCTGCTGCGATTCCAGCTTTGGCTCCTCCTCTTTCTTCTCCGGCTCCTTTTCCTCTGATGACGAATCGGATCCTGCGCTTGACGACGGTCCGGATTCCGAACTGGACGACGATCCATTGGAGCTATTCGGCGAGCTGCCATTAGACGACGATCTGCGTGAAGCGTATCTGGACTTCTTGTTTACCGGGCCGCTCTCTTCGCTTCTTTCTCTTCTTCTGGTTGTGTCCGGATGAGCTCTTTTGGTCTGCTTCGGGCTCTTTCTAGATGAAGAGTGTCTTCTTCTGGATGACCTTTCGCGTGTTCTTGACGAGCGTCTTCCTTCAGCTTTGGTCTCCGAGCCTCTCCTTACTGGTCTGCTTCTCCTGATGGGAGACCTTCCGCGGCGTCGGGTGCTAGCGCACCACCCTTGATGAGACGGGCTCGAACGAGAGCGATGCCTTTCATCTGGGCGTCTTCGTGGGGAACGTGGGCGAACGTAGCTTTGGGAGCGGTCTCTGCGAGGCGAGTGTGGTCTTTTCCGCTCCTTTCTGCTTCCAGACATGCTCCTTTCTCCTCTATTTCTTCCTCTTCTGACGCTTCTTTCGCGGCTTCTCTCCTTACTTCTCCACTGACGTCTTTCTTGTCCTTTCCTACTCGCCGTCTCCTTTTTTGGCGAATCTTTCCCTCTTCTCTCGAGCCTTGTCGATTTTTGAGACGTCTTTCCTGGCGCGGTGTCCATTTTCGTGATTTCGTCGCTGGTCTTGGTGGCTACCTTATTCGTTGTTTCTGGCTTTGGTAACGATTGAACCTGTTGGACGATCACGAATTTGTGTTCAAGTAGTGACGACTTCTCCTCCATTTTTCCCTTAATACACAGGACATTCTCCTCTTCCTCAGACTCGGAACTGAATTCTATTCCGACTTCAATGTTTCTGTGCTCTTGCTTGGAGGACTTGTGGTGGAGACGCTTCGCAGCTTTGGGAACGGTGTTTTCTGCGGCGGAATCCATGCGATTCGCTTTGGAGCTATCGGCCCATTTGGAATCGCTCGACAAGCCAAGATTAGCCCATTTTCTCTCCTTGAGCATTTGGCGGACTTCTGCTTTGGCCTTCTCCTTTTTCTCTTTTGCCGCTTCCATTTCCGCGCGCCTTCTTTCTTCCTTTTCCTTGCGTTGCTCCTCCTTTTCCTTAGCTTTCTGGGCTCTGAGCTTTGACTTTTGGAGCTCCATTTCCATCAGAAACGTCTCCCGGCTTCTGTGTTCGTAGCCGATTTGTCGTAGGCGAGAATCCACGTTTTCCAGCTGCTTGTCGACCTGTTCGTTTCTCGCTCTCATTGCAAGTAACAAACTGGCGACAGCTTTGCTGCTTTGGTTGGAATTTCGGATTCTTTCTATGGCGTCGGTTGTCAACGATGAGTCGGAGAACACTGGGGCGACGGGCTCTGGCATGGAGTTCGTTTCGCTCTGCTTCTCCTTTCCTTCCTCCATTTTTCTGTTTTTTCGACTCAAATTCCCATCGTTCGCCTCTCTTTGGCGATTGATAGAATCTGAGGAATGATTGTCGTTTGTGGAGTTTTGGATCGGGTTTGGGGAGAGCATTCTGTCGGCGGTGATGGCGTCCGGCGACTTGCTTTGGCGACACTGGCTTTGTCGTTTGAGTGACGGTATGTTGGCGTGCTGAATGAGTTAATTTAAGCGTTTTTTACTTTTTGCGAGAGAGAGAGATGATTATTACGTTAGAAAAGGGGTTAATTTGTTAAAGGGAAGAAATTTTAGGTAAGATTCGCCTAATTCGAATGCGCGGCGTGCTGCTGTTCGCAATGGGGCGAACTTGCAGCGGCCTGAGAGAGCGCGCGAAAGAGAGAGAGAGTGGTAGGGTGGTTAGAGAAAGATAAAATGCGTCATTGATTGTGACGCGGTGAGAAAGGGGGGTTATTAATGACAATAAGTTAGACGATGATGATTTAGAGTGTTAATTGTGAAGTGTGAAAAAGAAGGAAAGTCCGGGAATGGTTTCCTGACAGGACAATCCTGCTTTGGGTGACGGAATTTCGTGGGATTGTTGACGAGACATCTATCTGGGTGGTTTTGAAGACGCCTTCAGCTGATTTGCTTCCAGAACGTCCTTTTGTGCTTCTTGTATCCATCCTTGCAGTCGGCACTTGTTTTTGGCTCCTCGAACAATTGATTTGATGTCCGAATCGCCTCTCTCGAAGATCCTTAGATGGTGGTGTTCTTCTCGAGCTTCTGTCGTGAATTGCCACGACCTATCCGAGCCTTGCGGATCATTCATGACAGGCGCTTGTCCTCGTTGACTTTCCAGATTTTTCAGACGAACTTTCGGAGACTTCATGACTTCCTCCTTGGTCTGTCCTTTTCGTTCAACTTGGATTGCTTGGCTGTTTTGTGCGAAATTTTCCTTGGCTTAAGTCTCTGTCGCACGCGCTCTTCGTTCCGTTGGTTTGTGTGAATCTTACTGACGGTTTGAGTGTTTCACACTTGCTCTTCGAGTAGATGAGCCTCAAGGGCTTTGGATGATGAGTTAGTTTCCTGGGTGGGGCACGATTCGATAGGCTCGCTGTGGGCCTTTAAACCTGGGTGGGGCACGATTAAGTAGGCTCGCTGTGGGCCTTTAGTCCTGGGTGAGGCGCGATTAATTAGGCTCGCTGGGGGCCTTTAGTCCTGGGTGAGGCGCGATTAATTAGGCTCGCTGGGGGCCTTTAGTCCTGGGTGAGGCGCGATTAATTAGGCTCGCTGGGGGCCTTTAAACCTGGGTGAGGCGCGATTAAATAGGCTCGCTGGCAGCCTTTAAACCTGGGTGAGGCGCGATTAAATAGGCTCGCTGGCAGCCTTTAGACCTGGGTGAGGCGCGATTAATTAGGCTCGCTGGGGGCCTTTAAACCTGGGTGAGGCGCCATTGTCGAAGGCTGGCTGAGGGCCTTGGGATGCAATCCTTTCCGACGGCGAATTGCTGACCGTCTTGAGTGTGATTTTTGACGCTTGAGCTCCACTCTTGCTCTTGCTTTGGTCGCTTTCCTTGTATCGTCGTCGGTATCCTATCTTGGCCGACGATTGTTTTGCTAACAGTGACTCCTTCAACCTAGGCCTATGGTTTTCCGGCTACTAGCATGTTCGACGTGTGACGAATATCCGGCGTCCGGCGATGCTTTGGAGAGCGACTTGAGTCTCAGAACTCTCTTTTTATCGTTGCTGGGAACGCTGGCTCTTTGCCTCCTCCTATGGTGTCTCCTTGTCGCCTGGTGAAGGGCTACCTGAACGAGTAGGTTTCCTACCGTCTTTCCTTGCTCTCCGAATCACGCTCTTTGTGAAACGGGTAACAGAGAAAGGGTGTTGGGCTCGTTTCGGTTCTTCCTTAGCTGTGGCGATTGCTGATGTTTCTTGAGACGTCGGCAGGGTAGAGACCACGACCCTCCCTTTCGTTTCGTGTTGACGTCTTCGTCCAAAGATCCTTCACCACTGGGGGGCTCTTTCGCTTGATGAATCAAGCTACTGGAGGTCGATGCACCATGTCGCGATGTGTTATGGGACCCAGTGTACCTCCCACACATCGACGATCCAATCTTTGTTATAGTAAGGATAATCTGAAGACGTTTAGTTGTTGACGAATAAAGTTCACTCATGAGTTTATTCTCAATGCTTTGGTATACAACATAACAAGGTGAATGAGGGGACAATCCTTCGTGATGCATTGGCAGTTGCTGGGTGGTGGTTCATCAGTGGTAGATTGAGTCTCTCACTAATGATAAGCTACATGAGAGGAGATTCAGTCCCGACCCACTCTTTGGGTACGAAGAGAATCCTCTCGAGCTTTGGAGGAATCTTGGAGAAGTCCTAAGACTACAAGTGGTTTGATCCTCCGTCCTTAGAGTGACCTGTTAGTGCTGTGGTCCGTCGGCATGACTGGTGTAGAGTGAGCAGAGTCCCGCGAGGGACGACCGCTCGCCACGACGACAGAGAGGTGACACTGACGACCGTCCGAGTAGAGAGAGGCGGTCGCGAGAGAGTGAGAGGGTGCAGACATGCGAGAGTGCGCGCCCTGTTATCCGAGAGATAACGGGTGCAATCGAGCGCATCTGCATCCTCTTGAATGAATTACTGTAAGGTTAGTGGGAATTACAAGAGAACAAAGTAATTACAATATAAACAAAGTAACAAGAGGCAACGAACTTGCGCCTTATGGGCCAAGTTCGTAGGAAACAAAATACATAAAAAGGTCGTGACATAATTAGGGGAATTAGGTCCGCGACATAAATGGCAAAGTATGAGCTTGATGTTTTCGAGAACTTCAAATGACGAACTTTCTAAAAGGTTGACTTTCCAAAAATTATATGTTTTCAAAGAACGGCATATCATTTCCTCTTTGCCAAAATGCTACCGGCAAATCCCTTATAAAGACACCTCAAATTCTTGAATTTGGTTTCTCGTCTTTCTTTATTCAAAATGTACGAACACTGGTCTGACAAAGTCACTGTTACCTGGGATTTTACAATTGGCCCAATATCTTTTGTAGCAAATCTTGTTTTGATTTTTATCATTTTGAAATACACTCCAGCGACAACAAAAACTTATGCGTAAGTTCGTTCCAGTTTCCAAATTTTAAAATTCTAATTTTGCAGGTCTACCATTCTCGCCATCACTATATCGGACTGTTGTAGTTTCCTCGGAACAATTATGACTTCAGCAAGGTTAAAACCCAAAATTAAACTATTTCGACCGTTTGAATTTCAGAGTTCTTCCTCGCGGTGATCAATTATTCTTTCTCTTTCGTGGTTTATGTATACATTTATTAGAAGATGATCTCTACACAAGAGCAGTGTTTTGTCAATTTTGTAAGACATCTTATTTTTGTAAATTGATCAATATTCTAAATTTCAGGGTACACTCAACATATGCATTTCTATATTCTGAACCATTTCATTTTGATGTTTTCATACTTTTATCGGATGCTAATAATCACAAATCCATTCAAAGCGATAGACAATAGAAAAGTGGTTTATTCAATTCTTCTTACATATTGCCCTCTTCACACTATATACTTTGTTAGTTTTCCTTACTATTAGGGTATCAAAAAAATACAAAATGCTCTTATTCAGAATTGGGTCTGTTACATGGCAATTCAACCAATGGATCTTGTCAGCAGTGAGTTTGCGAAAATTCAACCGGAGATAGTGGCATCTAACGCGACGTATTATGGAATCATTTATTTAACTGATCCATCCCAAATTGGTAATTCTAAATATCAATTTTTGAGTCTTCAACAAAGTTTCAGTTTTCAACATTCTATCCGTGTCTTCTGCTGGTGTAACCATCATCATAATTATTTTTTGTCGATGGAGAACAATTTATTTTTCTCGAAAGTTTCAGCAATCTGAAGTTGTAAAAAAGCTCCACAAGTCATTGGAACACGTGTTTTTCTGTCAAACACTCGGACCGGTTATGTCATCTTTAGCTTCACTTTTATATATGCTCGTGTTGGCGCAAGCAGACGCAACAGATGGAACTATCATACTTTTGGAGAATCTCATAGGAAGACCCATTGTTTTCATGTACATTGTTAATCCAGTTGTGACTGTTTTCTTCATTACTCCATATCGAAATGCTGTCATTCGATGGTTCCGTAAACATCCGGTTGTGGTGGTGGCACCGATCTCCACAACAGGTGATGCGTAATCGATCTGAAGTTTTCTTGATTAATTATTTTTCAAACCTTAACCAGCAATGAAATTATTGTATTTTGAGCCTCGTTCTCTTATTTTCTCCTCATTCTCGTCAGCTTTGCAAACACTCATTTACCCTTAAACTTCCGTTGCTATCTAACAAGGACGTTGAATTATTTCCCATTATTTGGGTCAGTATAATATCGGACCTGCTGTTTCAGAATCAAAACAAAACTGTAATCTGGAAAACCAGAGCATTTTCGAAAGTACTCCAATAATCTAATAGCCAGGTGGTCTTTGCTTCCTGACCTACACTCAAAATTTCCTGCTAACAACGTTAGGCAAGTCTCCACATTTTAGTCTGCTCACTTTTTTTCCATTCTCTAGATAAATCATCAAGATTCTTTGTAGCCTAAATCCCTTTATGCCCTTATCCAAGTGGCCAAACATTCCATAACATATTCCTTTGCACACTGATACTGATCTTGCCCCTAATTATAGTTTTAGAATTGTTTTCCCAGAATGAGAGAAATCTTGTTGTTTTACAGTAAGACCGATTTCAGTATATATTTTGTAGTTAAAACCTTTCGAAATTTGGGAAATTATACTTCAAAACGCTGAGAAGAAGCATCAAACAACACTCAATTTTCAATTCAAAAACAGATTTTTGCATACACTAGAATTAGATACAGACTCTCACTTCTCCTCCAACTCTTTTGGCACTCATTCTTCATACTTTCAAAATTCAAAAATGCTCGAGCACTGGTCCGATCGACTGACAATTGCTTGGGATTTCACACTGGGGCCGATATCTTTGATGGCGAACTTCATCCTAATTCTGTTGATTTTGAAGCACACTCCACAATCAACAAAAACTTATGCGTAAGTTTTCAAATTGCATTCGAGCTCAAGCTCATTGTTTCAGATCTATAATCTTGGCTATCTCGATTTCGGACTGTTTGAGTTTCTTGGGAACCATCATGACCTCGGCTAGGTAGATTATGATTGGTCTTCTGAAAAGTCTATTCTATTTCAGAATAATGCCACGTGGAGCTCAATTATTTGTAATTTTTCGAGGATTGTGCACTATGTGTTTCGAGAAAGATGTTGAACTAAAATCCCAGTTTTGCCTTTTTTGTAGGTTTTAGTAACAACCAGGGCTGGGCGGCAACTCATTCAAATGCGAATAACTTTTTTCAGAAGAATCGGGAAAAAATACGGAAAAAATGCTTCTTATCAAAAAAGCTGTATATTGGTTAAAACTGTCAAATTTTATTGAAAATTGACAGAGTTACGTCTTCCGTTGCAAAAAGTTACCAATCTCGGCAACTATTCGACAACAAAAAGCACAACTCTGTCAATTCCTGATCAAACTTGACCGTTTTTTCACCAATCGATAGCTTTTTTAATAAGAAACATTTTTCTGTTTACCGTATTTACCCGATTCCTCTGAAACAAAGTTATTCAAATTTGAGAAAGCCCTGGTGACAACTTGGAAATGAAAGTTTTCAGTTTTTGCTGTCCGAGTTCAATTTTATATTCTAAACCATATAATTCTCATATTTTCCTATGTTTATCGTATGCTCATTCACAGGTGAAGTGCAGTCGGATCCGTTTGGGTCTAGGCAAGGTATTCGACGCATAACTGATCCGTTACGGGTGTTTTTGCGAACGAGGATTCGCATACGGACCGTATTTTGAGAACAAGATTTCCGTTCGCAAACGGTCCGAATATGGGTTCGCATACGGATCAGAAACGGTTGCGCGTGGGAGTTGGTTGAAGTTCGCGTTCGGATCAGATACGGATTCGCATACTGATCGGTTATGGATGGCCGAACTAGCTGAAAAGCTCTTCCATCTAATTTTTCGATTTTTTTTCTTATTATTTTTGCCATTTCAAATTGTTCAATTTTCTGGATTTCCAAGCGTTTTAACGTACAAATTCGCGCATTTTCAACTTAAAAATCAACGACGAGTAAGATTTTTGCTACTGTATTTAATGATATTTTTCCAGGCTCTTCACAGACAATATACCTAAATTGATGTCTTCAAGGACACAAGCGAAATTCAAGTCAGTTTTACCAGTTTTCTACTGTAATATCAATACGTTTTTAGAATTCGCAGCGGATCATCTGGGGTAGAAGTTCACCGATAAAGTGTTCACAACTTCGAACTGTGCTGCTAAAGTGAAGTATTTGTTAAATTATTGTGAGTTTGATACTTGTTTAAAAAACCAACTCATATAGTTTTTCAGATAGATTCATATAGAACTCAAGCATCGGGGCCTACAGCTTTTGGACATCAACGCAAAATGAAGTCGAATTGAGCCGGTGTCTACGCAGGATGTTTTCTAATTATTGATAATTCCGCTGTTCTCAATTGTTTTCTTTATTATTTTGTCACTTATCTGTTTGTTTTTGAATGTATACATGAATTTTGTTGGAATATCTGTTCTTAAGACAATACACTAGCAAAGAAAAATTCTAAAACAACGGAAAACCTAGTATTGAGAGAATCCGTAAAACGCGTCAAACGGGTGAAATACGGATCAACAAACGTTAACGACGGATCCATTACGGATCGGATATGGATCCATATAGCATTCCTATTTCAACCGCGCGCGACTGGCGATCCACCCGTAACGGATAGTTTGCGACTCACCTGTGTTATCATTTTTCCATTCAAAAAAATCGATAATAGAAAAGTAGTCTACATCATTTTATCGGTTTACAGTACTCTTCATGTTTCTTATTTTGTAGGTTCCTGCCTTAGCTGCGAGAAATAATTAAAGGAATTCCAGACCTGGGTATGGTACATGGCTTTGAATCCAATGGAAATTGTTAACAGAGAGATTTTCAAGTACCAACCAGACATTGTAGGATCCAGAGCAACTTACTACGGTATCATAAATCTCACAGATCCTTCTCAAATAGGTTGGTCAATGGTCATTTTGATATGTATTTACGACTCGATTTCAGTTTTCAACGTTCTGTCTGTCACCTCATCTATGATCGTTATCCTTGTCGCTGTGCTCTGTCGATGGAATATTGCCAGATACTCAAACAAGTTTGAACAATCGGAAAGTGTGAAAAAACTCCATGAAACTTTGGATACGGTAACAATCTCGAATATTTCTAAAACAATTCAATTTTTCCAGATCTTCTCATGTCAAACTATCGGACCTCTTATCTCAACAATAACTACCATTCTGTATGTAACGGTACTCACTCAACTGGGTGCATCATCTGATACAATAAGTCTTCTGGAAAATCTAATTGGAAGACCTTATGTTTTGATGTATATTGTCAATCCAATAGTGACAATTTACTTCATGGCACCGTACAAAATTGCATTTATGAAATGGTTCGGAGTCATTCCTCTGAAGTTTTCAAGGAGAAGATTCACTATTGATAATAGTTCACAGCAAATCAATTTTCAAGAATAATCGTTCATTTTTGAATAAACTTAATCAAATCTTTTTCAAATTCATCAACAGAACAAACAATTACAGCCAAACAACGTTCACAAATAATGATAAAAATATCATTTCTTCGATCTCTTATTCTGATTCTCTGAGTATGAAGTGGTTCTTGGAAGTGGGTCTTGATTGGAGAATCCGTTATACTTTTTAAATCGAAATTCTCATTTCTCGCCGTCACTGGAAAGTTCTCAAGAATATTCTGAAGATGGAGCGGATAGTATGTAGCAATTGACATGAAGGATCCACGAGGAAAGTTCTTTGTCAAAAAGTTCTGAAAATTTTAATTGAAGTAGGAATACTATAACAATACTTTTTTTCATAAAAATCGTTAAAACTCGAAAAAATCGCATTTCGAATCGCGAACTTGCTATTTTTGTAACCTATTTTTTAAAAAAGTAGAATTTTTCGCTGATTCGAACGCGCCTAATATCGCTCAAAACGGATCACTTTGAAGCGAGTTATGAGCGTTGAAAGTATTCGTGAAAGACGCAGACACTGCCTCGTTTCTCTGCGTCTCTTCGACAACGAGAGCGTCTGCTTTCTCTGCGTCTCTCTTACTGAAACTTCAAACGCTTATAACTCGCTTTAACATGGTCCGTTTCGAGCAATATTAGGTGCGTTCGAATCAGCAAAAAATTGTGCATTTTTCGAAATAGATTACAAAAAATGTAAATTCGTGATTCGAAAATCGATTTTAATGAAAAAATATTGTTATTTTCGTAAATACTGGAATTGTTACGATCATTTGAGTACTTGTTTGAATCAAAAAATAAACCTCTATCAATGCTCCTGCAGTATCCCCATTCAAATGTTTTATCCGAATGTCCAGCTTTTCCACATGCAGAACCCAATCTGCTTTTATTTCGTATATTGTTGTGAACTTCAATTCTTTGACTTTCTTCCATTGATCCGTTTCGAAAAGTGCTGTTAACGAACAATCTGTTACTCTATCAAAACTCATCGTTTGAAGAAAATCCACATTGACAGTTTTCACAAAATTGACATGTTGTTTTTTGTGTAAAGTAGTTGGAAATTCAAAATGAGAAACATTGAGTTTGATATTTCTTCTGTTGATTTCGGCCAAAAACTTTTTAAAGAACTTGAAATGTAGACCGCCGCGATTATAGTTCCATACATGTATTCTGAGAGTCATCACTTTCCATTTTTGATTATTCCCGCAGATATTCAAAATCTGGCGAATCGCATCGTCTTCAGTGAAATTTCGTGAAGTTGAAACACCTTTATCTCTAATATTAATATCAGCTGGAAACTCTTTGCGAGGGTCGTCCAACGTCGGCTCGGTTAGTTCTAATGCCAGAAAATCTATTGTAGCTTGACGAGAATCCACGAGAGACTGCTCTTCTTTTGAGCAAATTTGAAGTTGGCATCTGAAAATTTTGGGGTGAATTATATGATTTTCAACAAGTCAACCTGGATTTGAAGTCGAGATTTGAGACGACGTTCTGTTTGAAATGAAACGGAAGATGTTGCCAAATGGGTTCTAGTTTTGACATTTCGAAATAAGAGAAGTGAAACGAAATGTTAAAAAGCGGAAGAGTTATTTGCCTTTTTGTGTGCTTGGGGGTTGTTATCGGTCACGCACATGTTTGTCAGCATTATAAAATGAAGGAAGGGAAAAAAGAGCGAAGTACTGAATCACTCTGGGAAATTGGATAACACTCTGGGAAATTGGCTCTGCGACATTCCGAAAGTGGAACGTTTCGAAAGTGCGACGTTTCGCAAGTGTGACGTTTCGCAAGTGCGATGTTTCGAAAGTTCGATGTACGGAAGTGTGACGTTTCGGAAGTGTGACGTTGCGAAAGTGCGACGTTTTGAAAGTGCGGCGTTTTTAAAAACAAAAGGCACAGAACTGAAAGAACTGTACTGAAAGGTATTACACGTGCGAAATGTCGCACTTTTGAAACTTCGCACTTTCGAAACATCGCACTTTCGAAACGTCGTACTTGCGAAACGTCGCACTTCCGAAACATAGACTTTTTACAATTCTTCAGCTACTCCGAATCACACAGACTACAACTGGTTCATCGAGATTAGCAGATCAAAAAAGCAACATTCGGGTAGATATACCAAATCTCGAAATGTTATTCCCTAAACCTTCTAACTCACCAAAAACCAAAATATCATCACACTTTTCTCTTCTCAAATATCTCAATAATTTGCGAATAATTGCATACCTTTTTCTTCCCTAATTTCTGTTACTACTCTCTGTATTCTTTGTTTTTCTCAAAACTTTGCAACAACAAAAATCACCTGCTTCCTCAAATCCAGGAATTTCAGAGTTTTTAGAACAGCTGGTATACTTTGAAGCTCACCGAAATCATACCAGAATCGTTCATCTGTTAATAAATCAAGTCATGCAAATCTCAAAGTAAAAAAACGTTCGTTTTCAGATGACTGATTTCGTCGACGTCTGAAACTTTCTATTTCAGTCTGTTATCTGATAATGTCGTACTCGATTCTGTTCAATTTCATAGAGATATTCCAATTGATTTTGGTTACTGTTACCGTACCACTTTACCTATTTTTGCTCTTTTTCATGGTCAGAGCACAGTTTAAAAATGTTGACGAGTTGGCAACTCCGTTTTTCAAATTGTGTATTTCTACAGCTGTTATAGATTTGAGTGGGTTTAAACTAGGATTACGATCAAAATTAGAGAGAGGAAATCGCATTTCAAAACTCAAAAACATTTTTTCTGAAAATGTAGAATTGTTCGATGATTTGAATGCACCTAATATTGCCGCTCAAAATGCTATAGAAATCCTTTTTATCATTTATTGTTCGAAGTTTTCACTACGATGTTCGGAACAATTTCAGTTTTCAAATATAGTTTTTCTTTATGCATCTAATAATACATAACTTACACTTTAAAATGGTCTAAAAACGATTCAAAACGGACCACGTTGAAGCGAGTTATGAGGGTTAAAAGTTTCAGTGAGAGACGCAGACACTGTCTCGTTTCTCTGCGTCTCTTCGACAACGAGAGCGTCTGCTTTCTCTGCTTCTCTCTTACTGACACTTCAAACGCTCATACAATCGCTCATATAGCGTTTTGAGCTGCAATATTAGGTGCATTCGAGTCAGCGAAAAATTCTGCATTTTTTGAAGTAAATTAGAAAAAGTTGAGTTGAAAATCGATTTTTTTTAACCGATTTGTATGAAAATTTATTTTTTTTTCGAAAATACTGGAATTGCTACAATAATTTTAGAAAAAAATGACTGTAATCCTAAGGCGATTAGAATAATTGTGTGTTCAGGTACTCTATTTGCCAACTATTTCGGCGCGATGTTTCCCAAAATGGGATTCTTCACTAACTTTTATCTCAATCTCGACTACATATACGCTCACATCTATCTTTACATAGCATGGAGTACTGGAATATGTCAAGCGATGTCTGTATCCCTTCTGGCAACGAACAGATTATCGGCTATTATTATACCACAAAGTTATAAGCAGGTAAGGTTTCATGAGTTATTTTATAAGCAGGTAAGGTTTCATGAGTTACTTAAGCAAAACAATTCAGATGTGGCAAACTCACCGATTATGGATAGCCATTTCTATTCAGTTTGTACCTGGAATGCTAGTTGGTGTATTGACATTTTTCAATAAAACTCAACTAGTCACTAATGAAAACAACGGACTAATGCCTCAATTTTTAGAGTAAACCTCATCTCTATTTCCAAAAATATACTAGGACTTTCAGCAAACAAATGACTACCATCTTTTTCTCGATCGGAGGATTTTTCCTCCTCTCCAACTGTATTTATCTCATTGTTTCTTATTGCTATCTACTTGTGGTATTACACAAAAGAAACACTCAGTTGAGCAACTTCTCCACAAACGTGTCCCAAACCAAGGAGAAAGTTAGAAAAAGAGAAAAGAGACTATTCACAATGTGCTCCATCATTGTCTCCGTTCAAATGACGATTCTCCTGTTTTTTGCGATTAAAGTCGCTAAGATTTTCGAGCTCACCGTTGATGAGTTTTATCTTCTCTATAATTTATTGAGGTTTGTACATATTTAACAAAGCTAGTAGATGTTCACCTTTTCAGTGACCTCTTCGCCAGTATCAATCCATATCTTCTGTGGATATTCTCTGATTCCTTAAGAAAATATGTGCTTTGTCAACTTGGACTCCGACTGAATAGCTCCTTCAACAATACGGCTGTAATTACGGTAATAGAGGCTAGGGAATCAGATACCTACAGTACTGGCCAAAATGAATAGCAAAAAATATATCAACTTTAAGGGTCTGAAAAAGTAGTTTCCAGATATCCGATTTTCCTGAAATTTTGCAGATGTATAGAACAACTTGAGAACTCTATTTCTGTAGTTGACAACTTTTCTGTAGGACTACAATCCAGTCAGATAGGACGCGTGGAAGCCAAAATGCTTCAAAATAATCGTAATTCGAGGGGAAGTCAGTCAACTTTGCCTAACTATCTGGATTGTAGACCTATAAAAACGTTGTCAACTACAAAAAAAGAGTTTTAGAGTTGCCCTATAAATCTGCAAAATTTCAGAAAAATCGGATTTCTGGAATAACTTTTTCAGTCAAAGTTGACCTATTTTCACAGAAAACGCCACTGTGCGTATTCATTTTGGCATATACTGTATTTATGGTCGATTATATTACTATTCAGAAAACTGTGCAAGTATCATAAAGGGGAATACTGGAATTCGTTGTATGGCTTCGCCGAGTTTAATACTTCATAATTCCTCTTGAATTTAGAAAATAATTTCGAATAAATGCATTATTTTGGATGTTACTGTTCTTTTACTGTTTATCGCGAGCTGTAACTCTGCTCAACCTGTACCGATTTGAACAAAATTTTCATAGAAAAATTAGAAAAATTTTCCAGATGGTGTCCATGTGTTTTGTTTTTTAGTAGCACAAAATTTGAGCAAGTCACAGCTTTTTTCGTGAGTTTCAAGTAATTTCGGGACGGAAAATGTGTCGCTAACCCGTTCGTACGTTCAAAGTGGTCCGATTCATTTGAAAATTTCACGATTTGTTTTTGATTATCCGAGGATGATACCCGTCTAGTTTATTTTTGAATTCCAATTTTGAAGCTTTTGGAGCACTTTTTCTGAGCAACTGGTAAAATTCATGCCAAAAAACTTTCTAGGTCGTGTCTCTGAATTCCCTGTTAAACTATTCTTAAGTTCTGTTTTCTCATTGTTCTCATGGTCCTCACGACCTCATGTTTGTACCAATGTCCTCAATGTGGTTCCCCAAACACCCATCACGTCACCACCCAATCCACCCTCTTTCCGATCGTCCAAATTCTGCAAAAAAAAACCCCCCATTCTGATCCACTCACCTAAAAATGCACCAAAAATCTGTAAACGAATCGTTTCCTTTCTGTCGTAACCACTCATTTCCTGCCCTTCTTTTCTTATTTTCGCAGTCTCAACTCAAACGTAACCACTACTTTATACTACGGCTACCACCTTGTTTGTCCCTTCCTCTTTTTTTTAACTGAAAAAAAGCGGTATCAGAATTTGAAAAAGAAGAAGAGGAAGGTCTCAATGCTTTTTGTTGTTGCTTCCTTCCGTTTTAATCTGATTGACGGGTCCAATTGGTTGGAAATAAGAAAAAATGCCTTGAAAAGAGACCCACAAAGATTTCTCATTATCAGTTTTGGAAAATAGAAATGATCTTCTAAAACCTTTTCAATGTGCTTGTTAAGAAAGCAAAATAACATTGTTCTTCATTCATCAGACACAAAAAAATACGGTGGGCAAAATTTGAGTTGTTTTTGGGGGGCTGAAACTGCTGCTGAAACATGAACACACACACATGGAACAGAGTGATAAAAATTAAGGGAAAAAAGTAAATGAAGATGCTTTGAAGAGTTGGAATGGGGATTCTATTTACGACGACGCTCCATGAGAACGCATTGAATCGGTGAGAAATAGCAGTTTTTGAACTGGTTCAGGGCACGAGTGTCGATGTTGTGGGCACGCTTCCAGTATCGGTTTGGTCGCAGCATTTCGCTGAAAATTTAATGGTGTTATGAGATAATAAATGGACGTAGAAAGGGTCGCACATTTTGAAATATTCAATACACATATTCCGTTTCATTCATTAGGAATCAGGGCTGGGCGGCAACAAATTTCGCCGACTAATTCAAATACGAATAACTTTTTCAGGGGAATCGGGTAAAAATACGGTCAACAGAAAACATGTACCTTATAAAAAAAGCTATCGATTGGTTGTAAAACCGCTAGATTTCATTAAAAGTTAACAGAGTTACAACTCATGTTGCGAAAAGTTGCCGAAATTTCCGAAATGGCTAACTTTTCGGCAACGTAACTGTGTTAATTTTCGAAGAAATCCAACGGTTTTACACTTAGTCGATAGCTTTTTTAATAAGAAACATTTCTTCTGTTGACCATATCTTCACCCAACCCCCTTGAAAAAAGTTATTCGCATTTGAATGGGTTGCTCAAAATATCCCATTGTTACTTACATTTTAGCCGCCAACGCGTCGTAATCAATCTGCCCGTCAACGACGGCCGACGATGGAACCGATGCCACCGAGGCGGAGATCAGTCTGAAAATAGAAGTTTGCTGAAAATAGCCCTCCTGCTGTACTAAATATGCACGTTTTTGAGCTCTGATGTTTTTGAGCCGAGAAGCGATAATACATTCTTTTCGAATCCCCATGGGTCAAATTGTTCATATCTTTTCAACAAAAAAAAACGTCATTTTGTTGTAAGCTTCCTTCTGGTTTTTTTGAATACTCAAAACTCATAAATTATCTTTTTTCAAATTCAGAAATATTTCTCCAGAAGGTGGCTATCATTTATAATTTATTATTGAATTCAAAATTCAGAATGCTCAAAGTAGATCGCGAAGAGAAGATCAAAACTACAATCAATTGGGTTTCAACTACATTACCGATGGTCAATGACCCTTCAAGTAATTCTGGAATTCACGTCACCCTGAAGATCTTGATAAGGAGAAGAAGAGAAATTGAAATGAATAGGAGACGAGTAGCGTGAGAACTTTTTTTCAAAGAAGGCAACACTATGTTGATGCTCAAGATCATCACTTGACTGAAAAAAGTGATGGGCGTGTGACCCGAGGTTCGGGAAACAGGAAACAATCACATCATTCTGGTGAAGGTGTGGGATTATTCCCAAGGTTTGTGAACTCCAGAATCATAAGCAAGATTTAATGTTTCGAAATCTTGATGTATTCAGAACTTTGGATTTTGTTCCATTAAAAGGTTGTTTGGAGAATTGGACTTACAAAACACAAATTTTCGACAACTTATTCAAATGTGAATAACTTTTTTCAGGGGGATCGTGTAAAAATATAGTCAACTGGAAAATGTTCGTTATTAAAAAGCTATCGATTGATTAAAAAGTCGTCAGTTTTTATCAAAAATTAACAGAGTTACGCCTATTTGAATGAGTTGCTGAAATTCATTGCCTCTTAATGTTAGCCCTGATGCATCTGGATGTTGCAGGCTGTATCTCAGCACAAACTGAACCAATTTGAATGAAAATTTTACAGAAAGATCAGAAATGTTTCTATGATGAAGCCTATATGTTTAGATTTTTCATATCTCGAAAATTGAGTAAGTTACGGCTCTTTTCGTGAACTTGCAGTACAATTTTGAAATCGAAAATGTGTTGCAAGTCATAACTCGCTTCAAAGTTAACCGATTCTTTTTGAAACTTTCACAGATTGTTCCTGAATATTAGAAGATAAAGAAGGCCTTTTTTGTTTATCAAAACTCGAATTTTCAAGCTTTCTGGAGCACTTCTGGAGCACTAACATTGATAATAAGAATCTCATTTTTAAAAAAAATTGAAGGTATCATCTGTCAAATCTCATTTTTATTATTGTGCTCCCGTTGACCTAGATTGAACTATTTCCGTTTCGAGCAGTTCAAGCGGAATAATTTTAAAGTGGTGCACAAATAGAGATACTTTTTGAACTTTTATAGGTGCTCTGGTCCTTTTTACTATTCTAAGTTTCTTACAATCCCAGAACCAGACCCCTGAGTTAGGCTTTCACTAAATTAGGGGCCCTAAAATATTCAACATCTTTGAACTTCAGTCTAATCGAGTCAACTGTCCTAGTAAATCTTAACATATTCCTGAAACAAAATTTGGCTCCAAAAAACCAAACTCTCCAAGCCGAAGCATCCCACCAACTAATCCCTACTATCAAATTTCCGTAGTCTCCAAAACTAGTACAGCTACAATTCATGAACTATACACATTGCTATACGATCCTTCTCTCTATGAAATTCCCCTACAACTTACTGAACGATGATGAGAACAATGAGAGCGACGGAGAGCACTGACGACGACTTCATATCGGACAGAAGGGAGACGTGAAAGCGAGAACAAGTGAAGGCTCCCGCCCGTTTCTCACTCTCTTTTAAAACTAAGAAAGTGGGCGGAGTCAAGAAGGAGGTGGGGAGGAAGAGAAGGTTTTTTGTGTTGGGAGTACGATGATGAATAAAAAATCAGAGATATTGAAAGATCGTTTGAGAGTACGGACGTAATGAAGTCTTTTCTTGATATTAATTTGGGATTCTTTGAGCTTCTGGAGGCATCAAAGGTTTGATACGGTAGGCGTGGGAGATGTGGATGAATAGGCGTCTTGAAATAATTAATGGGTGCTTTTGAATCTAAAGTTTTTTTGCCAAAAAGCTAACTTGCGTCATTCAAAGTTGGTTTTCGCAGAATTCCGGTGGGAAATTGAGGGTTTTTGATGGGGGATAATTTGATGAGGAATCAAGTAGTTTTGAGCAGACATGTGACAAACGATAATAGTAATTTCGAGAGATGTCTGAGCACGTTTTGTGATCTGAACGATGAAAGAACAAGAATTTGTCAATTTTTGAAATGGAAACAGAGCGAAAGAGGCAGGGATCAGACTGGTGTGAAGACGGAACACATTGAAAAAAATTTTGAGTTTCAGGTACAAAAATTTTTCAGAAAACAGTAAATCCTACGTTATTGTTTTTGTGGAATAGCAGAACTCGTGCCTACAGTAAAATTACACCATCTTCCAGTTCGGAACCAGGACTGGGCGCCAAAAAATTTCGGCAACTCATTCAAATGGGAATAACTTTTTTCAGGGGGATCGGATAAAAATACGGTCAACAAACAAAATGTTCCTCATTAAAAAAGCTATCGACAGGTTGTGAATTTGTCAACTTTTATTGAAAATTAACAGAGTTACGCTCCCGAAAAGTTGCCGATTATGCCCATTTCGGCACTTTTTTGCAACAGAAGTCATAACTCTGTTAATTTTTGATGAAATTTAACAACTTGTTTACCAATCCATAGCTTTTTAAAAAAGAAACATATTTTCTGTTGACTGTACTTTTTCCCGACCCCTCTGAAAAAAGTTATTTATATTTGAATGGGTTGCCGAAATTTGTTGCCGCTCTGGCAAAGCAAGGCGTAACTCTGTTATTTTTCGATGAAATTAAATAAATTTTTTACCAATCGATAGCTTTTTTAATAAGGAACATTTTATCTTCTAACCGTATTTTCACCCAATCCCTATGAAAAAAGTTATTCACATTTTGATGAGTTGTCGAAATTTTAAGATCCGTTATGATCTCTGAAACAAAAGTCTACATTCCTGAAACCCTGAAAACAATTGTCCGGGATTCTCTTAATTTCCAGTCGTATCTATTTTTAAAATCTCGGTGTTTTTTGTTTTCTCCAAATCTCCACAACCTTTTCCTCTATTTTCCGTTCTACCTTGAGCTCAACAAAATTATAGGTTGTACTCGCTGCATTACGTCAGGTTACGTATATCGCATGATGTCCAAACATAATTGAAGATCTATTCTTGTTTGTTCCAGCAAACAAAAGAAACCATTGAATTTGCACGCTCAATTGAATCGCACTTTGAAACCACGGCACCCTGGCACTCCAATTTGGCGTACTGTAGAATTCTGTGAGACCGCAAACACCGCGGCGAAATGCTCCGTATTTGCGCGTAAAATTTTGGGCACGATTTCGCGAAAACTTCAACCTTGTCGCCCATAGTTTAAAACGAAAATTTCCGGTCAAAAACAAATAGAAAATATTAATATAAAAATTCTACATCTGAAAAGTATAAAAACATCAACTTTCGTCAAGTTTTGAGGTAGAAATCAGTGAATTTCGTTAAAAATTTCAAATGAATAGAACTCCTCTTACGCTGAACTAAAATGCATGTTTTTATGCTTTTTGAACAGGAATTCTCTCAACTTGAAAAAACTAGAGAATTGTTTATAGAAAATAAGTCTGTTTCTCAAGAAATTTATCAATAAGTGATTTTCCCGTTGTAAAATTGCAATAAATTTCTTCGGGTTACTGTAGTTTACAAAAAAATATTTTTATGCGTCAAGGAAAGCTACACAAAGTGCGTCAACAATTGTTTTCGCATTTTGGAGGCGCAGGGTGCCGTGTGAAACCAAATTGCTCCACAAATTCGGAATTTGAGTTGCCTCGCATTGAGGGCTGTGTAGATTTACGCTAAACACAGCGCGCAGCGTTATTGCGGAGTGTCGTTGTCGAACATTTTTCGAATTCTCCTTTTTTTTTCTTGAATTTCTTCTACTGAATTGAACCAAAAAGCTGAGATTTTCCAGGCGAAAATTAAAAAATGAGTTACGAAATCACTGGACCACCGCTCGTTTCGCCATGGATGATGTTATCGATGTCAGAGGCGAGGAATGATATCGACGAAAGTAAAATTGTGATTCCTGGACACTCGGTTTGTGATGCTCCACAACAGTTCATGAGGTGAGTAATGAACATTTTTGAGGTAAAATGAAAGCAAAATTTTTTTCTCAGAGGCCACGGAACCTATATCCGAGATGGAGAAATCGTTAGTTCTCTTTCGGGAGTCGTTCAACAATTGAATCGTCTTCTCATGGTCAAAACAATCAAACAACGATACGCCGGAGAAGTTGGAGATGTTGTTGTCGCTCGAGTCGTCGAAGTACAAGCCAAACGATGGAAGGTGGGGAAGCTTTTTCGGCAAGCTTTTTCAATTGGGAATAACTTCTTTCAGAGTGATCGGGTAAAAATATGGTCAGAGGAAAAGCGCGTTCCTTATTAAAAAAGCAATCGATTGGTAGAAAAACCGTCAAATTTCATTGAAAATTGACAGAGTTACGCATCGCCGAAAAAGTATCAAAATCGCGAATTTTTCGGCAAGCGTTAACTCTGTCAATTTTTGATGAATTTTGACAATTTTTCAACCAATCAATAGCTTTTTAAATAAGGAACATGTTTTCTGTTGACCGTATTTTCACCCAATCCCCCTGAAAAAAGTTATTCACATTTGAAAGTATCCAAACATTTTCAGTGCGATGTGTCATCTCGTCTTCACGCAAATCTTCCCTTAGGCTCTGTTCTCTTGCCAGGCGGTGATTTTCGGCGAAAAGATGTCGAAGATGAGGAGAAAATGAGCGAATTTCTGAAAAACGGAGAGCTGATCTGCGCAGAAGTACAACAAGTCCAGCACGACGGAACTCTCATGCTGCATACAAGAAACAATAAATACGGAAAATTGCAGCAGGGAATTCTAGTCAAAGTGAGTGCTTAAAAGTGTTGGAAAATACAGAAAAAAATTCATAAAAAAGCAACACAAAATAAAGTTATTACTGTCGGTGTCTAGCTTTGAATGCCTCGGCGGTCTTCTCCAGCTGTCGATCCTTGTATTCTATCACCGGATCACCGACTCTTCCTTCCGTCGGTTGAAAATGAACCGTTTCGACGCCATATCGTAGAACACAGAAAACAATGAGAATCATGGCGATAAGGAGGCAGTGAACAGATGCATGCCAGTCGCCGATTTCCCAGCTCTAAAACAAAAAAAAACGTTTTTTTATAGGCATAGGATTTTTTGAGCTTTTACTATAAAAATGGCGCTTTTGGACGATTTTGAAGCAATTAAGCAATTTTTTGTGGTTTTCAGTGAAGTTTTATTGATTTTCGACTATTGTAGTGTAAATAAGATTTTAGTAATTTTAGACCATTTTAGCTGATTTTTAGTCATTTCTCGTCATTTTAGGCAATTTTAATGATTTTTATACGATTTTTTTTGTAGTTTTTAGTCCGTTTTTGATGATTTAGGGAATCTAAATTTATATTGGAGAAAATTGCTTTTTTTATGAACCTGTTCGTAAACTTGTCTCGTTTTCATCTCCAACCGACGGATCATCGAGTCGAGAAGTTTCGTACGAATGTCATCTGCTCTCTTGAAGTCCGCGCTCATAGCGATCAGTAATCAGAGCCATAGCGTTTGATCGCTGCAAACAAATCCACCATTATATAAAGTACACGCGAAAAACACCATTTCGATCTAACGTGAGAACTTCCTTGTTGAACCTAAATAACTTGACAATGATCATTTGAATATCACATCATAAAAGTGCGGGAAGGGGGCGTGAGAATCGAGAATTTTCGATGTACTAAACAAGCAAGCACGGTGGTGTACTTCCTTTACAGATCGGGGGGTCGGCGATTTTGGAATTTTTTATTCATTAGAGAGCAGGGCTGGGCGGCAACAAATTCATTCAAATGTGAATAACTTTTTTCGGATGAATCGGGTAAAAATAAGGTCAACAAAAAATGTTCTTTATTAAAAAAGCTATCGATTTGTTTAAAACCGTCAAATTTCATAGAAAATTAACAGAGTTACGCCTTGTGTTGCCGGAATTGCCAAACGCAAGACGTAACTCTGTCAATTTTCGATAAAATCTGACTGTTTTTCAACCAATCGATAGCTTTTTTAATAGTCAACATTTTTTTCTGTGGACCGTATTTTTACCAGATCCCCTTGAAAAAAATTATTCGAATTTGAATGAGTGAAGCATCATCACATGATTTCTATTTTTTTCAGGTTCCTTCACACTTGATCAAGAAGTCCAAAAAGCACTTTCACACACTACCATACGGAATGGCTGTCATCATCGGTTGCAATGGAAATGTGTGGGTGACACCCGCGTTGCCAGAGACAACACTCGAGGAGGACGGATCACACGTGCACGAGTTTCAAGTGAGAAAACCATTGACGGCTCCGGGACATTTCTCAGCCAAAAAATCACTGTTTTTCGTATAAAACATCTAAAAATGACTGCAGAAATCGCCATTTTCATTGTTAATTGTCCATTTTTGTTCATTTTGAGACAACTTATGCGAAAAATAGTGCATTTTGGCTGCGGAATGTCCCGGAGCCACATTGCCAGCAAGAAAAAATCATGTCTCTTGCAGGTTGTTCCCAAAGACATCCGCCTGGTGATGGTACGAGTCGCCGCATGTATTCGTCTTCTCCGTGATTACTCCATCTCAATCTTCCTGAATTCGCTGACAACGTGTTATGAAATGAGTCAACCTTATGATGTTGGTTCTCCCGTATTTTATTGAAAGAAAGTGTTCATTTTCAGATAAAAGAGCTCTCGGATCAAGAAACATCGTCCAGACTCGCCTACCTGATTGCGGCCCGTTTACTCCAGGAACTTCAGCAACAAAAATGATTTCTGATGGATCTCTATATTGTTCTTGTTTTGTTATTTTTTCTTGTTGAAATTAATTTTATCAAGTATTGATTCATAGTTTTTCAACTGCGAAGGGGTGGCTCCAGAAAATTTCCAAAAGTGGGACATCTCGAAATTAAGACGGTTCGAAAGTGAAAATTTCGAAAATGTGAAACCGTATTTTTCCCAACATTTTTGAACTTATAAATTGGACAAAAACGCGACTTCGAACTTTCGAAATGTCCACTTCCAAATTGTCTTACTTTTGAAATGTCGAGAAAGCCGAATAGAACTGGACCGACTTGCAGAGATTTCGGCCCTCCGAATCTCATATTATTTTCAGTTTAATGGGAAGAAATAGCGAAGATTTATTAGAGATTACTACTACAAGCAAAGTTATTACAATTATTATGCCTTGTCGCATTGAGACTTCCAGTCGGAGAAGGCCTGAAAACATCCAACTTTTCGTGAAATTTCCCAAATTTTTCACTTACAAATTGTTTAGCATAGGCAACAAATCCATCCAATGGAATGAATCCGTCCTTATCAGCCAACTTCTTAAGTTTCGGAGTAAGCTCAGCTGGATAGATGACGTGCTCGTCAATTGGATTCGGATCGTGGTTAAGAAGACGGACGGCTGGCTTTGGAAGGCGTTTGAATTCGATGACGAATCCAGCGGAAGTGGTCAATTCATCCTTCTCGTATCCCATCAACTTCATGACGGAGAGGGTGATCTCGGTGTGCTGAAATCGAGAATTTTCGATGATTGAATATTTCTAGAGACCGCTTACCGACGCATATCCGATAACTTGTGGTCCCTTTCCATCTTTAGCATCCGAAATCTTATCGAGAATATTCTGAAGCCAGAATCCAGCCATCAAGTTTCCACATGGACCATACTCGGCGCACGCGTTTTGATGAACCTCGGCGAATTCGAGAATCTTCGCCTTGAGCTTCTCAAAAGAGTATCCCTTGAGTTTTGGAGACTTGATCCATGCTGGATATTCAGCCTTGTAAAGATCGATTTCGATGAGATTGTCAGCCAAATCAGCAGCCTTTCCAAGGTTCTCCATGTTCCATTTGGTGCTTTCAGCGAAGTATTTGAGCTCGGCGGCATTGGAGGTCTTCAGTTTCTTGAGACTTGGAAGGGCATCCTTGTCGATTGGTCCCCAAACTGAAATTCTTATTTTTCAAGAACCATTAATCAGAAAAGTTGAGATACCCTTGTCATTTCCCTTGCATTCCTTGACGGCGTACATTCTCAGAAGTGGATCGTCAATAGCGTATGGGACTGGCGACCAGTGATCGTACCATTTCTTGTCCCAATCTCCCCATTGTTCTGGGTCATGGAGGGCGGCAGTGACTGTCTGGAAGCAAAGGATTGGAGGATCTGGACTCCGTATCTCACAATACCTGAAGTGTCATTTGACATCTGTTGGCCGAGCTGGAGTAGTATTTGACTTGCGATGAGTTGTAGTTGCGAGAGATCAAAGTTCCGATAAAGCTTCTCAATTCTTTACCCAGTCCGAGTCCTTGACGCTTTCCATACTGAAAATGGCATGATTTTTGAAAAGAAAGGGGGTAGGCAGCTTTCAAAAAGGAGGGCTAGAATGGGGCAATATTTCAATGCCGCTTCCTATGTATATGCACTCGGTCGCCATGCCCGTTTGCGCCCGCGTGGCTCAGCCGGTAGTGCGTTCTGCCCGCAGCAGAGCGCACACAGGTTCGAGACCGCTTAAGGTATATTTTGAGGAAATTAGACCCCAATTTATTTTTGAGGTTTCCTACCTAATCCGCTTACTTACAGAAGTCAATTCAGTGTTTCCCTCATGACCCCAAGTTCTTGGATTCTCCTGAAGAAAAACTTCCGGATGACGATTTCCGTGACGAGTTCCGAAGAGCACAAGAACTGTATTCTTGTCGATTGGAACCGACTTTTTCGGGAGAAGATGTTCGGCAGTGGAGGCCGCGACGACCAAGGCGAAGATGACCAAATGGTTCATTCCTGAAAGTCGCGAAATCAACCAATGCGATATGTTGAAAAACGGAAAACCAATCTTATTTTCTTCTTAACACATCACGGTTTATGTACTGTTTTTTGGGGTTGATAACATGATAAGATAATAGAGACATGGGCGGAACAAAGATTCAGAAGATGACCTGATTTTGGGAGAAATTTGATACCGTATCTTCAGTTTTAAAAAGAATGGCATAAATCTCAAACATTTTGAAAATGTCAGATCGGCATGGAATGCGTTTCATATAAAGGTTTTGAAACGGAAAACTTTTCATATTGCTTTGAAATTTTAAGAGGTTTTCAATTACAGTTATCAAGACACTATGGACTAAACTTGGCTCCGCGACACTTCGAAAGCAGATATTTCAAAAGTGTGATGTTTCGCCAATGCGACGTTTCAAAAGTGCGAATGGTTTGAAATTTGTTCTTTCGAAAAGTCGCACTTTCGAAACGTCACAATATCTTTGTTTGAACCTTAGTTCTCCGATCTACACCAGTCAAGGACGAAAAATCTGACGTTTCAATACCAAGAAACAGATAGAGAAAACAGAAATGATTTATCTCTATAAAGTAACCTCCGAGAGGTCCTCTCTTTATATACCCAAAGAAAGGCCAAACTTCGTTCGAAATTGACCTCTAAAATCGAAGAATCGTCCAATGGATAATTGATGTTGGCAACACACAAACAGATACATAAAAACTGGACACAAACAAATTCGTGTTTTCTTGAACTTGAAAATCGAGGATCTCTTAATTTGATTCTTCTTCAATTCTTCTTTGAGTGACGACCTTTTTTTTGTGAAAAATCAACAAAAAAGGAGAGAAAAAAAGATATTTTCTTGTTCCTTATTTCTCGGAAATTTTGGTTGGCATAGTTCAAGGACACTGTGTTTTGGTAAATTTTCTCCAATTTGAATTTCAATTTGAGGATCACAGAGGCGGAAGTAAAACTTTTTGAAGGTCATCTTGAATTTTGAAGTCAAGAAATTCAAAATTTTATTTAAATTTTAATAAAGCAAAGTATTATGCTCCAAATACGATGAGATGCATGAGTAATGTGACAAAACGAGAAATGCGGCAGAATTCTCTGTGATGAGCAAAGCAAATGTTCTACTGAATCCAAACCGCTAACATCGTGAAAACAGCTACGGAGAGAATATTCGAGATGGAAGATGTGGATTCAGTGAAATCTCCATTTGGATTATCCAAAGCACACGATGGAGCATCACATTGTTTCGGCCAGTCGGAGTAGCTCTGGAAATATTGATTTTTAGAGTTCAAAACATTTCTGAAAACTTCACAACTTTGAAAATTAGAAAAGTTTGAAAGTCAATCACGCTCATAATCAGTTTTGCTTCTTATAACCTTCTTTCAAAAATTTACAGTTTCCAAACATTGATTTGTACACATTTAGGCTGATAGGTCGTTGCTGTAGGCTCCTATAGGAAAACGTGGGACAAAATGTACTAAAAGTTTAAAAAAAATGTAATAATTAGTATATTTTAATGTCAGAAAACGGTTCGAAACAACTTTTGAGCCTCGGGAACAGTTTATCCGAACGATTCCACAATTTTTCGTTTTTTAAAATCCCTCCCGTTTCTATTCCGTTTTCTTCCGTTTTGAGCAAATTTATACGGGAGGGACACGGGAGATGGATTTTGCGGAAGAGAAAAAAATGGACGGAAGACGAAATTCCGTGCATCTCTGAACTACAGTAACCCTTCCGTAAATCGACTCAAAAATTATCTGATTGTGAATTTAATTCCTAATTGTAAGCCCTTTTCACTTTTTTTTCCATTTCAAACCGATTTTCTTGATTCTTTTTCGCAATTTTCGAATAAATACAACAAAAAGGAACTTTTTCGTCCAATTTTTTAATTTTGACTCTGAAATGCCACAAAGAAACTCGATTTATGCAGACTGGAGTAATACTAAAAGCTTACACCCCTTACCTCTGGCCTCACAATCCGAATGAAATCCGACAGGCGAATGAATCCATCCGATTCCTGAACATCCGAAAGCTCCTTCGTCAGATTCGCTGGATAAATGACATGAGCATCAATCGGATTTGGATCGTGATTCAGAATCCTCACCGCTGCCGTTGGACGTCTTCTGAATTCAATAACGAATCCTGCTGATGTAGTAACTTCTTCCTTTTCGATTCCCATCAACTTCATCACAGCGAGAGTTACTTCGGTGTGCTGAAACAAGAATGATAAGTTTGGAAACCTAACAAAGTTAGACTAACCGAAGCATATCCAACAACCTTCAATGAATTTTTTGTGGTGTTTGCATCATTCAGCTTGCTAATAATGTCATCTAACCAAAGTCCTCCCATCAGATAACGACACGGATAGTAGTAGGCACAGGAGCGAGGATGGATTTCGGCTGAAAATTCAAATGAATTGCTCAGTTTTCTAGATAATTTGGGACTCACCAAACTCCATGATAGTCTTTTTCAACTCTGTTCCATCGTATCCATTTATTTTCGGTTGCGTCAACCATTCCGGATAAGTCGTGTTGTAAAAGTCCATTTGAATCAAATTATCTGCCAAGTCTGCAGCTTTTCCCAAATTTCCAGTCATATTCCATCCGGTTTCTTGACTCAAATACTGAAGAACTTCCGAGTTGTCATTCTTCAAATTCTCAAGTTCCGGAAGATCATCGTTATCAATCGGCGCCCAAACTTCATCGGATTTCTTACAAGATTTCACAGAATACATTCGAAGAAGAGTATCAGAAATCGTATAGGGGATCGGGGACCAATCATCGAATCGTTGAGTATTCCAGTCATTCCAGGTTTGGGGAGGATGGATTCCAGTCATGGCTACCTAACATTTTTGGTTTATGATCTCGAGTTTAATAATTGGATGTTACCTGTAACGTCATCTGGCATCGATTTGCCGAGCTAGAATAGTACTTGACTTCCGAGACATTGTAATTGTTGGAAGTCAAGTTTCCAATGAATTTGCGAAGTTCAACGCCGAGTCCGTATCCTTGTCGTTTTCCAATCTGAAAATTTCAATGGAAACTGTTAAAGTGCGCCGTAACCGGTTTTTTCCCGTCTAAATTGTGATTTTCAAGACAAAATTTATATAAAAATGTACCACTCGAAGAAATCTACAGAGTTATGCTAAATTCAAGTTCGGTTTTTCTCGAACGTTCAGGCCGGACATTTGAGAAAAACCGAAGTCTCAAACGTTCGGCTTTGCCCGGGCCGGTGATTTCAGCCCGGGCGCTTTATTTGACGTTTTATGGAAAATTCAGATTTGGAATTTTGATATTTCAGCTACCATTCTGTAGATCTCATCGAGATCTACATTTTCATATGAATTTCAATTTGAAAATCTCAATTTACAAAGGGAAAATCCCCGCGGCCCGCGCCAGGCCCTTCCTGCTCTTCAAGTATAATATACTCCAATCACAATACCATAAGTTTTCCAAAAGTTTACACCCCCTTACCGAAGTCAATTCCAAAGATCCTTCTTGACCCCATGTTCGGTCGATTCCCGTCAAAAATTCATCTGGATTTCGATTACCGTGTCTGAAAACCAACAACTATTTTACTAGGCTCTCCTTTTCCTACCTGGTTCCAAAAATGACAAACTCAGTGTCTGGACTAATTTTCGTGGATACCATTGGCAGCTCATTAGCCCTCACAATCCAGAATACAAATGATATCAAAAGGGTTAGAGACCTCATTTCTGAAATCTCGAAAATCGTTCGAACACAGATAGCAAAATGAAATTGTTTAAAAGTGAGGTAAAACTGTTGGCAACATAAAAAAATAGTGTTCAGGATTAGAGAGGCGCAGAGATAAACACGGGTAAAACGAGACAAAAAAGTTGAGTAACTGTGTGTATGTACAAATATTTGAACCTTCTTTTCAAGTCCTTTTTTTCTAGGTTGGAAAGTCAAAAGGGGGAACGCGATGGCAAAAGCAACACAAATATTTGGAAGACAACAAAAATTTGGTTTTGAACTTTCTTGATGGGAGTTTGATCTGAAGGTAAATCAAATAATTAGAGAAGATGGGAGGTCTATAATCTAGTTTTTTTTCAGCGAACCCCTAAAGTGCGACGTTTCGAAAGGGCGACGTTTCGAAAGTGTGACATTTCGAAAGTATGACGTTTCGAAAGCAGACATTTCGAAAGTGCGAGATTTCGAAAGTGTGAAGTTTCGAGCATGCGACGTTTCGAAAGTGTGACGTTTCGCAAGTGTGAAACTTCAAAAGCAGACATTTCGAGAATGTGAAGTTTCGCAAATGCGACGTTCCGAAAGAACGACATTTCGAAAGTGTGACGTTTCGCAAATGTGACGTTTCGAAAGTGTGACATTTTGAAAGAGTGACGTTTCGAAAGCAAACATTTCAAAGCCGTTTGAACAAATACGTAGCACTGTACCGAAGGTTTGAAATTTTTGCTTTCGAAATCTCGCACTTGCGAAACGTCACACTTTCGAATTGTCGCACTTTCGAAACGTCGCGAAACCCAAAATTCTAAACAACAGTCTACAATTTTCAAAACAAAATGATTCCAAACAAAACCGTAATCTTTTCCGAGGTCAAACCAACAACAACCAGGAACTAGAATGTCAGTCTGAAATTGCAGATGGTTTAGTGTCTGGCACATTAAAAATGATAAGAGGATGATAGAAAAGTTGAAACGAAACAAAAATTCTTCATTGTTTTTTGATGGTTATTTTATTTGGCTAGAAAACAACATTTTTACAGGGAAATTAGTCAATTCGGTATTATTTTTTGAAGTGTTAAAACACTTTGTTAACCTAGAGAAACTGTAAAATTTTCAAAATTTACGAAAATTGCCTCTTGTCTGTTTCAATGTTTCAGCTTCCGAAAATACTTGTGTTTGCAAAAATTTTTCAAATTTTCAAAAAAAAAAGCAACCCGAAACATGCATTCATGAGTACGCAAAATGACTTTTGAAATGCACTTTTTCCATGAATTCTTGACGATTTCATAACCTTCTCCACTATGAAACGTCGTCCAAGAAAATACAATTTTTTCTTCCAAAATTCCATAGACAAAAACCAATAAATATCTGAAAACTGTAAAAACAGAGAACTCTTGCCGACCCTTTTCAACCAGTTGTCACCTGGTGTTCCGTTTGTGTTTCGAATTAACAAAAGACTCTTGAAAAATGGGAAAACAAAATATGAAGGTGAAAAGAAGCAGATTCAATAAAAAAAAGTTCAGGAAGAGTTCAAAGGAATCTTTATAATCTAAAATAGTTTTTGTGATGATCATGTGATTCATTTGTGTTTCTTTGTTTCTTATCAACAAGTACTAGGAGTGAAAAAAAAGTTTTATGTCCAAGTGCTGATAAATTTTCCAGAAATGTCTAGACTTATGTAGATGTCGTTCATTCTGAATTACTTCGAGTCAGATATAGTAATGACCAAAATAATGTGCTCACTTATTTTTTCAGTTGAAATCGGTCAAGTTTGAGGGTCTGAAAAGTGGCTTCCAGATATCCGATTTTTCTGAAATTTTGTAGATGTATATAGCAACTCAAGAACTATATTTTTGTAATTGATAACTTTTTCATAGGACCACGATCCAGTTAGTTAGGTTGTGTGGAAGCCGAAAGGTATAAAAATAATCGAAATTGACAGACATGAGACGTCATTCAACTTGGCCTAACTCACTGGATTTTAATCTTTTGAGAAAGCTGTCAACAACAGAAATAGAGCTCTAGAGTTGCTCTATATATTCGCAAAATTTCAGACAAATCGGATTTCTGGAAATCACTTGTTCAAACGCTCAAAGTTGACCTATTTCAACTGGAAACTCTAGTGCGCGCCTTCATTTTTGCTAATACTGCGTGATATAATAATAGTCACCCTTCTATTGAAAATATGTAATCTAGAGTTTAATTGTTGGAATTCAATCATAACTTGTCGTGTTATTGCGGTCAAATCAAAGTACTGCATTTGAATCCTTCAATAATACATTGTTGAAACAGTATAATTTCCAATTGAATCAAACAGATGTGAAACTCCTCAAATTTGAAACATGGTTTTGTTCAGGTGAGTAGTACTCAAAAACTTCATTATTTGTTTGTTTTGGGCAGTGAAACAAAAACCGTTTCTCTGGAGAGGTTCTGTCTCAAAAAACTTGAGAAATCAAATGATCAATGAGCACAGACACACCCTTCTCTTGACACTTTCACTTAGGTCAAAGACTCAATATACCGTACAATCTGCATTAGAAGAAATCTCTAATAGAAGGGCACCCCGATGAGCTCGAAATGAGCACATTTTTTGAAAATCAAACGGATTGAAATTAGTCTTATTAGAATCCTCGTCAAAAGTTGACTGGACATGTCACAAAAAATGTTTCAAATCTCTTCTCCAACAGATGTTTTGATCCAATTTGAGAACTCAGAAATATGACATCACTATCTGATTTCCAAAACATCTCTATCAGTTAAAGACACAGTTGCAAACATCACAGTTCCGTGGCGATTGTGCTCCATTGATAAATAAAAGGATTCGAGTGGACTTCGAGACATACTCCAAAATACACATAATAGTGTGTGTCTGTTTGTTGATAGTTGTCTGCTAATTATGAAACGGTAGCCTACAAAGATAAGGTGATTGGATGGTTTGCACACAAAAACGAAAAGTTCAGGAGAGCAATTTTCAAAGGTTGGAAAAAACCAAAATGAGCTTTTGGTAACGGTTCGTCGAGCTTACCGAATTGTTCCTATTCTATTAAAAATTTTAACAATTTACCTTTGTTTAATAGTTAATTCAGAAAACTGTGTTGAAGGTCAACAGAAATTATCAGAGCAACCTAATTCTCTTTTTCTCTGGTCCGTACCAGTTTGAATTAAGAAAACCAACAGCAAAATTAAATGTATCGGTCCAAGAATTATGGTATCAAGTTATTTTTTAAAGTTGTCAGAAAATTTTCAGTTTCAGATGCAACATATTTCAAAATTAACAGTACTTCACAGTACTCGTTCATTCAATATTGAAGCATATGCTACTTCAAGTCACATAAAATACTGATCAAAATGAATGAACACACTGGCGACTTCATCTAGAATAGATGAACTTTGAGTATCTGAAAAAGTGGTTTCCAGATATCTGATGTTTTTGAAAATTTGTGGATGTATAGTCTACATACAGTATAGAACAT
This sequence comes from Caenorhabditis zanzibari, assembly GCA_963966625.1. NCBI lineage: Eukaryota > Metazoa > Nematoda > Chromadorea > Rhabditida > Rhabditidae > Caenorhabditis > Caenorhabditis zanzibari. The sequence continues at coordinate 6,516,647 of OZ016471.1, forward strand.
CTCAAGAACTCTTTTTTGTAGTTGAGCTTTTTTATATGATTCAAGTCAGTTAAGCCAAGTTTACTGGTGTCATCTCGAATGTCGGCTCATATGGAGACTTTAGGCTTCCAAGCGGCCTAACTAACTGGATCGTGGCCCTATAAAAAAGGCGTCAATTACAAAAATAGAGTTCTTGAGTTGCTCTATACAGCCGCAAAATTTCAGAAAAACCGGATATCTGGAAACCACTTTTTTCAGACCCTCCAAGTTGGCCTATTTCAATTTCCAGTGCGCGCATTTTTTTCGATAAGTACTGTAGCTCAAGGATTACTGTACAATTCTCCAAAGTACCTTCTACCTAAAATTCCTTATTTTGAACATGATTCTTGCTCTCTACACATAGTTGTACTCATTCTCACAAATGACTTTTGTTCTTTCTCCCATGATCAACTCCAAAGAGCACATGAGTACTCTTCTCCTTTTTTCTTATACTGTTATGTGTCATACCCATTGAGCACACACAGACATCCTGAGCCATCTCGTCGGAACTAAAAACAGTGATACAATTGTGAAATTGGCCAGGAACAGTGAAAACGAGACAAGCGGGAGAGGAATGTAGTGACGATTATTCGAGTAGGTTGCCAAATAGATTTTCGACACAAAAAGACTAAGAAGAAGACAAATATATCATCTCGTTGTCACCTTGAACAAGCCGGGAGGTGGAGAGTATCAGTGTCATTTTGAGTGTGGGCTTGGCTCGCTGAGCAGTGACCAAGTTTGAGCCATTCCGACTAGACTCCTTTTGAAATATTGCACGTTTTAGTGCTGTTAATTTCTGCTTTTTTTCTTACATTGCTTCTAGTCAGGTTGGTTTTCAGTTCATAGCTCAAAAACATACAGTACTGGCAAAAATTTATGTTTTCAGTTGAGTTTTGAAAATTCCAAAAGTTAAGCGCGCTTGTATTCTGAGGGAATAGGTCAACTACAAGGGTCTGAAAAAGAAATTTCCAGATATCCGATTTTTCTGAAACTTTGTGGATGTATAGAGCAACTCAAGAACTCTATTTTGTAGTTGACATCTTTTTCATTTAATTGCAATCCAGCTAGTTAGACCAAGGTAATTGACTTAACCTTGAACTTCGTCTAATTTTGGACCTTTTAGCTTCCACGAGACCTAAATAACTGGATTGTGGTCCTATGAAAATGTTATCAACTACAAAAATAGAGTTTTTTAGTTGTTCTATACATCCAAAAAATTACAAAAAATCGAATATCTGGAAACCACTTTTTCAGAGTCTGAAAGTGGAGTTATTTCAACTGAAAACGCCAGTGCGCTCATTTTTTCAGCCAGTACTGTATGTTTGAATCCAAAGAACGTAACTTAAAAGTTCTATTATATTTTTGATAATTTTTTCTTCGTCTGCGTTAATGAACGACTTCTAAAAAATGGAGCGCCCGAAAAATTTTCTGTTCCAGCTATTTATAAACTTTCAACTATAATTTACTTTTTGATAGATCTTATGGTAGCAATACTTCAAATTGAAAAAAAAAACCTTCAAAAGACTTGAACCAATTTCTTCTCAACACTCTACAGTTCTGGTGACTTCAATACCGCAAATCAAAAATTCTGATCGAAATAGTTCTCAACTCAAGCAGATTTCAAAAAAAAAACTTAATTTTTTTGACATATCTAAAATTAGGTCCATTTCGAAGTGTACTGCTGCTACTTGTAACCTTCACATGCGCTTTTCTTCCGATTGTTTTATAGGAAAACCACCTCTCATACAGTTTTGGCCCAAATGAATGCGCGTACTGCCGTTTTCAGTTGAAATAGGTCAACTTTGAGTGTCTGAAGAAGATGCTTCCAGAACTCCGATTTTTCTGAAATTTTATGAATGTATAGAGCAACTTAAGAACTCTATTTTTTTAGTTGACAACTTTTTCATAGGACAACGACCCATTTAATTAGGACGCGAGGTAGCCAATAGGCTCTTGGGACGAAATTCGAGGTGACGTCATTCAACTTCGCCTAACTAACTGAATTGTGATCTTTTGAAAAAGATATCAACTACAAAAGTAGAGTTTGAGAGTTGCTCTATACGTCCACGAAAATTCAGGAAAATTCAGGAAAATCAGACAACTGAAAATCACTTTTTCAGACCCTCAAAGTTGACCTACTTCCCCAGAATACGCCAGAGTGGTCAATCTTTTTGGACAATACTGAACTTATGACTTTTTCCAATTGGTCACTTTCAAACTACATACAAAAACCGCACCCTGTTATCTATTATCCATTCTACATTCTTTGCTCTTTCTCTCGTTTTTCCCTTGTTTTCACCCCCTCAAAAAAAGTACCGACAAAAGTGTTTTTGACGGAATGAGCAATGCCAGGAATTCCCCATACTACATCATTCATTTCGATATTTCCTCAAATCTAAAATTAGATCTCAAAAATCGTTTTTATTATCCGATCATATTGACCTATCATTTCAGTCATTGAGATCATCATCTGCGTCTCTTTGTCTTGTTTACTGTTTCAATTTACTTTTCCAAATCTTTCTTTTTTCTTCACCGCACACTGATAAATTGCACGGATAAAACAAATACTTGTCCATCTCTAGGGGAGACTCCGCCCACACGAAAAAATGAATCGAGAGAATATTCAAAGATTAGAGACGCCGAGAAGAGAGGCAATCTCCCGTGCTCGCTCCTTCAGTCTTGCCACCTCGAAAAACCGTTGCAAAAAAATGGACAACGAGAAGGCGTTGAGGTGAGTGTGATATCTGCGTTGTGTCTTGTGTATTATCCGTGTGTGTTTTGATAGTTCAAGTGCGCTCTGTTGCAAAATTTTGAAGTGAGAAGTATTTATTTGCAAATAAAGCGATCTTTAAAGGTGCTGGGTAGTAGTGTTGCTAGGAGCTGAGCAAGATTGGAAGTTTTAGGTTTGAAGTCTGAGAAAGTTTGAGTAATAATACAATGTTTTATTCTAAAAAGAACCCTGGATTTCAAAAAGTTACCGAAGATTTTCAAAACTGAAAAAGAATGACGTTCTCGGACACACTAATTCATATTGCCAATTACTTCATGATCTTTTCAAGCATTTTTCTAGAGTCTTGGAATCCAAATTGAATTTTTTTGTCGACAGTGTGCATTAATGCTTCAATACAGTACTGACCAAAAAAGAGAAAAGTACTGGCGTTTTCAGTTAAAATAGGTCAACTTTGAGGGTCTGAAAAACTGGTTTCCAGAAATCCGTTTTTTTCTGAAATTTTGTGGATATATAGAGAAACTCTAGAACTCTATTTTTGTAGTTTTCCACTTTTTTATAGAACCACGATACAATTAGTTAGATCGCTTGGAAGCCAAAAAGCTCCAAAATGGTCAAAATGCGAGGTAACCTCATTCAACTCGCCCTAACTAACTGGGTATTGGTCTTATGAAAAAGTTGTCAACTACAAAAATAGAGTTCTAGAGTTGCTCTATACACCACTAAAATTTCAGAAAAATCTGATGTCTGGAAACCCCTATTTCAGATCTTCAAGGTTGGCCTATTGCAACTGTCATTGCGCACATTTTTTAAGACTAGTACTGTAGCTCAAGGATTACTGTATCATTCTCCCATCACCCTCTGGAATCCCTATCTTCAAACTTTCAAAGTTGACCTACCGTAAAACCTCTAATAAAACGAGACACAGAACGCCGACTTTTTTACAACCCTAATTTTCGTTATTTTCCGGTAAAAATTTCACTACAAAAATAGAATTCTGTCAGCTACAAAATGCACAAAATGCGATTTTTTAGAAAGTGTAGAACACTTTCAAAAAACAGGTTTTCTAACTGGTGTCGCTCCGTTAGATGTTTTTGGTATATTTCAATTGAGGAGTACTGTATTTATCGGATGCAGCTGACAAGGGAAACATTTTCTGTTTTTAGTCAGTGGTCAAAAGTGAACATTTTTTCCAGTGCTTGATTCTATAAATGATGCAATTTCGAGGTGGTTTCTAGAAAATGGTTCCCTTGTGAATAACTTTGTGAATTTCTATGCCTAATTCAGAAAAATTTTTGAGTTTTACAATCAGTTTTTTCCCGTTTTCAAAATACCATAAATTTCAACCATATTATTTGACCATCTCGCAAAATTCCAGATTCGAGCTGGAATGCCGTCGAACCGGAAAGTGTCGTGAAATCGTCGCCGACGTTCAGCACAGTCGAATGCCACGTCACATGGAGCAAGAGGCGTGCTCATTGGCCGCCAAAAGCATTATGGTGAGTGTAGTGTAGTGTACGGTAACAAAAAGAGAAGTGATTTGAACGTTCAATTCGTTTTGAACACAAAAGTTCGTTGACTAAATCAACACTTTTGCTTGTAGGTAATGTGTGTTGTTTTATTGAAGTGTTTTTTCGATAAAAGTCTGAGTTTTTTCAGACATATCACCTGGAACACGACATTGCTCGCCATCTGAAACTGGCATTCGACAGAGAGTACGGACCGGATTGGCATTGTATCTGTGGAAAACACTTTGGATCTTTTGTCACTTTTGAACCTGATAGGTAATTTAAAAAAAAAAATTTTTCCGAAAACAAGAATATTTTTTCAGTTTCATTTACTTCCGAATCGGAACCATTGCTTTCATGCTCTTCAAAACTTCTCTTCAACGATTGCCAATCATGGAGAAGCATCTGGAGAATGTGAAATTGACACCGAAAACTATTCTTGGAAGAAGTCGACTGATGACACCGAAGAGTGAGGATGACGAGGAGAGCACAAGTGCTTCTGATGTTTCGTGAAGATCCCGAGTCCTCTCCAATTGTACACTCTCGCATTGATCAACTGATATCATTTATGGGTATTACTGCTAATGTTTTGTGAACTTTCGAAATAAATTAACTAATATTGCTTCCACGAAAGATCTCTGATAAATCACGTACACTTGAGACCACTTGAAAAGACCATTTTTCAATTTGATTCTTGTGTTCTCGCCCGCAAAATACACGACTTGTTCGGTTCTGTCGGTGAAAAGTTGAAAACAGTGCAGCTTTGTGACGTCAAATCTTCAGTTGACTGCTGCGACAAGTGGGAAAAAGTGACGTGGCAAGCTATAGGAGCTGGAAGAGTGTAAAAGAAAAACAAGGCAGCTGGGCAAAATTTTACTTTACAAAAAAAAGAAGAATTCGAAGAAAGGCCCACAAATTATGAGACAGTATGATGTGATTAAAGATAAATATTCACCCTTAAGTGACCTCGCTTTGAGGGACACATTTAGAGAATTATTCTTCAACACACAATCTGAGGTGGGTGGTTAAGATCGGACAGATGTAGATTGGACAGATGTGAGGGTTCCATAAAATGAAAAAAGTTTAACAAAATCTGCCTTATAATGGGGAGATCGGGAGAATAAGATGTGGGGGAGGGGTGGGGCAAGAAGTCAAAGAATACTCATCAGCAAATCACAACATCAGGAATCTTCTTCACACATAAAAGAGAAGGATCCCGACTTTGTGAAATGACGACGAGGCCTACTTTGTCTATGGGATCGTGCATGAGAAAACAAAGTTTACAATAAACCGATGTCACCGATTAGTCCGGAGCTTACAAAAAACAAATTATAAAAGCATGGTGAGCAGAAAGATGGGAACAACAAGAGAATGGAACTAGGATACAATAAATGTGGGTATCAAGTAACATTATTACAGTAAAACTGAACTAGAGGAGCATACGAATACAGTATAACGACATAAGTCGGCTCTTCTAGTCCAGTTTTAAAGATATCTGTGAGAATATTGGTGACGGGATCGGATGCACGTAGAGTTGGGTGGAAATTGATGTGAGAATGTAACAGAAAACAGAGTTGGAATTACGAGTTTCTAATTGTCCTGAGTCGTTCTTCAATAGTTGAAAATACATTCCCTGGACACATAGAATCTCATAACTTTAACTCTGTTGAAATACACAAATGGCGAATTATGCAGAGATAATGCGACACGATAAGGTAACCCGCTTATAAAGAGTAGCTGGGGAGCATCTGAGATTTAGTAGACCTCGAGGAACGGATCATTATTATCGAATCCTTCTGGAATCACTGGGTAGAGAACCATGACGTATCTGAAAAAAATTTTATAGCCCAGTTTGCAAAGAAAAAAAAAACATACGCTGCGTATCTGAGAACTTCCCCTTCTGGAATGAAATCGATGGTTTCGTTCGAGTTGTTCGAGTCATACTGAAAAATTTCTTTGCGCTACAAAACAACCGGGAAATTCTGAAAATCAGAAAAATGCTATAGACAACAAGTACCTCTTCATCGTCTATGCTTTCGTTGACACTGTCATGTGAAACTGGTTCTGGTGCCGGGCCTGGAACTGACGAAGAACTTGCGATCGGCATCTGATTGCGGAGCTTAAGTTGCTCGAGGGCCTACAAATGAATAATTAATAAAGAAAAACACACTTTCTATTACTAATTTCCGATCTGACGACATAAACTCTCGAACTGTTGGCAATTGGGCTGCCACCTGTTGTTCTCTGCGCGGTGCCAACGGTTCTCTGGCTGCCGAATTCTGAAACAAATCGTCAGTTTAGGGAAACATTCAGCTTCTCAGCAACCTGTATAGTCGAAAATCCAAAGCCAGAAGTTTTCATTGCCGTTTGAAGATTGGGAGCCTGATTTTCAACGTCGACTGGTGATCCGAAGCCATTTGGTTTGATTGCAGGCTCGCTCGGCAAATCACACAACAACTGGAAACTTTTTTTGTTTAACAACATCTGGAAGACTCTTTTACCTGAATCTTGTCTGGATACTTTGCCCATGAAGCAGGGTCACCGAGATAATAACGATGATCTTCGTCCAGGATCCAATCGCTGATGCTGAAAAATATTTAATTCGGCGAATTTTCAGGCGGCAGCTTACTTTCTATCCCTCTCAGTTTCGGTCACCGGGATGCATTTGCATTTATTAGTGATTTGAAAGCGGCTGGAAACCAACTAATATGTATTTTTAGGATTTTTAATAATACCTGGGCGATGGAAATCTGATTACTGGTTCTGGGTAATACTTGGGAACAATGATGCGACCTCTTGAACCTCTCTGCATCTGAAAATCAAAAAGTTAGTGTTTTTTTGCGAGGAAAAGCTATAATTTTTTGTAAAAATTGGGAAAATTGAAAAAAATTCGCGGAAGTGTTGGCCTAAATTTCGAAAAGGATTACTGTAAGCGTGGCGAGACCTTTGGTGATGCGCGTTTTGGAACCCCAAAAAAATCAAATTTTCTTTTTTTTCGCAGTGTTTTCGATCGTTTTTTTTTAATTTTTAAAAAGTTTTCGATCGTTTTTTTGATTGAAAAATGAACCAACTTTTTTTTCAGATGGCACCGCTGGAAGCAGAGTACCACGACTCGATGAACACTTCGAACGACAAAGTCACGGATTCGGTAATTTTCTACACCTATTGAAAGTAGCCTTACCTTGTAAATTATAGAAATGGGTCAAACTGTTCCCACAATGTGTCGCGGATCCGGATCAGTCTTCCAACTTCATGACGAGAGCACTCTATCTCGTGTTTTCCACTATATTGCAACGTCGTCGTATACTTGGAGCGGAGTGCTTCTCGAAAAACTATATCACCGGTATTGTTTTTTGTCTTATTAAGTTTTTTTGAATTCAAATAATTTCAGAGAATCTGAAGTGCATGGGGCTCAGCTTTAATAATGCGAAGGGTCTGGAAATCTCGCAACTTCTTCGACACGCTGGATCTGCTATCAAGCTGGGCTACCTGAAAGAAATTGCGCTTGTGATCACCGAAAATGAAGACGAGGACGATGCGCTCGAAGTCTACGCGTTCAGAGTTCATTACTTCAAAAATGGTGGAGTTGCTGTTCAACTGAACACAACTATCAGCAGTGAACAACCGTCGCCATTCGAAAGACTCACAGAATTGGAATACACCGGAACAGCTTCTGTCAAAGACAACATCATCATGCTTGTTCGCAGTAGTATTTTTCTCTGCGAGAAAATTCTCCATTCATTGCCTGAAAATTACTATGCCAACTTTCGCGTCAGCTATACGGATTCAGCTCCTGCTGACTACAATATTGAAGGATTTTCCGAAGCTTCTAACTTTTACGCTTTGCCAAAAGATGTTCAGTCCGCAACTCTTGGACAACTTCGCCCAGGCCATCATGGCGCTCTGGTTGAGTGCATGAGCCAGTATATAACGGACACGTATGACGCGGAGCTAAAACTCAAGAAGTTTACTGAGAAAGTCGCTGATAAGCTCGGGTACAATGCCACTGAACAACTCTACAAGTCCTTCAGTTTCGATGCAAGCGCTAGTTATAGCGATGCGGCGAGAGCAAACGACTCTCTGGACAGCTTATCAGTAAGATTTAATGAAGGTTCTCATGAAGCAAATACCATTTACAGAAATCTCTCGCTACAAACGCCACTGTGACACCAATCGGGCCTACAAAGTCAGGATCTCAGAACAAGGATTCAACACCAAGAGTAGCTCCATATCCCAAACGCAACCGCAAATAATTGTCTTCAGAATAGTTTGTTTATTATTTATTGCTTCCTGTTTTTTCTCTTCAAAAGTGTGCCTGTAGAACAATCCATTACCAGAACGAAAATTGTCTTGTTATATCTGATCGTGTCAAATTCATTTTCCATTGTTTCAAAAAAATTAAGTTTTTACAACTTTTACTCAATCTTATCCATCCGGAAACTCGTGAGAAATATTGCTCTTATCAATTTGGGAGAGAATTTATGATTTTTGATTAGAGTACATTCCAACCCCTTATCAATGGAGTCAAAATTCTCTCCTCACTTTTAGAAAGAAACGTATGATATCTTAAAGTTTTTTGCAACCCGTACTCTTTTACCTATCCTAATATCCGGAACAAAAATATCATGTTCTTGATATAGAAGCTTCTCCCTTTCCCTGTACTTTGTGCCCACTGTTCACTACATCGTAGTTATACACGACTCCATAAGAAAGAAAGGAGCTTTCTCTCTCTCTCTCTCTCTCTCTCTCTCTCTCTCTCTCTCTCTCTCTCTCTCACTGTCTGCGACGGTTTCCGTTTTCTCTCCTTGTCTCACGCCACGAAATAAAATCGGGAGGAAAAAGCTGACCGGTGCAGACAACACTCGGGCATCACTTTTGTGCCCTCTGTAATTTCTAGCCTTCTGTATACTGGAAATATTATGTCGACTCGCCTACCGAATGACTCTGGGCTACCGCTTCTATCGTGAGTGTTATTACGAAATCTGAGAATTTCTTATTGATTCCGGAAAGCCATTTCTCTCTATCTCTGCGTCTTACTAGCCCAGCGACTGGGAAATAGTGTGTAGGTGGAAGAGGCGCAGAACTCGGAATGGGAAACTGGAATTCCAGGCGGATTGATCAATCAGTGATTTGTTATCAGCTTTAAAGAAAAATATTGAGGCGTTTTTCCTTTGCTTCGCGTTGTTTTCAAAAGTAAAATGCTCTCTAGAATCATGCCATACTCGCAAGAATCAACGAAGCAAGGTTCCAACACGATCTTTGAAGTTTGTCATCATTTCCGGTCACATTTTCAATTTTTCCACCCGCCTACTGTGCAAAATCTATAATATATGCAAAGCCTTCTGTTTTTTTTCCACTACAACCTTTTTAGTCATTGTTTATCGAGGAGAGAACTAGAAAATGTTCTCTCTGTTTCAAAACGCATTCACTTTTTATTAGTTTTATTTTTTGAAGCACCCAAATTTCGACTTTAGAATGACGGGTGGTTCAACCTACAGTAGTACATCAGTTCAGCCAAGTGATTTGGAGAACGATGGGTCTCGAAAAGCTAGTGGAACTTTCGATGATGATGTGGTGTTCAGGAGGAAGACTTTGGATGAGGAGAACATTGCCGAGAAGAAGAGCACACCTGTTATAGTGAGTCAGATTGAAATTTCGAGAAATTAGAAATCTCCATCTCAGATCTTCATAAACATCGCCATAGTGGGTCTCGTAGCTCTGACATGGTGTCTGTCCACACAATTCAGCAAAACTGCACTGAATTTTGATACGGTAAGGTGATCGAGCTAGTGCAAATTTCGGCAACTCATTCAAATGCGACTAACTTTTTTCAGGGGGATCGGGTAAAAATACGTTCAATGGGAAAATGTTCCTTATTAAAAATGCACCGATTGATTGAAAAACCATCAAATTTTATTAAAAATTAACAGTGTTACGCTCTGTGTTGCCAAAAAATTGTCGATTTTGGAAATTTCAAGACGTAACTCTGTTAATGTTTCATGAAATTTGACAGTTTTTATACCAAACAATAGCTTTTTTAATAAGGAACGTTTCTTCTGTTGACCATATTTTCATCCGATCCCCCCTGAAAAAAGTTATTCCCGCTTGAACGAGTTGTTGAAATTTGTTCCTAGAGTCCAACCAACCCATTCATTTTTTAGAAGAACTTTAACGCACCGTACTTTATGATGTGGTTCAACACGAATCTGATGCTTCTCTGCTTCCCAGTTTACATTTTCGTCGACAAGATCAGATCGAGAAGAAATATTGGGGAAATCGTAGGGTAAGAGTGTGCCCAACCAGAACCAGCAGTTTTCTCCATTCAAAATAATGATTTTGTCATCAAATTTTATACCAAAATGTAGAACTCAATGAGATCTTCAAAATGATGTATAAACCAATAATATTCATCTTTTGAAGAAGTCGCTGGCTTCCGTAAAACACCCGGACCGGCTCCACCCAAATTTTTGGATAAATACTATTGGTTTATACATCATTTTGTAGATCTCATTGAGTTCTGCATTTTGGTACAAAATTTGATGAGAAAATCATTATTTTGAACGGAGAAAACTTCTGTCCCGAGTTTCCTTATTCCACAAATAGTATGAATTTTCAGGGAAACTTTCCGAACATTCGGAAAGAAAAAAGGATTCAGCATCCGTAACCTATTCGTCTATGTCACCCCCTTCGTCTTCTTCTGGGTCGGTGCCAACTATCCATACGTTCGTGCTCTTCTCCTCATTACTCCAAGTGTTGCCACTTCGATCAGTGCCTGCAATGCTGCATTTGTTTACATTCTGGCTATCATTCTTCTTGGAGATACTTTCAATATTTTCAAAGTGCGAGTAAAATCTGAGAAATCCTATAATCACTAAGTTTTCAGATATTCTCTGTAGTATTGGCTATCGGAGGAGTCGTCGTTATTTCCTTGGACAACGAGCTGAAAATCGAATGGCTCGGAATCCTGTTCGCATTTTTGTCGGCATTCATGGCGGCGGTTTATAAAGTTTCGTTTAAAAGGATCATCGGAAATGCATCGCTCGGAGATGTATCCCTCTTCATGACATGCCTTGGATTCTTGAATTTGACTATCAACTGGATCCCTTCTCTGATTTTGGCTCTTACTGGAGTCGAAACTTTACATTTCGCCTATGCACCATGGGGACCAATGGTTGGAGCAGCTCTTCTTTCAATGGGTTGGTGAATTGGTTCCTTGAGAATCAGAATTTTAATTTTCAGCATTCAACTTCACAATTAATTTCGGAATTGCTCTTCTGAATCCTTTGGTTATATCGGTTGGAATGTTACTTGGAATTCCATTGAACACTTGTGGGTTTCAAAAAATTTTCTATATATTTCAACCCAAAAACTTTCAGTAATCGACATTCTATTCCGCGGACTCGATGCCACTCCACTGTTCATCATCGGAACCTGTCTCATCTGTCTTTCCTTCCTTCTGATCATCATTCCCTACGATAAACTTGGAATCAAAGGAAATTGCTGGAAGAACGACAAAACTTCAGCTGAAGAAGTCTGTGAAAAAATGTAGATTTTTATATCCCTGTTGCGAATCTTGTCATATGCATAATTGTATTATCATGTTTTTTTGTTATTGAAATTAATTTATTTTGTAACCGGTATAGAGCACATTCCTTAATAATGAAATTCGACATGTCTTTGTGTATTCAGATCAAGAAAAAATTTTATTTACAAAAAAATTGCACAAAGTTTAAAAATGTACCAGTAACAAATGAACTCGGTTAAAAATATACAATTTATAAAATCTGATCCCTCAATTCTGGAGTCGGAAGCCAGGCGACACGAAGAAAAACGGCAAGAGCTGATAAATTGAGAGTTTCGAAGACGACGAGGAAGAAATAATCGAATCGAGCGAATACTCGAGCCCATTCTCTTTCGATCTGGAGATTATTCAATAAAAGAAAATTTTTTGGCGATAACTCACCAATTTCTTATTCGCTTTCATATCTGCTTTCCTTCGCATACTTCGATGCGAATCCGCAATTTCTTCCATCATCATGCAAATCGATTGGATTTCCGGGACTTTTGAGTACATTAGACTGAAAATAACAAGTTGAAAATTTGGCTGCGCGATGTTTCGCAAGTGTGACGTTTCGCAAGTGTGAATTTTCAAAATGAAAACGTTGCACTTGTGAAATATCGCAATTTCGAAATGTCACACTTGCGAAACGTCACACTTTCGAAATTTCACACTTGCGAAACATCACACTTTTGAAATGTCACACTTTCGAAACGTCGTTGAGTCGAAATTTTAATAAAAATTTGCAAAACTCACTCATCACACTCTTGACTGAAACGATAGTTGTGAACTCCACGGAATACTGTAGATCGCCGTTTACGGTATTCGTTGAGGAACATGAAACGGAGAAGACGTTTTGATGGCATTTGTTCTGAATAGGAAACTATCTTTTCTTTACTAATAACATTTGAAAACTTCTGTATGTCTGTTTGTATGTTGCAGGCTGTAACTCAGCCCAAACTGAACCGATTTGGATGAAAGTTTCACAGAAAGATCAGAAATTTTTCCTAGATGATGCCCATATGTTTTGATTTTTGACAACTTAAAAACTGAGCAAGTTACGGCTCTTTTCGTGAATTTTCAGTACTAATTTCGGTACCGAAAATGTGTCGCTAACCCTTTCGTATACTCAAAGTTAACCGATTATCTTGAAACTTTCACAGTTTGTTCCTGATTATCTGAGGATGATGCCCGTCTATTTTGTTTCTCGAAGTTCCAATTTTAACGCCTTCTGGAGCACTTTTTCTGAGCAACTGGGTTCGTTTTCGCACGCGCGACGACAGAGAGGCAGAGTCATTTTCACTCGGTCGGCGGCAGAGAGGCAGCGCACACACAAAGTATAGTGGCCGACGCGGACCTCGATTGATGTCGGCTGCTTGATTTCATCACCCCCGCCGACACGAGAGGAAGCCGGTTCAATTACCCAAGTTCGTGCTCCAAACCAAGCACACTGGGGCAGAGTAAGGATTAGGAATTGATGGAACATGGGATCGGTACAGGTACCCCCTCTAGAGACCGCGAGGTTTAGGATAGACGGGAAGGCCGCGAGGCACCTAGCGGGTAACTCACAGTCAGTCAGTTTTCTAGTAGATCATTTCGATCCGACAGGACTGACATTAATGAGGAACCCTGGGAATGGTGAAATCTAGTGTTTGGGCTGACAAGAGTTTCAGTTCTGCTGCAGTCCATTGTCATGCAACCACTAAAACCAGTGGGTTATGCGGATGGGCATACTGTAGTTCGAATGGTCCTCTTGTTTGACTCGCCAAGTCTTTTCTGTACTGCTCTGGGAGCAAATACATAATGGCCCCTCACTGAAATAAATCCCCTAGCAACTGGTGGTCCCGTTCAGCGGGTTCTTGTCACTATTGCGCCCCAGGCTCGCTTCCGCGCGATGGGAAAAGATAGATGAGTCGAATTTTATATCATTATGTTCGTCTCGACGCGAGGAGACAGAATATGTAATACAAATTTTAAAAAGTTGAATTTGAACGAATGTTATCGTGGTTTGAAACTTCAAAATGTGTCTAATCTGATTCCAAGAAGTACTAAATGTGTTGCTTTGCGGTTCCGATGGTTCACCGTTTTAAGAAAGAGCCGAAGGCTCTGAAAACGAAACCGAAAGTTCCCAGTTAAAAAAAGAGCCGAAGGCTCTGAAAATGGAACGGTAGGTTCAAAACCTAGAGTAAGCGAAGGCCAGGTGGAGGAGCCCCGAAGGGGCGACAGCCACCTGGTTTTAGTACTGACTAGGGAATGGTTAGTAGTCAAAAAATGGTCCCAAATTCATCGAAATTGATCCGAAATTGCTAAAAAAAATTAGAATTTTGAACCAACTTTGAACCAGTTTTGACAAATTTGGACCATTTTTGGTCAAGTTTAGACCAGTTTTTGACTATATTCGGCCCTTTTGGACTATTTTCGAGCCAATTTTGACAATTGTTGACCGTAAGGGAAAGAGCAGGTCCACAAATTTCGGCAACTCATTCAAATGTGAATAACTTTTTTCAGAAGGATGGAATAAAAATACGGTCAACTAAGAAATGTTCCTTACTAAAAAAGCTGTCGATTGGTTGTAAAATCGTCAAAATTGGTGAGAAATTAACAGAGATATGCCCATGTGTTGCCGAAAAATCGTCAAAATTGACTTTTTGGTAAAACAAGGCGTAACTCTGTTAATTTTTCATAAAATTTGACGATTTTTAAACCAAAATTAATCGTATTCTTACCCAATCCCTTGAAAAAGTTATTCTCACTTGAATGAGTTGCAGATTTTTTTTCAGAAAATCTTTCTGTTTCGAAATGTTCATAAGGTTCGGGGTGATTTCATACATTAGTAATCCTTTTGATACACTTTTGATACACTCTACTATCAAAAACTATCAAATTTTTCAGGTGAGAATATTCAAAACTTGAATAACTCAAGCTCAACACAGGACTACAAAGCAACGCATTCAAATCTGGATAACTTTTTTCAGGGGGATCGGATAAAAATACAGTCAACATGACAAATGTTCCTTATTAAAAAAGCTGTCGATTGGTTTAAAATTGTTAAATTTTGTGGAAAATTAACAGAGTTACGAGCTGTGTTGCTAAAAATTGTCAATTTTTTTTTCAAATTTGCCAAAATTTTTCGGCAAGGTGTAACTTTGTTAATTTTTGATAAAATTTGACGAGCTTTTTACCAATCGATAGCTTTTTCAGTAAGGAACATTTTTGTTGGTGATCGTATTTTTACCAGATCCCCCTGAAAAAAGTTATTTGCATTTGAATAAGCTTGCCGAAATTTGTTTCAGAAAATTTTGTCTGTTTCGAAATGTTCATAAGGTTAGGGGAGATTTCAATCATCAGTAATTTATCGGTATACAGTTTTCCAGTGAGATTAATCCAAATTCAAGTGCTTACCTTTATGAATGTAATGCCGGCTCACCGCCAGAAAAGCCATCGATATGCCAACAGCGACGGCACAAAGTACAATAACCACAAGAATATAATATCCTAACAATGGAATATCATTGGATTTCGGCATCGCTCCAGCCACGATTCCCAACAAAACAGTCATCGCCAAAAGACTTCCCAACCCAAGAGATACCTGGAATGAAATTCGAATTTCAAAATGGAAAAAGGATTTCAAAGTTTCGGGTCTCGAGTGGAAACTGGAAACTGGAAACACTAGGCTCACTATGAACGAGCTTCTAGTTGGCATGATCTTTTCAAAGTTGAAGTAGTGAAAAAGTTTTGAAATTAGAACAAATAATTATAAGCGGTGATAGTAAGTATAACATTGGAATAAAAATGCATAAAAATCTAAAGGAACATACCGTAATCATGCAAATAAATTTAAGAAAAACATGCTGAAATAAGCCTAGCAGGGGAAGGGGATAACTGATTGAGATGAAAAATGTTGAAAATGGAAACAAAAAGTTTGGATCAAACTCACATTTTCGTTACTCTGGTTCTAAAAAAAGGGAAGAATGAGTTTCAGTTCACACAACTTTTTAAATAATTTCTATTTTTCTTCTTGAAAAATTCAATTCACAGCAATCCAACTGGGAATGATGGTACTCACAACAGTAAACTCAAAAAGGTTTAGTTTAAATTTTTAAGGGAAGTTTTTGAGGAGAGAGGATAAAGCGAGAGAGTATAGAAGATAGAGAGACGCAGAGAAGTTCAAAGTTCATGTCAAAAATTTTGCTTCTTCCTAAACATCCATGGAACATTCTGGAGACTTGCAATTTGAAAAATAACTTTTAAAATCTACCTTCTCATTTCTAGGACCATCATTCGATCCTGGACTGAATATACCCAATATGGATAATGCGGAAATTAGAAATGTGGGAGCGACGATGACAGTGATGTAGTAGATTGGACGACGTTGGAGATGGAAAATATAGTGGATCTGGAAAAAAAAAAACTTAGTTAAGAGAAAAAAGTGTTTTAGTAGTTCTGAACTATAATAAAAACCCAAAAAAATTTGTACTTGTCCGTTTCGAAAACATTGACTCAAATCTTTATAAAAAGGGCTCAAGGACTTTTCGAAAATGGACATTTCGAAAGGAAGACAATTCGAAAGTGGACATTTCGAAAGTGTGAAATCGCGTTTTTGCCTAATTTTTTGAACTTCTCCCAAAACTACTCACTTGAACTTCTCACTTCAATTTTTTTGAACTTGCTTCCTTGGAGCTTCCTTCAAATGTACTTTTTCGTTTTTAAAATATAGCAGAGCATTGTTTTATCTATATTAGATCATGAACGCAAAAATCATTTTCGAAATATCCCGGAGCCTTTAAAATAATATCGAATCGCTTACCTCCACTCTCGATTCTCCTTCCTCCTCGAATGTCATATGTCGGACGGTCACATTGAACAAGAACCATTCAGCGTTTCCCTGTAAATCAGCACATAAAAAATTAATTCTTCTTTGTAACTTTAGAAACTCCATTAGTACCGTTTTGCTTTAAAAAAAGCGAAAAATAAAAAAATACGAATGAATTCAGGAAGTCAAGAGAAGATTCGAACACTTGACACTTACTAGTTAACTAAAGGTTTCTCGAGTGTTTTCAGGAAAAAAAGCAAATGGGAATAACATTCTTTAGGATCTTGTCCATCTAAATTCCAATACTTTTTTTCAAAATTTTTACATCAAGTGTCTTGAAACCAAAGTACCAAGAACTTGTCATCGTAACCACAGATAATTGAATTGGATTTACGAACAATAGAAAAAAGTGACTGAAAAAGTAAGAAAAAGGAGGAGAATGACTAATTTAGAGAACATCTCAATGCATTGAGTACTACTTTCAGAGATCAGAGTCTTCTCTTTTTAAATGGAGAATTCAAGGATGAAATAGGGTTTGGAAACTTTTTTTCCAGCTGTCCAATTATCACTAATCAGGTGGGTAAAACATTGTGATAGAAATAATATTGATACTTGCATGATTGTTTATAAAAGCTAACAGAGTCGTTTATCAACTTTACAAAACTGTCAATGATTGTTTACCAACATCAAGAAACAGAAAATTTTCTCAATTTTCTCATGAAAAACTTCAGCAACGATAAAAAGTACCAAAACCCTTCTAAAACAGTACAACTATTTGAAAATGGATCCTACCGTAAAATAAGAGTCCCTCGGTGGCTGTGTCGCATTAACTATCATCTCCTCCACATTCAGAAGCGGTGATGCTAGGGCAACTGCACAGAATTGACAATCAAATGGGAATGCTTGGGTTTGAATCCGACATATTGCTTGCACATATTGCGGTATGTTTATCTGGATACATTTATTAATAAAGTTCATATTAATAGACCTGTGTACCAACCTTAATCCTTCCATTGTGATACAACCGAACATCCGCTCGATTTTCAGTAAGCATGTCTTTCGATTCCAGACTGAAAATTAACACTTTTGAAAAAGTTTCCCTAATAGAAGACCAACCTGTTATAAACAAAAAGTTTGGGAATCCAAACCATATTCTGTGGAACAATGACTTCTCGCTGTCCTCGGTATTTGCTCGGATCCCAAATCAATCGATTATCGTACCAACGTTGGGTGTGGGATATTACATAGGCGGCTAGTTGTTGGTTTTCTTTCTGGAAAAAGTTTTCGGTCCTTTTTTGATGTTCAGGAGAGCTTACCAGTTCAATCAATATCCCGAGAACTATTGTCATATTGACGAGTACTGGTCCTTGAACAAACGGAAGAACACGTTTGTCGTATCCATGAAAAATATCGTTTAGGATTGCCGATGTTTCGTTATCTGAAATTGAACCTTTAATGATAAATTGAAGCATAAGTGATTGTGTATTTGAATCTCAAACTATTAAGTTATTTCCCTCTAAACTATTTTTTTTTCTGAGTTCTTACCCATTGCTAATAGAAGCTTCCAATTTCCAGATACTGGAGAAACCTAGAACTCCGAAACTTTTCAATAGAAATATTATAGATAAAGGAGATTTTGCAAAAAATGAGTAATCGTCAACAGAGGCGGGAAGGAAGAATGAAAGAATCAAATAAAAGTTGTTTTCTCAATCTCCTTATTCTAGGATCTGAAAAAAAGTTACGTCAAAAACGGGATGGCTGAAAATGAGCAGCAGACGACGGCTGCTGCTGGAAGAATAAAGTCACGAGGAAAAAGGAAGAATGGGGAAAGGCAATTAAGAATGAACCAGCACAAAGGAACGAAGAAAAATGGTTGGGATAAAGAAGAAGAAGGAAGGTAAAAAAAGCAAAGTATGAATATGGAAAAAGGAAAGGTAGTGAAAGAGGGCAGATGAAGGCGAATGGAGTAAAGATTCTTAGGGAAAGTAGGAATATGGACAGAAGTTTTTTGCTGTTTCATGATTTTTGTTTACTTCGATATTTCTATAATATCTGACTTAGCTTTTTTTAAAATTCTAATTTCAATGAAGACGATTTGCAAATAAACGAAATGTACTGAAATTTGCAAAGTTACAAGTTCGAAGGCCGTTTCCAAAACTGAACAAAAATTTTCAGTTTCATTACTTCCATATCTACTGCAACAGAATTCAGGGATGTTTTAACAATTAAAATTCGATAGGGTTGAAATATAACTACCATAAAACCTCCAATAAAAATACATGCCCTTTTATTAAGTTCCTCAAAAGCAAAATTCGAATTTTACAAAAGCATCCATAACTTTTTTGAGAAGTAATTCATAACGTGTTTCATATTGATCCTAGTCTAGTTTTTACAAGGAATCGATTGAGACTACTTTCAGATGCATAGAAATCTGAGAAAGTACTCTTTTCGGGCTCACTTGGATGTCCTTTTTCAATTAGAGGATTTACGGTGTAATGAAAGGTAGTACTCACAGTTACAAAAAAACGAAAAAATTTCAGTTTCATCACTTCTATATCTCTTGCTGCAGAGTTCAGTAATGATAGTTCAATCCGATTAAAAATTACTAATACAAATGTGTAAGTTTCCATTGGAATTACAAGCTCCCTATTCTGTTTCTTCAAAATTCCACACTGTTTTTATACCGAAATAGTTTTTTGGAGTCTTATTCCGCAAAAATGCTAAATTCGTTTCAGAATCCCCCTCTGACGTCAAATTCCTAGCGAACACTTCTTCCTTCTTTTCCTAACAAAGGACATAACCGAAAAATTTAAAACGAAAAAACTGAAGGAATCAAAGATGATTCCATTTGTAGAGGATTCGATTCATCATATTCCTGAATTTCTGGTTGAATAATCTCAAAGAATACTCATTATTGTTGTCTCTCTTTTTCCCTGACGAGACACACATGGATTTTTGGTGTGGGAAGAACCCTTTTAGACGGTGATTTCTGAGAAACGTTTAGCTTTAAAAAAAAACAGAATATGAATGAATTCAGGAAGTCAAGAGAAGATTCAGACACTTGACTCTAGACTAAAAAAGTTAAAAAGGTTTCTTGAGTGTTTTGAGAAAAAAAGAAAAGCAAATGGGGGAAAAAAAAACAAACAGGAGACCTTGTCCATTTAAATTCCAATACTTTTTTTCAAAATAAGCAAACTTTTCAGTCCATCAAGTATCTTGAAACCAAAGTACCAAGTACTCCAGCCACGTCATTTTTGGAGTAACCACAGATAATTGGATTGAATTCACGAACAATGAAACGAAAAAAGCGACTGAAAAAGTAGGAAAAAAGAAGGAGAATGACTAATTTAGAGAACATCTCAATGCATTGAGTACTACTTTCAGAGATCAGAGTCTTCTCTGTTTTGATGCTTTGAGTGGAGAGTTCAGGGATGAAAAAGGTTTTGGAAACATCTTTCAGATGTCCAATTATCACTAATCAGGTGGGTAAAACATTGTGATATGAATAATTTTGCTACCAGAACAAATGTAATCAATAAAAGTGGCTTTCAACGCCAAGAAAATGTTAAAGATTATTTACCAACATCAAGAAACAGTAACTTTATTCCGAATTTTCTCATGAAAAACTTCCGGGGAAGTGAAAGGGGACCAATCTCACCAAAATGTGTCTCTCTTTTTTTAAACGTATTTTTAGGAAGTTTCCCAGGTCTAAAGTTCAATGACCTTGTGGGAAAAAAGGACCCCCGAAATTACTTTTCTGTCATTAAAAAAGGTTTAGAGCTTGAGAATTTCACTTTGACTTAAAAGACGAGAGAATTCTTGAAGGATCCGAAGTTCAAACTTTTCTCAAATTCAAACTTTTTCAATTTCAAAGCAACTGAAATTTCCAAGGCCCTGGGAATCAAGAAAATTGAAATGTGAAAAATACACTCAGGGCTCATTATAGAGCTCACCATAAAGTATATTAAAATTTCACAGTCTTGAGATTCTTGAATCAAAATTTTCCGAGTTTTAATTAAAAATCTCCGCATCTATGTATTCTGCAACAACAACTGTAATCCTAAAGTGAAAATGTCTAATCTGAAACTCAAGAAACAGAAAAACATTCTGCTAGTCCATCTGATTTCTGATACCTGAACCAGGTGCTTCTGAATATACCTATTCACTTTTTTCAACAGGTTCTCTCGCCGGAAATACTCACATCCATCTCTATCCAACAGAAAACGATTATGTGATACTTCTTCGCCTCAAAAAAATGCGAAGGACAATCTTCCTTCAAGATGAAACTTGATATTTTTGTTGTTCAGATTTTCAGATATAGAAACGAAACTATAAGGAAAGTGTAGGTGTGAGAAAAATCAGATACTTTGAGCCGAAATCTTTTAGAAAACGTCAGATGAGGAATTGAAGAGGGCAGAAGTGAATAAATTAGAGGAAAAGATGAATGAGGAAGAAAAAGAAATATAAAATATTCAAAAATGACCTCATTGGATTTGAAAAGATTCAAGGGAGCAATTCAGATGATATGGGATCAATCTGGTAAAGTTTGCGAAACAAGATACAACTTTTTAGCAAAATCTAGATCAAATCAGGATCTTTGCTAGTACACATTTTCTCAATCTAGACCCCAATAGGTTCCCCTAAAAAGGTACAAACCAATTTCGTTGAGTATACAAGTCTACTTCCTACATCCAAACCAAGAATAGACAAGAGTTTTGTTTAAAACAAAAAAGTACACCTTCGCCCCAAGATTCCCCATCTATCCCTACTAATGCCTTAAAATGGGCGGAGCTTTCTTCCATCATTTTTTTTTCGTCGGTTACTCACTCAGATTCAATTTAACACATTTTCATTCCTTTGTCATGTGGTTATAGAAGGATTTGGATGTTTGGAAGAACGTCGACGTGTTTCTTGGAATAAAAAACACGAAGACATCATGGAAAAAAGAACGTCTTCTTGGTCTTGAAATATGGAAATTTTTGTGTTTTTTGCTCTTTTTCGTTTGATTTTTATACTGAAGAGTCATGTGAAAGGGTTTCAAATTTACAGAGACGGATCATATTGACAAATTAGAATATTTTGGGAAGTCGGCAAAGATTCTGATAATTCGAATTTGCCAAAAAAGCAGGAACTCTGTTCCAAAAAATGACGAGATCCAAACATTCGGAATGAATAAAAACAAATAGATAAAAAACTAAAGAATCTTCGTCTGAAAAAAGGGAGGACCTTGTTTTAGTTGGTTTTACTACTACTGCTCCGGATGCTTCTCTAATTAGGGGAACCGGAAGAAAAAAAAGAAAAAAATTAGGAAATGAGTAGGAGGAGACAATATAAATTTGTTGGAGGATGGTAAGCAGGAAGTTGCATTTGAGACAGTCTAAGAATAGAAATTAGATGCTGGAATGGTATTTGGGATTTGCAGAATCGTTTGCAATTTTTGGTTGGATAAATTCAGGTTTTTTGGTGATAGATACTCAGTTGTCGTATCCAAAAAAGAAGTTATCTTGAAGTTATCGGAAAACGGAATTCGGCAACCCATTCAAACGATAGTAACTTTTTCCAAGGGAATCGGGTAAAATACGATCAACAGAAGAAATGTTCCCTATCAAAACAACTATCGATTGGTTGCAAAACCGTCAAATTGAATAGAAAATTAACAGAGTTACGCCTTCTGTTGTCAACAAATTTTCGATTTTGCCAATTTTGAGGCATAACTCTGCTAATTGTTGATATAAATTCGACGGTTTTTTAACCAATCGATAGCTTTTTTAAAACGTACATTTTTCTTGTTGGCCGTATTTTTACCCGATCTCCCTGAAAAGAGTTATTCTCGTTTGAATGAGTGGCCGAATTTCATGGCCGCTCATCCTTGATTTTCAGTATTAGATTTCCTGCTAAAACTGTGAAAATGACAAAAAAAAGAAACTCACGGACACACATTGTCTCATTGACCAGAAGTAGGGAGAACAATGGGAAGAATCGTTGAATCATTTTCCGCATTTGGAGTTTTTGGGGTTGCAGGGGAGTATCTCAAATGTTAAAATTACACAAGAGTCAGTTTAGAAAATACAGAAAGCCAAGTATAGTTTTTTAAAAGTTGAAGCACGGAAATTCGCGAGAACGAAGGAACAAAACTAAATGGAAAAAAGTAACAGGTTAAAAAATTTCACTACTTTTCTGCAAGTGATTTCTTTGAGCCAGGTATCCTAGTTTTGAATCTATGAAAACAAGTCCCTTTCAGTTTTTATTAGTGTTTTCCGATGCTCAAGCTATAATAATGACTCAAAAATTTAATGTTTTGCATTGAACACGAATTTGAAATAGGTTGAAATAGTAAAAACGAAGTATCCCTTTTTTCGAATATGGAAATATGAACTTTGAGTTTCGTGTCATGCGTCCTTCTGAGGACTACGGATGGATCCACCCACTTCTTCTTTTTCTTTTTCTTCATTACTTTCAAAGATCTTCTCTTCCTGAGGCAATTAGGTTTTGTGAACCAAATTAACAAAGGTCTATAATTGGAATGATGATTTTCATAAGAAATCCTAATTAAAGTTAGAAATTCGAATAGCTCAGGGTGGTCGTGATGCTTCAGAATTCTAGGTATGAATTTTCGATTTCTGAATATTTGGCGACATTTTGAACGAGACAAGTTTAAAAACTAGGTTCAAAATGACACGGAACAGGTGAAAATTTGGATGGAATATTGAGACTTTTTGGTTTTTCGTTCGATCTTATAAGCGATTTATGGGAAAAAATGACTAGTAAAAAGATGACCCATTTTTTGCCCAAAATCAAAACACACCGTTTACAGAGAATCTTAGAAAATTCCCCCTTAATTTCCGGAACGATTTTTGAGACTTTAGTTAGATGCGTATGTTTTGCTCATCACTATTTCCGGGTTTCAGAATAATTGAATTAGGATTCGAAACGGAGGTTTCTAATGGATTTGGGAGGTCTTTTTACAAAAGAAAAACTTTGAAAATAGAGAAAATGTTTTTTTTTTTGGAATTGCAAGAGGAAGTGACGATGGAATATCCATCTCGATTGAATTTCAAGAATTATTCGAAGAGAGGTTCTTTGTTCGGTTACAGATTTGATTATTTCAATTTCAGATTGTCGCGAAGCTCAGATTTCTGGAAAAGAACGAAAGAAAGGAGGGGACTTCGAAATAGAGAATCTTGCGAAAAGGGTATCATTTTGAAACTTAAATTACAGTAAAATCTGTATTAGAAGAGCATGCCCCTCTATTTTTCCAGAACTTGAGAAAATATTTCTGAATTCTCAAAATGGATCATAACATCTGCGGGA
Organism: Caenorhabditis zanzibari; assembly: GCA_963966625.1. Classification (NCBI taxonomy): domain Eukaryota; kingdom Metazoa; phylum Nematoda; class Chromadorea; order Rhabditida; family Rhabditidae; genus Caenorhabditis; species Caenorhabditis zanzibari. Next base: position 6,540,583 of record OZ016471.1, read on the forward strand.
TAAGAGATTAGAAGCATGTTTTGTGACGTGTCCAGTCAACTTTTGATGAGGATTCGAAATAAAACTAATTATAATCCGTTTGAATTCCAGAAATGTGCTCATTTTGAGCTCATCTGGGTGCCTTCTGGTACAGATTTTTACGGTAGAAATCAGTAAATAATTTTCTTCCCGAAATCCTCCAACAAAAAAGTTAAAAAAAAGGGTAAAGTCTAGACCCTAACCTCAAATAGTTTACTTCTCTATTTTCTATGAATGGAAAGAAAGAAAGTTGTAATTGTGTAAAAAAGTGGTTAGTTATTTTTGAAGTTTACGAAAAGAAAGGTGAATGGAACTGCGACTTTCGACCTATTCAATGAAAAAGGAAAAACATAATTTGCTTCGATTCTAGCAGAAAACCTTCTGAATGTATGAGACAGTGATGAAACCGAAAAAGTTAATGAACTATTTAGCAGCTGAGTTTTCATTCAATTAAATTAAACTTTGTCAAAACAAAATCTCCGGTTCTACCCTTTAGCATTTTCTGATCCCTAATCGGCCACACTGACGTCTGTGATGAATCAGAGTTACCGTATCACCAAATTTTTCAATTTGTGCTCTTCAACCAACTCAACAAAGATTAAAACCTTCTGAAGTCCACCTTATTTAATCCCAAAGATTTCAAATCTTGTGTGGACGAAAAGGGGAGAAAAGTGCCTCTGGGCGCCAGAATGCTCTTCTCCTTTTTTTGGTGAATAATGAATATGTAAATAAGGAAAGGAAACATATTTGGACTCAAGAAGCATGCGGTGGATCACAGTCTCAAATTCATCCATCTTTTTCAGGTTCTCAGATTCAGAAGGAAGTTAATCCGGGAGGATAAAGGCGCAAAAGACGGAAATGTTTGTTTGTCTTCTGGAAAGGGAATCCTCTGTGCTCAATGAAGAGCAAGTTGAGGGACATCAATGAGCAGAGATCTTTTGTGTTGTAGTAGTATTAGTCATTATGAGAACTAATTACAGAAGAAAAGGAGGAGGGAAGGGAAGATGATAATGAATTTAAGTGAGAAAGAGAGTACAAAGCGGGACCATTAAAAATAGACTGAACTCTGGTTAGAGGATTTTTTGGAGATCTTTGAGTATTTTAGAGATTGATGTATGGGAAGCAGTGGATTGAAAATCGAGAGATTTTAAGATTTTCCATTGGTGGCTATTTATAACCAGAAGTCCTCAGTAACAAAAAACTGAAAGAAAATAAAAAATCGTTAAAACTTGAAAAAATTGAATTTGAAATTGCGAACCTACATTTTTCTAACCTATTTCAAAAACTGTAGAATTTTTTGCTGATTCGAATGCACCTAATATGACTTTTCGAAACGATGTATTTTACCGCAAAAACGAGTCTAAACGGACCGACAGTGTATGCGTCTCTTACCGAAACTTCAAACGCTCACAACTCGCTTCAAAATGATACGTTTTGACTGATTTTTACGGTTAAAAAAATTTTTAAGCGACTTCTCAAAATTGAAGTATAAAAAATACAAAAAAATTACGATAAAATTTTTCTATAGCGTTTTGAGCAGCTAGTAGGTGCGTTCGAGTCAGCGAAAAATTTCAAATGTTTTGAAACCAGACGGGCTACGCCCCTCTGGGGCCCTTCGGGCATGTCTAAAATTTTTTTTGAAATTTTGAAAAACAAAATAGATGGGCATCATTAAGCAGGAATTACTGATAGCCTGCCAAAATTTGAGAAAAATCGGTCACTGAGCTAGAGCGGGATCCGGACACAGCACAGACAGACACACACACACAGAAATTTGCGTTTGTTAATAGTAAAGATAGGTTTTAAAAAATGTAAGTTCGCTATTTGAAAATCGGTTTTCTCAGGGTTTAACGATTTATATGAAAAAATATTGCTACAAGAATTGGGACAAACATTTGAGCACAAATAAAAAAAAGGCTTTAATCATACTTTAACTCTCTATCGTCCTTATATTACGTATTTCACTAACTATCTGACTACGTGACTTCAAAGACATGCAGCTGAAATTATCCTGCTAAAAAACTTCCCTAATGAATAAACTTTTGCATCTATAATGACGTTCTTACGAAGGTTAACATCACTTTTCGTCACAGAAATTTTCTATCAAAAAAGGTCTTCCGAACTCCACCTCACGCGGATAGAAACAGGAAGCGCTGCGTCAAGAATAAGAAAATAAGATTGGGATGGTCTTGGTGGTGGTGGTCCCAACCCACACATCTTCTTCTTCTTCTTCTAAAAAAAAAGTTGAAAAAGTCAAGTATATATTGGAACAAAACACAAAGAACCCCTTCTTGACTTCATTTCATATGCACACCATCTATTTTTCTCGTTCTTCTTTCCGTTTTTTTTCAGGATTTCTGAAACCGAGAAGAATGGAAACACGGAAGGTGTCTTGAAAAAAGAAACAAGGTTTCCTGAAGAAGGTAACAACAAGGCGCTTCTTTTTTGCTATTTTCCGCCCACCTCAAAATAGTAGAGATTCCCAAGGAAAGAAAATTTTCGGAATTTTTAAGAAGAATGAAATTTCGGGAAGAGAGGACAGAAATAGTTAATGCACCACTGCACATATTGTTTTTTTGGTGTCATCTTTCTCTAGTTTTGTCATTGTAAAAATGGGATTTTGAACTGAAATTGAGTCGTTTCGATTTGAATTCATGAGCTGGAGAGGGAGGAGAAATGATGATGTTTGAATGGAAAAGATCAATGAAACAATTTCAGTTTCAGATAGTTTATATTTGAAAGTAGCACTAGAGAAACACAATTTGTTTGAGAGTCAGACTTGTAAGTTTATCTATAAAATTACAGTCACTAGAATGTGTAATACATTCTTGAAAAAAAGTCAACTTGAAAATCCCAGATTAGAATAAACTTATGGTAGAATTTCTGTTCAGGTGGATGCTTATAGATTTTTGAAAAAAGTAGACTGCATGTAATTGAGAATGTATTTATATCTTTGAAAGATTAAAAAAGGCGTTTGCAACACAGAGAGAAGGGTTAAGAAATACATGATAAGTTAACAGGATTAATACGGATTGAATCGCCCTCTGAATCCTCCACGCCCTCTTGGTGCTGGTCCGTTGACATAGATGTACTTGACAACAACTTCACGTTGTCCTCCTCTCCCTCCACGGAACGAACCTCTTCCACGTCCTCCTCTTGATATTCCCATTCCTGGTACATTGGTTCTTTTGGCAGTGACAACGATTTGACGTTCACGGAATAGACTTCCGTTCATCACAAGAGCATTCTCGATGTCTTCGATGGATCCGAATTCGATGTAGGCGAAACTGAAAATAAATATTTTAAAACTTTTGAATTCAAAAACTCACTTCTTCTGTTTCTTTGTAAACTTGTCTTTTGGAATCGTGACTCTGACAATCTCTCCACATCCCTTGAAATGCTCTTCAATCTCTTGAACTGTCGCATTGAAATCTACATTTCCCACGAACACCGACTTGGCATCAATGGCCTTCTGATCTTCGAGGCTTGGTGGCATCACTTTACCCAAATCCATCTTCTCGCTAATCTTATTCTGGATATCCCGGAGAACTGCTGCCTCTGCTTCAATTTCTTGCTCTATGGAGATATTGCAGTTATTGTCGGTGGATTGAACTTGAGCCATTATGTTAGTATGGGTTCAAAATCTGAAAAATATTTGGGTTATGGGGAAGAGCAATTATTGAAAGAGAACGATGAGAAACCGCAATCATTGGAAACCAAAAGAAAAATGGAAAGAAAATGAGATACTGAAGACGACCCCAATTGGGACTGAGCGATGAGAATGAATAGTTGTAGACCCCTAAAACTTAGGGCCTTTGTCCTCCTGGACAACTCCATGTGGACCAAAAATCGATGACCATAAACTAGTGTATTGGTTGTTGTAAAACGTATGCTCCTGGGAATACCCTTTGTTCTGACTATCATCGACCGGATTATTCCCCACACCATAAAAAAAACTTGCGCGCCAAATTCTTAGTCCAGGTGGACGTTCTCAGATGGAGTTAGAGTCCAGTCACTATTCATTCTTTCATTCACTCTGATTTGGTCGTCGTCTTCTTTTCGATCTTCCAGTTCTTCTGGCTTTGGGACGATTTGCAGTCGTACATCTCGCGGCAAAAATGCATTATTTGCCGTATTGCGTAGGAATTGTTTTTGTTCATTTCCATTTTAGTTCATTTTGAGTCAAATAGTGCATTTTTGGTTGCGAATTGTTCCGGAGCCGTTTTTCCAAACATCTTCCCTATCAAGTCTTGTCGTTTCCCTTGAAATAACTCCCATTTTTCCAGAACTCACCCTTAACTAACAAAATGTCCCAGCCAATTGACAACAACAGCAATACCTCCTGCGATATGGAATTAAAAGCAGAGGCAGCGGCTCTCCGCGAAATCCAGAATAAAGTTAGTGAAAAGTTGGGCTTTGCCAAAGTGATGCCACCAAGTCCCGAAGATCAGAAGGCCATTGATGCCAAGTCGGTTTTCATGGGAAATGTTGATTTCAATGCGACTGTTCAAGAGATTGAAGAACACTTCAAGGGATGTGGAGAGATTGTCAGAGTCACTATTCCAAAGGACAAGTTTACAAAGAAGCAGAAGAAGTGAGTTTTCGAATGGAAAAGTTTAGTTCTCAACGAAAGAACATTTCCAGTTTTGCCTACATCGAATTCGGCACGATCGAAGATATCGAGAATGCTCTTGTGATGAATGGAAGTCTATTCCGTGAACGTCAAATCGTTGTAACTGCCAAAAGAACCAATGTACCAGGAATGGGAGTATCGATAGGAGGACGTGGAATAGGTTCATTCCATGGAGCAAGAGTACAGCGAGAAGTCGTTGTCAAGTACATTTATGTCAATGGATCAGCACCAAGAGGGCGTGGAGGATTCAGAGGGCGATTCAATCCATATTGACTCCTACACGCTGTATATTTACAAGACTTTCAGAACTCTTGAAACTAATTGAAATCGTTAACCTGCAAATCTTAACTTTGAACTAACTCGTATCCACTTTGAACAAACTCATCTTCCCAATTCTTCTTCTCTCTCATTCCAAAAAATCTTCAAATAGTTACGTCCATTGTTCTATTTGCTTGTTCTCACTTACGATGTTATCTCTCTCAACGAGTCTGTGTAGTTTATCCACTTTTGAAGATTTTTTTTCCAGAAAAAAAAACCAAGAGATCAAAACTCAGATCTTGAAGTTTGTATCTGTGAAAGAACCTAATTTCCTGTTTCACTTTGCTAATCTTGTTATTTGTTCTAATAATTATACCATTATAATAAATTTTCCAAACGAGACTATATTTTTCTCATGCAACAAATTGAACCCATGGGTATAATCACAAATAATAAAAGGATCTGTCAAAACGGTCGGGAACCTTTCTATCTCTCTCAATTTTTCTTCATCTATTTTTTCACCCTGTTTCTTTTTGCGTAATGAAGTGAACAATCAATGTTTTCTCATTTTCTAGTGCACCTCCCTTGGCTCGTTTAGAGCAAAAATCAGAGTGCAAACAAAAGGAATCCGAATGGGAAATAGTGTGGAAGATGAAGATGGTGGATTCGATGCGTCGAGACAGTACTCTTTATCCCCCAGATTTTACGGGGGAGCAAAGACACTTGTCCTAATCACTTTTTGCTTGTGTCTGGCGTCTTTTTTCACAACTTTTCTTCTTGATTATTTTTTTGAGCATAAAAAATTTGGGTTAAGTTTTATTGTAATAATTCAGTTAGTTAGCTTGAGAAACATTTTTTTGGAAAGTTTGAACTTTTGATGGGGTCACTAGTGACGTGGATTGTTTGATTTGGTGTCATTTATTTGATAAGCTGAGTCGCTTTTTGATATAAAGATCTACCATGTGTAGAAGATAGTGAAATTCATGATGTTTTCAAAAAAGTTGGAAAACTTGGAACTTTTGATTAAGCTGAGTATTCCTCTGACAAATTACACCAAACTTTTGCGATTTACTCCAACGTTATGTCATAGCTAATAAGGTACATATTTTCGATTGAAGAAATACTGAAATTTAGTTGAGTGTCGTTGGGAAAATGACCAAGACGAAGTGATTGAATAATAGAAAAATTTAAAGAATTTTGTGATTTTACAGTTTCATGAAGTTTTGAAGTTCCGTTTAAGCTAGTAATTTCATTGTTGTTGTCAACTTTTTTCTAGTTATTTTCACTCTTATTAGAAATACTCTTACAACTTTTTTTAGATCGATCTAATCTGTTTTTCGAAACTTGAAGAAACCGTTTCCGTTTTCTCGATTTTGAAAAAGTAATACCGTCCTAATCCTTTTAATAACCTACCAATTTCAGGTCCCCTAATATTATTTCCTAGTTTAGCTGTGTATTTATGATTTATGGAATATTGTTGGCTCATAATCCATCTCGGTCTGCTGCTGACACTCGGTAGAAATGGACTCACACTCAAATCGGAGGGTCAGTTTTCTTTTTGATCATCATTATTTTAACTTTTATGTCCAGGCGACCTCTACACAGAACTTCTCGAAGACTACGAACCCCTCGAACGGCCGATCGAGAATAGTTCCGAAGCAGTAGTGGTTCGAATGGGATTAGTTCTTCAACAGATTGTAGATGTAGATGAGAAGAATCAAGTGGTCGATGTGAATGCGTGGCTGAAGTTTTCATGGATTGATTATTCGTTGAAATGGGACCCAGAAGAGTATGGAGGAGTCACTGATTTGAGGTTTCGAAAGGGTCAATTGTGGACGCCGGATGTGTTGATGTATAATAGTGCGGATCCACAGTTTGATAGTAGATATGCGTCGAATTTATTGGTTTATCCCAATGGATTGGTCAATTGGATGCCACCAGGTAAGCAGAGATTCTAGAAGTTGACGTGCATAGACTTTGTTTCTAAAAATAGACTTAGACTTTTGTTTCTGAAAATTTTCCGTTTCATATTGCTCACAAATTTTCAAACTTTTTTCGAATTTCGATCCTTTGCGAAAATTTCCTGTTTCATCATGTAATCATCAGCAGACACAATTCTAGATACTCAATCCTGTTCTGAAATTCTTCCCCAGTTTATTCCCATAAATATTCCAGGACTCTACCGTCTCTCCTGCAAAATTCAAGTCGTCTGGTTCCCATTCGACGTCCAAGAGTGCTTTTTGAAATTCGGTTCGTGGACATTTGACGGTGACAAATTGAATCTAGAAATCGACGAAAACGGTTTTGACACTTCCAATTACATGCACAATGGAGAATGGACTCTGGAAGGTAAAAAAGTTAACTTTCGTACTATAAAATGTACGAAATTTTCAGGTACAACAGTAAAAAAGAACATTCAATATTATCAATGTTGTCCGGAGCCGTATTACGATTTGGTGTTCACATTTGTGATACGACGGAGAGCCCTTTATTATGGTAATTTTTTCAGAAAGATTCTCAAAACTACAAATTTTTAGCCTTCAATCTAATCCTTCCCTGTATTCTTATAACAATGCTGACACTAGTCGGATTCACATTTCCACCAGATGCCGGAGAGAAAATGTCACTTCGTAAGTTTTCCAGCTTATTCAAGTGTGAATAACTTTTTTCAAAGAGATCGGGTAAAAATACGGTCAAAAGGAAAAGTGTTCCTTATTAAAAGGTTTCGATTGGTTAGAAAAACTTTGAATTTCATTGAAAATTAACAGAGTTACGCCTTGCCGAAAAATTCCCGATTTTGGCAATATTTTTGGCAACACAGGGCGTACAGAAGGCGTAACTCTGTTAATTTTTGATGAAATTTGACGGTTTTTTAACCATTCGAAAGCTTTTGTAATTAAAACATTTTTTGTTGCCCGTATTTTTACCCGATTCCCCTGAAAAAATTATTCACACTTGAATAAGCTTCCCGAAATTCAATCGAACTTAAAATAACTTTTTGAATTCCAGAAATCACTATAATGCTTTCCATTTGTATTTTTCAAAACTATGTAGCCGAGTTATCACCTCCAACGTCAGAAGCTGTACCGTTTCTAAGTGAGATTCAGATTATGAACCGTCGAATTTTGAATCTATACATTTTCAGGCGCATTTTTTGCTGTATGCCTGTTTACCTGTGCTTGTTGTGTCACTGCAACCACTTTGGCTCTCAATTTCCATCATAGAACTGGAAAATCACATCAGATGAATCGAACTGTAAGTGTGTACACAAAACTTTCCCGTTTCGATAAATTAGAAAAAATTGTCAAATTTATCATTATGATGGAAATCGTACTTCAATTCAGTTCCGTCTTCTAATGCTTGAATGGATTCCATGGCTTCTTCTGATGCGTCGTCCTGGATTTGTGGCTCGTGGTGGAAGAATTGTGAGGGAAGATGATTCAGAGGATGAATTCGAAGAGAGGCAGACACGACTAGATCAACAGAGAATTGCTACGCTAATTAGTCAGATTACAGTCGAATCTAATAAACCAACACCAACGTGAGTTTTTTTTTGATAGAGAGCATCGAATAAGCATTAGTCAAAAATGATGACCGTCATCATTTGAAAACCAACTGAAACAGTAAATTTTCAGATTCCCCCGTCGCGTTACCATCGTGGATGAAGTGAACGACGAAACCGACCGCCCGTTGCCTCCAGATGACGTCATTTGTGAAGAAGATGATTTAGAATCGATGGATGAACCGCCGGCATGGAGATCGAACACAACAACATCACAACCCCAAGGAGCAACACCGGCTCATTTATGGTGGAATGCGTCGAATCGAATGGGAAATCGAGTTCCCGTCGAGCAGATTGCACAACTTTTAGTTTTACAACAAGTCCATGGACATTTATCGGTATGTACTTTTTTCTTTGGACGGAAATTTTTTTAAAAATTGAGAGCCTTGTACCGAGAGTCTTATCATTTATTCTACAGTACTGGCCAAAAAGCGCTCACATACGGGTTCAGTTCAAGTAGGTCAACTTTGAGAGCCTGAAAAAGTGATTTCCAGATATTCGATTTTTCTGAAATTTTGTGGTTGTATAGAGCAAATGAAAAACTATACTTCTGTAGTTGAAAACTTTTTTATATGATTACAATCCAGCAAGTTAGGTCAAGTTCAATCATGTAACTTCGAATTTCGACCATTTTTGTGAGCCGCCTGGCTTCCACGAAACCTAACTAACTGGATTGTGGTCCTATAAAAATGGTGTCAACTACAAAAATAGAGTTCTAGAGTTGTTTGATACATACACAAAATTTTAGAAAAATTGCTTTTCTGGAAACCACTTTTTCAGACCCTCAAAGTTGACCTATTTCAACAAAAAACGGCAGTGTGAGCATTCATTTTGGTTAGTACTGTACATTTGATGAATCTGGAAGAATGTCGAGTCGAATTTCCGAGACATTCATCCGTATTTAGTCTATATTACTGATAGAACTTTCTTCCAAAAACTAAACTGGTTTTTTTCAAAATACTATCTAGAAAAGATAGAAACTATAAACTCAAACTTTCAGGAGATCAACAAACACATTCGAGAAAAAGAAAAAGCCAAGAAAATCGAGGATGACTGGAAGTTCTCCGCCATGGCAAGCATTCCCATTGTTTTCTTCGTCAAAAATTTAAAAAATTTCAGGTAGTAGACCGTATCTGTATGGTCATCTTCACTGCATTTTTATTCGGCTCCACAGTTGCTCTTTTTGCTTCAGTTCCAAACATCACCAGATCTTTCTAATTTTTGTTTTTTTCTATTTCGGGTACAGAGAACTTCGCATATTGACATTTTTATTGAAAATTGAGTGTATAAATTTATGGTCATTGATTGGGGAAGGATTGTTTGAAAAGGAGGAAGAAGCAGATTGGGATTGAGTATCGCAAAGAAAAATTTGTTTTTTTTTCAAATTAAGCTTGGGGAAATTACAGTATTAGATATCGTTGAGTTCCTCAACCCATTCGCCATTTCTATTTACCAAATTACCAATCTTTTCTTCGTTCTGATAGATGGAGAATGCCTCAACACGACAAACCATCCAGACGTTCTTGACTATGAAATAGGCCAAGGAATGAGAGAAAAGAAGGAGTTTGAAACAGAGGTCTTCCCAAGTGACAAGCCACGAAGATGAACATTCATAGTATCTGGATCGAGGCGAGTTGACGGTGTGGAAGACTTGAACGAAAATGAAAATGGCTGCGACAACGCAGGATCGAAGGTATCCGAGGCACTCATTGTCGTTGATGATGATTTGATAATCGTCGGGTTGATTGCTCATTCGGAGAACTGTTATGGCTCCGTGGACAGAAATCATGTGGGTGAAGTAGAACAAGATCTGGAAATAGATGTTTGTAGTATGTATGACGCGAGTTGCTAGGTGTGGCCCCGAGAGCTCCGTCTCTAGACAACGGTGAGAACATTTTTATGCATTTCGAGTCTTATAAATTTGAGGGTATGAAAAAGTGAACACTTCGGGCACATTGGTCCAGCGATAAGGGGCAACGAATTTCGGCCACTCATTCAAATGTGAATAACTTTTTACAGGGGGATCGGGTAGAAAAGTGATCAACTAGAAAAATGTTCCTTATTAAACAAGCTATCGATTGGTAAAAACATCGTCAAAGTTCATCAAAAATTAACAAAGTTACGCTTTTTAACAAGGAACATTTTTGTTGATTGTATTTTTTACCGATCCCCCTGAAAATAGTTATTCACATTTGAACGAGTTGCCGAAACTGCCGTCCTTGTTTGGAGTCGTGTAAATTTGTAGGGTATAATGAATTTTTTAGGGCTCATTTGTCTAGACAGTCATTAACTAGCGAGTCAGAAAAGCACAAAAATACAGTCACTTAGTTTTATCTTAATACTCAAAAAAAAAACTCACTCTGAGCGAAGGGAACGCAAAGAAAAATGGAACCGAGATATACCATCCAATATAAAATGCAGCTGCCAAAATTTTCAAACGAATCAATTTGTCTCTCGTGAGCCGATAAGTTGCATTGTCCCTTTTTTGCCACAATATAACGAATAAAGTAATATATCCGCAAAGGAAAAGAACACTCCAGTTGTTGTCCTCAAAAGTCGCCTCATAATCTTTCCAGAACTTGAGATCCCGTTGGACCACTGGAGCCGAGAGGTTCGTAGCGCAAGGCATTCCAAAATGAAGGGAATGAGCCAAGACCTCCTTTTATTCTGCTTCTCTGTCGAATGAAGCTCCGCCCCCTCCGAAAAAGAGGCTACTTGCTCTTCTTCGCGGACATCATCAATCCTTTCTTTCGACAAAAAAGAAAGAAAGGGAGCGGCGGGAAATGAAGAAGAAAAAAGACAGATGGAAATGGAAAATGGCTCAATTTCGTATCGTATGCCTTTTATGAGTAAACTAATGAGATAGGAGGAGATTCGAGAGGAAGAAATTGAGAAAAATAATGAGTTTTAAAAATTGGTTTGGAGAGATGTAGAGAATGCAAAAAAAATTAATACAAAATTTTTTTCGGATTCCTATTATTAGATTTGATTTCCGTCATAATTTTGCTCCATTCGCCATTTTTGCAAACATATCTACCGATTTCTGTGTATTTGTCATATATTATCAATTTGGAAGAAAGGGAAAAGCACCAAGCATCGACTACCAATGGAACAACTGCACAATGAGCCAACATTAGGAACAATTCTAGAACGTTATCAGCAATGATATAAGAGGATGAACAACAATCCTTTGGTGGTAAAAGTGGAGGGCGGAATATAACAGTCAGAACTTCTGCAGTAAGCCAGATGAAGAAAATCAACAGGAGTCGAAAATACCCGAGCATCAAAAGAACATTAAAAGTGAATTCAATTGAGTACTCAGGATTTTGAATGGAAAGTCTGTAGACGATAGCGGTGATGTGAAGAAATAGAAATGAGAAGACTCCAAAGGGGAGCTGGAATAGTTTGGGTCGTGTTGCAAGTTTTTTTTTCGAAAACGTACCGTAATTGATTCAAAGCAAAGTGATATATATCCAGGGATGTAGAATAAAACCATGCAAATAGGAACAGCGAATTTTAATACTAGGAGACTATTTCTTGTGTGTTCTTTTATCCTAAATTTCCAGAAGAGAATAACAAATAGAATGATGAAATAGACAATGACACCGAGGAATTGAAGACCGTAAAGTTTGAAATAGTCGTTCCAAGCATCAAAATCGATTAATTGGATATCCATTGAGTGTCAAAAAAAGTTTTAAAGAGTTAGGAAGAGAAGTGACAAGTGCGATTATAATGGTTGCCAGGAGTAACCGATTTCCGGTGGATGAAGAGGACACAAAGAGTGTAATTTGATATCCTGAGCAATGCTTAGGAGTTGAGAAACTTCGAAAAATAGCAAATGAAGATTACCGTAAAATCTGAGCTCAAACTGAGTGAGCACATTCTTGAAATTCAAACGGATTGAAATTAGTCTTATTAGAATCCTCGTCAAAAGCTGACTTGAAACGTCACAAAATATCTTTCAAACCTCTTCTACAACGGATGTTAAGATCCATTTTGAGAATTCAGAATAATTTTTTAAAATTTTCTCAACTCTCTTGAAATTTATCACAGTTCCAGATTTACTAGATCACGGTAGTCTTTTAAATTCATAGTAGTGTGATCTTGTGTTAATAGTATTTATTCGTTCAAAAACACTGGTTTTTCATAAAATCGTAGAACTATTCAAATCAAAATTGAGATCCATTTTTTCTATTGATACCCGATTTTCATTGACCAATTCTTCGACACCAATTATTTTGTTGACAGTAGCGATCTGATTGCGTGAACCTACAATTAATCATTCATCATAACACATTTGATGTGCAGTGTTTTACCTGGAATCCAGCAATGAAAATAACGAGGCAAACTCGCATTATGTGCCAAAAGTTTATCATCTCAAATGCCGTTTCGATGTGTTGTCTGTCCTGAAACAAAAGAGACACGTGAGGAGAAAAGTTTGCCTACTTCATGGCCGTCAACTGTGTACTCCACCACGCGGTCTCGTGGTGTAGTGGTTATCACATCTGTCTAACACACAGAAGGTCGGTGGTTCGAGCCCGCCCGAGATCAGCTTATTTTTGTTAATGAATACTTACAATTTTCTCCACGAACGCTCTCTTCGCTTGCTCGGTCTTCATAATTTTCAGGTGAGCATCAATGTTTATTGTGATTTGCTCAAACTTTTGCAGCGTCATTCGCGCCTCATCATAGTCCGCGTTGGGTCGGATTCTTTGAAGGTTCGATGCCACGTCAATGTTGTTGGCATTTTTCTCGTGAATCACTATGATCAGGGAGACCTGGAACAGTATTCGTTTCAGGAATGATAAGATTTTTTGAAAATGTTACCTGAACAGGCTGTCTGGCTTGTGTGGAAATGCATAGTTGAAAATCTCCGATCTCGTGAAAACTTCCATCAACTTCGGGATATTTGAAATAATGTCTTCCACTGAGATGAGTCTTGAGAGCAGAAGATCCAGATGGATTTATCAATTCTATGGATAATGGATACTCCGATTTCAATGCCTGAGAGAATAGGAAACGGATTGAATTTGAACTTTAAAAATAATTATGAAAACTCACTGAAACAGCAATATCCATTTGAGAATGCGGCTGATGAACTTGGAAAAATACACATTCTTGCTCTGTCTCCAATAAAAATCTCATGTCAACATAGGCATCTGAGAATATACAGGAAATCTCGGGTATCATAAAAACCAGTAAAATTGGAACAGTTTTCAAAATACTATTGATTTCCATGTTTTTCACGAAGAAGATTGTTGCCGAAAAGGATGGCGAAGGAAGGAAAAGGGTGGAGTGAGAATGGGTGATTCAACGAGGAGCATAAGATGAGGGCAGATGGTAAAACGAGATAGTGTGGAAGATGGAGAGACGCAGAGATTGAGAGAAAGGGCAAGAATAGGTATTGTTTGTTCTAACAGATGGTTGTTGGAGTTAAGTTGGAGGGTATACTAGTTGGAGGCAATCCTGAATTTTTGGAGTATTTGAGTTCATGGATTGGAAGTTTTCAAGGCTCCGCGACGTTTCGAAAGTGTGACGTTTCGCAAGTGCGATGTTTCGAAAGTAAGACAAAGTGCGAAGTTTCGAAACTCAAGTGCGTTTAGTCGCACTTTTGAAACATCACACTTTCGAAATGTCGCACTTTCGAAATGTCGCACTTGCGAAACGTCACACTTTCGAAACGTTGCACTTCCAAAACGTCGCCCTTCCAAAATGTTATACTTTTGAAACATCGCACTTTTTTTTTTGAAATTTGAAAGTCGGTAAATCTAATAGTCAATTGCATCTCCCTACAAAACTAAACAAATTTCAAAAATACATTTATTAAAGAAAGCATTCAGAATATCAAATCAAACAGAGGTCTGTATTTTTTTATCAAGGGTCAAAGTGCGCTCTATTGAGAACAATTATTGGAAAACAAAGAGACCGAAAATGGAAAAGTTATTAGGTACAAAGTTCATATTAAAGACTTCTGGAATACACAATTTATGTCATTCCAAACTGTGACATTTGATTTTCCCAAGACTGTGCCACCTTCTTCTTGATTGTTAGATGGCAACAGTCCTTCTTCAGTTTCCATGTGATGTCCTCGATTTCGGCGGGGAATCTTTGGATCTGAAAGGGATTTGAGATGAGAAAAATTGGTTGTAGAAAATCTTTACCTCGAAGAATCGTCGATCGATGATTGACTTCTCTGGTGGCGTCTTCTTTTTGTCGATTTTCACAATTTCAACTACGCATTTCATGCTACTGAAACGAAGAAAAGTTTATTTCCAGAACCAAGACTGTCGAATTGCCGGCCCGCGGCCGCCACCAGCTATTGGTAGGTAGCCATGATTGAATCAGGGGCCGGCTCAGGGTGTCGGCCGAAAACTTACAAAGGATCTGATTTAATATTGACTTGAGTATTGGCTGCCCGATAGAAGCTCTTCGGTCGAATTCCGGGGACCACCAACTGAACATCCAAATGAAGGGGACTATCATCGTAACGAGCACCGAGGGGTCCCGGAGCACTGTACGGATCCTGGTCCTTCCACGATGCTGATGAACAACCGGCCATTTCAGCTCATCGATCTGGAATTTTGAAATAGAGTCAGTGCAGCAAAGAGTTTCACCTGGCTTCAGTTACCATAGTGATGAGAAAAAAAGAGAGAATGTTACATGAATTATTCGAAGATGTTAGGGAAAATAGGCACTCAAGAAAGATGATTCATTGTCGGAACAAACAAAAAGAAACGGTTTATCACTGATAAGAAGGGGGAAAGTGAGCATCAAAAGGTGTCAAGTCAGCTGGAAAATGTCGCCCGAAAAGAGGACTCAATCGACGTGAACAGATAATATTGATTTAGAAAAGTGCTTTATTTGGGAAATATATGAAACAGTACACATTTTCCAACAAATACTTCCCCAATCGGACCTAATTTAGACCTAGGAAGGATCAGACTTGGAGAATTCCGGGCCAATGGAAAATTTTCGGCTCGGATAGGGAAAAAAGGGGAAATTTTTTGAAAAATTCTCAAACTTTAAAACAATTTTCGCTATTAAAATGACACAAAATATTCAAGCACCTAAAAATATGGCTTATTCGTGAAAAACCACCAAAACATCGATTTTTTCTCAAAAAATTCACACTCAACTTTTTGGCTCCAGAAATCCCGGGCCGGGCCGGTAGAACTTCTGATTTTGGCCCGGCCCGCCTCATGTCTGAAAAAGTTACAATAATTTTCAATCGAATTGGTTCCGAACCTCAGAATATTGATTTGGAAAACATATATTTATGTGACATATATAAAACAGTAAACATTCTACCAATGGGAACTAATTTACACATCCCAACTAACTCCATTCCTATCGGAAAATATTCAAGAACTAATCTTTATATACTATATCCGATTTCGAAACCTTCGAGCTCTCCCCAAAATTCAAAATCCAAAAAAGTTTACAAAAATAAATGAGTCACAAAAACGAATTTTCCTTCTTCTCAACCGTCGGCGGCAACCCGAGAAAGTTTTTGATGCACTTGAGAATGTGTATACTCATCTCTCCCTCGTCTCATCGTTTTTCTGATCATTTTGGTGGGGAGGAGTACAGTATTTCTCAAATTTCGCATTGTCTTTCAACTCTCGGTCGTTCCGATTTTTTTGAAAATTTGGGCAACAAAAAATGACGGCATAGTTTTTATGATTCGTGGGAAACAAAGTGGAGGAGGATGGGGATGAGAAGGTGATAAGATGAAGAGCAGAAGGGCTCAGAGGCCAGATGAAAGGATGAAGTTTAGTTTGGATAATGAAACTGTTAATAATTGAAATTTTAAGATCTGTAAAAGTATCTGAAGCTGAAGCAGAATATCCGTTCAATATTATGGAGTAATTCATTTATGGAGTAATTGATGAGATCTAATTAATAAAAACTGCTTCAAGACAATGGCCATCTTTCAATTAGTAATAACAACTCGATTTCTGAGAAACATAGTTAATTTTGAGGGGTTGAACAAAAAACCACAAAAGAAACTTTCCTGTTTCAACTGTAGCATAACAAATTCAGTTCTACTAACAATTAATGATGCAAAAGGTAACAAAACTATTTCTGATATTGCATACTTAATATATTGCTATTATCGTAATCCAAGTCAGCCATGAAAACTCATGCAAAAAACGAAACAGTAAAAACAATTCGAAAAAATCTACCTACACAAGTAAGGTAACAATCGATGAGTCACACAACTTCACCACTAAATGAATTTCGTCACCAAAAGCCCACCCAAAAACATCGAAACATCGCCAAGGAGCGCGTATTGATCCTCTCTTCTGGTCGTTGTTGTCTCGGAGAAAATGGCGAGAGAGTGAGGACAAACAAGAGACGCAGACAGTGGGCAAATGCCAATGAGGAGAAGAGATAGTGTATGCAAATGAAGAGAGTGCAGAGAAAAAGAGAGAGGGAATTGTTTCGGAAGAATGAGGATGAGAGGATGGAAAGTGTTGGAGTGATTGAAGGATGGGGTAATGGAGAGTCCTGGGAAGGTTATGGGAAACTGGTATTTATGGATTGTCGAAAATTCAGATTTGAGAATCTAAAGTTTGAGACACATAAATTATATTTTTGGTTTTGGAAGATTTTGGATTGAGTGGGGACTAGAATTGAATTGAAAACGAGGGAAAACAGGGATTTGTTCAAGAGTACATTTTTTTGTTTTCCAGTAAAGATATTCGTTTTTGGCTCTGATGACAAACAAGAATTTGAAGTAATCAGAATACGGAAATTAACATTGAATACCATGAAAGCAATTGATAATGATTGGAAACAGAAACTTTTTTGACTTTTTTGAGCAATCATTGCAGATGACACAACCATAAATATCACTTATTCCAGTATTAGCTTTGCTCCAAAAAAGGAATTGGATTTTGTCAAATATAATTTGGGAAGAAATCGAAACAGAATGTTTCGTATTCCAAGAATCATAAACAGTACTTCCCAAAATGGGTGTGCTCGATGGCGTTTTCAGTGGAAATGGGGAGTGACTTATGAGAAGATAAAAATAAATAAATGAAGCATTTCCTGTCTGAATTACATTGTTTAAGCAAGAGCTGGGTTTTTGCAATGCATTCTTCATATATTCTTGAATATGTCCGTGATGATTATTTGACTGTCCTTTAGCTGGAAATGGAATTAAAAGAGGATTCCGGGCAAACATTTTTAAAGCAATACACATTTTTGCGCGGAATCCTTCTTTAAATCCGGTGAAAAATAATTGCGGTTTCAGGAAGTTTGTAAGTTGAGGGAAATGTTGCAGGAATAGTCTGATGTAGTTTTGCTCTAAACAGTGCGGGCCAAAATAAATGCGCGCACTGCTGTTTTCAGTTGAAATAGGTCATTTTGAGAGTCTGAAAAAGTGGTTTCCAGAAATCCCATTTCTCTGTAATTTGGCGAATGTATAGAGCAACTCAAGAACTCTATTTGCGTAATTGACAACTTTTTGATAGGCCCACGGTCCAGTTAGGTAGGACGCGTGGAATGTAAAAGCCTCCAAAATGATCGAAACTAACAGTAAAATGAGATGAAATTCGAGATCAGTCAACTTGTCCGAACTGACTGGATAGCAATCATATGAAAAAGTTGCCTACTACAAAAATGAATTTCTTCACTTGTTCTATACATCCGCAAAATTTCAGAGAAATTGTATATCTAGGACCCACTTTTTCAGACCCTTAAAGTGGAACTATTTCAACTGAAAATTTCTTTTTCTTTTTGACCAGTACTGTATATGCAGTATAGAAAATGTTTAAGACAGTAAATATTGCGAGGAGATCTACATTCAGATGGACTATTTAAGAAGGATTTCTTCGGTTTCATTTTCTTGTTTTCGATGACCATTGTTCTTGCTAAGCGTTGTGTTGTCCGAATGTCTCTAAGTTTTCAGAAGAAGTAGAATACCTTGAAGTTCAAAAAAAGTTCTGAAATGCCGATCCGTATGTTTCCTAAAATCGTGATTGTGGCGAAGCTTTTCGAAGGGAAACGTTTTCTGTTCCTCATACGGCATTCAACATTCAGAAAGATTGTGTTTCCCAATACCACTTTTCTTCAAGAATTTGAGTCAAAAATTGCAAAATGCATGAGAACAGTACCTATGTTTTCTGTTTTTGAGATAGGATATCCATCAACCGATAATATTATGTTCATATTATGTTCCTCCACTAGTTTTCTTTTTTGATAATAGTTCCATTTCATTCAGAATCTCCTCAAAATTCCTACTGACCTCCCATCTTGTCCCCATCTTCTGATGTCTTTTCTCTCTCCCCGTGACCTTTCCACTTTCATCTTTCGAGGTTAGTCCAACTGATTTTTCTTCTTCTGTCGTTTTTTCAACCCCACCCAATTTTTCCCGCATCTTTTTATTTGGCCCCCTCTCATCATCTATTTCTGGTCACACAATGTGAGTCACGTAGGACAACGGGAAAGAAGAAGAAACATACATAAGGCGTCAAGTAAAGAAAGAAAGAAAAGGAAATGTTCGAATGAATGAGGGCGTGCCGCCTCTTTCAGTGATTTGACTTCTTATGATGGACAACTGCTGGCCTTCTGACAATATTGTATTCTTGTTTGTGTGGGCGCGCGGTAATTTGAATATTTTACAGCATGGCAAGTTGATGGAACACTTTTTTGGAACATACATTTTTCTGGGATCGGTCAGCCACGCGATAGTCGTGGGTTCGATTTTGTGGCGCGACAAAATTCCATTGAAAAATCTTCCCGAATTCATCCCCTAACCACCATTTCGTTATCCTTCCGCTTCCACTCTTGTCTGTTCAAACTTTTTTCATCGTCCTCGTTGTCCCCATTATATCATTCTTATCATCACCATCATTGAATTCATGATTCTTTCTTCTTGACCACCTATTCTTTTTGTTTACTACACAACTTGATTATTTCACCCATTGTTTTCATTGATAATGTGAATTAGCTACTGAAAATGACCGATGGATTACTGTAGGATGTTTCGAATTCTTTCTAAAAAAATTGCGTGATTCACACGTCTTCCTTCACTTTCCCTCGTCTGCTACAAATGATCTAGACGATCGAATAAAAAAAAAAGAGGAGAACCCGTTCCATTTCTGGTCAGTTTTTGAGAAAGATCAATTAAGAGAGTATGGGATTAGAAGAGACGCAGAGGAGGAGGGAGATGATTGAGTGATAGAAGAAGTGTTACCGAATATGTTCATTTTCTGTGATAACATGACATTTTTTCGTTTTGAAACTTGAAAAAACCTCACTCTGAACCAATACACTTATCTCGTGACTGTTTTTTGTTGGGTGGGGCTTTGGAATTTCGGAATTTGGTGGAGAACAATTATTTCACGAAATAAGTGATCGTTTCGTTATTTTCGTTTAGTTTTTGGTTTAATGGAATTTGGACACTCAACAAACTTCAGATAAATGTATTTTTCCAAATTGTGTACATCATGAAACTGTAAATTTCAGATCCATCTGTTATCTGTTTTTCACTTGCTTGAGTTTAAACCGTTTTTCATTGCCAATCAAACTTCCTTTCTTTCATAATCTTTCATCTTCTATGTATCATCATTCAGATGACGTGATAATGACGACAGTGTGATTCACTGAATTAGACTAATTTATTGGAACGTCTTAAGTTAACAACTTTCTTAATTATTGCTTTTAAAGGTCACAAAATCTTCTTTTTTATCATCCAAGTTTATCTCGATTCGATTCAACAGTTCATTCAAAGCTATCGATTGGTTAAACATCCGTCAAATTTCATTAAAAATTAACAGAGTTACGCCTTGTATTGCCAAAATTGGCAACTTTTTGGCGAAACAAGGCGTAACTCTGTAAATTTACCATAAAAGTTAACGGTTTTTTAACAAATCGATGGTTTTTTAAGATAAAAACATTTTTGCAGTTGACCGTATTTTTAACTGATTTCCCTGAAAAAAGTTATTCACATAAGTTATTCAGCTTCAAACATTTCAAACAATTCAAACATTTTCAGATGATCCTCCGACTCCTTGTCACATTTCTCTGGCTCATTCTAATATCCCAATCAAAACTCGACTCTTGTGAGCAATGGATCCAACAACTCGGTGATCTTGATTTTTTCACAGAAGCCCAGATTCGAATGGTTTGTATGCATCAGAAGGAATGGATCAAGGATCGAGACGAGGAGGCGGGACGGAAGTTTTTGGAAGTAACTACAGGTAGTAGAACATTATCCGCATAATTCGAGAAAACAATATCTTCAAAGTTGTGGTTTTATTGAAACTGTTTTTTGCAGACAACCAACTGAAATACCTGCGACACGTTGAACAGTGTACACGAGAGAACTGTGTGAGAGAGGCGAGACGAAAGGTAGGTCAATACCCTCTAGCATGCAGTCGACCGCGGGGTCCTATGGTGTAGTGGTTATCACGTCTGCTTTACACGCAGAAGATCGCCGGTTCGATCCCGGCTAGGACCTATCTTTTTTGTTTCCTTTTTCATCACTTATTTTTAGAAACGAGCTCCCACGAAATCCATCAGAAAAGAGATTCGAATGATGTCACCGTCAGAACTTCGAGATTTGGGAATCGCCATGAATGGTCTCAAGAATAAGCAAATTGACAACATCACTGCTTGGGACCTTCACACTCTTGTCCACTACCCGGATAGTGCTCCAGGAGCACATTGGGGACCCGCTTTTCTTCCGTGGCATCGAGAGTTTTTGAGACAATTTGAGATTGCTCTTCAGACAGAAGTCCCTTCGGTAACACTTCCTTATTGGGACTCGACGCTCGATCAAGGTAATGGGCCATATTAAAATAAATTTTTTGCAAAATTTTCTGTTACAGGACTCCCAGAAGAAGCTGATAGCGTTTTATGGACTGATGAACTACTAGGCAACGGAAATGGTTATGTGAAAACTGGACCGTTTGCTAATTGGGATACCAATGTATTGATGCCTCTGAGTCAGATTCCAGTCAAGAAACTGTACAGGTATGTTGTGAAAGTTTGAAATTAATTAGGCAGAACGGCTTTCTTCGTGACATCAACCTTGAATTTGCACACCCAATTAATTTATGTTTGCAGATCGACTGGTGGCAGGGCACAAGATCGTTTGATGACACCAAAAGATGCCAATTGGATCATTACGAGGAAGAATTTTAGGTGGGTTAGAAACAATTGGAGGAGGTATTAGTTGTTTGTAAACATCGGGGCAATCTAGAATTACAGAAACAGAAAAAAAAACACGGAAAGGGGTAAAAAATGTTCGTGCAATTTTGAATGTAACTATGTGTTTTGGTTCATTGTTTGTGCTTGAAAATAACTCCAAATTTGGCCAGAAGTAATAATTCGGTGCTGAAAACACGAATCTTAATATTTTCTAATTACTGTTTCTTCATCATTATATTTTCACACAAATACATTTCCAAGCAATTTGAACTTCTATTCATCCGAATAATTGCAGCCAACTTACTTTCTGCCATGACAAAACCTTCGAAAGTATGCACGGTCTCAGTCATGTTTGGGTTGGAGGTTTCATGTATGTTATCAGGTTTGAATTTCAAATTTCAAAGTTCAATTCTATCCAGAGCATTTCAGAGTGAGCCCTAATGACCCAACGTTCTACATGCACCACGCTTTCATAGACAATTTGTGGGAGAAATTTAGACAGAATAGTCAAACAAGAGAAGAGAGGGAAGAGCAATGGGCTACTGTAAGAAACTTATAAAAAGCAACTTCAAAGAGGTTATTCTCAGAAAAACTGCAACGACAACCATGGGTTCGACGTGCAAATGAAACCCTTCACAATTCAGAATCGTGATGGATTGTCGAATCAATATACAGATGAATGGTATGAGTATCAGCCAGTGAGACACTGCTCAGCAGAAGATGCCACGTGTGATTCGAATTTCTATTGGTGTGATATGAAGTTGTGGAGGTGTCGGAGTAGGGTAAGCAACCTTAAAATGTTTCTTAAACTAGGATTACACTCAACTGTTTTTAACTTTTTTTTAAGACAAAAGGATTACAGTCATCTTAATACAGTTTTGTCAAAAAGTCGCTCAAAAATGCATTCTACCGCAAAAAAACGAATCGAAACGGATAATTTTGATGCGAGTTATGAGAGTTTAAAATTTCAGTGAGAGACGCAGACGCTGTCTCGTTTCTCTGCGTCTCTACGACGTCGAGAGTGTCGGCTTTCTCTGCGTCTCTCTTCTAGAAACTTCAAACACTTATAATAAGTTTTATACTTGGTTTTGAGCAGCGATATTATTGAGGTGCGTTAGAATCAGCGAAAAATTTTACATTTTTTGAAGTTGGTTAGAAAAAATGTAGGTTTAAAATTTGAAATGCGACTTTTTCGAGTTTTAACGATTTTTTAATTAAAAATAATGTTTTTTTTCGTAAATACTGGAATTGGGACGATCATTTAAGTAAAAATAATAAAATATGACTGTAACCCTATTTTTAAGAAGTGCATACTTTTTATTTCCAGGTAGTCTACGGTGGCAACTGTACTGGCTACGAAGGCACTCAAATCTGCTACAATTCCGTTTGTAGTCAGGGAAAATGTGTCGTACCACCTAGAATCCGATCAGCAACGAAGTCTAGAATCGAGGATGGAAATCTGTCATTCAAAGAAAAAGTATGGGCAAAAACTGTACTTCTGGATGAGGATGGAAAAGGAATCGAAGATGACCTTTCGAGAGTTGTGATAACCGACTTGGACACGAATCAAACTCAAATTGTATTCCATTCCGGAGAGACTGCGTTCCCTGAAATTCCGGGTACCGTATACTTGAGCCTACCAAAGCCAAGAGCCGGAAAAATGTCTCGAGTATCACTGGAAGCCAGGGATCAGTTTGGAAGATATTGTCAAGCTCAATGTATGAATACTACCAGTGAGAGATACCAAGTCTGCCAGCCATTCCTCAACATTTCATTGAATTCGGAAAAATCATCTCCTGTTTCATTCACCCATTCTATATCGTCGAGAACGTAAGAGTTTGATTCGCGGTTTTCATTATGTCCAGCTTTCAGATTCCTAAACCTAGACCTCTCCGTTCACCCGAGACAAATGCGTCCAGAAATGCCATACATTGTGTTCGTTTGCTCCAGGAAACTGGTGACGAGTGCAATGATAAAACAGGCGGCGGAAGTGGTGAGGGCGCCAACATCACGAGAGAACTATGTGTTCTTCCGAGTTGCAGTTTTTAGGGAGGAGGCTTCTAATTATCAGGTAGGCATTTTGGAATTTTCCGGGCCACCGATTTTTTCCCCTCTAAATTGTGATTTTCAAGTCAAAATTTCTAGGAAAATGTAGAGCTCAATTAGTACTACAGAATGATGTAAAATTCAATGAGGTTACGGTGTTCAGTTTTTCTCAAATGATTGTTAAGCCTAAAATTTCGGCTCGGGCTCTTTATGCCGTTTTTGGAAAATTTATGGAATTTAGATATCCTAACTACCATTCTGTATATCTCAACGAGTTCTACACTTTCAAATAAATGTTGACTCGAAAATCACAATTTAGAGGGGAAATCGCAGCCGGCCCATTTCGGCCCGATTGGCAACCTCGATTCTCATTGTTTCTCGAAGACTCCTGTGATCCCGTAAATCCAGAAATTTTTCCAGATCGAAGTATCCCCATATTCCGATGTTGGTCCGATCTTCTCGTCTTCCATCGAAAAAGCTGCTTCCGCATTCGACCCAAATATAGTCTACGTACAGGCCCCCAATCCAGAACTACACAGAGAAGGCGTCCGAGTTAGAGTTTCGATTTTGAGCAACAATAATAGAGTTCAGTGCCAGATTAAGTGTACAGAGGTAAGAAAATTGGAACTGAAGGATTGCAGACTTTTTTTTCTAAAAGATTGTCCTAGTTTCAGTTTTGACGAAAACAAACATATTTTCTGTAAAAAAACCGCACTTCAAATCGCGAACCTACATTTTTTTTAACCTATTTCAAAAAATGTAGAATTTTTCGCTGATTCAAATGCACCTAATATCGCTCAAAATGAACCATTTTGAAGCGAGTTATAATCGTATGAATTTACAGAAGAGAGACACAGAGAAAGCAGACACTCTCGCTGTCGTATAGACGCAGAGAAATGAGACAATGTCTGCGTCTCTCTCATTGAAATTTCAAACGCTCATAACTCGCTTCAAAGTGATCCATTTTAACTTGTTTTTGCGGTAGAAAGCATTTTTGAACGACTTTTCAAAAAATTCAGTATAAAAATGACTGTAATACTACTTTAAATTCGTAAAATTTCTTTTCCAGAAGGACGGATCTATGCATTCCTGTAATGGAGACGTCGATTTGCACTCCGACTCCACGTTATCCCAAGAAGACGTCTTTACATCTGATCCTCATTCTCTCCCAGTCTTGGGATGGAATATGAAGGGACATCCGTCATTCTGGAGACACAAAATGCCTTACTTGTCTTTTCATTGTTAGATTTTTACGTTTTTTGATTTCACAGATTCACTGCTTGTTGATTTGATTTGATTACAAAACGGGTATTGATTTTTCGCTAGAAATCTGACTACAGATCCATAAAAGTTATGTTCCTATTCTATAGTTTGCTCTTTTGCAATTCCAAAAACCTCGTGTTGATAAGATAGTTTCGAAAAATCAGTCACTCATCTCGGTGTCAGCTGCAGAGATGGTGATCGTTGTTCTATTTCTGGCTCTTTTTGCCACATATTCTCTTGCTTCTCTTCCAGATTTAGGATATCCCGGATGGCAGTGTGATGCATCTTTGTACCAAAAGTGAGTAAGCTACGGGTTCTATAATTCAATTTCCGAAAAGTTCAGGAGTCAAAAAGTGCCAACATCTGCTCATTCTGTTCGCTTTTCTGACATTAAAATCATCGGAGCTCTCGGGGACTCGTTGACTGCTGCTAATGGAGCAGGAGCCCCGAAAGGGGACCCATTGGCCGTGATTCTTCAGTACAGAGGACTGGCATTCCAATGTGGAGGAGACTCGTCTTTGGATGAGCATGTTACTGTTGCAAGTGAGTCTAGGCTCTCAATCATCAAGTAGAACTAACTTTCAGATGTCATGAAAAAGTTCAGTCCCAATATAATGGGATACTCTACCGGAATCGGAAGTGCAAACGTGTGGGAAGTCTCCAAGTTGAATCAAGCAGTTCCAGGAGCCCAGGCGGCTGATATTATCACCCAGGCCAGAGCGTTGGTTCAAATTATGCAGAGTCATAGAGAGGTGAAAAGAAGATCAAGAACTCTTTATTGTTTTGTTTACAGATAGACATCAAAAACGATTGGAAACTTATCAATGTGTTTATCGGAGCAAACGACATGTGCCGATATTGCGAGGAGAAGGAGAATGTAGAGGAATAGCAAGAATGTAAAATTTAATGATCTTCTGATTGCAGGGAGTTCATTCGAAAGCAAACTGGAAACAGAGTGTGATCACTGCTATTCAGATTTTGAAGGACAATTTGCCACGGTTAGAATATTTCAGACTCTATCAGGCTAAGCGGCAAAGAATTTCGGCAATTCATTCAAAAGCGAATAACTTTTTTCAGAGGAATCCTACAATAATACGTTCAACTAGAAAAATGTTCTTTATTAAAAAAGCTATCGATTGGTTTAAAAATCGTCGAATTTCATCAAAAATTAACAGAGTTACGCCTTTCAATCGGCAAGTCTGGAGAAAATTCAAAGCATTTTGAGCCGAAAATCAAGAAGAATGAATGAAATGAGCAAAGTTACAAAGTTGGAAAAATTCGAAAAAAATTGTTGACATTTTGATTTTCCGCATTTTCTCAAAAACCAGCCAATCGATTTTAATTAAAATTGTATAGATCGGTTGGAAATTATTCGGAGATAATTTTGAAACTTTGAATTTTGAGAAAATTCCAATTCTGGACTTTCGAATGTTCCGGCGGATTCTGATGCCCAGAAGGCGTCAACAAGACGTGGAATTATCTCAAAATTCAACGTTTCAAAACTCGAAAAATTTCTGATCAAAAAATTTCCAGCTGATCTATATGGATTTCATTGCCGAAAAATTGCGAATTTTTGCAATTTCGGCAACTTTTCGGCAACTCAAGTTGTAACTCTGTTAATTTTCGATTAAATTTGACGTTTTTTTTGGCCCATCGCTAGAGTTTTCAATAAGAAACATTTTTTGTTGACTGCATATTTACCTGATCCCCCTGAAAAAATTTATTCGGATTTGAATGAGTTGTCGAAATTTGTTGCCTGTACCAACCTGTCAATGTTACAGAAAAAGTTTATTTTGAACTTGTTGGAAATCATAAGAGAAAAATTACAGTTACAACTTCAGCATAAGCAATGTAGTTCTACTAGCAAATAATTTGAATAGCAAATAGAAGTTACCCGTATTTTCACCCGATCCCCCTAAAAAAGTTATTCGTATTTGAATGAGTTGCCGTTTTAGAACAATCGTCTCAATGACTGGAATGTTCGATATGCGAATGCTTCGTCAAATCGATCATGATAAGTATTTCTGTGATGGTCTCCACGTCTTCGAGTGTCCTTGCGAGAAGAAATCCTCATTCACCAACGACGACGTTTCCCAGGCCTGTCACCTCTACATGGATGCTCAACAGGAAATTCAGGACTCTGGAATGTTCGACACCACTGACGACTTCACATTCGTCCTTCAACCCTTCTTCAACGGAATCACAATTCCTCCATTGAAACCTGACGGAGAGGTCAACTTGGATTGGTTTGCTCCCGACTGTTTCCACTTTTCAAAACTCGGACATGCCAACGTGGCGAAGCATTTGTGGAACAACATTGTGCAACCAGTCGGATCCAAAAACACAATTGTGAATCTTTCGGATCCAACTATTCCATTGAATTGTCCGGATGCGTCGTGTCCATTTGTGAGGACCACCAAGAATAGTGTTGACTGTTCCAAATACATGACTAATTGATTTTTTTTTGTGTAAAAGATAATAAAATGCTTTATTGCTCATCTCGTACTGTTTGAGTTCGCACAAACTGTAGTTAAGTGTTCCATTTTGGTTGGTCGAAAATCGGCGACCGACCGCCGACCCATCCGACCGATAGCCGACGGACCCGACCGAATCGGTGTATTTTCGCGTCAAGCTGCAAAATAGGCTTACGTTAGTGGCAAAAAAGGTTCATACACGCCGACTTAAAAACGCACAAGTTATATAAATCTCGATCCGCTGGGTCTTTCAACTTTCCCGACAGAATGGAATCCTTAATCGTAGTTTTTCAATAAACAAACCTTTGTATGATTTACGATCAGGTGTATCACTTCACGCTCCTCTAATCTCATTCCCTTATCAAATTAATATACCCAATCATCGAACATGGTTCTTCTTCTTCAGCTTGCCTTCATATTTTTCCCCCAAAAAGCAGGTCAGACCACCCAGTTTCTTAACACATTCCATGCTGTCATCTGACGCCTTTCTGATCGTTTTGGATCATAATATCATAAAAACATGAAAAACAGTAATAAATGAGACGAACACATGATCGAGGAGACGTGTCGCTTCTCGCTTCGAGGAATTCATCCCTTTTTTCCTTCTTCTCCTTTTTCTCTTGGTTTTTTTTCCGCTGATTCTTGTTCGTTTTAATCACTCTTCAATGGCGGCGTCGGCTGTGTTGATTTGATTTCAAATCTCACCAAAAACGAATTCCTTTTTTGAGAGAGATGACTAACACGTTGGGATATGTCACAGTTTCAAATTTTGTTCATTTGATGAAGATAGATTTTTTGTACAGCACTAGAGAAAAATTCTTTTCCAAAGAGTTTATGTATTTTCTGATGAATCGAGCTCGATAATTTTTCCAATGATATATATTCATTATTTCTACGTTTTGATGATTCTCTGCTCTGCGGCATTTCGAAAGGAAAATTTTCAAACTTTCGAAAAAATTCCGTTCCAATAAGTTTTCGTATTTTCTGATGAGTTGAGCGCAACATTCCACGATGGTGTTGAGAATGGTTTATCTTCATTATTTCTAGGTTCATCGATGATTATCTGCTCTACGACATTTCGAAAGTGCGACGTTTCGAAAGCAAAAAATTTCGAACCATACTTTTGAGTGGTTTGATTATATGTCCACGGGCCAAGTTATTTTTACCCAAATGGTTTAAATTTTTGCTTTCGAAACGTCGCACTCTCGAAACGTTGCACTTTCGAAACGTCACACTTTCAAAACGTCACACATTTGAAATGTCGTGGAGCTTGATTCTCAGTTGCTCCAAACATTTCTCATCTTTCCCCGAGATACCATCTCCTTTTTTGCCCCTATCCTCTTAACCTCACCGTTTCCTCTTTTTTTTTCGTCGTTTTTTCTTCCTTCCCTATTCCTCCGATTCCTTCTACCGATTCCGTGTTTCGGTCACTTCATGTTCTCTCTCCGAAAGATTTCCTCGTTTTCATTCCACTTGAAAGAGTCCGAAAGTGGGTGAAAAAACCAAGGTGCGAAGAGGTATGTTCGGAATCTCAAAAACCTAAAGTTTTTTACGGTTTCATAAAGTTGGTATAGTTTTTTACATTTTCGAAACTTTAGTTAACGTTGGGTAATACCTATTCTAACTTATATTACAGTAACTTTGGCAAGGAATACCGCACTCCGATCAAAAATTACAAAAATATGTAATCTACCAATCAATCCTCAAAAACCGTAATTATTCCTTCAATATTTTCTTATTCAATTAGAATTCCTCCTATTCTCTTTTCTCTTCGCTTCAAGAGAATACGTTTTTCTGTTTCATCTCTTCGAAAAAGGAATTTTATGTTACAGATTTATTTCTAAAATAGGTTTTACGTGAAAATAGTAAGGTCGTTTTGGTTAATACAACACAATTGGCTGAGTGTGTAACCCACACTCAGAGGGAATGATAACAGATTGGTAATGGTACATGAGAAGAAAGCCTATAAGCCTATAGTAATTGACACTTGGAAATTCGTGGAGAAAACGGGGGAAGAAAAAATCGAAAAACAGGGCAAGAGGCAGGGAAAATGACTTTGTTAATAAACTCAACGGCAAGAACTACTAAGAAAAACCTAAAAACGTAACAGTATAATTACCTAACAATATAACTACTTAATAATAATCTAATGATAACAACGCGAGGCACTTATTAATCTTCGTCCTCGTCGATCTCTTGGATCCTTTTGGATTTTGACACTCCTTGAGCTTCTGGCACGTCTTTGATGTATCTCTGAAGTCCCGCCATCGACCTCCATCTTCCTCTGTGCTGAATCTCCTCCAATTAGTGTCCCAGCTTCCTCATGTGGTTAGCTCCTCCTCTGCGGAAACAATGGTGTGTGGCTCCCAGCTTCCCGATTGCTTTCAACATCTTCGACGATAAAGCCGAAATTGACTGGGATGACAGTTTTCCTGAGCCGTCGAGATTTGAGAAGACGTAAGCGCATTGTCCTTTGGTTCGGAGTCTCCATCTGCACATGAGGATGTCCGCGTCGCTTCCCGGCTCGTAGTTGAAAAATGACGATCTTCCTAGTCCCATTTGATCGTTTTTTGCTTTTTCCACTTGAACTTCTATCGTTCCGCCTTTTTGGATCACCCCTGACCACTTTATTTCCGCTGCTTCTGAAGCCCTGAGCATCACGTGGAAAGATAGAATTGCTAGAAGAGCATCTCGGTCTCTTGACGGATTGTCACTTTCCATTGCAAATTTGACGATTTTTGATACGTCTTCGAGTGTAACTTCCACTGACTTCTTCCTCAAGCCAACTTCTTCTCTTCTCTTTGCTCTTATAAGATCCGACGTGAAAGATGCTCCGATTGTCGAGATTCCTTCGTTCACCGTCTGGTAAGCTGCCGAGATTTTCGCTAAGGCGCTACTTCCAATCGTCTTCGCTCTTTCCGACAAGTATAAGAGATATGATGATTCGTTGGAGGGAAGATTCTTTTTCAGAATCCACGAGTTTCGCTTTTCATTCTCGAGACGATAGGCTTGAGCTGTCGACGAGGCTTTCGCATCAAATGGAGCTGTCCTTAGTTTTTCTATATTTGTGAAGAATTCGGGCCCGACTTTCTCCTTGAGCTCTTCCAGGAACGATCTTTTTTGGCCTTCTGAAAATTTATTCTTATTATTATTGTATCTCTCTCTCTCTTCCTTTTTCTCTCTCTTCCCCTGGGTGGGCGGGCTGGGGCCCTCGTTAACACGTAGAATGGCTAAACAATTCGAGTTTCGTGCCCGAAGGGCACGATCGCTGCGGGACCACTGTTTCGAATAAATGCGTGCGCCTTTAAACATCGCGCGTCCTTTTTCTCCGTTCTTCAACGAAAAACATAATATTCTCTTTTCTCTTCGCTTCAAGAGAATACGTTTTTCTGTTTCATCTCTTCGAAAAAGGAATTTTATGTTACAGATTTATTTCTAAAGTAGGTTTTACGTGAAAATAGTAAGGTAGAAAAAATGCAAAGCCTGGGGCTTAATGAGAGAAATCTAAGAATGCCAGAATGAATTCGGACCTGCAGAATTTTGAGTTTGTCGCCTCACAATAACGCGAGCCTTCTCCCGGTATAAAAATGCTATCGTTTTTCTCGTATATTAGGTAGTCTTTTATCTCTCTAATAAATCTACCCGAGCTGTCCACTAACGCTTGGTAGGACGAGTGGCTCTCCCAGAGCGGGGCCACTAACACGCCTTTTAGTCTCATTTTCTCTGCGATTTTCAGCAATTTCGGTAACAAGACCGGAGGCGGCACCCACCAAGCAAGTCCCATTGCTTTCGCTCGGTCGATATGTTCGAAGACGTCGACTCCTGATGAACCGAACTCTTGGTATCTGGAAAAAAACCGTTCCGTTTTCTTGTTCTTCGCATCTGCGAACCAATCAACTTTTATCTCTCCCCACATTCTTTGTGCCTGTCTGAACACTCGGTCCGCCACTCCCCAGTCATCAAAATCAAAGTTTCTACTCGCTTCATCCGCTTCTGCGTTATGTTCTCGCGAAATCCATACAAACGTACACTCTCCGATCTTCTCAAAATTTTCCCACGCTCTCTCCGCTATTGTCTGAAGCTCTTCCTTCATCGAGCCTCTTCTCAATATGCTAACCGCGGCCTGACTATCTACAAGCACTTGTATACTTCCTTCAATGTTTCCGACCAATTCGGCCGAAGCCTCCTCTACTGCGGTCAACTCTCTCCACGCGCTGGAATTCTTTTCGAATTTGCTATCGCCTAACTTCGTCATTTTCCAGAGCACTCTGCCCGTCTCATCTTTCAGCACTCCTCCTATTCCGCGAGCCGAGGCATCGGTAAATAACCTATATTCGAATTTCGGCTCGCTTTCCACTAAACTTCGCTTCAGCAGTTCCACACCACATCTATTCCAGAATTCAATTTCTCTTATCTCACCTGTACTTTTCTTTTTTCTCTTTTCCTTTGCCTCATCCTTTCTTTGGCTTTCACCGACCGACTGCATCATCCATCTAGCCTTCGACACACCGACATCACCTGCAACAAGTTCAAATGATGCCAGGCATCCCAAAAATTTCATGCGGTCCAGGACCGACGGAGCCACGCTCCTCCTCAGCTCATCAAGGGCACTCTGCCACTTTTCCATTCTTTTCTCTGTCCCACGGACTTCTCTTGTGACCAGGTCACATTCATAGCCAAGCCAAGTAAATTTCGTATCTGGCACCCAGAACGACTTTTCCTCAGCCACAAACACTCCGGCTCTCGCAAGATCCTCTCTCACTTTTTCCACTGCTTTCGCAACTTGCGACTCTGTCTCACCCACAATCAAACCATCGTCGAGGTACAAGAACATTTTTATCCCTTCCGCTCTCCATTTTCTTACTAAAACTTTGAAAATTTTTGTAAACAACCATGGGGCTGTTGCCAAACCGAAAGGTAAACCTTTAAATAAAAAGTACGGAGCTGCGGGGGGATTTGAGAGCGAGAAGCTCAAAAGATCTCGCGACTCTCTGTGAATCTTTATGTGGTGATAGCCCGACTTAAAATCGAACGTCGCCGCGAATTTCGCGTTTTCTAAAAAGGGCCACGCTGTTTTCATATTTTCCAGTTTGAACCGAGGAGGAACGAGACTCTCGTTCAATTCACTTAAATCCAAAATCATTCTCTTTTTCTTACCCTGCACCGCCACATGCAAAGGTGACACCACTCTCGGCTGCTCATCTTGACGCTTGATTACTCCCTCTCCTTCGAGCTTCTTAATTTCTGCAATCAGAAATTCTTTGTGCCGCAAAACTGACGGCCTTAAGCCTTGGGGTTCTGGCAATGTTACATTTGAACCCAACTGAATTATATAACCTTGTTCTATTACGCTTAATATCCACTCTGAAGTGCAAATTTTCTCCCAAAATTCAATAGCGTTCGACAGTCTGTCTGGGAAAATCATACCTTCTTTGTTCGCACTCGGTTGCGTAGTGTCCGTACTGAGAGCACTTGAAGCATTTGATACTTCTCCTTGCCTCTCTAGGTCCTCCGAATCCTTGGCCTCCGTTTGGTCGAGCATCCCCATGGCCTCTGGGAACGCCCGCTGATCGAAACCACTGCTGACGACTTTGGAACGGCTCGATCCGTCTCCGCTTGTTTTCGACGTGGAAACCGCTCCGGCTGTTGTTTCCTGCCAGATTTGATAGCAGAAGAATCGATGTCATGTCGCTCTGCGTGGATGATCCTTCGGCGCTTCCCCCTGCGATTGCCTTTAAGGCATCCAACTTCTCCTTCGTCTGAAGCAGACTCGGATCCGAATCGAGCAACAGCAGCTCTCCGTTACGTGTTTTGATGAGTTCTAAAACTTCATCTACTGCCTCCTCCACACTTCCGGCTGCTTTCCCTTTGTTTAAAATGTTTTTTATCTTGAAATTGAAGTCCAGATTCTTCTGAATCCCTTTCGATCCCACTTTCGGCGGTTTTTCTTCTTCCACTTCTTTCTGGAATACCGCACTCCGATCAAAAATTACAAAAATATGTAATCTATCAATCAATCCTCAAAAACCGTAATTATTCCTTCAATATTTTCTTATTCAATTAGAATTCCTCCTATTCTCTATACACCTTGTTCCTCCTCAAGTAACCCAAGTATTCCCTTTTTTCTTTTGACATTGAATTCCGTGAATTCTTTATTCTCCCTCTTCCCAATTAGTCACTCACTTCAAAACCACCTCTTCCTCTCCTCTAAACAAAAATTCTCTTATTCTGAACACCTTTCTCCTGGTTTTTCGACGAACTTTTGACCTTTTTTGTCACTCAATCTAATTCGTTTTCTCTGATTTACTAGTAGTTGAAAATCAAAGAAGAGACGGACAGAATGTCTGGGTAGTCTAACTGACGTTTTTTCGAAAAGATAAAGATCTGGAATTTAGTTGGAGTGAGGTCTCGGAGACCAATAGCGACTGGTAATAGTTCCTTGTTAACTCTAATGTGTTTTGGTTTTTCGAAATTTTTTAGTAGAAAGTTTTTCAGTTTCAGTACGTTTTGAAGAATCAAGGAATCGAAATCGGATAATCCTTTTGACGACTTTTGGAGTAATGTGGCTTTGAAAATTGTGATTAATGGACTTTCAAAATAGTATTACAGCTTTTTAAAAATTTCTCAAATGGTTATCCCAATTTCTGTTTTACGAAAATAACAATATTTTTGCATGAAAATCGATTTGCAAATCGCAAACTTAAATTTTTTCCACTCTATATAAAAAATGTAGAATTGTTCGCTGATTCGAATGCACCTAATATCGCTGGTCAAAACGCACTAGAAAACTTTTTATAAGCGTTTTGAAGTTTCAAGAAGAGAGACGCAGAGAACGCAGACACCCTCTTTGTCGAAGAGGCGCAGAGAAATGAGAGTGTCTGCGTCTCTCACTGAAATTTTAAAAATATTCTACAGTTTTTGAAATAGGCCTATTAGGGCCTAACCATATACATAGATTTGAAAAAAAAACGTAGGTTCGCGATTTGAAAATCGATTTTCCGGAGTTTTAACGATTTCCAAGGAAAATATTATTATTCCCGTAAATACTGAAATGCCATAGATCCTTTGAGAAAAAAATGACTGTACTGCTGCATGTCCGAGCCACGAGAGCACCAGACCTACTACTACCATATTCCAGAGTATCTAGATTATGTATCTGTTCATAGTTTGCTCAGCCGTGGCTCCTCCTACACTCGCCCCACCCCGAAGTTCCGAAAAACGACACATGTTCCTTGACACCCTTCATATCATGCATTCAAATCTCTTCTTCCTCCGATTCATGAACTCTCTTCCTCAGAACTAACTTCATGCCTTCTTACTTGACACCTGACTTTTTTCCTCTTTTTTCTCCATTAGATTTTTATCTCGACTCATGAGTAGGTTTTTGGTCTCTTCGCCTTGAATATAAAGGTTCATTTCAACTTTTTTCGAAAGTCTTTTCCGGTACACGAAAACAAGTAAAGAAACTAGTCTGTGTCCATATGGTCATGGTCATCTCATTTTCCAAACACAGACTAATTGCTACTTTTATGTCAGTTTTGAAGGAAGAATGGTATTGGATCCAAGTATCCAAGACTTGTCAGACTTCTGATCTTTATTTTTCTGTTTTTCTTTTTGTTCGAATTTCAGTTTCCTGCTTTCAGAATGTCACGGTTACTTTTGCTATTCCTGATGCTTCTGAATTATGCAGATTCCAAAGGTCTTTCAAAGGTATTGAAGTTCTCAATTTCCTAGTATAGTTCAACCGGTTTCAGCAAATTACCGATTCTGGAAGATTGGAAAATCAAATCGAAAAAGTGCCCTGTGAAATGCCAGCGATAACTCCACAACTTCCGACCAGGATTCGATCCAAGTGAGTTTCTTATTACAGTTTCGAATTGTTTGTTTAAAAAAGTTTTGAAATTTCTAATTACTGGGAAGACATTTTTACCGCCTATTTATTTTCAGAATAGAGTTAATCTGGCAAGATGTCGAGAAGAATGGAAATTGCTGGATCGAAATGGCTCGAACTCGGAATGTTCTCCTTCGATTGACTTCTGCGGAGAAATCGGTTCTTCTCAGAAAATCCAGGAAAGAATGCAAGCTTTCATCTGTAGTACATGCTCTTCCAATAAAATTCGAAAGGAAAATTGCGGATATTTGGGAGAAGAACATTCATGAAAATGTGAAGAAGGAGAAGGATTGTTGGGAGCAACAGAAGAAGACAAGGTAGGGATTTGGATCTTTGGGATTACGTTTGGCAAACATGACAATGTAACTTTCAACGGGTCATTAGGAAACTTTTATTGTTTCGATTTCGGCATGGTCTGGCAAACACAGAAATCGTTCAGAACACAGAAGTGATAAAAAAGTTTACGATTTACTGATAGGATGTTCTAATCGGTTTAGTTACTGATTAATGGGATGATTAGCTTGAAATTGAAGGTTTTAAAGAACGTCGATTTTCTCCACTTTAAATTGGAATTTTCTGGCCAATTTTTATATCAAAATGTAGAACTCAAGAAGACCTATAAAATGGTACTAAAATCAACAAGATTTCCTCTCTCAGTTTTTGTCTAGAACTATTAGAACACCCGGGCCGAAAACGCCGGCTTAGAAATTCTAAAACTTAGACAAGAAATCATGGCGATTTTAGTACCATTTCTTAGGTCTCATCGAGTTCTACATTTTGGTACAAAAACTAACCAAAAAATTCAAATTTGAAGTGAAGAAATTGAACGGCCGGATCATATGTATGCATCTAGAAAATAAAAGTCCATTGAATCTGAACTTCAAAAAAATTTCCAGATTGCTCCTTTTGAATCTTCCAATGGGACCCAAATTCCATCCACCAGCATTTGAATGCACACTTCCTCACTTCTATAATCGTCTTGAGCAGAGTTTGCAGGTGAGTGTGAATCGTTTTTACTAGAATCTACTTCAAAAACCTATATTTTCTGGAAACTCCACTTTTGACCATAAATCAGTTTGAAGTGGAAGAAAGTACCACTTGAAACTCATTGTCCATTCCGTTCCCCTATTTCAAAGTGTCATTATTTTTTCGGACGATGGGGAATGAATCACTAATGACCTCCAATTAAATCAATCTGAAACGGTCAAGAAAAGGGTCAAGTCCAGGGTTGGGGGCAACAAATTTCGGCAACTCATTTAAATAGGAATAACTTTTTTCAGAGGAATCCCGTAAAAATACGGTTAACTAGAAAAATGTTCCTTATTCAAAAAGCTATCGATTGGCATAAAAATCGTTAAATTCCATCAAAAATTAGTAGAGTAGTTGCCCAATAAGATGTTGGCAATTTTGGCAACTTTTTGGCAACACGAGCCGTAACTCTGTTAATTTTACACAACCTTGAACGAATGTTTAGCTAATCGATAGCTTTTCTAATGAGGAACATTTTTTATTTGACCGTATTTTTACCAGATCTTTTTGAAAAAAAGTTATTCCCATTTGAATGAGGTGCCAAAGTTTGTTGTCCCGGAAAACTCTAGCCAAAAAGTAAGGAGCCTTCTGTTGAAATTCCGATTCTTGATCATTCTAGTCCTTCTCATTTTGCATGTATCACATGTTGATGGGTATTCCAAAATTAAAAACGACAGGTGACCTAAACTTTTCGATGGAAATTGAAGATAATAATCTTCTACCCCCTTCCAAAATCTCTTAAATTAAAAAGACCGCCTGTCAATTCGTAGAGATAATGATCGGAACAAAGTTCGAATTTCATTGGGGAAGAAGAATTTATGAGGTCAGAGATATTGTTGCAGGAAAAACTGAGGGAAATTTGGAAAGGATACAAAAAGGGAAGCAGTTGTGTCGAACAAATCGATCGACAAATTCAACTTTTGGAAGAGAATGATATATCTTTGAAATCGTTCCAGGTGAGAGTTATTAGCCGACGGCCGAAGTTTCTCCGTGCGCCTTTGAAGACAGCTTCATTTAGGACACAAAAGATTTTAAAAACTTGGGCCTTGTGGAGCTTTCAGCTGGGCCTTTCAACAGGAAAAAAATTAATTCCTAAATTTCAGATGCCCCCTCCTTCAATGTTCCGAAAGCAACGAGAAATCCGACGAAAATTAAGAAGACGTGCAAACGTTGCTTGATTTTTACTACAAATTCAAATGAATATCAACAATGCGGGACGAGAGATGTTTTACTAACTGCTTATTTTCCAGATTTCAAAATGCTTCATAGTTTTCTATCGGTGATTTCTTTTGGTTCGTGTAAATATGAAATGAAGATGTATATATTTTTGTGGTTCTTGACAAAACAAAAACTATTTATCACTGATTCGAAGTTTCATGTCTCCTTCTACATCACATTTGTGTTGATCCAGTCGCAAGTAGATTGTCGAGTCTGCAAAAAAGTGAAATAATACCGGAAATTTTGAAAAGTCAAATGGTTGTCGAAATTCCAGTACTTACGAAAATCACAATATTTTTGCATAAAAATCGATAAAACTCGAGAAAGTCGATTTTCACATCGCGAACTTACGTTTTTTCTAACCTATCTCACAAAATGCAGAATTTTTCGCTGATTCGAACGCACCCCTATACCGTAGCTCAAAACCTAGAATAAAACTTTTTGGCTCTATCGGCGAAGAACGGTCCCATAGGACAAGAACGGTCCCATGAGACAAGAGCGGTCCCATGTGTACCTATCGGCGAAGAACGGTCCCATCCGACAAGAACGGTCCCATGGAAGCTATCTGAGAAGAACGGTCCCATGGCACCTATCGGAGAAGAACGGTCCCATGCGACATGAACGGTCCCATGGAGGCTATCTGAGAAGAACGGTCCCATGAGACCTATCGGCGAAGAACGGTCCCATCAGACAAGAACGGTCCCATGGGTTTACAGAGGTAGAATGCTTGCATGAATGCTGTCAGGGGAGATTGATCTCATCATTCCAAAGTTAGCTGAAAAGATCAGAACATTCTTAACTTTACCAGTGCAGAATCTTTTTTATTAGGAAAAAGTTCATTTGTTCATGGTTTTTTAAAACCGTATTCGTATTTATTGTTGGGTGAATAGTCGAAAATTTGATTATGAGATGGATCATTCCTATTGTTGTCGAGCTTTCGACTGGTCTACCCGTTGTCAATTTAGGTTAAAATCTACTTTTTCTAGGGAATCTTCCAAAACTTTTAAAAATTGACAATTACTCTTTGACACACTTGTCTCTTTGACTACACAAACTTTTCGACTTCATTTTTTCAGAATATTTGATTGTTTTGAGCTCCTTTTCCGAAAATTAGGCTCAGAAACGCCTTAAACATGGTTTGGTACGATATAAATAACTTTCACATTTTTCTAAGCCTAATCTCAGTAGTTCTCGGTAACTTTTGAATTCTCAGTAGTTCTCGGTAACTTTTGAATTCTCAGTAGTTCTCGGTAACTTTTGAACGTATTCTGAGCGGACCTTGAGCGGATGCTGCCTTATTTCTTTACTAAAGCCACCTAAACGTCGACTAACCTTTGCCTAACATTCGCCATTTGCATAATCGGCAGCAGGGGCTCCCTTCATGTTGAGAAAAATTAGACTAAGAATGGGTGTATTCAAAGAGTAATTGTTAATTTTTGAAAAGTTTTGGAAGCTTCACTAAAAAAGGAGATTGTAACCGGAAATGATAACCAGTAGTCCAGTCGAAAGCTCGACAACAACAGGAATGATCCATCTCACAATCAAATTTCCGACTGTTCACCCAACCATAAATACGAATACGGTTTTAAAAAATCATGAACAAATGAACTTTTTCCTAAAAAAGATTCAGCACTGGTAAAGTTAAGAATGTTATGATCTTTTCAGCTAACTTTGGAATGATGAGATCAATCTCCCCTGACAGCATTCATGCAAGCATTCTACCTCTGTAAACCCATGGGACCGTTCTTGTCTCATGGGACCGTTCTTCGCCGATAGGTCTCATGGGACCGTTCTTCTCCTACAGCTTCCATGGGTCCGTTCTTGTCTGATGGGACCGTTCTTCTCAGATAGGTGCCATGGGACCGTTCTTCTCAGATAGCTTCCATGGGACCGTTCTTGTCGGATGGGACCGTTCTTCGCCGATAGGTACACATGGGACCGCTCTTGTCTCATGGGACCGTTCTTGTCCTATGGGACCGTTCTTCGCCGATAGAGCCGATGTTTCAGTATAAAAAGTCAAAAATTTACAAAAAATTATTGTTATTCTCAAAAACGATCAAAAAATTACCCGCATTTTTTGAGTTATGTGCACAAACAGCTTCACTTTGACCCATAATCTCATCAATCGAATGTAATTTATTCTTCAAAATCAACATTCTCTCTATTTCCCTTTTCGTCGATTTTGTCAAATGCAAATCTCTTTCAAGTGTGTCTTGTTTCTTCTTCAACTGACTCCTTCGAACTTTCGAAAACTCTTCTAAATATCTCAACTCTTTTTGTTTCATCTCGTCGAAATGATTTTCGATTTTCGCAACTGCCGATTTCATACAATCACTGTCATTATTAAAACTTGCACCTGCATCTTTCACATTATCCAATCTTGTCTGAATATTGCCTTCAAAAGTGGAAATCTTCTCTCTCATTGCTTGAAGTTTATGTTGATTCTGCTCAATTTGCTCCGTCAGAATATCATAACCATGAGACCGATGAACTGTCAGAAGACAGTTCTGGCACATTAGTTTAGAATCATTTCGGCAGTTTGGTTCCTGAAAACTTCTACAATCATCCAAATTAATTCAGAAAAAAACTCACCTGGCATACAAACTCTGTAAGCATCGTCGGATGCTTCTGACATTTTGGTACGATTACTGGCTTACTTTTCAACAGAATCGATCGATGAGTTGAAAATATCTTCGGTTCGTGAACCACTTTAAAGCATCTGAAATCGAAGTTATTTTACATTAACAAGTTTAATTATCACCCTTCACAAAAATGAGCGTCGCATGAGCTGCAATACAGACTTGATTCATGATGAGCATTCTCAAAACAAGGAATATCGGGATCTTCAACAAATTGTGATTTTGGTTTCGACTTCTTAGTCTGTTTTCTGGATCGCATGACTTTCAGAATTCCCTCGTTCTTATGTGCAACTGCTCCAAGACCCACTAAAACAGAAAATTATAGAAATAATGGGTTTACTTTACCATGTAAACGTTCAAATGGACAGTAGCTCATGTTCCTCAATGGTTCGAAACATCCGAAACAAAGTTGACGTCCACAACAGAATAAGCTTGTTGGAAGGAGATTTTCGATAGATTCGTTGAATTCTTGAAGACAGATGCTGCATGTCAATAACTCGAAGCTGAAACTGGTTTTTTTACAAAGAAAAAACTCTCCAGCTTTCTTACCAATCATCTTGAATATCATTTTCATCTCCTTCAAATTTCACCATAATATCTTCGTTTAGCAGGAAGCTATGGTTCACGGAAGGAAAATTATGTAGTTTTATACGCATTCTGTTTTCTGTGGGATCACTGGATGAGGGAGTGTAAGTAACATTCAGTTCATACTCGGAAAGTTGGGTGCCTTCTTCACCAGTAACATCTGAAATTTTATTTACGGTTTCCAATTACGGTATATTGCAACTTACTTTTAGAGTTCAAGGTTCCCAGTTGAAAATCGCATGATAAATTGGACGAAATTTTTAGTTCCAGCCAAGCTGGGCAAACTACTTTTAGAGATTTCTTCGATGGAGTTTCTCGGTTGAAAATGAGGATTTTGGGCTCCATTTTGCATTTTTGATTTGCTTCGTTCATATTGATTTTGAAAATTTCCTCAGTAGTTCGAGAAGGTACATTAATGTCCAAAATGAATGCGCGCACTGGCGTTATCTGTGAAAATAGGTCAACTTTGAGGGTCTGAAAAAGCGGTTTCTAGATATCCTATTTTTCTGAAACTTTGAGGGTGTGTAGAGCAACTTTAGAACTTTATTTTTGTAGTTGACAACTTTCACTCCAGCTTTTTTCATGAGATTGTAATGCTATGGAAAAGTTGTCAACTACAAAAATAAAGTTGGCCTAGTTTAACTGTAAATGCCAGTACTGTATTCAAGAAAAGAAAATAAACTCGCAAAACCACCAGGAAAGTTTTCACTATTTAAAACGAAAAAAATCAAAAATATAAAGAGTTGATGAAACATTTATACTAAAAATTCGATGATAAGAAAACCGTTTGTGAATAGTGTTGGTCAGTTAACAAACTGTAAATGTTTATAGAGTTCATAATGATTCATCAGAGAGACTCAATTTCAGTTAGTCACCTGAAAAAGATAAGGAGTTAGAGATGGACAAATAGCTGAATCACGGAAAAAAAACTTGGGAGGTGTAGGATTCTGGATCATGGCAGGGTTCAACTGCAGAAGTCGGTTGTTTAAGTTTTCAGATTTTTTTTTTGATAACTGCTAAAAAATTAAGTCAGCAACTCTTCCATCTTTCCAAGATTGGCAATATCAAGACCGCGCCCCGGCGCCCTGGGCTTTGTGATCCAAATGACTTATTTTCGAAGGGGCGACCTAATTCCCGGCCCGGCCCACGGCCGGCTGCGGGCTTTCATCTTTCCCAATCCTCCTGATTCATCCTTGAATTGATAAGTTCCCATGACGCATCAATTCACACTTTTGCCCCAAAAAGGAGATTCCTTTTTTCGTCGGGGATTCCCATCATATGAAGCAAGGAGAGAAACAGTATTTGTTTGTTTTTCCGTTAATATTTGTTTCTCGATCGGCAAGAGCACGGCAGAAAGCAAGAAAATGAGTCATTTCCGATGGACACAGATACTTTTTTTCGAGAACTCTTTTTTGATTATTTGTGTACGGAAAAAAACATCAATCGATGTGGAGTTGGCATCGTGGGAACGTTTTCTGAATAATTTTTGAAACAGATTCCACTATACAACTGGCCGGCATACAAGAGACTCAATATTTCCGAATGTCAATTTTTGGAAAAAAAAAACCGATTTTTAGACTTTTTTCTGTTTTATTTGTAAATTTAACATGAAATTTGAATTTGTTTCTTATAATTTTTTCGTCCATGCCGAATTTGGACATGTATGTTGTCCGCAAAATATTCTTTCTCTGTTTTTTCGAATGATCGTTTTCCGGGCTATATTCGGGTGTGGCTATAAACGATGATCATAACTTTCGATAACGTTGCATCCCATTTTGTCCGTTTTCTCTATATTTTCTAGCTTTTTTTTTTGGGTAAACGGACACACCCGAGAATTGAACAAAATTGGGAGAATCGTAGCTTCCAACTTTAGACCAAGGCTGGGCGGCAACAAACTTTTGTAACTTATTAAAATGTGAATAACTTTTTTCAGGGTGATCGAATAAATATTTAATCAACTAGAAAAATGTTCCTTATTAAAAAAGCTATCGATTGGTCAAAAAATCATTAAATTTAATTGAAAATTAACAGAGTTAATCTTTGTGTTACCGAGATCGCCAAAATCTTTTCCGGCAACATAAGGCGTAATTTTGTTAAACTTTGATAAAATTTAACAATTTTTTAACCAATCGATAGTTTTTTCAATAAGGAACATTTTTCTAGTTCAACGTATTTTTACTCGATTTCTCTGAAAAAATTTATTGACATTTGCCAAAATTTGATGCCCTCCAGCCCAGTTGTAAAATGGAAATTTCAAATCAAATCAACTTCCTTTTTTTCTCTACTGAACTGACGCTCTTTGTGATTTCAATAAAAACTAAAAATATTGTTAATATTCGTTGTGACTCATCTTTCATTTTTGCTCTAACGGACCTTCTTCTCCTGTCACTTGCTCCCACTTCATCATTCCATCCAAATATTTGATAAAATGATTGTTCTCATCCCTCCTCCAAATACATACAATAGTACGGGATGAATCATGACCCTCTTCTTCTTCTTATTCTTCAACCCCCCATGCAACTCGCCCGAAAACTGTTATGAATTGGATGAGAAATAGATGTGAGCAAATATGAACAAGCGTTCCTATAGGGCTATTGCATGACCTTGCCGCATCTTGGGAAGAGGGTTTAGGACCCAAGTATTGTTTCTAATAAGGGGATAATTGTGGGGCGAGAAGGATATGGGGGATACTTAAGATGAGTTTATTGTTTTTATAGGAAATG
This sequence comes from Caenorhabditis zanzibari, assembly GCA_963966625.1. Lineage (NCBI taxonomy): Eukaryota > Metazoa > Nematoda > Chromadorea > Rhabditida > Rhabditidae > Caenorhabditis > Caenorhabditis zanzibari. The sequence continues at coordinate 6,584,083 of OZ016471.1, forward strand.
AGAGGAGGATGATACCTGTACTTGTTTATGGGTGGAGTTTGGGAGAGAGTTTCGAAACAAGTACATATTCCTGCAAGTATTATTGAGGCTCACTTTTTTCATATTCTGCACGATCCTCTTTAGATACCTGAGTATTCAAAACCTTAGGAATCCGAAAACTTGAAAGCTTTTTTCCGAAACTTGAAAGGTGTTGACCAGGGCTGGACGGCAAGGAATTTCTCTATAAAACTTCATCAAGAATTAGCAGGGTTACGCCTTGCTAAAGTCAACCAGAATCTGCATTGCCAAAATTGACCAAAAACTTTTTGGCAACAAAAAGCGTAACTCGGTTAATTTCTTTCGAAATTTGACCGTTTTTTAACCAATCGATAGCTTTTTTGATAAGGAACATTTTTTGTGTTGACCATATTTCTACCCGTACCCTCTGAAAAAATTATTAACATTTGAATGATTTTTCAAAAATTTGTGAGATAGAAACTGTCGACATTACTGTAACCTAAGCATGACCTAATTTTTCAAAAACGTTAAACGAAGATTTGAACGATCCTGAGAAAGCGTCTTTTACTATAAAAACTTCTTGAAACGGAACTTTTTTGTCTGAACCAGATCTGAGAACACCACCAAAACAAAAGACCAGTGCCAACAAAATACTCTGCTGCTCTTTAACACACTATTTCCCTGATCCTCTCCCCAATTCACACTATTTCTTATCTCATACTGTCTATCCAACTGTCAAACAAACAATTTTCTGTGAAGCTTCTCCCTCATTTTCCATTCCTGCCGCCATAAACTTTTCGTCCTCTCTCTCTCCTCTAATCTGTTGTCAATTTCTCTGTTTACTCTTTTTTGATCTTGTTGTCAAACGAGAAGAAAAAGGGACGTCTTTTCCCCTCGTGTACAACCAAACAATAATACAGTTTACGACTCAAAACGGTTCGCACATGACAGAAAACTGGGTGGTGCATTTGGGAATCTGTTTTGGAGGTCTTGAAATGTGGAATAGAATTTGTTCCGTTTCGAAAGTCTGATTTCTAGTTTCAAAATCTCAATAATTCTAATCCATATTGTAGATCTTCAAAAATTACATTTTTTACAGGCATAGCGCGCTCGCCTGCACTCCAGTGTGGCCGAGCTTGGAAGCGCACATGACCGAAATTTCTCCATGCACCTTTAAACTCTTCTATGTCTTTAATTAAGTTGTCTTTAAAGGCGCATGAAGAAACGGTGCGCCTTTAAACTCGGCCGGGTCCGCTACGCCTGAAAAAGTTTCCCTAATACAGTTTTTTGAATTTTTACAATTCTGAAACCCTAACTTTTTATGAAATTTTTGACTAAACTCTAGATTGTAATTGTGTGCCATAAAGGCCCTTAATACCTCTGTCTTTGTCAGAAAATATTTTATTGGAATAATGAAAATGGTACCCGGTCCCTCCTCCAATTCCAAAGTCATTTCTCCAGCAAAACAGTACTACTGATTTCCAAAAATTGCGCCATTAACGGAGCAATCAATGATAATTGTCCACCACCGGCTGGTATACTTTTTCTTCTTCTCCTCCCCTTATCATTTTTTTTGATGATATGACTCACAAACATGGACTCCTCCGCCAAAAATCTCTACCATCTCTCACTCTCAATCGCTTTCTTTCTTATTGTTTACCTTCTTTCTTTCGTTTCCTCGTTTTTGCCGCTTTTCTGTATATTTTTGGTTGAAATTCTACACTCCTCTTCTTCCACCTCCTTCGTCCCTTTTTTGGAAAAAAAAGAAACATATTACTCATCATCATCTTTTCCCGATATGCATATTTTCTTGTGAACATCTCTCTTTTCTTCCTTTTGTACGTTTCAATTTTGAGAAAAACGGAGAATCTTTGGGTGGACGATGTAGATGAAAAACTGTACGATTCTTAGGGAAAGAAAGGGGCATTTCTGAAGATTGTACTGTTTCGGAATTGAGACTTATTGCGAGGGTATAATGACTGTGGAATTCTGAGCTTTGGAAAGCAACTTTTAGCCTGAAAACACACTTACAGTTTCTGAAAAGTTATGAAGTTTTCAAAGGGCTCTAACATTTATTTCCTAAAAACTTCTTCAGTTTTGAAGTTCTTTCATTTCCCTAAAACTTGATACCTCTTAAAACTGAACTTTGATTTGATTTCAATTCTTTGAATCTTGTGAACTACATACCGTAAAACCCTTCACCTTTTTCTGAAAAACTTCTCAACTTTTTGAAAATTGAGTACGGTGAGTTTGATAGCTAATAAAATTATCTTTCTTTACTGAAATTTTTACCGGCAAACTTCCGGAAGTCGGCCTTCTGGGTGCCCTTCTAATACAGATTTTACGGTATTTAGCAGTTACAAGTTCTCCAGAATTCCAAACTTCCTAACCCCATTGTTCCCTCCGAATCCTCCTCATTCCCCCTAAATCCCTGCCCTTTGACATTTAGCCAATTAGCATTTTATCGTGTCGATTCAATTCATAAATGCGCTCGCTTTTCTTATGTTTTCCCCCTCACACATGTACACAATGAAAATATGTCGGCTTTTTGGACACTGAGAGAATCCACTTGAATTTTGTATATCTGGAGAAGAGTGCAAGATACTAACCGCGTGTGTGCTTTTTGTTTTTGAAGAAGCGTTAAAATTTTAATAATTTTTCGAAAAGATTATTGAATTTGAAGTTTTGGAGCTTGTTGTTTGATTCAGAATTCTAAAGGGAAAATTCAGGAAAAAAATGATTCCGAATATCAAAATGGAAACGCTAAAAAATGCTTCCCTGACCCAAAAAACTAGAGCTAACAATTTGCAACTTTGACGGCGTTTTTTTGAGCCAGAAAATCATTCATGAGCTTTTTTATTGTAATATTTGGAATCAGCATAAAATTTTGCATCGGTTGAACCATAAACTTTAAAATTTTAAATTCTCTTTTTTTTTTTTGTAAAAAAGCAAAATCTTCAAACCCCTTTTTTCAATTCCTCGAATTTACATATGTATTGCTCATATCTCATAACTCAAAAACCAACACATAAAAAACCAGTTCCCTGTCTTCAACTTTCTTCCAGACCACTCGTTATTACTCACCTCCCTCCCTCCTTCCCATCAATATTTACTTCCATCGGGTATCCATTTCACTCCTGCTCTCTATGTCTCGAAGACATTATTACATGTACTAACACCCCTGTGTTGAAATTGTGTCAAACCCATTAATTTCGTTTTTTGTCCCCCTATTTGTCCTTTACTTGCGCAATCTCAGAATCTAAGAACCGTTCAAAAAGATTTTTAACAAGATAACTCGAATAAGAATTATGATATGAGTTTACACCTTTTTGAGGTCATTTCATCTTCGCTCATTTGCATTTTATAATCGTTTTCGTAATCCTCCCCTCCTCTACCAATTCAATCAAAATGTTAATTTTCGAAACCTAATTTCAGAATGAAAACTCGACGAGGAGTCTTATCAATTGTTACGTGTTTGTCGGTTCTAATCGCAGTCATCAATGCTCAATATCAAATAAACACCAACACCCAAAATCAGAATCCATATCCACAGTATGGACAGAATCAGAATTCACAGCAGCACACGCAGAACGCACAAACTGGTTATGGGGTGAGTTTTGAAATAGATGCAAAATGCGTATAACTTTGTTTGGAGGAATCGGATAAAAATACGATCAACAGAAAAAAATGTTCCTTATTTAAAAAGCTATCGATTGGATAAAACATCGTCAAATTTCATTGAAAATTAACAGGGTTACGGATTGTGTTGTCAAAAAGTTCCCGTTTTGGCAACTTTTCGGCAACAAGGCGTAACTTTGTTAACTTTTTTGAAATTGTACGGTTTTTACACTAATAGATAGCTTTTTTAATAAGGAACATTTTTTTGTAAGTAGTATTTTTAGACAAACATCCCAAAAAAAGTTATTCACATTTGAAAGTCGCATAAAACAATGACAAATTCTCCATTTTCAGTCCAATTCCCAAAGCTATGGTAACGCTAACGCCAACTCATGGGGCTCCGGAGCATCCCACACCCAAAATCAACTTCAGTCTGGATATCAAAATAACCAAAACAGAGGGTTATTCAACAATCAGACTCCTTTCGGATCATCCAGTGCCAACAACACTGTAAGAATTAGAAGTATAAAAAACTGTCTCAATTTCTGAATTTTTTTTCAGCATAGCAACTCGAATAAAGGAGTGACAATTCAGTTCCAACTCCGTGGATATTCCAATCCCTCTTCTGTCCTCCCGAATAGTCAAACTTGTACTTGTCCAAACGGTCAATCTTGCTCATTCTTGAAAACTCCTCCAAGATGTTATTTCGCTTTCACTTTCATTGTTTCATCGCCAGAGTAAGCTTACATTTCGGATAATTATAATTTATAAAACCAAGCCTTTCAGTGAAAGTGTCCGCTATCAAATCACCGACTTCTTCTACTTGGACAACAATGGACAACTTCCACAATCTTCACAAGGCCAATGGAGCCAAAACTACGTGATGAATTTGCCGTCGAAACCTGTAAGATTCCGAGAACCTGGAGTAACATTTTTATTGTCCGATTTCAGGCCGCCATCGACGTATTTGCTCACCATTTGGGAGCAGTGATTACTCAACAAGGCCAACTGGTTCAAGATGACACTCTGACTCATGTTGACACTTTTGTCGTGCCATTGTCCGAAACTCTTCCGGCTGTTGAGGGAGTTCAGAATATGAATCAGCAGAGGACTTACCAGGGAAAACTTTTGGGAACTAGGTGAGCTAATATGAACAGAAGTTTATTCAGATTGTGGCAATATCGGAGTTTGTAACATTCGTATCAATGGAAATTGTGAAACTGAAAACTTTTTGAAGATGCAAAAATTCTTAATAAAAACATGGATGCTTGAAGTAGGATTTATTTTTTTAGTCATTTTTTATTCTTGCAAATCACCGTCTCAATTCCAGTATTTACGAAAAGAACAATATTTTTTCATAAAAATCGTAAAAACTCAAAAAAAATCGATTTTCAAATCGCGAACTTACATTTCATCGATGATCTAACCTATTTCAAAAAATGTAGAATCTTTGCTGATTCGAATGCATCTAATATTGTTGCTCAAAACGTTATAAAATAAATTTTATGAGTAAATTTTTACTTGTCGCGCTCGCCGCTGCCGACTTAAAATCTGCTGTCGCGCTCGCCGCTGCTGACAAAAAAATTTACTAAAAATTTTCTATAGCGTTTTGAGCAGCGATATTAGGTGCATTCGAATCAGCGGAAAATTCTACATTTATTGAAATATGTAGGTTAGAAAAAAAAATTTGAAAATCAATCTTCTCGATTTTTTTCGATTTTTATGCAAAAAAAATCATTTTCGTAGATACTGGAATTGGAACAATAATTTGAGAAAAAACTACTGTAACCCTACGTTATTAAATTATTTCGTGATTTAGAATGGAATTATTAACATATCAACTTTTACATAAAAATTTTCAGTCTCTCCATGTCTTTCTCAATCTCTTGTACCGGATCTCTCATCGGACCAAACTGTGATCTGGCCTGCAAAGCATCTCACGTCAATGCCAATGTCGCTGCATGTGTTTCCAACTCCACTGGATTCTTCTCAATCTGTAATTACATTTCAAATGGACAAGTTGACAATTGCAAGAATTGTCCATGGGGAATCAGAGATTCCACCTACTGCCAAGATGACCGAGGAAGCGTTTTGGATCCAAGAGAAGCTGGACTCGTTGGAAGTGGATGGCAAACTGCTGGAATCATTCTCGCCATCCTCTGCCTCATCCTTCTCCTCTCTCTTTGTGTTCTGATCGTTGCCATGTGTGTTAGGTAAATTAAAACTAGAGAGCAGTCATTAAAAAAATTCCAAAATTTTCAGAAACCGACGAGCTCCAGTTGAGAAAGAAATGATCACATTCCAAAGAACATCGAGTGATCGGGAACCACTTCATGCGAAGTCGAATAGAGACGTGGCGAATTACAGACAAGACTCGACGGAGAATTCCAGAAGAGCCATGGTACCGGGACCGGATGTCCGACCTATTAGTGAGTTTTTGCTTATCAATTTTGTTTGATAATTTTTTGTAGAAGACGATCCGTTGTTCACCTCTGTCTGAAAATGTGTTCTTTTACCCATGTCGTCTTTCATCCGATCTCCGCCATCACTTCCAACCTTATAAGTCTTTCAAAATTTCGGTAAGATCTTGAGCCCTTATGTGTCCGTCCTTTTTCTTGTCCCCATTTTCTTGGTTTCTTCTTTTCCATATGAAAGCATGAGGTTGGAGGTGATGGTATGTCTTTTTTGGGTTTAAAGTAGGATTACACTCATTTTTAAAAATGTCTTAAATGATCGTCCCAAATCCAGTATTTACGAACAACAATATATCGAGAAAATCGATTTTCAAAACGCCAACTTTCATTTTTTCTAATCTATTACAAAAAATGTAGAATTTTTTGCTGATTCGAACACACTTAATATCGCTGCTCAAAACATTTTTGAAAGCGAGTTATGAGCGTTTGAAATTTCGGTAAAAGAGACGCAGAGAAAACAGACGCTCTCGCTGTCGTAGAGACGCAGAGAAACGAGACAGTGTCAGCGTCTCTCACTGAAACTTCAAACGCTCATTACTCGCTTCAAAATGCTTTTTTGATCAGCGATTTAAGGTGCATTCGAATCAGCAAAAAATTCTACATTTCTTAAAATAGGTTAGAAAAAATGTAAGTTCGCGATTTGAAAATCGAATTTCTCGAGTTTTAACGATTTTTGTGCAAAAAATATTGTTATTTTCGTAAATACTGGAATTATGACGAATATTTGAGAAAATAAAAAATATGACTGTAAACCCACTTTAAGAAAGTCTTTGAATCCTCAAAAAATTAAAACTTTTTTCAGGATCAGCCATGCGAAAACCGTCTCCAAATCAAACTTATTCACCATTGGGTCCGAACGAAAGAGACGATTCCAGTTTTGCGAGTGATGTTCAAGTCAGACCGAGCAAATCTGAAGTTGTCTGAAATTTTGTACAATCCTTTTTTCAATTTTTCCTTCTGAAACCCAGTTTTCTCTTTCAATTCTCATTTCTAAAATATTGACTAGATATCCGGTTTCCGTATCTAATATTCCAATGTGAGTACATATACCGTACTCATTCCCCAAATCCTATTCCCGATTCTCCCTATCTAATATTCATCACTATAAAGTGCCAACTCATGACCTCCTTTTCAATTTTTCCATGAAATATTGTTTTCTGTTGATTTGTTCTAAAAATCCAGTGTGAATAATGAAAGTTTGAAAACTCATGTTTGAAATTTCTAACAGTGTATTTTTGTTTCGACTTCGAAAACCTTTCCAGTTCTTCATGTTTTCGCAATAACTCGACTTCTCGCCAACCAATTTTCATGAAAATTACAGCAAAAGAAAGAACATTTTTTGGAAACATTTCGGTTTTTTAAGGTCTAGTGCTCTAAAGATCTCAATTTTGCAAACTCATCGGAGCAAAAAAACCCCGAAACTTCCGAATAAGCGAAGCCATCTGATTACTCTCAAACCAACAATTATCAAAATTTTCTTAAATTTCATCACAAAAATGTTATATTCTATGTACCACCGCACCCACTGCTGGTTTGTTTAAAAATACAATGTGAAAATGAAAGTTTGAAAATGAAAGCAATTTCACACTGACACATCCTGACGAAAAGGCAATCACATTTTTCTTCGCTAGACTCTTCTCTTTTTTCTCAAACCACTGCAAAAACGATTCCAAGAAATCGCGAAGAGCCACACGCTTCTTCCAAGAAAAAGAAAACATAAACATCTGCTCTCCTGACATAATCCCAGATTTAGAGTGACCCCTTCTCTTCGTACCTGTTCCTGCGTCTCCTATCTTTCAATACTATTTCTTCCGGTCACTTAATTCATTCCGCTGACCAGTCCCCCTGGTGTCATAGCAACGAAAGGAGGATGAAAAGACAATTTAATCCTTATTAATTTAAAAATTGAAATGGTAGACAATTTTTGTGGTTTGAGCCATTTTTGTTTTCTTTATCACATTCCCATTTGAATTTTTTCCCTAGAATTCTCTTATCCTCTTATCCTATTTCATAATCCACCCGTTCATCTAAAAATAATCAAAAACTGAGCCCGAAATAAACAAGGCATAGTATTCGGTCAAATAGTCTCCGTTATAATTCAAAGAATTTCTCGATTCTTTCGAACGAACTGACTTCTTCTTCTGGGTGTTCTTCTGATATTTCTGAACTAAAGATAATCGGAATGTGTATATCGGGAAGAAGGTCTAAATAGGAAAATATATAAATTCCAATTATCAGAGAAATGAGTTCGAAAAACAGAGAATTAGACGGAGAGAGAGAGAGAGAGAGAGCGGAAATTGAGACAAAGAGCAGAACACACGATTTTGAGAGGATCATAAAAGGGAGAGTTGGGAACAACAAAACTCATTGTGGCAGTTTGAAATCGGAGATTTTTGTTTTTTTTTATCATACAGTCCTGATAACTGTATATGCTGTATGTTTTAACATTGTTTTAAAAACTGGAACCTTTCAAATATATGTCCGACTCCTGCCGACCGGGCCAGCTTTCTCCATTTCAAATAATGATTTTCTAATCAAACACTCTACCAAAATGTAGATCTCATTGAGATCTATAAAATGATGTATAAATCAATACCTGGCTCTAGCCAAATTCATGTTGCCGGTCCGGGTGTTTACGGGATCCAGCAATTTTTCAAACCGGTAAATGTTATAGGTTTATTCATCATTTTGTAGATCTCATTGTGTTCTTCATTTTGATATGAAAATTGATAAGAAAATCATTAATTTAAGTGGAGAAAACTGGATTTTTGAGCAAAAAAGTCATTTAAAAACATTTCCCTTTAAAATATCCCCAATGATATTGTAACTACTTTAAGTTCCCATAACCTCTAGTAAAAATTATTATGAAAATTCCCCGAAAGTACTTGTTGACCTCTTCAGAATCCTGATCCTTCCTTCTTGATACTTTGAACTTTACATTCGTTTTCCAGTAACTTTTCCGTTTGTTTTCTTCCCCTCTATCCTGTTTTTCCTTGTGTTCAATTTAATTCAACTTTCCTTATTCGTTGTACTTTAAGTAAGACCAATAGAAGGACATGTTCTTTTATTAAAGATTTTACGATACTTTCTTTTTAGAAGCCTTCCTCTGTTTCAGATCCCAAAAGAGTTTCCCGTGACTCACACTTTTTCTCAGAACCACATTAGCTGAACTGATTCTCAGAACTCTTGCTGACTTCGTCACGCTCCGCCTCTCTTCTTCCCATGACACTAACACTTTTTTTGGATTATGTTTCAATCCCAATACCAATTCTCTCATTTTCTTTATTGGTTGATGTGTTCCCTGAACACTTCCCATCCAATGCACCCTCCTGACCACACACATTTTGATTCCACGAATCCTTCTATTCTCGGTACCTCTTCTTCTTCTTCTTCTTTTTCCCGTTGTTTTCTCAGTCATCATCTCTTCTATCTCTCACTTTTAAAGCATTTCCTAGAATTCTCTACTCTCTCTCTCACTGCCTCGGGTTTCGCTGAAAGAAGAGAACGAGTGTTCCCTTCGGAGAGTTTTCAGAGAAACCCTTGAGTGGTCTCTGTTCTTTGCAATTTTAATAGCCCTAAAAGTGGGAGGAGACAACATGTACACATTCTGAATTGGTCTTGTCATAATTTTCAGATAAGGTCTCAGGAATCTAGAGGAGGAGCTTGTTTATAGATCTTCTGGGTTTCTGAACCCTGGACATCAACTACACTATGACGATCTGAGAGTCCTGGGAATTTCAGATTTAGTTCATATTTCGGCTTACTGTTTACTATTTTTTGTAGATCAAGGGCCTTATATCTTCTTGTAAAAACAAATTCCTATTCATATAATTCGCTCAATTTCCAGAAAGTCCATGATGACTGAGGGACAAGCGATGGCCACAGCGATTGCAATCACAACAAATCTACCGAATTGGGCACTTATTGGTTAGTTTTTTTCATCTTTCTAATCAGTGCTAACAAAATTGGGAGAATCTTGACTTCCAACTTCAGAACAGGGTTAGGCGGCAACGAAAGCAACATTCAAATTTGAATAACTTTTTTCAGTGGGATCGCGTAAAAATACGGTCAAAGGCAAAAATGTTGCTCGATTGGTTAAAAATTCGTTTAATTTCATTGAAAATTAACAGAGTTACGCCTTGTGCCGAAAAATTTCTGATTCTGGCAACTTCGGTAACTTTTCGGCAAGTCGTAACTCTGTTAAATTTGATTAAATTTAACAATTTTTTAACCAAATGATAGCTTTCTTAATAAATATTATTTATTGTGTTGACCGTATTTTTACCCCATGCACCCGAAAAAAGTTATTCCCATTTGAATGAGTTGGCGGAAATTTTGTGTCTCTGTAGAACAAAATCGCAAAAAAGGTGCCTTTTGAAGAAGCAAATCTGCCAAACTCCCTAAACTATTTCCATCAAAACATCTATTGACAATTCTGTTTTTTCAGACGAAATCTCCATCCCCCTCCTCGAAACCGGCGTCGCAACCCTTCCGGTACTCCAAGCCGCTCTTCCAACCATTCTTTCGATAACTCAAGACGAGGAGAAACTTAATGACAGATACTGGAAAGTGTTAAGGATTGCACAACTTCAGATTGAGCACTTATTGGTGAGATATTCATTTGGGGTTTCTTCATCATCTACTAATATCTTAAAACTTTCAGAGATCCCAACAGGAACTTCTGAAACATATGGAGAAACTTGAAGCGGAAAGCGATGCTAAGCCACTGAAAAGAAAGACGGCGATTTCCCCGAAGAGGAAAATGTCTCCAGAGTCTCCAGACAGTTTGGAGAAGTTCAAGGTGACGAATTGAGGTTTCATAGATTCTTTAATATCAAGGATTTCAGTGCGCCGACTGCGGAAAAGTGTTCCTAAATGAGCTCTTTCTGACATCTCACTTCGACAGAAGACATCCGAAGACTGTCCAACATTCTGCATCAGAATAAGAAGAATAAACAATCTTCAAAAATCATTTCTTATCATTTTCTGTTCAGCTTATCATTTTTCTTCTGCAACAATTTTTATTCATCTTTTCTCATTTGTCTCCGCAAAACCGAACAATTTGGGTCAAATGTCGCCGTTCCGACGGATCTCTCTCGTTTTCTCTTTTTCTCTCGCCTACTTTCTTTTTCATTAATTATGCGAATCCGTATAAAGTTTTTAACTTTTCTTATCGGTTTTCTGATCTTCTTGCCTTTTTTGTGCTTCTACATTGGCAACCTTTTGTCAGAAACCGACGATGATTATTTGGATGAGGAATATGGTAAGTTTAATGAAAATTGGAGACCGTGTTAAAAGTTCAGAAGTTCAGAAGTGCTGAAACCCGTAGAACTGGAAAGTGTAGAGATCAAAAATGTCCCTCCGATTCTAAAGCCGAAATCAGATGGGATCATATCTCAATCCGTCCTTCTTGGATACTCCAATGCAGACAAGCTCACTATATTCTCATCGTTTACCGGTCCAAAAGGAACTACAGTAATCCTTTCTTCTTACGGTTATTTGAAGTGAATATTTCATTGTGACCCAAAAACCTTCTCTCATTTCAGTCGTCGTGTCTACTGTCGTCTGTTCGACAAGAACAAACAAGAAATCTATCAAAAAGCTGTCTCCGTATTTCCTGAATTCACGATAAAGTGTTCGGAAGACTCTCTTCGACCAGAATATGTGGCAGTTACAGTCAACAAAAAGGATGTTCCAGGGAATATGAAACGAATTTCGTCGTTAGAAGAAACGAAGAGAAACCAGAAGAAATCAGAACTGACTGTCTGTCTAGCGCCGCTTTTCGGAGAATCTCCGAAAGTGTTGATGTTGATCGAGTTCATCGAATACTATAAACTACAGGTGTGTTTTGATCGTTTGGAATTATGTAATTGTTTTGAAAATAACGTTAGTGAATTTTAACAAAATCTGAAATATTTTGTCAGTATCCATAACAGGGCTGCGTGGCAACAAAAACGAATTCTGTATCCTCAACAATTCGATCCACAATTTCGGCAACTCTTTTAAATGTGAATAACTTTCTTCCGAGGGATCGGATAAAAATGCGGTCAACAAGAAAAATGTTACTTATCAAAAAAGCTATCGATTGGTTAAAAATTGTCAAATTTCATAAAAAATGAACAAAGTTACGCAAAAAAAATGAACAAAGTTAATTTTTACAATTTTTTGGTAAAACAAGGTATAACTCGGTTAAATTTTTGTAAAAATTGATGACGTTTCAACCAATAGATAGATTTTACAATAAGGAACATTGTTTTAGTTGACCGTATTTTTACCCGATCCCTCTGAAAAAAGTTATTCACATTTGAATACGTTGCCGAAAATTTGTTGCTACCCAGCCCTGATTTGAAATAATGTAGGTGTTTCGAATTAGGGTTTCGAAAATTAATTATTTCGACTTTTTAGGGTGCTGATTCCTTCCTTATCTATACCTTCAACACTACACAAGAAACCGAGGATCTCCTAGAATTATACAAAAAATCCGATACAAATCTCGAAATTATCAGGATTGGAAACGAGACCAAATGCCTCAACCGGCACAGATGTCGTCATGAAATGCAGTTACAGGTTACTCAAAATTTATTTTTTCTGGAAAATTCTAATTCCAGGATTGTGTCTTCCGAAATCAGAATCATGCTACCTGGGTTGCTACAGTAGATTTGGATGAAAGAATTATGCCAATAGATGAGGAATCAACGTTGTTGGATCTCACTAGGAAATTCCAAGATTCCAAAACTTCCGAACTTCGTTTCCGTTGTCAATGGACATTACGCTACTCTGAAATCCCATCTGGTCCCCCAAAAATCGAAAACCTTCCAATGCTGGTTTGGCACAACACCAGTCACGTCGCACCGCAGAACCACACAACAAAATCGATCATTCGACCCGAAAACGTAGATTCAATGGGTGTTCACGGAGTACAAAAATTTAGAAATCCGAAATTCGGTGTGGAACTGATCAAGCCTGAAGTAGCAGTTGTCAGACACTATCGTCATGTGAAGGGATGGAGTTTCTTTTTGAAAGAAGCTGAATCTTTTGGAGAATTTTTCAATTTTGTCTTGTCATCTAGCATCTCTAGTCGTATTGTTGAACGTGTTGCTAAGATTATTGCACAATTGCCTATTCTATAACGGGTCAATAAATCATTCGGTTTCTGTAACAATGAGACTCCCACGCACACACATTCAACCGCGTCGCGACACGCTGCGCACACTGATCGAGTCGTCTATGGCTCGAAAAATCTATACAGTCAGTTTTTCCAGAATTCAATTCAACGTCTTCTTCCATCAAAATTCCTCAAAAAATCGAAAAATTAGTCGAAAAAAAGGGAGTTTTTCGTTTTGAATTTCTTGAGTTTCGCTCCGTTTTATCGTGTTCAGTAGAGCGCGTTTACTCCACCTTCGTTCGAACGCATTTTTTTCAAATTGTCATTATTTTGCACTCTGCTCGTCCTTTTTCACGAGATTTGATCGGTTTAGAAGAAGAAGGCCTTTTCAGTTTGTCAGCTGACTAAAAAAGTGCGCTTCCGTCTAAATTTCGACCCCACTTCATGATTTAAACTAAAGTTCCAGCAGTCCTTGCTCATTCTAAATTTTCGCTTTCATTTTTTTTGCCTTCTCAATTTCGATGATTACAGATGTCTTTCGAGTTAAAAGTAGCTGTCAACGATGCTCCATTCCAGAAGAAATTTGTAACACCAAACACAACGGTTCGTTTTTCAGGCAAAACTGAGCGACAATGAAATTCGGCAACTCATTAAAATGCCATTAACTTCTTTCCAAGAAATGGGGTAAACTTATGGTCAACAGAAAAATATTCCTCATTTAAAAATCTATCGATTGGTAAGAAAACCGTCGGATTTCATGAAAAATTAACAGAGTTACGCTTTTTGGCAATTTTTCGTCAACACAAGGCGTAACTCTGTTATTTTTTTATGAAATTTGACGATTTTCAACCAATCGATAGCTTTTGTAATAAGGAACATATTTTCTGTTGACCGTATTTTTACCCGATCCCCCTGAAAAAAGTTATTCAAATTTAAAGGAGCTGCCGCAATTTTTTGCCGCTCAGCCTTGGTTTCCGCTCATAAACAAGGCATTACAGATTGGAGAGTTGAACAACGATGCGATTTTAATCTGGAAAGACACTGCCATTGTATACGATGTCACCGAGGGAAATGGAATCGGACCAGCAACAACGCTGCAACAGCTCGGTGTTACTCCACTGTCGGTGATCTACATCTACACAACTGAATTCCCGTGTCCTTCTGGAGATCTTCGTTCCATAATTCCTGCCCAAGTTCGCCTCATCAGTCAGTTTGCTAATGCTGCTTCGAGCCTTTTCAACCAGGCGAAGACGACCGCGCCTTCGTCATCCACTGCTCGGCGACCACAGCAACAAGAAAATGATGGTGAAGACGAGATGAAATCAATGTTCTCTCGGAAGCTTCTCGAAAAGCCAGCTTTACTGAAGGCGCTGACTGAAAATATGTTCTATCGATTGAAAAACGAGCCGCATAAGCTGGCCTTCCAAATTCCGGATCTCTTCGAGCGATTCTCTGAAAATAAAAATCAAACATTTAGTGAGTGATTCGGTGTTACAGAGCTTGATTTATTCTCGTTATTTTCAGAAGAATTCGAAACGTTCTTCCGAACCTTCATCGAAGAAGAAGTTCACAAAGATGAAATCATCCAGAATAATCCGAATTCCGCTGAAGCGAAAATGTTCCTGGAAGCGCGACGTAATAAGGAGTTAATCAATGAGCAATATGTTCATGTGAGTTGTGTATAGAAAGTTTCCAAATTTTTTTCTCTTTTTCAGTCTATGACACATCATCCTGAAGATATGATTCCTGTCACCATGCTCTACATCAATCTGACGATAAACGGGGTCTCCGTCAAGGCATTCATCGATTCCGGAGCTCAAAAGTCTATCATGTCCATGGCTTGTGCCGAACGCTGCAATCTAAACGGTCAGATTGATCGTCGATTCCAGTCGATGGCTCGCGGAGTTGGTGGACTTGAAAAGATTGAGGGAAAGATTCATTTGTGTGACGTGAAGGTCGAAGACGCGCACTTTTCGTGCCCTTTCGAGGTTATGAATCGACGCGAGATGGACTTGCTCATCGGACTCAATGTTCTTCGCAAGCACGGATGCTGCATCAATCTCAAAACATCACGCTTGGAATTTGGAAATGGCACCTCAACTCCGTTCCTAGAATCTCACGAGATCGACACTCATCTTAAGAACATCATGGCGCTGCCAGAGGAAGAGATGAACATTGACGAAGGATCATCATCATGAATCCTTCTGTAAATAAATGAGACAACTGTAAATTCCTCCTATTAAATATACTTGAACTTTTAAAAAGTGCCTTTTCTGTCACATCCGCCTGTCCCACGGTTCCCCCGCATTTCTCCTTTTCCCTTTTCTTGTTGAACTCATGTGCTCCGTGAGAATAAAATATCCCCATTTTTCCCACATACTTCTTCTCTCGCATCGCCGTCTCCATGGAGACAAGACCTGTGATCTTACCAGGCAGTATCTTTTTTTACTTTCATTTCACTCTTTTTTCTCATTCAGATCTTCTGAATTTTTCAAACCATTTTCAGATCGAAGAGCAATGTTCCGACTTCAAAATGGGATCGAAATGCCAAAGCTTTCCCTCGGAACATATCTCGCCAAGGGCGCTGAGGTTATCTTTATTTGTTTTTAGTAATACAATTTTTTTTTCCCTTTTAGCTCCACGCTGCCGTCGACAAGGCCCTTCAAGTCGGATATCGCAGTTTCGACACTGCAAAGTTCTACGAGAACGAGAAAGATTTGGGAGATGCGTTGAAGATTCTTCTTCCGAAACATAATCTCCAGACGAAAGATATTTTCTTGACTACGAAAGTGTTCCCCATTGCGAGCCACAATGTCTACGAGCTCATTACAAGGGATATCGATGAGTCCCTGGAACTTCTCGGCAGAGAGTTTGTAATCTCTCATTTTGAAACAGCTCTCATTTTTGTTTAGGTACCTAGACTTGGTTCTAGTTCACTATCCACGTCCACTTTCAACTGGAGATCGCGATCAACGAAATGTGACATACCGCAAGGAGACGTGGCTTGCTCTTGAGAAATTACACAGTAATTTGTGAATAAAATTGAACAAATACTATTTTATCATTTCAGGCGACGGAAAAATCCGTTCGATTGGTGTCTCCAACTACGAAATCAATCATATCGAGGAGATGCGTAATTATCTGACATTTGAGCCACATGTGAATCAGGTTGAATATCATCCTCATTTTCAACGCAAAGCTCTTCGTGCATACTGCCAAAAGCATAACATTCTCTTCCAGGTAACTTGCCAACAAATTTCGGAAACGCATTGAAATGTGAATAACATTTTTTGGAGGAATCGGGTAAAAATACAGTCAACTAGAAAAATGTTCCTTACTAAAAAAGCTATCGATTGGTTAAAAAACTGTCAAATTTTATCAACAATTAACAGAGTTGCGCCTTCCGTTAACTCTGTTAGTTTATTTATGAAATTTAACGGGTTTCTGACCAATCGATTGCTTTTTTAATAAGAAACATTTTTCCTGTTGACCGTATTTTCACCCGATCCCCCGGAAAAAAGTTATTCACATTTGAATGAGTTGTAGAAATTCGTTGCCGCTCTTTTTTGAACCCCGGTTATCAAATCAATCATCTATTCCTTCCAGGCCTTCTCACCATTCGGACGCGGGAATCAGACACTTCTGAGTGACGAGACTCTGGTTCGTATTGCAAACAACCGCCACACTTCTGCCGGGGTAAACAAATCTCTATATAATTTTTCTCATAAAATTATTATCTGAAGGTTATCATTCTCGCATGGATCATGCAGGGAAACAATGCGGTAGTGGCCAAGTCATTGGATGGTGGGCGAATCAACGCGAACTACAAGGTTCAATCAAAGTTTGATTACCAATAACTAATCACTTTCTCAGGCACAAACCATGAGACTTGATGAAGACGAATTCGAGAAGCTCAATGAGCTGGATCTGGAGACTCCGTACGTCGAGGACAGAGGATGGGAAGTCATCTGACTCGATCTCCTTTTCAATCGCTAATTTATGTCAATACATTCCATTTATGTGATTATTATCTTGATCTGTGAAATTTGACTTATTTTGTTCGCCATAAAGTATAATCTCGCCATCGTTGAGTTTTGATTTCATTGAGCAAGCTGATCCGCAAATACGTGAGAAAGTCTCAAATTCGATACCAATTATGAGCAGTTTTCTCAAGAATTGAAATTTGATACAAAAGCCAAAGGGCTTTTTCAAGAACGTCTTCAACATTTCATAATCGTTTGCAATAATTTCATTGCGATTTCCTACAATTATCCTCCGTTTTTTTCTCTTTCAACAGCTGACCAAATAGGACCGGAAAAGAGCAAAAATGTGTTTATTTCGAGAAGAGAATGTTCTTTTTGTTCTTCTTTCCACCAAGCCTCCTCTCTTCCTTTCCAACCAATTTTCCGTCTTGGTACACCCGAAAAATGGACCAAAGAGTAGGCGGAAGTGATCGAAAATTACTTTATTCTCCATTTGTGAAAATTTTGGGAATTTTTGGTTAGGCAAAGTTCCAATAGTGGAAATTTTGAAATGAAGTTCTGTGGAGGTGAGAGAAACCAAAAAGCCTGAAAAATAAGGTCCGGGGAATTCCGCAAATGAATATCTCGAAAGTAAGACGATTCGCAAGTAATCCTTTCGAAATTGGACATTTCGAAACTGTGATGGTTATGGTTTTCACTTACAAAAATAAGATTCTATTACATAGAGAACCGCAAAAGAATATATGAACAAGTAAAAAAAAATAGGCAAAACGCGATTTCTACCTTTCGAGATGTCCACTTTCGAATTTTCTTACTCTCGAGATGTCATACTGATTCAGTTTTCAGCCGGTAATGACAGATTTGGAGATATTTTTTTCGTGAATGTTGAATTAGCCTCATCAGAAGTTCTGCACGTAATATTGAGGAGCTCTTGAAACTCCAGGAAGTCAGATTCTAGTTTTGAGAATAGAAAAACAAAAGACAAACCGGAGAAGTCAAGAATTCCATTCCCCTACCGTATCCGTCTCTGCAGAGATGGAAAATAAGGAACACCTAACTAACAGCCAATATCCATTCATTTTCTCCTGAAACCATAAATTCCCTTCGTTTTCCTGTTAAAAACAACGCGTGCGTCACCATGTCTCATTTTTCCCGAGAACCTATAAAATATAGCTACTTTCGTTCGTTCCTATTTTGAACATCAGTTTATTTTCAGGTTTTCCCTTTCAGTCCCTGACTTGTCTTCTAAATTGAAATTCTTGTCATTCATTCACATTTTATAACCACTTTTCTCTCTCTTCTAGAACCTTTCTTTTTTCATCAGTCCCTTTGCCCGTTCATTCCTTTTATTTTTCCCCCGCTCTTTTCATCAACATCTCTCCTCATTTTTTCTGATTAATTCCGCGTGAAAGCTCGCTTTTTTCTCCTCTTTATTCGGTCGTATTCACCCAAAATTTTAGTAGTTCCATGAATATTGAATTGACTTTTCATCTCCTGACCACTTTTTTCTGGATTTTTATTTTTCCTGGTCCCACTTTTTTGTCCTTCGTTCCAATATTCCTTGAAGGTCATGTGGGATAGAAGGATATGGACACGTAGGAGGAAATAGAAAAAGAAAAAAGAAGAATAAAGAGGAAAAAGTTTTGAGAAATTTTCGAAAACTCATTGACCCGACTAATTCTGAGTTGGCGGCAAGCGAGTCATGAGTCCTTTCCAGACACATGTTGACCTAGATTGTACTTTGGCAAAAGTTTTTATTCCGGCTGAACTTTGGAAAGTTCTTTGGTATCGAAAACTCAAGTGGTATTGAAACCAAACTGAACATTCCTACTTTGATCTTAAGGGTTCAATATTAACAGAAAAAAGTTTAACCAAATGAATGCTTCTGTTTGAAGATTTCAACTGAACATGCTATTTTAAGATTCTGAAGGAGATTCTGAAGATTCTGAGATTCTGAAAAACAAGTTCTGAAGGGATGTAGTTTCAGTAATTTTAAGAATTCCTATTCAGAAAAGTATTCGTCTGAAATACCACAAACAAAGTTTCATTTCGCCTATCTGAAATGTGAAGTGACAAGAAAACCATCAGACCATTCAAGTTCAGAAATTCCTGAAATTTTCATCTAACTTTCACCGAAAATTTTTGAACGAATTTCGAATTTTTGCATCGTTCAGGCATGAGCATGTTTCGAAATTGTGAAGTTTGGAAAGAATGACATTTCGATAGTGCGATGTTTCGCAAGTGCGATTTTTCACAAATGCAACGTCTTGCTTTTGAAACGCACTTTCGAAGTGTCATCTTTCGAAATATCGCGGAGCCATTTTTTGTCAAAAAAATTTTTTTTCTCTCCAAAACTATACCATTGAATAGTGCAGCTAAAGTTACGTATACTGACAAAATCTCAGCTTTTAAAATAGCCTAGAATTGAAAATATTGTCTTCCGAACATTTTCAATTTATACTGAAATAGAAGACTTGGAACTTTGAGCACAAATATCTCGGCTCCGGATGTTGAGGGTTTTATTACTATAGAAAGATAAGAAAATGGTGAATGTTTCGTAATTTTCTGGAGTTTTGATGGTTCCATTGTGAAATGGAACATGACAAGTTGTAAAATCACAGTTTTCGAAGCTACCTGCAAATTTACGATTATTTACGATCAAATTCCTTATTGTGTCAAAACATTTTTTGAAAGTATTAAGGACCTACCGTAAGATTAGCATGTTCGTTTTTCTGTTTCTGTTCCACTTCCTTGAATCCTTATCTTCTCTCTTAATACATTCTACATTCCTTTCCTTTTGCTCACGCTGCTTTCATTGTATTAACAATGGAACAAAGAAAGATCCCTTTTAGATCCATCCCTCTTCATCTCCACAGAAAGAGCTCAACACAAAAACATTCTCTTTTTTTCTCAGCTACTACTTGCTTAGTTCTTTTCTGTCTTTTCACATAAATAATTCCAATAGAAAAATGTTTCAACATTTTGGACACAGAAAAAAAGTTTTCCTCTTTCTATTGCTTTAATAGGTCGTGTTGGTGCACAGAGCTCGAAAAATGGGCGGAGCCTCTCGGTGCTCCATTCCGTTTTTGCCATGTCTCTCTGTCTCCATAGCTTCTCCTTTCACTCCTCCCCCTTTTTTCTCCCCGTTACGTCAAGTGCTCATTTTGGAGGTCCTCCCCTTGCTACACAACCAGCTGTGCTCTTTCTGCATCCAGAAGCTCTGAAGCTTACTTGCTCGACGAGCTTTGACGAGTCATCACGCTCCGGTGAAGAAGAAGAAACAAAAAAGGATCCAGGAAATACTACTACGCTACTATTATGGGCACTCTCAGGTTGGTGGTTTTGAAGTTTTGGAATTTTTTATGGGAGCTTTTTTTGGAGAGCGGAAGACCACCGAGTGGGGTCTAAAATTGGGAAGTTGGAGGGTTGGGATTCTAAAAAAAGGCTCTTAGAGTGAAGTTTTGTATCGGAAAGTTCAAAATTGTGAAAAAAAATAAAAAAGGATAATCAACAAACCGAGACAGTAAACCTGAAAGTCAAAAGACCTCAGAAGTTCTACAGGTAATTCCAAATGAAAAATTTCAAAAAAATCCTGTTCTTTTCTATCTCGAATTGGTGTTTAAGTGCTTCTTTACATCTTATTGAACCCTTTAGAAAACTAATACCTGTGACCACAAAGTGATTCCATTTTTTCAGTACATTCGAAGCCTTTTCTCTCTTTTTCCCGCTATAAGTGCATTATAACTGAAATTTCTGTATCCCCCAGCTGTCTGTCCATGTGACGAATTTCTCCATCTTTCGGAAAAGCGATTTAATAAAATTTACTTCCGTCGACACGAATCGAAATTTGGTCCCCCTCTCCTTCTCGGAAGCTCTCCCGTAAATTGCCTTTATTATGTGCATTTTGGAAGAAAAATTTTCGGGAGAAAGTTTATTCGGGTTGCCGTGGAGAAGTCAGGGGAGAATGGGACTTTTTGACCGAGATTTAAGTGCTCTTTTTATGTGTTCTGGAAAATGGGGCGAAAAGCAAAAAGAGCAAGAAATAGAAGTAACAGGTGGAGGATTGGGAAAGAGTGCAGGAGAAGAGATAATTGCACTAGGAAATGAACAATTTTCTCTTTTTCGTCAAAGCGAGGTCATTGTAGGGAGAGAGAAAGTTAACTGCAAATTTCCGAGTCATTTTGGGATTCGGAAGAGCAAAGATAAGAGTCGAAAGATAAAGACTACTAATAGTAACCCCATTTTTTTGCTATCTGGGTCGAATGTGTTCATTTTTGTGTGTTATATGCAAAAATGATAGCAAATCCCCAAAAAGTTAGAAAAGAAAAGATTCAGAGTTTTTTTTATGCCTTCAGAATCCTTCAGAATCTCAATTTTCAAAAAATTCAAAATTTTAGAATGATCTAGAAGAGATACTAGAAGAGATATAGAATGGTATAAGCTAGAAGAGATATAGAATGGTATAAGTTTCATTATAATTGAATTTTTAGTTTTTGAGTTACACAGAAGGCTGTCGAACAAAAAATTGTAAACGAAATATTGCGACGTCGGTTTCTGAATCTCTGAAGACGTCAAAATTAGAAATCCTGGAGAATCCAACATTTTATTGTAATCTAGAGAAGACGTTCTATCTAACTGTATAAATTTCACTTAAATTGAGCTACTGGCCTAGGACTTAGAGCTCCTCAAAGTACATCTACCCGAAATTCGACATCAATGAGGTTCAGACGCTTCCAGAATCCTTCAAATACTGAATTTTTGAAAAGTTAAAAATCTTAGAATGATTTAGAAAAAATGTTCTATCTAACCGTACAAATTTCATTTAAATTCGACTACTGGTTTAGGAGATACAACTCATTTAACATCGTTTTGTGAATCTCATATAGGTTTACATTTCCATATAAATTTAGACCTGAAAAGCACAAAGTAGAAGGGGAAAACGCCGCCAAAATGAGTATAAAAGTTTCCGTTTGAACCTCGAAACTCCAGGATTCAAAAAAAAAAACTACTACTAGACGAGTTCAATGCCAAGCACTTTTTGGTTCTTTCCAAAACCAATCCTTCAAAAAAGTGTAACACCCTCAGGTTGATGTCATCTGTGTCTTTTCGTTATCTTCTTCTTTTTTGAAACTCCTTGTTTTATTTTTGGATTTCCATGTTAGTTTCGTCTTTCTCTTCTCTTCCTTTTCTCCATTTTCTACAACAACTTTGCTCCTTTTTTTCCCCGGATAAGAGCCATCTCGCCAAATAAGCGTCATTTTTTTGGAGAAATGAAGCCAACGGAAAAACGAGAAGAGACTTCTTTTGGTGAATCATGGATTTTCTGGGGAAAACAGAGGAACGGAAGAGGGAAGAAGCTATAATTAAATCAAAAATCATCCAGAAACTTCTGTCTCGTTTCTTGAGTTTTTGAGAGAAAGGAGGAAATCAGAAGTATAGGGACTTTTCTTGATTCTTGAAATTTTTCATCCCAATTTTCTCTAGAAATTACAGTAATCTGAATTTCCATTATTCATAGACTTCTGATCTTCGTCCTCTTTTTGGAGCTCCCTTTTCCCATCTGAATACATTAATCTTATCCCTCCGAAAACAACTAAGATTCTGTATAATTAAATTGTAACCCAAAAAACATAAAAGGGATTTCCGTTTTCGTTCCCAATTTTCTCATCACTCATATCTTGGGTTCGGTTTAGTGTCCGTGAGCCAAAATGTGAAATTGAAAAATTGGTTGAAAAGAGAGAAAAAAGGGACTTCTCGTTTCTGTGTCCATATGAAAGATTGAAATTCGAGGAGCCAAGAGACAAAAAACGGCAAAAAATGAGTGAAAACTGAGAAGTTTTCGTGGGATGGAAAAGGAACAAAGAGAGATTGGAGAAGAGGGAAATAAATGATGTGTTGATGAATTTTAATATTTTTAGAAATTTTTAAAATTAAAAAAGAAGACATTTTGAAAGTGCGGCATTTCAAAAGTGCGATCGTCAATTGAGCCGGTTTGGTAGGATATTTAATCAAACGGCTCAGAAGTGCTATACCTGCGAAACGTCGCACTTTCAAAATGTCTGCTTTCGAAATGTCACACTTTCAAAATGTCATACTTTCGAAACGTCGCACTTCCGAAATATCGAACTTTCGAAACATCGAATTTTCAAAATTTCACACTTGCGAAACTCCACACTTTCGAAACGTCGCACTTTCGAAATGACGCACTTTCGAAATGTCACACTTCCGAAATGTCTTCTCTCGAAATATCGCACCTTCGAAATGTCCGCTTTCGAAATGTCACACTTTCAAAATGTCTGATTCCAAATGTCGCACTTTCGAAAAGTCTTACTTGCGAAACGTCACACTTTCGAGATGTCTGCTTTTGAAACGTCGCACTTCCGAAATGTAGGCAGCCTAATTCCCGACGAAAAAACTTTTTCTGAAAAATTATTTAGTACAACTTCCATGTATAGAATTTTCGTTCATTTTTAGTTCAAATCAAAAGTTTACATTCATGTCCTTATGCTCCATCATATGGTGTCCTTCTACATGGATTATGTCATCAATTTGTATTTGAAATTCCAATTGAAAGTGTCACTTCCAAATACTCTCTTTTTTGTTCTTCTCTCTTTTTTTCCCAAACTACCCATTGTCTTTTTCCTAAAAACAACATTTGCAATTGACACAATTTCCTTTTTTTCCAAATCAAGAAATAGTATGACAAATTGAGAGATTTCCAGAGAAGAACTTTGAGCACTCATTCAATTTGCTCTTCGAAGCCCTTTTCCCCTTTTTGAAAAGGGACCTTTCCGTTTGAAATTTCGAGAACAACGGGTTCGAAATAGCAGGGAAAAGTGAGACGGGCTGGAGCATATAGAAAAAGAAAAATGGGTCCATAAAGAGATTGAAATCAATTTTTGCAGAAACATTCGCCATCACATTGCGGTTTCCGTCCGACGTCTTCTCAAATCGCCGAGGAATAGTGTGTCGAAGATAAGGTTGAATGGAAATTCGAGAGGAACTTGTGGGACGCCCGAGTTGAAGTATGTACCAATTGGAAAAAAAAACTGAAAAGGGCTCTTGAAATAAGAAACACCGGGGTCGATTACAAAAAATAATTATACTTTTTGTGATCACGAAGGGACAGAATAGATGAAAGTCAAATTTTGTATCCTCAACTATTCGATCCAGCAATGCATTCAAATGTGAATAACTTTTTTCAGAAGGATCAGGTAAAAATACGCTCAACATGAAAAATGTTTCTTATTGAAAAAGCTATAGATTGGATATAACATTGTTGAATTTAATCCAAAATTGACAGAGTTACGCCCTCTGTTGCCACAACGTTGCCGAAATTGCCGAATTGTGGTTTTTCGGCAACACAAAGCGTAACGCTGCTAATTTTATATCGAATTTGACGATTTTTTAACCAATCGATAGCTTTTTTAATAAGGAACACTTTTTATGCTGACCGTATTTTTATCCAATCCTCTTGAAAAAAGTTATTCGCGCTTGAATATGTTGCCGAAAATTCCGATCTGCATCTCAAAATTTTCAGCACTCCTGATTCATCTCGCAGCGTCTCATTCACCGAAGCCATCACTTGGCCGTACATTGATGAGGATATTATTGAGGAATAACTCTTCCCATTCCTTACAATATTATCTTTTTGAAATCATCGAACCTGTTTCCCTCTCCATTCCAGTCCCAATAATTCTCTGAATAGATGTACCGGTTGTTGCCGGTGTTTTTTCCTGTCCCCTGTTTTTCTGAAAACTTGTTGTCTTCATGACATCATCTTCGTGTATATAATTTTAATCATTCTGATTCAAACTGAAATGTTTTCTGATCCAATAAAGTAACTGTACATATTTCTTTTTCTGCAATTGTACAAAAAGTTTGAATACAAAGAGGTACTAAAAACAAAAAGGATTCGCCTGGAGGTAATGGAGAAAGATGGGAAACTTCCAGAGCTCCAATATTGGCAACGAAAGATCGGAAAAATTTTCTTCAGAACGGCTTTCAGTTTTTGAACTCCCTCCGTTTTGTAATCTGCAATCGCGCTCTGTCGTCACGCGGGAGAGGTGAGAGACGCAGAGAACCCCGCGCACTGTGATTTTTTCCGGAGATTGGGCAAAAACGAATTTTAGCTGCAGTGAAACGAAAATGGGCGGAGTTAAGGTCGCTGATTGGCTAGCCAACGATGCTGATTGGTCAGTCAGTTCCCGGCCACGGCCTAACTTGGAAAAAAGCTAGGCCACCGCATTTTTTTGCGCCGTAAAACAAAAATGCTGGTCGTAAGACATTTTTTTAGGACCTGATTTTTTGTTCAAAAATTGAAAACTAAATTTAAAAGAAAAATATCCGTAGAAAAAAAAAGTTATCCGCTAGATTTTGAGAAATTTTCAGTTGAGTGAATTGGAAGATAAATTAACACTGCAAAAATTCGGTGGCCGCGGCCGGGAGCGGCAAGGCAGGGGGGCCGTGGCCTAGGCTCCCAAATCAAATCTCCGGAAAAAATCACAGTGCCGCGTTTTCAAAATTAGTTTTTTTCCTGTTTCAACATTTTTCTCATCAATTTTTATGTTTTCAGCATGAAAAAAGTTAAAAAAGAAAAAGTTGTCGGCCCGATAGGTCCAGTAAGCTACAATCGATCAATTTTGGCCGCTTTTGAGAAACAAGCTAAAGGAAAAGTGAGGAAATTGCTTGCGAAACAAAAAAAAACAGAATATTTACAGACTTGCCCGTTATGTAGTGTTAAATTCTCATTGGCCAGTTATAGGAGTCATATGAATGTTTGTAAAGTAGCAGATGATGATGAAGAAATAAAGGTTGTTGCATCTTACACTCGAGAAGAAGCAGTTTTACTACGAGCGGGTCCTGAAATAGTGTTAGGAGATGAAGAAACTATGCCGAAAACTCATGTTAATCCGAAGAAAAGGAGGAGGACCGAGAAGATTGAAGAAGTTCCAGAAGCAGTGTAATCTTTGAATAACGATTTCTCGATTTAATTTTCCGGTTTTCAGAGCTAGTACTTCGTCAGCTTCGGAAATCGTTCCCTTCAGTTTTGATGCCGATTTTGAAGTGCAGAATCCTTCAACGAGTGATGAAAACTTGGAAGCACCATCGGTTGCATCAGAATCTACAATAGGGCCTAATGCTGAAAAAACAATCAAGCAGTCACCTGTCTGGGAAAATAGAAGACGATCGACAAGGCTAGCAAGGAATTCTCAAGGAAATCAAAATGCGAGTCAAGAAATTCCAGTGAAAAAAGAAACTGCGACAATTGCAGAAGTTCTTCAAGTGATCAACGTTAGTGTTAATCTTATTCGCTTAAAAAATTCATATTTCAGAGCTTCGAAACCAGAATCGCAAAGTCTGATCGCCCAACACCGTATTACCTAAAATGTACTGTCAGAATTCTGAAACGAGTAATTTCGACGATGAAGTCAGATGGCAAATTTTATTCTGATGATTTCTGGCTTCCCAGCGATATAATAACGTTCTATCGTTTTGTGGAATTTCTTTCTGATGGAGCAAAGTGTCTACTAGTACGACTGTTTATTCGGAAATCGGCATGGTATCATTTGGAAAAATTGGAACAAAAGTGAGGATTAAATATTGAACTCCTAGAGTAAATCAGTTTTCAGATATCCTGAAATTTACAATATTCAAAACGCAGTTGTGGAGCTTACGAAGTGCGATTTTGTTGTTGATGGTGGGTTTGAAAGCGTGATTTTTTTAAAAACTGGCTTTCTTCAGATTCTACCCTAAAAACTCTCGACGAGGCACTTCACATATCCGACGTTGCTGTTCTAAAGAATGTGGCGAAAAAGTTCAAAATTGACGGCAACAAAAATCGACAAGAACTGGTTCAAGCGATTCGAAGGTTCGCTCAATCTCAACAAGCGATTTTCGGTGCAACTGGAAGTGTTGAATTGGCGGTGTTGAAGGCTTTGAAAAAGGAATTGGGAACTTGTGTAAAGATTCGGGATGAATTAGTTGATCTGTTCAGGGTAGATCGATTTCTATTGACCCATCTCAATTGTTCATTTTCAGTGTCTCTTCACATTGTATTGTCCTGTCACCACGAATTCAGCTAATGTTATCGATAATCCCGGAGCATCGAATGTTTATCAGGATTTATTGTAAGCCTATTTCTTGGTTTTAATTTCAAAAAACCCCTATTCTCAGGTATATGATGCTCTCTGTTGAAAACGGAACCGTACAATTTCCTGCCCCGAATCCATGTCCGAATATTGCAAGTTTATATAAAGACAGGAATATGCTGATGGAGTGAGTTATCAAATGTGAATAACGTTTTTCAGGGGGATCGGGTAAAAATATGGTCTACAGAAACAATGTTCCTTATTTATAAAGTTAGCGATTAGTTGAAAAACCGTCGAATTGCATAGAAAATTAACAGAGCTACGCCTCGAAATTGCTAAAATCGGCAGTTTTTTGGAAACACAGAGCGTATCGCTGTTAATTTTCTATGAAATTTTACGATTTTTTAACCTATCGATAGCTTTTTTAACAAGGAACATTTTTCTTTTAACCGTATTTTCACCTAACCCCCTTGAAAAATTTATTCAAAATTGAAAAATTTATTCAATTGGTATTTGTTTAGTATTGTGGCGGTAAAATGTAGGTAAACTTGCTCCACCGCACTCCAGTGGAAAAATCACCGTTTCGGGACCTTTTACCACAGGAGTGCGGTGGCGCAAGTCCAGCTGAATTTTACCGCCACAATAACACAAGACATAAGTTATGGCATAAGTGCCGCATAACTCTGTTAATTTTCAATAAATTCAATTGAAGCAATTGTACAATTCAGAATTCCGTTCCCGATTTCAGATACATCACAGCCAAATCCCTTGAAACATCCATCGTTCTCCAAATGTCCAATGGGAATCTTGAAGTGGCCCTAGATCTTGCAATTGACGCGAAGGAGTTTCTCGACCAGATGCCAGAAGACCAAAAGAGATATTATGAGAAATTGGAGATTCACGAACGAAAGTTCACATCGATTTGGATTCATACGCGGTGTTGTGGACATGCGACAACGCTACTGGAGAAACAGAAAAAATACGGAATGGCTGTCGAGTGGCAGAAGGATTTGCTGATTACGAATAGTGAGTGAAACGGTGGAAAAATAAAGAAAGAATCAGGTTTGTTTCCTTTCAGAAGACGTTCAACATTACTGTATGGATTCTCGCGGATTGTGGTGGGATCGAATGCTGCTCAATTTGGATTCGCATTTGAAAGTAAGTTTTAAAAATCCCTAAATTCGGCTCACACCCTCAAATATTTCAGGAAAAAGCGGAATGCGCAAAAATGATACAGATGGCACTGGCGGATAATTCTATCCTTGAAAAAGAGCTTCTCTCAATTCAGGATCGTGCTATGAAACTGAAAGAGATGCCTTCAGACTTCCGACCGCCCCTTAATATTGGTATTCCTAAAAAACGAACAATCACTGCCAGAACCATATCGAAAAGTTTGGGAGATGGAAGAGTCAATCGATTTGTATTTCATGATGCGGAGAAAGAAGAAGACGTCGAGTGTTCAGTCGAAGAAACCGCTCGACGATGGTACATTGAAAACGAGGGATTCACGATTGGTGTTCATGATGAGGGGGCAACTTGGCATACTCTATTCGGTCTTCTTTTCTATGACATCATTTTCTCAACTGATGGACATGTAGCATCCACATGGTATAGTGAGGTTCAAGATTGTCCATCTGATCTGAGCAATACGTTATATTCGAAAAGAAGAGAGCAGTTTGAGGATCGATTTGAATGGTTGAAAGAGACGGAACAAGAAGTGATAGAAGAGAATATTCGAAAAATATGGGAGCTAAAACAGAGCGAAACGAATCGAGAATGTTCATGGAAACATTTCCCGTCTGGAGTTGAGGATTGTGTGGTTCGTTTGGCTCCGGGACGTTTCGCAAGTGTGACATTTCACATGTGCAACAGGCTTGGTTGGAACCGGAAAAAAACGAGTTCCCTTTTTTTCCAATTTTCATATTTTTTCGAAAAAATTCTCGACGGAAAATTTTTTTTTCGGAAAATCGAAAAAGAAGTTTCCGAAAATCAAAAAAAATTGGACGATAATTGTCGATAAATTAGGCATTTTGGCGAAAGATGATCATTTTTAAGCAAAATTTTTTCCGGTTTTCCGAGAAAATATTTTCAGAAAAAATTTCGAAAACTCGTTTTCCGAAAATGTTTCACGAACAACCCTGATGTGCACCGATTTGCTTTTGAATCGTCGCACTTTCGAAACGTCTCGAATCCGGTAACTTTACATCTGAAATTACAGAGCCTCTCCCAATGTATTCCACGTCCTGCACTGCTTTCAATCTTCCGTCAACTTGCTGAAAATTACCGTAATTCTCGATCTGGTTTCCCCGACCTAACATTATGGAATCCCAAAACGAAAACCGTTGCCGTCATCGAAGTCAAAGGCCCCGGTGATCGTCTGTCAACGAAACAACGACTCTGGTTATCGTTTTTCGCTGATAACGGAATCAAAGCAGAAGTGTGCCATGTTGAAGCACAAAACTCAAGACTGCTGCTGTAAATTCTTTTAAAAATTAGTTTTATAATTGTCTTATCCGTGTTACATAGATAAAAATTGTTCCGTTTAATAATCTTTATTACCTCCCTCGAAATTCGGAGGGAAAGTGGAGGCGAAAAATGCATTGGGTTTTTTCTTAAGGCCAGCCGGACAGAATATGGAAGTGATTGCAGCGGGAGGTGGTGTGAAAAAATACTGGAAAGATTTGAGCCACAAAGAACGAGAGCAGTGGACTGCGAATGATTTTAGACGGGGGATTTTGTACAGACTAGTAGAAGGCTTGGAAATTAAACATTTTTGGGATATCGAAATCGTCAAGGAATAGGGGCAGAAGTAAAGCGAAAAGGGGGTACAATTGAAGATATAAACAATTTTGATGTGTGAGTTAACGAATAAGGTCTAGTCGATTCGAAACTATCCGATTGAGGTCTATCTAACAGGACATTGTTCATTCAGACGGGCAAGTGCCATTTCAGAGATTCCGTAGTAGTGGACGAAGGCTGCGATGACGACGCAAGTATGGAATAGTTGATGAGATTGGAACTGCAATGACATTGAATGATTAAAAGTTTTGTTTGAAAAAAAACAAACCCAGATATCACATTTTCCTGGGAAAAATCTTTCAGGAGTTCTTGTTGCATAGAGGGCTGCACCTAGCAAATATAGGAAAGCCATGAGCAGTAGCCAATGGAATGAATTGTCAGCAAATAATGAGTGAACACCATCTGTGATTATGTAGTGGATGGTTGGAATCACACCTGAAAAAAAATATATAGAAAATTCTGACTTAAAGTAGGATTGCAGTCATTTTTTTACTCAAATGATCGTCCCAATTCGAATCATCAAAAAATTCTACATTTTTTGAAATAGATTAGAAAAAATGTAAGTTTATGTTTTGAAATTCGATTTTATCGAGTTTTAACGATTTTTGTACAAAAACTATTGGTATTTTCGTGAATGCTAGACTTGGAACGATTGGAGAAAAAACATTGTGTGTAACTCTTAAAAAATATTCTTACCACTACATCCCATTCCAACGAAGACTGCAGCTCTCACTGGTCGATATTTGGATTCGCTGAACTTGTCCCACAACGAAACGACTATCGCACCGATTCCTAACACACAAACCATTGCGATGTATGTAATCTTGGGCTCTCGTCGACAATAGAAACCGTAGTATATCCATGGAATGAAGGAACCAATGATGAGCAACGAAATTCCCATATAATCGAGTTTACAGAAAATTTTGACGACATTGACAGAATGACACGAGAGGGTATGGAAGGCGAACGAGAGTCCAAGACAGAGAACGGCTCCGGCGAAGAAAAACGAAAAGACGACTTTCTCTTGGAACTGTATGTGATTGTCAGGTCGAGTCAGGAACCAGACGGCGAGGAAGAAAAAGGCAACACATCCAATGAGATGAGTCCAGATGTTACCGGTTTCAGTGTGAAGCGACCAGATACTTTTGAAGCATTCGGAGAAAGATGGCAGTGGAGGACGGTGACCGTGTCTGAACAGAAAAGGTTTACTTCTTGAGATTCAAAACTAATAATTACCTCAAAAATTCGTTATCCTGGAGCCATTCCGGCAAATGTTCATACTTTAGCACTTTCCAGCGAGCTTCATAAGTTTTCGTTACAATACCGGTCTGCTCTGATCTATCTTCCTTCACATCTACTTCCAACTCATCTTCGTCGTCCTTTCTTCTATCCGGAGTCCCTTGAGCATTGATTTCCCGCCACTGTCCACCCTTCTTACGACGATATCTAAGCACCGTGTGTTTTGGCATCGACTCGTCATCACTGCCAGCTCGCACTCTTCCAGCGAACGATGTGGCTCGTGATCGATGTCCTTCTTGTGTTGGAAGAAGCTCTGAATCGGAACAGAATTCTCCCTCCTCATCGTCGGAGTTTGTCGGAGACACAACCGTCGTTTTGCGAGAATAGAACACTTCGATTTTGTCTCCGGTCTTACGAGCTTCTGGATTTGTAACCTGTAATATCCAGAGCTCATTTGATCATACGTCGATTTTATCCGCTTCAAATTTAAATTTTTCGGTCAATCTTTATACCAATATGTAGAACTCGATGAGATCTATAAAATGTTGCTAAAATCATTAAGATTGACTTTGTCTGAAACTTGTAGGTCCGGCGTTTTCGGCTCATGTGTTCTACAACTTCTAGACAAAAAGTGAGACATGCAATCTTGGTGATTTTGGTACCATTTTATAGGTCTCATTAAGTTCTACATTTTGGTATAAAAATTGACCGAAAATTTTTGATTCGAAGCGGAGAAATGCTTTTGATCTTTGCGTTTGGACTCTTTTTTGTTCAAAGTTCCATTGAGTCTGGTCGTTCTCTATCGGTCATCACGCGGGTTCTCTTATCAATACACACATTCTATCTCATTGTATCTTTTGTGCCGCAAGTTAGGTTTTATCACTGGAAAAGTTTTGAATTCACATTGTCAGTCAGAACCAAATCACGCCAGAATTGGAAAAAACCGACAGAGAAAAGTTGCACGCTTTTCGGAGGGGAAAACTTTCGACAGATGATGAAATTGAAGAGAGGGAATTCTTTTTCTTTATTGATAACAAGGGGGTCAAAGTCGAACTCGATGTGATAAACACAATCGGTTGACGAACTTATTTGGGAATTGTTTATTCTTTTTGATGTTTGATCATTGCTGCATTAATAAATCTCACCTGTACACAAGTACTATCCTCGACTACCAATTCTCCAGAATCCGAGTCATTGAGGTAGTGCCCAAGGGCTCGACTGACCTCATCTGGATCCATTCTTTACCTAAAATAGAAAATTTGAACAAATATAACTACACGGAAGAACAAAATAGCAAAGAAAAAACTAAACTATATCCTAGTGAAATGGAGGAAAATTGCGATAAGAGAGGGGTTTTTTGATAAATTACTGCACTTTCTGTATGCCATTTGACAACCCACGTGATGAGACAACGCACGTGGGGACAAAAATCGGGCGAGAATTAAAAAAATGAGACCAAGAGATGAGGAGGGGGAATTCCCAGTACTCTTTATGTTTTTCAAGCATGTGACAAGGAGGCCAAAAATTTTTCAGATGGTTTTTTCGAGGAAAAAAGGCAATATTTCAACAAGAAAACGCGACATTTCGCAACAAAAATTCCAAAAATGGCTCTTTTCCAGAGAAATGCAAACGCGCTCGCTTGCTAATGAGCTGTTGAATCATAAAAGCGCGGGAGTTTAAATTAACAATTTCGGAATTGAGATGATATTTCGACGTTTTTAAAGCAATCTGAAAGTCGTCTCAAAGAACTGAAAAAAAGTGCACAGGTGGTAAGGCACAATTGTCTCGAGAGGAGGAGGGGAGAGAGGAGTGTGGTGGGAGGCCAAATGTCCATTCTATCTTTTTTTCTTGTTTATTTCTCTGCGTCTTGTTGATTTTAGAGTCGGTAGGTGTTTTTTGAGACACATGTGTTCAAACAAGATAAGACATTTGATGACGGGTGAGAAAGATCAACGGAATCGGCGGATTCTTCGAATAACTCCAACTTGGTTCCTGGAGTAGAAGGTAGTACATTTCAAAAAAAATAATTCTCTCAAATCTTGCAAACAAAAAAATTAACCTCATGTAAACTCTAACCAGTGGACACTCTGCTATGGATACCGTGCCACTACCGGCTGAGCCACGCGGACGCAATTGGTTGTATAAACGCCAAAAATTTTCACGTGTCCTGAAAAAAAGTTGCCCTGTTGACCCTTCATCAAACAGATTTGATTTGACGATGACAAATCAGAGTATTCCCAAAAATTCAAATTTCCCGCACAATCATCATTGTTGAAAACTCTCACCATCTTCAGAATCACACAGAGGTTGAAGTAAGTCATTTTTCTACTTACTTTCTTTCTGAATCCAAATTGTTTCAGAGTCTTCTGAAATGCGAGTTCTTCTTCTAGTGTGCTGTCTTTTCCCATTCGCCTCACTAGAAGGTTTCAAAATTCTTATAAGACAATCCGAAAGTGCCAATATTTCCAGAAACACCAAATCTTCGTCAAGTGAATTCGGATTTCTCGACGATTTCCCGTCTAGTCAAAGGAATATCGGTTCAAAATGATCTCACCGAAAAGAAAACGACGGAGATTCAGGTCTTGACGAGTATGGTTCAAACGAAGAATCCTAAAGTCTTGGAAGATATGAAAGGTAGTTGTTGCAAAGTTTTCTGGAATAAAAATTGTTCACTTTTTTAGGGATTCAAACTTCTGAAGCAACCAAGAAATTAGACGAGCTATCAGGAATTCTCAAATCATTTGGCACCTCCACCATCAAAAAACCTCAAAGTCTCCGAAAGACTCTTCAAGTTCTTCCTGGTTTTCTGAGTCGATTGGAATTTATGGAGACAGCTTCTCAGACGACGCTGACGGATGATTTCATGGCAAAAGCAAAAGCTGTCATCGGACAGTCCCTTGATATCACAAAGACCACAATTGGAGACTATCCACTTGTGTCCATCGCAGAAGCTCTTACTCAGATTTTCGATGAGAGCATCACAGAAGTTCCAAAAGATGAGGAAAACGATGCTATCTCCAAAATTAAGTCTTCAGTTCTCGGCTTCAGCAACAAATATGAAAAATACGAAACATACATAGGAAAACTGAAAAGTTATGAAACAGAGGATGTATTGAAGGATATTATTGCTTATGGGAATCTGAATATGGAAGAAGTTTTGGAGCCGGTGAAAAAGTTGAGAGCACTAGCAGAAGAATATGATAGAACTAAACTGCCTAGTCCTGCTATGGTTGAGTGGTTGAAGGCGTTGAAAGAAGAAGTTGAAAGAGTTGAAAATTCAAAACTTTTGAATTCCGAAGAGCAGATGAAAGCATTGACAACAGAACTGGATCGACTTTTCCCTCTTGCCAAGGATCTCTCTTTTGTCAAAATCGGTTTGAAGTCCACTCAATTCTCGAAAATTTTCGACACCGATTTGAGCTCGAAATGGTTTTTGGAGAAGTTTGCGGAAGGAGATGCCAAGTCAATTGAGAAACTCAAAAAAGCGTTGACACCGCTGAATTCGTTCAGTGGAAAAGCAACGAAAGCAATTCAGGGATTGACTGATTTTTTGAAGAATCATGACTTGTTCAAAGTATATTCTCTCAAGAGAATTGTGGCGAGAATTGAGAATAGTATGAGCAAAATGACGGAGTATAAAACGTTCTCCACATCTATCAAGAAGGCTTTAGAAGATTCGATTCAGTGTCTGGAGACAAATGTTCTGAAGTATCCAAGGGAGGAAATCGACTTCAAGAAATTCGATGAGGTCTACCAGTTTTCGATGGATTTCCACAAAAAAGTAAACTCAATGCACACATCTATTCAAGAACTTCTTAAGAATCCCGTACTGGAAGACGGAAAACTGAAAACTCTTAAAGAAATTATCAAAGATGATGGTCCCGTTAAAAAGCAACGAAGAATTACCAAAGACGAAGTATGGGCAATTATCGAAGAAATGAGAAAAGTTGATGGTGCAAAAGAGTTTGTTGAGAATTTCCAGAAGGCCGCGAATCTGTTTTCTGAAATTGATGTATTCGGATTGAACAAAATGATGGATAAGAGTATCGAGTTTGATATAATCCAAAAGGTTCAAAAAGTGCTAGATGACACGAAGCTGATTCCAGCTCTTCAATGTTTGAAGAAAATTACTTTTGATCCAGAACATCCCTTGAAACTTATGAAACTTGGTGAGAAGTTTAGAAGTGTGAAAGAAGAGGACATTTCGGAGGCTAAAGCGATTTTGGAGAGTATGGATAAAGTGAAAAAAGATTTGGATGGTTTGGTGGAGAAGAAATCGAAACGAGCAGCAGAGGGAGCTGGAGAAAAGGAGTTGTTGAAGTTTGGAGAATCGAAAAAAGTGTCTCAGGAATTGGAGAATGGAGTGGACTCGTTGAACAGACTTATGGAGGTGAAATAGCTTCAGAACTTATAAAGATAATAGATTTCAGGTCATTGATAAGAAGAAATCAGTAACTGATGCAACGAGCTTTGGTGAAAAAGTTGATGAAACTGTTTTCATGATTCGAATGCCTCCGATGCAAACTGTTTGGACACCAGTAATGCGACAGAAAATGCAAAGAATCTATAAGGAAGTTGAACAGTTGGAGAAGATGGCTGGACACTACAGAAAGAAGGATCTGGAAAATGAGTTTGGAATTTTCGAGAACGCCACGTTTGTCAATGGAGTAGAACTAGACACGAATATGTTTAGAGTTGCTGTTCCATCTAGTTTGATAGCTTCTCCAGATGTAGAAGTACAAAAAGCTGCACCAGTTTTCGGAGAATTGAGTTCACTAGAATTGAACTTTGTTGCAAGTCACGGATACATGAAGTCAGCTTCATTGACTGTCCCGAAACTTCGGCAGTTTTTCGATGACTTTTTTGGAATTGATAGGTCGGTGAAGGATGGATCAGCGATGGCACAAAGTGGAGTTGGTCCTGGGTTAGTTGGAGCCAACAATTTATGAGTTTCTAAATTCAAAAATTGCAGATCCGGTGCTTTCAACTTGATGATTATAGCTGCCATAGCTCTGCTGGTGCTCATGATTATTATCCTCGTTATATTCTGGATGAAACGAAGAAACAAGAATCTTAAACTTTCATTGAAGCAAACTTGGAGACATCTTGTGAGTTTCATTTTATATCGCTACCTGAATCATTGTCTCTACTTTTCAGAGATTCTTGAGTGAAGGAGCTCTCACTAGAAACGAAGGCACCCAATACACTCAACTCCATTTGGCGGTTCTCAAAAAACGATTTGAAGAAGTCAAGAGATTGGTGAAGAATGGATCGTATGTCGATGTTCATTGCTTTGGAAAAATCAACGAAACTCCACTCCATACAGCGGTCACCAATAAATCCGTAGACATTGTGAAGTTCTTGATCAAGAATGGAGCAGATCTGAGCGCGTTGGATTCGAATTATGAGACTCCTTTGGATAGGGCAAAGGGTAACAAGGCGATTCAAGAGATTCTGAAGGCGGCGAAGAAGAAGGAGTACAAGAAAAGTGAGAATGTGATGTATTACAAGTTCCTATTCTCCATTTTTTCAGCTCTTCCACAAGTTTTTCCAGTTGACAAGTACAAGATTTTCATCGACGAGAAGGTGAAGGGAAATAAGGAATTCGCGGATCGTTTCAAGGCAAATGTAGGTTACTTCAGTTTCTTCATTATTTGAATTTTGATTTTCAGATCGTGAACAAGATTGAGAAGGCTACACACGTTATTGTTAAAACTGGAAAAGGTGGTGTCTACGAAATGGATAAGGAAGATCCATCGGCACTGATGGTGCTGGGTGTTGTTTGCAGTCCGAAGATTCTGATGTCTTCTGATTGGATGAGTGCTTCGGTTCAGAAGGCGTCCAGCTTCCGTGACGACTTCAAATTCCAAGTGAAAGCAATAAAATTCAATGGAAAGACTTACAAGGGAATCGATGATATTCAACTGGCTCATAGCAAGATGGTATGGATTACGGTACCTAACCTGGTTTAGTTCTGAATTCCAGCACGTACCCTACTTGACCAACACGATCATTCACTTTGACCAAGCGGATCTTCATACGATTGATTGGAGTGGTTTGAAAACGATTGCTCTCGAGTTGGGTGCTCAGAATGTGGATGAGTTCCCGATGATGCAAGGAATGATGCCTGGACAATGTCCATATTATCGTGATGATTTGGGACATGTCTTTGTGGTTTACAATCAGAATAATGCGGTGAGTCAATTTCCTGAATTCTAACAAACGTTTAATTGGTTTCAGGACAAGTTGACCGCACTCTATCCAATTCTGAAAACCGACAAGTCCTACACATTCTTGGAAAAAGATGAATTCATCGCACTTCTTCTCGAAAGAAAAATTAATCACAAGAAGATGGCTGGACTCAAAAAGGACTCGAAGTCGGCAAAATCGAAGTCTGAATCGAAATCAGCAAGATCTGAGAAAACTGGTGATGGTACAACTGGAACAACTGGAGGAACTACTGGTGACTTGACTGCTGGATCCGCTACTCCAACTCCCTCCGCCACACCCACACCGGATTCGAAGACACCGTCAGCTGCCGAAGAGAACAAATCGGAACCATGAACTTCTGTCTCATTTGCTTTTAATGAATTGGGTTGCCTTGCATTTCAAAATACAGTCGTTTTTAACTTGTAAAAAATCGTTTTGGTACAATGATCATCAGAATAGATCAGTCAAAAATACAAACAAACAGTAAAAATGGAATCGTTACGTTAGAAACAAGGCTGCAAAACGGCCGGGCCCGCTCACGGAACATTTTTACAGCCGCGGCCCCCAGAAAATCTTCAAAAATCCGTTCTACTGTAACATAACAATAGACAGCGGCTCTCTTGGGCCATGGGGTCGGCCTTCTGCGGACTAGAAGGGTCGTGAAATCTGATTGTCTTGGTTAGGAAATCGGTTCGTATCGAAAATGAAATAAGTTTATTCGGGATCAGATCAATCCATAAAACACAACTAATAGTTCACACTAATGTCTTCTCTTCTTGCCCGGAGTTCTTGAAATGGGAGTTCTCGATGCAGGAGTTCGTGATCCTGGAGTGCGAGATCCTGGAGTGCGAGATCCTGGAGTTCGGGACTCAGGAGTTCTCGAGATCGGTGTTCCGCCCATAGTAGATGCTCCAGCATCACTAGTCTCTACATCGCTATTCTCTGGTGCACTATTCGAACATTCACTTTCCTGGTCTCCTTTTTTGTTCTTATTTTCATCCGATTTTACCACCTTATGGTTCTTGGCATCGATTTTTGCAATTGACTTCGACTTGATTTTGAAGCTGAGCAGATAGTGAATGAATTCATCCGAACTTATAAACCAGAAATCCGGATTATCGATGCATTTGCTTTTGAAGTTCAATTCAACTTGAGTTCTATCTCGACTACGGTAGATCAAGAAGTTCCTTGGAAGATCGTCTCGATGATAAGTGGTCCCTTTTTTACATTCTGACACGAAGGGAAAATCTCCAGTTCCAACGTACACTCCCAGTTGACCAGTAAGCCTCTTCAAGACTCCCCCTAAAATTTAAAAATTTGATTTAAAAAATAACCGTTTTGAAACTGACATTCATCATTTGTCGTGTTATTGTTGTAGGAGACACCAATTCCAAACATGTACGGTACATTCATCCGATTGATGAAATCTTTAATCTCAAGCAGATTGTTATATTCTTTCCCTTTAAACTTCATCTTGGTAACACGATATTCATGGTTATTTGAGATTTTGGAAGAGTTGTCAAGGCACGATTTCAGCCAACGGTGACTCATTATCATAGAAGCGCTGAAAACAAGAAAATAAAATAGTAGATAGTTTTTGCTACCTAAAAATATGAGGAAGATGGTGCTCTTCTACGTGCAAAACTCCCTTCTTGTCAGTTTTCACGACGTAATGAGTGGGACGTTTCAAGCCTTCTGTTTGCTGAAAATAGTACTTTTCTTACCCTGTCGACTCTATATTCAAACCAGGGCTGGGCGGCAACAAATTTCGGCAACTCATTCAAAAATGAATAACTGTTTTCAGGGGGACCAGGTAAAAATACGGTCAACAAGAAAAATGTTCCTTATTAAAAAAGCTATCTAATGGTTAATCGAATTTCATCAAAAATTAACAAAGTTACGCCATGTGTTGCCAAAAAGTTCTCAATTTCGGCCACTTTTTCGGCAACACAAGGCGCAACTCTGTTAATTTTCGATGAAATTTGACTATTTTTTAACCATTCGATAGCTTTTTCAACAAGGAACATTTTTTGCTTTTGACCGCACTTTTCTCTGATCCGCCTGAAAAAAAGTTATTCACATTTTAATGAGTGGTCGAAGTTTGTTGCCGACCAGCCCTGATTCAAACTCACATATTGCCCAAACTTCTTGAAAAAGTCTGCATGATAATGTTCTTCTTCTGGAATTCCTTTCTCCACTTTAATCATATAGTCATGTTTTGCCAATGGTTCCGGAGGGACAACTTTAAATGTTCTCTTCGCGTACTTTTTAAAAACTGCAATACAACTTTTCTTCTTCATTCTCACTGCCATTTGGTATGGTGTCTCATATTCATGGTTAAGGATTTCTCTAGTTGCTCCGTGTTTTATGAGAGCTTCGACGAACTTCGGTCTTCCTTGGAGAACTGCTTCGTGGAGCATTGTATTTGATTGTTTGTGACTTTGAACTGAAAATATACAGTTTTGTTGATCTAAAATAACTTTTACCTTTAGCATCCACATATGCCCCCTTCTTCAAACTAGTTCTAAATGCTCCATAATTGTTTCGGATGATGTATTCATACGCCTTGATAGCGAATCCATTTCCAAACTCAACTGGTTTATTCTCTTCAGTGAAAGATAGAAGGACCCAAGTTTCCGAGTCTCGAAGGCGTTGGTAGTACTCTGAAAAGCAATGCCACTTTTTTCTCGTTTCTCTTGCAACGAGAGAAAGGGAGCGGGCGACACACGCGAGTGAGAGAAGACGAGAGAAATGTGTACGCTCGCAAACTCGCTAATAAACAGAGCCGTTCTGGCCGAGTGGTCTAAGGCGCTGCGTTCAGGTCGCAGTCCTCTCAGGAGGGCGCAGGTTCGAACCCTGCGGACGGCAAATCCTTTTTCGCTTTTTTGTAGAAACCAAAATAAAACTCACTGTGGTCACGACGACATTTGCAGATGAAGTAGATGACACCTCCAATGATAAGTAGGACGAAGACTACTATACCGATGATGTAAAACAGAATCTCCATACTTCTGGAAAAAGGGAATTCTCAGCGTATAGGGAAGGGAGAAAAACTCACATTCCAGTGGTCACTTCATTGTTGACTATCTTCTCTTTTACTTCTCCAGATGGCGTCCGTGTTATTCCGAAAACTTCATCGAAGTACTCTCGAAGAGGAGTTAGAGCCAATGAAGCAGCTTTGATGCTTGTACTGTGCTTTGAGAAATCCAGTTCAAGTCTACTCAATTCCAAAAACGATGAAGCAGAACCCTGGACTATGGGACTTTGAGATTTTTTGAGTTCTTGAAGAAACTGATCATCGAATAGAGTAGTATCAACGGGAGCTCCTCTTATTTCACTTGCTTTGCTGAAGACGGATCCAATTTGAATGAGATCTTTGGCATCTTTGTTTTCTTGAGCGTATTTTTCAAGTTTCTCCACTTCGGGTGTGAGTTCTGTCATAGCTTTCGTGGTATCTTTTGTCCAAATAGACGACATGGGTAGTAATTTTCTAATTTCTCGGAATACTTCCGTTGGAAAATCAGCAACTGTCTGAACGAGACTTCTCTTTTCATAAACATCAACAAATTTTTGGAGTAGATTGACACCTCTACCAAGGTCCAGCGCCAGAGACTTTGAGTCTTTCAGTTTCTTCAACTTTTTCTCTACATCTCTCTTGTGTCTCGATCTCGTCATTACAATTTTGACTTTCTT
The DNA here is from genome assembly GCA_963966625.1 of Caenorhabditis zanzibari. NCBI lineage: Eukaryota > Metazoa > Nematoda > Chromadorea > Rhabditida > Rhabditidae > Caenorhabditis > Caenorhabditis zanzibari. Next base: position 6,625,292 of record OZ016471.1, read on the forward strand.
CATCTCTTCCTTCAACTTTTCAACCTGTTCGAGAATACTACTTACTGACTCAATGCTTTCTTTCTTAATCTCACGAACCTTGATTCCAAATTTCAGAATTTTGTCGATATTGTTTAGGTCAACAGACTGTCCATTGAGATTTGTAAGTGCCGTTTCTAATCCTGTGCCTTCCAGACTTTTCTGAACTTTTTCAATAACCGCCCAATTCGGTTTTGTTTTCATAAAAGAGTTAAGTTCTCCAGATAGTAGCTCACCGAGCTCTTCTGAAGCAATAACAACTACTTCAACAAAATGATCGAATCCAGAAATTGCTCTTGCTTTGTTTGCAATGATTTTCGCATTTTCTACAGATACTTCATTCTTCAAAACGTCTGCATCAATTTCCAAAAAGTTGGAAGAAGCTGTCAAAAATCTTTGATCTCCATTCTTGAACATCTTTTCGAAAGCTTTTCCAAATTTAACTGAATTCTTTCCGATAGTTTCACAGTATGTGAATAGATAATCGAAATCAGCAAAAGGTGGATCTCCTTTAATCTTTTTTAAGCTGCTAGTAGCAGACGTTAAAGTATTCAACGACTCTTCAAGATTGTTCACATCTTTTATCAGCTTTCCATCATTCACTAAAACTTCAAACGACGACAGCAAATCAGTTATGATATCAACGATGTTCCCTGTTTTCTTGAACCCGTTCCATTCTTCAGACACTTTCATCAAACTATTACCAATGTTTTCGAGTGAAATGAATTGAGGAATAAGGTAGCTGGTATCACTTCCATCTGCTATTTTCTCTTTCAACCATTTTTCTTTCAAATCAGCTTTTATCCGAAGCATGTCTGAAGCACCGCCTGGGAATCCCTCAGCGAAAACTTTTTCAGTTTTTCTCAGAGAAAAAAGAGCTTTCACAAGATCTGCCACTTGTTTCAGAGAACTTTTTGCTTCAGCGTATGACTCATGGCTTTTAGAAAACGGTATAAGGATATCTGTATCCTTCTTCAAAGTCTTCATTTTTTCCGAAAGAGATTCAAATACTTCCCAACTTCGGTTGTAATCTTGACCAGCTTTGGAAATCGCAGAAATTGGATTGAGTATCTTATATTTATCCTTTATGTTGAGAAGTTCACGATAAATTTGTTCGTAACCCGCCAAGTCCTTGAAAATATTAATAAGTGCCCTTTTGGAAGTGGATACCGTAGTGAAAAGATCGTTGATTCGGACAGGAGCAACTATGTTTGATTGTTCAAATGAATCGTCTCTGAGAATTTTCAAATATTCGGCAATCTTTTGAAACTCTGAGAATGGCATTTGTGCTTCATATAGCATCGCATCTTTTAACTCTTTCGCTTCATTTATAAACTCTTGAAGACCATCGGATTTGGTGCCACTTTTCAGGTCGTCGACATCATTTTTCATGGACTCAAGAGCGATAATACCTTCTCTCACTTTGGAAGAATCGGTTAGAGGGTTAACACCAAGTTTGTTGATTTCAGATAGAGTAGTTTCTAACTTTTCAGACAATCCTTGTTTGTCAATTCTTGTCTCTAACAAGTTATGCACCGTATCACCTGATTCGATGTTGAGAAGTTCCGCGAGGACGATGTCAGGGTCGGCGGATCCATCGGTAAGTCCCTCCTGTAGAGCGATTCCATTGACAACACGAGCAAGAATCGAAAAGTCATCAGTGATTTGTTGGAGAGCAGAGGAGCCTGAAAGTACGGAAGTTGAAATTCGAGTTAGGTTCCTTTCTACTAACCTTTTCCAGACTGTCTATCAAATCTCGGTGTATCTGGATCAGTTGATGAACATGAATGAATACAAAACAATAATGAGAGTAAGTATCGCATTAGAAGCAATCTGAAAACTTATATTTTCTTCTGAAAATCAACTCCAAAACTTACTTTCTCATGCTTAAGAGACTGAATCCCAATTTTCTCATTTTGGTTCAAGTTGTTGATATTTTTTTAACTGTGATAGGAAAAAGGTAGATAAAGATCTGGGGAACGAAGAAAAAATAAAACCAAGTTACTGGATTAGGAAATTAGGAAAGTGGAATGGTTACGGTTTAAAAATTTTTTAGTTTGAAGTTTTTGTGGGGACGTCAAAGTGTCATAAGTAAATATAGGTCAGGTTTTGGGAAACCTTCATTTAATTTTGCATAGAGTATTTTTAAGTTCGGCTATTCGAGCCCATAATTTTTATATTTGGGTCATTTAGAGGTCAACAATTAGGAATTTGAAGTAGAATTACAGTCATAATTTTTTTTTAAGTGAAAAAATACGAAAAAGTCGATTGTAAATCGCGAACTTGCATTTTTTCTAATTTTAACCTATTTTCTAACCTATTTCATAAAATGCAAAAATTTTTGCCGATTCGAGTGCACCCATAATCGCTGCTCAAAACTCTATGAAAACCGTTTTAACTATCTTTCCTTGAAGTTTTCACCAAAACTTCCAAAAATTTCAGTTTTGCAGCAAAAAATTCTAAATTCTTTGAAATAGGTTCGAAAAAAAATGCAAGATCGCGAGTTGATGTGCGATTTTTATGGAAATTCATTTTTTCGTATATACTGGAATTGGCAAGACCTTTTGAGTACAAATGAAAAATGAATGTAATCCAATTAATTACTTCAAATTTCTGTTCCTGTTGGAAATCTGATATAAAATTCCAGGCTTCCATGTTTCTGTTCCTCTATTCTTCCCTGAAACTGGAAAAAAACTGATGAATCACGTTCACATATCCAAACAAAAACTCCGAACACACCTTTGACATTCATACATTTCCCCATTTTCATTGTCATTCCAACACCTTATCATTTGCATGTCTCTCTCTCCCACCCTTCTTTTTTCTATTTGCCCATCATTTGTCCATATCAATCTGTGTTTTCACAGAGATAAGTTACAGCAAGTATTGATTAATATTATGTTCAAATCCTATCATTTTCTAACCTGTTTATTCCTTTCATATTCTAATGCATTAAACTTTTGTGAACAAGGCTATCGGCCATTTTTCAGTTTTCGTATTATCGGAGGAAATGATATGGACACGTATGTTGTACTTTCTACTAGAATATGTAGTTTCTTATCAATTTTCAGAGGAGTTAATTGGATGTCCAAGTTGATTTCTTATGGAGATGATAATATAGGAATCCTTTGTGGAGCCACTGTGGTCGATAATTATTGGTTATTAACTGCAGCACATTGTGCATTGTAGGTCTGGAAAATGAGTCATTTCTAAAGGTTTTGCATTCCAGACAACTCCAAAAGCGGTCGTTTGTATATGTACGGAAACCAGGAAATAATAAAGAGTACTCATTTCCAGTTACAGAAGCGTATGTTCATAGTTTATATAGCAATCAAACTGCTGATAACGATATTGCATTATTAAAAGTGAGTATTGGTTTTTGTACTCAAACTTTTTAATGAAAAATATTTTGTATTTTAGATTTCGTTCGATCTCTCAAAACTTGGAATCAAACCGGTATGCGTTGTCAGAGATGATTCAGAGCTTCGAAAAGAGTATAAAAATGGAATGGTTATTGGTTATGGATTGACTCTGGGAGAAGGTTAGAATTTCGGTTGCAGTAATTTTTATTCCAAAGTTTCAGATTCCACTGGTGGCCCAAAATTAGTGAACAGTCAAACCCTTCAAAGTACAACTGTCCCTATAATTCCTGATGCAGAATGCAGTACAACTTGGAGATTTTTGTCCTTGTTATCTGTGAAAATTACAAATTCTCAAATATGCGCTGGCTCGTTCATGCATGGAACTGCTCCTGTAAGTTGTTCATTATTTTTTCGAAGTGTCTGTGATTTTAACTACTTAAAGTTGGATTTTGGTAATGTTGTATTATTGATCCAAATTCCATTATTTACAATAATAACAATTTTTCATAAAAATTGATAAAACTCGAAAAAATTCATTTTTCAAATCGCGAACTTACATTTTTCTAACTTATTTCACAAAATGTAGATTTTTTGCTGATTCGAATGCACCTATAATTGCTGCTCCAAACGCTACGGAAACCCTTTTTAACTATTTCTTCCTGTCACTTTTACTGAAATGTTCGAAAATTCCAGTTTTCAAAAATAATTGTTGTTTATGCATCTAATAATGCATAATTTCCTCCTTATAATGGTCTAAAAACGAATCAAAACGGACCACTTTGAAGCGAGTCATGAGAGTTTAAAGTTTCAGTGAGACGCAGTCACTGTATCGTTTTTCTGCGTCTCTACGAAAGTGAGAGTTTCTGCGTTCTCTGCGTCTCTCTTCTAAAAACTTCGAACGCTTATAAAAAGTTTTATACTTGGCTTTTTTTTGAAATAGGTTAGGACTAATACAAGTTCGCTGTTTCAAAATCGATTTTCTTGAGTTTCAACGATTTTTATGAAAAAACAATGTAATTTTCGGAAACATTGAAAAAAACAAAACGACTGGAATCCTATTCATTAACGTTTTCCAGGGTGATTCAGGAGGTCCACTTCTAATTCAAAAATCTGACGGTGAATATGTTCAAATTGGAATCACAAGTTATGGAGCTGACGGTCTGGATGGAGTCGTTGATCAAGGAAAATTTCCTGGTAAGCTTTTAGAACCCCAACTTTACACTCTCGGTTCCCAGAGATCCGCATCTGTTAATTCGAAAATAAATCAACGAGAGTTTTCATAAGAAATCCGAGTATCAAAGGATTTCCGAAATATCTGGGAGGATAATCTTTGGATTCCCCTCGTTTCAGAAAACTTTTTGCCATTTCAATGTTTGCTCAAAATAAACACCGCGATTTCCATATAAGTTCAGTAAACACTGAATCTGAATTTCCCAAGTTTGGATCTTTGAACCATTTTTTTGTGCCCCTTTTTGGTCTCAGATGGTCATATGAACACAGCTTATTTTATAAGAAACAAAAGAAGTGTAAAGAAAGAATTATCCGCCCATTGAATATTCTAAAACCTCATTCTTCTTCTCGTCTTTCTTTCTTAACATTTCCCTTTTCTTTCAGGCGTCTACACGCGAGTTTCAAAATACATTCCATGGATCGAAAGTGTGATTGGGAAGACTTCAAAAACTAAAAGTGCCACATCTTCATCTCTCACTTCTTCTTCATTCTTCATTTCCCTCATTTTCTGTCTTCTTTTAGCACTTTTGAGGTGAAAAAAGGAGGGTTTTACAACACTCATAAAGTTGACCAACTTCTCATTGTTAACCTTGAGTTTTTTTTTGATTCCACGTTACAACTTTGAGTGCTTTTTGCTTCAGCCACGTGGATTAACTGGCTTGGCAGGCTTTCCCAGAAGTCTCGGATTTCAGTCTAAGCGCCTCTCCTAAATTTAGAGCTTTGGTCATCTGTGTTTGTTGAATATTTAAGTGAGTCGAAATTCGAGTACAAAAATAAGTTATTTTTGAATTTTGTAACTATGAATACTGTACAATTATTATAGTTATTTGGGTGAATGTCAGTCCCGGCTGAATTTTTGGGTTTTTGCGGCAGTGATATCTCACCACGAAAATGTTGCCGTAAAATATTAAAATTTAAAGGAACATACCCTGCTTTTCAGGTCAATTTAAAAATTTCTTTTGTTTTTCGAACGATTTCCAATACACTTCCGGACAAAGTTTTACATTTAGCTCGAAAATTCACATTTCGCTCCGAAATTTTTTGAAAATCTTTTGAAAAACGGAAGAAATTGAAAAATTGACTTCAAAATCATGGTATGTTCCTTTAAACTTTAATATTTTAACGGAAACATTTTCGTGATGAGATATCACTGCAATAACTGTGGAGTTTCAGAGAAACATTGGCGTTTTGATATGTTGACCTCTGATAGTTTGCCATGTTAGAATGTTGACAACTTTTTACTACTATTACTTTCCGTTTGTAAGCCAACTTTGAATAGTAAAATTTCTCGAAATGTGTTTGTTATATTTACGATCCTTGCCAACTAGGAGAAAACTCAAAATTCTTTGAAAAGTTTAGTACAGGAATGAGCGGCAAAGAACTTTGGCCCCTCATTCAAAAGTGAATAACTTTTTTCAGGAAGATCGGGTAAAAATGTGGTCAACTAAATAAATGTAACTCTGTTAATTTTTTATGAAATTTAACGGTCTTTTAACCATTCGATAGCTTTTTTAACAAGGAACATTTTTTGGTGACTATATTTTTACCCGAGTTCCCTAAAAAAAGTTATTCAGAATTGAATGAGTTGCGGAAAACCGTCAACTCTGTTTTTCTGAAACTTCAATTCCTAAAAAGTAAAAAAGAGAAGTGAATTCCAAATGGAGCATCATAACTTACGAGAGCTCAATTCTTGAGTGTTTTTGTTTTTGCTCCGTACTCCCCGTTCCTAATAATACTAGAGAATGTCTAGAAAAATTTGAATTTCGAAATTTGAATCACGAATTCAAAATCCTCCCCTGCAAAACTTGTCAAAAATTGCGGTGTCTATTTGCTCACCCTCACCTCCCAATAGTTGATACCGCCCGCACTTTGTTCTCCATTTTTTGTTTCCGAGATTTATCTCCTCCTAATTCTATCCCTCCGTCTTCTGTATTCTCTGTGTTTTATCAAGAGGAGGGTCACTTGACTTTTAACAAGATCGGTAACAGTGGTTACTAGCCTCGTTTTTTTCTTTTTGACGATGAGCACGTTTTATGGCAGATTCTGGAAACTAGAAACTTTTTGAAAGAACTTTCAGGAGACCCTAAAACTTCGTCACGTCTATCCAGTCTACCCCCATCTTCTTCTCACCCTTATCTTTCTTTATTACCATCTTGTTCAACAGCTGCCGCAGGGGGTATAGCTCAGTGGTAGAGCGCTCCCTTAGCATGGGAGAGGGCTGGGGTTCAATTCCCCATACCTCCAGAATCCTTTTTTGTTTTTTAAGGCTTGCCTTTTCAATTTTGCGAGATCTTCACTAGCAACCAACTTTACCAATTCGGCATTCTCTTGTCAAGTGTGCCCTAAAGTGTTCTTACCGTCAATAGAACTAATCCTTTGAGAAAACATAAAGAGGGTTAGATTGGCCAATCAGTCATACAGTTTATAGCATTTTGTGGGCTTATTCGTATTTCTTGAACTTAAAATTTTCTGCCTTGGGACGGTTTCAGTATTCCAGAAATGACAATTTCCTATTCTGGAAACTTCTTCCGTCTGCTACTCCGATGGAAAGGATCCATTTGGAGATCAGTATGGAGAGAACTTTTCTTCTTTCTTTTCCTATTCTACGCTATTCGATTCTCAGCTCCCCATTTCTTCGATTGGGCAGATCCCGGTGAAAGTAAAGGATACAGGTGGGGATTTGTTAGAAATTTCGAAATCTAAAGACATTGATTACAGGAAAATATTCAAAGTGATGTGCAATGAGTTTCACGAGTACACAAAAATGATTCCATTGACTTTCTTGTTGGGTTTCTATGTTTCAAATGTGGTTTCCAGGTGAGTACTGTAGTTTCAAATCTGTTTCTTTCTACCACATTCTCCAAGGGAAAAAATCTCGGCTCCGCCCACGAGCCCGTGAGGAAAAATTTTGACGAAAATTTGTCGGGACTCATTTCTAATTCTCAGTTTTAGTTTTTTGAAATTTCGAAGTACATAATGGGACATACCCTTTTATCAGGGTTGGAATTTGACGGGTCGGTTTCGGGAAAATTAACAGAATTGTTTTGAAAATTTTCAAATTTTCTCATAAAATACATTGAGTGCATAAAAATCCGGTCCGGCCCGGGTAGGAAATTTCCGTCGAAAAGTTTCCGAAAAAATGAATTTTTCATGAAAAAGTTCCTAAATTGCATGAAAAATCATGAACGTATGAAACATTTGAAACTTGAACAGAAAACAGTAAAAAATCAAATTTTTTATCCAAAAAATTGACGTTTGGAATAATTGGATTTAGACATGTATGGCTAATTGTGTTCCAGATGGTGGCGTCAATTCGAATGTCTGAAATGGCCTGAAGACTTTCTCTCGATTCTTTGCCTCCTTCTCCCATCAAAGGAATCTCGTCCGGCACGTCATCAAATCGCTCGGTATCTCAATCTGACTTCTGCATTAGCTTGGTATGTACAAATTCAAAGGCTATACCGTAAAGTCTGTATGATTAAGACATGTCCTTCTATTTTTTCAAAATCTAAAAAAACTTTTGAAAGAGATTTGACACATATTTTTTAACATTTTCAGTCAACTTTCGACCAGAATTCTTATAAGACTAATTTCAATTCGTTTGAATTTCTAGAATGTTCCCATTTTGAGCAATACAGATTTTACGATAACTGCTGTTATCTGAAGTAACTTTATATTCTAGGCGCGACGTCTCCACAAAAATCCGCCTTCGCTTCCCGTGTCTTCGTAATATAATTGACGCTGGATTATTAACGGAGAAGGAATATGAAAAGTTGCAAGATATCAATGTGAGCTTTTTTTTCCAAAATTTTCATTTATCACAAAATATTCAGGAACCATCTCCCGGAATCCGTTGGTTGACTCCTCTTCACTGGGTTCAACAGTTGATCGATGCGGAAATAGCAGCAGGAAGAGGAAACTGTAATTATGTTTCCGTGGCGATGAACGAGTTGAAGGCGTTCAGAATCTCTTTCAGAAGACTCTACTGTCATGATTGGGTTTGTGTTCCGTTGGTTTATACTCAGGTTAGACTTTTGATTCCGAGAAGCTTCCAGAAGAGATTTTCAGGTTGCCGCCCTTGCCACATACTCTTATTTCTTCTTTTGTCTTTTTGGACGTCAGGATCTGAATCATGATGACTTTTATTCTCTGGACGCCTTTTTCCCTCTTTTCACAGTTGTTCAGTTTTTGTTCTTCGTTGGATGGTTCAAGGTAATATTTTTTTGGGGTCCCATTAAATAATGTCTTGTCGGCAGGTCGGACAAGATTTGATGCGTCCATTTGGCTTGGATGACGATGATTTCGAATTGTCTTATATCCTTGACAGAAATATTGTTACATCTTTCACGATTGTCGACTCGCTTCAAGATGATGATCCACGTTGGTTTTCTGAAAAAAAAGTCAACTTATTAACCCATATTTTTCAGCAAAATTCGAAGAAGACGTCTTCTGGAAACACCATAGTGAACAGCAACAAATGCATCAAAATATGTTCCTTCCAAAAGTTCCGAGCTCATTAAAATGGGGACGGATTGATTTGAGTCGAAATGCGCATAAGCATCCACCGAAACTTCACACTTATTTGGAAATGAAGAATCAAGATCCGGAGGAATACAAGAATCGGAAGAATAACAAATTCATTGCTTGGTAGACGATGGAGCCAGTTTAAGAAAGATTTTAGTCTATTTCAGTAACCATTATTTTTCGGGTATTTTTATCTTTTCCGTTTTTTCAGAAAGATATTTATTGTTTTCTCAGTTTTCATGGTTTTTTTCAATGAAGCTTTACAAACTTTTATGATTCGTAGATTTGCAATATTTCTTACTTTTGGAATGGTGCTTTTTAGCTCCATTAATCAATAACTCATTCAACTAAATATTTTGTAATTTTCAAATATACAATTTTCGTCAGCACATTCAAATGAGTATAACTTTTTTCAGAAGAATCGGGTAAAAATACGTTTAACGGGAAAAATGTTTCTTATTGAAAAAGCTATCAATTGGTTAGTTACGCCTTCCATTGCAGAAAAGTTGCCGAGTTTTTTGGCAATTTCTACAACTTTTTGACAACACAAAGCGTAACTCTGTTTATTTCCGATGAAATTTGATGTTTTTTTGACCAATTGGTAGATTTTTTCAATATGGAACATTTTTCCTGTTGACCACATTTTCATCCAATCCCTCTGAAAAAAGTTATTCATATTTGAAGGAGGCCGCAATTTGCAACGACCAGTCCTGTTCAAGTTTATGAAACTACTCGGATCCCTCCCTAATAATGAGAAGTAATAACAGTAATTTTTAGAGAAAACCTTTAATTAAATAACGAAAAAAAGGAGCATAAATTCAACAAAAAAGAGAGATTTGAGCAATCTTGATACAAAAAAAAGTTTGAAAAATCTACTAGAATCTCTTATATGATATTTTCAGAAAACAAAAAGGACAAAGGGAAAGGGTTTGAATGAAAAGGCACATCATGCATACACACACATTTTGGGAACGGAAATAATTTAAAAATTATTACAAAAAGTAATAGACATAAAAGTTAGACATGTTCTCAGAGCTCGCCTGGATACACGTATGAGGGTCAGAAAACAGAAAAAGAAGAACAAAAAGAATCACAGATTACTGTAGTTCTGAAGGCATAGACTATTATGATTAGAATTTTACACCGAAAACACACGATAAGTAGATGAAACGCGGGAAGTTTGAAGTCTATTTAAAAAACGAAGCAATTTATGACATTGGTGTTAAAAGAAAGACATAGACAGCCAGATAAATCAAAATGGGTGGGAGAGAGAAAAGAGCAATGACGAATTGACAATCGGCGAATATTAGATTTCCATCTTCTTCTTCCTTCAATTTCAGCCTCATTCTCTCAATTTCAGCCTCCACTCTCATCTCTTCCATCATTAAATCAATCAATAATTGGGGATCTTCTTCTAGGTCATAGGGCCACGTGGTGATGACGTGGCTCTTATCGATTGGCTCTTCTATCTGATTATCATTCGGATCTTCTGGCGTCGGTGTCCTTCTTCTCCCGGCCACGTCATCACCTGACGACCAGCTTACTGCTGATTGTCCCCCCGTCGTGGCCCTCCCCTCGAGCCCCCCGGCGGAGCTTGTGGAGCTGATGATTGATTATTTGAGGGGTACCGAACGGCTTTTGGAGGTTGGTACGTCTGGAAACTTATCTCTTCGTTTATTTTTTGGCTGGGGCACATACCTCTCTCGTTGGAGCCTTGGTACTGGTCCTCTTGAACGCCTGTCTATCTCTATCCACCTCGACATCTTCCAGTCTCTGGGTGAGAGAGAGTTTTTGTTGGATGGCAAGCCGAAGAAGTTGGTTTAACGTCTTCTTTTCTTCTTCGTTAGCTCGGAGCTCAGCGGAAAGTTCTTCCACCTGAAAAAATCGTATTTCAGTATTGATGTGCAACTTCATAGCATTTTTTGTGACATAATTTTCGGCAACTCATTCAAATGCGAATAATTTTTTTCAGAGGGATCGGGTGAAAATTTGGTAAACATAAAAATGTTGCTTATTGAAAAATCTATTGATTGGTTAATAGATCGTCAAATTTCATTAAAAATTAATAGAGCTACGCCTTGTGTTGCCAAAAAGTTACCGATTTCGGAAATTTTTGGCAACACATTGCGTAACTCTGTTAATTTTTTATGAAATTTTACGTGTTTTCAACCAATCAATAGCTTTTTAAACAAGTAACATTTTACTTGTTGACCATATTTTTACCCGATTCCCCTAAAAAAAGTTATTCTTATTTGAATGAGCCCTGATAGCAATGAACGAACCTTGGACTTGAGTTCCTCTCCTCTCGCCGTAAACATGGCTCTATGAGAAGCAAAAGTGGCAGCATCCTCCTTCAACTGTTTCAACTCTCTTCTCATCTTCTCGGTAATATCCATTTGCATTTTCTTCTCCGACTCAAACTTTTCTCTCATCGAGCTCAACGCACTCTCGGCTGTCAACTTGTTCGACTTCAAAACAGTTCTCAATGTCGAGATTTGATCTCTCTTCGTTGACAACAGACTTCTCAGTTTCACATTCTGCAATTCCACTTCATTTTCAGCTCCACTAGCCATAACTGCTTGATTGAAGGCTTGCTCGGAGGTTCGCTTCACCACTTGGAGCATCTTTTTGAGAGACTCCGTCGTTTCAGAAATCGGATTTCCTTCTGAAACAAAGCAGCGGAATTTTTCATGATCTCAAATTCAAAACTCACCAGTGAGAATTCTCTGCCTCATATCAGCCTCAGATAGCACATCCTTAACTTTGACACTAGCCAACTTCTTTTCAATTTCCTTCGCAAAACTCGGCGCAATCACAAGGCGATCAGAGTTCAATGGAATAGATCTAGAAGCGTTTACATCTGTCTCCGTTCCACTTTCAACTCCTTCCTCTGCCAAAGAGACACGTGGAACATCTTCAGCATTGTCTCTAGCTAGCTGGCGAAGTTTCTTGACAATCTCCTGTACACTCTTTTCTGTTGAGATTCCTTGATTTTGAGTCATCTGATGATAGAATTGATACAGTTGATCAGAGGCTTGGATCATTGCGTCCTGAGCTGCTGCCAATTGAGCATTCTTTTCTCCGGCAAACAGCATGAGACTCCTCAAATCGCCCTTCATGATACCAGATCTTCTCTCTTCTCCTTCCTTCTCATGACGATCTGTGTCTCTAGCGATGTTTTGGATCTTCTCAAGGATCACATCCTTCTGTTGACGGGCATGCATGTAGTCGAGCTCATCTAAATAGAAAAGATTAGAAATTAGTTCAACTCAGACGAATCGAATTTCGGCAACTTATTTAAGTGCAAATAACTTCATTCAGAAGGATCGAATAAGAATACGGTCAACAAAGAAATGTTCCTTATTAAAAAGCTATCGAATGGTATAAAAACCCTCAAATTTCATAAAAATTAACAGAGTTACGTCAAGTATTGCCGAAATTGCCGAAATCCGCAATTTTCCGTAAAACAGGGCGTAACTCTGTTAATCTTTGATAAAAATTGACGGTTTTTTAACAATCGATAGGGTTTTTAAAAATAAACATTTTTTCTATTGATCGTATTTGTACCCGATCCCTCTGTAAAAAGTTATTCACAGTTGATTGCCTTGCCCTCTACTTCAAATCATTTCAATGAACTCACTAGTAGGCCGATGAATGTTCAGCGAATCTCCAAGTGCTGTCACAAACTCAATAAACAACTTTTCTTTACTCTTCATTTCTTCGTGAAGTCCATCTTTAGCGGCTTCCAATTCTCTAACTTTAACATCACTGGATCCTTGTAATTCACTGAATAAATCACTTGCTCCTGGTTGTGGCGGTGGAAGTTCTCCATCCTCTCCAAGTCTTTCAAGTCCGTAAAGCATATCGTTAAGGGAGCTGATATGTTCTGCATTTCTCATTTGTTCCAGTTCTCGTTTCATCGCCAATCGCTGATCTCGCTCTTGTTGTGCTGTGAGAAGAGCCTCTTCTAACTGAAATAAGGGAAAGATGAAAAATAGAAAATCTGAACAACTCATAAAAAACTCTCATTGGAATTTGTGTTTCATAGTTTCCCTTTTGAAATAAAACGGGGCCAATAAACTTTACGACCACCAAACCGAATACCTCACACTAAGTTTCTAGTCTCTAAAACAAGAAAAAATATAAACAAGCACGGTAAAACTTTATTAGAAGGACATTTTTCTCATTTTTTTCAGAAGCTAAAAATATATTCCTGAATTCTCAAAATGGATCATAACATCTGTTGGAGAAGAGATTTGAAACATATTTTGTGACGGGTCCAGTCAACTTTTTACGAGGATTCTAATAAGACTGATTTCGATATGTTTGAATTTTAAGAATATGCTCATTTTGAGCTCCTTGTGATGCCCTTCTAATACAGATTTTACGGTAATTATTTCCAACTTGTTGAATTCTTACCTGTTTCTCAGCAATAACTCTCAATACTTCACTTTCTTCATTTGTCAACTTCAACACCACAATATGCTCCTCCAAACGATTATTATCAATTTTCATCGACTCATAATCCACTTGACTTCCTCTCAAATTCGCCACAGTCTTCTGAAGTCCAATATTTTCTTCCTCCAATTCCGAATATTCAGCCATCAGTCTCTGTTCCCTCTCCTTTGTCTCCTTCAATTCAGCTCTCAATTTTCTTCGTTCATCCTCTAAAGCTGCTCCAGAATTCATTTCGTCTGCATGTTTCTTCTCGATTCTAACCAATTCTTCTTTCTTTTCCGCGAGTTCTTGCTCTTTTTTCTTCAAATCTGCTTCCAGCTTGGCAATCCTCTGGAGGTATTCTTCCTCTTTCGCAGAGCTTTCTTCCAGCAGAGATTCTTCATTTTCAAGTTCACTTCTAGTTGACCGCTGATGCTGTGAACGGTACTCGGCGAGGGTCTGAAAATTCTAGATTTTCAAAAAAACTGGAACAGATTGCCTACCTGATTAGCCTTATCAACTTCAGTTCTCGCCAACTCCAACTCCATCTGCATCTCATTTAATCTTTTCTCCAATTCATCTTTCTGTTGTATCAAATGCAAACCCGCTTCTGCTGCCTTATGCAGATCTTCTGTCAACTGATCAATCCTCTGATTCAGCTGCTTTTCAAGTTCTGTTTCAGCCATTTTGGCTTCTGAAAATCAAAAGATTGAGAAGAGAAAGACAGTAATCAAAATGAGTTCAGATGAAAAGTGGGCAGAGCTTTAGAAGGTGTTTAGTAGGTTCAATTCCCAAGCGGTGAATTTGCGTTTTGTAGAGAAAAAGGAGTAAAGTGTCGAAAACTAATTGTATATTCATAAGGTTTTTCGTTCCCGTTTCCAAAGAAATAGTGTGAATTTCGAGTAGTACGAGGTACACCAGTTCCAGTAGAATTATGAAATGAAAAATGGACGAGAGAGTTGAAAAAGAAAGAATGGAACAAAAAACAAATAGAGAGAGAGATGGAAAAGAGTGTTGGCTGACCTGACACAAATATTGAGAGAGAGTGCTGTTTCGTTTTTTCGTTGTTCAATTTTTCGGCAGCCAAAGGCGACACGACACCGGGAGTGAGAGTTCTAATGCCTCCGCAAAACGGTTTTGAGCCGTCTGTGGGGGAGCACGGAAGGAATAAGACCGGAAATGGGTTGATGAGTCAATGAAGGAGTTGAAAAAACAAAAAGTCATTTCGAAATGGGGGAATTCCCGATCAGTGATCGAAACGAAATTGGTTTAGAACTGGAATAATTATCTCATCGTAAACGAAAGAATCGCAGGAGTGTGATAGGTTCACGATTGGAATCCAATTTTGTTTATGGAAAGTGTTCGAATTTCCAAAATAGGACGGGAATAGAGACAGAAGAATTTAGAAAATTTTCAAAAATGAAAGGTTCTGGAACTTTCTTTCTGATTTTGTTTTTTAGCGGATTTTAAAATTTTTGCGATCCAAAAAAGGATTTTCTTAATGAAAGAAAAACTTAAAAAATTAGGATCATAATTACGGAATTTGGCTTTGGGACGTTCCGAATTGGACATTTCGAAAGTAAGACAATTTGAAAATGGACAATTCAAAAGTGTGAAATTGCGTTTTTGCCTAATTTTTTGGGCTATGGGACTGTTCGAAAGTAAGACATTTCGAAAGTGAGGCATCTCGAAAGTGGACATTTCGAAAGTGGATATTTTGAAAGAGTGAAAACTCGTTTCAGCCCAATTTTGGAAAGTTTTCATATATTTTATTGCGCTTCTGATTTTCAAAAACACTTTCGAAATGTCCGCTTTCGATATTTCAACTTTTGAAATGGCCACTTTCGAAATTTCCAAGAGCCATTTATTGAACTTTTCATATATATTTTTGCGTTTTTATATGCAATGGATCATAAACGCAAAATTTCATATGAAAAGTTCAAAAAATTAGGCAAGAACGTAATTTCGCAGTTTCGAAATGCCCATTTTCGAAACGTCCCGGAGCCCAAAATTTAATTTTAAAAGTGAAAATAAGACAGTGTTCCGAAGAAATCTTGAAATTTTCAAAACGAGAATTTCAAGAAAAAATTATGTTCTCAGCTATTTTCAAAGCTACTAAACATTTCATAAAGTCAAACAACTTTACATTTCAAATTTTTTGAAAAACAAAAATATGAAAATCGGAGAAGTGACAAAATGCAAAAAGAGAGATGCAATTTGAAACCAGTTGGACCCCTTGGAAACCAGAAAGAGATTCTTCTATTTCTCTCCGTTCCACATTCTGTCTCTTTTGCTCTCTAAAACTCTTTTCTCGAACTAACACCCCCCCCCCCCCCACATCTAAACGACCGCCCGCTGCCTTCAGTTGTGTCTGGCTTCTTCTTCTTCCAAAGAGCATAACTCGGCCGGAGAGCAGCAAAAAGAGGACAAGTGTTGTGCTCTTTATGTGTGTATGAGAGTGTGCACCAATCTCACGCTATCACTTCCACAAATATACAAATTTTGGGAAAATCGAGAGAGATAGAGATGGAATCACAAGGCTTGATATAAGAAAGTTCGAAAAAAAGGAGCTTTCTAGAAATGCAAAATACAGTAAGGTTAGCAGATTCAAAATTGAAAATACTTTAAAAAAAAAAGACCCCATCGATGACACCAAAATGATTCATCATTTCCATTTCCTCTAGATTTTTCTCTAAATGATCATCGACCTTGATGGGAGTTTGAAAAGAGTGACCTCCTCAATCCTTTCATTTTTCCCGATTACGTTTTGACAGAAAAAGAAAAGAATTGGAGGTAAATGAATGGAGGACGTCAAGATTTTGTTGTTTTTTGAATGAAGTGAGAGACTAATAGTTTATGTCAGCTGGAGGTTTAAAGAAGTACTGTAAACTCAAAGGAGACTGAAAACCACAGCTTCTCGAGAACGACATCATATACAGTTCCAGTGCTGACCATCATCACCATATGTGGTGGTGGCCGTGTAATGTTTGCCAACAAATCCATATGGATGATCGGGACGAAATAAGGGAAAAGTGAGAGATAGAGAGGGAAAGGGAATATGCACCAACCGTCTGTCAACAATCGACGGGAATCCCATTGTTGTTTGGAACGGCGGGAAAGGAAGACACACGCAATGTAGAGAGAGAGAAAGAGCAAACTGGACATGAGGGAATTGGAACGCTTTTATTTTGACGGTGTTATACGATTTACAGTTCGGGAATTCTCATCTAAAAGTTTGGGTGGGAACTGACTAGAAGGGGGTTTTGGAAGATACCGTTAGACCTCTAATAGAGCGACACCCAGAAGGCCGTTTTTCGGAAGTTCGTACGACCGCAATTTTCGTTATTTGCCGGTAAAAATTTTAGTAAATAATCTTCAGAAAGTTGAGGATATTTCAAAATAAGTGTTACTAACTTGTTGGCCCAGTATCTCTGTTAGAGGCCTTACGGTATACCAGCTTTGAAATTCGGTTTTTTGTGAAATTTTCGACACCTATAGAAATAGGGTAGACTTTTAAACAGGTAAGATTAAGCCTTGTAGCGACCTGAAAATTTAAAATTTGAACTCTATCTAGTCGCAATAACCTTAAAGATAACCATAACTTTTGTTCTAGTCAGGCAATTGGGCTGAAACTTATATTTTTGAAATTGGCACGTTAAGTACAGCACGATAGCATGTTTAAAATTATGAAAAACTCGAAAAAATAAAATTCATTTTTTGCTTTCAGGTTTCTCATCTATAAAATTGAACAGACGTTTTGTGTATATCATAATTCATAATTCAACATTCTCAACTCCTTTGAAACTATAATTAGCTCTCGAAATATATTTTCGGTCCAAGACTGGTATAGAATTTTGCGAGGCTGATTTTAATATTGAGTTTTTCAGTAAAATTAGAAAGTGAAAATGTTATGAGATTATTGGCAAACGTATTACTCCAACACTTTGTTCTCTTGGCAAGGATACAGTACCATTTTGAAAGTCCTCAACAATTTTTCCAGTGCTCACAAGGTTATCGAGATCTTTCTTTTTGAACTTCAAAATTATCCAACAAAAACTTGTTATCTAACCATAGTACAACGTCGTAAGTCCTCAACAATTATAGAGATAGATAACATGCTATAAATTCAAAACCAAAAAAACAAAGAACCTTCTGAAAAGAGTGTTCAAAGAAATTGCGGTGGTGGTGGCAAGTCAAGAACGACAGAAAACCTTCCGGACGGAACTGAAGCGTCGGTAAAAGAGAAGAAGAGATCCGAAATGAAAATAGTGAAGAAATCAGAGAGACGCAGACACGGGAAGTATTGGACGGGAAGAGAGACCTCTTTCCCGTTTCCCTCTCTCTCTCCCTGTCCACTTCTTTCCACTCTCATGATTTTTCAAGTTCTCTCTCTCCTCATATACCATCTCTTTTCTCTCTCTTTCCCGTTTCATTTTACAAAACGACGACGGAATGGTGACGGCGGGCGAATTTCTCTCTTCTTCACAATAATACCTCAGTTGTCTAAGTTTCGTTGATTTATGTGATATTTTTTGACTATAGATGGAGATGGTATAGGTGTATAGTTATGTGTACATGTATGTATAATGAGGGAGAAAAGGAGAGAGAAAAAAGAGAAACTTTGAAAGAAGAATAAAAACTTTAAAACTATCGTGAACGTTCTGGAATCCAAAAGTTCTCAATGCTTTTGAACTGCCAATAATCGAGTGTACTGTAAAAAGTTTTCAATATAAGAATCGACACGAATTCCAAATTGAATCCAGTTCACACTAAAATGCTACGAGCCCACCCGGGCTTTTCATTGTTAAGAATCACTTTTGAAAGGTTTATCGTTCCAAATTTTTCAAATATCACTACAGTAGTACATTGCGGGCTTTCCGGGCCGAGTCTGGCTTTCAAAAATGAATTGAATGAACCAAACCCGAGCAGGGCCGCCGGTCTGCCTGTACTTCACATTTCTGGTTATACTGAATAAGGATACCAAAAATCTCGGATGTACCTCGGCATTATCGCATTTTTTGACCTACAAACTAACTTTTTCTTCGATTATCTCAAGAACTAGGTCAAATGAAAATGATTGGGTTACAGAATCGGATTCTCCGTAGTTTATTCAGTACTCTCGCAAAAATTCATCATTCGCAGTTCAAGTTATAGTCATTCAAAGTTGGAATAACACACTGAGGAGAAAATAAAGTAGACTCCGCCCCTCACGTTGTGGTCCCTGACCTAAGATTTCCAGAAAAAACACTGAAAAATTATAAAAACCGTGAACTTCATTTACGTCTCTCAATCTGAATATCCACATGCACACACCAATCCCCACTAATTACGACTTCTGTTTGCTCCAAACTTCTGAAAATGGTTCGTCGGGTCTTTTTCTGAATCCGCCAGTAATTCTGTTCAGATTAGAAACCATGTACTCTTGTGGGCCATCGTTCTTCTTCTCTTCAAACCAACGAATTCTGCTCGCGTCACAATGGACATCGAAATGCACAGCCCAACCGGACCCTGTCAAAAATATTTGAGCGAAGGACTCGATTATCTGGAAATCAAATATGCTCGTATTCTACAGTACTCGGTTGTTGGTTTCAGCAATTATACGCATGCGGTACGTTTGGCGGCTCATTCAAATGGGAATAACTTTTTTCAGAGGGATCGTGTAAAAATACGGTCAACAGGAAAAATGTTCCTTATTAGAAAAGCTATCGATTGGTCAAAAGATCGTCAAATTTCATTGAAATTTAACAAAGTTACGCCTTGTGTTTCCTAAAGGTTGCCGAAATTGCAAAACTTGAGAACTTTTCGGCAAAACAAGGCGTAACTTTATTAATTTCCAGCGAAACTTGAAGATTTTTTTACCAATTGATAGCATTTTTAACAAGGAACATTTTTCCTGTTGACCATATTTTTATTCGTTCCCTCTAAAAAAAGTTATTCCCTTTTGAATGAGTTGCCGCTCCCAGCCCTGATCTCAAAATTAAAATAAAAGTAGGAAAAACGTTTTAGATAGCTACGAATATCATTTGCACTCCGAAAACGTTCAACAAAGACAATTACACATATCATTTGGAATGCGATGGAACCGAGGTATTTTCAGATAGCTACAGTATCCAAAAATGACAATTTCAGAGCTCCGAAAATTTGCGAGTCAATACCATGATTGCGGTTACGGCAAAAAACCAAATGATGTCCGGCGGAATTGATTATCGTTATGACGAGAAATCAATGAAATTGATTCAAAATGGATTTCTTGATGTGGACAAATTGAACGAACAACATTTCCTCCCAAATCAACATATCTCTGTCAGAGAAATTCGAATTAATGGAGTCAAAAAGCATCAAATAATGTTCGTTTCTAAGTTCAGACTGACTAATAATCTCAAATTTTCAGCCTGAATTTCGGTGATTGTCAAGGGGCGTATCCGAAGAGATTGATCGCAGACCATGGAATGTACATGAGCATTCAGACGGCGAGAGAGGGAAAGTACTGGCATCGTCTGTTTTTCGACCCTGTCGGTCTCGGAGAAGCCATGAGATGGGTATATCCTCCGAAATTATAAGAGGCCCACCCAGTTTAAAATTTTTATTCGGCAATAAATATATTTGTAAAATCACAGATATTATGAGACTATTTCAAGAAAAGGGTTACTCCAATACTTTGGGGAGAGAAGAATGCAATTTTAAAGACATGGCAAATTTTACTGAAACCAATTTTAGATAGCGTCATGTGGCGGTTGAGCCAGAACCATATTGTAGAAATGGTCAGTGCTCCAGAAGCTAGCCGGTTTCCATGCACACCATCCCTTTGAGGTGATCGTTTTGATGTCTTCTGATCCGGTGTAGTGAGGATCGAGAATAAGGAACTTTGTTTCTCCAGTATTCTCATTGAAGTCGACTCCAAGAATAGTGTGTGCTAGCATGTTTCCTCCAATCATCACCGGAGTTCCAGAATTCTCAAAATGGCGAGCCAATTCGCGAGCTCTCTCAACAACTTCGGCTCCAGAATTTGTGGCAATGAAGCGGCATTCGAGGTCTGAATACTTGTCTTCAATGTATTACGGTAATAGGGAAACCTACGGAGCAACTCATTGAGCACATAGCTAATCTCGGTACTTCCAATCCATTGACGGGATCCCACAAACTTCTGTTCTTTGTCTCCAATGTTGACAAGAGTCTGTTGAATATCTCGATGACTTGGCACTGGTTTATCGGTGTATCCATTCAGAATGAACCAACTCCAGATTGTCTGGAAACTACGGTATGCACAGCCCCATCCATTATCATCGATTCCGTCTTGCATGTAGTGGTGATAGTTGTATGGTCCATTGACAGTGGACACAACTCCGACTGGTTGATCTGCAAATCTCTAATGAGAAGTTCACAAAAATGCATGAAGCCTACAATTGGAAATGGAGAGGTGCGGCTCACGAATCAATTTCTTATTCGTGAGTCGAACGCTTTCAGAGTGAAGTGGCAACGACTGTGACAAGCGAAGGCATGGTTTAGAAGACGCTAGATTGAATAGCTTGTGGAGACGTACACGATAGCTTCCTGGAATATTATTATTGTTTCAAGACAGAGGATTTCAAAGCACTTTTCTCATTTTCAGTCCATTTCGTTGGGAATTGGAGATGAAGAAGGGAGACCCATCCCGGTGGAAGATATGTTGCTGAAGTTGTAGTGGTTACTCCTCGCTGAAAACGAGAAAAAAACTTTATGTCCAAAATCCATGACAATCTCGTACCCCAGCTCTGATTCCATTGACAGTAACCATCATCGTGTTGTTGGCTCTTCGATTGAATGCTTCTCGAGCTCTTTTGTACAAATCAAACGAAGAGTCTCCGAAGAACGCTGGGAATACAACTTCGCCAATAGTGACGAGGCGAGTGAAGTGCTTGTTGTCTGAAAAAAAGGATAATAGTTTTTTCTCTAATCATTGTCCCAATTCCGGTATTTACGAAAATAACAATATTTTTTCCATAGAAATCGTGAAAACTCGAAAAAATCGATTTTCAAATCGCGAAGTTACATTTTTTCTAACCTTTTCAAAAATGTAGAATATTTTCGCTGATTCGAATGCACCTAATATAGCTGCGCAAAACGCGGTAAAAACTTTATTAGTAAGTTTTTTGTCAGCAGCGGCGAGCGCGACAGCAGATTGTAATTTGGCAGCGATGAGCGCGACGAAGTGAAAATTTGTTCATAAATTTTTTTTTTGCGTTTTTAGCTGTGATCAGGTGCATTCGAATCAGAGAGAAATTCTACATTTTTGAGATAGGTTTTAAAAAATGTGAGCTAGTGATAGGAAATGTTTTTTCAAGTTTTAATGATTTTGATAAGAAAATACAAATAATGACTGTAACCCTCCTTCAATTGAAAATGCTGTACAGTACCTTTGGTAACTTTCACAGTCGGAACCAACTTTTGATCCTCGGTGTCGTTTGAAGTATCACGAGTGAGCGATTGCATTGCGGTGAATTCAATGACATCTCTATACGGAAGAGCTCCTTTCGTGAACTTGTCCATATACTTCTGCTGAGCAGCTTCTGCTTTATGCTCTCGAATAACCAATCCATGTTCCGCATTCAGATGACTGAATCGGAACGAAGCCATTGCGAGACGTTCAGCAGCAGATTTCACATCTTCCTGCTCCCGTCCAGCACGGAGAGACCACTCAAAACCGATTTTGCTAACACAACTAGCACCCTCCATCAGAACATGTTCATTGTTGAACATGACATTCTGGTCCAAGAACTCGCTGATGTTTCGGTTTTCAAGCATTTTGGTGGAGAGTTGAAGAGTGAAAGTTCCGTTTCCGATAAGAGAGGATTGCCCATCGATGGTCAAATTTCCAACGAGTTCGATGTCAGCGGACAGAGAACTTTCTAAGAATTGAAGGTTCGACTCGGTCAAGTCTTCAGCGTATGCGAAGAACACATGAATGACTTGCTTCCGAGCTTTACGACCGAACACAAGACCTCCGATTGTGGTGTGAGTCTCAGAAGCGTTCGATTTAGAAAATGATCGGAGATTGGCATAGTTCTGAAAGTACGAATTTTGAAAACTATTATCCACTGAAAGTAGGATTACACTCACTTCTTTCTCACATGATCGTCCCAATTCCATTATTTACGAAAATAACAATCTTTTGCACAAAAATTGTTACTTTCTTAAATACTGAAATTGGTACGATCATTTCAGAAAAAAAAAATCCTATTTGAATGTCTTACCTGAAACATCGCCTGCGCATCGATAAACCACAGCTCGTTCGCAGGTGATGTTGGTGTTTGTGGAGCCATCTTATTAGAACCGATTAGTGAAACTGTTTGAGTCATTGCGCAATCTTCAAAATACAATATGTTTATGGGTGTAACCAACCAATTCGTAATATCACAAGAAGACAAGGTATCAGTCATTTATACGACCAGCGGGCTTATAAAAAACGGGTGGTGGCGGATAAAACTATCATCAATAATTTAGATCCCATTTACAATATCAACGAAACAATAGGGCGGAAGGGGGTTCGATCGAAAATCGGGGGAACGAGGATAATAAATGTTTTGGAGTTTGGTCATTCTGAATACTGTAAGGAAGAGCTGGGAAGCGAGCAACAATTGAAATTCAAACGATTTTTTCACTTCCAGTCCAAAATAAACCCTAAATGATTTTATCACATTAAAAAACAAGCGGAATCAGAGAAATAATTGATTCAATCTTTGAAAAATGAGCGCCGAAAAGCGTGTGGAGTAGGTGTGGAGAAGAAGGCGTCGATCAATGAATGCTTCTGAAAAGAGATGATTATACGTTTTCTCTGGGAGGAGAGTGTTGGTTGTCATGGGTTACCCGCGGCGAGTTGGAGCAGGTGATACGAAAATAAGAGGTAGGAGACAGCACATTCAATTTGAAAAGAGAGGTAGACAATATCCGCATAGAAGAAGAATGCTATAGAAGCATTCATTACATAATATAGTTTGAAGAGAACGAAGCAAAAAAACTCTTGCAACTCCGTCGCACAGTTTTTCCTTTATTCATGGAAATTACTGAAAAAAGACGTTTTTTTTTTCACTATTTTATGAGTAAAACCGATTTTTGATTTTCTACCGGAATTTCACAAATGTTACTAGTAAAATGGTGAAATACAGGATAAACTGTGCGGCAGAGTTGCAATTGAGGGCGTTGCTTATTTTCAAATGTGTTTTTTTGTTTTGAAAAATATTTTTTGCTCGGTTCTCTTGAAACTACAGTAGTAGAAAACACGACAGTCTTACCAGCGCGACTCAATAAAAGTGCTGACACGATTGAAAATAGCCCGTCCTCCGCGATATGCAAGATATCCCAAAGATCCCCAGACGACAACGCGAACCGTCACGCCAAACACCTGAAGAATATAATAAAGTTCAAGAAAATGCATGAATTATTCTCACCTTCGTCCCGAAACTTGGTGGTGGAACAACCATTAATGGCTCAAAGTCAATGTTCGTATTCCATTTGTTCACAATTCCTGGTGTATGCCCGATTCCAACCACAGACACAATTGTTAGTGGTTGATAGGGTTGTCCGGTTGTTCCACGGAGCCATTGACCTCGTTTCTCCATGGCATTACGAAGAACAAGCATGTGAAGCGCGTGTGTCATGTATGCGTCACGCTCTTCAACAAAAATCTGCGACAGTTGTGGGAAGTCGTCGGCCATTTCGGCGAGAAGCTGTTCGAGAAGATCTTTTTGCTTGCATCTTTCCACCTCTTCCGCTGTGATTTTTTCGCGGTGCGAGAAAGCCACGTGGAAGAAGAATCTGATTTTCTGCCATACGGAAAGTGAGGCGAGAGCGCGTTGAAGAGTCACTTGAATTGGACGATCTCCCAGAACAACACGACAATTCTAAAAATTATACTTATATTTTGAGAAACTGTTTTAAAAAATGTGAACTTACCTCTGTAGCCACGGCAGCACGATGAGCAGCGCGAAACTCTCCTCCTGGAGCCATTGACAACTCACGAGTAACATGAGCAGACATCGAGAGAAGGAGAACATGAAGGATTCCTTGAATGGCACCGTTCTGCTTGATTGTCTGCATAATTTTCTGAGTATTCAAATCTTTCGCCTCGCTGAGAAGTCGGGCTTCATCCATTGAAATAATGGAAATTCGCGACGGGCACAATTCAAGCATCACAAAATCTGGCTGAACTGCGCGAATTGTGTTTGAAACGTCTTCCTGTGATTCTTTGGAGAAATGAGCGGTTCCGATGAGATAAACAGTTGAGTCAAGCATCGCTTGTTTCCACGCCGCATCAGAATCGTTGAGAACTGGGTTGAATTGAGGGATCGCCAAGTTGGTTGGCCATTTGAGAACAGTAACTGTGTTAACGTTCGGAACGAAGTCTAAATCTCTTTTGCGACCAAAATGATATCCGCCACAAACTGGATTATTGACAACTGAGCCATCCTCGGTGGCTTCTGGTGCTTGCTCAAGCTCATAGTCCAACTCCGCATCGTCACCTACGTGCTCATCGAAATTCGAGGTAGAATCTGCGAGAGAAATGATCGACTGTTCGGCAGTCTCGCTGGCTCCACCAACAACGGAAACTGCAAATAATCGGGTAAATTTATAGTAGCATTTTTTACGTACGTCCTTTCTTCGAATTGATAGTCAACGAACGCATTCGGAAGAGATCCTGAATAAAACGAAATCAGAAGACTGCTGAATGAAGAAATAAAATACCTCCTCAGTCAATTGGTCTTCCGATGGCGGAGGAACGTCGTTGGGATCCGGAAACTCGGTCCCGTCTGGATTCAAGTTCGACGACGAGCCCGACATCTGAAAATTCAATTTTTTCTCTGAAAACTCCAAATTTCAATTTTGAGATGCAAAAAAAAATTAAAAAATAGTCAAAAGTGCTGTGGAGCAGGATTGCTCATGTCTGCGTCTCTTCTAGGTTTTTTGTCTCTCGTGAGAAACCGTGCCGCACTTGGGATTTGCAATGTTGCCGCACGGTTGAATTTTGCGTAAATCCACCCAATTTTTCAGCCATTTTCAGATTATCCATTTGCACATCAAATCTATCGATAGATATCGTTTTCGTAATTATTTTTATCGTTCTAAATTTTTAAAAATTACATTCAGGCCTCCAGTCAAACTCAATTAATCTTTTACCACTGCATTTTAGGATCTGCTCTGTAAAACAACCTTTTTTCAGAAATGACTACGGGGAATTTACAAGTAGCAATTTATGGATTCACAGCACAAAGTAGGACATATGAGCCGGCTGGAATATGCTACGAAGTGAGTTTTTGTGTCTCCATTCTTTTATTCTTCATCTTAATTATCTTCTAAACATTTTGCATCTTTCAGACTCGGTTAATTCGCGATAAAATTACGCTCGGTTATTGCACACTTCCCATCTACAAAAACTCGCCGGTGCCTCAGCCCGTGAGTGCTCAACAGCGGAAGAAGTCTTCAGAAGAACCAGCAGAATTGAGAAAAGATCTTTTCGATGCCGACAATGAGAAATATGAGAAATATTTGATGAAGTTGGATCCAAATGACTGCAAAAATCAAGATCACTACAAGGTTCTTGGACTCTCAAAGCTGAGATGGCAAGCGACTTCCGATGAAATTCGTTTCTGCTGTAAGTGGCTATGAGTTCAATATAAATGAATTAAAGTCGTTTTTAGATCGCCAAAAGGTTTTGAAGCATCATCCTGACAAGAAGAAGCATCGTGGAATTGTGATGGAGACAGAAGAATATTTTACTTGTATCACGAAGGCTTATGAACAAATTGGAATGTCGGACGCGAAGCGTCAAGCGTTTGATTCGGTCGATCACAAATTCAACGATGCGATTCCAAATGACAAATCTATTAATACCGACAATTTCTACAATGAGCTCGGCCCAATCTTCCAGTTGAACTCCAGATGGTCCAGTGTGAAACCTGTGCCAGAATTAGGAAAGACAGATGCCAGCCGGGAAGATGTTGAGAATTTCTATGATTTCTGGTTCAACTTCCAGTCATGGCGCGAGTTTTCCTATTTGGACGAAGAAGATAAGGAAAGAGGAGAAGATCGCTACGAGAGAAGAGAAATGGAGAAACAAAATAAGGCCGAAAGAGAACGACGGCGGAAGGAAGAAGCGAAAAGAATTCGCAAATTGGTTGATATGGCATATGCTAAGGATCCAAGAATCATTAAGTTCAAAAAGGAGCAGCAAGCTGTGAGTTTGCACGTCGTTGATTGAAAATAATCCTATTTTGTTTTTACAGAAAAAAGACAAAATCAAGGAGGATCGCCAGCGTGCTATTCGCGAGAAGCAAGAAGCCATCGAGCGTGAAAAGCGAGAGAAGGAAGAAGCAGAGGCGAAGCAGAAAGAAGAAGATGAACGTAAAGCAAAGGAAGAAAGAGTTAGTTTAAGCTTTACCTTCTTCCATTCATCACAAGTTTGCAGGATAGAGAAAAGAAGGAGCGTGATATCGCTAAGAAAGCTATGTCTCAACAACGCAAACGACTGAAGAAACTCGCCGAAGAGGCTGGACATTGGACCGAAAATCCACGTGATAAGCTGACCGAGATGGAGAGGATCGAGCGTATTTGCATAGGATTCTCTGTCGATCAACTTCGTGAACTTTGTGAGAAAGTGGAGTCATTGAGCATTGGTACCGATATCCAACAGGCGTTAACTGATGCCGAGCGTTTGAAGAAGGAAGCTGCCGGCGCCAAGGTGACAATGGCAGAAGACAAGAACAAAGAGAACGAGAAGCAAGTTGAGAAGGAGACATGGACTAGCGAAGAGATCCAACTTCTTGTGAAAGCATCGAATACTTTCCCACCTGGAACTGTTGAGAGATGGGTACAGATTGCTGATTATATCAACGAGCATCGCAAAGATTCCATAGGACTACCACCAAAAACTGAAAAGCAAGTAATCAAACAGTGCAAAGCGGTTCAAACAATGAACGTGAAACTGCCTTCAACCACTCAAAATCAACTCGGAACAGCTCTTCCTGATGAAGATGTATGGTCGGCAACTGAACAGAAAACACTTGAAGAAGCAATTAAGAAGCATCCAGCTAGTGATCCAGAACGCTGGGAAAAGATCTCAACTGATGTGGGTACCAAGACCAAAAAAGCGTGTATTCGTCGATTCAAATATCTCGTTCAAATGGTTAAGAATAAGAAATAATTCATTCATCAGCTATTAATCGATTACTGAAAATCTCGTTTGTCACTCATTAAAAAAGTTCCTTCAATATCACGTTTGTCCATTACTTCCCAATTTTAGGTTTTCCTGTTTTTTTTCTTCTTTGAAATTTCTTGAAGTCCTAACTTGTTGTTTCTGTCTCCCATTTACCCAACCCCACTTTAGCAGTACTATGTACTGATTTTTTCCATCATCTGTTTCACCGAAAATATTTGCAAGTTACGATGATTAGTAGAACGGTGTCATTTCATGAATCTTTGTAGACTGTTTTTGTATTTTCATATCAATGCGAAAATCTTCCAAATTTTACAAAAATTAATAATGATGATGGCGGTGATGATGATGATATCCATCCATGTAGATGACTTCAGGTTGAGTGTAAATAACTGGTGTGGCTGTTGGATAGACAATTGGCTGAATGTTTGGATATACGGGTTGGACCATTGGTTGGACCACTGGCTGCACAACAGGAACAATTTGTGGTGGTGGCACCATCATTGGAGGCGGAGCTTGAGCAACGACGATCGGAGTTGGTGCAACAGCGACTGGAGTTGGCGCAACAGCCACTGGCATCACTACTTCGGTGCCTCCTCCATTGTGATGTTTGAAGTTTTCAAAGTGGATCTTTCCAACACGAATGTCTCCTCGGATCGTCAACGCGACGATCTTCTTTGGGCACTTGTGATGGTGATAGTGACCGATATGATGACCATCCACGTGGATCTGGAAACACATTAATTTGATACTTTCCGAGTGGAAACCAAAAAAACTCACCGAGTATTTGTTGTGCTCATTGTGAATTTTCATGCAGAATGGTCTTCCGATAACAATATTATTATGGTGGTGCTCCTCACGATGCCATCTTCCACGAGCCAAATGGTTGAACACGATCACATTTTGCCCATAGAGTCCCATTCTAACGGAAATATGAAGAGCAACTCCATTCTTGGTTGGGAACTCTACAGTGAATCCTCTGAAAAGAAACACATTCAGATCCTGACTTAGCGGCAACATTCAAATGCGAATAACTTTTTTCAGAGAAGTCGAGTAAAAATATCGTCAACTTGAAAAATTATCCTTATTAAAAAAGCTATCGATTGGTGAACAAACCGTTGAATTTCATTGGAAATTAACAAAGTTACGCCTTCTGTTACCGAAAAGTTACCGAAATTTCGAACATGGGCACCGTAACTTTGTTAATTTTTTATGAAATTTGACGGTTTTTAAGCTCAATCGATAGCTTTTTGAATAAGGAACATTATTCCTGTTAACCGTATTTTTACCCGAACCCCTAAAAAAAGTTATTCACACTTGAATGAGTGGCCAAAACTCGTTACCGCTCATCACTAATTTCGACAACTCATTCAAATGCGAATAACTTTTTTCAAAAGGGTTGGGTAAAAACACGGTCAACAGGAAAAATGTTCCTTATTAGAAAAGCTATCGGTTGGTTGAAAAATCGTCAAATTTCATTAAAAATTAACAGAGTTACGCCTTGCCGAAAGGATGCCAAAATAGAACATTTTTGGGCAAGGCATAACTCTGTTAATTCTTGATCAAATTTAACGATTCTTACACCAATCGATAGCTTTTTTAATCAGGGGCATTTTTGCTGCTGACCATATTTTTACCCAACCCCTCTAAAAAGAGTTATTCACTTTTGAATCTCCACTTACCCCTGAGGTCCTTGAAAAACATCTCCATGAATCTCAACGGATGAATGGGCTCTCATGCCCTCATAAATTGGTGTAGCAAGTGGAATTGCCTGAAATTATCACATGATGAATCATTTTCAAAAATACAAAACTTACTGGATTTTCAATAATATGAACCATTTTGAGTTTGTTCTGATTGAATTCGAAATTCGAAGACACGAAAAGTAAGGGAAAAAGACTTTTTTATGACGATTCGTTATCGCTCTGAAAGTGGAGTTTCGACAGAAAAAGATAAGAAAAGTGACGCTATGGAGTTGAATCATCCGAAAAAAGACCAAACGATGTTTGCGTTTCGACGGTCATTTCCAGGCACACCTTGAACTTGAAGTCATTCTGAACGAGAAGGGAAAGAACATTTAGTTTGATTCCGGAAAATTTTGTGATTCATTGTTTTAAGAAGTGAAAAGGAGATATCAATGATTTATTTGGTGAAATTAAGAGTTGATAACGGACCTTATCCAGGTCAGGGAGGCAACAAAATTCTGCGACTAATTCAAATGCGAATAACTTTTTTTAGAGGGATCGGGTAAAAATATGGTCAACAGAAGAAATGTTCCTTATTAAAAAAGCTATCGATTGGTTTAAAACCCGTCAAATTTCATTAAAAATTAATAGAGTTACGCCGTGTGTAACCGAAAAGTTTCCAAAATTGCAAAAATCGGCAACTTTTCGGCAATACACGACGTAGTTCTGTCAATTTTTGATGGAATTTTACGATTTTTTTACCAATCGATAGCTTTTTTAATAAGAAACATTTTTATGTTGCCCATATTTTCATAAGATTCCTCTGAAGAAAGTTAATCACGTTTGAATCCAGCTGACTGTATAACATATTTAATTAATTCGAGATCGATTTAGTTTTGTTTATAGACAGCCAATGGTGGATGCAACCATCCATCTTCTTCTCCAAACCACATTTGTGGCTCAGCGGGAACTCCAAAGAACTGTGCCATTTGATTTATATCGTTTATGTCCAACTTGTTCGCTACGACATAACCGATGCAGTCCATGAAGTGTTTTAGTTCCCAAAAATTGCACAATTTCATTATTGTTTTGAGCTCATCCAGTGATAGTCGATTAGCTTCTGGGAATTGGTCGAGTGGAAGCGTCACGTTTTCTTCAACATTATATTTGCTAATGTTTTCGAAGATAAATTCAGCCGCCCATTTTGGAAACGGAACTACCCAGCTGTCAGTGGGGTCGAGATTTTTCGATTCCCAATCGTCCTGGAAAAAATGGTTTAGGTAATAGTTATTTTGACATTCTCACACACCCCCATTCCCTCCAATGCTCTACAGAACACTGGGAGCTTCTTGATGACGTCAACATCACGGAGAAATACTATATCGGTTTGATCGTTGAAAAGAAGAGGGATGGAGCATGGCATTGTTGAACTCTGGAATACAAAAAACAGTAATACAAGAGCTGGGTTGAATCGGTAAGAACAAGGGTCATAGAATGTTCCCTAAAGGAGCCTCTTCATTTCAGGTATACTTTCAAAATATTAAGAATCGAAATTCCAAGATGAGAAAATGCAAAGTTATGAACGGTTTCCTATTGAAGCCTTAGATTGAGAAATATTGCAAAAAAAAATTCCACTCAAAAGAGCGTACATTCATCTGGCAGTCGAGAACTGCCTTATGAAGAAGACGCAGAGAAAAAGGGAAGAATGGAAGTAGAGGACTGATGGCTAAGTCTGAGTCTGATTTAAGTCTGAGATCTGGTTGTGAGAAAACTGATAACTTAAGAAATTAGTACAGTATAAACCTCCAATAGAGGGATACCGAAAAATCAAGTTTGTAAACCTTCTCATGAAAATATAATCAACTTTTTGAGAATCACATATAGAGAATTTGAGAATCACATATCTGTCAAAGGTGGCATTCAGGTTTTCTTTCTATTAGAGGCTTTACGGTATTTCCCAAAGAGAGCACCTAATTACCCAATTTTAGTATCCATTCTTTCATTTCTAATTGTTTATTATTTAACTTTCACAAGTTTCACCGCGCTCCATTGTGAAAGTGGCGAAATTCAAAATTGAGAGTCTTCCCGTTCACTTGTTTCTCATGTAGGTCACCTCCAATATTACAGTTTTGTTGATTTTTCGATTTCGACGCGACCTACAAGGGAAACAAGTGAACGGGAAGGCTCAAAATTTTGAATTTTCCCAAATTCGCAATGGAGCGCGGTGAAACTTGGGAAATTCCGATGATATCATAATCCAATCACTATAAATAAAATGAGAAAGTTAAAAGCATGAAACTTTATTGGTTGTTTTCAAAATAATACACACATAAATTGAGATCTCTCTACTGATTGTTGGTCAACTTTTGTGTTGGAGCAGCAGAAGGAGATTGTTGTCCCTGAAAGAAAATAACAGTTCATTTATTTTCAGAATCTTGAATATTACCTTATTTGATCCCCATCCATAATAAGCAGTTGGATAAGCAGCAGCTCCATAAGCATAAGCATATGGATAGGCAGTAATTGGAGATGAATAATAGTAAGGAGATGATACAACTTCTGGAGTGTAGACAACTTGTGATGAAGAAATACAGAAAAGAGCAAGAGCCAAAACGATCAAACACTTTTGGAACATTTTTAGATTTATTGAGAAGACTTTGAAGTGATTTTAATTGAAGAAAGTTGGAGATTATATACCGAAATTCTGTGTTTGCATAGACTCTTGATTCAACAAACTTTACTCTTGACACCTTTTCGGCTTGGATTAGTTAAAGTGTACCCAATATTTTTATATAGATTACATGAAAAGTGTTCTTCTGAAAGTCAGTATCAAGGTACGTTGAAATTTCAGATGTGCTCTCTTATCCTCGTCTGTAACATCAGTATCAAAATTACTACTGTAGTTTAGTCGAACAAATAATGGAGTACGCAACATTTTGAATAAATAGAACACCCAATAACTGGTTATTTATCTTTAGCGTTTTGCAAACTTTTTGAGATTAAAAAAAAGAAATAGCACACATTGAAACACCTATATAATCTCCAACAATCTTCCATTAAAATCACTTCAAAGTCTTCGCAATAAATCTAAAAATGTTCCAAAAGTGTTTGATCGTTTTGGCTCTTGCTCTTTTCTGTATTTCTTCATCACAAGTTGTCTACACTCCAGAAGTTGTATCATCTCCTTACTATTATTCATCTCCAATTTCTGCCTATCCATATTCTTATGCTTATGGAGCTGCTGCTTATCCAACTGCTTATTATGGATGGGGATCAAATAAGGTAATATTCAAGATTCTGAAAATAAATGAACTGTTATTTTCTTTCAGGGACAACAATCTCCATCTGCTGCTCCAACACAAAAGTTGACCAACAATCAGTAGAGATATCTCAATTTACTGTAAATCT
Source organism: Caenorhabditis zanzibari (assembly GCA_963966625.1). Taxonomy (NCBI): domain Eukaryota; kingdom Metazoa; phylum Nematoda; class Chromadorea; order Rhabditida; family Rhabditidae; genus Caenorhabditis; species Caenorhabditis zanzibari. The sequence goes on from OZ016471.1 coordinate 6,658,141, forward strand.
ATGTGTATTATACGAACAGGAAACACACTCAATAAGCCTTTTCATTCAGCATTTATACAATAAAACAGTGTTAACTACGACAGCTCTTTAGGTATTCAAACAACTCACTAAAATGGATTTGATTCCGAAAAAATGTACTGAATAATGAAGCGTTGAGAGATCCACAAGTCCCTGTATCAATTTTGATTGCCAACGGTTACCTATATTTTTTGTGTACAAAAAACTATTTTTCCTAAATTCCAGGTATTTTCTCCCATAACTTTCGTGAACTTTCATTTTGCATTTGGATTGACGTGGATTTTACGATTCCGAAAATCTGCTTTCTCGCAGCTCCAGTTGTTGAAGTAACTATGTCTGTTGTTGTTCTATTATTTATTCAATGTATTCTGATTACACCTATTTTAATGAATCCCCCACCTCCTTCATTTCCGACTCGAGAAGATGAAGAGGAAATATTTCGGATGATGTTCGATGCACAAGATTTATATAGACAAAGTGAGAAGCTTGAAACTATGAAATAATTCAAAATTTGATTAAGATAACTACCGAAAGTCGATTAAAACATTTGAAGAGGATTGGGAGAGGTGTGATGAGAAATACCGATGGCCAGGTAGTCTGAAATTTTTTTGATGGTTGAAAAATTGGAACTTCAGCATGTTGCATGTGGTCGGAGAAGAAAAAGTTTGAAAGAACAACCTCGTTCTGTGAATATATAAAAGGAGATGTGATTCTGGAAAACGACATCGACGCTGTCCTATTTCAGGTATTCTGTGAAATCCGAATAAAATAACAGTATTCAGTTTGTAGTCTTTGGTGGAGGTTCGTCAAATCCAGGGAAGTCTTGTTCTCCGAAACACGACACTTCTAGAATTCGGTCTTCCATTACTTCGAAAAATTGGATATGATGGAGACATGAATCCTGGAAAACGTCCCGAGGCATCGCTTATTATTGAGAATAACAAATACTTGACTCATTTGAGATTAAGACAGCTTGGGAAGATTGTCAAAAACAAAGTGGGTTTCAGAAAGAAAAAGTTAGTATCAAAGTCTTCACAGGATCAAAAATATGCAATCATTCGATCGAATCCAAATATCGCAATTGATCAGAAACAGTACGACACATGGAAAACTGCATCCAATGGGAGTACTGACTTTGACGATTTTCAGTTTCCACAGGGTTTGGTTTTAGAAGTTTTCATTGTGATTAGATCCTTCAGAAATGTACGTTCGTCATATATTTTTCGAGCTCTGGCCCTATTTTCTATTCGGATTCATGGTGATAGTGGCATTCACTCATCATTTTATTATGTTGGAAATCAATGAAAGTCGTGTCAAGGTACCATTAATTTACTCAATTTCGATTAGTTTTTCTTTCAGAGAAAAGAACATGAAATGATCGATAGCTTGGTGAAAATGAGAGATACCACTTTGGCTGCTGAGTTGCTGTGAGTTCATAAAAACTCACAGAAAACTTTCTATCAATTTTCAGAATCCAAACTCCAATGGATGTTACTTTAGCGGTTGGTCAATCTAGATAAGAATAATTGAGTACGATCTATTTTCAGTTTGATACAGATGTTCTCCATTTGTGCACGGACCAAACTGAATTGATCAAAAAGATCGTGAAGTTATTGGACAAGGAGATAGCAGATATCAATGATAACAGTCTAGAAGAAGTCACGGCTAAAGAACCACCGTAATGAAGTATAAATGAAGAATAAAATGGTTTATTGAGTGTGTTTTCTGTTCGTATGATACACATAGTTATGCATTAAATTGAGATCTCTCTACTGGTTGTTGGTCAATTTTTGTGTTGGATCAGCAGAAGGAGATTGTTGTCCCTGGAATAATAAGATTATCTCAATTTGTTTCAAAATCTTTACCTTATTTGATCCCCATCCATAATAAGCAGTTGGATAAGCAGCAGCTCCATAAGCATAAGCATATGGATAGGCAGTAATTGGAGATGAATAATAGTAAGGAGATGATACAACTTCTGGAGTGTAGACAACTTGGGATGAAGAAATACAGAGAAGAGCAAGAGCCAAAACGATCAAACACCTTTGGAACATTTTTAGATTTATTGAGACTTTGAAGTGATTTTAATCGAAGAAAGTCGGAGATTATATAGGTGTTTCAATGTGTGCTCATTCTTTTTTAAGCTCAAAAAGTTTGCAAAACGGTAAAGATAAATAACCAGTTATTGGGTGTTCTGTTAATTCTAAATGTTGCGTACTCCATTATTTGTTCGACTAAACTACAGTAGTAATTTTGATACTGATGTTACAGACGAGGATAAGAGAGCACATCTGAAATTTCAACGTACCTTGATACTGACTTTCAGAAGAACACTTTTCATGTAATCTATTTAAAAATAGTGTGTAAACTTTAACTAATCCAAGCCGAAAAGGTGTCAAGAGTAAAGTTTGTTGAATCAAGAGTCTATGCAAACACAACATTTCGGTATATAATCTCCAACTTTCTTCCATTAAAATCACTTCAGAGTCTACATAAATCTAAAAATGTTTCAAAAGTGTATGATCGTTTTGGCTCTTGCTCTTTTCTGTATTTCTTCATCACAAGTTGTCTACACTCCAGAAGTTGTATCATCTCCTTACTATTATTCATCTCCAATTTCTGCCTATCCATATGCTTATGCTTATGGAGCTGCTGCTTATCCAACGGCTTATTATGGATGGGGATCAAATAAGGTAATATTTAAGATTCTAAAACTAATTGAGACTATGCTATTGTTTTCAGGGACAACAATCTCCTTCGGCTGCTCCAACACAAAAGTTGACCAATAATCAGTAGAGAGATCTCAATTCATGTGTGTATTATTTGAAGAAAATAAAACGTTCCACCTGAAATTAATCAATCTTACAAAACTAGGGCAACCGAAATCACAGAAAAGAAGTTAAAATTGCAGATATCAGCGCAGGAAAAAAGGGCGAACTCGTGGGAACATGGTTGAAACTTCATCTAGACCTATATTTTGCGTAGATTTAAATGACATTGAAAAAAAAACAAAGGTACCTTTTCCGTGACCTAGAATCAAGAACAGTTTGAAAGTGGTTTTTGTCTGCACCGAGAAAAAAAGGCTGAAACTTCATGAGATTTAGCAGTCTGTCAAACAAAGGTTTGTTCTAAAATTTTTTATAACAATACATCGTTTTCATTCATGGGTGGAAACAGCAAGTTTCGCGAAGTTTGACCTAATTTTTCAATATGAGGGCCAACTCACTGGGTCGTTTCAACTATGTTTCCCTATTCACTAAGCCTAAGTCTTTGAGAAGGTTAAAAAAAATTAGATTAGAAAAACTTATCGCGTCTGTCAATAACTCGAAAACTAGAGATTCTAGAAGGAAATTGATTCGATATTCGGAATCCCTGTGGTCGATTTGTTATATGTTCCAAAAATGAGCAAAATTTATCAAACGGGGGTCAAGTGACTCTAAATTTGACTGAGGAGAAAATATATTGGTTCGCACCCCGTTGTGGTCCCTACCCATACGGTCGCGGAAATCGCTCCGGTGACTTTTTTTTCGAAAGGAAAACCTGCAGGCAACACAGCAATGTGCAGCCCGCGCCTGGCGCCGCCTCCGGGCGCCGCGCGACGCCGGGATCCGCCGCGTGATCATGGTTATGATAATGACAATGACGATGATAATGAGCCAAAATTTTTTTCAAAACCGGCCCCCCCGCGCCTGAAAAATTCCCGGTCACTGCAGCTCCGGGGGTGATTTCCTCGCACTCCAGCGGGGTGGTGCTTCACACCACCCACAGGTCCTCATTTCCACCCGGTACCTACTCAGCAATCCCGATAGGGGCCTATCGGGTGCCTTCCTCATACTGGAATGGTCGTTAGAACATCGACACTTGTGCGGGCACACGAGAATGCGACGTTGCTTATATAGGGTGGGTCTGTAGCACCCTACGCCTCCCGGTTTCCGCGGGCCTCTATGTATCGTGTGCGTTTTTTTTTCTCTGCACACACTATTTCGCGGTCAGACAAAAAAACCATTTGTGTGCCAACTGGTGTTATTGACACACTTCCCGTGCGTTTGCGCGTTTAGTGATTTTTCCGCGAAAAATCTATTTTTCTAACTTTTTTCCTTGCAAATGTGAATAATTTTTTTCATAAGAATCTGGTAAACATACGGTCAACATAAAAAATGTTTCTTATTGAAAAAGCTATCGACTGGTTAAAAAATCGTCAAATTTCATTGAAAATTCACAGAGTTACGCTTTAAAATCGCCAAAATCGGCACCTTACTTGTAAAACAAGACGTAACTCTGTCAATTTTCTATGAAATTTTACAAATGCTTTACCAATCGATAGCATTTTTAATCAGAAACATTTCTTTTGTTAATCGTATTTTTACCCGACCCCTTTCAAAAAAGTTATTCACACTTTAATGGGGTGCCTCTTACCTTTTTCTCAACTTTTTTCGGTTTCTCCTCCTTTTCCTTTTCTATCGCTTTGACGTACACATCAGATGGCTCTTTTTTAAGATCTGAAGATTTCCAGATCGAAAACAGTAAGATAAAAAGGATATAGTTTTGTATTACAATACACTTCAAAATTTTATGGTTATGGTTCCAGAATTGAAAAAATCAAAAATGAGATAGATTTTCAAAAAGAGCCCAAAAAAAAGCATTGAAACTTTCCCAAATTTAAGGATCTACTTCTTCAGATTTTCGATTAGAACTTATTCTGGTTTAATCCCATTCGAACAGTTCCTACCAATACAGTAAGTAAGTACAGTAATGCTTATGAAATGAACTCTCAAACTCAAATTCTTCGAAGTTTCATGAACTCTAAATAGGCTCGGAATCTCAGTTTTCTTTGGCACCTAAAACCCAAACATCTACCTTTCTTCACCTAAAACTGAGTTCAATTGGGGGAAAAGCAGCAAAAACAAGGAATGAAATGGGGTTGAACGAATCGAATGTTTTACATGTGCCTAGGGACCACAACGTGAGGGGGCGGAGCCTATTTTATTTTCTCCTCAGTGGGTTATGCCAAATTTGAATGACTATAACTTGAACTGCTAATGATGAATTGTTTTGAATTTTTGCTACAGTACTAAATGAACTACGGAGAATCCGATTCTGTAACTTAATCATTTTCATTTGACCTAGTTCTTGATATAATCGAAGAAAAAGTTAGTTTATCGGTCAAAAAAGTGCGATAATGCCGAGGTACCTCCGAGATTTTTTGGTATCCTTATAGAAGGAGATATGCAGAAATGGTAGGTAATCTCAAAACATCTTAGCGAGGTCTCCAAAGAATGTTGGACTAGGTCAAACATCGCATACGTTAGGTTTTTTTATCCATGAGTAAAAACTTTGAAATAACATTAAAATGGGTAAAGTAAACATTTATGAACTAGACTGCAAAGTTTCAGCCAATTTAATGCATTTTGAATACTTTTCTCCTGACCTAAACAAACCATAATTTCTAATAAATTCAGTTTTTGGGTCATTTGAGAACTTTACGAACGAGGTACCTCTGTTTTTTTAATACCATTGGAATCTACAGAGAATTTGACACTAGATGAAGTTTCATTTCAGCCACGTCGAGGTCTCCAAAGTAGTTTTATTTGACCTTGATTATCAAGTTTCAAGAATTTCCTTGTAAAATAAGATCACGAGAAAATTCGAAATTTCTCAAATTCAAATAAACTTTTATTGCTTTTGCATAACCGTCACCTACGGCTCACTGGTTAGCTTTCATGATTTCCAATAGCTAGACGCGAGTTCGGTTCCTTTTGAAGGCGCGTTTTTTAAAAATTTGATTTCACGTGAATTCAGTACTGAAATAATGTATGCGGCGATATTCCAGTTTTTTGACCTTGCTCCAGAAATGGACTATTGGGGAGAAAGTCAGTAGAAATAATCGAACAAAAGGTGACCTATATCTTGTGAACCAATGAATAGTTCTTACTGATAGTTTGGCAAAATACTTGTATTGAGGCAAGGAATATTACCATATAAAAATGTCCAAGGAAATTCGTGTTTAAAAACTATGTTGTGGTCCCTAATCATGTACCCGTTTTTTTCTGTCCATTTTTTTTTTCAGAACCAAAAAATTCCCAAAACTGACCGAGTTACAACAGTTCAAAGTTTCCGATACCCCTAAATTTTTTTCATTTTTTCCACTTTTTTCGACACTTTTTCAAATGTATCTCAAAGGGTTTTCAAAATATCACAAATTTGACGTAAAAAATGGTTACCTGGGGGCAATTTTCATTAGGATGCAAAAATCAGAACAATCGGTTCACCCACTCTCCCACGCTAAGAGGTGAAAGCAAAAATCGCAATTTTTTGGCGATCTTCTAACTTCTATGGCTAAAAAATATAATTCTTAGAGATATAATTATTATTTTTTGATGTTCCTCTAGCTGATTATTTGGCAATGTTAAGTTTGAAGTTTCAAAGCTATAGCTCAAAAACTGAAATTTTACTACCAATCAAACTGAAAAAAATCGAAATTTTTAAAGCCAAATTTTTTTCGCAAAAAAACTTTTTTTGGGAGAATCGTTGTAACTTCTCTCAAAATAATCGTGTTATCCTGCTCAAAGTTTTTTCATGGATGCCCAGAGACGATCTAACCAACAAAAAAATAATCATCAAAATCGGAGCAGAACTCGCAGAGTTACAGATGCAAACCTGTGGTTTCAAAACTTTTAGACACTTATGCGCCTTTAAAAATTGGCGCAGCCCATACCTAAGCAATATTATAAGAAAGGTGGCAGAAAAAATGCATACTGATCAAATTTCATTGACATCATAATTTTGGTACCCAACAACTGGAGAACCCTTAACATGCAATAGACATAAACACTTTGAAAACTAGCGGCAAAATGGGAGCAGATCTGTGAAAAAGCTTTGGAAAGGAAACGCGGGACAGAAATTGTGATAGAATTATGAATCTATTGTTTTTTCTTCTCTTCCTGTTTTTTCGCAGGTTGTCCTCCCCAGATATCAGCAAATGCAAGTGTTCCAGCAAATACAAGAAGGGCTCCGAACCAGTGTTGAACTGAAAAAAAAGTAATTGACAAAATGGTTCGAACTAATAGTTTTTTACCAGTGAAAGGGTTCTTGAAATAGACAATCGACACAATAAGTGAAAGGAACTTCCGAAGAGTGACGACGAGTGTGACCGTCAATGAATCGACACGGGAATTCAGTTGGTAGACGTACTTGATGCATCCATATCTGAAGAAATTTTGGGTCACAGAATTTCAGACATTTGTTAACTCACTGAAGCACGCAACTGGCGAACAAGTCAACCCAAAGAGATGGTACTCCAGGGATCAAGGCGTATGGAGCACTTGCGCTGAGCTTGTCTGCTGCAGAGAGGATGTCGCCGCCCATGATCAAGAAGAATGGAAGAGAGACAAAGTGCTGAAAAACAGAAATATTGAAGAACTATTGTTGCCACTTACAGTAATAAACATCGCTTCATCCGGATGTTTTCCGTACTTCTCATACATTTGTTGCTGGCAAATGGCTAAATAAGCAGAAGCGATGAGTGCAAATGTGAGCATGAAAATTCCAATCGACCATTCTTTATAGTGCTTTGATGCCTCTTCCATCGAGAGTCCTGAATCTCCTTGAGACGACGTGGCAAGAGTGCAAACGACGATTCCAACGGTAATCGCGAGCACCGAGATGTATTTTCGAGCCGAGTAGCTTTTGCCGACTATTAATACCGAGAGAATTAGCGTAGCGAGAAGAGAACCCTGAAAGATAATGAGAATGAGAGAACACATCGAGTCATAATCATACCGATCTGAAAATGATATGCAATGGAACCGGAACATGGAAGTTTAGAGCCTGATTGTTCACAACGTTGACAATGAAGAACATAGCGACTGTTTTGGTGTACCCTCTGAAAAATGAGTATATTCTGATGAATTTCAGCTTCAGCTCACTCTAATGGAATCTGATTTTTAACTGTGAAGAATTTCGATTGAAAGACGAGTCCGATGGAGGAGATGAAGAGGAAATTGGATAACGTCATTAAGTTCATTGCAGCTGGTTCTTGTCTGAAAATAAGCCATGGTTCTGGGATTCTGATATTTTTGTAAATTCTTCTAGTGTACTTTGGAGATTTCATGTAGTGATATCATTCTCAGTATGTGATAGGAACCGGTTTTTTTCATGATGATAATAAATATGAATTTTTGTAGGTACTGCCGTAGTTTAGTTTGTAGGTTACTTACTTGGCAATATTTTCCACAAAAACCATACATCCCATGCAGCTGCCAAGTACACCGAAAATCGGTGCAACTGCCGACGACATGACTTCTGAAAGAAAGAAAACTATTGGAAAAGACAATTTTTAATGAAAAGAATAAGCCTTTGATGGAAAATACGAGAAGATGACACATAAAAGATGAAGAGTGCAAAAAATATAATGAAATGATCAACGGAAGCCTTTTTTGAAAGCAATATTCAATACAAAAAGAAGCACAGCATAAATACATGTCCAAGGCAGTTTTCTCCATACAAAATCATGATTTTTTCATCAAAATTCATACCAAAACGTAGAACTCAACGAGATCTACAAAATGAAGTATGAACCAATCACATTTCCCGGCTGAATAAGTTGCTGGCTTCCATAAAACACCATCCGCTCAAATTCAGTTCGGCGTTTTTCGGAAGGCAGCAACCTTTTCAGCCCGTAAATCTTATTGGTTCATACCTCATTTTGTAGATCTCATTGAGTTCAACATTTTGGTTTAATATCAGCCTGCGGTAAGCAGGCTGGTTTTGGTATAATATTTTATGAGAAAATCATGATTTTAAATGGAGAAAATCGCCTTGGACATGTATGAAGCACAACGGTTGTCCATTGCACAACGTGTTGCAAGAGAGATTCAAAAGAGTCAAGTGAACCTGCTGCGAGTTCTTTTTTTTCAATCACTAAAAATTTTAAACATATTTGACCTAAAAAGGAAAAAAAAAGAAACCGCCACAAACTACAATCGTCGTTTGTGTCTTTGTGTGTGTGTGCCGAGATGGCGACGAACAAAAAAAGTGATTGGAACTGCCAGCGATTGGAAACTTTTCTATGGAAAGTGAAGTGAAAAGAGAGGAAAAGTGCGATGAGACGCAGATGAGTATAGAGAACACCCAAGTTATGAGGCCATCTGGATGAGAGGGTGATTCCAATTCTGATTTGAGGTCCGCGGCCACTTTTCATAGAGAATTGGAGAGGGAAGAGGCATTGGGATCTCGCTTCTTTAAATAAACAAATAATGAAGATATGAAAACTGGAAAGTAAATGGAAATCAAATTGGAATTTTGAGAACGACGACGAGTCTCTACTGAAGGTAACTTTGCCTCGATTAAATCAGAAAAACGTCAGAAAAAAACGTTAACTAATGATTTGATAAGACGGTCTTCTTATCAACCAACTGACTATAGACTACAGAATACATACATTGAGTACAAGTCACAAAGGATTGTAAGAATTTTACTGGAACAAACCGTAATCTTCATAAAACTTTTGTTTAAAAAACACTCGGGATTCATTAAAAATTTAAAATTGTACAAAAAATAGCGGTCATCAATACTGATTGTGAATGATACTGGGATGAATAAGAAAAAAAAAAAAGAAACTGGGATGAATACGAAAAGTGACATAAAGCAATGAAACAGGAGGGACCTCGTAGAAACCGGAAAGAAACATGGATACTCGTTAATACAGAAAATAACCTATGAAACGATAATTTTGATATAGAAACTATGCTTCTCGGATAATATTTTCAAGAACTCCGTTGAGCTGAAGCTCAAAGTTAAGCATTGCTCTTTGCCGATTTGCATCGCGCATAATTTGAATGTCGAGTTGGCGCAGCCCTTCGGGAGTGAAGTATTTGGAGAGGATCTGAAACGATAAAGAATGAGAATAGAACTGTTGACGCTAATTCATACTTGTTTCCATTTCTTAACCGTAATCATTGTATTGTCTCTTCCGTCGATTAGAACGATAGCTGTAAAATAATTTCTAAGTTTTGAATCACACTTCGGAAATCCAACCGTCTGCTGCCAGACAAGGCAATTCTGTCGACGACACTTCAATCAAACGGCCAAGCATAGCCCCGCAGTTTCCTTTCAGACATTTGATCTAAATGCAAAAAATTGATTAAGGAAACGTATATTCCTAGAAACCTTTCCTGTAGAATAGAATTTATTTTGTTCAGCTTCTCCTGGGGCCAAACCAACTTTATGTACAAGCTCCCAGAATTCAGGCCGACACACAAAATACTGTGTATGTCTCGCACGGATGTCACGATTCGTGCACAAAACGACTTCACACTTTTTGCATGCGATCTTATATGTTACATTCAGATTGACTTGGTCCTGCACTCTTTGGGCACGTTCGGTGTCCTCTCGCATAATCCGATCCCAAACACATTTTATTTCTGTTTTGACGTCTTCTTGGAAAGCGATCGGGTTCAATTGAATTTTGAGCAGCGCTTGGTTCATCATATTTTCTTTGTCTCTATTGGCACCTTCTTGATCTCTTAGTGCAATACTGTTTGTCACTAGAACACATTTGGAGTTCATCGCACGTCCACGACCTGAAAATGATGGAAAATGAATTTTCTGAACTGATAGGAGGAATACCTCTTCGTTGAACATGAGCGATCTCATTCGTTGCATAGTTGTACTTGATGACCAGACTGCATTCGGCGACATCTAAACCTTCTTCAGCAACAGAAGTGGCAATGAGAACTCGAATCTCTCCGTTCGCGAACTTCCTCAGCTTCTCAGTTTGTTTCTGTTTAGATGCTGTCACTTCGGCGCTTCCGGATGTCGATTTATTCAATCCAGAAATCCACTCCGACTTAATTCCAAGATTGATCAATGTCTCATTCTTGCTTAATATCTCCTTCAGAATTGTGGCCTCATAACGAGTTCGCACGAAAATGATCGCTCGAGAGTCGGCGCGCACTTGATTCTGTTCAACAATCAATTCTTCGACTTTCGTAATCATCGGATTCTCGGCAGTTCCAGTGGATGTGAGATGGTTGTGATACCCTTAAACTGGAGAAATAGTACTTTTTATGGAGCCAACAAACTCACTTTCCCATATTCTCATCATTTCCGGAGTGAAATTGGACGAGCGCCCATCTAACTCGTTCTTCAAATATCGCAGAGCTACTACAGGATTGAAATTGGCATTATAGGAGAGAGTCCAGTAGCATTCCTGAATAGAAAAAAGGTGGGTGAATTCGATATTGAATTGAAAACCTTTAGAACTTCCAAAGCCTCATTGATCGCGATTTTCGTTCGACTCTCGTTAAACTTTGTCATTGAAACAAGATTCATTTGATTGCACACCCAATTCTGGTATCCTTCATGTTCCCGATCGTTCGGTGGCGATTGGAAATTATCCGCCGGGCGATATGGACGATCATCGAACAATGGTGCTGGTGGTTGACCAACTCGTATGGGGATGCGTTCTCGATCTGAAAATCTAAGGGATGTCATATGACAAGTTGGTTACAATCTTACTGAGAGCTCCGGTGATCAAGTTCTCTACTTCTTTCATCATATCGCACAACCATTTAGTGAACTCGCCAATCGCACCATCGGTACTTCTAACGCAATAACTCACTTCTGAAATAATTAAAATGGATTAATGACCTTAGTCAAAACCATATATCTCCAACCCGGGCAGGCAGTTTTCTCTATTTTAAATAACCTCCAATTAAATTTTATACCATAATTTCCAATTAAATTTTATACCAAAATATAAAACTCACCGAGATCTACAAAATGGTATATAAACCAATAACATTTACCGACTGAATAAATTGTTGGCTTCAGTAAAACGCCGGGACCTGAATTTGGGTGGAGCCGGCCCGGGTGTTTTACGGAAGCCAGCTACTTTCTCAGCAGGTAAAGTTTCTTGTTTTATATGCCATTTTGTAGATCTCGGTGAGTTCTACATTTTGGTATAACATTTGATGGGAAAATCATTATTTTAAATGGAGAAAACTGCCGGCCGGCGTCGGCCGAACCGGGTTGGACATGCATGGTCGAAACTTGCCGTCTGGAACAATTGGAGAGTAGTTTTGAAGTTCTTCAGTGTTCTCCTTCACAATGCTCAACTCCTTAACATCCATTGTTGCACACAGATTCGCAATGTGCTCTTTGACACCCAACACATTTTTACCGTCGCCAGTTCCGAGTGACGCAGTGAGTCCAACGATTTGAGGAAGATGGTGTCCGTCCGGCATGTTTCCCATGTTCTTGAGTGTGTGATATTCCTGCATAATGTCTGAAAATAGTTCGAACTTACGAAGAAAGTGAGGATTGGAAGCTAACTAGCATAAGGAGATTTCTTCAGTGTATTGTGACATTCATCGAAGAAGATTATGGTGAAAGTTGAGAGAAAAAATTGCTCAAGTCCTATTTTGCTTCCATCCAGTGCCTCTTCGCGATGTTCATTGCATAGATTCACAATCATTTGGGGAGTTGCAACAACCAAGTCTTTTGAATCAATTGCGTTTCGAACGGGGATATTGTCGGCTCCTTGAATGATTTGAACCTGCAAAGATCTGAATCACAACTGTAAAAAATATTGAAACTCACATGATAAATATGTTCCAAATACGAGGATATACTATCAGATTGCTGCTTCAAGATCATCGAGTTTGGAGTCATGAACAAAGCTTTGAATCGTTGTCCATTCCGATATCTGGTCTCAAAATGATTCTTGATGATGTTCGCAGCAATGACAGTTTTTCCTGAGCCCGTTGGAGCGCATACGATTGTGTTTTGACCGCGGAGAGCCACACGGCACAGTTCTTCTTGATAACCGCGTAGGCAAATTTGACGTTCTGAAAATCAAATATTACGGGGTTGCAATCCGGACCGAAACAGGCCGGCGCGGGTCGTCGATGTTCCTCGCTTCAAATTTGAATTTCTTGGTCAATCTTCATGCCATAAAGTAGAACTCGATGAGATCTATGAAATGGTACTAAAATCACCAAGATTGCCTGTCTCAGTTTTTGTCTAGAACTCGTAGAACACAAGAGCCGAGAGACACGGACTGAAAACGCCTGGCGCGGGTGTTCTAGAAGTGATAGACAACAACTGAGACAGGCAATCTTTGTGATTTTAGTACCATGTCATAGATCTCAGATATCATCAGTTCTACATTTTGATGTGAAGATTGATCAAAAAACTCAAATTTAAAGCGGAGAAAATCGACGGCCCGGATGACATGTATGGCTTATGTCCACGTTATGGCAACTTACGCATATGAATCCGATTTCTAACAGACTCAATCAGAAGCCGTGGGACCGATTGCTCTTGCTGAATGTTGTCGAACTGGATGTTGATCATTCTGAAAAGAAATAAAAATCGAAAAGGTGAAAGAAACTTTCTTTCAAACTCGAATAGTTTGTTGATTGCCCAATTCCTGCGTCTCTTTCAACACAATTGTCATAGAATTTAGTGTTAGCAATATAGGGAGGGTCTTCGGAAAGGAGGGTTTGTTATCAAAATTTCATTTCGTACCTGTATCTCTGCTCATTGATTTCTGGTATGCGAACGAGCATTTCAGTGGCGGATTGATGGATCGGACAGATGAAAATTCTACCAATACATTGTCTTCGATCGGCGCTGACTTGCTCTAAAAGTAAGTATTTTTTGTGCAAATATATAGGAAAACTTACTGTAAAATGCTTCAAAATATCCATGTTTTAATCCGAGAATATTTTCGATAAAAGCCTTAGCCTCTTCATTTTGATTATTCGAAGAGTTCTTATAAATTGCATACATTATATCGTACGCCGCCGACTCTCCGAGCAAAGGAACCGTTCTCAGAATTATTTTTTTCATAAATTCCGCATCCTCTTCATCGTTTTCTCGATCCATTTCTCGGCGAAGCTCTCGAACTGCATCTAAGTTTTGTGGATAACATTCGAGATACGCAAGCACGGGCTCAGGATCCACATAGAGAAGAAATTGATCCAAATGATTCAAAATTATTCTGAAATTACAAGTTTTAACAATAAATAGAGACATTTGATTTTATACCCAAACTGGCACACTCTCATTGTCTTATCGTAGCATTTCAGAAGTTGATGAACATTTGAATTCGGAACTGAAAGTGTTTTTCTTGTTCTATTTAAATAGCTCGTTAAAACTCACAATTAGCTTGTAGAAATGTCATAACACATTTGTAAAGCCTCTCATCATCCGCTTTTGAAAGCTCACTTTCATTCAGTTCGTTGAAAAACTTGGTTGCGAATTCAATTTCCTGTTCACACTCTCCTTTCAGTTCTTCTATTCTTCCTCGTGAGAGCAATTCTTCAAATGACGCTCCCTGAAAGAAGTCATGTTTGCAAAGACTTCCGAAACTCTTACCTTTTCGGGTTCTCGATAAATCGGTTCCAAACATCGAATAATTTCTCGATCGTATAGTTTGACGAGAGCCGCACATTGCTTTTTCCTAACCATATCGTGCTGAAGTTTTGAACAAATTTTTTTCAAATAAGAAATTTAGAAAATATTTATATCAAGGAAAAAATTTTCAATTCGAGCCAATTCGAGATAAAGTGAGCAATTGGGCGCCTCGCCAGAGCGCGCTTGCAGGCGCCCAACTTTTCTAGAAAAAGTTTTTTTTCTGGTTTTGGAAAGTTAGAAAAATATAAAGTAATCGCAAGAATTGAGCATAATTTACCGATAATTATATTGCAAGAAATCACGAAGAATTAAAAAAGTGACATATTTATTTTCAGATCAATTGCATTAATTTTACCACTGAACTAATTCATCTGGATGCATTCACTGTTTCCACGAGGCCGCCTATTCCATGAACTTCCAAAGTTACGGTTGCAGAACGAGCATTACGCATTCTCTCAACATCCAATGCGTTAATCTTGATCGGTGTGAAGTACATCGTTCGAATCTGAAAAGCGAAATAATTTCTTTCCAGACTTGGAATACCGGGCCAGCGATTTTCTCCTATATAAATTGAGGTTTTTCAATCGAAACTTATATAAAAATGTAGAACTCGATGAGATCTACAAAATGGTATATAAAATGATCATATTTATTGGCTCACTTTCCTGCTGCTTCTCGAAAAACATCCGGACCGGCAAAACGGTGTTTTTCGAGAGGCAGCACGAAAGTGAGCGAATAAAAATGATCATTCTGTAGATATCATCGAGTCCTACACTTTCATTTAAGTTTCGATTGCAAAACCTCAATTTATATATTTAGGAGAAAATCGCTGGGCCGGTTTGCCAGTCTGATAATTTGAAGATCTCCGCACCTCCTTCCACTGATTGACATTTTTTCTTTGTCCGTTAGCGTCATCGATTAGTGTGATCCCTGTATTGACAAAATTAATATCGATTCAACAATTTGTTTTTGTTCTCACTTTTAGCGGCAAGCACCGGCATTTCGGAAAACCCAGGAATGGAAACAAGTTGTCCAATTCCAGAACCACAATAATGAATTACCTAAAAGAAAATGGGAGTGAACAATGTCTTGAGAAGCGAACCCACACTTCCGGTAGAATACGCATTGTCTGTACACGATTCAATTTTGACAAGCTTCCAAAATTCCGGATCACAAATCAGGAACTGACTATTCTGTCGAGAATGAATATCCGTACTTTTGCATAACTGGCCGCCACAATCACGACAAACAATTTGGTAGGTAGAATTTCTCGATATTAGCATATCATTTAAGCGAATCCTCTCCGTACGCTCAGCTCTGATACGAGGACCAATGTCAGCGATTTTGGTGGTAACCAGAGACTCGAAAGCTCTCAGGTTATCATTAACCACGCTCAGAGCTTTCTCGGATAGTTGTTCCTGGAAAGGAGATATTAGAATAGCGAATCTAAATATTTATAGAGTACTCTTTCTTTATTCGCGTTCTCTTGTGCCACAAGTGATTCATCATTAGTGATCAGGATTGATTTGGAATCAGCGGCACGACCACGTCCTGGAAAATAAACCAATAATTCGTATTAAAATCAGTTCCTGGATACCTCGCCTCTGGATGTGAGCAATTACATTAGTTGCATAATTATATTTGATAACTAAATTACATGCAGACACATCTAATCCTTCTTCAGTAACAGATGTTGAAACTAAAACTCGAATGTTTCCATTCCCAAACTGTTTCAACTTTTCCATTTGTTCCGTTCTTGACATCGTCGAATCTTCTCTTCCTTCAACAGTCCTATTGAATCCAAATATCCAATCAGCTTTGATATTCAGCATTTGGAGTTGTTCATTATCACAAAGAATCTTTTTCAGAGTCATCGCTTCGTATCGAGTTTGCACAAAGATTATAGTTTTCGATCTTGGATTTTCTGCATTGTTCGAAACCAAATATTTTTCAATTTGGAGGATCATTGGATTTTCAGTGGATTCATTCAAACTGATGTCTCGTAATCGATGGCAATTTTCTGAAATTGACAGCACATTTAACTATAATTTGAGGTCATTTCAAACCTTGAAGAGTATATTTCATTCTATCAGAAAAATACTGTTCATGAAGTGTAATTTTTTCTTCCAAGTAGCTCCATGCACTTTTTGGGTTGAAATTGAAATTATAGCAAATGGCACGATAGCAATACTGAAGATTAAAAAAATAAATCGGCTCCGGGACGTTTCGAAAGTGGACATTTCGAAAGTGTGAAATCGCGTTTTTGTCGAACTTTTAGAATTTTTCGTATGTATTTTGCGTTTTTCAAAATATAATACGGCATTGTTAAAGATATACTGGATCGTAAACGCAAACAAATATGAGAAGTTTCAAAATTTTGGCAAAAACGATTTCCCACTTTCGAAATATCCCGGGGCCGATCAACTAAGGTCTAATAAAACCGACAAACCTCCAACATTTGCAAAGCTTCGTTAATTTTCTTTCGATCTCCCTGGATATCGACTTCTGCGATGTTCTTTCTTGTAACACTTAACCAATTCAAATATCCCATCTGGTCCTTCTTGGGTATTTTTTCTCCGTGGATTAATTTTATATACTCTTGACTATTTGCTGAAATCACAAAGAATTCAAATTTTTCCGTTCATGTTAAGTAACGTACTAAATGAATTTTCCAATAATCGCATTGTTTTATCCATCATGAGCATCAAAACTTCCGAAAATTCTTTGCAACATTTTCCCATAGTATGTCTACCGAAGAAATCAATTTCTGTAATACTTTTTTAAGATTGAAACTGGAGGTTCAGACAATTCCAACTTTCTGGAATCATTGGTGAGAAATATTTGAGTTCTTCTTTGAATTCTTGAACGATGCTAATCTTCCTTGCATCAAGTTCCGCACACATTGACGCAATATGATCAACGACACGAGATTGATTCTTTCCATCTCCAGTTCCAAGAGACGCAGTGAGACCGATAATTTGTGGAAGACGATGGTCTGCAGGCATAGATCCCTCGCTTTTTAGAGTGTGATATTCACGCATGATATCTGAAAAAGAAAGAATACTGAAAATAGGACTTATGTATGCCGGCTTACTTGCGTATGGTGAATTGTTGACCGTTCTGTGGCATTCATCGAAGACTATTATGGTGAAAGTGGAGAGGTAGAACTTTTCATCCGAAAACTCAGATAGTTCATCTTCATGTTCGTTGCACAAATTACTGAAACAGTCCCAATCTATAAGGTGTTCGTGACCATAAAACATACACAATTATTTGAGGTGTTGCTACAATGATATCATTCGAAAGGACACTTTCTCGAGTTGATGAGTTATCTGCACCTTGGCAAACTTTGATCTAAAATGTTCCGTTTGAATCGAGCAAACCCATTTTCGATTCTTACGTAGTACGCGTGACCTAAATAATTCCTCAATCTATCAGCTTGCTGGTGCAAAATCGTCGTGTTTGGTGTCATGAATAATGCCTGGAATATAAGCAATGGATTTCGAAAAAATCCCTAAACTACCTTGAACCTTTCCTCATTATTTTGCTTCTTCTCAAAATGATCCTTGATAATTTTCGCCGCAACGATAGTTTTTCCAGTTCCAGTTGGAGCAGTGATAATTGTATTGACACCTTGGACAGCTAAGCTGCATAGCTCTTCCTGATATTTACGGAGAACGATTGGCTTTTCTAGAACGATTTTTTCAGATGTAAATTAAAAATAAAAAACTACCGATTTGAACACTGGGATCGATTGAGTTGAGAGCTTTTCTTTGAATCGAATAGTTGGCCAACCGCTCGAATCGATAGTTTATACGCCTGATTCCACTTGGAAGATCGTCCATTCCTAAACTCATCATCATTTCGCTCGCCAGTGTGTCCACATCACAAACAACAATTGCCTGCTCTCCTTGAACACTTTCTACAAGAATTATGAGAGAAATTATAGCAACAAGGCAATATTTCCTCACTAAAATGGTTCGGAAACTCTCCATCTTTGAGCTTGCATACAGAATCCACAAAACTCCGAGCTTCCGTGTCCACATTTTGCGAGCTTCCATTGTAAATAGCAAGCATTATGTCCAAGGCTGCGAAAGTTCCCAGTTGAGGTACGGATCGAAGTATGATCTTTTTCTTCTCTATTTCTTTCTCCTTTTTCTTCTCTTCTTCTTCATCTTCATCACTGTCCTTGTCGATTCTGCTCAATTCTGCACTCAACTTATGAATAATGTCGGTATAAACTGAAGCATTGTTATCCACAGAAGTTGAGTTAAGAAAATCCAGAACTTGAGTAGGTTCAGTGTACTTCAGAAATCCATCTAGATTGGATAGAATCAATCCAAATTGACTCTTTCTAGTCATCGCATCTGTACACTTCAAAAGTTCATGAATCGAAGAGTTTGTCTCTGAAAATTCACTACATACTTATTTTTTTTAATTTCCATTCGAAACCCACTGTATTTATGCAAAAAAGCCATAATTTCCCTGTAAAGTCTTTCGTTGTCGATCTTCACCAATTCACTTGCTTGAAGACTTTTGAAGAGTTTCTTCGAAAACTCTTCCGAATTTTCACATTCCTCAATCAAGTTGTCAACTTCGAACAGTGGAAGAAGACTTTGCATACTCCCTATCTGAAAATATTATTATTCAATTCCTTCCAAACCCCGTTTCCCACCTTTTCCTTATCTCTGTAAATCTCCTCCAGACATTTCATAATCTTCGTATCGTAGAGCTCGACAAGAGCTGCACACTGATTTTTGATAACCATCTAGAATTCGAAAAAAATTATTTTCACACGGATTTTTGGTAAATGTATCAAAAAAGAAACGAAACTGCAGTAGAGACGTCTGTATGTGTGTACAAATTTAACGATGAGCAAGACGCGAGAAAATAGCATTCTCTCAAAAAGTCGATACACAACAAATAAACTTCCTAGGAGAGTAGGTATATTTTCTATTCAGAACCGATCGAAATTTAACTTTTAAACGAATTTTTTATAATTCGAGAAAAACGAGAGATTTCATAACACATATAGTGTTGAGAGAGGAGAATTGTTGTTTCTTCTGTAGGGAACAAGGTGAAAGTGTTTATGTCGGAGGTTTAAAACAGTCTCGTTTTGATTTTCGGTCGAAGTGAAATTTCAGCCATTTCTTATTATTTTTGAGCTATTTTAAGCTGACATTTATTTTTTTTTTGTTGAAAATGATTTTTAAACCAACTTTTGTTAATTTTTTGGATTCTAGAACCTTGAGAATCAGGCGAACTCTTGCAAAGAATTTTTTAATTTTTGAGCCAAATTCCTTATTTTCTTCCAACTTACTCTTAGACAAACTTTGATAAATCCTTTTCTCCGTCAGGCTTCCGCTGTCTCCCATCAAGAGCAAAAGGCATCTGAAAATCTGGAAAAAGGAGAAACTATGAGAATACTACAAAACATAGTTTCAAGTGTCGGGCTACAATTAAGTCACCGGGAGGATAGGAAAAAATTACACTTTTAAAAGAAATTAACATTTACTTTATTTACAAAAAAATATGGGAATTTAGTAATAGACAATTTACTATATTTACAAAAAAATATAAGGGAACTTAATAATAGACAATTTACTTTATTCACAAAAAAAGTGTGGGCAATAATAGACAATAGGGGACAATTCTGAAGAATACCGGGTCAAAAAATCAGGTCAATTGAGCTTAGATGACGTGCACGGTTCATCTTCGTTTTCCGCGGTCTTCTTCAACTCCTTTTTCAGATTCGCGCAAATCCTTTTGGCGATCATATCGAAGACTGTACGATTCGGGATGTTCGTCAAAACTTTCCGCAGCCATCCGTCCGTCCGCTTCAGAAATGCCGCTTGTACATCTCCACTCGTATTGGCTCTGATGATCGTTGTCACCTTGTTGTATAGGGCGGATACGAGAACGCCTTCCTGGAACAACACAGTGAAATTCAAATTTAAAAAAAGAGTCTCGCTCACCTTATCCCAATTCTCCTTTCTGAACGACGTGTCGATCACCGCATTAATTTCGCTTATGATATTGTCATCGTCAGTCTCCTCCATGATCTTCTTGATAATATCCATGAGCGTGGGAAGCGTAATGTACTCATCGTGCTCGCCCTCATTCGCTTCCATCAACTCTCGCATCAGCTGTCCCTCTTCTTCGTCTTCTTCTCCGGATGATGCTCCGGCTTCGGCCTCATTAGATTCCACGAACGGTTCGAGTGATTCTGCGTGTTCCGACACTGGAACGCCCTGTGAACGGTCTTCAGGTATTTTTCCCGGTGTCATCTTGATCGGAGACTTCTTAGTCGGGGTCTTTTTCGACGGAGACACTAGTGGCCTTTTACGGAGGGTCACTGTCGACGTCGACGCTTCTGGAGTTCTCATTCGTTCCTCGTGTTCTTCTAGATCTTCTACTCTTTCCGAATGGCCTTCAGGTACGTTTTCTGGCGTCTTCTTAGTCGGGGTCTTTTTCGAAGGCGACACTTCTGGTCTCTTACGCAGAGTCATTGTAGACGTCAACGCTTCTGGAGTCCTCATTCTTTCCTCGCGCTCTGCTAGATCTTGCTGCTTCAAAGCAATTGCAGTTCTCAACGTCTTTTCTCTATTTGCTGTATCTTCTGCTCTTTCTGCACGTTTTCTTCGCGGTGGTGATGGCGCCATCTCGTCAACCTCTTCTTCTTCTTCTTCATCTACGCATATAGAGAGATCCGGCATCGTTGGTATCGGATCTCCTCTTAGCGAACGTCGGTTTCTTGTGGAACTACGGGTTCTTGGAGTTCTTGGTGTTTTTGGAGTTGTCGGAGTCCTTGGCTGCTCTTTTTCATTATCTGATGATTCCTCTATCGCTAGATTCAACTCATTATCGCTGTCCGTTTCCGGTACCGTTGTATCTGGATCCTCCTCAACAGCCTCTTCTTGTTCGTCTTCCTGATCGGACGCCTCGTCTAGCTGTTCATCGAGATATTTCCAGCTGATCAGCTGGCCATTCTGTCCCAGGCGGAGCTTTGCTTGGCACTTCCTTTCGAGACTGAAAAAATACCAAGTTATTGATGGGAACTCGGAAGTTCGACTTACATTTTACGGACATGATCGGAGATATTGATTTCTATGTTCTGATAGAGGTAGAGAATCTTCTCGCGTGGCAGCCGCATCTCGTAGAGCGTCGGGCACATTCTTTTGCGGAAACTGGAATATACACTTTGCAGATTTTCCATTTTCAATGCTCAAAAACTTACTGTGAGCTCCAATTGACGGCTGTCTTGCTACTATTCGTCTTCCTCACATACTCGTTCCAGAACGCCA
The DNA here is from genome assembly GCA_963966625.1 of Caenorhabditis zanzibari. Taxonomy (NCBI): domain Eukaryota; kingdom Metazoa; phylum Nematoda; class Chromadorea; order Rhabditida; family Rhabditidae; genus Caenorhabditis; species Caenorhabditis zanzibari. The sequence continues at coordinate 6,679,884 of OZ016471.1, forward strand.
ATCCTTTCGGCAGCACAGGGTTCTCCACGGTGTGCGCATTGCGGAACTTCTTGTAGACGTAGTTCCACACGTTCAGTTGATCCTGTTCGGTGAACTGCACCCGCCTCTTTATGCCGCTCGCACCGAAATAGGACTCGGCTCGAGATTCTGGTCGAGAGCTCTCGCGTTGAGCATCTTGAAATCGGTCTTCCGGGTCCACGTTTGCTGCCATTTCTTCTGGAGAAGGCGCCCGTCTACGAGGACTCCATCGAGGAGGCGGTGCCGAGTTCGAAGTGGATGTAGATGGTGCATTTTGAGCTGCATTATTTCTCGGCTCCCATGTCGCAATGTTCCTGAGAATCGGCACCTCTGGTTTCCGATCTTGTGGTTCCTCCTCCCAACTCTCCACACAACCAAGGAAATTCAGCTGCACTCGCATTCGATCCTTCTTCTGAAACCACTCCTCTGCGTCTCGTGTTATCGGCAGCTCCATCATTTTATAAATTCCCAGCCGTTTCTCGACCGCGACACTCTGCATGTACAGCTTTTCCAGCATTCGCGAGCAGTAGTGATGCATGAGCAGTTTCGCTGATTGCAGCGGCATTTCCGGCTCACTATCGATCATTTCTTGCCAGAATTCCGTCGACATTAGCATTCGCATATTCAGGCGATCGTAGTTGACGAAGATGTGCTGCCACATCTTCCTATCGAACGCCTCGGAGACTTGCATATCGTGCGGGACCGTGTAGATCGGCTGCTTTCGTCGTCGCACGTCTTCTGGCGTTTCTGGTGGTGGAGGGGATTTCGCCGATGGAGCAACTCTTTTCTGTGGACTCGTCGCTGCTGCTACTGAGATCATTGTGTACGAGTGGAGGCATCGGTCGGCGTCGATTCGAAGTGTGGCGTTGAATTTGGATTCTAGAAGCATCTCGACGTGTGGTGAGATTTCTAAATCGAGCTTTTTGTAGAGTTGCAGGACGGTTTGCGGCGGGAGATCACATTTGTAGAGGGTTGCGAGCATCGAGTTGGTGAAACTGGAAAATTTTCATTTTTCAAACTTCGAAATACACTATTTACTCACTACTCCATAAGCTCCGCAATCGTCCACTTCTTATCCGGATTCTCTTGCAGATACTGTCTGAAGAGGGACTCGTCGGCATCCTCGTAGAGATTTGTTTCGCATAAGTTCCTGCAAAAAATCGAGGACTACAATTTAAAATTAGAACTCCCGCCAACTCACTCGTAGACAAACTGCCAAATGTGATACTCGTCGTCTATTGACGGTCCCAACGGCTTCCTTCGCTTCACACGGGACATTTGGAGAGTGGATTTTGGCTGAAATTTGAAAAATTCTACGGGAAAACAACAAGAGAGAGGGTGAGACAGTGGAGGCAACGTAGAGACGCAGAGTGAAGAACGCGCCCGCGAAATTTGAATTAAGAGGGTGGAAAGGATCGTTTGGCCACAACAAAGTGCAATAAACGGTCAGATAGAAAATAGGGATTTTCAGTGAAAATTGCCTGAAAATTCGAAAACGAAGATTCTACTTTGATTTGAAATCAGTGCCTCAGTTTGGCATCATTTTTGAAAGAGAATTCATAAAAATGGCTCTGGTCTGGGTCGAAAATTATCACAAAAATAAGGAAAATCCCCGGGAAAAATAAAAATTGATTTTCTGGTTCAAAGAGAAGGAAATCTATACTTTTCAGTTTTTCAGTCGAAAAGTCGTAGAAAATTGAATTTTTCGATGAAAGAAGCATGAAAATCGACTGTGCAGTATTTGTCCGAATTTTTTCGATGAAATCCAGCGGAGCGCGTTTGCATGATTTTTTTCGGTGATTTTTTTGAAACTAATATTTTTCCCATAAGCATGTTAAACAGAGAAATGCAAAAAAGCAATATTATGAAAATCATCTAGAAAAAAATCATTAAGAAATCATCGAAAAAATTAATTTGTCTTTTTATTTCCTAAACTACTTCAAATTCATAAATGGTCTCAAATCGTGTAATATGTACATTTTTTAAAGAATATACGAGTTAAAAAATGTGGGTAAACTCATGAAATGCGAGCTGAAAGTAGGAAAAATTGAGAAGAAGCGAGTTCGACAGCACGAAATTAAAATTTGCGAGCTAGCCACCGACTACACGTGAAGCCATGTCTGTTCGAATTACACAATTATCATCAAAAGGTGCTCAAAATCTTGAAAATTTTGCTTTTGAGGTACTTTTTGATAGTAGATAGGTCATCAAAAAAATTGCAAAAAAAGATTGAGCAGGGGTGGAATCGAACCAACGAGTGGGTTTTCACCGGTCCGCCCCACAACCCCTGCGCCGTCCATGCAACTGTCCAACACTGCGACAAAGGCATAGAAAAGAAGGGGAGGAAGGAGACGAGGGGAGGACGCGCCGAAAAAAATTATGCAAACGCGCTCCGCTGGATTTCATCGAAAAAATTCGGACAATTACTGCACAGTTGAAAATCGCTTGAAAACCCAAAGAGACCGCGCAAATCGGGAAGAAACGAAGTTGGAAAGAACACGAGTGTGTACGCGTCGGTTTGGAAAAGACGGTGAAAACGGGAAGAATTCAACGGAGAATTCACAAAACGGTCACCAGAAGGCAGAAAGAAAGAAAATACGGATTAAGGCTAAACCAACTGTTTATCTAATCACAGAAAACTTGCTCATGAGGAGCTACAAACAAAGAAAAACCAGAGCAAAATTTGCTCAAAACCGAGAAAAACCCGAGTCACAACTTGACTCCGAACTGAAACCTATGAGAGAACCTGCGGGTCACCACTCCGGTCACCACTCCGCGGTCCCAAAAAATGATGATAATTGTCAGAAATTTCTAGAAAAATCCGAGATTAGCCGCTCGCGCCGCTCCGCGTGTGTTGGCGCGCATTTGCAAAACAAGTATTTTGGCGGCGAATCGGAAAATCGGAAAAAAAATTTAGCACGAAAAATGATGATTTTTCGTCAAAATCTCTAATTTTTCGACTATTTTTCTTTACTTTTTTCCGAATTTACAAAAAATTTCCCGTCGAGAAATTTTTCCGAAAAAAAAAATCCGAGATATTTTCCGTCGGAAAAATGTTCCGAAATAAATCGGAAAAAAACGAGAACTCGTTTTTCCTATTCAGACCAAGCCTGATCAGAACCCGACAGAATTACATTTTTGAGAGGCTCAAAAAGTGTAATTCATCAAATTCCAAAATTCGAAAAAAATGGCCCGCAAGAAATATTATATTTTCGCCGTCTGTTGTCCGGTCGGTTTAAAGGCGCACAGAGTTTCTCAGAATGGTCCCACCACGAGGGCACGAGAAATGCGCAGAGCACTCCTTGCGCGCTTCGTGTGTATAGTAGATTTTTGACTGAGCGTATTTCCGTTCAAATGCGAGTTTACGAAATAAAAACCACCTAGAACGATTCTGACAATCAAATTATTTGTTTTTATGAAAGTTTTTGCTATTTTCATCGCGGGATTCCAGAAAAAATGCACAAAAACGCACAAAAAATATACTATAAACACGAAGCGCGCAAGGAGTGCCCTTTGCGCATTTCTCGTGCCCTCGTGGTGGGACCATTTTGAGAAACTCTGTGCGCCTTTAAACCGACCGGACAACAGACGGCGAAAATATAATAGAATACTGCGAATTCCCACTTTCAGAAAACAAGGTTTCAAAAACTCTGAATAAAAACACCCACTAATCTAAAGTTATTTATTATCACCGAAAAAGTTCATTGTTCAAATTGGAGACAAAAGCAGTGAAAGTGAAAAAATGCAGATATTTTCATTTCAGACAAATCGAAGCGTGCAGAGCCACTGGTTTATGTGGACCAACGAACTTTTCTTCGGCTACTAGACCATAGTAGAGTCCGGATGCACAGAAGGAATCCTGAAAGCATAAAGATTTATAGTATTCAAGGCTCGTAGTAGCACTTACATGTCTGAATAGATCATTCATTTTGTCATTGTACAGAATTCTGTCACTCCATGCAGGACAAAGAGTTCTTTGGAACTCTTCCTTTCCCTTATCGTTCAGTTCATAATGGCGAGAAGGCTGAAAAAACTCAATTTATAACAAAAAAAAACGATATGTGAAAATTACCTGGAAGAAGCACGTCTCCTCTTTCAAATTTCCCTTGAATGCAACATTGGCTAACTCTCCATTATATCTTTTCACCATTTGCCCTCTTCCCAACCGGAAGAACCAATCATGGATCGAGTGAAGATCGAAACGGGTTCTCTCTACAGTAGTAGTCCGTCTTCCATGTCTATCCACATGTTCAATTGATTCTACATTCCCATCTTCATCCTTCTTAGCAACAGTTTGGACCAATTGAGTCTTGGCAAGGTAATTCAGAAGATCAGTTTCATGGAGTTGAGAGTTGAAGGATCCGGCAACCAAGATCGCGTCGTTTCGGAGACCTTCTTCGTCAAGTCTGGAACAGTTTTGAATGTTTTTGGAGATTATAGAAAACTCAAAAAAAAACTCACTCTTTCAACAACATTTCAATTTGATCCTCTCTTTTTGCTGCTGCTTTTGTAAGTGTGGCATTCTTGGTGGCAATTTCATTCACATCTTCGAACGGAACAGAATGAAGGTTTAGGTTTACGAAAGTGACTTCTTTTCCGTGAATTCGGAAACGAGCAAGCAAGAAGCCAGTTCTTTGATTTGCCAGATCACGGGTTCCATCGTCATTCTAAAACGGAATAGTTCATAAATTTCTAGGATTAAAGTAGGAGTTTTTTATTTGTACTCAAATGATCAATGCAGAATTTTTTTGCTTATTCGAATGCGCCTAATATGGCTGCTCAAAACTCTATAGAAAAGTTTTTATGGACAAATTTTCCCTTCGTCGCGCTCGCCGCTACCGACACATAAGCCGCTGTCGCGCTCGCCGCTGCTGACAAAAAAATTGAATAAAATTTGAACAGTGATATCAAGTGAATTCGGATCAGCAAAAAATTATATATTTTACGAAATAGGTTAGATTAAAATGTAAGTTCGCGATTCGAAAATCGATTTTTTCGTGTTTTATCGATTTTTGTGCAAAAATATTGTTATTTTCATAAACACTGAAACTGGGACGATCATTTGAAAAAGGACTGTAATCCTACTTAAATGAAAACTCACATAAAAATCTTTTCGGAATGTGTAGCTCTGTCCAAAAGTATTTTGTATGAACCCATCGCATTCCTTGACACCTGAAAGTTTCCGATAATTCTCAAAGTGATTCCCCCTAATCATACCAATAGAGTGTTGATGTCCAGTACGAAGGTTGATGTATCCAGTTGAAGAGAATCTATCATAATATTGAACATCGGAATGATCCTTGAACAAGTACAGGTTTCCAAGACCCTAGAATTCGTACCATTGACTTTATTCAAAAAAATATAACTTACAGTCAGTTTGGTATCGAAAAAAGCAATAGAGCTGTCGAAGGCACGATAGATTTCTGGATTATCAGTAATGCTGAAAACGTATGCCTATGAAATGTGGACCCAATCCTAGCCTTACCATCCACAAATGACTCTAGCCGCATAATCTGGATTCTCTGCCGAATGAAGTCCTTGTACATGAACAACAGCGAATTCACACTTTTGCTCATAAATCTCTTTGGCCACTTCGGAACACCATGCTCTGATCAGATCATCCTTAAAATGTGAGTAAGGATTATTCAGCTAGGGAACTCAAAACTAACATCAGTTCCGATCCTAGAAATATCTCCAGTGATGGCCACTTGTTTGATATACTCGGGCATTCTGGAACATCCAATACAGTTAGCTTAGAATTCCAAAGAAAAAGACAAAATAATCGAAGGAACAAAATCCAAAAGGAAAATTTGTTTGCTTTATATCAGTCGAATCCAGTTAAAACCCCGCCTAACCATAAAGATGAGTACAGAGTTCAAAAACGTAAAGTGAATACCGATCCAACCTTTTTCGAAAGTAAAAATTTTTTGAGAAATTTCAATTTCCAATTTCCAATTTGAGGCCTAAGAGGAACTAGTTTTGAAACTCTTGAAAAACCTATTTCTATTTATGAGGCGATGAAATATTTATGAGGCGATGAAATGTGAGAGTTCAGAACCTTTTTGGGTGTGGCAGGAAGGGAGGGAATGTTAAGAAAATGTTCAGGAAGAGTTCAAAAACCTTTTGAGCGGTGAATCATACTTGTGAGGATCAGAAACGGTGGGTTGCCATCCGGGCCTGCGGTTTTCCCCTCTAAATTGTCAATCAAGTCAAAATTCATATGAAAATGTAGAACTCGATGAGATCTACAGAATCATATTAAATTCAATGAGGTTACGCTGTTTGGTTTTTCTCAAATGTTTGCTTCCGGAGATTTCGACCCGGGCGTTTTTATCGTTTTATGAAAAATTTAAGTATGTAATTTGGTTATTTCAAGTACCATTCTGTAGATCTCATCGAGTTCTACATTTGCTTATTAATTTTTACTTGAAAATCAGAAATTAGAAGGAAAACAATCTCCGGCCCGCGCCGGCCCTGGGGTTCTCAAGGAACTACGTCGAGAGATTCTACACTAACTTAATGTCAATCATTACAGAACGTGTAACACTTTGTGCCTAAACTTGAAAAATGAGTAAACTATGCAATCCAGAACAAAAAAAAAACAGAACAAGAATTGGTGGGTTTTGAAGGGGTAACCCGATGACTGTATGTCTCTATGTCTATTTACAAAAGACAGTTTTTTCAATTCTTTTTTCTTTCTGATTCTCTGTCTCTAATTCTATGAACATTGCGCGGGCGGGGAGAGAATGGATCAAGAAGGAAACGCCCTGTTCTCGAATTCTCTTCTTCTCACACACTATTTCCCCAATCACCGTTCCAAAGTTTCGTAATCTTTTTGTCTCTAGGTCTTCTTCTGTGATATTCTCAACTTTACTGCAGGAAGGAAGGACAGTAGACGACAAATTTGGAGGATAAAAATCGATGAGAAGAAATGGAATGATTCATCAGAATGCCACCACACCCAGAATATGAATGGAGAAAAACGATAAAACTTAGAACGCCAAAGTAAAAAATAATTCCTTTTTTGGAATAGGTACCAGAGTTGCGCGGAAGCGAAATTTTCAAAGTCGGAAGTCGGAAGTCGGAAGTAGAGATGTTAGACTAAACTTAAATTGTCCGATTTCCCAAAAATTGACCAATTTTTTCGAAAATTTTGCCATAGTAGGCCTAAAAATCTTGAAAAATGGCCCCATTTCTCCACTTATCCGACTTTTCGATTTTTGCCGGAAGTCGGAAGTAAAATTTTTAACTCGGAAGTCGGAAGTCGGAAATCGGAATTCCGCGCAACTCTGATATATACATATGTCGTTAACGAGACCTTAAAATCAGGCCCTTGAGATATTGATGGTTTGAAAATTTGATACTAATTTAGATAAAGGTCTCTTCAGTATCAATTCGGGCCAGTGTTGTGCTCTTTGAGCCGAAAAGTACAAAACAAGATAAACTTTTGTCTTTCGAACTATTTACCTCAAAATTTCCTATCTTCTGTTGGACAAAACCGAAACCAGTCGGATCATCTTTTTTCCATAAACAACTGCAAAATTGAAAAAGTATGTGTCATTCTCAAAAAGAAACCAATCATCGAATAGTTAACTTCTTGAAAAAAGAAGCGGGGGAGTAATTGTGTGTTTTGGTGTGTTGACAGTAGTGATTAGAATGGGAATCTCCCGAGAATTTCTCAACTTTTCCCTATTCCTGATGCTCCTATTTTTCTTTGTTCAAATAATGAAGTACTTTTGGGAAAAGTCTGGGGAAACCAAGTGGAGGTGTCTGAAAATGCTTTCAGGTATTTTGATTCAATGGATTCTTGAAAACTGGGGTGTAATGCAATGTCGACAATTTAGGCGCATTCTACAGTTAATACTGATGCTTCTAGGACAATTTTCAAAGGTTTTGCATTGTTTCAAACATTTTTCTGATTCCCAGTAGAGCAACAGGTGCACCAGATGTGTAAATCTGTAAAAAGTGCTCAAGAAGGCTTCAATAATGGAATTTCAGAAAGCAAAATAGGTTGGCATCATCCTCAGATAATCAGAAACAATTTATGAAAATTTCATGAGAAACGGTTGACTTTGAAACGAGTTATGACTTGCAACACATTTTCGGTACCATAATAAGAAGTGCTGCAATTTCACGAAATGAGCCATAACTTGCTCCATTTTCAAGATCTTGAAAATCTAAAAATATGGACATAAACGTGAGCAAATTTCTCATGTTTATGTAATATTTTCATCCAAATCGGTTCAGTTTGGGCTGTGTTACAACCTGCAACATATAAACAGAGATACGGATATCCCTGGTTGTTATGAGTCAAGATCTCTTTTTCAAGTTACTTCATAAACTCTGTGTTCAATACAAAGTTAGAAAACGTTCAGATAATTTATTTTATTAGATAAATAGTATAAAAAACAAAACATACAGGACTTCCCTAGTAGAAGCTCATTCCACTATGAGTTTTCTGAAGGAAATCTTGTCCATCTATTCTGATATACAAGTTTCGTTCTTTTCTAACAAACCAGGCTCTGCATGAAACCACTATTAATACAGCTAACAATATAACAGACAGTATGAAATAAAAATGAGATTCCGTTTCAAAATGAGGATTTTGATAAACTGCACTTCGACTTTTCATCAAAACTTTTCTCTTTCCCTCTGAAACCATCTTATCGTACTCCACCATTTCCTTCAACCAGTAGTCCATAATCTGAAATACTCTTACTTGAATTTTCAGCAAATCTGAATTTCAGATTACCTTCTTCTCAAAACCGTCGCTCATATGCGGTCTCAAGCCTGTTGTTTCATTCCAGTTAATATTGAAATAACTTGAATTTTCCAAGTTGGTAACCTCAAAACCATTCCCTGGTTCCCCAAACTTTGCAAAATTTGTGACCATTTCTCGATAAACTGTCTTCAAATGAACTTCATTTTCGTCTTCTTCAAATGGATGTATTCCCATCAGATAGTAGAGATCATCAACATGCAGTGAATGTTTCGGATAACGGAGTTGGTATAAGTATGTCTGAAATTTTAAAACATATTCGAAAATGTGTTTGTGTATACTCACTGGAATTCCTTTCTCCAATAGTTTATTCACTCTAATTTTCGTAGAGACCAGAATCCCAAAAGTTTCATCGGTATGATTTTCTTTATCTGAAGTACAACAGTTTGAGTCGGAAAAATTAATACCAAAAAAAGTCCACACCAAAATTTCCCTCGATCAAGTCTTTTCGATACTTTGCTTCGCACTCCTCCGGATTCTCAAATCCAAATAGCTTTGCTAAATTAATAACGTCGAATTCGTCATCCATTTCATATCTGGTACACCCGGTTAACATTGGAATCCTTTTTGGAGAATTCAGAAACTCTGAAGGGTTTACTTCCATAAATAGAGGTTCTCTTTGAATAACCCCTTCATATAAAGGAAGACCGGATTCTTCAAGGAATCTTTGAATTCTGGAATTTCCAAGTAGAAAAAAGCTTGGAAAAGAGCGAACCTCAACAGTTCCTGTCCACTTTTAGCTTGTAAACATTTCAGGATATCTTGTTCCTTCTCTGATGAAGATAGGCAATCAGCGTGCTCAGCAAAGATTTTCGTTTTTGCTATGTTTGATTCCAATGTTTCAAAATTTTGCTGTGCCGATAATACCACTGTTCTTTGGAACAAACTATAATCCTCCAATTATTCAAAATATAATTGAAATCCTAACTGACCTTAAATCTTGATTAATCTTTGGACTAAACGACAACATCGTAACAATTCCTCCACCGGATGAGTGCCCGAGTAGAGTCACTTTTTGATTACTCCCTCCAAAGTTTTCAATTTCAGTCTTCACATATTCAAGTGATAGAATGATGTCTAAACCAAGTTATTATTTTTTTTTTCTGAAAAAAGACTGTTACCATAAAGGGCCAAGTTGGTTGGTGCAATACTCTGATCTTGTACTGTAAAGTGGGAAAATATGCCAAGTCGAAATGCGGGGATCACGAGGATTACATCTGAAAGTTTGGAGAATATTTCTAGCTAGGAAAAGTGTATACCATTTTTCACGAACGATTCTAGAAAAAAAGTGTCATTGAACATGACGGCAGAGTTGTATAGAATATCGCCTCCGTGTAAGTAGACAATTACGGCACAGTTTTTGGATTCCTGAAAATCGCGACACTATTTTGATAAGAATCACCGTAAAATCTGTATTAGAAAGAAATGCCCTCTATTTTTTCAGGCCTAAAAGTATTTAAGAATTCACAAAATGGATCACAACATCTGAGATTTGAAACTTATTTTGTGAGTCAACTTTTGACGAGAATAATAAGACTAATTTTAATTCGTTTGAATTTTAATAATTTGCTCAATTTGAGCTCATCTGGATGCCCTTCTAATACAGATGTTACGGTATTTCCAGTTACCAAGCATTTATTAGAAGTGAAGATATTCAAATGAAGACAATCCTCATCAATCCATTTCTGAGGACTTGTTGTTACAGTTGAGTTAGACATACATGCGGGACCATATTCTGAAACTTTCTCTCTCTCTTTTTTCGAATTAAAAAAAATTCCAATGAGCACTAACCAGTCGCATTTCGGACATCTTCCCATTTTTCTGCAATCTCTGGTTTTTGGAATCGCAACTCTCCGATCGGAGGTTTTGCAAATGGAATATGCTTGAAAGAGTGGTAATCTCCAACTTGTTTGCCGTTAAGTTTACCATATGAAGTGGTTATAATAATAGAATGAGTGCATCCGAAAAGACAAAGGAATATAATTCGAAATTGAAGCTGCATTAAGAAATAGTCAGTTAGAAAATGTTGACCAACTGATAAGTTCTGTAAACGAGCGGAAAACAGAATGATAAGCAAATAAAAGTGCAAGTTTGTCGAGGTTGTGTATGAAAATAATTTCTTTGAAGTTGGTTTACATTTGAAATGTTTTGTAGACCCAAAAATTAGTATCGATTGCAAAAGAACGCCAACAAAAGGAACTGTTCATTAAAAATCAATACATTATCAATTCTCTATCAGAACACTTTTCATAAACTTTTCCGTCTATTCGAATATACACATCTCGTTGTTTTTCAACATAACATTCTCTATATAAAAAGAATGCTAAGAAAATAAGACAAATTATAAAAAGAACGAAGAACAAATATGGTTGTCGAGGTATCAACTCGGGATTGAAATTCAGTTCCGATAATCTTGGTTGCAAATTATGATTTTTCTTTTGCTCAGTAATTTTTCTATCGAATTTCACCATGTCTTTGAGCCAATAGTCCATGATCTGAAAGCTTTTTGTCTCAATATCCAAAAAAAATTTCAAACCTTCTTCTCAAAACCTTGTCTCATTTGTGGTCTCAACCCTGTCGTCTCATTCCAATTAATATCGAAATAGCTAGAAGTTCTCAAGTCAGAATGCTCGAATCCATTTCCAGGATTTCCGAATTTTATAAAGTTTGTAAGCATTTCCTGGTACACTTTCTTTATGTGAATCTCGTTCTCATCCATTTCAAATGAATGAGCACCCATAATATAGAAGAGATCATCTGTGTGATAAGAATGTTTTGGATATCTCAATTGGTAGAAGTATGTCTGAAACCCCCTAATTTGATAAATAAAGTATGTTCAAATCTTACCGGAATATGTCTCTCCAAAAGTTTATTCACTCTTGTTTTTGTAGAAACGAAAATGTGTATAGTTTTGTCAGTGTGGTTTCCCCGATCTGAGATTTTCTATTTTAAATTGTTCCTATTTTAAATTGAGAATTTTGCGCTGATTCCGAACATTATAACAAAAACGCCTGAAAATTCCTCAACGCCCCGAAAAATCGCTTCAAACACGAACTTTGGCCACGGCCACCCAAAGCAACTTATTTTTTAAGGCGATTTTTAGGGCTGCTGGAGGCAATTTAAAGTGGTTTCTTTATGATATTCGGAATCAATGGAAAATTCTATATCAGGTTTGTTCGGAATTTTTTTCCCCGGAAAATCGAGTACTCGAAATTTTATTTGGAAAATCGGAAAAAAATTGCTCAAATGATGATTTTTTGTCAAAATCATGAAATTTTTTTCGCACGCCTGTAAAAAAAGCTAACCGAAATTCCCATGCTTCAAATCATATCGATACTTTTCTTCACACTCTTCTGGATTCTCAAATCCCAATGTATCCGCCATTGGCGTATCCCCTAGTACTCGATCCATTTCATGTAAATTACATCCAGTCAACATCGGAATCCGATTAGGTGTATCCATATATTCAGATGAATCAACTTCTGAAAACAGAGGTTCTCTTCTAACAACACCTCCATATGTCGGGTATCCTGCTTCTTCCAATGATCTTTGAATTCTAAAAACCAAACTAGAAAATGAGCGATTGACAGTTGTGTTCGACAACTCACTCTAATAATTCCTGTCCACTTTTCGATTGTAAACATTTTAATGTATAACTGTCTTGTTGATGCCTTGACATCTTTTTTGATAATTTCGTGGGGAGTAGGCAGTTTGCGTGCTTCGCGAAAATGCGTGTTCTCTCGGAGTGATAACGTAATGACTGAAATCTTTGATGTGAAGACATTACAACTGTTTTTTGGAATAAACTGAAATAAAGTAGGATTAGTCTTCCGGGAATTCATCGAACCTTTTATCTTGATTGATTCTAGAACTGAATGTTAGCTCACTAGTCATTGTTCCCCCATAAGAGTGACCGACCAAGGTTACTTTTTTGTTACTTCCTCCAAAATTATGGATTTCTGATTTCACAAATTCAAGTGCTTTGAGAACATCTGAATTTAGTGTTCATTGTTAATAAAAACCATGAGTTTACCATAGAATGCAATGTTGGTTGGAGCAATACTTTGGTCCTCTACAGTGAAATGAGAAAAGATGCCGAGTCGAAAAGCAGGGATGACCAGAATTACATCTGAGAACTATGAATGAAGAGGTTATTAAAGTTATCAAAGTACCATTTTTTACGAAAGTGTCCAGAAGAACAGTGTCATTGAACATGACGGCAGAATCATACAAGACACCACCACCATGGAGGTAGACAGCAACGGCGCAATCTTTCGATTCCTGAAATAAAGTTTATTGATTTCGGACTGCCTTCGCGAGCCCTCGATTTTCTCCACTTCAGATATAGATTTTTTGGTCAATTTTTGTACCAAAATGTAGATCCTGATGGGACCTACAAAATGGTACTAAGACCAACTGGATTATCTGTTTCAGCTGTTGTTAAAGTTCAGTAGAACACCGGGGACTTGGCCAGCGTGTTTTTCGAGCTTTAGAGAAAAACGAAGACAGAAAATTTTAGTGATTTTAATGTCATTTTCTAGGTCTCATCGAGCTCCACATTTTGGTACAAAAATTTATTTAAAAATTCGAATTTTAAGAGGAGAAAATCGAATAACTTACCAAACACTTGCTCGAAGTGAAAATATTCAAATGTAGACAATCTTCATCAACCCATTTTTGAGGACTTGTAGACACTGTTGAGTTAGACATGCAAGCTGGTCCGTATTCTGAGAAATTGTTATCTGTTTATTATTTAATTTAAAGCTTACAGTTCAATTACCTGATGCATCCCAAACTCCTTCCCATGGTTCCGGAGACTCTGGTTTTTGGAATCTCAACTCTCCGATCGGAGCTTTGGCAAATGGAACATGTTTGAATAAGTGAAAATCTTCAATTTCCATTCCAGATAACTTTCCGTATGAAGACGAAATAATAAGAGATGTAGAAGAATGAATCAACAGCAAAAAGTAACAAAAAGTATCCATGTTCAATCTAAACACTTTTTTGAGATGCTCGTCTAGCGATCGACTGATAGTGTGTTTTCAGACGAATGATAAGAAGAAATTGAGAAAATGTACAAGGAAGTTAATTGAAGTGTGAGTTGAGGGAATACGTTATAGTTCTTGATTGAAATGACAACTCACTAAGTTTTTTAAATACTCAAAATCAAAATTTCAAGTTTTTCATGTAGACAAGCAATCAAGAATCGTAGACAGCTTTTTCTTCTGTCTGAAAATGATTGACAGTTGAGAGATAATACGTAAATTCCGATAAAAATTCATTTTTGATCAAAAGTTCTTTCGTAGTCATCACCATCTAACCGAATATAGAAATTTTGTGGGGAAAATTTCTTTCCGAGAAAGTAACCTAACAAAAAAATAAGAAAGGAAATTGTAATAAGAACAAATAAACGAGAGTTTTGGTTTACTGGTGGAGAACTTAGTTGAATTCCATAAGATCTAACAGTTAGACTTTTTCTTGTGAGTTTCATTTTCTTGGCCTGTGTAATGTTCCTATCGTATTCCTTCATTTCTGTTCCCCAGTAATCCATTATCTAAAATCATAGTTCTATCCTCAAAAATTCAAAGTTAAACCCACCTTCTTCTCAAAGCCATTGCTCATTTTTGGTCTAACTCCAGTTGTTTCATTCCAATTAATTTCATAGTACGTCGAATTGTTCATATTCGAAGACTCAAATCCATTTCCAGGATTTCCAGATTTCACAAAATTCATGACCATATTCTGGTACAGATCCTTCAGATGAATCTCGTTTTCGTCCATTTCAAATGGATGGACTCCCATTATATAGAATAGATCATCTGTATGTCTGACATGCTTTGAGTATCGAAGTTGATATAAATATGCCTGAAAACGGAGAACGTTATCTAAAATCTGGCTTTCCACGTGCGGGGCCGGGCCGTTCGGCGCGGGTTTCTGGAGTCAAAGCAGAAAATGAGTATCGGGTCATTTTTTCTGAGCAAGTTAGATTTATCTATAGTTGAATGTTTCGTGTCATTTTAATAGCGAAAAAATGCAAAAATTTTCAAAAAAAATTCCCCCTTTTCCCCTACCCGGGTCAGCAGGGCCGGCTCGGAATATGCCAAGTTTGCTTAAAACTAAAAAAGAAACCGTACCGGCACTCCGTTTTGAAAAAGTTTATCAACTCTAATTTTCGTTGAAACAAGCACAGTAAGAGTGCGATCAGTATGATTGTCTCGATCTGAAATAACTACAGTTCTATAGAAATATTTTCAAAAAAAATTTTCCTTACCGAACACCCCATCCCTCAAATCCCTTCGATACTTCTCTTCACACTCTTCCGGATTCTCAAAATCAAAATCTTTCGCTGTTGGCACTTCTCCTGGTACATGATCGAATTCGTATTTTGTGCATCCGGTCAACATTGGAATGTTCTTGGGATATTTCATAAATTCAGCAGGGCTGACTTCAGGAAATAGGGGTTCTCGTTGAATAACACCTCCAAACGTATGATAGCCAGATTCTTCAAGAGATCTTTGAATTCTGAAGAATACTTTAAAAATAAGAGATGGACCAGATTTTTAATAACCTCAATAATTCCATTGCACTTTTGTTCTGTAGGCATTCCATTATGAATCTGTCTTCTTGATTTTTTGACATCTTCTCAGTCGTTTTTGGAGGAATAGAACAATTTGCATGATCAGCGAAATATCTAGTCCTTTCAATGTTGGCTTCTAATGTTTGAAAAGCATGATAGGCAGACATGACAACGGTTTTTTGGAAAAGGCTGAAGTTAATTAGAATCAGTTCAAAATATCATTTCTACTGCTACCTGAGATCTTTATTAATACGTGTACTGAAAGTGAACATGGCAGCAATTGTTCCACCGAAAGAGTGTCCTAACAGAGAAATTCTTTGATTACTCCCTCCAAAATTGTGAATTTCATTTTTCAAGAACTCCATTGATTTCAATATATCTTTAAAAACGGTGTCTCAAATTTAAAGGTTAATTTCAAGAAACTCACCCAGTAACGCTAGATTACTTGGACCAATCTCCTGGTCTTCAACTGTAAAATGAGAGAAGATTCCAAGCCGGAATGCAGGAATCACAAGGATTACATCTGAACTAATAACCTTGAAACGGATAATCTAGAAACTTCTAAAACAGTACCTTTACTTACAAAAGATTCCAAGAGAAAAGTATCATTGAACATGACAGCCGAATCATAATGAAGTGCACCTCCATGGATGTAGACGACTACCGCACAGTCTTTGGAATTCTGAAATTTGGTGGGCTTATTGGGAAATACCACAAAATCTGTATCAGAAGGGCATGCCCCTCTATTTTTCTAGCAGTTTAAAAAATATTTCTGAATTCTCAAAATGGGTCATAGCATCTGCTGGAGAAGAGATTGGAAACATATTTTGTGACTCGTCTACTCAACTTTTGACGAGGATTCTCATGAGACTAATTTCAATTTCGAGAATCTGCTCATTTTGAGCTTATCGGCGTGCCCTTCTACAGATTCTAATACAGATTCAACGGTATATAAAACTAACCAAACACTTGCTTGAAGTGAAAATGTTAATATGAAGGCAATCTTCATCAATCCATTTTTGAGGACTACTTGTTTCTGTTGAATTGGACATACAAGCTGGCCCGTATTCTAAAATTTGTTAGGTACAAAAGCCTTTAATTTTGTTTTACCAGTTGCATTTTTCACTCCTTCCCATTTCTCCGGATCCACTGGTTTCTGGAATCTCAACTTTCCGATCGGCGGCTTGGCAAATGGAATTTGTTTAAACAAGTGATACTCTCCAACTTGTTTTCCATCTAGTTTACCATACGAAGTGGACACAATTATTGAAGTTGTGGTTTCGAAATTCAAGAACAGAAAAATAATAGTGAACAACAAAAAGAAACCCATAATAATAACATCAACACTATCAGAAATATTGATTATGCAAATTGATAAAGTGTATTCAGACTGTGTGTTGACATATACTATCTAATATAGTTGTTTATTTGACTAAAACACAGATCGATATAACTCAAGAACCGTTTGAATGAAACTGATAACAAAACAAAGCGATGATAAAAGAAACTCGGTCAAAGTTTTTTGAATAGAAAAAGCTACGAAAATAACACACTTCTGTACAAAAACGAGTTATCTAGTACCACTGGGATCCGAGAGGCATTCAAAGTTACAAGAGACGCAGCTCTCCAACCTCCTACAACTTCAGATGACTGTATCTCGGCTTCTAGGGGCCCTGGGGAAGTCGTTTTTAGACGAATTTTTAGACCAAACTCTGCGTGATACATAGATCAATATTCATTGCCATCCAATTTGATATACATGTCTCGATTGCTCGTAGAGCAATATTTTCCAAAAACGAAACCGGTTAAAAGTACAATCAAAATTATCAACATGGTCAAGAAGAAATGAGGTGACACATTGTTATAATATGAACCACTGAATGCTCTGAGACGTTGCTTGGTCGATCTCTTTTGTTCCGTAAGACTTTTATCGTATTCAAACATCTCTGTCAGCCAATAATCCATGACCTGCAATGTTTTGTTTAAACCTGAACCTAAAGCGTTTGCTCGCGACATTTCGAAAGCAGACGTTTCAGGAGTGCGACGTTTCGAAAGCAATGATTAAATATTTTACGAAACGGGCTCAAGTGCTGCACTGTACTAGAGACATTTTTCTCCAGAATGGTTTGAAATTTTTGCTTTCGAAACGTCGCTCTTCCGAAACGTCTTACTTTCGAAAGTCGCAGAGCCAAAAGATTTACCTACCTTCTTCTCAAAGTTATTCTTCATTTGTGGCCTCTGCCCATCTGTTTCATTCCAATTGATATCAAAGTAATTTGATCTCGTCAACTCTGTCATCTCGAATCCATTTCCAGGGTTTCCAAACTTCACAAAATTTGTGAACATTTCCTGATAAACCCTCTTAAGATGAATCTCATTTTCATCTTCTTCAAATGGATGAACACCCATAATATAGTATAAATCGTCTGTATGCTTGGCATGTTTTGGGTATGAATATTCGTAAAGATACGCCTAAAAATTATAGCACTCTTAACTTATTGACTTGAAATTGTACCGGAATTCCGCTTTCTCGAAGTGCTCTCACCCTCATCATAGTTGGAACGAGAATCGCCTGTGTTTTGTCAGTGTGGTTTCCTCGATCTGAAATTATTCAATAATTTTCAGAAGATTCTTTTGAAGAACAACCGAACAGTCCATCTTCCAAATCTTTGCGATATTTTGCATCACATTCCATTGGATTATTAAATCCGAAAACTACAGGTAAAGGAATAAGTTCTGGTTCATGATCGAATTCAATTCGAGTACATCCTGTTAACATTGGTATCTTTTTTGGAGAATCCATTAATGTCGATGGTTTCCCATTTGGAAATAACGGTTCCCTCCAGGCTACTGATCCAAGTGTCGGGTATCCTGTTTCTTCAAGAGCCCTCTGAATTCTGGAAATTGAAAATTATTTGGTCAGTTGTTATGGAAACCAGAGATGGCAAACCAAGTCGTCCGGGTTGACGCGGGCCAGCGATTTTATCCCATTTAAATTGAGATGTTTCAATCGAAACTTTTAAGAAAATGTAGGTCTTGATGAGATCTACAAAATGACATACAAATTGAAAAGATTTATTCACTAAATTTTGTACTGCTTCGCGAGAAACATCAAGCTCAGGTTGACTCGAATTTAATTCGCCGGTCCGGGTGTTTCTCGGGAAGCAGTGCGACATTGAGAAAATAAATATTGTCAATTTGTGTGTCATTTTGTAGATCTCATCAAGACCTACATTTTCATATAAGTTTCGATTTAATAACCTCAATTTAAATGGGAGAAAATTACTGTGCCGCGTCGGCCAGGCCGGCCGTTTTGCCATATCGGAACCCACCTCAACAGTTCCAATGCACTTTTAGACTGTAAGCATTTTAATGTATATAAGTCTGTTTCATTTTCAGACATTTCCAATATTGGGGATGGCAAGCAATTGGCAAGACCTGCAAACTTCTGAGTCTTCTCCATGTGCAGTTCCAATGTTTCAAAATATTGGTGAGAAGACATGGGGATAGATTGTTGGAAGAGACTGAAGAGATAAGTGAAATATGTTCTCATCTTCAAAAACCCTACCTCAAATCCTTATTAACTTCGGTACTAAACGTCAACATGGCAGTTACTGTTCCACCAAAAGAGTGTCCGAAAAGTGTCACTTTCTTATTATTCCCTCCAAAATTGTGAATTTCAGATTTCACAAATTCAAGAGCTTGAAGCATATCATAAATCGCAACGTTGGTGGGTGCTATGCTCTGATCTCGAATCGTGAAATGGGAGAAGATTCCAAGGCGGAACGCAGGAATCACAAGGATCACATCTGAAAATTAAGAATTTCCAATTTTGGATTCAAATATAAGGCTAACCATTTTTAGCGAATGTCTCAAACATGTGGGTATCATTGAACATGACAGCAGAGTCAAAAAGTATGTCACCTCCATGAATATAGAAAACTACAGCACAGTCTTTGGATTTCTGAAAAAGTTCATTATTCCTCTGATTACTATTATTTCTACCCACTAAACATCTATTAGAAGTGAAAATGTTCAAATGAAGACAATCTTCGTCTACCCATTTTTGAGGACTTGTGGACACCGTTGAGTTAGACATACAAGCTGGTCCATATTCTGGAAATACACTTCAAGACATTCGAACTTTCTCAATTTTACCTTGTGCATCTCGAATTCCTTCCCATTTTTCCGCAGTTTCTGGTTTCTGGAATCTCAACTTTCCCAGCGGTGGTTTAGCAAATGGAATGTGTTTGAATGAATGGAAATCTCCAACTTGTTTCCCATTTAATTTTCCGAGAGAAGTAGAAATAACTATAGGAGTTGAGTAAATGCAGAGTATTAAAAGGATTGTAAATTTAATAAGCAAAAAAATCATAATTGTAGAAAGTTAGTGTGTAAATATTTTTTGTGTGTCAAAAAAATCGATTAATGTATGTTTACAGATAAGAACTCGTTAGTTGATAAGTTGATGATGCACAATAAAAAAAACATATTTTACAAATATGAACGAGAATCAAAATACCAGAATCAGTTCTAAATACTCGTATCTGAATTTACATTCTGTTGCTCAATCTACCGAAAAAACCTCTAATAGAGCAATATCCAGAAGGCTGAACTTCGGAAAATCGTACGACCGCGGTTTTTATTACTTGCCGGTAAAAATTTGAGTGAAAAAAACAGAATTTTTTCAGCTACAAAACGCACTATACGCGATTTTCAAAAATTTTAAGAAGTTTTTAAAAACAAGTTTTCTGACCTGCTGGTCCGATGTCGCTCCACTAGTGGTTTTACGATATCACTTTCTCAATAATAAATCCAATGTAACAAAAGCATTTTAAGTTGATGCAGCTTGTACGAAAAAAAATCACAGTTACATATAGCTGATATTTGGAAAAAAACTGGAAGAGTCAATGTTAACTGACCTTTTGGATCTACATAAAAATAGTTTATTTTTTCATATATCTTGAATCGAGTGGCCATGAATATCTTGCTCCAAAGCCCTTGTTTACAACACCGTCATTCCTTGTTGTCTGTTTGTGTGCAAGTCTTCCCGCAACTGCTGTCATCTCTGGACGCTGACCCACTTTCTCGTATCCTGCGTCTATTTTCTCTCTTTTTGAAGGATTCCTAGTCTCCACTCGTCATTCATGGCTTCTCTGGTGCTATGTGTAAGCGCCTCTACTCTATTATGATTTTTCTGAATTTATAATTTTGAAACTTGTACGGGTTATTGATGTAAGAATGAATTGTTGATTAGTAAGTTTCCATTTTACACTAACTTTCAAGTTTACAGTTGATAATTTCAGAACACCTTCAGTGAAGCACAAAACGGCAGAATAATACTTGGAACTTCTTGACGAAGCAGGATGAAAAAGCTCAAGCGATAGAGATGCAAACGGAATGGATTGTAGGACTGATTTTCGGCTTCACATAACAAATGTTTTAATGATTTATTGTTTTTTGATCTGAAATGCGACAGATGTGAGCGGGTTAATAAATAGTTTAGTTATAAAAGTTGCTTTGTTTCCACATCGAAAATTTCAGATTTTCAGAGAAATTCAGTTTTCAAGAATAAAGATACAGACAAACTTGAGTTGTGTTTCAAGGGATTCAAAAATTCGTAAGCTGTGGAGAATTCACGATTTAGATTTCCACCAAATTTCGAGAGTTCGGTCTCCATCTTATTAACGTCTTCTTCGGATCTCGACATGTTCCTAGTTGCTGTTCACATTCCCATTTTCTGTAGTGACATATACAAACTACTTTTGTTTATTGACCCTGACACACTTTCTAACTCTCTGCGTCAGCAGTTTCTCTATTTTCCCGACTCACAAACTTCCCCTTCCTTCATTCGTGTCTTCCTTTGGTGCTATGTGTAAGCGCCTCTATTTTTTCGTATTTTACTGAATCTATTATTTGAAAAATAATTTGGAAAGCCTATACAAGATTGAGAATGGTTTCCACAGAATGGGAAAAGTTCAAGTGACAGTTTTGTGAGAAGTGAAGGTGGAAAATCAAGATTGTATATCTACCTTCTATGAATCTCAAAACGGGAAAAGCGACTCAAGGAGAGAGAAAAAAGTAAGTCGAACTTTAAGAAATAACAACCTAATCTTACCTGTTACAGTTTTCAAAAACACTTTTTCCGAAGCGCAAAATGGCAAAAGTTCTAGTGATCGAGATGCGAACAAAAGTGAAGGTTTATCATTATCGGATTCGAAAAATTCACTCTGTATATTATTTCAGATAGAGCTTCAAGATGCTTCGCAGTGAGGACGGACTATCGACTGCACGTAACATTTTTTTGGTTTTTTGTTTGGCTCCTCTAATTGATTCAATTCTGTTAATAAACTCATTTATTTGAATTTGGTTTTTCGGATAATGCAGAATCTCAAAAAAGGATGGGGCTAACAAATTTGTTCAAATTACAAAAATGTGTAAAATTTTATGATGAGCGATTTTGTAGTTAGAAAAAATTTGATAGCTAATATGGCTCTTGAGATATTGCGTTTCAAAGAAAGCGCGCCCAATAGCACCTTCTTTTTGAAGCCGCAAACTTTGAAGCGCGGAATCACAAAAAGGGGCGGAGCTAGCGAAAGTGTTTAAATTACGAAAATGTGCAAAATCTTATGATGAGCAACTTTATAATAAAAAAATGTTATTAGCTAACTTGGTTATAGAAATATTGCGCTTCAAAGACAACCAATATTCTATGGAATACGTGAACTTTCCAATTTTCCATTCCATGAAGAATTAAAAAAGTCTGAAGATGAAAAAGTTGGTTTGATAAGAACGTTATTTTCAATTCATTTCACTTCACTTTGGTAGTTTTTGCCGGATACGAAAAGGTACGGTAGTCTAGCAGAGCGCGATTGCAAATTCTAGCTTAAACTTCCCATTACAGTAACTCGAAGAAATGGGAGACTTGATCCAATTGAATGTCGGGCAAAAGGTCAAAAAATGGCGAATCGATAAGAAGCTGGGCGAGGGTGCGTTCGGTGCAGTTTACAAGTGTTCCAATCCCAAAGGAGACCTGTTTGCGCTGAAAGTCGAAGGAAAAGACGAAAAGATTCAATTGTTGAAAATGGAAGTCTACGTGTTGAATGAGCTGAAAAAAGCTGGCGGTCGACACTTTTGTAACATTGAGGACAAGGGACAAGTCGATAATTTTAACTATGTCGTTATGACGTTTGTCGGATTGTCGCTGGCGGACTTGAGAGCCAACGCGGCGACCAAGAAGTTTTCGTGAGTTTTTAAAGCGCTATATCTCGACAACCAAGCTAGCTACTGAATTTTTGTCAACTACAAAATAGCTCGTCATAAAATTTTGCACATTTTTGTAGTTTACAGTATTCCTATAACTCCGCCCCTTTTTAAGATTCAGTGCTTCAAAGTCAGAGGTAGCAGTGTCTCTAGCTAATTCAAATTGTCCCCTGCATTTTTCTGCGGAGCATAACAAGAATTATATGTCTTTCAGAATGGGCACAGCAATCTCCGTTGGTCGTCAGTCCCTTGAAGCTCTCGAAGACATGCACAACATTGGCTACCTTCATCGTGACGTCAAACCGGGCAACTACACAATCGGTCGAGCCGAGGTGAACGAGTTGCGTAAAGTGTACGTGTTGGATTTTGGAATGGCTCGCAAGTTTGCCCACGAGGACGGAACGATTAAAAAGCCACGGAATGTTGCTGGCTTCCGGGGTACTGTCAAGTATGCGCCAGTGAGTTGTCACGCGGGAAGAGAGCTGTGTCGACAGGACGATTGTGAGACGTGGTTGTATATGTTGGTGAGTTTGTTGGGAGAGTAGGAGTAAAGCTATAGGAATACTGTAAACTACAAAGATGTGTAAAATTTTATGTTAGGCAATTTTGTAGTTGACAACTTTTTGCTAGCTAGCTTGGTTTTTAAGATGTAGCCTTTCAAAAAATGACTACATTTTCTGTTTCAGGTCGAAATCACAAAAGGATCCCTCCCATGGCGTAACATGACGGAAATTGGCCAAGTCGGGCAGGAGAAGCGGGCGATTCGAACCGACCCAATTGTGAAGAAAAAGATGTTTGGAGGGTTAGTGGTTTGCTCCGCCCCTTTTTGAAATTCAGAAATTAAAAGTTAGAAGCTTCTAAAAAGTCGTTTTTAAGTGGATGCGCTTTCTTTCTAGCGCTATGTCAAAAACCAAGCTAGCTATCAAAAAGTTGTTAACTACGAAATTGCTCAGCATAAGATTTTGCACATTTTTAGAGTTTAAAAGTCCTTGAAATCTAGATTTATGATTTCCAGGTGCCCCCGTGAGTATCTGGAAATTCTGGAGACCATCGACAAGGGAAAGTTCTTCGACGAGCCGAACTACGAACGGATGTATTATTTGCTTCGAGAGTCCATGAAGAATACAGGCTCACAAGAATATCCGTATGATTGGGAGGAGTCGTTGAACAAGAAAATGAAGGAGGAACAAGAAAAAAAGAAGAATGGAGTGTTGGAGCAAACACAGAAGGTGATCAAGAAGAAGGAGGTAGAGTTGGAGGCTGGAAAATCGTTGAAAGAGGTTAAGGAGAAGAAGAAGGAGGAGGAGAAGAAGGAAGAAGACGAGGGGAAGAAACAGGAGGAGAAGAAACAGGAGAAGTATGAGGATGATAAGAAGGAAGAGTTGTATTAGTTGAACTGAAACTTGTAATTGATGTCAATAAAATTTTTTGGAGAAGTTTTTGGTGTTTTACCAAACACGGTCTCCTGCGTGAATTTTAGGGAGAGGTGACATCACAAAATGTGGATTTTCCAGAAAATTTGAGAAACTTTAGCGTGAAGTAAATTTTGGCTTGAAAATCAGGTTAATAGTCGTTTTCTCAGGAAGAAAAATTATTTTCCAAAATTTTCCCCAATAAATTTCTTCACAAAAGCGATAGAAACCTTGTGTAGTTTTTTCAGGTAATTACGTACTGCCGTTCTGAAGTTATTTAACGATTTAGCATATTTTTCAAAAGTTTTCGAGCTTTTTTTGCACGCCTGGACCCCTGCCGCCCGCAAAATTTTCTAACACCCTCGGGGACCCAGTTGGCCTAGCGACTGTGCGCAGTCATGGGCCGTAATGTCGTACTGTAATCGGGCGAATAGTCCCTGGGAAAAACGAAGGAAGGACTTCGTTGGGAGCCATGGATGAATTCCAAAAAAACTGGTACTGTGCATCTTGTCCGCGGGCTCCCGCCTCCCTGCGCCCTTCCGCGCGGCGCCAGTACCCCAACCCCCAATCATGGTCAACGATGGTCATGGTACGATGGACTTGGTTGACCAAAAAATTTTGAAAATTTTTCGAAAACCGGCCCCCCGGAGCTTGAAAAATGCCCGGTTACTGCAGCTCCGGGGTATCGACTTCCTCGCACTCAAGCGGGGTGGCTACTTTCGCGAGATTTCACCACCCACTGGTCCCTCAGCCACCGGTACCTACTCAGCATCCCCGGGGGGTGCCTTCCTCATACCTGAATGGTCGTTAGAACACACAGGTCGTGGGCAGTGATACGCATAATGGTTCACACCCATATCCGGCGCATAATGGACCCAAATGAGACACATCAGCTCCATTGTGCGCCGGATATGGATGAGACCCATTATGCGTATCACTGCCCACGACCAGTGCATCGACACTTGTGCGGACACACGAGAATGCGACGGCCATCATATAGGGTCGTCGTGGAGAGCGGTCGGCACCTCACGGGTTCCGCCGCCCTCGATGTTTTGTGTGTGCCTCTCCGCGCTGCCACACACTCTCTCGCGGTCAGAGAAAAATGTGAGATGAGGGGGACAATGCACTCACTCGTTTTCAATAGATTTTCGTCATTTTTCGTCAATTTTTTTGATTTTTTTTTATTTCTGGGTGAAAAAATCGATTTTAAACTGATTTTTCGGTCAAAAACACTGAAAACCCTACGAAAATCCCATGAAAAATGCAAAACTATTATTTTCTCGATTTTTCAACGAATTTTCTTCATTTTTCCCCGATTTTTTGTAAGTGTTTGTAGGTTTTCAGTTGAAATTTTGGTTTGATAATTACCTGAAAAAACTACACAAGGTAATTATCTGAAAAAACTACACAAGGTTTCTAAATATCGCTGTTGTGAAGAAATTTATTGGGGAAAATTTTGGAAAATAATTTTTCTTCCCGAGAAAACGACTATTAACCTGATTTTCAAGCCAAAATTTGCTTCACGCTAAAGTTTCTCAAATTTTCTGGAAAATCCACATTTTGTGATGTAACCTCTCCCTAAAATTCACGCAGGAGACCGTGCCTGCCGAAGAATAAATACCGTATTTACTCTAATAGACCGGCACCTCTATATGTCCGGCACCCTCTAATAGACCGGCAGTCAAATGATCATTTTGAAAAATAAACCGGCAGCCTCCAATAATCCGGCACCCCAAAAATTAATGAAATTGGAAAGTACTATTTTTTGAGAAATTCGAATTTTTTCCAGTGTTTTTCACACAATTTCAATATTTATCAGCATTTCGAATAGTGTTTGCTTTTTAAACTATTCAAAAAAGGCTTTATCATGCTCATTTTCAGTGAAAAAGCAACATTTTTTTGTTAAATTTTTTATAAATTGACTCTTTGAAAAATAGACCGGCACCCTCTAAATGACCGGCACTCTCTAATAAACCGGCATCAAAATGAGGACCACGAAAAATAAACCGGCATGCCGGTCTATTGGAGTAAATACGGTAATTAATTTTGTTTTTAAAACGGAAAAACTCGCCATTTTTATCAAAACCCATTTTTGAAAAGCCGCGTTCGTGCAGCTTTGGCGGCCGGCCGGCCGCATGAGAAAACCTCTGTCATCCCATCTCGGACTCCTCTCGGACAACACGAGTATTTATTTTTTGCCACTCGTTTCTTTTTTATCGGCAACATACTCGACACTCAACTTGTGTGTGAAGCTTTTTTTGTTCAAAAAACTATTTCGTTCTTTTAATTATCACGATGGTTTTTTCGATAATTTGTTTTTACAGGTTTTAGGCCTGAGAGTCTTCGAATGCTCGAAAAATGTACATAACTTGGCTGTTATGTACGCTTTCTCTCTTTTCAGTAGTTTCGGCGCTTTCAAGGCATCCGAAACTGCTGCTCATCTCGTTCGATGGGTTTCGATATGATTTATTGCAGGAGGGGTTGGTAAGTTATATTTCAAACTTATAAATTCGGAAATTGTGTATTTTTCTAGGTTCCAAACATTCACAAATGGGCGACAATGTCGACGTGGTTCACTTCTGGAGTCAAGTCACAATATGTGACATACACAGCTCCGAATCACATGAGCATCGCGACTGGAATGTACGAAGAAGAGCATGGAATTGTTGGAAACTACTTTTTCGATTCGGAAACTAAGAAAATGTTTGATTATTTCAATTCAACAGGAAAAGAAGGCGCTGTCAATGCTTCTCAAGCCGATTTTTGGTACAAAGCTGACCCGATTTGGCTAACAAATGAGCGTTGGGAGTCCTCAAGACGATCCGCTTCTTTTTACTGGCCAAATGGAGAATCTCCATTCCCATATTTGCCACATCGGCCGAAAGTGGCAAAGTGAGTATTAAAAACTTTCTGTAGAAATCTGAATGAATATTTTTAGGCCATGGACCATCGTTGGCAACCTCAAAACTTGGATGCAAGATGCAGACGATGTGATCGATGCATTCACTCGTGAGAAGGAACCTGTTAACTTCCTTGCGTGGTATGTAGCAGAACCCGATCACACTCTTCATGGTAACGGATTCCACAACAAAGAACTTGAGAAGACATTAAAACAATTGGACGATCTATTTCTTTATTTCATCAAAAAATTCGATGATAACAATTTGGGAACCGATGTGAATATCATTTTAACTGCAGATCATGGTCATGCTGAAATTAAAGGTAACAGAGACCTACAAAAGCTTGATGATCATCTTGCCAATTCAGATCACAAGCACGTAATGTGCGTTAAAAATTTTGTGAGTGGTGCTGGATTCGAGATGGGCGACCACATGATCTACCCGCATTCGGAAGAAATCGGCAAACAAATATATGCGAATTTAACCGAAGCTGTTGAAAAACATGGCTACGAAGTCAATATTCACTGGAAAGAAAATATTCCAGAGAGGTGGCATTATAAGAATAATTCGCGCATCGGGAAAATTGTGTTTGAACCAAAAATTGGATCCGCTATTTCTTTTTCTTGTACTTCTGAGCAGATGGAGAAGTGAGTGATTTTTTGTAGACATCAAAGAGTTTGAAATGTTTCAGACAGTTTGGAGAGAACGGAACGACGAAATTCAATTCTTCAACGCATGGGCAAGATCCAGATCGACCTGAAATGAGAGCATTCCTAATGATGAGAGGACCAGCGTTCTCTGAAAATTATACGGTAAAATAAATGTCCCACTTAAATAAATTTCCAAACTTTCAGATTGCTGATATACCATCAAACGTTGACTTGTACAATTTGATGTGTCATGTACTCGGTATTACCCCGACCGAAAACAATGGAACTATGGAAATAGTGAAGAGAGCATTGAAAGAGAACCGTTATTTGCCAATGACTCATGGATTTGTGTTCAATCAAATCACAGTGAGTAATTTATTCCAATAAATTTATTAAAATTCCCGTGTTGAATTCCCTACAGGATTCCTGGAGCTTCTCATTGATTCTCATCCCTTCAATGTGTGTTGTGATCGCTTTCTTCGCATACGGCTGCAAAAACACCGTAATGAAATCTGATCCGAATTGGGGACGTTCTGACACAGTTCAAGGATACCGTCCGTTGAGTAATAGAACTAACGAAGGATTCGAATTGAATGACGATGAAGATGACGATGATGATGGATTGAGGAATACAGTGGATTTAGAACGAGGTGTGAGGAGGCCGCAAGCTGGAGGTGGTGCTCTGGGAAGTGTTAGTTTGAAATAATATAACAAAAAATAATTGTTGTGATTTTCAGTTAAGCAACGGAACAGTTGCAATGTCAGGTCTCCTGGATGAGATGAGTGACGACGACATTTGATGATCTAATTAAAAATAACAAAGCATGTATATATTTCTTGTCGACCATTTTTTTTCCATGTGCCTTTCCCGTGTTTACCAAAATGATTCAATGCAAAATACTCTACTTTTAACTAGTCATATTACACACCTTTCCCTCTGTTCGATGTCATCCGGTTGTGGATTTTCAGGATTTCAAAAATCACTATCAATTACAATGTGATAATTCTTTTTTCTTGTACCATGAACATTAATAATAAATTTGTAACTCCCGGTAGTTTGATGTTTGCCTTTGTACTCGGTTTCAAATCAGCCTTTCTTTTTATTTGTGCCATGAAAATTGTCCATATAAATCCCAACTGATTTTCAGAATACTTGTTGCCTTTTCGGGCCTTCAAATGCAAAATTTTCGTTCAATTTTTATACCAAAATGTAGAACTCGATGAGATCTATAAAATTGTTCTAAAATCACCCAGATTGCCAGTCTCAGTTTTTGTCTAGAACGTAGAACGTGCGGGCCGGCGTTAAAAAAACCGAACCTAAGCACGGCCCGGATGTTCTACGAGTACTAGACAAAAACTGATACAGGCAATCTGTGTGACTTTAGTACCATTTTATAGATCTGATCGAGTTCTACATTTCGGTATAAAAATTGACCGAAATTTTGAATTTGAAGTTGAGGAAATGGAACGCCCAAAAAGGCCCAAATCACATGTATGATTTTCAGGGTATGTCTGCTCCGAATGAGCCACAGTCATTCACTGACCCAGCTTACTGGAAGAACTTCTTCGCGAAGAGGAAATCGCCATTCGAATGGTAAATGTCTCACATCTAGTGTACGAAAGTTCCATTTCCACCTAATTCCAGGTACGGAGACTACAATTCTCTGTCGAAAGTGATCGACAAGTACCTGAAGCCAAGCGACACGTTCCTCCAACTCGGATGCGGTAACTCTGAACTGGCCACGCAACTCTACGACAATGGTTTTCACAACATTCACAGCATCGATGTGGAACCGTCTGTTATCGCTGCTCAGATTCGCAAAAATAAGGAAAGACCTGGAATGATGTTCAGCACTGGAGACGCTGCTAATGTATGTTTACAGTTAACTATTACCAGAAGGAACGCATATTTTCAGCTCACTATGGCAGATGGATCTCACACTGTTGTCATTGACAAAGGAACCCTTGACGCTCTTCTCCCTCCAGCCGCCTCGGAAGCTGATAAGGCAACAGTTACCAAGATGTTCGATGAAGTTCATAGGGTGCTTGCTTCAGGAGGCAGATATATGATTGTCACTCTTGCACAGCCTCATATTACGGAGTTCTGGATTGATCATTTCTATCCATTGTAAGGTTTTGCCAAGACATTGCGAACCGATCCAGCAATATGTTCCCATTTAAATTGAGATTTTTAAATCGAAATTCATACTAAAATGTAGGTATTGATGAGATCTACAAAATGACATACAAATAAACATTTTATCAGCCTAATTTTGTGCTGCTTCCTGAAAACACCCGGGTCGGCAAAATGAACGCAAGTCAGGCCAGCCCGGGTGTTTAACGAAAACCAGAGCAATATTGAGCGGATAAATATTTTCATTGCGTATGTCATTTTGTAGATCTCATCGATATCAAAGTTTTAGTATTAATTTCAATTTAAATGAGAGAAAATCGACGTTTTACTGACACGATCATTTCCATCTCAGAAAACAGTACATACTTCGAGTGCAAAAAGTCGAAAACAAAGCTTCCGGATTCCCAATGCCAGTATTCTGCTTCATTGCCACTAAAATGCGCGCTGCAATGCCGAATCCATTGCCTCTTGAAATGCTCCGTTCTAGTTCGGTTCGAACGGATCGGATCGAGAGTACCGATGATTTGAAAGATGCTATTAAGGGAGAACAAGAACTCTCACAGTTCATTTATCTCTGCTCGAAGTGAGTTTAAAATTACATGCTACCAACACTAACCAATTTTTACAGAAAACTCGACGGTGAAGTCTCGATCGATTTCCATGGCGAAGACCCATCGTTGGGCCCACGATACCGTATCTGTGTGGTTGATGATCAGGAGACGAAAAAGATTAATTCATTCGCGGCATTTATCGTCCCTATCGGAAGGTACATTGTTTGAAATTTCTTTGCAACTACGTTTAACTCTTCAGAGACTCAGAATGGATGTTCGCTTCCCCGAAGGGTCGCAAATCACTATGCAGTCAGTGTGGTCGTGATCGTCTCGCTATTGTCTTCCTGAACAGAAATCATCAGTACGAAAAAGGAATGGACGGAGTGAAGGGAGAACTGGGACACTTTATTGGAATGTTGGATGTCAGAGACGAAGATGTTGGAAATGTAATACTTGTCTGATCCTTAAAAAATAATTCCTATTTCTTTCAGTACGAAATCTTGTCCATTGGCGGCATTGATGTGAAGCGTACAATTTCTACAGGACGTTCGGAGATGAACGGTGGATGGAGCGTTGAAGACGTGACAATAGACGGCCGACAAGTCAGAAGACTTGTCTTCCTGAACACAATGAATTTGGTTCAATCAGAAGCGTATCTGAAACTCGGAAAGAAAAAACAAACTGTCATTGATCTGGATGAGCTGGCATGTGATTTCCATAGAATGATGGTTGGATCACTCGCAATCAGTTCTCATCAGCCGCTTGCTAAAATCGATTCTCCAATGAAAATGGCTGTTCTTGGGCTTGGAGGTGGACTTCTGACGGCTTATCTTCTCAAGAATTTCAGAAAGGCGCTTATAACAGCTGTTGAACTCGATCCAGAAGTCTCGAAAATTGCCAACACACATTTCTCGTTCCCGCATTCGGATCCACGGATAGAAGTTGTCATTCAAGATGCTCTCGTTTTTATTAAGGAAACTGCGAAGAAACCAGAAGGTAACATCTAGAATATTCTCTTAAATATACTAATTTGCTTTTTCAGGTGAGAAGTACGATGTAATCTTCGTCGATGTCTCCGGAAGTCAAAGTGCCGTTCTTCAGTGTCCACCGCCATCGTTCCTCACTCCAGAAGCTCTCACGGATATGAAAAATTGTCTGAAGGAACAAGGAATGCTCAGTTTGAACCTTGTCACTCGTGATACCGAATTGGGAACTTCCATCAAAAAGGACATCGCTGAATACTTCCCAACTCTCTACACAGTTCGTTCTATTGAAGACGTGAATGAAGTCGTTGTGGGATTGAAGGCTCCGAAGAACACACTGAAGCCTGTCGTTCCACAGAAGTTATCCAATACCGTCCGCAAAGATTTGGGAAGTTATGAAGATATCCTCACAGCGATCTCTAACATCAAAGAGGTCAACTGATTCGTTTTCGTTTTCTGATTGTTGTTTTGTTGTTTCTATGCACTTCTTGTTGTCAGTTTTTGTCTCGATTTACTATTGCAAATAAAGTTGATCAAAAGTTTAATAAAAATTATGACAGGAAACATAAAGTGATGTCGACACTGTGGCACCTTGCACCGAAGGATTAAAGTCTGTCAAACTTTTGACAGGTTTGGATCGACACAAAAATGTATTTCCTCGTTCACATTCACTTTAAATAGAGATACATTTTCAAAAAAAGTTCATTCCGGTCGTCGAGATGATTCCAAGTGGTTATTGGATAGTCTTGCTTTCGGCTTTTATCGGGATCGCATATTCTAGTGTTCCACAAATTTATATTACAGTGAAGGTTTGTTGAAGAAAACGTCTAGAGAGCGGGAGCTTATTCAAGTGTGAATAACTTTTTTCAGGGGAATCGGGTAAAAATACGGTCAGCAGAAATAATGTTCCTTATTAAAAAAGCTATTGATTGGCTAGAAAACCGTCAAATTTAATAAAAGACTAAAAGACTTACGTCTCGTGTTGCCGAAAAGTTTCCGAATAAGCCAATTTTTTCGGCGCAAGGCGTAACTCTGTTAATTTTCTAATAAATTTTACGGATCTTCAACGAATCGATAGATTTTTGAACAAAGAACATTTCTCCTGTTGACCGTGTTTTTAGCCGATCCTTCTGAAAAAAGGTATTCACACTTGAATGAGTTATCGAAATTCGTTGCCGCCCAGCCCTGCTCCAAGCCCTATTTTTTCAGCCGGGCGGCCGTGCTGAACTACCGTTTGGAAACACCACAATAATCTCGAGAACTATCTACAATGCAAAAAATGTCATGCAAGAGCATGTTTTCAGAGTTTGTAATGGAAAGAATAAGGCGAAATGTGGATTTTGGGAGAATGTGAAGGTATTTGGAGAGCTGGGAGAAACTTTAGTATTTTCGTTATTTCAGACAAAGAAGAAAGTTGGACCTCCAACAACGTTTAACAAGAAGAAAAACCTTTTGATCATTCCGAAAACGAGATTAGCGGATGCTGGATCTTACCGAGATGATTCTTACGCTAGAGTTCAACTATATGTCATGTGATCTTGTAATAAAGTATTGAAACTATTTATTTTTGTTATGACATAGATCTGGAAAACTGTAAAACTATAAAAACCAGGTGGCTGTCGCCCCTTCGGGGCTCACCCACCTTGCTTTCGCTTACTTTAGGTTTTGAACCTTTGGTTCCATTTTCAGAGCCTTCGGCTCATTTTCTTAAAACTGGGAATCTTCGATTCCATTTTCAGAGCATTCGGCTCTATTTTTGAAAACTTGGAACGTTTGGCACCTTGTTTTTTTTCTTGAATCTGATCCATTAGAGCCCGTCTAGATGGTAATTCGTGTTTCGAGAAATTTGATTATGATTTCAACATTAAAAAGCAACGCGGCAGAGTATGAGAATTTTTAAATCAGAAAAGGGACATTTTCGAACTTCAAACCCCGACATCCTTGCTTCAAATTCACTTCTGCCTAAATTTTCTTACATAGTCTGTCTCCTCGCATCGAGACAAACAGATTGGTATAAAATTCGACCCATCTATCTTTCCCTCGTGAATCTCACCCCAAGGGTAACTGAACCGGCTTCCCCCTTGTGTCGGCGGGGGTGATGAAAGTAAGCAAAATTTTAGCCAAATCGGTTCAGTTTGGACTGAGTTACAGCGTGACACATACATACAAACAGACATACGGAAATCACTGATTGTTATTAGTAAAGATGATAGTAATGTGTGCTTTTTTAGCTAAATTTTTTTTCAGATTTTCATCGGGAAAAGTGACATTCAGCTGATCTGACTTGCTGGCTGTAACTCGTAACGAGATTACGTAATTACGATATCCCGAGTAAACCTTAATTTTCAACAAATTGTCCAAACACTTTGGGATCCCGTGTGCCACTACACTGTTCATTAGTGTGTCAACCTTTTATCACCTGTCACTTTCAAGTACTGTAGATTGATGAATGAACACGGCCACCCTATCCCAGCACAGGATTAGATGTTCTATTGATCTATTTCTCCTGGGAAGGACATAGTGGCAAGAACCAACGTTGGTTGGTTGACCTTTGCTCGTCATTTACGCATTCATTATATTCAGTGGTCACTGGACTGTTTGCGATTCATTGCTAGCAAATGGTAAACATCAATTTCTTTCTTCGATCGCTCTATCTGTCTCAATGTCTCTCGAAATTTCGGCGTTTCTTAGAGCTCAACTAAACTTCCTTTTTTGTTTGGCAGAGAACAGCGAAAAACTCCTCACAGCCATGAGTAAAATACATTTTTTCCTGTTACTAAATAAGTGAAAAACAAGTAAAAAAACCTTTTTTCTACCCCTTAATAACCCCATAACCGTTCTGATGGAAATAGGTAGAACATTCTCAACATATGTTCCAATTCGACTGACAGTTTTCACTAGTTTCAGTAAAAAGTCATACTTCACTTTTCCCCAAGAATATAAAACAAATTGTATGTCCTTCGTAGATATATTTTCACTCCCTCATCTCTCATCTCATAATCTTATTGTTTCAAATTGTGAATCGAATCCGATATTTCGAAATAGAATTTTTCTAAACTGCATGTTTGTTCTTTTCTACCTTTTATTGTTATATCGGTCGTTTTTCTCAATGTAAATGTTCCAAACTTTTGCTGTAATGACATCGTATTTGTTTCAGCGTAATGTCGGCAGCGGATAGACAGATTCTTTCCTCTGAACAAGTAAGTTTTTTGTCACAAATTTTCTAAAGGTAATAATTGTCCATCGTTGGAGATAGAGGAAATTCTTCGCGAGGTCGGTATTTCCGCAGAGCCAACAATTCGTGAAGAATCGCCAGCACCTCCTCGCGGCGCCCATGCTGAGAATCATCTGGATCCGATGTCCGCGTCGGCTAGCCATCCACGTATCGCATCTCTCCTCTCTGTCGATTTGGAATTCTCAAGTGTGCAA
The DNA here is from genome assembly GCA_963966625.1 of Caenorhabditis zanzibari. Taxonomy (NCBI): domain Eukaryota; kingdom Metazoa; phylum Nematoda; class Chromadorea; order Rhabditida; family Rhabditidae; genus Caenorhabditis; species Caenorhabditis zanzibari. The sequence continues at coordinate 6,714,580 of OZ016471.1, forward strand.
ACGGCTTCAACTGACAACAAAGATTCTGTGAGTTGAATGACGTTTTACCAAATTTCAATCTCTTTCTTCTCAGGCAATCTACTCAAAAGGAACTCAAACAGACGATGAACGTATTTCTGTTGGAGAGTTTTCATTGGGAAGTCAAGAGTTTGATTACGACGATGACATGATTATGCCGATGGATCACGGTCAGTTCAGAGGTTCGCTTTTTTGAAGAACCAGGGAAACAATTTAACTTTATTTATCCTGCCATTTTCAGGACGTGCACACTCTCATGATCAAGATTCGCCACTTCCATACAATGAGGAGATTGCAAAACTTCTAGGACAAGCGAAGCATGTTGATAAGACTCTGACACGTCAGGATACTGAAGAGAAGAAGTCAGCTCACGTTCAAACAGTTCAGCTACTGAGTGATGAGGAGAAGAATCGATTGACATTTGACCCCGAATTCTTGGCAAGTTGTTTTCGAATAGAAACGTTATGAACTATCCATATTTTCAGGGCGCATTCAATCGGTCATGCAAAGTTATCGGCCGTGCTCTCAATGAAGACATTGACATTTTCATCGACTACACAAAAGATCCATATGAGAAGGCTGTGACTTCTGACGATCTTCTGCATTTGGCTCAAGTTTATTGTGATGAAACATGGACTGCCAAACGTTTGGTGACTGGAATGACATTCTCTGAGCATCATCCTGATTTATTGGCCGTTTCTTATGGCGTAAGTAAATTCCCATATTTTTTTGGTTATTAATCTATTTTTTTCAAGCCGTGTGACGTTCCGAATGAGCCACCAGGTGTCATCGTTGTTTGGAATACCAAATCGAAACGAATCACTGCCGAATTCATTGTCTACTGTCAGTCGGAAATCCAATCAATTGCATTCGCTCGTTTTCATGCTCATTTGCTTCTGGCTGGATGCGAATCTGGACAAATTTGTGTTTGGGATAATAGGTTGACGAGCCGCAAGTTGCCGATAAACAGAGTGAGTTTTTGATTTAGTAATTGGTTTCCCATTTTTCGTTTTTCAGAGTCCACTCACAACGCAAGCGCATACACAACCAGTTTCATGTCTCGCCGTCGTCGGTACCAAAAACGCGCACAACTTTGTTTCATTGAGTCGAGACGGGCGAATTTGCAGTTGGAATGTTGACAATTTGACACAGCCTGTGGATGGAAAGGAATTGGTAACGAAGGAAGGAAAGCCTGCGTCTGCTACAAGAATGTCATTTCCTATCGGTGAGATGCAAACATTCGTGGTTGGAACGGATACTGGAGAAATTCTAGCAGCTTCGAGAAACGGAGCAGATCCGGCTGTCATCAAAACTGACGTTTGCTACAAAGGTAAATACGTTTTTTTTTAAATTTTTACCTTTTCGTATCTTGAATTTTCAGGACACAGTGGGACACTAACTGGTATTGAATTCCATCGTGCATCTGGCGTCGTCGATTTCTCTCATCTTTTCATTTCCTCTTCTCACGATTTGACTATCAGATTGTGGAGTACCAACGACGCTAATCTGAAATTCTCGTTCGAGTCTCACCCAGATCTGGTTTTGGATGTTGCGTGGTCTCCTGTACATCCCGCAGTTTTCGCATCCATTGACGCTGATGGAAACGTACGGTTCTGCTATTCGAAGCTCTCTAAATAAACAGAAATTTCAGATCTTCGTCTGGAACCTAAATGAAGATGTGGAAGGCCCAGTGGCACGACTTCGTGCTGGTGCTGAAGGAGAAACCGTCTATATGAATAAATTGATTTGGTCTGCGGATGGTAAGATAATGGAGTAATTTATCAAGACTGAATTGAACTATTTCCAGGCAAGCATGTGTTTGTTGGTGACGACGAAGGCCGTGTGCATATGTACGATGTTCGGGAAAGTTTGTATGTGTTGAAAAGCGAAGAATGGAATCGATTTGCGAGGTAAGTTTTAAAACATCACATTTTTTCCATATCTAATTTTCAGAGTGCTCTCCGATATGAAAGAAGCAAATGAGGAGGCGAAAAAATGTAACCTGTAGATGTAACAAATTTTCTTTCTCAATGTTTTATTCCAGAGTTCTCACACGCTTCAAAGCTTCCAGATAAACTTCCTAAATGTACCTTATATTCTACCACCTTCTTTCATTTCATCGCATTAATTTCACTATCATAATCCTGTCCAGCTTCCTTATGAATCGTTTTTAATTTCATCTGTTCAATCTCGTATCAAGTTGAATCATTGTAACCCTACATCATCTGAACCTTCCAAATATTGCTGCATTCTATTGATAATAAACTAAATGAGACTCAAAACTTGATTTTCTGGTCCTAAATCTGAGCGTTCAAATTAGTCACTCGCTCTCGACAGTTCAAAATAGACTGGGAAAAACCCAGTGCATGTTTCTGCTGATCCTGTATCTGTCCGTAACTTCATGAATTTGGATTTTTAACTGCCCGTTTGAATTTCAAGAATGTGCTCATTTTGAGCTCATCGGAGCACCCTTCTACTACAGGTGCTCTTCTATAAGAGGAACCGTTCTAATACAAATTTTACGGTAACCTCCAGTTCAAAGAACATAAGAGTCCAGTCAAACCCCCGCAGGACAAGACAGACTTGTGAATAAATACAGTTTGCTTTCCGATTAAACGTTTTTTTTGACAACTTTTAATCGTTTTCGGATTCATTTCCGCTTTCAAAATCTTTTTAAACGTTGCCAATTTTCCTACAAGAGCCTCATTCTAGTTGTTGATATGATTCGAATCTTATTTTTATTTGTTCTGATTTTTGCTCTTGCATTGCAAGTTGACTCGAGCTCTATGCCCATGCGTATGGTTTTACTCAAGGTACTTTTATCCAAGCTGATTTGTACTTTAACAACAAAAATCTTTCAGCCAGGAGACCGTCTGGAAATAGAATACTACAGTCCGAAAACAATCACAAGATGGGTGAAAAATGCAAAGGGAGTTGAGATAGAGCAAATCTTCCGAGTCTGTAACGGAAAGAATAAGGCAAAGTGTGGATTTTGGGAAAATGTTAAAGTACTGAATACACAAGCTATATTCTTAAAAACTGAATTTAATTTCAGACGAAGAAGAAACTGGGACGTGCAGTGACGTACAACAAAAAGAAGGATCTTCTGATCATGCCAAAACTCACCGCGCTGGATGCCGGAACTTATAGAGATAACAACTATGACACTGTTCAACTTTATGTTCAGAACCTCTAAAAGTTTCGATAAATTGTGTTCCTGCTATTTTCTAACAGCTTCAAACATTTCTAGATTAAGATTTTCTTACCGTTTTAATTTCAATCCGTTTGAATTTCAAGAGTGTGCTCATTTGAGCTCATCGGGCGCCTTTCTACTAGAGGTGCTCTTCTATAAGAGGAGCCCTTCTAATACAAATTTTACGGTAACCTCCAGTTCAAAGAACATAAGAGTCCAGTCAAACCCCCGCAGGACAAGACAGACTTGTGAATAAATACAGTTTGCTTTCGGATTAAACGTTTTTTTTACAACTTTTAATCGTTTTCGGATTCATTTCCGCTTTCAAAATCTTTTTAAACGTTGCCAATTCTCCTACAAGAGCCTCATTCTAGTTGTTGATATGGTTCGAATCTTATGTTTATTTGTTCTGATTCTTGTTGTTGCATTACAAGTGGACTCGAGCTCCATGCCCAGGCGTAGGGAGCTATACGAGGTATTTTCATCCAAGCTGATTTCCACTCTAACAATGAAATCTTTTAAGCCAGGAGAACGTATGGAAACAAGTTACCGCGCCCCAAAAACAATCACAAGATGGGTGAAAAATGCAAAGGGAGTTGAGATCGAACAAATCTTCAGAGTCTGCAACGGAAAGAATAAGGCAAAGTGTGGATATTGGCAAAATGTTAAAGTACTGTATACACAAGCTATCGTCTTAGAAAACAATACTAATTTCAGACAAAGAAGAAACTGGGACGTGCAGTAACATACAACAAAAAGAAGGATCTTCTGATCATGCCAAAACTTACTGTGCTCGATACCGGAACTTATAAGGATAACAATCAAAACACTGTTGACGTTACCGTTGTGAAACTCTGAAAGTTTTGATAAATCTTGTTCCTGTTATTTTCTATCAACCCAAACATTTCTAGATGAAACACTATTTATAATTCCCTTCAAATTCCTCCCTCCGTTTCCGTCATCAGCAGCAAAAGGCAGCAGTTGGGGGACTTAAAGGTGGAGTTAGAAAAGAGTCAGTCTTATCAAAATAATAAATCAAATTTTTGATAAAAAGAGAAGAAAAAGAAGAAGAAGTGGGAGTCGCTTACCATTTTCAGCTCCTCTCTATTTGATTTATTGCCTCTCTCCTTTTTCTCAATTACTTTTTTTTGTTAGATTTGAATAACTTCAGATGAAACTTCTCACAGCGGTACTTGTACTGCTGGTGGCTTCGAGTCATGTTATTGCAACTGATAGTACTGTAAATCCGAGTAAGTTAAATAAAATATTTCGGTATTAAAGATGGTGTATAGACCCCAAAAGTATGAAGTAAAAAGAAACTAATGTTTTTCTTGAATCCAAGAGTTTTACCAAAAAGGCTGTACCCAGAAACCCATTTATACAGCTAGTAACTATCTTCAACTGTTCAGAACAAAACTTCTAAGATTGCAAAAATACTTATCGCGAATACAGTACTCCTTAGCCTCTTTCCTTTCAAAACTCTCTGAGCAAACCTAGATCCCTACATGTAGCTGCTAAAAATATTTCAAAAATGGGCGTTGCCCTTGTTCCTTTCCCCCTTCTCCCAGCCGGTGGCGTCGCTCCTGCAATAAATCATTTCGATCACCACTGATTGGAAGCTTTTATGGACTGATAAGAGAGTTAAGAGGAATCGAAATTTCTTCTTAATGAGTATTGTACTCTGATTGTTGGAGAAATGAATAAGGAGACTGTAATTGAAAGGTGATGACATCAGAACGGAAGTGGAATAGGTTGTTTTGGGGTTTAGAATGGAGTGTTCAAAAAAATAGAAAAGACAGAAAGAATATTTTAGAACTTTAACTGAAGTTAAACTATTCTAGATACTGTATCCAACTGCTTCTCAAGTTAGATTGAAGTTTCAAAAACTATTTTAAAAAATTATTGAAAAATAATTAGCGATATTTTCAAAGTTCCACCGCGCTCTATGGCTGTAATTCGAATTGTGAGCTTTCCGGCTTACCTTTTTTTGGGAAAATTCACAATTCAAATTTTAGCCATTTTCGCAATAGAGCTCGGTTCAACTTTGAAAATATCCTGATAGGTCAACTTTGAGGGCCTGAAAAAGTGTTTTCCAGGTATCCGATTTTTTTTGAAACTTTGCCACTGTATAGATCAACTCAAGAACTTCATTTTTGTAGTGTTCCACTTTTTCATAGAACCGCGATCCAGTTAGTTAGGTCGCATTGAAGCAAAACAGCTCCAAAACGAGGCGAAATTTGAGGTGATGTCAATCAACTAGGCCTAACTAGCTGAATTGCAATCCTATAGAAAAGTTGTCGACTACAAAAATATAGTTCTTGAGTTGCTTTATACATATACAAAGTTTCAAAAAAATCGGATTTTTGGAAACCACTTTTTCAGAGCATCAAAATGTACCTATTTCAAGTTAAGACGCCATTCATCTTGGTCAGTACTGTACAAGAAAACCAGAAACTTTTTGTAGCATGAAATTTTTAATAGTTTTTTGCAAACTAACACATTTGGAAATCGGACATTCTTCCGTAAAATAACGATCAAAATAAGCATTTTTCAGGTTCCACTGTCCCCACCACAATAATCGCAGGTAAGATTTGGTTTTCTTTATTCATTCGATCAATCATGAAACCCCTGTTTCTACCACATTTCTGATAACATGCCATTGTTTGCTGATTGGTGGAAACTGTAGAATGTGTTGAAATTGAAGGAATGTGTGAATGACGTCACCATGATGTCAATTGGATGGGAAGAAGAGATAAGAGATTATCAAAAGTTATTTGAATTCAATAATATGTTATTGAATTAGTAGAAACAACTGAACATTTTCAGCATCCTCACCTGAAGGATCATCAATTGCCTCCGTTGCTACTACCCCTGGTGGAAGTGCATCTACAGTGTACGCTGGAACTGGTCCAACATCTGCCCCAGTAAGTACAGCAACCGATGGCTCGACGGCTTCCCCAGGAAGTACTGTAACCGATGGCTCGAACACTGGAAGCACTTCTGGAGGTGACAAAATTAGATTTTTCAAAACGCAATTCGTTAACTTTCCAGTTCCAACAACCACTCCAACTCCAATGAAGCTTTCCACATTTCCAGTTTCCAACAGTGTTACGCCATTGGATGCGAAATTGATTCTCCAACATGCAGTTCAACTTGATCAGCAGATCAAGGCGTTAGTTATTACTGTTCATGCAAATTTGAAATTGAAAACTTTTAGATTAAACGAATACTTGCTGAAGGCTCAAGCTGACACGAACCCAGAAAACTCTCCACTTTTCGGTCAATTGAACGCATTCTCTACTAACATCACTAATCAGAACGCGACTCTTCAGGGATACTTGACGCAGTTGCAGGTAACTTATTTTTGTCTATCAAAAAGGTAACAGACTGTTTCAGACTCTTACCACTTCTCAAGCTACTCTTGACACTCGTGTCAATTCTGCTACAAACACATTCGTTTGCTTCTCGCAGTCCAGCTGTGTTACTGTAAGTTTTTTTGAACTTCACCGATTTTAGACTTGAAAAACGTTCGTTTCAGGATGTTCCAACGACACCAGTTCCAACGACACCAGGACCACCTCCACGTAAGTTTTGAAACCAATGAAAAACTTCAACCGTAAATTCATTGATAATTTTCAGCTGTCACCCCTTGCACCCCTACCACTTTGACAACAGATTCCGACTACACAGTCATCCATTTTTATACATTCAACAATACACGGGTAACACAGTGCATACTGCCTCAAAATCATTTGAACATTTACAGAATGTCGATCTGTGTCATATTGACGTGCAAGCTTCGAAACCGGGTAACAATGTATCGATTACTATCAATGTTACTTTATCCGGACCGAATTCCTATGTGACTCTAGTAGAGAAGAGATCACAACAAAATGTGACGTGAGTAATAAGCATACATCGAAAACAAATTGACTAATAAAACCTTTTTCAGCTTCCTCAACTCTACCAGCAACTACAACTTCCAAGGATTCCAAGAAGTCGATGTATACTACTACGCTTGCCCATACTCAACTGTTCAGTTCAATTTTGACTACCAAGAAGGTATTCAATCTAAAAATAGATAGCGGCTAAATATTTTTTCAGTGAACAACTGTCTTCTGGACTGTCACGCACCAAACGGAACCTGTAAAGTTAGTACATCGGGAGAGCAATATTGTGAATGCACACCGTGCGAGTTTACTGGAAAATATTGTGATAGTCAGTTATACAAGATTAGATAAATATTGCTGCTATAACTATTGTTTTTTAGCCGCGCTTCCTGATCCGTGTAATGCAAAACAAAGACGACTCTGTGGAGGTACCAATTCGACATTATACGGAACATGCTACAAGTGAGTGAAAAATGTGACAAAAGGACCGCGCAAAGTTTTTTTTTCAGGAATACTTGTTTCGATCAATGCTATGCTTGTGAGTGCATTAAATCCGACCCAGCTTCAGAGCAAAAATGTATTAAGCCAGATGAATCATACAATGGTAAGTTTCGAAAGGACCACATCTGGCAACAAAGCAGAAAAAATCGACCTAAAATATCATTTCAGCCCCACCTCCAACTCCTGCCACCTACACCTGTCCCTCAACAGTTGCGCCAACTACAACCACGGCTCTTTTGACATCCACTCCAATCGCTTCTTCTTCTCCTACTTCTTCTGCTGCCCCTGGATCAACTGCTCAGCCAGGTTCTCCGGGAACCACTGCATCTTCTTGGCCTAGTGTTAGTACCCGTACGTGACAATGCTTTTTGAAAGGATCGTACTTTCGAATATTTTCAGCGAGTGCTGTTTCTTCAACCTCCGGAGGAGGCGCATCGACCGAAGCAGGAAGTCCATCTTCGCCAGGTTAGTGATTTATAGAATGTTTATGGTCAGATTTTTGTGATTTTCAGTTGCAAGCACCATCCCCTCGACAGAAGCTGCACCATCATCGACAAACGCTCCGACACCGAACAGTCCAAGCGGTAACTAGGACCCTGTCCCTGCGGCCTCTGCTAAAATACTGACCACTCGAACTTAATATAAATATGTAACGCTTGTTTTCCATTACAATTATTATTATAAAAAGAGAAAAATCTGGAGGCTCAGATTCCATTGCCTTGAAAAAGTTTTTCGAAGTTCTTGTCGAAATTACTAAGTTTGTTATTCTTCGCTGGGATTCTTGAATTCTTATGGATCGGTATCACATCTTATCACTTATCATCATCATCTTATCACTATCTATTGGCATCAATATTAGTTGCTGTATTACTTTGCACCAAGGCTTTCACACGACCAGCCCCTAAGCCGCGGCTCGGACCGTGGGTAGTTTGCCATGGTTGAATCCAGCCGTACTTTTAACCAGCTTCTTAGATCAAAAAAGGTCAGGGCCATCGGATTCAACCATGACAACCTACCCACAGCCCGGGCCGCGGCTTTGCCTAATTGATATGATCCATTAGACAATACATCAGGATCTTTTGACCCGGTGAAACTCCCACCCTTATTGTCTTTCTAAGTACATATATCTTTTCGTTCAAACCTCATTCTCCTCTTATTACATTTCGACCAAAAACCCATCCAACCATGTGTCCCTCTCTTACGCTTCTTTGTCCTGCAACCTTCTGCTGGTGGAAGATCCATTATGTATACATAGACACACACTCTCTATGCGAATATACATACACAAACAAACACACACCTTTTCAAATTGTAGAGTCCTTTCCCTCCTCCCGTCTTCCCTTTCCTTTAGAATATCGTATTCACACCAGGCAGTCACTATGGCCCACCCAGCCGTCCCTCTCTTCCTTCCAACCGCTTCTCGCATAATTTTTCCGTCAGCCATGGGAAGAAAGAAAGAGAGGGTGGAAGATCACGCGCTCATAAGAACCCGAGAGACGAGAAATAGCAAGCGAAACCAAGAGAACATCGGAAAAGATTGTCTCTTTTTCTCGGAGCTCTCTCTATTCAAAGTGCTCTCTCTTCAGTCAGCTGACTTCCTTCAAGACCATAGAGGGGGGCGGAGCATACAATTGGCACTGTGCCAAGTGGGCGGAGACTGAAACTAGCAGGGGGCTAACCGTTAAGCCCGAAGGCTTTCTTCTTCTACTCAGTCAATCCGAATTTTTGATTCTAAATTCAACCCTCTCTAAAAATGCCAGCCGCCGCTAAAGCCAAGACTGTCGCCAAGACTAAGAAAGTCGTGAAGCCAAAGGCCCCAAAGGTCAAGAAGGTAAGTAATAAGGGTCTTAATATGAGACTTATGAATTCATTTTTAAGCTTCAGGCTTCCCCGAAGAAGGCTGCTTCTCCAAAGAAGGCCGCTAAGAAGCCAGTAAAAAAAGCCGCCGCCAAAAAGTCCCCAGCCAAGAAGGCCGCACCAAAGAAGGTAAGTCACACTTCTTTGTTCTTCCTTTTCTTTTTAGTTATATTTATCATATTCTCTATTATCTATTTTCCAGAAGTAAACGTACAACGTCAATCTCTGAAAACTCCAGAATCTCATACACCAAAATGCCTTTCAACTTCGAATTCTATCATTCTACCTCGTCACTTTTTATGTAGTTTTTCCAAAAAACTCAATATTTTCTCTGTAACAAAAAATCTGAATAAAAATTGTATAAACCTTGCTATCCCTTTTACAGTATTCTCTAATTGAGCGGTCTCCTCATAATTTTGTAACAATTACCCCATCCAGAAAGGATGGAAACGGGGCGGACAGCAATTAAGCCTCGAAGAAACGAGTATCCGCGCGGAAACAAACGGAAATTTGATTTGCGCGTAGATGGGCGTCACAAAGCGGAACGAAAAAGAAACAGAGGCGTTAATTATCAACGTTCCAATTAGAAACATGTGACTGGGTATTCTTTGGGTCAAGTATGTGAATAGTACAGGTACTAGAAGCAAAACTGTAGCGAACATGGGCCGTGTGTAGGATGCCGTGTTTGAATCCGGCGACCCTAACCTTTTTTGATCAAAAGCTTATTTTTAAAAGTATGGCCGGATTCAACCAGAACCTACCACCGCCGCGGCTCAGGGGCCGGCCGTGTGACAGCCTTGCAGGTACTACAAGCAAAGCTCTAGCGAACACGGTCACGGCCCGGACCGTGTCGTGTCGTGGATGAATCCGGGCGTCCTTTCGAAAACAAGCTCTTCGAATCAGAAAAGCTCAGGGTCCTGGGCCGCCGTATGTTACCATGATCAGAAGTACCTAACGAGAATTTCGCGGACGGCCGTTCCGCCGGCCGCCAAGATGGTCTGCAATGTAGCGTTCGAAATGGGACGAAATGGGACGTCCCGCGTCCCGCCTCGATGGGACGGGGACGAGCCCCGTCCCACTTCGACGGGACGGGGACGATCCCCGTCCCGCCACAATGGGACGGGGACGATCCCCGTCCCGGTTTGATGGGACGGGGACGAGCCCCGTCCCAAAAATTTTCAAACAATTTTTATTTTTTATATTGAATTTTGAATTCTCTATCGAAAAATTTTGATTTTCTTGAAACTTTTTGGGACGGGGCTCGTCCCCGTCCCATCGAACCGGGACGGGCCTCGTCCCCGTCCCACTCAACGGGGACGGGGATCGTCCCCGTCCCATTGTGGCGGGACGGGGCGCGTCCCCGTCCCATCAAAGCTGGAATTTTCTAGAAGTGCCTCGGCTTTTTCGTAGACAGTTCAGTGTACTGTTTTGTTAATAACGATTGTAAGAAGCGGTGGTTTAGAATCTGAAATTCTGAGTACAAAACAAAAAACTAGACTTTCTGAAGGTGATTTTGAGCTGAGTTATGAAGCCACAAATTTTCACTACAGCCTTGATAGACTCAAATTCGAGGGCTCAAATCTCGAGTTACGTGAACATTTAGCCAAATTTCATTGCAGATTCAGACTTCCCAGGTTCGATATAGTCTAGGGCCAAGTTTCGGAAAAATTTATACAGTAGAGGAGCTTCTAATTTCCAGGTTTGGTTTCTCCGGAACAAATACACCGAAACTTTGCGAGCATCGACCCGATTACAGTAGCTGTGCGAGTGAGGCTCAAATTTATTTACAACTCGGCTATATGCCCGCAACTTTAGGGCGAAGGTTGAGCCATTTTCGGCTTTTGAGCGAAACTTGAGCAACTTTTGGGCGGACTTTGTCCAAAGTTCGGCTTTTAAGCGGATGTTCAGCAACTTTTAGGCGAAGGTTGACGTGTTTTGTCATCGTCGTAAACTAGGCGAAGGTATGGCGATGCTACGGCGGCTTTAGAGCGAAAGTTGAGCGGCTTCTGGGCGAGAATTTCGTACCAAGTGCACGAAATGGTATGGTGCAACTTCTGGGCGGAAGTTTACCGGGTTTTGGTCGCACATTTGGCGGAAATTTGGCGAACGTTGGGCGAACAAAGCGTTATGGCAGTGAAGTCGGACACTTCTCCTGTTGAGCGATGTTTCAGCGAACCTTGGGCGAAACTTGGGCGAACCTTGGGCGAGATTTAAAGGCGAGCGGCTGCGTCGCGTCCGCCAAAACATCAAAACAAATTTTTTTCGCAAAGTTTTTTCATTCTTTATATTGTCTTTTGACTTATTCTTTGGTAGATAATCTATAAATTATAGATCGAACTCTCTGTTTTCAGGTGTGGACAACTTTTCAGCTCGACTACAGTAGAAAAGTTTGAGAACTTCAAAGAATTTTCGATTCGAATAAATAGGGAAATATCAATGTAAGTGAAAATCATGATATTTGGTTGTTGAACTCATCTGTTTCAGAATTCCATCAAAATTTCGTCTCGATTCCAAGTGTTACACAAAAAAGACAGTCCTCGGGCCATTCTACAAGGTAATTTTGACTGAAAAAGGCAAATTTCTACCATTTTTTTCAGAAATTCGTTGAATGGACAGACAATTGAGACACCACCAAATGGATCAAGCCACCGGAGGAGTTCTCCACAACAACAGGAATCAGCAATAACAACGATAAAATTATAATAAATTTCGAATTTTCGTTTTTTTCTATTTTAGTTTTTTTTTCTTTCAATGTATTTCTAGTGTAGTATAATAAATTATAATAATATGTAAGTGTTTTTTGTTGTTTTTTGAAGAAAATAAGCAAGAATATGAAGGGGACCCCTGCTGCCGATGATGAAAATGGCGAAGGTTAGGCGAAGGTTAGGCGAAGGTTGGGCGTCTTTTGAGCTGATCTTAGGCGGCTTTAGTAAAAAAATAAGGCGACATCCGCCCAAGGTCCGCTCAGAAGACGACCAGGCTTCGCCCAAAAGTTGCCGAGAACAGCCGAGAAGTTCGAGAAATTTGCATAAACATTTGAAACCTACACCGAAACCTATCCTTTTTCCAAGAGGTTCCCAAGTGCTTCTCCAACTCATCAGTAGCCCTTGATGAGCCACGAAAACTAGCTTTCTAAATCTTTTCATTCTCCATAATCACGAATGTTTCAAACATCGGACTTCCTCTTCTCTCTGCGTCTCTTCGAGTTCAATGCTCTATCATTCCAATCTATTATATTATATCCAGGCGTTCTCCTTCTCCTCTTCCACGACCACCATTCTTGTCTGCGTCTCCCTGATTCCAATGCTATTTTCTTCAGGTTCTGTGTATATATTGTGCATTTGATTGTATGTGAAGAGACGGGGGGTGTGCTCTCGGAAGATGGAGAGAACGCGAAGAGGGAAGAAATTTTGGGGTGGGGCTCCCTCAGGGGCTATACAACATAACGTCCCGATGGGAAGAAGAAGAAGACGGAGACATTTTGCGGAAAAGGAAAGTGTACTTTTGAAAATGGGATAGAAGCAATAGAAGAGGGTGAAAATGGGGGGCAGCCATTGTGAAAGGGAGGAAGTTCATTATGATATTAGCAATTTTGGAAATCTGAAATAAGCATGAAACTAAACACAGAAAGCAACTCAAAAACACAATTCTGTCCTGTTGATAACTTCTTTGTAGGAGAGCTATTTTTAGATGACCTGGACAACATCAGGATCGGAACACCCATCTAAAAGGATTCACCCCAAAAAATTAAAACCACAATCGATCTCAGACAACTACCTGAATCTAATTGGAAACTTCAACCGCATTTAATTCAAGAAACCGGCTCAGCGACGTTTGGAAGGCTAAAATTTCCAATAAAACTTTTTAACCGTTTGATTAAATATCCTACGAAACAGGCGTAAATGATACACTGTATAGAGAGGTATTTTCCTCAGAATGCCTTGAAGTATTTGCTTTCGAAACGTCACACTTTCGGAACGTCTCACTTGCAAAATGTCACACTTTTGAAAAGACTGTTTCTGAAATGTCGCGGAGCCAGCGAAACAAAAATTGAAACGAAAATTTCTGAAGAATGACAATTTCAATGAAGGTTTGGATTCAGAAACTTGCCGCATTTCTTCTTGCCCGATGGACCCATTTCAGATTCCGGCAAGTCGGCTCTTAATGGTTTGCAGAATCTAAATTTTGCAATCTACATGGTTTCAGAATTGAAAGATGCATTTCTTCTAATGAAGAACTATTTTCTCCAAAATACCAAATATCACATTCTAAAACCTCAACGTTCCCTCCCAAACATATTCCACTATCTGAAGAAGTATCATCGTATCCATATTAGAAATACTTGACCTGGAAGATTCCTTATTTCCTAGAACTAGCACACAAATTCATCTTCTACTCCATTTGACCTCGAAAAAACATTAATTGTGGCAAAGTCATGGTGAGAAGACATGAATATGACTGAATTTGGGACGGAATCCTAGAAAACCAATTTATTTCTCATTCGAAAGTTTCGTTGTTTTGATCGAAGGATTAGTGGTTAGAATAATCTGGGCTAAGACTTTGGAATCGAAATAAAAACAGAGAGTATTGTTTTGCATAAAACTATTGAGAAGAATCAGTTTTGTCTTCAATCTTACAAACCTTCATTGTAGGTTCTAAACTACCGTAAAATCTGTATTAGAAGTAATTGCCCTCTATTTTTCTAGCAACTAAAGAATTTTTTATGATTTCTCGAAACGAATCAAAACATCTGTTGGAGGTTTGTTTGACGAGGATTCTAATACGGCTAATTTCAATCCGCTTGAATTTCGAGAATGTGCTAATTTTGTGCTCATCGGGGCCCTTCTAATACAGATTTTACGGTATGTTCCAATATTAATACGAACAACATTGGTATCTGAACTGACCGAAGATCAGGTGGAATCTCGACTGTTGTAAACACCTTTTCTATTTTCATGTATGCACCATTAAATTTCAAGATGACAAAAACTTTCTGTGAATCACAAATAATACATCTTGTAGTTTTCTATCTCGAATTTATTCAAACTCTTCTTCATTTCGTATTGAAAACTTAACAAAGAAACTACCGTAAAACCTCTAATAGAGCGACATTCAGAAGGCCGACTTTCGGAAGTCCGTACCACTCCGGTTTTTAATATTTGCCGGTTAAAAAACTCTGCGAACAAAAATAATTTTCCTAGCTACAAAACACACCAAATGTGATATACAGAAACTTGAGGATATTTTCAAAAGAAGGTTTGCAATCCTGTTGGTCCGGTGTCGTCCCACTACAAGTGTTACGGTATTTCCATGCTTAACCATATTCATTTTCAACCCAGTAACAATTTTTCGCTGTTAAAATGACATAAAAAATTTAACCATCGAAAAATATGACCTTTTCAGGAATAATCACAAAATATCTGTTTCTTTTTTCACACACATTTTTGACTCTACAATCCTTGGTCTTGGCTCCGTATCTCCTTTTTCTTTTTTTTTCTTTTCTAAAAACCTTAACAAAACAACTATTTCCATGCTTAACCATGCCCAGTAACAATCAACTTTTTCCACGACCATTCATCCTCATTTCCCCTCGACTACTGTCCCTTGGTGTCCCGTTGGGACGAATGACCTAGATTAGACTATTCGGAGTTGTTGGGGGAGAGAGTATACGAAGCGATGCTTCCGTTCTCGGATCATTGAAATTGTCCGGAGAGTCACTTGATTGGAAGCAGTTGGATAGAAAGCCAGAATGAGCGTTGATTATTTTTCAAAACGCTGGAATACATTGTGGGTCTGAAAACCTATCATTTCCAACGACAAAAAAGGCATGGAAGACGTTCGAAAGTTCCGGAGTTTTCATTGTTTGCCCTTAAAAAAATGAGATACTGTATTCTTATTGTTAACATATTCAATTCTGCATCTGAAAGCTTGTCGTTCGACGACTTTTCTTATGTACATAACTCTTCCATTTCCAAAAATTCCGGGCATAGTCTTTTCTTAAATAATTCTCGACACTCCAACGTTGATCTTTGACTTCGCTACCCTACTACTATCGTTTTTATTATTATCCCTCATGCCCTCTGATTTCACACCATAAATCCTGTTACAATTGATCCGTGCCTCCTGAATGACCTGCATGACCTCTCTCCCGAATGAATTTCGAATCCCGAGACTTTACCTACTTTCGATTCGCTTTCTCATAATTATACTACGCAAAGATCATCCCTCTTCATTCACTTTTCCACAATTTTAATTCAATTCTTTCCGTCTTCAAATCTTCCACATCCAAATTCAGAAACTTTACGATTATCTTTTCTTCCTTCAATCTTCGCCGCAAAAGTGATGACCTTGTCTTGTGTTAGTACATTCTCTGCCGAATCTCTCAGTTTTCCGTTATCCATTCGAATGGATAAGTGAAGGTTAACAGTGTTAGATCACAGAGTGTGACGTGGCTCCTTATCTCTTTTCACTCCATTCGGCCATTTTGTCTATGGCATTTGGTTGCGTAGAAAAAAAACGGATAGGGTGATAGAGGAGTATCAAGAGAGATTTATTCGCTTCAAAATCAGAAATCAGAACTACAAAAGAAGTAAAAATTGGAAGCTCTAGATTTACTCATTTGATTAATTCTTTTGTTTCTCCTGGTTACTTCAAAAATTCCCAGATGCTGAACAATGTGCCTTGAAAGAATCCCTAGAGTCCCAGTGCTGGGCTGCATAAAATTTCGGCAACTCATTCAAAAGTGAATAACTTTTTTCAGAGGGATCGGGTAAGAATACGATCAACAGAAAAATATTCCTTATTAAAAAAAACAATCGATTGGTTAAAAAATCGCCAAATTTCGTCAAAAATTAACGGAGTTATGCCTTGTGTTGCCGAAAAGTTGCTCACTTTGGCGACTCCGGCAAGTTTTTGGTAACAGAAGGCCTAACTCCGATAATTTTTGTTGAAATTTGACGATTTTTGAATTAATCGATAGACTGTATAATAAAGAACATATTATCTGTTGATTGTAACTTTACCCAATCCCTCAGAAAAAAGTTATACACATTTGAATGAGTTGCCGGAATTTTTGGCCGCCCAGTCCTGGTCCTGATGTCGCTTAATTCAAATTCCCAGATACTGTACAATGTGCCGTGAAAGAAGCCCTAGTTACTTCTGAAGTTCTAAAATTGAATACATAAATTTCCAGTACAGTCTTGTTTGGAAAAGGAACATAAGCATATAATCTCTTTAAAAAAGAATCCGGCTACACCAACACACCTTTCCACCGTAATCCCTCTATTCATATTGTTATTGTTATTCTCGTAACTGTTTTGATCTCTAATCATCTAGCTCTGTCCTTTTTTTGCCTCCTCATTCAGAAGCGCGAAAAGGTGATTGGATGATGACCGGATCCTGTCCTCCGATTCTTCCTCCGTTCAATCCCATTTCCACCTCCTCTCCTCTATCTCTGTCAAAACCAGTTATTCCAAAAAGCCCCGAGATGAAAAAGAATCAGCCGGTTTCCAAGCGTACCTCTTCTACATGTATCTATGTATATTCTGAAGTATGCCTTTGCATTGAAAAGAAGAAGAAGACGTGGGAGACTGGACGTCGAGTATAGAATAGAATACGAACAATTTCTTCTTTTCTGTCTCGGACTACGTCAGCAGGTTTTGCCGATTGTGGTAGGCGTTTTGTCAGTGATGGACACACAGACAAAATACCTCGTTTTTCTGTTTCTTTTTTAGAGACTAGTGGTCAGCTGATTTCAATTTTTTGTTTGTCGTTCGCTTGATAGCTGGACTGTTTTTTTTTTTTGTGGTCTTCGAAATAGTGAACCACTGTAGTTGGAATGGTTTTACCTTGGAAGCGGGGTTGTCGTCCGGGCTGCCGATTTTTTCCCCTCTAAATTGTGATTTTCAAGTCAAAATTTATATGAAAATGTAGAGCTCGATGAGATCTAAAGAATGGTGCTAATTTCAATAAGGTAACGCTGATCGGTTTTCCTGAAATGTTTGTTAAACATACATGCCTAAGATTCGTTCGGCTCGGGCGTTTTATAACGTTTAATGAAAAGTTTAGATGCGGAATTTAGATGTTCTTATTACCACTCTGTAGATCTCATCGAGTTCTACATTTTCATACAAATTTTACTTGAAAATCACAATTCAGAAGGGGAAATTTGTCTGCCCGTTTCTACCCGGATGGCAATCCTGGTTGGAAGTAACTGGAGCTCCAGATGGAGTACCTATCGAAACCCTAATAAACAGAATAAAAGTTTTATGTGAATAGCAATAACGAGTCCTCCAAGAAAAATAAGATCTAGCTTAGATATTTCGAAAAATGATGATAAATGTCGGCTATAAATAGGCTGAAATCATTTCTAGTCACAGGAATGATGATAAATTTTGACTATAAATAGGCTGGAACCATTTAATGATGCTGACAAAACTGGGAATCAATCCTATAAAGTCGTTTTTTTAGCGTGTTTAGGATTTTCTTTAATTTTCTGAATCGTTTGATTTTTTTAGAATTATTCTTACTCTGAAACTGACCTTTTCACACGAATCCAATAGACTTCTTGAAGTTGGTTTTGTTCTGTAATTTTCAAACGAACCATCATAAAGTTCCCGCTAGCGGGCCCGCTTTAAAAAACTCAACTACTTCCTGTCTCAAATCCAACCAATAAACGTCATAATTTGAACATTTGATTCCATAGAACATCCTCTTGACTTCCTCCTCATTTAACTCAATTGGCCTTGTCTAACCTCTTCAAAATTCTGAACTGCTTCCGTCAAGTTCCCTTGGAATCCGAATCATCCAATAGATCATTTGTTACCCAACACTAGCCAATCCTTATCAACTCAACAAAAAACCGATGTTAGCCGACACTACTGTCCCACCCTTTCTTCCTTTCCCATCAATCCCGCCCGTTTTTTTTTGTTTCACTTGTCATCTGAAGAATGTTTTGAATGCTATCATTTAGTTACTCGCCAGTTTACTAAATACTTTCCGCAATTACGTTTCAACTTGTTTTCTTCTTCTTATTTTTACCTTGCCAACTAATTACTTTTGTTACTTGGTTTTTTGAAGTTGAAGTATAATACAACTGTAGGTGATATACTCGTATCTTAGTTGCAAGAAACTTTTTCACTTTTTTAAAGCATAAATGTCCAGATCAGCGATCTAAGTTTCGAATACAAGTGTGCTCTAATGATTCCTATAAAAATTAAGAATACTCTGTAATAATCTTCATGCTTCCCTACTTTCAATCCTCATCTTTTCTTCTTTTTTCTAATCCTTCATTCTCATTCTGCCACGTCCACCTAGACGTCGTTGAATATTGAGAACGTGTGAGATTAATGATAGAAGATGTATCTAAGTACACAACAGATACAAGAATACAAATGACAAGTGTCTGACGAACACACATTGATAATGGATCGGAAGGGGGACGCATGATGATGCTGTCGGATGGATGATAAACTTGATTATGTCAGAGAGATAGAATGGAAACATTCGTATTCGGCAGATTTGTGGCAAACCTTTTCCCAGTTTTCCTGTTTTAGTCATTGGATAAGAGGCAAAAAGATGAGTAATGGGCGGAAGTTTTTTGAGAGCGTTTTCAAAAATAAATCCTAAAGTTTCCAAAGTTTAGAGTTCAAACAAACGTTCAAACCAAGCCCCCTAATGTCCATCATAAATCTCAGAAACCACGGTCTGAATAAGAAAACCGCATCCCCCTTTTACAACCAAAAATCCTCGAAAATACCTCTCGGTGTATTTTTCTTAAATTTACTGCAATGACCTTGATGAAGTCTCCCAGTGGGAGGACGGCTAATCCTCCTATCCTAAAACCGAGACCAATTATTTTTACCCTTCTACAGTCTTCTCTAACTTCCCATGTTTCTTTTACGACCTTTCTCCAACAACTAGTTGAAAAAATAATGATATCTACCAAATCTTACTAAAAGGAGATTGCAAAAAACTCACTTACCCTAAAACCTCTAATAGAGCTGAGAGAAGACCGACTTTCAAAAGACCTCTAATTTCTTTTTTTTTCCGGTACAAATTAAAGTAAACGAAGCTGAGCTACAAACCTCACTATCAGTAAATATGATCTTCAAAAAATTGAGGATATTTTCAAAATAAGTTCTTCTAGCTAGTTGGTCACTCTACAATCAGAGACAAAACCACACTCTACAATCAGAGACAAAACCTTCTTCCTAAAGTTCAATCCTCCTTAACACATTTCTCGAATCCTCATGCCGCCCGTATTCTCCGAATACCCTCACTTTTTATCATCTTCCACCACTACTGAATTCATTCTTTCGGACACCTTGTAGATATTCTACAAGTGCCGCCCATTTTATCTCATTGTCTCTCTCCTATCCGGTCTTCTTCTTCTTTGTCACTTTCTTCTTTCTCTTTTATCACCTTTTTACACGAAGATTCGGAGATTGTACAGATGCAAATTTGCAACACAGAGAGAAGTGTACTTTGTACAGAGACTCCAGAACCTTCGAGCCACTCGTTATTCATTTTTAAGTATTTTTTCAGAAATGTCAGTGGAAATTGCTCAACTCAACAAATTGGACACCACCAAGTTGCCAGAGGCCAGCGTTGCTTTCGTCAAGAATGCTTCTGGTAAGTTTTCTGGAAATTAATGAAAGTTTTCCATTCGAATTATTTCTAGGCAAAACTCTTGCTCGTGAGACCATCATCAAATACACTCCATCTCTTGCCTACGCTGCTGTTCAAGAACTTGATTCCAGCATTCTGGGAAAAGATATTACCGTCGAGAAGAAGCCAGAAGATTCGCTTCAATTGAAACTTATCACCATTGAGGTACGAAATCTTTTATGAATTCAGGCCTAAAAATTCTGATTCCAGACAGTGAAAGAGAACCGTCGCCTTCTCCCAATTGCTCAACAATTCCACACAGTTCCAGACGGAAGACACGCTGAATGTCACATGACTGATATTCTCTCCACTCAAACTCTCGGAGCTTATAATCTTGATCTGAAGAAGAATGTGACCATTGACTCTTTCGAGGTGAATACAAAATGTGCTCTTTGAAACTGTAAAAATTATTTTCAGTTGACCGACTCGTGGAGAGATGATGCTGGATTCATCGTCACTGACAGAAATGTGTACATTCAAGGGACTTATGACGTTGCTAAGCTTCTCCCAACACTTCTTCCTTCTTCTCGTAAGTTTGGCTCGGCAACATTTCGAAAGAAGACATTTCGAGAGAAGACATTTCGAAATTGTGACGTTTCGAAAGTGTGAAATTTCGAAATTGTGACTCCTCGAAATTGTGACGTTTCGCAAGTGTGACGTTTCGAAAATATCGCTCAGTACAGTGCAGCACTTCAGTCCGTCTCGTAGGCTATTTAATCAAACGGCTCAGAAGTGCAACACTGTGTTTGTTTTTGAAACGTCGCACTTTCGAAACGTCACACTTTCGAAATGTCGCAAGCTTCTGAAAGTTTGATCCGATCGAAAAAACAAAAATACTACTATAGATACATAAATTAACCAATTTTATCGTTTCAGAAAAGGTAACCCCATACACCAAAGCCGACTTTGATTCCGTCGCCGACTTCGACTCAACAGTCTGCGGATTCTCCCGTGACGCCTACCTCACCCTCCTCCTCTCTTCTTCTTCCACCATTCTTCTCGCCAAATCTTCGGGATCCATCGATGGTCTCATCGTAGGAAACGGAGCCGATCGCATCAATTTGATCTACGCCGAAACAATCGAAATCGCTCATGCTCTCCTCAAGTCATACGTTGAGAAGACGAAAGTGAAGCAAGTGACTCTATTTACAGTTCAAGGAGTCTGGGAATGTGAGCCAACCAAGAAACGGGCGGTGCACAGAAGACACACCAGAGCGGTGCCTTCTCTTATCAAATGGGCCAAGGTAGAGAACATTTGAAATTTGGTAAAAATATTGGGTTCATAATTTCAGATCTACGCGTTGAACATGGGTGTCCATATCGTCTGATTTCTCTCTTCTGATTTTTCAAATTTCTATGATTGTCTACCTTTCTCTCTATATCCCACATATCCCACAATCCACCAAAGTGTCCTTAACCTTTTTTGATTTTTATTTTAATCAATGAATTTTCAAAAATTTAGCAACAGGAAAATGTGTGAATCACAAAGAAACCAGTAAATTAAAAATCATCATCGTCATCATCTGTATCAATTGATTCATTTGCCGGTGCAGGCGCCCTTCCTCGTCGACGACCACGCTGCAGAATTTCCTCATCAGAAGACTCTGGATCTGGAAGACGTCGGGCCTTCACAGGAGATCTGGACTTGGTAGGAGATGAGGTTGAGCTCGCTGTGAATGATGTATTGACTTCTGAATCTTCGTCGACCACTGATTCTCCTTGGGCAGTTCCTTTGAGTCTCACAATCAAATCACTTTTTTTGAGTGGATATTGACGTTCCTCCAGACAATTAAAATATCGAAATCCTTCGGGATCAGTGACGGAAGAATCAGGAGATTCCATTGAGGATTCCAGGGACTCAGCGACATTTTTAGCATTGAGAGAAACTTCAGAATCTTCTACATCTTCCAGAAGCTTTGGAGCACTTTGGAGTAACGATAGAATATGTAAAAGATCATCCCTATCAGAATTTTCCGCTAAAATCTCGAGTAAAGTCTTGTATGAATTCTTCCAAATCATCTTTATGTATCCAATTGCTCTTTGTTCTATTTCAGTTCCATCTTCCAAGTGACCATAAACCGACATTATAGGAATAAGCATCTCTTTTGAAGTAGCCGCCTTCTCAACGATTGTTTTCATGTGTCGTTCGGAATCTTCAATCTCGAGCAGCTGGAAAATTTTGATGAAATTGAGTACAAAAATTGCAGAATAACATACGAAATGAATTTTCGCCAGACATGCCAGATACAATTCGTTGAGTGGCATTGGTTTGGAGATGTCTGAAATGATATTAAATTAGGATTACAGTAATTTTTCTGATATTATCATCTTTAAACATTACCTCTATTGGCAAATTTTTTGAAAATCGTCGTCAAGCTTCCAGAAGCTCCTTGGAATTCCAGTGTAGCATGAAGAGCACGTGTGTGGAAATAGACACTTTCCAAGTATTGGACACTAAAAAAATGAAGAAATAATAACAAAAACTGATCAGACAAGAACCTCAAAGAGGAAATTAATCCTAACTGATTCCAAACTGAGCCGTCTGCTGGATTAATTCGACATGATTGTTCGTAGAACTCTTTCGCTTTCGGGAAGTGCTCCTGTAATCTTGATGTCAGTTATTGAATTAAAGGGGTACTAAAGTGTTCCAAAAAAAGTGGGACATTTTTATATCCAGATTGTTGCTGACGAGAAAATAACCTTCTTAGGCACAGGTACAACAATTGACCAAAATCAAATGACAAGGCGCTTCCGTGGTCCTATTTTCAGCGAAAAAAATTTGACGAAATTCCGTGGTTCTCCGTAAGAATAGGACAATGGAAACGTTTTTTTAGCACTTTGAGAACTTGTAACTTGATTTAGGTCAATTTTTCGACATGTCTCCAAGAGGATTTTTCTTATCTGCAACAATCTGAATCGATCCATATCATACTTTTTTGGAACACTTTAGTACCCCTTTAATTTAACAACCTTCATTACCTTGTATCTCATCAAATCTCCCATTCTTAACAGAATATAAGCCAAGAACACTCGACAGTGCTTTTTCGAATTCACTGGTTTTCTATCCTTATAAACACTTGGAGTCCATGCCAATACCGGTGAAATATCTTCTCCGAAATCCGGAATTTCATAATGAGAATGAACGAGCAGTGAGAGATCTGTGATGAAACCAATTGCTAGACTTTGCACATTCAGATCCACGACTCGATCGTTTTCCGATGCTTTTTTCATTTCATCCATCATTGATTTCAGTTTATTCCAGAATTTCACATCCAATCTTTTTGAAACCGATTCTTCGAAATCGGAAACAAACATTTTCATCAGATGTCTCAGATACCCGGGAGCACTTTCGGCACCTCGAGGCATTGTTTTTAGTTCGGAATGAAGCTGTTCCCATTCTTCTGTCATTCTAGAAAGCAATATTTTTCTTGTGGCGTGTCTTGTGTTTTAGATAAATAATCTGAAAATCTACATGTCTACTTAACTTGTGATTTTAGATGAAAATAGTTTATCTTCAATTTTTGGTTTGGAAGGATAAGATTCAATGACTGAATAACCCGGTTCAGAAAAGGAATGGGAATGATAAATTTCGACTTTAAGAGGAAGAGAAAGAACTAAAGAGGAAAACAAAAAGAGTCTACATAAATCTATACATACAAATAAGGAATCTTTGGGATGGGAAGTGATGAATTCAGGGAAGATGGAAACTTTTTGGAAAACATCAGAAAGCATATGAAGTCGAATGGGAGGATCTACCGGTTCTTTTGCAGCCGAAACAAAAAAAATATGAAAACGATCACTATTTCACATGCGGGGAACGATTGCTGTGGGTGGACTTAGACTGGGATGGAAATGGAATTTTTTTTGGTATCAAATATTTGGTGAATAGTTTTTTAGGAATACTAATTCAGATATAAAGTTAACGATGAATAATAGAACAGGATGCAAAAAATGTGAAATGGGGATTAGTAAAACATTTGGCAATATTATTTTTCAGAGTTAGTTTAGACACGGGAAACAGGGAAATCACTGGGAGGAAAAAAGGAATAGACAAAACAAACAAGGAAACTGAAAGTTTCCAGAGAAAATCGCAATAAAGGCTCAAATGAGACCGTAAACGTTGTAGTACGCCTTCTTGTTAGCAGCCACGGCGGCGGCAGCAGATTGTGGAGTTTTCGCGGTGGCCGGTGGAATGTAAGAAGATGAGACCATTTGGCTTCTCAGAACTGCATCCATCACGGAATATTGAGAGTCGTAGTGAAGAACATTAGGCGCTGATTGAGAACGAGTCAGCTTCGGGAGAATGATGTCTCGGAGACGCTCGAGAACCTAAAAATATGCTTTTTTTCAAATAATAAATCCCACAACGAACCTCTCCGAAAACAGGCCGCTCATTTCTGTCAAACATAATGCAGTTGTCGTATAACTTGAGCAAACTCTTCGGAGTGTCATTTCGAATTTTCGAGCGATCAGGTCTCAAATACCCTCTGCCAACCATGAAGAGTATCTGATCTCGATTGTTGATGTTTGAGTATGGCAGATGGGAAGAGAGAATTTCGTACATGCAGATACCAAATGAATAAACGTCCGACTGAGGCGTGTAAGGGTTGTCGTCTTGCATTCGGATCACTTCGGGAGCCTAAAAATTGGGAAATGTGGTGGTTTTTAGGGATTCTAACGCTCACCATCCACAATATACTACCGGTTGGCTGCTGCTGTGGTTGACCACCATTTATAGTCCATTTCGTTTTAACAGTTGCCAATCCGAAGTCTCCAATTTTTACAGTTGACATATCATCCATCAGGAATATGTTGTTGGTTTTCAAGTCACTAAAAATATGTTTTTTTTCTCGAAATGAAATGTAGTGGGCAATCTTACCGATGGATGATGTTTTTCGAGTGCAGATAATTCATTCCAAGGGACACCTGTTTAAGTATGTCAATGATAGCACTCATCTCGAACTCAACTCGTGGCTCTTGAACATGAATATGTCTGTATAAACTCGACCCTTCACACCATTGTGTTATGATAGCGATCTCGGGTTCCCTGACCCATCCCATGAAGAGTAGAACGTTCAGATGACGAGTCTTTTTCAGCACAGCCACTTCATTTTTGAACGCAGCCATTTGGGATGGTGTCGGATCGACAACATTCAACTTTTTGATGGCAACAGTTCCAAAGAATTCTCCACGATAGACGGTTCCGAACGATCCTGATCCCACTTTGTAGTGAATCATGAATTCGTTAGGGAGGATTTCCCAATCCTCATGGTGAGGTTTCTGAGGCGGTCGTGGCTTCTGTGCTTCAATTCTTTCTCCGGGTGACCGGCTACGGTTGCGGAAGAAACAGGGAGAGATCTGAAAACATAACGTTTGTACTTTTCTTTTTATTTGATTTACCTTCTGCGGTGGTGCAGATTGAGGAGGTGTAAGAGGAAGGGTGTGAAGATGAGCGGCCACAAGAGACGATGTCGTAGATCCTGAAATGTTAGCCGATTGCCCGAGCAGTGGAGGGCCTATGAGACCGCCAGGGGGCGAGGAACATGTGGAAGAAGGCGAATTGGAACCAAGAGGGGTGCAGTCAACTAGCGGATGTAGGCGATTCATTCGAGATCCTGGTAGAATATGTCCACTGTAACAGTGCGGCCGGCGTGCTTGTGTCGAGAGCAAAGAGCCCGTTTTGTCTTTTGATTCTTCTTCCAATCGTTTCGCTTCCAATGCGTCGAGGATACGTTGCTGAAAATAAATTAATGAAGATTGCCACAGAGTCTCTACACCAGACTGGGCGAACTACCGAAAATCACGCGGGCCAGTGATTTTCTCCAATATAAATTGAGATTTTTCAATCGAAACTTATAAAAAAATGTAGAAATCGGCGAGATCTACAAAATGACAGACAAAATGGCTATATTTATCCGATCAATTTTGTGCTGCTACCCAAAAAACAGTCTCATCGAGACCGACTTTTTTTAATATAATTTTCGATTTAAAAATCTCAATTTATATGGGAGAAAATCGCTGCCCGGTTTGCCATGTCCTCTCTATACATACATTATGCTGTACAGTAGCTTCATCATTGATAGCATTGATATTAGGCGCTGATGAGCTACGATCCCGTGGGTACGGTCCCGCCGGCGACAGTTGTGTGGTTTCTGCTTGCGGGGATACTGCTAATGGGTGTCTCTTGACACCACCCGTTCTCTTGATACTCGTCAAATCCGGATGAGAACTATCCGGCGTTGCAGCTGGACTCTGACCACTGGTTGGAGCAAGTCCTGCTAATACAATTTCAGCCACCGACCTATCGGGACCTTCAACTTCTGATGCGATTCCGAAAAGTTGCTTGACAAGCTGAAAAATAAGGTTGTGAAGGGAGTACAGTAATATTATTATTACATCTTCATTCTTTGGCACCGATTGCAGCAAGTCGCAGTAGAGAGGAGCAAACGAAGAGCATCGCTGATGAAATTTGAATTGACAAAACTCGCATCGAAATCCCATCATCCATATCGGATTGTTACACACATCGCATGACTTTGGCGGAATGAATGTTCGCCGCACAATCGCGTGCTTGATAGAGGATACCGTGTTGAGATACTCGGAGTGAACCCATAACTCGTTACCCGGAAGGCGAGAAGCAATCTCCTCCATCGTTAACTGCAATATGGGATATGTGTTTCGTTTCCCTGGTTACGGCGTGCCGCCTAATCTTGGTATTAGTTTCTAGTTTCCATTTCTACTTTATTATATTCCTACTCACCGATAATTCAATGGATTCCTGCTTCGGATCTGGCGACGTGTTCACATGGCACAATTGAGGGGTAATGTTTCTCTTTTTGAGTAGTTTTGAAATTGCGTCTCGTGCTGTTTCACCGGGTCGAACCTTTAGAATTGTTATTAAATCACCAAGCACCAGATCTAACTTACTTCAACTCTCGAATGTTGATCAAATGGAAGATGAACCATAATCATCTTGTACTTGAACTTTGGCGGCTCTTTGTCACTTGTCCCCGCTCCCGAGTGATCATGTCCGGATAGTGAATGAAGACTATCACTGTGTTTCGGGTATAGTGGAGTTGAGGGACTTGCCATCGGGGATGCCTGATCCTATAATTTTAAATGTTGAGAATTATTATTGAGAACTGATCTTTATTGAAATAGAGTAGAACGTAAGAATTCAGTGCCAACCCACATAAAACATGTACGTTAGTTTTACCTTTCGATCAATAGAGGAAGAAGCGCATCTCGGTAGACTAATCAACCTAGGAGACGGGCAGTGTGGACTCGTCGGCGTGGTCGCCGCCGACGATTTTTTAAAATTTATTCGGCTCATTCGGCGGCGCGTTGACGACGTCGGAGATGGTAATGATGATGGCGGTGACGTGACAGGAGACTTCTGAATTGGTGTTAGTGAGCACATATAGAATCAAAATACGAATGAGACGTTTAAACGGGACATGGGACGTATTTAGACATTTCGAAGCGACAATTGAGCAAATTTTAGAAAGGAAAACTAGGATGACTCTGATCGTTCTTGCGGCAAATTTTGATTTGGAACAGAATCGTGAATTTCTGAACCACGCTCAGCTGATTTTTCAGAAGGCACGTGACTAAAATCTATTGGAAACTTTTTTCGTTCCCTGCGCCCCATGGCTCTGGTAATTTTTTACATTTTCCTCTTCTATGGACCATTTAATTTTTCTAGGTTTCCTGCTACCCTTATCAGCCGATTCAAGCTATTTCAACATTCTTATCATCGCCTCTCTCAATTTTCACTAATTAACAACGCACCGTTAGCCGAGAGCATTCCATCAAAAATAACAGCGAATTTCACTAGAAAATAAAGAAAGGAAAATCAATAGTTTCGGCAATAGAAGGTCAACAAAAGAAAGAAAGAAGAGGCGGTAGCGCAAAGATGATTTTTTTTTCTTTCCCGAGTGGTGTACACACGAATCGCTAGTCCGCGGGACTAACTTTTGCAACTTCTTCCACCAACTTTGGAATTTTTTTTCGGTAATTTTATTCAGAGAAAAGCTGAATAATCGAAATAAAGTAGACAAAAATCACTTCAAATAACTAGAATCACTCAAAAAAAGTTTCTTATAAAAGACTTTATGAATTTTCTCACCGGTGCTGATTTCCTTCGATGCCAGCCACCATGGAAATGGCATACCGAATACAAAACCGCCATAGCCGACATTTTCAGTCCAAAATCAGCCAGGGGATCCCGGTAATCCCAGAATAGAAAAAATCTGTGATAGCAGGTGCCCTCGGTGCCGATGGGACTCAACAGAAAATGGGCGGAGTTTGTTTTGCTTCTTTTTTTTTGGCTTCTGTGCTGCTCTCGGGAGGCAGCAGAGAAATGTGTAAATCGGGAAGCGGCACGTGCCACACCGGTAGGGGAGGCTATAGGTGACAATGATGTTTTCAGCGGTTCGGGTTGTGCTGGGTCCCGACGAGAGTAGAAGGTGTAAATATTTTGTTGGCTGGAACAAGCTGAGACCTTTCTACGTGTATTAGATACTTCATAACAATCCTATAGAGCATTCAGAAACTGCGGCACGGTTTTTTGTCCCAAAACAGAATCGTTATGTTTTTAGGCCCTGTCGATTCTGGGGAGAGGTTGTCTCCATGGTTGGGCCGCAAATATTTCGGCAACCCATTCAAATGTGAATAACTTTTTTCAGGGGGATCGGGTGAAAATAGGGTCAACAAGACAAATGTTCCCTATTAAAAAAGCTATCGATTGGTCAAAAACCTTCAAATTTCATTGAAAATTAACAGAGTTACGGCTGATGTTGCCGAAAAGTTGCCATAATCGGCAACTTTTCTGCAACTAATGGTGTAACTCTGTTGATTTTCGATGAAACTTGACACTGTCTTAATCATTCGATAGCTTTTTTAATAAGGAACGTTTTGCCTGTTGAACCTATTTTTACCCGATCTTCCTGAAAAAAGTTATTCACATTTGAATGAGTTGTCGAAAAAAATTCCTCTCCACGGAATCGATGGAGTCTCAAAACATAACAGTTCTGCTTTATAAGGAGGATATCAAAAAAGAAAAGGGCATTCTAAATAAATAATCCAATTATGGAACTAGGAACTAGTTGGAACTATAGCTTCTGGGAAAACATTCTCCTGAATATGACATTCTAGACGACTACCAATGTTAATGGCAAGTTGCAGAAAGGTTGCGCGATTTCCGATTGAAATGTCCAATGTAATAGAACCTTCCAAAAAAGTTTGCACTTTTGTGGAGTACGGTATTTATCTCAAAGATCAGAATGATAGATTTAGCAAGTTTCTTCCCATAGAAATTTAGAAAAAAATGATTCAGATCAGGCCCGCAAATGTGTTTTGTTCTATTTCTCCTTTCAATTTCCGCCGTGGTTATCCACTTGAAAAAGTGTGACTTTTCGAAAAAGAGAAACAAAATACACTCTATTTTACGCGGCATCTCAAATCAGGTACAGGCTACTCTAAATATTTGTGCAGTTTTATAAATATCCTGCAAAAGAAAAAGTTCAAAGTGCGTCGGAGCCAGGCGACTCATACAAATGTGAATAACTTTTTTCAGGAGGATCAGGTAAAAATAAGGTCAACTAAAAACACATTTCTCATTAAAAAAGCTATCGATTGGTCAAAAAACCGTCAAATTTCATCAAAAACTAACAGAGTTACGCCTCCTAAAAGTTGCCGTAACTGCCATAATCGGCAACGTTACGGCATCACAAGGCGTAACTCTGTTAATTTTTAATGAAACTTGACATTTTTTTAAGCAATCGATAGCTTTTTAAATACGGAACGTTTTTTCTGTTGACCATATCTTTACCCGATTTTTCTGAAAAACGTTATTCACCTTTGAACGAGTTGCAGAAGTTTATTGCGAACCAGAGCTCTTTGAGAAGATACTAAAGGATAGGTCAGAAAACAGTACAGTTTTTCCATCCTTCTAGCAACCGCAAAAAAACTAGAATGTATCCCATTTCCACTACTCCATTGTGTTTAGATTCTTGTACATTCTTTGAAACAGTTTCCACTCGCTTTGTCAACAAAAAAACTTGAGAGTTCACAAATCGTTGTGTCTTGGAACTCGTCTTACTACCTTTCTGTATAGTTCGCTCTTCTTCTCTTCTTGCTCTTTTGCTCCTCTCTCTCTGGTCACCGAAAACATTGATCATTGATTCTCTCTCTGTCTATTTCTCTCGAACTCTACTGATCTTAAATCAGATCAATGTGAAAGAAGAAAGAAAGAAGATATATCGATGATATGTGTTTTTGAGTGATTTGATGGTAACAAAAGAGAAACAAAAAGAGCACTTGGAAGATGTGATAATGACTTTTGAACTGAATCGAGGATCATGGATCAGTATAGTCCACGAATCATAGGTACCGTTAGTGTTAGTGCTCCATGTTTATGTATTGACTTTCTGAGTGGTCCATAGGTAGTATACTTCAGTTCTTTCTGGATGGTACCCGTCATTTTATAATCGTAGTCTAAATTCTAGAAAACTCTAGATTCTACAATCTCAGACTTCCTGTTTTCCACGTTCTAGATCAGCCTCCCCCATACATTCCAGGTCAAAAAATCAAAGTCAGGTGCTTCGACCCGAACCCGAATCCCTACGTCAATTGTCATGACCCATATTTCATCACTTGGAAGAAATATGAGAGGATCCAGAAACTCAGATTCTAGAACACATGCACACTCATAAAAGTTCGAGAGAGTCGTCGGGTCGGAGACGAGTCATGATCTCTATTTTCTTCTTCGTCGTTTCAAAAAATAAAAGAAGATGAAGAAAAATTTAGTGTAATTTCTCAGAGAAGAAGAGAATGTGTGTGCAAGATAAACATGCAAAGAAGAAGCGGGTCCAAAACAATTGGGAAAAAAATTGAAGAAGATTAGAATAGGGGGCGCCGGTTCGAACCTATTTTTTCTAATAGCTTGAACTGTAGATCTAATAAGATGCCATAAAACCTTTAATTTTCAACTTCCTCAAAATCAAAAATTCGAATTTCAGAAAAGTATCCATTACTAATTTTTGAGAAGCAACTCACAAAATATTTCATATTGGTTCTGGTCTATTTTTGACAAGGAATCGATTGAAACCACTTTCAGACGCACAGAAATCTGAGAAAGTGCTCTTTTTGGGCTCACTTGGGTGTCCCTTCTATTAGAGGTTTCACGGTATTTCGCTAAGCCAGTATTAGCGATGCTGTTCCTTCTGCCCAGATAATTTCTATTAATAATTTCGACGCCTTTCATTCAAACTTTAATCCGATTAGATTTCCGTTCTAATCCGCAAGTCATATTTCTAATTGGACCATAGCTGTCTTGTAGGTTCACATTTACAGTTAAATCTCTACTAGAAGAGCTCAAAATGAGCACATTTTTGAAATTCAAACGTCTTGAAATTAGACTCATTAGAATCCTCGCCAAAAGTTGACTGGAAGAGTCACAAAATTTGTTTAGAATCTCTTCTCCAACAAATGTTATGATCCATTTTGAGAATTCAGAAATTTTTTTTAGGTGCATGCCTTTCTAATACAAATTTTACGGTAGTTTATGAAGCGATCACTAGACTACTAGAAAAACATTTCTCTTGATACATCAAAAGATTGAAAACACGTATCCGTAAGATCAGTCACATTTACTCCTATTAATCTTTGCACTTCTTCTTCTTCTTCTCATGAGAATTCTCACCCCAATAAGTCAAAGAAAAAGCAAAATGAAAAGAACTCTAATTGGTCACTAGGGAGAAAAAGAGTCAGAAGAGAAACATACACAAAAGGCATGTGAGAAGAAGAAGACGAAAAATATTTGGTGGTTTTTAACAAGTTGCCTCGGCAACCAGAGAGCTTCCGAAGAAGAGGGTTTGCTTTTTTTGAGAGAGAGAAATGTGTGAAATGAGAAAGAAAGACACTAGGAAACGAAAAGACGGGATGATATTTATATTTTTTAGAAAAAAGAACATTTGGAAATCCTCTTGAAATCTTTAGTCAGATAAATCAAATGTCTCAAGATTTCTGACTAGAATTCATATTTGCATGATATCATTTGGATTTTTTTGAAAGTTACAGTAATGAGGGCTCCGCGACATTTCGGAAGCAGGCATTTCGACAGTGCGACGTTTCGAAAGCAAACATTTAAAAACATTGCACTGTACTGAGAAGTATTTTCCCCACAATGATCTGCATTTTTTGTTTTGAAAAAGTCGCACTTTCGAAACGTCACACTTCTGAATTCTCGTACTTTCGAAATGTCGCGGAGCCAAATTAATTAACGAAACATTATTTGATTCGAGTAATTTACACTAGTTGCATTCCTCAAGTCACATAATCATTTATGTTTTCTAAAAGCTACCACATTATCCCAACTACCGTAACCAACCATCACAACAAAACCAAAAATATTTAATTTTATGAATTCATGAAAATAAGAATTTTCAGACAGAATAAATGAACAATAACATATCCCATTTTAGAGCGGGGAACCTTGAAAACATGTCTGGTCTAGAATAAAATGAGAAATGAGAGGAATTGTTGTTGGAAACTTTTCTCATCTAATCTCTCACCTATATAATGGGCGGTCAAATGAGTCATGAAACTTGCAAAAAATTGAAGAACAAAAGCTCTCTGGCATTAGAACGGAGCATTTCTTTTTCTTCTTCAATCTCAACTGTGGTGGAAAAGAAATAGGTGTAATAATGGAGCTGCGAATATATCTTTTTCACTTCCTTCACTGATGACAGCACCAGATATTTTCTTGCATTCTTTCTTCCAATGAAGATGACGACAATTTTTTGCAGGAATATTTTAGAGACAGTGATTTATGGATTGGAGACTTGATAGGGACAACTGGACGAATTGGTAATACAATGACCAGATCTGAGCGACAACTCATTCAAATGTGAATAACTTTTTTCAGAGGGATCGGGTAAAAATATGTTCAACTAGGAAAATGTTCCTTATTAAAAAAAGCTATCGAATGGTTGAAAAAACTTCAAATTTCATCAAAAATTGACAGAGTCACGTTGCCGAAAAGTTAGCGATTTCGGAAATTTCGGCACCTTTTCGGCCACACAAGACGTAACTTTGTCAATTTTTGATAGAATTTGACGGTTTCAAAACAAATCGATAGATTTTTCAATAAGGAACATTTTTCCTGTTGACCGTATTTCTACCTGATCCTTTGGAAAAAAGTTATTCCCATTTGAATGAGCTGCCGAAACTCGTTGCCGCTCAGCCCGGCTTCGGACTCTTCGGTCTTTTGAAGTTCAAGAACATTCCAATTCTTCTGTTTCTAGAAGATTCTTTTGTCAATTTTCAGCTTTATTTGATAAAATCCATGAAAATATGCGAAAAAGAGCTAGGCTTGACTCAATGACAGACAGGGAAAGTGTGCATCATGTTGTTTGTTTCGAGTCTCGTGTGAAAATAAGGAGGAATGTCATAAGGGGGAAATAATAGTAATCAACTTCTCGTCTGGCGCCAGAAAGTTATTTTTAAAGTTTTCAAGTTTTATTCCTTGTTCAATAATTTCAAACTCTTACTTTTGAGATCATTGTACGTCTAATTAGTCTCCGATAGTACATAACAACCGACTGAACTTAAAATCATCAAAAAACTTATTACAGGTAGACTCACGAAATTACCGATTAGATTGGAAAACATCGGTTCGAAGTGACAACCTCTTTTTGAATAAGAATCGAACTGATAAAAAAGGAAAAGATAAATGAAATGAGTAATTGGCAAATAGTTCCAAAAAAGTGAAAGTTTTCGGTCTTACATTTCCACAAAAAAAACTACCCTTTCAAACTGTTTTATGGAGGTTTGTCGGGGTAATGAAAAGGATAGAGGAAATTGAGAAAGATAATATGATAAAGGGAATTTTTTTCTGTTAGAGAACTTTCATTCCTTCTTAAGGCGGGACCTTTAATCTTTGTGTTCTTTGAATCTCAGATTCAGAAATAGAATCATTTCCAAGCTCTTTTCTATTCTTACGTTATTCCCTTTGGTCAGTGAATTGGGGTGGGAATCTGATACCTAACCTTTTTCTCATTCATTATTTTTGGACACTTTTGGGTTATTTCTGGCATTTAATCAGTTATTCAAGAGCTATTTTAGGGTTAGGAATTATCAATTTGTAAGTTTCATGGATGGGGAATACGAAAAGGTAATATAATGATTGGGGGAAGGAACATGTTCTCTCATTTGAGAAGGGTGGATACAGTATTGTAAACCTTACTAATGGGATTAGTGTTTGATTTTTTTTAGTTCTCTTTTCTGGTTAATTTATTGAATCCTGTATTTTGTGGTCACTAACGGAACACTTAGAGCTTTGTAAAACTTAATTTCATTCTGAAATTCTAATATTGATGCCTTACCAGAAATCTTCAAATGGAATTTTGAAAAACAAAAAAAAAACGTTCATCATCCTCAAATACTCAGGAACAAACTGTGAAAATTTCAAAAGAATCGGTTAACTTTGAAGCGAGTTATGACTTGCAACACATTTTCGATTCCGAAATTGGTACTGAAAATTCACGAAAAGAGCCGCAACTTGCTCAGTTTTTGAGATATCTAAAATCTAAATAACCGGCCATAAACTAATAGAAATTTCTGATCTTTCTATAAAATTTTCATTCAAATTGATCCAGTTTGAACTGAGTTACAACATGCAACATACAAAGCGACATACGGAAATCACTGGTTGTTATTAGTAAAGATGGCAGACCTTTGAAGTTTCTAAAGTTTGAGAACCTCCAGTTCCTAAAAACCAAAGTCCCTTTTCTGCTAATTCTGAAAAAAATCCAAAAGTTTATTTCTGAAAATAATTTATATTTCACCAGTCCTTCAATTTCGTTTTCACCTGTTTTCAAAACTTATCAAATAGTGTGTTCTCAAGCTGATCATTTAGGCTATTTTCACTCTGATATTCACTCTTTTTTATTTTCCAAAAGCGATTCTTATTCTTATAATCGAGCCACATCTATTTTCAGTAGACACAACAAAAAAAGGAACGAATAAAATTTCCCATAAAACGCAGTCTAATAATGGGTTTTCTGGCGTGCCTTATTTAGAGAAGGTATCACACGAAAAGCAATAAAAACAATAAAGATGAAATAATGAGCTCTGGCTCGTAGAGCCCCAGAAAAATTGGAGCACACTCAATTCGTTAGCCATTTTCCAGCTCTCTCTCACCCCCCAAAAGAGAGACAGAAAGCTACGGAAATGGAAATGGCAATATAAATGGGGCGCAGAGCACAGAGAAGGGAGCTCTCGGGGACTCCGTGTGCTCTGTGTGCTCCTCCGAGCTGGCCGAGACTTTCTGCGTGTGTCTGCGTCGCTTGAATTTCAGGCAATGTTCTCTCTACATTCTTTTCTCCCTTTTTTGGCCATCATCAGCCACTCGTCTTCACTCATTTCGACACACTTTTTCTTTCCCTCTCTTTTTCCTCTTCCTCTTCTGTTCTTTTTTCTGTTTTCCACGGGTTTCTGCCCAGTTTTGACCAGGCTATGCCTCGAAGGGGCGGGGCGTTTGCAAAAGGGCGCGAGGGTGTTGCAAAAAGCCGTGCCGCACCTTGCAAAACGGTGTGGACGAGGCTCCGCCCATTTTTCTATCCGTTTTTTTCAAATAAAGTCATTTCTCGCCATCTTTTATCACTATTTTGAAATTTTCTTTTTTCCATTGGGAAAATTAAAAATTCATTGATCTACTGAATCAATATCCACATCTTCTCGATAGTCTAAACGTGTTTGAAGCGAGTTTTATCAAGCTTTCCTAAATTCCAGAAAACCCGAAAAATCTTTTTACTCACTTGCTTTTCTAACTTTAAAATTAAATATGTTTTTATAGATGCTAAGACGACCCAGATCAATATGGATGCTTGAAATAAAACCTAATTTTAGATTAGCAATTCATGAAACTAAAAAAACGCTGACAAATCAAAAACATCGAATTCTAAAACAGATATTATTGAATTTGGCGTTTGTAAACCATGTGGTGGCTTTTAACATGCTTTTTGTCAAATATTTTTGAAAAAAATTTCATCATAAAGTTGTGAAAAATGTTTTTAATCCAAAAGAAACTTTAATGTAATTCGTGTTTTTTATTCTGAACATTTACTCTTGTTTTAAAAGTTCTATGACAAATTCGAATATTTTATTTCAGTTGGGATTATCCGTACTCAAAAATGCCAACTCCGGAAGATGTTCCAATGGAAGAGCCTGAAAATGCCACAGTCGCAGAAACATCACAAGACGAATCGGTACTACTGATTTCAACCAGCATAGTTATATTTTATACATATTTAGGGCTTGCCCAGTCGAGATGAACTTAAGGATCTTATTAAGGAGGTTGAAAACACAGAATTGATCGAGGACTCCACTTGGTACTTGGTTAGCCACAAGTGGTGGAACCGTTTGGTGAAATCCGTTCGTGATGGATTCGTGGACGATGTCGGTCCAATTGACAATTCGCAGATTTCTGAATGTATTTTTAAAAAAAGATTTATTTTGTTTGTATTCTTCGATTTACAGGTCGCCAAGGATCATTCTATTTGAAGCCAAGACTAGCCGAACAGGTTGATTATACCCCGCTTCCTGAAGAATGTTTCAAACGTCTCGTTCGTGTGTACCACGTAGAAGATGAGCGTCGTGATTACATTCCCCGTCAGGTCGTCAAAAAGAATGGTCAACTGGTTGTA
Organism: Caenorhabditis zanzibari; assembly: GCA_963966625.1. NCBI lineage: Eukaryota > Metazoa > Nematoda > Chromadorea > Rhabditida > Rhabditidae > Caenorhabditis > Caenorhabditis zanzibari. The sequence continues at coordinate 6,751,416 of OZ016471.1, forward strand.
GAGGTCTACCCGCGAATTGTGCATGTAAGACAAATTTCAGCAACCACAGAAACCGTTTCTTTTCAGATTTCAATGGTCAGAAACAGATCTATGAAAGTGGATTTGGTGCTCAAGACAGATGATACTATGAGTATATTCATATCGTTAAGTATAATCACTCCAAGTTTCCATTTCAGCTTCTCTTCGTGATCGAGTTATTCAAGATCTTGGCCTCAACGAAGACGATAATATTCGGTTCTATGTTTTGAATGATGGGAATCCAGAGCTCATTGACACTAGCCAATCGATTGACAGCTATTTTGATACTGTTCAAAAGGTAGTTGTAATTCTAATAATTATTTTTCATGTTTGCTGTTTTTAGGTGTTAGTGGATGTTGAAGAGAACGGAGAGTTCTTCTACAAGAATAAGACCCCAGTGCAACCGCAGTCAAAATCAATGATAGCTTCTTCATCATCGTAAGCAAAATTTTACTTTTTCTCACAGGTTCCAGATACTTTGTGTTCTGTGTTTTGTTTTTTTTACCACCGGTCGATTGTTTTCCTATTTCATCGCATCGAAGAACCTCTTTTCTGAAACCCTCATTTTCCCTCTCTACAGAGAGTCAAATTCTGAAGCCGGGACCGATGATGAGTTTACTGTGCGACTGCCAAAACCGAATTCAAGAAAACGACATCGTCAATTCTCAACCTCCACCGTATCATCTGCTACTTCTCGTGTCCTAATGCCTCTATGGGCGTTATGGCTCGGATTTCGTGAGGTGTGGTGGGGGTTCAGTCAAATATGGCCTGACGGTTTACGACAAATGGTCGCCTTTATATTCGGATGGACTATTTTTCAACCGCCTAACTATCCCGCAAGGTTCGGTTTTTGGATAGATTGAGTGTTGTGTAGAGAAAACGTCGGCATCCTCGTCTTCACCGCCATCATAACCAATTTCGAGCACCACCGGCACCTACAAGCACCATACATTCGACATATATCGTTCATGAAAAGCGATCCCCCCACTGACTAATCGGCGTGTGTTTGTGGTTATTGAACTATTTATTGAAGCTCACTAAAATCTTACACGTAGCTGAGGGAGTCCACGTTTTTACAATTACGGTATCCTCGGATACCGTAAAAATAATAGTTTTCGTGCGATGGCGGTGGAGGAAAAGTCGTACATGTTTCTTGAATGGATCCATTTTCATTGGAACATCTTCAAGTACTACGTTTTCGTGAAACCCAGGGACTGGATAAAAGGGTAATAAAATTTCTGTCCATAGTTCGCTTCCCATGTTCGATGTTCTCTATATGTACTTTTGTCGTCCGGAGGTTTTTCGATGTGATGAAAAAAATATGATGGCCGGTGTGGATGAGGTTACCTTCATATAAAATTCTTTTAACTATGATACACTAGTACTGAATATCGTTAATTTTAATTTCTAAAAAAATAAGATCCGAAAGTCACCATCTTCTTGAGCTCAACCCATTTACAGACTTGGTGGTAGTAGCAATGGCCTTTCCAACTCGTACAGTTCTTCTCATTCATCTTATCATTCTCATCCCGGTGTCTGTGGATTGTCGAACCTCGGAAATACATGCTTCATGGCTTCAGCTTTTCAATGCTTGAGCAACATGCCTCCACTTCGCGATTACTTTTTGACTGATCAATATAAAAATGATATTAATGCAGATAATCCATTGGGCACACATGGACATCTGGCGCAGGTGAGAAAATACTGATTTTGATGAGTTAAAGGGCGTACTAAAATTTTCCGTGCGAAAAAGAACCTAGAAAAATCACGGAAACGTTTTTTGACCCTTTGTGAGCTTGTAACTTGATTTAGGCCAATTTTTGGATATGTATTCAAAAGGATTTTTTCTTGTCTGCAATAATCTGAATCGATCCAAATAAAAAAGTATCCCACTTTTTTTGAACACTTTAGTACCCCTTTAATGATATTTTTTTCAGGCGGTAGGAGAATTGATGCATGGAATGTGGAGCGGTGAATACTCTTCCATAAATCCCCGAAAGTTCAAATCAATTATTGGTCAATTTGCTCCTCGCTTCAACGGATATTCGCAACAGGATGCTCATGAGCTCATGGCATATGTTCTCGATGGACTCCACGAGGATTTGAATCGTATAAAAAAGAAGCCGTACATTGAAGATAACGATGAGGATGCGAAGCTTCCCGAGGCGGAGTATGCTAAGAAGTCGTGGGAAGCATACAAGATGCGTAACGACTCCATCATCGTAGACACTTTGCATGGACAACTCAAATCGACTTTGATTTGCCCGGTTTGCGAAAAAATTTCCATCAAATTCGACCCGTTCGGATATCTTTCTCTTCCACTCCCAGCCAAAGAATTGATCGTCAAGCAAACAGTTATTGTTATGTTCCTTACTCGTAAATGGGCAAAGTTTTCGCTAGGCATCACAGATACTACGACAGTTGAAGATGCGGAAAAACTGATGCTGGAAAAGCTGCAACCAGAGAGGCAGCATCATGTGAGATTCAATCGACGGTTATTGATATGTTCCTAATGTTTTTCAGTTCGTCTTCTTCCATGTTCCGAGCCAATACCACGATGATATCACCGTTTTGCGTCCCGGAGACAGAGTGCGTTTGCAGAACCGTGAGGTTTATGTTGCCGAAGTTGAGCACGATTTGGGTGTGAAAGGAACTCGCATTTTCGTGGCATAGTAAGTTTTCTATGAAAAAATAAATGCAATGAACGTTTTCAGCAATCGTGTAAAACTTCTCCGTTCAGCCTCATTGCCAATGGTTTACTCGCTTCCCCCTGGTTTCCCATTGACCCGCGCATTTTTGAATGATCATGTTCTCTCGACGACAAAAAGATTCTTCATGAACCAGAAAGCAGCTATGGAGCTTGGAGGAAATTCCAATGATGATGATTCGATGAGTGGCAACTCTGCGGACGAACGTGAGCCTTACAAGCTCTTCGTTGGTCCACCAGGATCCACGACTCCTCTACCAATCCCGCCGACTGATGAACCCATTCAGTATCCCAATGAAAATTCCAACGACATATACCACAACTTTGTTCAAATCAGCTTCCAATGGAAAGATATCAAATTGTTCAACAATTACAAAGGAAATGATTTGATAGAGCGTGAGATGACTGTCTCGACTCGCCGAAAAGTGTTGCTCGAAGAATCATTGGATTGGTTCACTACGAAGGAACAGCTTGGTGAGCAGGATTCATGGTATTGTCCAGAGTGCAAGAAACACGAACGAGCAACGAAACAATTGGATTTGTGGAAACTGCCAGAGGTCCTCGTTCTTCACCTGAAACGCTTCCAGTACACCAAGTGGTCTCGTGAAAAGCTAACCTGGGAAGTTGTCATTCCGGTCCGTGGCCTAGATTTGACCAACAAAGTTGCCAATCCGAATCACGAAAAAGCAGTGTATGACTTGATTGCCGTTTCGCGACATTACGGTTCATTGAGTGGAGGACATTACACTGCCATTGCATTAAATGACAGGCAGCAAAAATGGTACGACTTTAATGATTCGACTGCGAGCCTCGCTTCGGCACCATCAGATCCATATGAATCTTCTGACCCATATATACTCGTCTATCGACGAAGAAAGCTGGATGCAAATGGCGAGCCGATTGATCCATTCCCACTAGGGCAAAGTGAGTTATTTTATACTGTCTTCTTTCGATAGTTTCGATTTTCCAGCTGTTTCGGGACGTCAAAAACGCGGAGCCGCACCATCCATGTCATCAGCTACGACATCCGCTGCTGCTTCGTCTTCTTCACGCCATCAAGTAGACGAAAATATGGAGATGGAGGAAGATTGAAGGCGTCCACCGACAAAAATGTCCAAATTTTCATTATAAAAAATGTTTCTTTTGAACTTTCTTTTTGCAATCACATTCTTGAAGAATTGGACGTTTTTGTCGGGTAGGAAACTATTCTAGTAACATCGCGGCGGTGCTCTTTCCTCGCTTCGCTCCCTTTTCTAGATTTTGAGCTTTTTTGGCTCCAAATCTGTTTTACACCGCCTCCCCCCTTTTTTTCTTGTGTTTTGTGTGTATTTCCCTTTTATTCATTTCCCATTCTTTGAACCATGTTCCACGGAGTTTTATGGTTTTTGATTTGCCGTTCATTTCTTCATGCTTATTCGCTTCTGTGATTTCCCCCACCTTTTCCTTTCTATTCAGATACATTTTTTCTATGTCCCATTGAACTACTCGGTTAATTTTACGCGACAAATCTATATGTGGTCCTTTCTTTCCCCTTTCCGTCAAATCTCTTCTAAAAATCTTCTAATGTTACGGTGTTTGTGTCTATCCGACTATAGAATTTTCTCCTTTACTCGTTTCTAATTCCTTCCTGTGTTTTCTTACCATGATTATACTTACGTATGATCGTGTGTCTATTTTTTATCCCTTTTTACTGCTCCCGCCAATCGTTTCATAATTGCTCCTTATTCTTTTTTTTCCCACCCACATCAACGAATTTTTCATTCATAATTCCTTCATCGCGGTGTGACACTTCTTTGTTTATTGTGTTCTGGTTCACAAATATGCCCGTCAGATTTTCCCTTTTTTGGGAAACCTTTTCAATGATGAATTGCTTCCTCTCTAAACATGTTTTTTTTCTATCACATTGAAGTCGATTTAGCGAGAAACGGTTTATCTTCATATGAAAGTTGTAAGCAATTTGAATTGTCCCCTCAATTCAGATGCCGTTTTCTCAATGGTTGTCTCGTCGACTATTTTCCATAATTGATTCTGATCGTGTTTTCGAAGAAATGGATCGCATGATTCTGGAAGAGAAGATACTAGAGAATCAAGAGTTGGAAGAAGGCTCCACGTGGACGATGAAATATGTCGTATCATCTTTGGCAGTTGGTGGGATTACGGTAGCAACGATAGGACGAGCTGGAAATTTTAGATTAGGAAGTTTGACATTACCTTGTGTCGCAGCAGGTTCGTATGAATTTTGCGATTAACAATATTTCATTTTTTAGGAGTAGTGTTGACCATTGGGTGTACTGTATCTCTTGTGTACAGTTGGGGTCGAAGAAGAGTTCGATCGATTCGAAAAGTGATAAATCAATTAGAGAGAACAAAGCAAGCGATTCGAAAACGAAGACAAGTATATTTCAGGTATGAAACAGGGCTGGGCGCAACAAATTTTTGCAGTTCATTCAAATGTGAATATTGTCTATTCAGAATGAATCGCAAAGAAAAATTTTGAAAATTTTATTTGTAAACAACTTTTTAGGCTCCGCCCACAACAGTTTCCCACGCAAAAAATTGTAAACAACAACACAATTTTCAACATGGCGGAGCCTAAAAATTTGTTTACAAATAAAATAGATCAAACTTTTTCTTGTGATCTATTTTGAATTGACAATAACTTTTTTTAGGGAAGTCGGGTAAAAATATGGTCAACAGAGAGAATGTTCCTTATTAAAAAAGCTATCGATTGGTCAAAAAATCGTCGAATTTCATAGAAACAGAGACAGAGTTACGCCAAAATTACCAAAAAAGGCAACTTTTTGGCAGCACAAGGCCTAACGCTGTTAATTTTCGACGCAAATTGACGGTATTCTAACCAATCGATAGCTTTTTTAATAATGAACAGTTTTTGCTGTTGGCAGTATTTTTACCCGATTCCCCTGAAAAAAGTTATTCCCATTTGAATGAGTTGCCGAAGATTGTTGTCGCTCATCCAGATCCAAATATACTTTTTTCAGTGTATCCCTGAGGATTCCACGTAGTCGTCATCCTCTAATTCTTCGTGCTTGTCGAATCGTCGTCTCTCTAATAGAATGTCTAGTCGAAAAGACATTACCATTGAACAACGGATCCACGTGGCGTGACTTGTATACAGAGGAAATCAGGGAAATCGTGCAGAAAAGTTCTGAAAACCCGGAGGTTTTACGGATCGAAGAAATTGAGGGAGAAATCGATTTTGAGACTGTCTTTGAATCCCTGATCGCTGTGTTCAAGCTGCATGCAAGCGAATATTCACGAGCCGTGATTTTAGATTTTCTCGAATCTCCAAAGTTTGATTTTCGAAAACTGAAAAGTTTTCTGAAGACATGCGGAATCCTAAGGGAATTCTCAAATAATTTGGAGATACTTGAACGATTGGCTTTGAAAAGTGAACATCAAAAGTTGGAAAATCCAGAGATGAAGATTGCCAAGAAGAATAAGAATGTGGATATCGGTTGGAGGCAACAGACTTCGATGGCATTGGAAGCTATTCTCGAAGCATTGGAATCTGAAAATGTTAGTAGAACAGAAGTTGAATTGGCTCTTCATAAGACTCTTGTGATGGTTGGTACCGAAAAGAATGTTTCTAATTCTGGAAACTCTGAAAAAGTACAAACGAAAACTGAAGACAATCTGTCCGCAGATGTCATAATAATTGGAAAAGAAGAACAGCCAAATGTGGATATGGTATTTGAAGGTGTACCACTATCAGAAGCAGACAAATTAGCCGCTTCGAAAAGTGCAGTGGCTCGTGATGTTTTCCTCGATGGATCTGAAGGACGACGTCATGAGGCGAGTCTTTTTGGAGAACTTCAGATGGTTTTAGAGCCGAGAAGAACTGTATTCGCAAAAAGAGAACGAGCAGCACTGGCAAAGTTTTATGGAGTCGATGAGAATCAGTTGGAGATTGAAGAGAAGAAAAAGGAAGTTGAGGTGGGTCATTTCTAAATACGACACAATAAAATGTGATTCTTTTCAGACATTCGAAGGCGTGGGAGTAGGTGGAGACGACGATCCAGAACCATATGATTGGAGGAAAGATGCGGAGACAAGTGCCGGAATCCATCATGAAGCCGACAGTGATGATTTTTTGAAAGCTTTAAATTTGAAATGTGTTGAAGATGATATCATTGAATAAATACATCCCTCTAATTTCATTTCAGATTCATTTGTGTGGGCTCAAGGCCACGTGTTTAGCTCGGTGGGATATCAACAGACTATTAAAAATGGAAGAGTGGTGGTGACACATGACTCTGGGCGTTTCGTTCCATCCCCATTGTTGTTTGAGTTTTGCGGGCAAACATTTCCACTTTTTGGCAGGCGCGACTTCACTGTTGTTGATCCTACTTTCGTGTCATTTTGTGAAAAAAATGGGTTTTTTTTTTGTCATTTTGGGGACTTTGATAACAGTAAAATTTCGAAAATATCTTGGAAGAATGATGAAGCATTTGAAACGAAAAAAAGGCCTCGCTTGCAAATCAGAAGCAAAAATCGAAATTCGAAGAGTTTTGCTTTGGCTCCGGGACATTTTGCATTTCGAAAATAAGACATTTTGAAAGCGAGAAATTTCGTAAGACGAGTACAAAAAACCAGGCGAAAACGTGATTTCAAACTTTCGAGATGTCTCACTTTCGAATTTTCCTACTTTCGAGATGTCCACTTGCAAAATGTCCCAGAGCCTCTATTACATATCAAAACCCAAAAATATATATGACTTTTAAAAAATTAGACAAAAACGCAATTTCACACTTCGAAATTTCCGCTTTCGAATTGTCCACTTTTGGAATATATCACTTTCGAAACGTCTCACTTTCGAAATGTCCCGGATCCTTTACTTTATATCGGAAACCCTTCTTGTCTCACATTCCCAGAAAATTCTTCTATTCGGGAGAGAGATTACTGTAGTTTTGGATTCTGTATCGAAATTTCAGCCAGCAAGGTTCCTAAAGCCATTATTCTAGATCAGAGTAATATTACAAAATCATCTAGAACAATCAAAAATTTTCGATTTGTATCCCGATTTTCGGTTTCAAATAAACCTCCGAAGATCACTTTTTGTATTCCCGAAGCATATAATCTCTATATTTCATAGCCACTCGTGCTTCATCTACCTATCATCAAGTATCACGCGAGCTCGTGAGTTGAAGTCAGAAGACGTTGAACCCCAGAAGAATTTTCTGTCTTCTACAAGAAATAAATATTGAAAATTTTTACTGTCCTCGTTATTTACTCTCTCGAACACTTCAGATTTCGATGTCAAATCCGTGTACTAACTACTCTTGACCCTTCTTTTCTTTGAAATTTTTTTCTCATTTTGTCATCAAAAAGAAATAACGAAAAAACGAGAACAAACAATGCAATTTGTTTGTGCCGAAAAGAGAAATTGGTAGGAAGCTGGAGAGGGAAAAATATAAGGGAATCTTCTCTTCTTCTTCTTCTTCTTCATGGCTTCAATTTTTTCCGACAACGGTGTTAAAAGTGTCGAATTTCTCTGGCAAATCGACGACAAAGGGTCGTGGTTTTTTTGATTTCGAAACGAGAGAAGACTTTGGGCTCTCTTTGTTTATTGAATAATACATTTTTGGATTGAGAATCTTCGCCGAACTTTTTAGTTTGTGATCTTGAAGATACCACTGTTCCACCTAGCTTCCAATTTTCCATCCATTTTGCTAGATTGAACTCCTTGATCATCTTCTTTTGAATTCTATTTCCGATGAGTTTTTGACGTCGTCACCACCGCCCTTTAACATCAAATCCAACCAACGTCTTCTTCCTTTCTTTTTCATTCTTTTCTATTCTTGAATTCAATTTTGTGCATCTCCCTCTGTCTCTCTTTATCTCTATGTGTTGTGGTTGCAATTAGGGAAATTGAAAAGGAAATGAAAAAAAGTACGGAAAGATGGGACGGAATGATTTGATGAAAGAAGCAAGGAGCACGAAATGAGAAAATGAAGGAAAGGGTAACTTTTATTGTTTATCTGCTGACTTTCAGGGAGGATTAGACCTGAAAAAGCACTATTTTGAGCTTGTGGAATTCGTAAGGTAGTCTTTTACGATACACAGACATTTGAAAATACGGGCTGGACTGGGCTTTTTTATTTTTGAAATTCCGGCCCGGTCCGAGGAGCCCACTACGATAAAACTTTCAGTTTTTTTCAAAATCCTTCCAAAAGTCAACTGTGATGTCACAGTAGTTCAGAGACTTTGGAACATGATACTTTTAGGCCAGGATTTCCACGGGCCCGGCCGTGATGCTTAGGAAAAAGCCCGGCCCGTAAACAGTCTGTCAATACGGTTTCGAATAATTGAGTCTCAGATGTAGTTATTTATTTAAAATGGCATGCTTTACTTCAGATGTCCGACTTCAATTCCAGCTATGAAATTTCAGCTGTCAACCGACAACCAAAGATCCCTAAGCATTTTCATAATATTTTGACAGCTCAAGTTATTATTCATTTTCATTTTTTGCTTGAAATTTTATTTGGAAGGTTACAATAAAATCTGTAGTAGAAGGGCATGCCCCTGTATAGTTTTTCAGCACCAAAAAAAAAATTTGAATTCTCAAAATGGATCATATTTTTCTGATTTGAAACATATTTTGTGTGACAACTTTTGGCGAGGATTCTAATAAGACTAATTTCAATTTGAATTTCAAGGATGTGCTCATTTTGAGCTCACGGGATGCTCTTCTAGTACAGATTTTACAGTATAACAAATCCCAGGAGTGCACTATTTGCTCTGTAGGGCCCAAGTTGTCTAATTCAGAAATCTTTGGACTTTTTGTTGAATCTTTTCAAAATCTTGTTTTCTATTGACTGATAGACTTTGCTTTTGTTCATTGGAGAATCTCTTCTGATGTTCTCGCCTCCTGTGCTAAACTTGGGTCAAAATTTTTCGGTCCGGATTTCGAATTCCCAGTTTTAACCGCTATTTCATGTTCAAAAGATTTCTATGGCACAATTTTTTGACTGGGTCGGCCCGGACCTGTCCGTCAAATGGCAACCCTGAGATTTCGCATTTTTAAAATCCTTTTTCCCTTAATCTTCCCTTCAACTTTCCTTCCTCACACCAATCCCTCCAAGACCTCCAATAAGATGCAACAAAGCGTTACTTACCTCTTTACCTCTTCATCCCCGTTTCTCTCTCTCTCTCCTCAAATCCGACCCTTTTTCCAGTTTTCGTTCCCGGCCTCTGGTCATGCTCATGATGATGTGCTCAATGAGCTCACACACTCTGTTTCCACCTAACCATCTGCGTCTCTTCTCCCTCAACACTGACTTCCTGAGTTCGTCCCGTTTCTCTAAAGTCTCTTCTTGGTTTTGAAGTAATCGATGTGAAGAGAGAGAAAAAGATGGAGAAGAGGGGGGAAATTCTGTGTTTGGAGAAGCTTTTGGAAAAGAGAGAGGAAGTTACTTGTTACTACTGACCCTCTTTTATCTAAACAACGCCAATTTTTTTTCTATAATTTCCGTCGTCATTAGGTTTTGTGTAGTCAGAGGGCTTCTCGAGTCTAAGTGTCCTCATAAACTATCTCATAAAGTTTTATGGGAGAATCGCTCGCAGGGGTTCTTTTGAGAATCACTTTTTCTTGAAGGAGAAGAATCCAGAATACCTTTGAATCATCTTCAAAGTTTCAAGACATGGAAAAGTCTAAAAATAATTTCAGAATCCATGTTCTCATTTTTTGATCCATCTCTCCTTCCACTAATTGCTTGCCACACACCATTTTTCCAGCTGTTTCGTTTTGTTTTTCTTTTTTTTCATCCTGACCGCCCAATTTAATTAAAGATTCTGGATTTTTGGTTTTTTCTCCTGAAAACAAAATTAATCCGTTTTCAGTTAAACTTTTCTAGGTCCGTAGATCTAAACAAGCAATTTGACCAGGCTCAAAGAAGTTAACATTTTTACCGTAAATCAGCGGAATTTCAAAAAAAAAGTATGTCATAGAAACTTTGAATGGGAATTAGAAATTAGGACGGAAACATTTTTGTCCAAATTTTTCCTCAGACATGACATGTCCCAGCCCAGCCCGTTGGAACTCTGAAAATCTGGAACTTTCTTACTTCAGAAAACGATATTTTATCATGAAATTTGTTGCACTTTTTTTGGTATTAATTAGCCGAATTCTCGTTGTAGACATATCACAGCTCATGACTTTTTTCTCGTGTCTTTTTTTCTCAAGATCACATTTTTATCAAATTTATTTAGAGACTGAAAGTTCATAAATTATTGATTCAAGTCCATTCCAGATGTAGACGTCACTGAAAAAAATATTAGATTTATAACCGAAGGACTTGTTTAGTCAGAGAAATTTCTGGGGAAGTGGTTGTTCGTTTTGAATAGATCAATGTTTGATATTCAGAAGCAAGAAGAAAATTCTTGAATATTCATTCGTTTACTTGAATGAGTCTAGATATATTCATATCTTTTTTGAGGGGAACGTTTTTGAAAATGGGAAAACCATCGATTCCCGATTTTGGGTCAGACGTGTCATGTGGAGTCCAACTAGACCATTTTTATTGAATCTTGGATTCTGTCCTCCGGAATTCTTGTTTTCCCACAGTCATTTCTATTTCTGAAGTTGGTCCACTCTTCTTCAAAAAAGAGCTTCTAATAATCACGTTTTCAAAATTCCCAGTGCATCTTCCGAAAGTCGCATTGTTTTTACTATGCTCTCATTTGTCACAAGGTTTTCAAAAGTTTGGAAACTTACTTCCCACAAACATAAAAACTCTCTGCAAACTAATCAAAGCATGACACAGCTGATATCTTGAACTTATTTTGCTAACTTTTGACTAGAAATATGTCTTCTTTTTTTGAAAACTTTCTATGTTCCAGAATCATTCTTTTGGATGAATAAAGTTCAGAAAGTAAAACCTCTAATATATCGGACTCACTTAGATTCTATTAGAGTTTTTTAAGAAGATCAAAACTTCGTTTGTTTTTCTCTCCTGCTTTTGACATTTCGTTTTCGTCATTGGAACTACTTTGAGTTATCAGCTGGAATTTTTCTAGTCTACGTCCATTCGATAAGCGATGTTTGTTGGCAGTTCATGTTTCTGGTAACAGTTTTAAAAAATTTCATCAAATAGTTGTACTTGATCAGTTAGAAGCTCAAGTACGTGAAATTTTGTAAGATGGAATTTAGAATTCAGTCATGCGGAAAACAGGCGGAGAATTAGTACATCTTAAGATCAGAACACATTTATAAAGCTGAAAAAGTTCAAACGAAGAGTAAAATTTCATTTTGCCCCTTCTTTTCTTATTCCTTTGATTTTGATCTTGAAAATAGCTCAAACATACAATTTTGTTCAGATCTGGTATCAAGATGTTTGGTTTACTTGCTCGAGGCGTTTCTGCATTCGTGGCATCGGTCAGTGGACTACAGAAAGATGATTCGGGTATCGAAGGTTGGTTCAAAAATTTGAATCAAAAAGAGATCATAATTAATTTGAACTTACAGGAAGCAGTCAAGATGACTCTCGAAGTGTGAAATCAACCAATTCGAGCATTCGAAGAAAGTCTGATTCGGTCAAAAGTGCAGGTATGAGTTCTTATCTTTCATCGTCACGAGAAATTTACTACAATCGATCAGTATTTGCGGGGGGTTTCTCTAATTTTTTTTCGTGATTTTCGATTCAACAGAAAATCCGAATGAAATTTGTAGCCTCTGGCGTTTTTCGGTTACTTTGTTGTGGTTCTTCTCTTTTTCGCCTCTCATTTTTTTCTGGAGAAACGGAGACATATTCAATTATTCGTTTAGAAGATTGATGAATAGCCGTGTTGATGAGATGAACTCGAAAGTTTTTGGCCTTTTTTCGCAGTTTCGAGTGGGTTTTAGAAATTATGACGTTTACTGGATGGTTCCATCTTTCTATTTTTGAAAATTCGAAACTCTGATCTTCATCGAAATGTTCTCATCATTTTTGAGGTCTAGAAGTTTGATGTGTTCAGAATTAGAATCTAATCCGACTTTAACCTTTTTCTTGAATGGAAAAAGAAAAATTATTTGTTTTGAAAAATGAGGAACCTAAAAAATGTCTTTTGCTTTTTTTCTCCGGCGATTTCTTCCCTTCTAAATTGTGATTCTCAAGTCAAAATTTATATGAAAATGTAGAACTCAATGAGATCTATAGAATGGTAGTTAAAATATCCAAATTTTCCATAAAACGACCGAAATCTCCGGTACGGGTGTTCAGCAAACATTTGAGAAAAATCGAACAGCGTAAACTCCTTCAATTTAACATCATTCTGAAGATCTCATCGAGCTCTACATTTTCATATAATTTTTTTCCTGAAAATCACAATTTAGAAGGGAAAAAACCACCGGTCCGCTTTTTACCCACTTTTTAAAAATATAATTTTATTATTGGAAAAAGGAAAATAGTTTGTTTTGGAAGAATGAAGAACCCGGAAGGTACATTTTGATTCAGTTTTCTCATTGAGATGAAATAAACTAAACTATCCCTCACGAAAAAGAAATGTTGACACCTACTAATTTAGTTTCGTTCTTTCAACCGTACTTGCCAATTTTCTAGTTAATCAAGGATTCAGTTTTGGAAAATTAGTACACTCACTTTGACATTTAAATTAGACCTTGTGAAATCAAAGACCTTCTCAAACCACCATGAGCGGATCATCGTTAAGTGCACTAGGATTTATGATCAAAATATCATCGAACGTTTCGAATCTATCCATTTCTTTCATGAGAGAAGTTAGAATAGATGCATTTTACGAGGTCCCCATCATAGTTTAAAAATATTTTTTTGTGTAACTCTTTGCTAGGTGACAGCTGGTAATAATGAGCAGAATGGAAATTTCCGAAAAAAAATTTAGAAAGGGGTTCAAAACGAAAATCGATGAAAAAACAAGGCTACATTTATTCAAAATATGTTTTTGTTTTAACATCCGTAATTCTTCATCTTCTAAAGAGACGGAGAGAGAGAAGGGTATTACTGATAATCCAACCAATTATTCCATTTCTTTTTTATTTTCACCGCCTCTCACCGCCTTTATTTCTTCCGCAATTCTTCCAACCCGTTTGTTGTTGCCATTTTTGTTCAGGAATATTCTCATCTGGAAGAGAATCATTTGAATAATACGCCAAAAAAAGTTGTCCTGTTTCAAACAAACTTTATAATATTCATGTTTTTACACTTTGAATTGTTAGTAGCATTAGTCACCTAGAATTAGTTATGGATGATATTTCTCGAATTGTCAACATTTTCGAAACTTTTCAATTCGAATCAAATCTCTCCACCCCCAAATCGAACTCTCATGACACTTTTTTCTGGTCAACTCGTCCAAATTCATATTCGAAAGTGTACTTCTGAAACACATAATTATCAGCTGCTGTCTACATACTTCCAGCCTATTCTAGAACACCGCGATTACCATGAAAACTATTAAATGCAAATTTCTGAGTAAGTTGTTAGTGGTTCTGGAAATTGGTATAAATATCTGTAAATTAGCGGGATGAGACTGAACTTTTTCTGTCAACTTGTAACTGATTGAGCTCCAATCGTACTGTACTCTCAGGTATGCATTTGGCTCAAAAAGCCAGCCTTTTTTTGTATTTTGAACTTTTTTCTGTAGAAAACATGGATTGATAAGTGCCAAGGACCTCAATGAGTTTTGAGACAATTTTTGGAAGAAGAGTATGATTTTTTGGCTCCGGGACACCTCGAAAGTGGACAATTCGAAATGTCCCGTAACCTCCGATTCAAAGTAAAGGTCTCGGGAATTTCGAAAGTGAGACAATTTGAAAGCGGACATTTCGAAAGTGTGAAATCGCGTTTTGCTCAATTTTTTGAACTTTTCCTATACATTTGCGCAAAAAAATATATGAAACGTTTCAAACATTGGGCAAAAACGCGATTCCACACTTTCGACGTCTGCTTTCGAAATGTCTCACTTTTATGACAGTGAAAAAACCAAAGAGAGGAAGTCGAAGACGTCAGAAAAATAAATGAAAAACGGGGAATCGATGGGTTAACACAGAAGCAAAAAAGGGCTCCTCCTTCTCCATCTATTTTCTTTTTTCTTTCTCCCAATATTTGATTCTTCTTTTTTTTTTGGTTTCGGCTTCTCCTTCCATCGTCGTCCCCCACCCGTTTGTTTCTTCCGTTGTTTCTTCCCCTCTTAGGCCTATTTTTCCTCATTTCGATTACCCAATCGAAGACGACGTGCTCTTAACGAAGAATTCGAGTCTAGTCATGATGCCTGTCCAAATAAACAGTTTTTGCAGAAAATGAATCTTGGATTTTTGATTTCAATCAACTCTAATGTATCTTCTTGTTGGCGGCGGGGTTTTGAGCCTTTGGCTTTTATATCCCCTGATTTCTAATATTCTGGCCTGACCCAAACGTAAGAATCTGGTCCTGAATCACATAGTTTCCCAACTTTTGTAGAAAATATAGCTCATTGTGGACCTTTTTTTCTAGAAAACTGATAAATGAACTTCGGGAAATTTATATTATTACTTTTGAAAGTTTCGAGAACTGACCAACTTTGATGTTTCAATATTTGCAAAATTTCATTTTCAAATAACTCAAAACTGCTTCAAACCTGAGTCATCAATGATCAGCAGTTATGAGTTTTTTTGAGTTTTAAAAAAGTTCAAAAAGCTCTAAACCCGCTCAGCATTCCAAATCAGGTCCCCAGACGGATTAAATGAGTCAAAAAATCAGAAGCCTAATCTCTTTCATCATTATAATACGTTTGTACCAGGTAAGGATACTTAGACTACCTGCTCTTCAGCTTTCTACACTTTCCTTCCAAAATTCC
This sequence comes from Caenorhabditis zanzibari, assembly GCA_963966625.1. Lineage (NCBI taxonomy): Eukaryota > Metazoa > Nematoda > Chromadorea > Rhabditida > Rhabditidae > Caenorhabditis > Caenorhabditis zanzibari. Next base: position 6,766,948 of record OZ016471.1, read on the forward strand.
AAAAATATCCCAATCGTACCTTTTCCGTGTATCCTTTTCCTATACGAAAAGCACGGAATTATGGGCTCGAAACAAAAAAAAACCAATAAATTTGGTTGCCTACTTCTGACGTCAACATCATTGGTTCTCCACTTTCATCTGTATTTATTTTAAGATTCTACCCATTTTCGAGTCGTGAAGACCAACCTATGGGGTTACAACATTCGAAAAATCGAGTAACGATGATGTGCTGCTTCTTTGACAAATAGTGTTTTCCTAAAAACGGACCGAAAGGACAAACTTCTTCAGTTTCTCTCTATGTAATTGGTCTCTCTTTAGGTCCATGTGATAGATATCGAATTTCTTTAAGCAAATAGAGTAAAAAAGAAGCGCTGCATTGTATTAAAAGCTTTTTCCATCGAATTTTATTTTGTCTTCAAATTTGGAAATTTGAATTTGCCGTTTGATTACTGTGCGCTGTGCGTGTTTGCGTCAGATTGCGGACTGTACATTTTAATTTACGAGCAAACTGCAGATTCATTTTTTCGCGAAAAATCATTTCTTTGCTTTCGGTGGGATTATCAAAGTGCGAACGAGCCTTTTAGAGTCGAAAACGACAGAAATAATACTTTTTTCTTGAATTCACCCAATTTCCTCTATTAACTTGATGATCTCGGCCTGTTTTCTTCCTCATGCTTTCAAATTTCCTCTCCAAAGAAATCAAAATGGAGAGCGAAGAAAAAAGATACGAGCGCTGGTCGACTTTTCCTTTCCTTTTCGAGAACAAAAAATTAGATTAGAACCATCAAAAGCCCCCGTTTTTCTATTTTTCACTCCCAGTCTCTGACTCTTCGGATGTTCTTTTCTTGTTGGGATTTTTCGGACCTTTTTTCTTGGTTTCAACTCTCTGATCGTCCTAAAAAACATTTAGCTTACGTTCTCTGGGGACCACAACTAAAGCGCAAAAGTGGCAAAAAGTTCCGTTTGCTTTTTTTAAAACCACAAACTTTGCTGTTATAATCCTGATATGAATTAAAATACAAAACAAATGGTTTTCGCTCGGTTTTTTTTTCAAAAAATCATCTGTTATCTAACAGCAACAACAACGTATTTTTGCAGATATGATGTCGACTAGGCAACAATTCCATGTGGAGTCGGTGAAGGACAATAATTTGGATGAAATCGTCGAATTTTTGATTGATAACTTTGCACAGACAGAAGCCATTTTGGCGAGTTTGAAAATCGACGAGGACAAGTGAGCCTTGCGGTTCGCCCATTTATATTTTCGAATTACTTCAGATCGTGCCTGAAAGAGTTATCTGTGATGATTCGTGACCTTGTTCAAGACAGTCTTCAATGCTCTTCAACTTGTGTGATCCGTAATCCCGTCTCTCGTCATATCGACGGAATCGCATTGGCATGTAAAACCTCAATCTTCGATAAGCAAATCGACCGCCTGTGCGCCTACGAATTCGACCAACAACAAGTTCGCGATGCCGTCGAGTTTTTGAAGTATGTCTTCAACAAATTGGATGTTATGTACTATCTGAATGAACATCGTCTTCATAGACCGGTATGCAAGCTGTTCATGTTATTTTCCAAATATCGCTCAATTTCAGGTGTTCGTCGCTCTGGTTTGTGTTCGAAAAGAATTGTGGGGCCAAGGAATCGGCACGACGCTGATGAATCATGTGTGAGTCAAGTTGCCGAATTTTTCCGTTTCCTGTACACAATATTTGCATTTCAGAAAATCCGCCGCTCGCTCTGACAGCAGCGATGGACTCATCAGCTTGTGCAGCAACGAGCGTGGACACAAACTCATGAAGAATTATTGTCCGACTGATGTGAGTTTTCGATATGTCTTTTAAATCTATTCATAATTTTTTTAGTTTGCCGCTGTTCGCTACGACGCTTTCAAAGGCGAGCACCTCCGTCCGCCGATCGTGATGCGCCCTCCTGAGACGTTCAGCAGTGTCTACGCAATGCTTGCCAAATTCACATAGGCCATCTCATCCCGATTATCATGTATTCACATTACAACGATTTTTCCTTCGCCTTTTTTTTTGCTTTTTCGCTTTTTTTCGCTACCGTTTTGTTCATGTCCATCTCATCTATAATTATTTCTCACTTTTCCAATCAAAAAATTCAAATCAAAATGCATTTGCACTCATTTCCCATTTTCAAAATTTCCTCCGAATCCAATCATAAAACAAACGATTCATCTTCCTGCGATCCTACTTTTTTCTCTTCCCCCGCCTCCCCCCGTTTCTCATTGAAACTCTTTTTGTATTTATGTGTTTATCTTTATAAATTCTGCAGAACGTTTGAAGAATAAATCCCAATATTCTGTATTCAATAGTAATGTTCATTCACAAGTAAAGGAAAGGGACAATTAGGAATATGAGGAAGATGCCAAGGGAAGCAGAAGATCCAACGCAGAGTCCTTTGTCGACTTCTCCACTGCACGATGATCCTGGTTTACCATCTTTGCCTTTTCTGTGATCAGGTCTGTAAGTTTAAAATTGGACCTATATTCAGTTTCCTGAAACTCACTCTGCATTCACAAGGAACAAGTCACCGCAACCCTCCTGGCTGACACATGCGAATTTGGATGCTGTAACGGCCTCGGCAGTTCCTTCTGAAGACAATGCAAATGTAGAATCACTATTCAGTCCTTATTATATGTCAAAATATCTTCTAGTGGAAAGATACCGTATCTGTTTACCGTAAAACGGGGCATGTCCTTCTATTGTTCAACCTCCTCAAAATCAAAATTCGAACTTCACAAAAGTACCCATTACTAATTTTTGAGAAGCAACATTAAAAAAATGTGAGGAAAAACGGAAAGGTTTGATAAAACCCGACTGACCTGTCATCCTGGTACCTTTCTTGATAGCCCAAACACCATCTGCGTATTTGAAAGGAAGGGAATCACACTTCACGCCGTCTGGCTTCCGTTTCTCCATTTCTTCGTCGTAAACCTAAACCGAGAAAAATAATATCATACTTTCAAAAACACTCGTACCAGTTTTCTCATGTTCGCAATATTGTTCTTCTCCGCATAACTTCTTCTGCTCTCGTTTTCGGAATCAAGACAAGATTGCTTTCTCTCATCTAATGGTTTCGATGACTTTGGTTTGTCAGCAACTTCTGCAGCAAGTGCAGTGCTCACTAAAATTCACAACTCAGAACGCCTTGCATGAGAGTGTAAAACTTACCGTACGCGAAGATAACCCCAAGGAGTGCGTAGTTCATTTTGAACCAACTAGATTTTGAAGTACTGAATTTGAACGGTGGAAAGGTTTTTAAAAACTAGTTTTCTGGTAAAGGTCATTGCATGGCATCCTCGATTGAAACTATGTTTCACGTTTTTATTATGAAAAATTTCCAGAAATTTTATATTTTTAAAGGAGGATTCCGGCCCAAAAAAGCCCAAAAATGCTTCTGAGGCCCGAAATACGCATTCAAAGTTGCTAAAAAGTGCAAAAAAGATAAGTTAGGCCAGGAGGTTTTTTGAGACTGGGAAGCATTTTTGAGCGTTTTTAAATATTGTTATATTCGGAATAAGAATTAAATTTTGCATCGATTGAACCATAAACTCATTTTACCCGGAATCCTCCTCTAAAAACAGCCAAATTTACAAAACGTGCTTTCGGTCATAACATGAGAAAAAATTGAGATAGGATTGTTTATCACAGCGAAACGTGTAAAAGTTGAACTTTAATATATTTTTGAACTGCCACGATTGCCAACAAAGATTGTCCGTAATGGACCCACTAGGAGACATTGCTCTGTCCAATTTCAGTACTTCGGAATCTAGTCGGTTCAAAATGAACTACACACTCCTTGGGGTTGCTATCTTTGCGTGCGGTAAGTTTTACACTCCCATGCAAGTTGTTTTGAGTCGTGAATTTCAGTGGGCTCTGCACTTGCTGCAGACGTTTCTGAAAAATCGAAGCCATTAGATAAGGAACAGCAATCTTGTCTTGATTCCGAAAACGAGAACAGAAGAAGTTATGCGGAGAAGAACAATATTGCGAACATGAGGAAACTGGTAGGAGCGTTTTTTGGAAATGTTATTTTTTTTCTCTGGGTTAAGGTTTACGACGAAGAAATGGAGAAACGGAAGCCAGACGGCGTGAAGTGTGATTCCTTTCCTTTCAAATACGCTGATGGTGTTTGGGCTATCATGAAAGGTACACTTATGACAGGTCAGTAATCGGGTTTTATCAAACCTATCTTCTCACATTTCTAAATGAAAAAGGTTAGAGACTATCTCCCACTAGAAGAGTTTTTTGGTATCTTCCAACTAGAAGATTTTTCGAAAGACTGAAGAGTGAAGTAAATTTGCATTGTCTTCAGCAGGAACTGCCGAGGCCGTTACAGCATCCAAATTCGCATGTGTTAACCACGATAAATGCGGTGCCTTGCTCCTTGTGAATGCAGAGTGAGTGTAAGGAAACTGAACATGAGCACAGTTTGAAACTTTCAGACCTGATCACCGAAAAGGCAAATCGGGAACACCAGGATCGGCATGCAGTGGAGAAGTCGACAATGGGCTCTGCGTTGGGTCTTCTCAATCAAAAAACACAGTTAGCAATCAGCAAAAAGATCACGAAGGTGCAAATAATGGAACTGCCGAAGCTCTCGAAAAAGTTGGCTACAATACGTTCAGCGGTTACATCATGATTGTACTTGTAACTTTTTTGGTATAAAAAGCACGATATGAATTATCTGAAACATCACATTTCTCTATGCAAATTCTTTCTAGTATTACTTTCCTGACTTTAATTTTTTCATTCCCAGCCACACAATTCTCAGACCCTGATTCTTTATAATATATATTATCACTTTTAGTTTTCTCAGAACACTCAAAAAAAGGGGTGGTCCTAATGATTTACAAAACTAGTTCTGCTCTTCAATATCTACAGATAAATCTACGGGATTTGAGAAAAATTCGTTCGTATTGTGGAAAAAGTTGAATGTGCAGGAAAAGGATTTATTTTGAGGACGATTCGGAACATTTCGATGAAAAAGGATTAAAAACTATCGATAAATGGTTTTTCATTAATTTTGCACGATGCAGTTGGTAGTAAGACTGAAAGTAATGGGAATAAACAACTTTTAATTGAAAAATGCAATACTTCATTCATTCAATAAATGTTTATTGTTATTATTATTATTATTATTATTACTTGATTCTGCTATTAGTTTTGAGTATCCGGAAACTCATGAACCGAGAATCCAATTTAAGTGATGCTTGTTGTCCGTCGACAGCTCTTTCAACATAGAATCCATCTTTAAAATCGTAGTATTCCGGCTCGATTCCCAAGTTCGAGTGGAGTCTGAAAATAACCAAAATTTCAAGAAAACAATTGGGTTCCAATACGTACTCTGATCCAAATCGATAGAATCTCGGCATTCCAGTTTCATTCCATGGCTTTAAATGATTTCGAAAAAGATGAAGATTATCGTTTAGAACGACTTGATCGCGAATACCTTTATAACAAACAAATTCCAAGTTTTCAGAATATTCACCCTTCACCCATTTCTCAAGAAACTGTATAATAGAAATCGATGAGTTATCTATACCCCAGAAAATTGCATCTCTTCCTTTAAAGTGTCTCATATACTCTGTGAAAGGCACCTTTTTATAATACGAAATGCGTAAACTTTTCACACTGAGCATTGTTGGACTAGGACTTAATTCTATACTCCCAGTGTTGAGTTCAAGTGCTTCCAGTTCGGGATTTGAGTTTATAAACTCCTCTATTACATGAATCGGTATAGATTGATCGGATATCGATGCAACTCTGACATTCGGGATTGGACTGTAGCTATCTATTCCGTGAAAATGCACTTTAAGTTTGAACTCGGCAGATCTAGAGAATAAATTGAAAATGATATTGTGCATTTCCATTGGTACAGGTATTTTGAAGATGCGATTAAAGCGTAACATTGGACGGGACATGCAGAGAACACTGAAAATGAAGTTGGATATTGTTCAATCAAGGGAAAACTTACTATGGACCTCGTTTTTTTGTAGAATTCGATGGTTTCTTCAAAATGTATTTTATATTTCGTTGGTTTTTTCATTTGAAACTGAATCTGGGATCTGTTTTCCCAGAACTCCATTAACACTGTAGTAACATCCCATTTGAACTGTTTCATCGAATCTAGTATCCTTTGTGAAGCCATTGAAAAAATTAACATTTCCGTTGGGCTCAGATTCTTATATACTTCATGCTGGATCAAGCTGGGGAGTTCGAGAAGCTTCATTCTGAAAAATAGTGTAAAATGCAGTAGTACGATGTATTTGACTTAGAAAGGACGTTTCTGCGAGAGAATGGAAAACAATCAGAACTAAATAGAGAAGAGACTGCGACCGATTAATACAGATCGATAGTGGTTAACTGTGCTCGCGGGAAGAGGGAGCACATTATAGGGGTTTTCTGTGAAATTCAAAAGGGCCCTAGATTCGATTAAACAATTCAAATGGAATGGGACTATAGTGGTCGTTGAATTTTGTAATGCTGAGATTTGGGTGCTGTTAATCAATGTTCAGTGTGAAGGGTTCATACATTTGTATAAATCATCAAAATACCACAAAAGTGTAGCCAGTGACTCCAAAAAGGACAGTGATCACATCGTTATTGTACTTGTCATTTTTTTGTTTAAAAAAATACGATAATGGATCATCTGAAGCGTCATTTAACTTGATAGAGTACCGAGAAACTGGAGTGAAGATACCGTAAAACTTCTAAAAGTGGGAGATGGCCTTCAACTGTTCAACCTCCTCAAAATCAAAATTTGAATTTGAGAAAAGTATCCACTACTAATTTTTGAGAAGCAAATCATTCAGGGTTTCAGATTAATCCTAGTATATTTTTGACAAGGAATCGATTGAGACTACTTTCAGATGCACAGAAATCTGAGAATGTGCTCTTTTCAGGCTCACTTGGGTGTCCTTCTATTAGAGGTTTTACGGTAATCATGTTTCATTCAAATATCAAAAATAAAAAAATAAAGAGCACATAAATAAAAACAAAATTGGAGTATAAGAAGCGACAGTAGATGAAGATGTCGAATCTCGATTTTGATGAGGTGGTGGACTCGGCGATGGAGACGGCGATACGTACGGAGGAAGGCGTTCGGGAGGTGGTCTTTCGATGCACACTCTTTCTTTGGATTGAACGTCACAAACCACAAGAGTTGCTGAAATGAATCGTTTGTGAAAACAGAGTAACTGAGCATACCAAGAAAGATGATCGTGATAAGGATGGCCAAGTTGTTCATCTGATAAGAATATGGTGAAACCTCTTGTCTAGAAGAAAATCTAGAAAAAAAGTATGGTGGGATTTCAAAGAAAGGAAACTGGGATGAGTCACGTTTTTTGTTAGAATCTGATCCAGTTTTTCAACATGAATGTCATCTTCAATTCAATTTCAGGTTTGATTTTTCATCTTCAAAATTTCCAACCATTGAAAAACAGTTCAATGTTTTCTGTTCATCACATTCCGATTCTTGACCTTTTTTCAGGTTATCAAACTGGTTCACGAGCTGTTATCATGTGCTCTTTTTTACTTTTGTACTGTTGCGGTTTTAGGAATCAGTAAAAATACCACAAAAGTGCACCGATCACGTCATTTTTGTACTTGTAATTTTTTTTAGTATAAAAACAAGATAATGGACCTTTTGAAGCATCACATTTCACTATGCAATATCTTTCTAGTATTACTTTCCTGGCTCTTATTTTCTTCTCAAATGGATTCCCAGCCACACAATTCCCAGATCCTGATTTCCAAGATTTTCCTATTCCGGATACTGTAGAAGAGCTGGATCCAAGTACGGTAGTGGAGTTGTTCATTGAGTTCGAAAGGGCGTAAGTGGTGGGAATAAAGAAGTTCAGTTTGTTATAAACCAATTCAGATATCAAAAGGAATATATGGATCCACTGGATCAAGCAAAAGCTCGAGCGGAGTTTCAATTCAATGTTGAAAACATTATAAAGTGAGTTTCTGGAATTAATTCTTTTCGAATTTCAACTTTTTTTCAGATTAAATCAAAAGTATTCTAACACAACTTTTGGAATCAACTATTATTCGGATTTCTCTGATTTAGAATTCGAAGAGAAAATTGTCAACTTGCACGTCGACACAATCACTGGAGATTCTCAAGGGGAAACATTCGATGAGCTAACCAATATTCCAGATGCTTTTGATTGGAGAGACAGAGATCAAACAGTCGGAGGAGTTAGTAATCAAGGTTCGTTTTTTTTCGGCAAATACACATTCTGTTTACAGTTGGCTCAATGACTGCACATTCCAAAATACATACGAAAACGTATATTTTTTGAATCATTTTCTGAAATTCAGGTTTAGAATATATTGAAGTTATCCGTGTTGTATGAAGCCTACTATCAAGGCGTTTCTAAGCCTGATTTTCGAAAAGAAATCTCAAAATGTTCATTGAAAAGTGTTGTCCTTGAGCTGACTGTAGTCAATGAGCCAGTGTATTTGCCGAGTGTTTGTCATTTTTAAAAATAATTTTGAACCTATTCCCCATGAAAACATTTTAGGTTACTGTGGCTGTTCTTGGGGATTCACTGTATCTTCTGTGATCCAGTCCGCCTATTCCATCAAAAACTCAAAATTCTTAATTCCATCGGAACAACAACTTTGTGATTGTGCTCAGGGAGGAAACTCAGGATGTAAAGGTGGAAGTGTGAAAGATGGATTCAAATATGTCAAGGAAAATGGAGTTGTTTTGGAGCAGAATTACCAGAAGGAGAAACATCAGGAGATGTACTGTGCAGCACAGAAAGACTCGGTTTGCAATCATTAGTTTTCAAATTTTCAGTAATCAGATTTCAGATCCACGTTTCCAATTACAAGTTCATCCAACCAGCAACTTCATCTCAAATTCGAAAAACTCTTCTTACCACTGGTCCAGTAGCTGTTGGATTCAAAGTATCCAACTCATTCCGTCACTATAAATCTGGAGTCTATTCACTAAACGATTGTGATTCTTCTGATAATTTTCTTGGATGGCATGCTGTCACCATCGTCGGTTATGGTAGTGCAAATGGTCAAGATTTCTGGATTGCAAAGAACTCATGGAGTTCCAGTTTTGGAGAGGAGGGGTTCTTCAGAATTTCTCGAAGTGTGGATCTTTGTGAAATCGAATCAAAAATGCCGATGACTGTGGAAGTCTAGGTTATGTCTATGTATCTCACTAACTTATTTTTCCCATATGTGTCGCTTGGAACTGATGAATCATTCTATTTGAAAAGAAAAATTGCCAATATACATCGGTGGAGTATCTCCAGGAGTACACTTTTTACGACAAGAAAAACATAATTTTAGGGATTATCTGTCCAGGTGTAGTTTTCCAGGTGGATGTAGGGGGTCTTTAATTATTCATTCTCATCGTTCACTATTGGAATCGTCTTTATTTTTCCTCCTTCTTCATTTTCGTCCTGAATTCCAATATTCGGTTCTTAAATAGTTGCGGAGGGCCGGGACGGGCCAATTTTCTGAAAACTTAGGCTCTTCAAGCTGAAAAAGTTTCCAGTTCGAAATTTTCTAGTTTTAAAATCATATTTTCTATACTTATTATCAATAGATGTTAGAAAAGTATCTTGATGGGAAGACGAAAGTTTTTATACTGTTCTAACATCAAAAACTTTGAAAAGGTTTCAAAATCCGCAATCCTGGATTCTTACGTATTGGTTAGAGATATTTATAAGTATTCATATTATTCTGTGCTGTTAAATTCCAAAATTCCTTTTCAATTTCAGACTTCCTAAACAAACATAATGTCCCAGTCTACCGACAATAATGCCAATATCTCCATGGAGCAAGTAATTGAAGCAGAGGCAGCCGTTCTCAAAGATATCCAGAATAAGATTAGCGAGAAGATGGATTTTGGAAAAGTGATGCCACCAAGTCTCGAAGATCAGAAGGTCATTGATGCCAAGTCGGTGTTCATGGGAAATGTTGATTTTGGAGCAACTATTCAAGAGATTGAAAAGCATTTCAAGGGATGTGGAGAGATTGTCAGAGTCACAATTCCAAAGGACAAATTCACAAAGAAGGAGAAGAAGTGAGTTTTCGAAATCAAAAGTTGTCAACAATTCCATATTTTCAGTTTTGACTACATCGAATTCGGGTGCATCGAAGACATTGAAAATGCTCTTGTGATGAATGGAAGTCTTTTCCGTGAACGTCAAATCGTTGTCACTGCCAAAAGAACCAATGTACCAGGAATGGGAGTATCGAGAGGAGGACGTGGAAGAGGGGCATTCCGTGGAGGAAGAGGAGGACAACGGGAAGTTGTTGTCAAGTATGTCAGTGGACCAGCACCAAGGGGACGTGGAGGATTCAGAGGACGATTCAATCCGTATTAAAATTTCAAGCTTGTGGAGCTCAAAGCTAAATAAGTTAAAACTAATAAAATCATAACTCTTTACAAAGTTTTTTATCTATTCTAGCACTGTGTGGTCTTCTAAGAACTTCAGTTTTTTAGGTTCCGGTACGAACATCACTTGTTGGGTTTTAGCCTAAAACTTTTAGGTGAAATAAATTTATAAATTTTCACTTGCATAACTGTAAAGCATTCTAGACATACAAAACTTGATAATTTTTCGCATTGATCACTATAACTGTTATAAAGGGAAAATATTGAAAAAGAATGAACCATTCAGAGAACAAGTTGCGCTTTTTTGGGGGATTGTGTGAAGCAGAAAATAAATTAGAAAAGGTCGAATCAGTGAAGAGAAAATCAAGAAACGAGAAATGAATACACTGGGCAGATAACTGAAAACGACGTTATGGAAAAAAAGAAGAGCTGTCAGGATGATTTTCGAGCAAAGAATCGGAGAAGAAAATTGAATAAATACCAGGATAATCACAAAAACTCATTAAGCGGGGGGATAAGCAACAATAACCATCAGAACCCAGAGAGGAGCAAAGAGCACACAATTACACACAAAAATCGGGTTTGGCACCAGGCACCAGTGGCCACGTTTTCCGAACGGATGAAATTCAAAAAAAGCGTGGGGAAAATATGCTGGGGGAAAATAGGATAAAATATGAAAAAACGAGTACCTATGATTTAAACATGAATTAAAAAATCTGGAACCAAACATTGGAAAACGAAAATCGATACATCTACAGGTTATATTTTTCCGCCTCCTCATTTGATTCTTTCATATCGGAAAGCACTCTTGCAAATCGATTCCATTCTTCGCTTTTCAACACATACAAACTTTCCCGAACATCGTACATATGCACACGGCCTTCGTCGTCACCAACAAACACATGCTTGCCTGAAAATAGTTTAAGTTCTTCTTGATACATTTACTAATCTTACCATCCGCAGACCAAATCAATTTGTTCATATAGACGGTTTCCCCTTCAGCACCAGCACGAAGTCGTGCCACTGGCCCTTCCACATCTTCATTCAGGTTCCAGACGAAGATCTGAAATTTCTGTTTATTTAGAGAGCTTCGAATAGCAGAGCAGTACGTTTCCATCAGCGTCAATGGATGCGAAAACTGCGGGATGTACAGGAGACCACGCAACATCCAAAACCAGATCTGGGTGAGACTCGAACGAGAATTTCAGATTAGCGTCCTTGGTACTCCACAATCTGATAGTCCAATCGTGAGATGAGGAAATGAAAAGATGAGAGAAATCGACGACGCCAGATGCACGATGGAATTCAATACCAGTCAATGTCCCACTATGTCCTGAAAATACAATTATGAAGATACGGAAGGGTAATACAATACATGTGATCCGGGCCGTCGATTTTCTTCGTTTCAAATTTAAATATTTCGGTCAATCTTTATACCAAAATGTAGATCTCATCGAGTTCTAAATTTTGGTATGAAGATTGAGCAAAAAATTTGAATTCGAAGTAGAGAAAATTAAACGCCATCACATGTGTAATAAAACTAAAAGGTTTTTACCTTTGTAGCAAACATCAGTTTTGATGACAGCCGGATCTGCGCCGTTTCTCGAAGCTGCCAGAATTTCTCCTGTATCCGTTCCAACCACAAATGTTTGCATCTCACCGATAGGAAATGACATTCTTGTAGCAGAAGCAGGCTTTCCTTCCTTCGTTACCAATTCCTTTCCATCCACAGGCTGTGTCAAATTGTCAACATTCCAACTGCAAATTCGCCCATCTCGACTCAATGAAACAAAGTTGTGCGCGTTTTTGGTACCGACGACGGCGAGACATGAAACTGGCTGTGTATGCGCTTGCGTTGTGAGTGGACTCTGAAAAACGAAAAATGGGAAACCAATTACTAAATCAAAAACTCACTCTGTTTATCGGCAACTTGCGACTCGTCAACCTATTATCCCAAACACAAATTTGTCCAGATTCGCATCCAGCCAGAAGCAAATGAGCATGGAAACGAGCGAATGCAATTGATTGGATTTCCGACTGACAGTAGACAATGAATTCGGCAGTGATTCGTTTCGATTTGGTATTCCAGACAACGATGACACCTGGTGGCTCATTCGGAACGTCACACGGCTTGAAAAAATTAGATGAAGAACGAAAAAAAATGAAATTTACTAACGCCATAGGAAACGGCCAATAAATCAGGATGATGCTCAGAAAATGTCATTCCAGTCACCAAACGTTTGGCAGTCCATGTTTCATCACAATAAACTTGAGCCAAATGCAGAAGATCGTCAGAAGTGACAGCCTTTTCGTATGGATCTTTTGTGTAGTCGATGAAAATGTCAATGTCCTCATTGAGAGCACGACCGATCACTTTGCATGAACGATTGAATGCGCCCTGAAAACATAGATATTTAAAACCGCTCTATTTGAAAACGACTTGCCAAGAATTCGGGGTCAAATGTCAATCGATTCTTCTCCTCGTCACTCAGTGGCTGAACTGTTTGAACGTGAGCTGACTTCTTCTCTTCAGTATCCTGACGTGTCAGAGTCTTATCAACATGCTTCGCTTGCCCCAGAAGTTTTGCAATCTCCTCATTGTATGGAAGTGGCGAATCTTGGTCATGAGAGTGTGCACGTCCTGAAAATGGCAGGATAAATAAAGTTAAATTGTTTCCCTTGTTCTTCAAAACAGTACAAACCTCTGAACTGACCGTGATCCATCGGCATAATCATGTCATCGTCGTAATCAAACTCTTGACTTCCCAATGAAAACTCTCCAACAGAAATTCGCTCATCGTCTGTTTGAGTTCCTTTTGAGTAGATTGCCTGAGAAGAAAGTGATTGAAATTTGGTAAAACTTCATTCAACTCACAGAATCTTTGTTGTCAGTTGAAGCCGTTTGCACACTTGAGAATTCCAAATCGACAGAGAGGAGAGATGCAATACGTGGATGACTAGCCGACGCGGACATCGGATCCAGATGATTCTCAGCGTGGGCGCCGCGAGGAGGTGCTGGCGATTCTTCACGAATTGTTGGCTCTGCGGAAATTCCGACCTCGCGAAGAATTTCCTCTACCTCCAACGATGGACAATTATTATTTTTAGAAATTTTGTGACAAAAACCTTACTTGTTCAGAGGATAGCGTCTGCCTATGCGCTGCACCATTCTGTGCGTGTCCGTTTTCGTTGGGAGCACGAAGAAGATTTTGAACACGAGCATCACTTTCTATCCTCCGCTGCGTTTTCATTTCCGCCAACTTTTGCTTCTTGCGTTCAAGTTCGAGCTTTCTCTGATCCGCCGCCGACATTTTGCTGAAGAAAGAGTCATTAGTAGAAATTTGGAACATTTAAATAGAGAAAAACGATTCGTGGCGAAAGAATAGTAACAATTGGAACAGAACAAACATGCAGTTCAGAAAATTTCGAAATATCAGATTCGCTTCCCAATTAAAAAAAAAAGCGATGGTGGGATGAGAGATGAGAGAGTGAAAATATATCTACGAAGGACATCATCTTTTTTTATTCTTGAGGGAAACGGAGTGTGACTTTCTACTGAAACTAGTGAAAACTGCCAGTCGAATTGAAACATGTGTTGAGAATGTTATTACTGTTATGTATGTTAGTACTTACTGTTTCCCCACTCTTCTTTGCCATTCTGTTTCTCTACTCCCTAAATACTCCCAGAGATATCACAGAGAGACAAGAAGGTGGAAATATGATAGATTGGATGGAAACCACGAGAACGCCAAGAGCGGCTAGAGATGTAGGAAGTATTTACAATAAATTGAGAGATCACAAGAGTGGAGAAACGCAGCTACTGGTGGGAACAAACTGTGCCGACGACTCGCAAAGGTCGCTAACATCAGAGACTTAGGAAGGGAAAGAGAGAAGGAGCTGTCGATCGTTCTTTCCTATCGGTAGAATTAACGGAGACCGCGATATCATAGGAATTTCTTTTACTAAAAATAAAGCCCAAAAACGGACAAACCACCTATCGAATCCTATCGAAAAGCCGAGAAAAAGGTGTCCTTACCCCTCAAACTGATCGAAAAAATGAAAAGAAGAAAAAGCTTGCGAGTGCAATTCGCGCTGAGGAGTTTTGGCGCAATTCCACAGGGCGCAGTTGCGTTTCTTACTGTATAAAGAGACTGGTCTACAGGTTTGAAGTTTTTAGTCCTTTTTTATGAGAATAAAACCCTGAAACACCGGACCGTATAAAATGAAAAAAATTCTCAAGAACGCCAGCAATTGATTGCAAAATATTTTTCATTGCTATCTCAACCAGGAATTTTTTTAGTTAAAAAAAGTTTTTGACCTTATTTCAGTCCACCAGAGGCCGATTTGGTTAAAAAAAGTAGATTGCTGAATTCTATTTTACCTGATGGAATCCCATATGGAACGTAACTTTTTTTCAACATTTGAAGCTTCTAAACACCAACAATGAATGATTTCAATTTGAAAATAGGAAGACCTCTGCTGAAAGTACGAAATTTAAAATATTTTTTAAAACCATAGGATAGAGGTTTCCCCCTAACCATTGCGAAATTGTCTTTCGGACATTGTGTTGAGACAGTGAGCCAGAGGAAGAGTAGCTGAGAAAATAAGGGGGAATGCGTCCTGGCGCCACACAGTGTATTCCTCTCTCTTCGAATCGCGACATCTCTAGTAATGGGCGACTCTGCGAGTGCTTTTGAGCGGTGGGCGCCGAGAAATGACAGAGAGGAAGGGGAAAAAAGATAGGGAACAACATTAATTGATGGAAAAAAGATAGATGACGTGTCGACTGGAGCACATTGATCTGGTACTTATTGAGGAAAAAAACTTGAAATATGAAAAAAATCATGCAATGTGGAGAGACACAAACACAATAATTACACCGGACCATTGGTACCGTATTCAGAAATTTTTTTTAAAAACTGAGGATGAAAAGCGAAACTTTTATTAATAAATTACCCATCAGTATGAAATTAAAACCACTCCGTAAATAAGGCTCTTGAATGGGGGAAACTCGAAAATTGGGAGAAAATAAGGCAGGAGTGAACAGGTTCTAGTCTACTCGTAGTTTACATTTGGAAGAAGGCGTGGGGAGAAATAGATACTCACATATGAGATTTCGGTATATAAATTATACATGAAAGGGGGCTTATTAAAATGGTGCCCGTATGTACACATCAAAACGGTTGCAGAGCAATTGAGATTTCCAACTTTCAGACTTTCCTGGTCTAATCAATGTGGTCTCAGCGATGAATATCGGTTTCTCAAATACGGGTTGTATGGTGTCATGTCGCCTTTGCGGTACTCGTTCCAAACAATTTTCGCCACCACCAAATGGAAAGCAACGACGGCCACGAAAACAAAGACCCAGAAAGTGGTCATTCCTCCAGTCGCCTCCCCGGATCGATGCATCTCAATTACTTCTTCCTCGTGTGCGGGAGCTGACCCAACTTCCGACACGTGTATCGCATTCTTGAGCAATTCAAGATGTCTTCTGGATGGTGCGATGTAGAGAAGGGAAGTTGCTGGCTTCGTAACCTCAAATTAGTCAATATTTTTAAAAAGTATAAGCTGTTGTACATACTTTAACCGGTAAAGTCGTTGCAGTTTTTCCTAGTGAAACAGGAGTGTCCAGACATCCTCCGTCACAAGCGAACAGCTGATTTGAAGAAGTGACCTGCAACCAGTAATGAAGAATTTTTTATTTATTTTGATAAACTAACCATGAAATATGGTCTATTCTCCTCGTCCAACTTTATATCGACTCGAATCGTTCCAACAACTCCCATGTTTGAATAAACTGGTACTCCGTAGAAACTCATCTCCCGATGCAAATCGTGAGCATCCAGGGCAACTTCCAAATGAGAATCATGATAGCTAGAGGCCGCCAGTGACTGCACGAACGCTTGAGAAGCTCCGATTGCTCCTGTACTCAAGAGGTTTGAGCATCCTCGTTTTTGGAAAGTGAGCATCCATGTTTCGACCAATTCGATGAGCCTTGTCGGGGTGTCCCAGTCTTGCCAGAGACGAGAAGGAAACAGAAGATTCGAGTGTCCAGTATAGCAAAGTTCACTTTTTCGAGCCAGTGATTCTAGAGACTGAAAATTAAAATTTAGAGAAATCAGAAATAACTTTTTTTACTTTTACAGATTCCAGAGTAGCTGTGTATTCAATAGTTGGAGCTCTCAAATTACTCAGAAGAATATACTTGGTAGCATTAATTCTATCGCCATTCAAAGTGTTCGGGGCTTTTGAATTGGAAACGCTGAAACCAGAGAGATGCATTTTGGACCACCCTTCGAAATGCTCAGAATCCAAAGTCTTGGCATCTTTCCCCGATTGGAATAGTCGAATTGCTTCACGAGATGCTTCTTCGCTGGTTGCTTTCGATACAATTGAGCATGTGAAGCGGAGTGACTCTTCTCTGAAATTCATGCGGTGATCTTCAAGTCCGAACGAAGGTTTCTACCGTTTTTGAGGTACTGTCACCTTTCCGGGTGGATCTGTGCAAACGATAGCATATGATGCTCCACCAATTTGCCGTTGATTTACGGATAAATCACCAGATTTGGAGTGAGCCCACCAGTTTGAGCTTATTCTAGAGAGATTTATGCGAACTGTTGACTTCTGAAGGGAAAAAGTTGCAGTTTGAACCAAATAACGTTTGACTAACCGTTGGATTTGAAATTTGAACGATTTGCACAAAATAGTTAGGCCGTGTTCGGTGAGCGTAGAGCTGTGAAGTCACACATGCACATTCTCCATCCATAGAAAAACAACGAATATCTTTGTACAAACCATTTTTAAAATCCGTCATTTTGGTGACTTCTACCGGCTGAGAACCGTCGATATCTAGCTTCAATCCAGGATAGAAATTTGTTTCAACATCTAGCACTTTATTCTTCTCTTGAATCCTCAACTGCCCGAGTGAATCTACGCCAAAGTATCCGTTGCCGACGAATTCTACACTTTGATTGTTGATTCCAGCGTCGAATTCCTGAAATATCATTTATTTTTTTTAAATCATTAACAAACTCTTACATCAATCTCTTTCTGCCACAATTTTAGTTTTTCCGCGGAGCACTGTTGTTGTTTCGTGAACGAGGAGCCGGTCGAAGTTCCTCGTGTAAAAATGAACACAACGAACAGGAAAACTCCAAGAACAACTAGGAGTCGTCGCTTCGGATACCTTCGAATCATCCGCATTTTGCTTTCAAAGTCCATGTTTTCTATTCGACGCATAACTGTTCGCCATGTTATAGAGGCACTCATTGTGAAGCAGTGACTGAAAATTTTAAAATATTGTGAAATATTTGTAAAGGATATGTTGTGAAACTCTCAAATTTACGCAGCACATCGCAAAATTGTATCAAAATTTGGCCAAAAAATGTTTCAAATTGACAACAACTTCACAAAATTTGAACTTCGTTTCGAGACCACTTCAAACTCTATCGTGCGCCTTGAAAGGTTACTGTAGATCGCCCAATTTTTTTCATTCCGTTTTTCTTTTTTTATTCTTCATTTGCAGTTTCTCAGCTGAATTTTTCTTCAGTTTCCAAGTTTTTTCTCCAATTTTTCGTATTTTACAATTTTTGACAACGTTTGAGCAACAGTAACAATCAGATCTCAATAACAATCAGACTCGGGGATTTGAACCCACCTTGTTTTCCTGGTTCCGCAAAATCTACAGTAAATAAATTGTTAGTTTGGCACAGAGAACTAATTTAGCGAAACGCAATATCTAAAAGACACCAGATGCGACCTTCTATTCCACTTCTCTCCTCATCTGCTTCCTATTGTTTATCCAAATAAATCTCCCTCGAGAAAACCAACGGAAAAAAAAAAACATTTTTCTGCAAGCCCGCTCTGTCGGAAAAACGACGGGTCTCGCGACGAAAAAGCGAGAGAGAGAGAGTTGGCCTCCGTGTTAGAGACCGTTGATTATTGGCCTTCAGGGGGCGCTGTCGCGTAAAACCAAACTATCGATGGAATACAGCGACGAAAAATCAACAATGACCAACTTTTTTCAATAGTTTCATTATAAATAACAATTTTCCATGATATTCTACATGTTCCCTTCTGGATTCTCGTCAAAATGGATTGCCGTTGTATAAATGTTTTCCTTGCACAGCCAAACATCTCTGTAACAAATTTAAGAAATATCGTGTTTCCTCTATGGTCAGAGCAAATAATCTAAAAACTTTTTTGCAATTTCACTACATTTTCAGTTAAATCATTTTATCGTTGATCTATTCCACCTTTTGCTAGATTTACTTTAATTAATTAAATTTACAGGGAAAACACCTAATCTGCAACCATGGGAATCAGCGACAACGATGTTCAAAAGCAACTCCGCCACATGATGGCTTTCATTGAGCAGGAGGCAAACGAGAAAGCTGAAGAGATCGATGCCAAGGCCGAGGAAGAATTCAACATTGAAAAGGGACGTCTCGTTCAACAACAACGCCAGAAAATCATGGAATTCTTCGAGAAGAAGGAGAAGCAAGTTGAGCTCCAACGCAAAATTCAGGCCTCTAACTCACTTAACGCTGGACGTCTCCGTTGCTTGAAGGTGAGTGAATATCTTCATTTTTTTCTAATTTAGCTTGAAAATTCCACAAAAAATAGCATAAATTGTCTTCAGGCTCGCGAAGACCACATCGGAGCAGTTCTCGACGAGGCTCGCTCAAACCTTTCTCGCATCTCAGGAGACGCTGCTCGTTATCCAGCCATCTTGAAGGGACTCATCATGCAAGGACTCCTTCAATTGCTCGAGCAAGAAGTCGTCCTTCGTTGCCGTGAGAAGGATCTCCGTCTTGTTGAGCAACTTTTGCCCGAGTGCCTCGACGGACTTAAGAAGGAATGGGGAAGCACTACCAAGGTTGTTATCGACAAGCACAATTTCCTTCCATCTGAATCAGCTGGAGGAGTTGAGCTTGCTTCTCGCGGAGGAAAGATCAAGGTTTCTTCGACTCTTGAAAGCCGTTTGGAACTTATCGCTAGTCAAGTAAGTGGATATATTTTTTTACGACACAGTCTAAATTAAGACAGAGGAAATAAAAATGTATTTTCAGATTGTTCCACAAGTGAGAACAGCTCTCTTCGGTCCAAATCCAAACCGCGCATTCTTCGACTAAATACTGTACCAACTGTGCACGTCTTCTGCAAACATCGCTTTCCGTTTTTACCCTCTTCCCGTTTTAGTAGCTGAAATTATGTATATTCTCACTTTCTTGGAACATCTAAACTAAATTTGTGTCTTCCTTCCGATTCCCGTAAATTCATCGCCCCCAACACACATTCCATGATGTAATTCTCGTCGAATATTAAATTGTGATAGCTCTCCGTTCCCCGTACAGTTTTTTCTAAAGAACCTGAAAAGCAATACTTAACAAAAGAAATCTGAAATTCGCACTGATTTTCAGATTCAATTTTCTATGAGCGATAGTTTTTCTGTAATGTAAATCCAAAATTTCACTTTTACTAATTGAATGTTTCCGTTTCTGTGTAGAGCTGTTTTATAGATTATATAAATGTTTTCAGATTCATGGAATTCAGTGGACAAACGATCAAAATCAAAACTTTATTCTAATTTCTACTGTTGTCCAGAAGCCAAATTATAGTCCTTGATGAATTTGTCGTATTTGGCAACGTTGTCCGGAGTGAGAAGTCCCAAATATTTGTCCTTGTACTTTTCGAGGAAATAATTGAGCATGACACGATGAATGTAGAGATACTGGAGATCGGTTTGGATCGAATAGGCGCGCTGATCACGGAGGCTCTTCACAAGATCAGGCATCGGAGGGCATTGCTTGTTTTCCGCGATTCTTTCTGAAAAAAAAGAAATTGGATTATTCAAATAGTTAGAAGTTACTAACCCAAAATGTACTCGATGGCCACAATTGTTCCAGTACGTCCGATTCCGGCCGAACAGTGGACAACAATCGGCATTCGAGACCCACGAACAGCCGACAAAAGTTCCAAGCTGGTTAGTTTGCACGGTGGAACTCCACGATCCGGCCACTCGCTCCAATGAAGATGACGAACGACCATAGTTTGGCCGGAGCTGTAGACATGAAGAGTGGTGATCTGAAAATGGAAATTGTTCGGAGATATTTAATTGTTGTCTCACATGAATCTCCGCATCCTTCTCCATCGCCTTGGTTCCAGACACATTCTCCACAACAAGTCCGCCACGAATCTCTCGTTTCTCGCCCATATTCAACGGCCAATACTGAGCACACTTGTATTTTCCCGTCTCAATCGTCTTGCACAACATGACAATTTGCTCGACCTTTTGTTGAACAATCATCCACCAGAAATCGTCTACAGTATGATCCAGCGGTCCTTGGGTACAGATAAAACGTTTATCAGGAACCATTGGGCATCCGACGAAGTTTGCATGGATGTAGTCGTTGGGAGCCGGTGGTTTGACGAGTTGGACAATGTTCTGATCCTGGCATGGAACATCCGCGTAGCTGAATTTTAAAACTTATTCGAAAGTTTTTCTCCGATAAAACTCACCGATTCTTGGTCTCATTGATATTGGCCGATTGATTGGTGTTGAAAGCATTCTGAGTCATGTCGGCTCTCGTATACTTCGCCATTTGACGGAACTCGTCGCGAAGCTTCTCGACTCCATAATCCAAGGCTCTTTGAACCCATTGCTCGACAATCGGATGAGTTTGAACTGGAGGCGGTGGTGGTGGTGGACCCATCATCATCGTCGCCGTCGCCGTTGGTGCATCCTCATCAATCGTCTTCCCTCCTTTATCCTTTCGAGCCTTTCTCGAGTTCTCCGTTTTCGTATTCCCGCTCTTTCTTCTTTCTTTTCTTGTCGCCTTCTTCTTGAAAATGTCCAGCACGCCTGCCTTCATATTGACTTCAGAATAGAATTGTTTCTTCTATACGAACTGAGCGTTCCCTCTGAAATCTTCCATCTTTTATAGCAGTTTTCTTATCAACTGTGGCACAAAAAAATCAGTTTGTCACGTATTTATAAAAAATCAGTTTGTCACGGATAAAAATCAGTTTGTCACGGATCTATAATCACGTGGTATTTCAAAAAGAAGCGTAGCTAGTTCATTCTTTACAGCAAAATGACTCCATATTATGGCAAAGATAACAGGACTGAAAAGCAGAAAAACGAAATCATAGAACAATGGATTCGAAAAGATAGACGGTAGATTGAAAGACTTTGAAGTATTGATCCCAAATTTCAGATCATGCAATATCACATTCGAAATGAAATCGGGTCGAGTTTTGCGATGTGACTCGTTCATTCTCTATAAGTTCTCGAAAAAATACTCAGTTAGTTTTTTTTCTATGGAAAGTTTAGGAATTTTTAAATGGGTACTAAAGGGTTTCAAAAAAGAAGAATATCCGGGCATATGCCCTTATATTTTTCCAACAACTAAAAATATTTCTGAATTCTCAAAATGGATCATAACATCCATTGGAAAAGAGATTTGAAACATATCTTGTGGCGTATCCAGCCAACGTTCTAATAAGACTAATTTCAATCCGTTTTGAATTCCAAAAATGTGCTCATTATGGGCTCATCGGGTGCCATTCTATTAGAGGTTGAAATCATGTAAAAAGTGATTGATGTGAATCAAGTTAAAAGCTCTCAAAGAGCCAACGAAAAACTTGGAAAAATTGCTTGGACCTCCGTGAATTTTTTGTTAAATTTAGGACCACAGCACTTTGAGAGCTTGTAACTTGATTCAGGTCATTTTTTGGACTTGTCTGCGACAATCTGAATCGATCTATATAAAATATTCCAAATTTTAAAAACCCTTTAGTACCCCTTTTTTCCAAAACGATTCCAGGAGCCATATAACCCAGTTCATAGAATCATCAGACTCGAAGATTTGGATGGGTATTATGTAGAAAATGTGATCGCTTGGATGTACGGTGTAAAACTGAAAGTAACCCCGGAGAATGCTTGGAATCTGTTGAAAACGGCTTTCCATTTTCAAGTAAGAAGTATTGTATGTAGAGATTTTGTTAAATGTTTTCAGATAAGTGATCTAGAAAAGTATCTCACTGGAAAACTGGCTAACATTGATTCCATCCTAGTTGTTCTGAACATGGCCTCGAAAGAAATGATTCAGGTTTGTGCTCAAATCGAACATTCCTTATTTGAAGTTTTCAGGAAAAACCTCAAAATGCATTTCGCCCAAATTCCACATTCTGGCAATTGAAAGTTTACAACAGAGCATTTCATGCTGTCCTTTCGGTGTTTTATATGATGGAACCCGGTTTCGGAATGAATGAAATCCGTAAATTGAATGTTACTTCTATCTACGCATTGATGTACGATCTGAACGATTTGAAATTAAAAGTTCGGATTGTTTTCTTGACCATCGATTGGTTAGTTTTATTCAGAAGGTTTTAGAATTTGTGTGAAATTCAGGATTACAAGTCATCGTCCTTCCTTGCAAACCATTTATGGAATTCTCGGATCATTGAGAATCAACACTAGTTTCGACTTGATTTATGGTATCAAATGGCACATGCACATGGTAAATTCCTCTTTGTAATAACATTTGCAAATTGATGATTTTTCAGTTCCTGACAAAGTACTATTCCTCTCCAACGGAATTTTTCATTTGGATGGATGGTTCTTCGGAATTCGTGTTGGCATCGAACAAGGATATCTTAGCAATTCCCCCTGCAATGCTAGCCTATCCAATCGACGATAAACTCCCGTTCTCTGTTACTAATCCACCTCGAAAACCAAAATCTGTGTACCAATTCCGAGAATTTCACAAGTTGGGCGATAAACTTGGAAGGGAAAAAATTTGTGGACGTTACGAGCCAAGAGGAGATATTGAGCAGACATATTCGTTTGGTGAAGAGCATAATAGCGGAGTGAATTGGAGAATGAAACTGTTAGGAATGCTCGGCAGCGATAACCCAGCCTCCGGGAGCCCACAGAAGAGAAAAGGAAACGTTAATACTAACTATGCTACTGCATCTTTCATTCCATGTGCAGGTGTCGGTAAGTTCATTGGAATGTTAACCGATTTTTTCAGTAACTCGTCGATATTTCAGGGTCCTTCGGAAATACTCCATTTTGGAGCCCAATGGAAGGGGAAAATGAATTGAAAGTAAAAATAAAGAGGGAAGAATTCAAAGATTGTAAGTTTGCCCACAAGCTGCAGACATGTTACGGGCCGGGCCGAGTTTTTTTTGCTAAGAATCATGGCCCGGCCCGGCCAGTGGAAATCCCGCGTCTGTCTACTACCAATTTTTTGATCCTGATATTTAAGTCAAAAGCTACGTTTTCCCATAATTTTTCTGGAAAAAAGTCATGTTCCAAAGTCTCTGAGCTACCGTTACATCACGGTTGACTTTATGAAGGATTTTGAAAAAAAAAATTGAAAGTTTTATCGTTCAAAATTTTTCAATTATCACTAAAGTGGTACACCGAGGGCTTTCCGGGCCGAGCAGTGCTTCAAAAAAAACTCCCCGCCTGGGCCGCGGGCCAGCCCGTAATTTCACATGCCTGAAAGCTGTAATACTACAAAAGTTTCAGCGTTTTCCGACCAAGCGGGACCATCTACTGATCGTAATTCATCAAAAAGTTTGTCGAGTTCAAGTTCTCGAAAAAATGGAAAAGGATCAAAACATGGTAATTTTTTCCATAGAAATTCAGAAACAATTTTCGTTTTTCAGTGCGCTCGGCTCACTTGTACTACTAACAAAGACTCACTTGAACTACGAAAACAGAAGCATAATAAAAGAGTTCCTTTTATTGTCTGTGCAAAATAAATACAAATATGAGGTGGACATCCTAACTAAAAGTTTTTGACAGTTCCAGCTGGAAGATTCTGACCGTCTATCTGAATATAGAGATTTCTATTTTTGCTATTCGAACAGCAACATCTTCCGAACAAGCAACCAGCGATGAAGATTGAAGAAACTAGTAGAATACTGATGAACATGTACGGTAACTGATGGTATTCAGACGATTCTTTGTAAAACCTGACAGCAGGTTTCATTGGTTTCATTTTCTGAGCACTGATACTTTTGTCGTATTCCACCATGTCTTTCAACCAGTAATTTATAATCTGAAATTTCAAGGCTTGTTGTTAGATTGAATTTTATTTAAAAACTCACTTTCTCCTCAAACTTATTCTTCATTTGTGGTCTTTCTCCCGATGTTTCGTTCCAATAAACTTCATAATAAGAGGTGTTTGGAATATTCGCCAACTCGAATTCTTCTCTTGGCTCTCCATATTTTGCGAAATTCATGAAAATTTTCTCATAGACTCTCGCCAATTTCTCCTCGTTTTCATCTTTCTCAAATCGATGAACTCCCATCAAATAGAACAAGTCGTCGGTATGTTTAGCGTGTTTCGGATAGGTGTACTCGTAGAAATAGACCTGAAAACGAAGCATTCAGGGAATTATATCATACGGTGGATTTTACAGGTATTCCTTTAGCATGCAATCGTCGCGCTCTTATCACTTCTTGAACCATGATTGCTTGAGTTTCATCCGAATGATTACCGAAATCTAAATGAGAAATTTCGAAACATCTCCAAAATACAAACCCACCATAGTTTCCATTCTTCAAATCCATTCGATATTTCTCATCAACTTCTTTTGGATTCTCAAATCCAACTCCTTCTCCGATCGGCTTATCAGCTGGAGCATGATCCATTTCATATCTTGTACACCCAGTCAAAACAGGAACGTGTTTTGGAGAATCCATAAAATGTGGATATGGTACTTCTTGGAACAGTGGCTCTCGTTGGACGACAAAAGCAAACGTAGGATATCCCAGCTCTTCCATTGATCGTTGGAGTCTAAATTTGGACTTTTCAAAGGAATAAAGAGATGTTGGAATACCTGAGGAGTTCATGTGAATCTTTGTTCTGCAAACATTTCATCATATACAAATCTCTCTGATTCGAAGTGAGATTTCTACCAATTTCCAGGGGAACTGTGCAGTTTGCAAACTCAGCGAATCTTATAGTTTTTTGGAGTTGAAATTCGAATGACTCGAAATCATGGCCAGATGACATGCTGATAGCTTGTTGGAATAAGCTAAAACGAAACAAAATTGTTGTTTTGAATTCTTCTCCCTCTTACCTCAAATCCGTGTTAATTCTAGTACTGAAAGTCAGAATCGAAGTTAGGGAACCGCCATAAGAATGTCCCATTATGGTAACTTTCTTGTTATTTCCTCCAAAACTGTGGATTTCTTCTTTAACAAACTGCAGAGCTTGAAGGATGTCATAAATCGCCAAATTATTTGGAGCAATACTCTGATCTCTGACAACGAAATGAGAAAAGATTCCAAGTCGGAAGGCTGGAATCACAAGAATCACATCTTGATTCACAAAAGTTCCCAAAAGATATGTATCATTGAACATGACAGCAGAGTCATAATGTAAGCCACCTCCATGCAAGTAAGTCACAACGGCACAGTTTTTGGACTTCTGAAACCTTTGAATTGCGCAAAAATAAGATTTTGAAACTTTACCAAGCATTTATCAGAAGTGAAAATGTTCAAATGAAGACAATCTTCATCGACCCATTTTTGTGGACTCGTGGATACTGTTGAGTTTGACATACAAGCTGGTCCATATTCTAAAATTTAAAAGGTATTATAAGATTGATTCTTATAATACTCGCCTTTCGCATTTCGTACACCTTCCCATTTTTCCGAAGCTTCTGGTTTCTGGAATCTCAATTTTCCAGTTGGAGGTTTCGCGAATGGAATCCGTTTGAATAAATGAAATTCTCCAAATTCAGCTCCATCTAATTCTCCTAAAGAAGTGGACACAATAGCAGAGTTACAGTACCCAAATATCAAAGAGAATATCAGAAATCGGAACAACTTTTTCATTTCTTTTCTGGAGGTTGGAAGTCAGAGGCAATCAATGTTATTTCTGGTGATTTTTTGAGTCAATCATGCTTGTCTCCTTCTACTGATAAAAAAGTGTAGTCTCTGTTGTAGTGACGATGAAATTTCAAAGACACGCGGACAAGGAAAAACAGTCTGGGCACAATGTGCATACATCAGTTCTTGTTGATGACAATGTGACTTGTGATAATAGAGAGGAAACAACAGGAATGGGAATATATTAACAACAGAAAATAGAATATGAATTACAATGTAGGAGAGAAAAAATATGAGCCTAGAAGGTTTCTAGTTTGTAGTCAATACTTTGAAATACGTCAGAGTCGCCCAGAATTGTCCAGACCTTTTTGGAGCCTTTTGGAGCGCTCATGGACATTCAGGGATTATCGGAATTGTCTAGAATTGTCTAAAATTTTACATAATTATTCAGAATAGTCTAAAATCCTCCAGAATCGTCAAGAATCCTCCAGAATAGTTTAGAATCCTCCAGAATCATTCAGAATCATCTAGAATCTTGTAAGTCGTCTAGAACTGTCTAGAATATTACAGAATCGTCTTGAACCCACCAGAACTCTTCAGATTACAGATTTCAATATGGATCATTAAAAAAACATGGATGAAAACATCATAATTTCAGATGAATCGAATTCTGAATCAACTTTGGACAATTGGAATTTTTCAAAAATTGGCAATCGAACATCTATAGAACGTTTTTCCAAATCATTGATTCGATTCATCTTTCCGATGTGTATTCTCATTCTTTTTCATTTTTTCTCTTCTCTTCTCTCAGAAATCCATCTAGTTTTCTCTCACAATCATCTACAATTCAACATGAGAAATTCTCGATTTAGATGAAAATATTTAATTAAAATTAGAAACGGGTATCACTTTCTTCGTTTCAATACATTTGGTGTTTTTTCAAGTAAACTTGTGATGACTCATCTTCATTTTCTGTAAATCTCTCCACATCACTTTGTATTTTCTAATTTCTCGGCAATCATGTGTTGTCAGGTCGGCAACATGATAGAAACAACAAATTCATTTCTCTTTCCACCAAAAGATTGACATTGATTGATCAAGATTAATCGCTGGTTTCACTTTGTCGTTTTTATACCAAAGGATTTTAGATGACCACCTGGTTACTTCTTCTTGCCATTCTAATATTGCCAACTTCTGTTTATCCGATTGAGATTCGATGCTACGCTGGTCTGAAATACGTTGTAGGACAAGAAGTTATACAAGACACTGGTTTGCTTTTCATTTTTTTCATGAGACTCATTGTTTTTCAGAAAACTGTGATGCGATACTTGGTATGGGAGAGTCATATTGTTACAAATTTATGGAGGAGACGAAGTTGAATGAAGTCGTCAAAATGGGGTGTTCCAGTTTCTTCTGTAATGTGAGTTACCATCGAAATTTGGAAGTAGTTCAGTTTTTTTAGGGAATTCGTAACCGATGTATGGAAACCGATCTTCTTGGAATGCGTGGAACTTTGTGCTGTTGTAATGATCGTCACTACTGTAACTCGAGCATGATCAAAGTGTCAACTTTTTTCATTCTGCTTTATTCGTTTGTAGCTTTATTCATTTTATAGCTTTCAAATTTTTCACTATGGTACGGGTTTAATAAAAAAGTTCGAAGATACCGTATTTACTCTAATAGACCGGCACCCCAACAATGAATTAATTTAGAAATTACTATTTTTTGAGAATTCAATTTTTTTCGAGTGTTTTTCAAACAAGTTTTGAGTTTCACATCATTTCGGATGGTATTTGTCCTTCATAACTGTTCAAAAGGCGCTATAATACATATTTTCAGCGAAAATGCAGCAACTTTTCGTTAATTTCTTGATAATTTGACTCTTCGAAAAATAGACCGGCGCCCTCTAAATCTATTAGAGTAAATACGGTAGCTAAAAAAGCGGGCTGGCCCGCGGCCCGGCCCGGAAAATCCGCTATGTACTATTCGAGTGATATTTGAAATATTTCGAACGATAAAACTTTCACTTTTTAAAAAAATCCTTTGAAAAGTCCACTGCGATGCCACAGTAGTTCAGAGACCTTGGAACATGATATTTTTAGAAAATTGGGTCAGGCTTTTCTGGGCCATGGTTCGTATAAAAAAAAGCGGTCGGAATTGTGCTACCCTGGTTCGCAGTTCTAGTCATTACAAACTTAATGTGACAACCCACATTTTTTTCTGCAAGTGGCAAGGCTTGTTGAACTTCTCACTCATTTAAAAATTCACTTCTACAGTATCCGTTTTTCTGGATCATTCTGTATTCTGATGTTTGATGTAATCACCTGTACATTAACAGTTTGAAAGCCAGCAAAAAATGCAAATTTTGCCGAGTTGCAATGCAAAAAAGGTGAAATGACATTGTGTGGCTTTTGCCCCGGAAAATCTACAAAACATCCAACAATAACTGTTCAAAAACATGTCAACATTTCCCATTTTTCTGCTTTTCGTTTTCTTTTGCGGATTCTCGACTCTATCTGGTACCGATGGTATGTTTATAGCTTCAAGTATATTTAATCTTTCTAGAATTTCAGCTTGTGCCATTCCAACTTCTCAAGGAGACCCAGTAAAACTTGGTGACGTTCCTGTTGCTGGTGCGGATCTGGTATATCCTAAGAGAAACTCTACTGATTCTGGAACAACAAAGAAGATGCCACCAATAGTGGAGGATGTACCACAAAGTAAAGAAGAAAACTCAAATTATCGTTATCAACCAATCACTATTTTCTCCGCTGTTTTTACTTTGATTCTTTGTAAAATGATCTAGTATTTTCTCAAATATGCATTTATAAATAATTGAACTGTTTTTGAGAATTCATTTCAGGAGATTCAAGACATTCAACATGGAAGAGACATCTCAGTATTCACTGCAACTTTTAAAACAAAAAAAGAAGCAAAGTTCCATAAACTTTACGAAATTCAATCCGAATAAGTGCTCGAAGACCTTCAAAATTTCGAAATCTCTTTTTTTCTTTGCATGAGTAATAAATAGATTTGACACTGAAAACGAGGAGAGAAAAACGAGCTTTTCCAAGAAGCAGCTCCTGACAAGAAACTCATCTAAATCTCCCGATTCTGAATACTCTCTCCCGTTTCCCAGTGCTCAAAAATTTAGCCCCCCCGTCGATACTTGTGCCTGCGCTATTTTTTCCTCGTTTTTTTCTATTTTTCTCTCCCCCCTGGGCACCACTTCCACTTTCCGGGTGCCGCTTTTAGCTGCTTCTTCGTCTTCTTCAACGTCTTCTTTCTTTCCACTTTGTCTTCTTTTGAAATGAAGCCGTCAACTAGTAATCAGGCGGTACGATCTCCACTTATAACAACTTCCCCAACAAAAAATGTTGGAGGAAAAGGACCTTCGGGAGCACAGACAGCTTCTGTGGGAACATCTTCTGGAGGCGGAGGAGGAACACAATCATTTCTAGGAAAATGGCAGGTTAGTCAAAGATCCTTGAAGAAGAACATTGAAAAAAATAAGTTCAGGAAGAAACAAGTCAATCACAGGGAAGTCAAGACTTTGCAAGACTCATTCATACCCGATATTTATCCGATAAAGAAAAGATTTTACTCGATGCACTTACAGAATACAAAAGGGTTGGATACAAGAGAAGTAAGCGTCCATTCCATCCCCAAAAAGTTATCCTTGCATTTCAGCTCTAGCAAAAATAATATGTATGATACTCGTATGCATATTTCTACTTGTTTTCACGGTAGTCTCAATCGGATGTTGGTCGGAGCATTTAGAGCTGACGGAGCATTTGGGTGTTTATGATGAGAGATACGTTAGGACACGGAAGGTAATTACTGAAACGGGGAATGATGGATTAGGATATATCAATGACGATTCGTAGAATACATGGAGGTAGTGAAATGATAGCCAAGACGGAAGCTAAATTCTACGAAGAATTTTTCTAATAAAGTTCATACCGTAAAACCTCTAATAGAAGCACACCAAAGTGAGCCCGAAATGAGCACTTTCCCAGATTTATGCGCATCTGAAAGTAGTCTCAATCGATTCCTTGTCAAAAATAGACTACAATGGATACCTTAGGGAAATTCGAAAAAAAGTTCGAAAAAAATTCGAAGATCCCTCCCTCATTTTTAAATACAAAGTTTCAAAACCTTCTACATTTTCAGAGAAATCAAAGTGAAGTGATTCTCGACTGTCCAATGATCGGGTTCATAGGAAGCATTTGGTCTCCACAGAGTTCTCATGTCGACTTGTTTGGCAAGATTATCTCTATTATTTCGATTAGGAAACTTATTCAGGTAACGTCTTCTCTTTTTCTTCTTTTTCAATCGGAAAATTGGTTTTGACGCCTTCAGAGTCCTCCTGTAGTTTCCAAAAGCCACCATAGTCTTTTAGAATCTTTCAAGATCATTTTTATTCAAAAACATGCCAAATTGTCAGCTTATTTTTTCGGGTATTTTTGATGAGTTTCGAAAGTTTTCATTTTGAAAAAATGTATTTTACCACAAACCTCTCGAAAAATTATTCAAAATCCGAAAAAAATCGAAAAATAGGTGTCGGAAAAACAAAAGTTGCAGTTTTATGAGTTCTCCTGTGTTTTCAATCCGTTTTGACAGGTTTTATATTGAAAAATCGTTGAAAAATCATATGTTTAACCCCAAAAAACCCAAATAAGGAGGCAGAAACATGGAAAATCGAGGAAAAATCATTGAGACCATGCGCCCACTCGTGACATACTGAACTGTAAATAATTTTATAATGGGACGTTTTATTTGAAATCTGAAAATAATCGTTCTGTTTGCAGTTTAAGATATTTCCCATCCAATGTTTGAACCCATATCTCATTTGATTCTTCTTTTTCAAATCCATAGAATAAAATTAGGAATTTTACATCAAAATGATATACCAGTAAACATTTTGATCTCCCTCCTTCACCCATTCGAAAAACGGTCGTAACCTAATTTGTCCTCGCCAAAATTTCAAATCGTAAAATGAGCCGCGGCTAGTCTTTCTTTTTATGATTCCGTGTGCAGGTCAATTATGAGATTTTCCATACTGTTATTATGCCCTCGTTTGCCTTTTCCAAAGAATTGCCGGAAGCGAATAGAGAAAGGAGGATTGGGATAATTAGCAAACGAGCTCCAGGACCGAACAGGTTTCGTGAGAGACCGGTCGAAAAGAGAAATTGAAATTTGAGCCAAGTAGCAACTGTCGGCAGTATGAAGAGGCATGTTTCTCATATAGTGACTCAGTTTTGGAGTTCAAGACTATCTGAGTTTTGGAATGATGTCATTGGAAAATTTTCTGTTTTGAAGTCTTTAAATCAGAGTACAGTAATCCTATGGTTGCAACTTTGTTTTAATTCCCTGTCAACTTAAGCTCAACTCTTTTAACAAGGGATCTTCAAAACCTTGAAAATTCAGAAATGACTGAAATTTGGAAAGATGATTAAAGAATATCTCCTTAGATTGGTCTAAAAATTTTGGAATCCGCGCGCCACCCAGAATGGAGATATTCCAAATTATGGCCCAAATTAGTAGTTCCCTTGTCCTTTTTTGATACCGAAATCTGTTAATCGAATCAGAATTGCACTCGAAACCTAATTTCTTTTCAGCTCATAATCCGTCTGATTCGATGCATCCGTCTGAAAACGACAACCGAGGCGGAAGCACGAAAGCATGTTGATGAAACACAAAAAGATCTGAATGGATTGGCCGAGTCGATAATTGAAACTTTGTGTGAAGTGTAACGGGAAGGAAGTTCAAAACAAATGAACATTTACATTTTGTATAATATCCTCACACACATAACATTGACCATCTGTCCCTCACTTCGTGCCAGGTCCCTTCTGAATAGGAAAGGGAAAAGCTACATAGAACCAAGGGTAGGAAAAGACCATAGACGGGGGAGAGAGAGAGAAATAAGAGATGGGGAGGGGACCGCCTTCTCTTGGGTGGTACGTATCTCTGCGTGTCTCGTTCCATGTACACTGTTTTCAGAATACAGACGAGCTCTTCCCGAAGAATAAGGGAAGCTAGTAGAAGAGGGGGTGCGTGTGTGTGTGTGTGTATGCTCATACAGCTTCAGAGTGGCTTCAAATCGGAGACGCAGATGTGGAAAGGAAGACGAAGAAGGCGTTGTGTCTTTTCTCTTCTTCACTCTATCCCAAACACCCACAACCAATTTCTTTTTTCCCGCAGTCCCCAGTTTCAATACTTTCTTGTCGTCCATCGCTGCTTCACTCTCTAACTCTCTTTTCTTTTTCAGCGTCTTTTAATTTTGCATATATTGGAGGGCAAGGTCTCTGATCCCTACAATTTGCAGATGTTGCTATTTTCTTAACTTTAATTAGTAGGTGGGCCATAACCGGGTGTTCCGATAGAGAATCTTGTATCGTAGAGGGTTAAAAATGGTTCTAAAGAATTCACACTATTCACAATGCTCATTGTTTGATTCTTGATTACGGTAGAGTCACCAGGAATCCATATGTTTTCAAATATTATGGGTTCGAAAGTGCTTCTGATAGTTCTGTCCCGAATTAGGATAACAAATAAGTGGAATATCGTAGTCTAAGTTGTGGCCTTCAATTTTGTCTACTTCAAATTTGAAATTTTTGGTCGATCTTTATACCAAAATGTAGAACACGATGAGATCTATAAAATGGTACTAAAATCACTCAGATTGCCTGTCTCAGTTTTTGCCTAGAACTTGTAAAACACCCGGACCGAGCATATGCGGGTCGAAAACGCCGACCCGTGTGTTCTACATGTTCTAGACAAAAACTGATATAAGCAATTGGAGTGATTTTTACACCATCTTATAGATCTCATCGAGTTCTACATTTTTGTATAAAAATCGACCAAAAATTTTGAATTTGAAGTAGAGAAAATTGAAGGCCCGCGAAGGCCCAAAAATGCCCGGATCACAAAGTAGCCAATTTTGGAGGATCTAAAATTCGAATAGATTTGATACAGTAATCTGCTGACCGTTAGAATTAAGATTATTCTGAATAAGGGTTCATGTTCGGTGAGTCGAAAATTGGCGACCGTCGACCGACCGAATCTGTGCATTTACGGAATAGGCTTACGTTAGCTGCAAAAAATTTTACGACGCAAAAATGCACAGATTCGGTTGGTTCAATTTCCCGACCGAATGGAATCCTATTAATATAAATTTTTAGGATATCAATCCCAACATAGAAATTCAATCTCTTCCTGATCCATAAATTTTGATTTATCCATAAAGCTTCTTCTTCGATAAGATCTCTTTTTTACCTTTTATAATTGAAAAATCATATCATCATTCAAAATCTCTGGAGAGATTTTTATCTAGAATTGAGTCGCCCACTAGAAGAGCTCATAAAATCTATACAAGATGCATAACCATAGACATTGTTTTTGAATTTGGCCCCAGTAGTCACTTGACTCCTCTTTTCCTTTTTCTTTCCCATTTTCTTCTCATTTTTTTCTCAAAAATAGCCGAACTGTATTATATCTGTCTTTTGCGAGAACTGTGTTCATCAATCAAGAATAATGAGAAACTGTCAAAATGGAAGGAAGAAAGAAACGTCGTTGAAACAATTTCAGTTCTTCAAAATTGATGAATGACCAAGAAACAAACGGTTCCAAAATCATAAGGCGTGGTTTTGTTCTCTTGAACGGAATCGAATTTCGTTTATTTTTCCAGAAAGGTCATTCCTCAAATCCGACTCTTTCACGAAATATCGTGTCTTAAAGTGGAAGAGAACGAATGAATGAGAATCCATCATTTTCTTCCTCTCCAAGTCGTCTTTCTTTTTCGTCTCGGAAAAAAATGGGGGAAAAAAGAGAGAGATGGAAACGAAAATTGTCAGTTTTCCATCTCTTCCCAATACAATTTTTCTAAAAGTGTTCTCAATCTCTTTTTCAAGTCATCCATCGTGACGTATTTGCTGCAGGAGTGCTCTAACTAGCCGACATTTTCAGTTCTTACGAGAAATAAGTGACAATCGACAGCCTCCAATTTCTCGGTTCAAATTAGTTTTAGAAATCTATCGCTTAAGAAATATTCTAAACTGCAATCCTCAATTCTTTTTCATGCCTAGTATCCACAAGATACCGCATATTTTCCCGAACTGATAACTCTTTCGCTTTTGACTATCACAAACGGGAAATTGACAAAAAAAACTCTGTCGGCTCAGGGTATCTAGGGGCAACGAACATGCACATATAACCCATAAACAAGACTAATAATTTACGATTACTTTTCATGATACGATTTTTTTGGTTCGCGATTGACTAGACATATTGACTTTCATTTTCTTGTAATCCAATCAAAAGTAAAGTTCATTATTCTAAATTTCAGATAACTTATGGAAGCACTGACAGATTCGGGTTCCGATCCGCTGTTATCGGCGGCTCTTAGCTCTCCTCCGACGCATCATCCAATGCTTTCAATGGATGATGAGGTGGATGACGATGACGTAGATGTTATATCACCAAACAGTCTTCATGATTCTCATTTCGTTGATTTCGGAGATACTATGGTAGTGTCACATCAGATTGAGCTTAGTCAGGATGGGCAAACTACCATCAGTGGGACACATGTTTATGAGTGAGTTTTATTGCGAAAAGCCTTCAATCAGATGAGCCTCATAGGAAATACCTTGTAGCCATTCGGTTGAATGAAATATCGAATTGCTCGGCGAGCCGAGTGATGCTTTCTTTCCGACTGGGGAGGTTCTTTTCATTACTAAGCCATGGAGGATGAAAGGGGAAAACATGATTAAAGGAAGAGGGGCGACAGATGGTCAAATTTTGAGATTGACTATGACACACCATACATCTAATCATCCGTTTCCTCTTTTCACTCTCAAGTTGAAATGCAGTTTCTTGGAAAGAAGAGAACGGACGGACGTCAAAAACAGGGTTTGGCGGCAACAAATTTCGGCAACTAATTCAAATGTGAATAACTTTTTTCATGGGAACCGGGTAAAAATACGGTCAACTTGAAAAATGTTCCTTCTCTGTTAATCTTTGATGAAACTTGACGATTTTTTGAACAATCGATAGCTTAACGGAATTTTGCTTCTATTGATCATATCTTTACCCATTCCTCCTGAAAAAAGTTATTCTTACTTGAATCGGGGTTGCAATCCGGGCCGAAACGGGCCGGCACGGGGCGGCGATTTTCTCCTCTCTAAATTGTGATTTTCAAGTCAAAATTTATATGAAAATGTAGAACTCGATGAGATCTACAAAATGGTAGTGAGAATATCTGAATTCCACGTCTATATTTTCTATGAAATGTCAGAAAGCACATAGTCCGGAGATTTCGGCCCGTGTGAGCTCGGCCCATCGACTTTCCGACGTTTTATGGAAAATTTAGACATGGA
This sequence comes from Caenorhabditis zanzibari, assembly GCA_963966625.1. Taxonomy (NCBI): domain Eukaryota; kingdom Metazoa; phylum Nematoda; class Chromadorea; order Rhabditida; family Rhabditidae; genus Caenorhabditis; species Caenorhabditis zanzibari. The sequence continues at coordinate 6,802,582 of OZ016471.1, forward strand.
ATTTAGATATTCTCACTACCATTTTGTAGATCTCATCGAGTTCTACATTTTCATATAAACTTTGACTTGAAAATTACAATTTAGAGGGGAGAAAATCACCAGCCCGGATTGCAACCCCGACTTGAATAAACTTGCCGAGATTCGTTGTCGCTCGGCCCTGGTAAAAAAGCACGAGCGTGATACCATCTGAGGCCTTGTTGATATAGATTGAGTTTAAATCTAGTAGAAATAGTTAGCTAGATCTCGAATAATTTTTATGGCCAAAACAATGAAATAAATATTTTCAGTAACTACGCAACTCTCCAAAACCTGCAGCCTTTACCACCAATATCTACAGTGAATTCAAGAAAGCGGCAGCTCGCGCGACGCTCTCCAACACCAAATGATAATACGTTAAAGTGAGTTTTCCCTTTTCCCAATTAAAGAAGAGTTCTTATTTCCAGTTATTATTACCCATCATCTTCAACAACGGATTATCGAATAAAATATGAAGAAGATATCAAGTACGAACACGATATCAAGTACGAAGAAGATGATGATTGCGGAGGATTGACCCATTCTTCATCTTCCCCGTCTGATTTCAGTAATCATGGAACAGAAACTCTTCATCCGTACTCGGCATCTTCTTTTGAATCATTCGATATCCAAAGATCTCCAACGAAAATGAGTTCAACGGACAAATTCATCGCCAGAATTCAAGAGACTTCGAGTGTAATTGATCTGAATACAATAGTTTAGCCTGTTTTCAAATATTTCAGATTTCGCAATCTCCAAAATCGTTTACCCTGATTCCCGGAGCCAAAGAGGAGGAAATTGATGGCGAAGAAATGAACACAAAAGAATTGGCTATTCAAATTGCTTCGGAACTTAAAAGATACTCAATCCCACAGGCAATTTTTGCGGAGAGTGTATTGTGCAGGTGAGAGATTAGTGAAGGAATAATATTTAACAAAAGGGGATTTCCAGATCCCAAGGAACTTTGTCTGATCTTCTACGCAATCCAAAGCCATGGTCTAAGCTGAAAAGTGGAAGAGAGACTTTCAGAAGAATGGCTAAGTGGTTGGAAGAGCCTGAATTTGAAAGAATGTCTGCATTGAGATTAGCTGGTAAGTCATACAACTTTCTCTATCCTATAATAGGATTCATATTTTAACATTTTCAGCATGCAAAAAGAAGGAAGAACAGAGTACAGTCACAGCAGAGATAGTTCCAAAGAAGACACGACTGGTGTTCACAGATATCCAACGAAGAACGCTTCAGGCAATATTCAAAGAAACAAAAAGACCGTCTCGCGAGATGCAGGCAACAATTTCTCAGCAATTGCATCTTGATCCAACTACAGTTGCCAACTTTTTCATGAATGCCAGAAGACGTGGACATGAAAGACAAGAAGCTCAAGAAGCTGAAGAGGCGAGCAGTATCCGTCGAATCGATCATTCATCGACTTCTCCAACTGCTTCATCTAGTTCTTCATCTTCGATGCGTCTGGATCATTTCGCATCGGCTGAATTCGATATAAATTCAATCAATATTCTGGATGAGATATCTCCATCAAGAGATATTAAGTACGAGTTACAAGTAAGTAGCTGAAAACTTTTCAAGTCATACTGTAGACTAACTGGGATCTCCTGAGTTCTATAAAATACTATATGACAAAAAAAAAAACGCCAACTGATTGTGAGATTAAAAATCCGAAGAAAGAGAATCATAAAATGGGATGTAATTTCCTTTGATTGATGTAGTCAGGATTTTTATGAGATGACGAGAAACGCTCTACTTTATGAGGATTTTGAGAGCAAGAATAGGAGTCTTTCAGAACTTCAACAATTTTTCTAGCAAGTTTTTAATTATTTCAGCTTCACGACCACGAACTGGACTTCCCCATTGACATCCTGGAACCATGAATTCAATATTTTTTTCTTCAATTTGATCTCGTTTTTCTTACGGTATTTTGTTGATCTAGTCAATGAACCCGAAACCGATCTCTCTTCTATTTCACTTCTTTTCTCTAGTGTGCCATGTTAGATTCGTATTTTTTCTCGCCTTGATTGAAAACTATCGACGAGTAATATTCTATATTTTCATCTATTCCTTTTCTCATCATTTTGACTTGTATTGGATAATTGATTCTTCCAAAAAAAAAAATCTCAACTGATTGCCTTATTTTCAATGTCTCTGCTTAAGACACAAAACTGACTTGACTTGAAACAATTCACTTTGTATTATTCTGACTTTCGTGGTATAAATAAAGAGTGCTTAATGACAATGTTCATAAAGAGAATGGCGTCATTGATGGAGAACTGATTCCACTTTGGGAAATTTCGTGGAAAAATGAAGTTTTTTGGCCCGAAAACTATTATCTGTAAATGACGCGAGAAGAAGGAGCATAAAGTTCAAAATTTTTGATAAAGGTGCAAGAAACAATCGGAAGATCAAAAAACAGGACGTAGAAAATTATCGAGGAATCTAAACCGAAAAATTTTGTTCGTCAATGATGGATATTGAACGCTGGAAAAATTGAAAACAAATCGGGGTCTAACTATTTCAAAAATTTTCGAATTTCGGAACCTAAAAGTTTCGAAAACTACAAATCGGAAACTATTCAGTCAATCTCATCCTAGAACCTTAATTTCTGAGGCTTCAGAATCCTTCTAGATTTTAGAAAAATCGAAAATTCAGAATCGGGAACCTCTTCAAACCCTTCAGAAATCTGTGATCCACAATTTGAATCTCCGAGGAAATTCTAGAGGGTCTTTCAAATCTTTCCACAAATCAGCTTTTCTAAATCAACGACTTTAATACTTCTACTTCAAAAAACTTCCAATTTGACGCCGATCTTCTGACTCCACCGCCGCTGATCATTTGAATATGATTTCATTTTGCCTCCCCGATTGAATTTTTAGAGATAAGAATAATTTCCGCGATGCGTTTGATAAGCTCTGTGCTATAAAATGTTGTAGACCGGCACTCTAAAAATTATTCAATCTAAAATGGCGTCCTCTTTTTTGGCACTGACCATATTTGCTCTCGTTGGATCTTCTATCGCCTTGGGTTAGTGGATCCTCCAAAACTTTTCTTCATAATTAGCTTCAGATTGCGTGCAAATCCCCGACAGCCAAAGAGTACCTGGTCATTTTGCGGCTATTCCAACTGGATCAACATCCCCTGTTGTTATTCCACCGAACTATAATTGTATCTATACAGTAAGCCATTCCTTCATTACAAGAAAATCAGTACATTCCTAGGTATCAGTCCCACCCATGGTATATGCCCGTGTGAGATTAGAAAATGGTTTGAAAGGAAACAACGATTTGATTACTGTCCAGGATCAGCAACTTACAAGAACTTTGGTTTCCTCGTATGTTCTGAACACAATAAGCTTTTACAAAATGTGAATTTTCAGCCGCGCAGAATCCGCAATGAACTTCTACGTCTTCCCAAATACCACAACAACTTTCCAAGTCACCACCAAAAGTGTCGATATGCAATCCTCTTTCAGACTTGTCGTTTTCTATCAGAAGAGTAAGTTTTCTAATGAATTCAGTATTCGAATATTTCGATTGCAGTGGCAGACCCGTCTGTAAGCAGGTTGGACAACCCAGATATAAAATATTTCATGTTGAATGATCTTCAAGTGAATTCCTACAAAACACCTCAAACTATTGTCTCGGTTGATGGCAAAGAAAAAGTTAGTTTTACTTTAAATTTTCATTCTTTGATCTCAATGTTATCAGATTTCCCTATCTGTTGCTACCTCTGGATGGGATGCTGACATTTTCGACAACTTTTTCGTCATTGATGGCAATTTTGAAAATCCCAAAAATGTCTACAGAATGAACAGATTTGTTCATCAAAACTTCATCAGCACCGGGAATATGTTGACAGTTGTCGGTTTGGATAACAGAGTTTCTGAGAGTTCTGTAGTGTTCACTCCACTCTCTCAAACCCTACAGTATGATTCGGTGACGGCATTTGGAACATATTTCGAAAAGAATCAATTGAATATAAATGCGAAAACTGGGGATAAGAAAAGACAAGCAGTTAATGTGATTGGAATGAACGATTACACAAGAGTTCTTTCTGTGGATAAGGTGAGACTGGTTAGGACAAATTTAGATATCGATAAAGATTTCAGAGCTCCGATCCAAACTGTTCTCTGAAAGCAGTTGAATCACCTGCGACTATCACTTCTCAGGTTTATCTCGACTTTATGGTCGTCTCAGATTATCCGAGAAACATCACACACAAGTCATTCACTATCGTGGCTGAAAACTGTGCGGCTACATTCCAACTTGTTTCTCTCAACTTTTAATTTTCTTCATTTTTCAATAAATTATGCCTCTCCATACGGTTACTTCCATGTTTTTTGAGACATCGGTAATAAAATTACAAATCTTATACTTTAAATGGCAGGATTTTAGCAGATTATTCAACAACCAAAGGTTGACATAAAAAAGATCCAAGATACCGTGAAATCTGTATCTTGGGGAACCTCTAATTAAGGGTCCCTTTAACAGAAGGGCATCCCGATGACCTCAAAATGAGCACATTCTTGAAATTCAAACGGATTGAAATCATTCTTTTCAGAATCCTTGTCAAAAGTTGATAGATACGTCAGAAAATTTGTTTTAAATCTCTTCTCCAACAGTTGTTTTTACATCCCAATCCACGAATAAACAAATCTAAGAGCTCTTTGCAATTTCGAAGTATACACTTGGGATACATTTAACACAATGTAGTTTTGAAACTTTGAACTTCTAACGATCAAAAGAGTGGGGTGCAAATTGTCATGTATTGATAAAAATTATCTGGGTGGAGCAGGAAAAGTGATGACAATTTGAACGATTTCTTGATTCCTTGGTTTAAAAGCTGACTGATTGCGCATTGTCTAGAGTTTTGTGAAATGCTTGTATTGTTGTGGTTCGCAGTTTTCATTTCAGCTGTTTCAGCTTTAGGTAGTTTTTTACTCTCATGATCAGTTGATTTGAATCTACTTCAGAATGCGAACAAATTCCCGACTCCGAAGTTTTCGCCGGAGATCAGTTTTATTATCCAATCAATTCCACTGATTATGTTCGGATTCCGCCTAACTTCAATTGCACATATGTGGTACTTTCTTTCTGTTTCTTATTCCCTATTTGTAAAACTTTCCAGATTAAATCTCCAATTACTTCATCTCAAGTTTTATATGGATCAGTAAAACTGACCAACTTATTGAGAGGAGTTAATGATTATATGATTGTAACAGACAGCTTGGGAGCTCAGAAGAAGCTAAACTAGTACGTTTTTACCAAGTAAACTAATTTAGGGTCGTCAATTTCAGTCGAAGCGACAATTTCCTAGACTATGACATTTTCCCGGGAAAGTCGATTTCGATTCAAGTGGTTACCAAAAGTGTCGATATGAAATCACAGTTTCTAATTGATGTTTCTTACTCAAAAGGTTTGATAATCATTGCTCTTGGATTCTAAGCTGTCTTATTGCAGTAAAAGTTGGACCAACAACTCAAATGAAAACCGGAGGATCTCTGAACTATGTTAACCTAGCAACTCTTCGCGGATTCGATAGTGTTCTTCAGAATTCCATTACAGTTCAGGGAAACGAGCCGGTTAGTTGTTACATAAACTTTTCTAGTTTTTATTAAAATTGTTCAGATTTCAATGAGTTTGGCTACATCTAATACCATGTACCCAACTCTTTATCTCCACTATTCCTACGTCATCGACGGAGACTTTTACAATCAAACGTCAGTTCGACGTCTTATTGATTTTGAATTCAGTACTCCGTTTGTTTCAACTAATAATAGGATAACTATTGTCACTTTCCAAAAGGATGCATACTATGCTACAGCGGCAGTATTCAATCCAGTATCCGAAGCAAGACAGTTCAATTATTTGACTTCTCAAGCAAGTGTCAACGGTGAAATCGACAAAGTCACATTCGTCCCACTTTCTTCTCAAGAAGCATGCCAAGTTTTAGCAGTCGATAACAAACAAATTATCATAAAATCATTGTCGTTTAGTGAAGTTAGTTATGGTTGTAACAACATTCCTCATGTTTAGTTTTCAGCCAATAACGTCTTCATGTGTGGCTCAAATTGTCACTGGCCCTCCAAATAACTCCTCTCAACTACTTCTCGATTTGACGAAAGCTCAAGGACTCATGCCATACACTTTCAATATGAAGTACTTTTCTGTAATTGCCAAAGGATGCTCTTATTCTTTCACTGTCATGTCTCCTGAGAACTAAACTTTGAAATTAAATAAAAGTTTTAGATTATCACAAATTGATAGTTCAAAAACATAATCCTTTTATCGTTTACTGATAACATGCACTATCAAAAATCATCATTTCAACTTTCAGTTTCCTGATTCTACGGTTAATTGGAACTAAAATTATGAGATTATTTTTGTTCATTCTTTCAATTGTGGTCATTCCAGCTTTTGCACTTGGTAAGTTTTTTAGAAGACTGCTTTTTCATATTTCAGGGACGAATTGTATTGATAATTACGGAGTTTCAGATTGCACACCAATTCCACAAAGCGATCAAACTGCTGGGAAGCAACTCAAAGTTCCAAATGGAGCCACTATGCCTGTTCTTCTTCCGGCCAACTTCAATTGCACGTATACTGTACGTTTCAAAGATTTTATCCAGACAAATTGTATGTTTCCATATTCAGATTTCTCCTCCCTTGATGACCTATGCAAAAATACAAGTTGAGAATAAGTTAAAAGGTCTCAATGACGTCATAATTGTTAGGGATAGTCTTGGGAAAAGTACAGTAATTACGAGGTAATTTTTAAGAGATCCTAAATTCTCAAAAGTAATTTCAGCCGAACGCCATTCCTTTCTACATTCACCGCTTTCCCAAACACGATTACAATGATTCAAGTGACAACAAAAAGTGTTCAAATGAATTCCATGTTTTTGCTGAATATTGCATTTGAAAAGAGTAGTCTTTTTTTCCGGTTTCTGTAGTTCAATATAGTATCTTTCAGTGCCAACACCAGTTTTGAAAACGTTGCAAATTGGAAAAAATATCATGAATTACATCGCATTGAATGATACTCAAATAGACTTGGATGGACGTCAACTTGTGACATTTCAGGCACAGGAAAAAGTAAAAAATGGTTTCAATGATCCATCAAATTTGTTTTTTTTTTAGATAACAGTGACTCTTGGCAAATCACTTTATCAAAACGACATATTCGACAATTTTTACGTCGTCGATGGAGATTTTCACTATCCAACTTCGATCACCAGAGTGTCAAACTTGAACCAGTGTGGACTGAATTGTTATCAAAGTGAAACAAATTCTGTCACCATCGTTGGCTTAGATGAGTTCACTGATGAATCAGCAGTCATTTTGACAGCGACATCTGAGTCAGAAGTTTACGATGAAGTGATTGCAATGACGTTATATGATTCTGATAACTATTGGGATATTACCAATAGAACTGTTAACTATGACTCGAAAAACACAAATTTGGCTTATATGGTTTTGTCAAAGGATTCAGATGGAATTGTGATTGTTGGATTTTCATTCACTGAAGTGGGTTTTCTGCTCATAGAATACTATAATAAAAATCATTGCAGGCACCAAAGGGATTGGTAGCAAAAGCAGTAGCTGGACCTCCAAATAGTGGATCAGAAGTTCTCGTGGATTTTACGAATAGTTCGAATGTTTTCCCAATGAAATTGAATGTCAGATATATGTCGATTATTCTCACAAACTGTTCCGCTAAGTTTACAGTTTCGAGTCTCTACAATTGGAATCAAAATCAATAAAGTTTTCGTTTCGAACGGTGATGGTTTGAACTTTAAAATAAACTTCTATGACTAGAAAATACGACACATAGTTCCTTCTCCCGGAGTTAAAATCGAACGATTTTAGAAAGACGATGACAAACCTTTATTTGTTCTCCGCCAAAAACGTCTTTTCCCTGATTCTCCCCTTAAAAAAACGATAAAACGATAAAATGAGTGGGGTGTGAGTGAGCACCTAAGTGCATCACAAACTGATATCGATACCATTATTTGGTTTAAAAATCAGAATTTCCTAAAGTTAAAGGTCATATTCTTGCTCAACATCATCTGATTCTTCTGGACATGAAATTTTATTTCAGTGTACTACTACTTACCACTTTTGTCACATTTTCCGAACAATTAGGTTCGTTTGGATTACTACACTTTGCTTTGACAGTCTTTCTTTTTTCCAGATTGTACCCAAATCCCTGTTGCCAATCAGGTAGCCGGGACAAAACTGTATATTCCTGACAATGAAAATGCGCCAGTAACACTTCCGGCCGATTTCAATTGCAGCTATTCTGTAAGTTTATCTACATTTCAAAAATTGAAAAATCGAATTTCAGGTAAATCCACCCTCTCTAGTGTATGCGCAAATCACTGTGACTAACAACCTGAAAGGAGTTAATGATGTCATAATTGTGACCGACGGGCAACAGAAAACGACTAAAATTGATAGGTGTGTCAAAGAAGTTTCTTCGGAATTATATATAAATTTTTTTTTGGTTTTCAGAAACTATCCATCATCAGTGATCTTTTATGTTTTCCCTGGTACGAATACTTTAGTTAACGTCCAAAACTTCGATGCAACATCAAAGTTTCAAATGACAATCTCTTATGTTCAATGTGGGTTTTTATTGGTATTTTCTTAAATAGGTGTGTTTTTCCAGTACCGAATCCTCTGCAAAGATCACTTCAAAAGGGACAAAATCTCAATTATCTCACACTCAACAGTATTCAAAAGAAACCGATTTCACTATCTGGAGATGGCTCCGTAAGTCTTTTTTATATCTCCCTAATTCCATATTCTATTTCAGATAACTCTAACTCTTGCTCGGTCCGGATACTTGTCTGATGTTTTCGACAACTATTTTGTGATTGACGGCGATTTAAATAATCCGAAATCCATCAGAAGACTTGTTGACTTTACTCTCTCAAATTTCAATACCTCTTCAAATGTGATCACTTTAGTTGGATTAGATGACAATGTATCTCACTCTTCTATTATTCTGAATCCATCAACAAATGTGAATGGATATGCAAAGTTTGCTGGTATTACTGTGGATCAAATTACTTCAAATGTTAATGTAGCAGCCGCAAACGGGCAAAAAGTGGGAGTTATGGTTGTTGCGAAAGATGGCAATCAGTTGGTTCTGAATAAGATGGTTGTAAACAATGTGAGCTTTGTAGATTGAAAAAATGTAACTTTCTTAATCCTCCAGGGAACCGAATGCAAGGCAGTAGCTGTCACTGGTCCCCCAACAATCGATTCGAAAACACTGATTGATTTCAAATCAGATCAATACTCATTGCCTCAACTATTCCCTTATCCGTATTTTTCTTTTATTGTTGAAAACTGTAATGTTCAGTTCAACTTCTCCACATCCGTTCCTTCCAGTTACTATCAGATGGATGTAGACAGAAGTGGATTCATTTTCTCGCCGCTTTTCTTCAATAGTGAAGCCATAAATGGATACATGAACTTGACTTTTGGTAAGACTTGAGATGGTGCGGAAGTTAGTATAATTATTCTTTTCCAGCTTATACCGGTGATGAAAGAAAGCTGTTTGTAGTAGAAACCGAGCGTGTGATGTTGAATGGGGATTCCAATTCTGAATTGGATATCAACATTTATGATAGTGAATGGAAGAAGACTCTCAGTGCTGTGTGAGTTGTTATAGTATTGAATTAGTATTCCATAAACCGAAATTTCAGAATTACCGGAAACCAAGAGGGAACACGATCAAGAGCATTCGGATCTTACCTAAATGTTCAAATGACTGGATATGTAGCTGCGAAACTACGATGGCAGCTATCAGCATCAGCGGTAGATTCAGTTTTTAGTAAGTTATTGAGATTGAATTATGCTGGTTCAAATTTCACTGTTCCAGGTCTTCCGTCTGTGATATTGGCGGCTGCTTTATATGTGATGATCTCATTTTAAACCGGTTGAAATGTGTATAATTGAATTTTAAAGTTGCGATATCAATATGAATAATAAGAAGTGTTTGTAATGAAAACTTATAAATACACAAATGAAATCCTACAGCCACATTTATCGTAAAATTTGTATTGATAGGGCGCCACGATGAGCTCAAAATAAGCACATTCTTGAAATTGAAACGGCTAGAAATTAGTCTCATCAGAATTCTCGACAAAAGTTGACTCACAAAATATGTTTCAAATCAGATGTTATGATCTATTTTCAGAATTCAGAAATATATTTTTAGGTGCTGGAAAAATATAGAGACATGCTTTTCTAATACAGATGTTACGGTATACTCATTTTTGGACGACGCCTACAGTATACAATATTTATTTTTGAATAATCCAAACCCTTTCTCAATTTTGTAGCTGATCCTCACGGAATTGTCATCAGACACCTTCATTTTAATCAACATCATCATCATTATCGTGATCGTATCATTGTTGATTTAATCACCTCTTCCGCTTCTATTTTTCCCTAACACACCCATCTACTTCATTCTCAACCCCGCCTAATTCCGCCGTATCTCTTCAATTATCAATGAATGGGAAAAGCGTGTAAAAAGGAAATCAGAAATAGAATACGTCGATCGAAAAAAAGAGAAGAGAAGAAGCCATAAATCTTTGGGGCACCACCATTCTTCCCGTCGTCTATCTATATGTCCTCCACAACAATTAAAGAGATGGAAAAAGGCGGTCGTATGCGGTCGACACGATACATCCCCAAACGAAGACAAAAACGCAATCTCATCACTTTTTATTACCCTTTTTACTCCCTAGAATACTTTGGGTCCCATTTCTCACCGATTTACGTCTCCGGAGTCACAGAGCAATAACTTAGCGATTTGGAAATAGGAGATTTTGGTAGGATTTGGGAGTCCTGGCCATGTTTTGGAAGAAGACGGGAGCAAGTCAGAGTTGACAATGAAACCAAGAAGGACTTTTTAGGAAACGTTTGTTTGAAGTAAATCTAGCTGTCTTCAAAGTTATAAATTTTTATAAATTTTGCTTCATTCTCGAAATGAGATAATCAAACCCACAGGGCTGCCATTTGACGGGTCGGACCGGGTCGGGTTCGGAAAAATTTTCTCGGCCCGTTTTGGAAATATTATCGAAAACTTTTTGAAACATTTGAAATTTTCTTGAAATCGAACTAGGCAAAATTTTTTGACATTGTGTCGTAAAAATCCTTCGAACTTCTATACATGAAATAGCGACTAAAACTGGGAACTAGAAATTGGGACCGAGAAATTTTGGTCGAAACTTTCCCTTGTTCCGTTCGGCCCGGCCCGGTCCGTGGCAACCCTGCAAATCCATATATCCAAAATGACCTTTCAATAGTCCATCGTTAAGATCCTTATGATTTTGGATAAAATGATTTCCCATCAGCAACCATAATATAGTTCCTTATGTTCTTTCCATTTGATTTATGACATTCCATAGGAATTCTTCATTCATGTGATCCTCTTCTCGTTCTCCAAAGACATCTAGGCCAGCCATAATGCGACTGTCGGACATAGAATCAGTTTTCAGATTCCAGTGCCATCACTTCCTTCTAAGGCCTCGTTTACTCTTCCAGATCCATTCCGAACACCCACTCACATTACCCAAATCTTATCCAGATGAGTCATTCTGTATATAGTAGAAGTGTAGTAGTCGTATTCCTCGATTGAATGAATAAATTCCTGAAGATCTTCTCTAGAAGAAGGCGGAGAGAAAGAAGAATTGCTAAATAAATGCAGAGGGACCTCCTCCTCGTTTTTTCTCTCCGGACACGGAGGCGGACATTTCCTTTTGCTTTCCCTCTCTCGAATGCTTCTTTTTCCCTTTTTCAGCAAAAAAAAGAAGAGGAGGGAGCAAGTGGGGGTGGATACACACAACCCCCACGGAAGTCACAGAGACACTTGTCCTTCTTCTCTTTTTTGCTTTGCTTTTTTGGAAAAACCCTCTTCAGAGGGAGAGAGAGCTCTTGGCACCTTCCAAAATCCTTTAGGAAATTCCGAGCAGATATTTTTTCCAATTTTCCTTTTTTTCCTTTTGAAAAGTGATACAGTATCTCTTGGTGAGTCTCTGAAAAAACTACTTTATAAAGCCAAGAATATTTTCTAATTGTCGTTCTTCATACAGTAATCATTTCTATTCCTTGACCTCTTATTTGAAACTCAATATCTCAGACCGCCTAGTCAAAAATTCTATCTCTCTTTCAAAGAATGAATATGAGAACGGACCCCCAAGATAATGAACTTTCTCTTGTTCTTCCAATGAAATTGGATACCTTCACAGCTGAGATTCCCTAGTACATACATTCCCAACTCATTACTTGTCTCTCCCAACAACTTCATTTCTGTTCGTCAGACTTTTTTATGAGCTTCAAGATTGTAAGTCTAAGAAAGTGTGCGTCAATATTGGCACGCAAGCACGACTACACCAACACAATGAAGAATTAATGCATTTTTCATAGATGAGGAAGGGTTTGGGGAGCACAAAGAGAGAAGGGGACCACCACTTTTCCCTACGTACTTCATATACACTTTTACATCATTTTTTTTATTGGCTTTACACTTTTGGTGATTGGTCAAAACGTTTGAGACTGAGAGAAGGAATAAGAGGTTCAGCGTCTGGGTCATATGCTGAAGGAATACGAAAATAGGGTGATCAAGGCAGGTGTATTTCTGAAGAGAGTGAATGAAGTGTCTGTAAAGTTTTCTGAAAAAGTTCTTGCTAAATATTTTTCAAAAATGTTTTCACAAGTACCGTAAAATCTGTATCAGAAGGACACCTCTAATATAAGGGTGCCTCCAATAAAAGAGCACCCCGACGAGCTCAAAAAGAGCACATTCTTGAAATTCAAACGGATTGTGATCAGTCTTATTAGAATCCTTGTCAAAAGTTGACTGATCTCGTCACAAAATATGTTTCAAATTTCTTCTCCAACAGAGGTTTTTATCCATTTTGAGAATTCAGAAATATCATTTTAGGTTTTGGACAAATTGTGGGGTTTGCTCTTCTCGTACAGATTTTACGGTATCCTAAAAACTGGAAAAACTTCTTATTTTGAGAAGAATTGTGTGCATAATAGGTAACATATGATTTTTCATAATAGATAACAGGTTCAATATCAAAACTACAAGTTTTCAGGACTACAACTTAGCCTAACTTCTGATCTAAGCCTACTTCTGACCTGATCCTTACATTCTGACTTAGCCTGACGTCTGACCAACACCAGACTGAAATTCAACCTAACTTCCAATTCAAGTTTTCCAATGTCATTCAACACCTCACTCGTCCCTATTCCCCATTGTGAACATTTTGTGTTCTGCTGTCTATCATTTTTCATTCCACTTTGCCCCCCGAACCACCTAAATCATGAGTTTTCAGACTAGTTCCTCCACCCTTTGCTTCCTTCCAAGTTCGCACTATATCCTTGTGCTTCGCACTTTCATATCTCACTTTTCCAACTGCTCCATCTCTTCCCATAGTGTTGCTCTTTTATTGTTCTGCCGACAACGGAACCCATTTTTCATTTCACTCTTCAAGAGAAAAGAGACATCCTCGTGATCCGCCTCCTCAACCCATTCATTTTTCTCTCTTTTTCATTTCTTCCGGTTTTTTTGCAGAAAAAACATTAACACTCATGTTAAAACTTTACCAACACAGTTGGCTCTGGGCCAAGTGGAGTTGTTTTTCAGGATACCCTCTCACTATTGTTTTTGGAGTTCGTTCGTAGATCGCATTTGATGGATCTACACAGATTTTAGCTACAGTATGCCCCCAACAGTATACCAACGTTTCTAAATGCCTAGTGATTCTCAAGATTCAAGCTGATCACTGACATTTTTCAACGATCAGTGTAGCCTGTAATTTGCAGAAAAACTTTTACATTTTCTGTCCAAATTATAGCTTCCTATTGACGTCAATCTCATATTTTCACGATTTTTCAAAAACCAGAAAAATCCCTTTAAAAGGCTAGCGATTCTCCCAAAAAATCAGGCTATTTGTTATCGTCTCCAAATAGAGCTCGACGCTCAAAAAAAGGATGCTTCATCTCCTAAATCTCTAAAAATAGTGCTAACGGAAGTTCACGGGAAGTACACCATTTGTGTTGTGTTTGGTTTTATGGACACCCGCCCACAGAAAAAAGCTCCAAAAAGCAATGCTTGTGTAAACACAGACTGCTACTCCTTTTCGGTCTAGGAACCGCTTCGTCTTATTCGTTTTTTCAGCCTCATGTACACTTTTTCGTCTTGTCTGAAAAAGCAATGGCTTCACTGTACAGAAATCGTATAATATCTTAGCGTCTTTGAGATTTCTTTCCAGGTGAAGGTACCAAGACAGGTGAATATAGAATTTGGAAAACAAGTATGAATGATATCCACCTTCTGGAAATCGTGACGTCTTTTGTTCAGAAACGATTTCAGTAGGAGTTTCACAATTTGAGTAGGAGTTAGCATATCAATTGGAATTCTCTGATAAGTATTTCCTTTTCTTGTTATAGTGAAAGTGTGGGGGTTGAGTGCGGGGGTACATGTAAATCGTTTTTATTGGAACGCTATGGATTATATAAAGGAGAGCAGCGATTCGAGAATTTTCAATTTAAATTTATTCCTACATCTACTTAACCAATCATTTCTCTCGCTTGTTTCTTATTCAGCTACTTATTCAAGAAGCAGGTACCGGTAAGACATTCAATGTTTACTTTGAACTTTTAAGTTTAAAAAAACTTAAAAGTGAAATTCGCTTACTATTAGAATTCAAGAAACAGTTTCATATAAAAACGGTAGCCTAGGATCAGAATTGCAATTTGACGCGCCAGCCGGACTGAAAAAAATTTTCTCGAAAGTTTTAAGATAAATTTGCAAAATTTCAAAGATAATTCTGTCATAGAAACTTTTCTATTTTTTCATACATAAAATCCGAACCGTTGTAACCATGAAAGTTACTAATACCATTCGAAGATTCTTAAAAGAACTTCGCTCAGTCTCTATAGATTACAAATTGAAAAAAAATCTAACGTTTTAAGCCTACCTCTTTTTCTTGGTCCCAATCGTTGGGACAAAGAGAATTATCCCTCATGTGTTTCTGGAATTCGGTTTAATGGGTTCACGAGACATTATTGTCTTGTTTACTCTCAATTTTCCTTGATCAATGGATTCTTGGCGAACTCCACTTGCATATTCAAGAGTTTCCAGAAATTCAAGAATACTGTCGTTAGGGGGAACTCTAACTTATAAGCTAAGAATTAGACCTGACTTTTTTTGGAGTGGGGAAATTCGAACTTGAAAGTTTTATTTGAGGGTTAGATCCAGTTACAGTTCTCTAAACTGTATCAGAATTTGGAAAACTAAAATTTGTAGTAAAGATCAAAAGAGGATGAATGAGACAAGGAAGACTAGAGAATAGAACAGACAGAAAAAGTGCAAAACTTACACATAAAACTTTGTTTTAATTTCTATCTCTTTTCTTCTTTTCGACTCTTCCCCTCTCCCACTTTTCGAAGATTCCCCCCTTCATTCAAAAAGAAAAGCGACATGACTTTAAGAGAGAGAGAGAGAGAGAGAAAGAGATGGAGAGAGAGAGAGGGCTCGTAGCTCATCGAGCACTTTTTCTCTGCACACTATCCCCATTTCATACGCTATTCCGATCCTCCCACGCACCTCCCTCCACCCTCTTTCTCTCACTTTTTTTCATTTTCTTCTTCCTTTCCAACGTCCTTCCCTGGCGTTTCGAAGACCGAAAAAGACGATTTTTGTCAGTTTCTCTAGCACTCTCCAAACTTTTTGTACTGTCATTTTTACCATCTGAGTATGCTTATTGTTGTCTGCGTAACCGAAGTATTCTGCCGGATTCCTTCTTTGAGTTGCAAGTACAAATTGTTGCATGATATATGGAACAGTACCCCTTTTCTTTGTAAATGCTTTTCAGTCCATTTTTACCTGAGCAACTCTCAGGAAGCATGAAAAAGTGCGTTCAGTTTCCTTCCGCATTTAAAACTCAAAATTCTGTCGAATTTGTAACAAAATTTTGTTAGGTTTTTTTGAAGTTTGTACTTCTAAAAAAGGTACTTCAGCAATTTTGCAATTTCAGCTTGTAGTCAAAGTCAGAAGTAAATTCTTGTAGTTAGTGACTCTGAAATAGTTTTTCATTTCGTTTAAGTCTAATCGATTCGCGAAAAGTAATTTTCCTATTTACTTTGACTATTTTAATCCACACTCTAGTGCGTCCAATTCCAGTGAATGAATATTATGAAAAACAAGTTTTTCAATGCTCGATTTCTTATAGATTCTGATATAATCCATTTTGAATAGGTTTTTACCAGCTGATGATTCTATTTATAAATCATGTTGTTTACTTTGACGTTTATGAGCCAATAACGGGAGGAACATTTTCAGACAAATTCGGTCATCAAACATCCTATAATCGTTTTCTGAAAAAAGTGTTCAATTTTCCTGAATAGACCTATTCAGTGCCCATTTTTTCCAATGACCTCTTTATAATTGAATTTTCGAATTTCCGTCGGTTAATCGAATTCAATTCATGCAAATCTGCTCAATTTTGTTCTGGGAGGCATAGTGGTTTTCTCTAACCCCCGAACATTTTTTCCATTCAGAACGAATTCTGAATTTTCCCATTTCAAGCAACTCCATTTCAATCGTGTGAATTCGTTTATTTTAAATTCACACTTTCTCCAAAAATGAACCAAAAATAGAATGGCAGTGTTTGTTTTTTTTACTTTGAAAAAGAAGCAACAAAAAGAAGAATGAAAACTGAAATCGTAGAGAGATTTTGGGATGTTATTTTTCCACTACTTTTCAATGAAATTCGAGAATCTGATTTTCATGAAAGAAGCAAAAAGAAGGAAACGGAAAAGAAAAAGATATCAATTTCGACCACCCCAGCCCCAGTTAATTTTCATTCTTTGAGCTTTCGATACTTTTGTAGTTTCAAGTCTCTCATAACTTCTAGCAGATTCTTAGACATCTCCCAAGTTGTTCAAAGATCCCAGAATCCATTCCTTTGGGACGTCTTCTTCTTTTCTTGCAAAACATAAATGGGGGTGGTCCTCTTCTTTCCGTCTTGCATCCATTCTGAAGCTAATAATAGTGTGCTGCTCTTATCTCTTATCGCTCCAAAAAACTCGAAACAACTACGTCAAAACTTTTCGGCGACGTCGTCCGCACTATTTTTAGGCCATTTCCTTTCCACTTTTTCCTTTTTTGGCGTCACAACGAATTAATGAATTTATTGGAGCGAGAGCACGGCGCCCTTGGAGCAGCAACAGAGGGCGTAGAAGGACAGAATAGAAGGTAGAATGTGTATAAAAAGGTGTGCTCTTCTGGGTGGAAAGAATTAGTGTACCTAGTTTTGGACATCTTCCTGCTAGTACTTTTTACTATAATTTTGAATCTGAATACCCTCAGACCCAGTTCTAAATTTCAAGAAAGACTTCCCAAAAAGTTCACTTTTTAAAACACAAAGAGTGTATTTTTAGACGAATCGTGTGAAAATCATTAGCAAAAAAACCGTATTCTTCGAGTGTTCTCTCACCTACTCCTCCTCATTTCTTATCGTCTCTTCCACTATTTTTCTCTCTCTATTCCTCCCATCAAAAAGGAAAAACACACGAAGACATGGGGAAGGAAGGTCACTTCCTTTCTTTTCCATCTTCGTCTATGATTCTCTATTTCTCTCGCTTGATTCCGTTTAGACTCCGAATCTCTCCTACTACCCCTATCAATCACCTGATTTCCGATCATCGCCCTGTCTTTTCTCGCCCTCCCTGACTGATTTTTTTTCTGATGCTGCCTATTTCTTTTTTCAGTTTGTTTTTCTGAAATCAAAGGGGGAGAGCACTCCGAGCGTGTTTTTTGGTTATTAGTGATTAGTGATTACGGGTGGGAAAAGAAAGAGACATTTTGTTGGAAGATCAGAATTTGGTATTTCAAAGAGAAAGTTGAATAAACAAAAAACGAGGTGAGATGCGTGGGAAAAAAGAAAGAGTTCTGGAAAGTTATTGTTATTGACAGTTCGGTTAAAGTACCAGTATACTAACACAGAAAATCTGGACACCAGCGTTAACATTAAAGCTTTCATCACTATGCTAGTAAAAGATAGTGAGAGTCCGTAAATCGACATTTGGTCCGGTGGAAGAGACTGAAAATTCAAAAAATACACTGCGAGCGCATTGTCAACTTTTTCATAGTCCTAATAATATGGATTTTTTTAAAATTGAAATTTTGAGTGAGTTTTTTTCGCCAGAATTCTTTTTCTGACATTCGCATAACATCAGCAACAGATAAGAACTTATACATCGAATCAAAGTACAAACAGTTTCATTAACCGAAAATTCCCCAAAATTCCTTCCGCCCCTACGCCTTCATACTTCCTTAGGATCTTCCAAACCGCTTCTTATTTTCAAATTTTCTAATCACTGATAAAACTGCGATGAGCGTTTTCGTGGGCGCCGGCGCCCACTGCGATTTCGAAAGAATTTCCATCGTCTCCCTCTCGATCACACATTCTTTTTCTTCTGATGAGCCGGCTGATGACGAAACGAGGATTATCCCCCTCACAGCTTCTCCTTCCCCGTAGATCGCTTTGAGCCATTTTTAAGAAGGATTTTCGGTTTTAGTCGCGCCAACGCGCATGAGTTGTGCTCAGAAAATAATGGAAGTTTGCTATTTAAATAAAATTTTTTTGTGGCCAATTTCCTAAAAACTTCCATGAATTTCGAAAATACTTGACAAAAAAAACATTTTTGACCTCAAAATCTCAAAAATCTCTCCCCTCTGCGCCTTTAAAACTGTACAGTATCTTCATCGCCGCCAACGCGGCAAATTCTGAATTGAATTTCCGATTTTTTTCCTTCCTTTCAATTTTTGATGCAATGCATTTTTCCCAGTTTTTTTTTTGGGATTCAAAGAAGAAGATTTTTGATTTTCCATAAATTTTCCCGCTAACGCCGCCCCCGCGACACAGAAATTTTATGCTCCCATAAAACACAATTCTTCCTTCAATTTCCGTTCATTCTTGCATATATTTATATCTTCAGCACTCGTTCCGTTCGGCTTTCTGACAATCATTTTCTTTTCAGATGACAACACATCTTCCGAGCACATCCCAGAATGGTGAGGAGATATCTGCTGAGCAATTCAACAGGTCAGTGTGATAATTTTTCTTCTAAAATATTGAAAATTCACCATTTTTCAGCCAAAAATTTAAATTTCTTTTTTCAGAATATTCCACGAGCACAACGTTATCGTATTGGATTGTCGATCGAATGGAGATTCGATAAAGAAAGCCAATCGGTAAGGCCTCGTTCAATTTTATCCATCTAAATACCCAAATTTCTTATTACTCGACACAAAAAACTTATTGGAATTCAGTATCTAAAATCTTTCCGATCTTTTTCTCCGTTTTCAATCGATTTTCTTGATTTTTTTGCGCAATTTTCGAGTAAATTTAACAAAAAGGAACATTCCGTGCAATTTTTTCCCGATTTTGGACTCTAAAATTTGAAAATTGTTTGTCGATTGTCCCGATTCTTAAATTTACTCGAAAATCGGTTGAAAACGGAAAAAAACGGAAAGATTTTAGGAATAGAATTCAAATAATTTTTGTACCGATTTACTCAATCCTACTCGAATAATTCAACAATCTCGTTGTAGATTCTTTTGCAGTCTCCGACTACCTGCTCTTCTCCAACGCCGTTTAATGGGAGGCTCAATGCGGCTTGCTACAGTTCCCGATTTGAAGGATTTGAATGTAAATTAATTTCCGAGTTTAAAAAATCAACATAAACATTTTCAGAATCCTCCTGATCAGTGTCCTGAAGTACTACTCATCCCAGGAGATACCGAACAAGACGAGCAACTATCAACGGCGTTGGCTCGAAACCTCAAGTCCAACAATTACCGTCACTATGTGCTCGGCGAGTCCGTCAGTTCGCTCCTCTCACAGTTTCCCTCACTTCGCGACGTGGCTGATGAGAATTGGAATACAACATTTCAAATGAATTCAATGCCCGGACAAGGAGTGCCACAACAACAAGTATCAGGTGGACCGCTGCTCAATTTGAAGTGAGTTTTGATGTTTTTTTCTTTAAAAAACTGAAAAGAAGCAGATTTTTAAAAGACTCACTTTCTTATAGTTTCATGTCGTCAAATCCTTAATCTCTAAATCCTACAGTCTTTGCAGCCAACTTCGATTGGAAGGCGAAGATCAAGGTGGAAAACAACGAGCCGAATTCCCTGTGAAGTTAACCAATTTTTTGTTTCTTGGTAATGCTGAGACAGCTAAAAATCGAGATATTCTTAATAAGTGAGATCAACTTGTTAATCAAAGATCACAGTTCTCTTGTTTTCAGACACTCTATATCGCACGTCATAAACGTAACATCAAATCTTCCGAACACCTTTGAAGAAGATCCAAATATGAGATATTTGAGAATATCAGCCGACGACAATGCTTCACACAATTTAACGAAATTCTTCCCAGAAGCCATATCATTTATTGACGAAGCTCGCCGAAACGGTTCAGCTTGTCTTGTACATTGTCTAGCTGGAATTTCAAGAAGTGTAACGATATGCTTGGCATATCTCATGAAGACTGAGATGTAAGCGAAAAACTCGCGAATATAGCTAGAGTATCAGTCGTTTTAGGTGCACCCTCGACTCAGCATACGAATGGGTTCAGAAACGGAATGCCAGTATTGCGCCGAACTTCCATTTCATGGGGCAACTCACCGATTATGAGAAGATGTTGGGACTGAATAGCAATAGGGTTGGGGTAAGTTTTCATACAGTGTTATTATTCAGTTTTCCCAAGTTTCATCGCGCTCCATTGCGAACTTGGGGAAATTCAAAATTTTGATCTTTCCCGCTCACTTTTTTCTCATGTAGGTCACGTCAAATATAATAATTTGGTTGATTTTGTGTTTTCGACGTGACCTACATGAGAAACAAGTGAGCGGGAAAACTCAAAATTTTGAATTTCCCCATGTTCGCAATGGAGCGCGATGAAACTTGGGAAAACTGAATAATATTTACCTATCCCCTATTCAAAAAAATCGCACGGAAAAATCAACTTGATTTGAAATTCTTAAACCCCGCCCACAAGTGTTTTTTCGCAACTCTGCCGCACGCAGTTTTGCAACCTCGCCGCACGTTTTATTTCGTGGCTTTTTCCAATTGGATTTATGGCTTTTTCTTGGAATTACGCGACGAAAATGGCGAAAAAAATCCTAGAAACAAACAATTTGTCTGTTAGAATCGTTCTAGGCGGTTTTTATTTTGTGAAGTCACATTTAAAGGGAAATACGCACGAATAAAGATTTTTGGCGATTTTTCAATGTTTTTCTTGCTGAGCTGTTTTGAAAATTACCCATTATACTTTATTTTTGTAACTTCATGCATTACTTGGATAGTTCAGCAAGAAAAACATTGAAAAATCGCCAAAAATCTTTATTCGTGCGTATTTCCCTTTAAATGGGACTTCACAAAATAAAAACCGCCTAGAACGATTCTAACAGGCAAATTGTTTGTTTCTAGGATTTTTTTCGCCATTTTCGTCGCGTAATTCCAAGAAAAAGCCATAAATCCAATTGGAAAAAGCCACAAAATAAAACGTGCGGCGAGGTTGCAAAACTGCGTGCGGCAGAGTTGCGAAAAAACACTTGTGGGCGGGGTTTAAGAATTTCAAATCAAGTTGATTTTTCCGTGCGATTTTTTTGAATAGGGGATAGATTATATTACCTTTTCGCCGTCTATTGTCAGTCCGATTTAAAGGCGCATGTAATTATAAGTCTCGCCGCCAATAACTTCGACATCAGACGATGAAAATGTAATAATAAGATTAATAATCAAAGACAGTGAATTAATAATGTACAGCTTTAGACCTACCCATCCTCTGCCCCTCGCTCACCATCCTGCGCCATCGAAGCTGCCGCAGTATCTCAAGTCGGAGGCCTCCTAACACCACCACCAACCAGTTGCTCGGCTTCACCACAATCGAGTAACCACTCAGCCAAGTCATTTCACTAGGGGGATCATCACCCAACATCACCTTCGTTTATAATAATTTTTACCATGTTTTTTTCTGTCTCATTTTTCTCCCAACTCCAGCAGCTAGATGTACAAAGTAAGAAACCAATATTATTATTATTTCCTAGTTGTCATACCAATGTGATCATCTCCAAAAAGTTTTGGTAGATCAATTTCATGTCCCATGACTGTTTCTCCAAATTTTTCTTTCTCTTGTGAAATGACTCCTGATGCCTGTTTTACCGAATCAATAATTTTATACCTTTCGCCACGTGTCTTTATCCCATATTCCCCCCACTTCACCATAGTTTCCCATGAATACGACATCTTTCCCATCCCCTCTGTATCTTGCTTTTCTAATGGGTGTTCTTAGAATATAGAAACCCATTTCACTCTCTCTCTCTCTCTTCTTTCCAGACACTGAAAAACCGCAACACTTTTTATTGCCATGACCTTACTTTTGTCAGCCCGCACTCAAAAAGCACGCACCATTTCCGGCTACTATCAATCTGTCCTTCTCACAGAAATTTCACTGATCACGGTCCCCTTTTAGTAATTTTCTAATTCACCACAGTTCTCATTTGGTGATTTTTTTTTTTTGAACGATTGTGAACTTTTACTTTCTCTCCCCTTAGTAGAAATCACCCGACCGCATGAAAACGAAGAATAAAAATAATTCTTCACAAGTTGAGTTTTATTAGGATTTTTAAAAATCAGAAGAATTGTGGAAAGGGGGGTTGAGAGATTGAAAACCTGTGACAACATAGAAACAAAAAAGAAATGGTTGAGAAGTTTGACTGAAATGGTTTGTTGAAAACAAGATGGATAGGAAAGAAGTTTTTTCGATGCATAAGGTATACTGTAAGCATGGAGTTTTCGTTGTGAGACCAGAGGAGATCAGAACGGGAAATTTACACGGGAAATTATTATTTTTGATCTACTCCACAGGGTGAGGATGAGCTACATCCGCAAAAGCGCTCTAATGAGAGGTCTCTGCGTCTAAAACGGAGGTACTCTCTCGCTACAGTAGTTCTTTAAAGGCGCATGACGATTTCTGCTCGGGTCTCGCAATGCGAACGCCTTTTTGACATTGCCGCGGGCGCAATGATGAATTTTGATCAAATTTTTGTCAAAAAGGCGTTTGCATTGCGAGACCCGAGCAGAAATCGTCATGCGCCTTTAAAGAACTACTGTAGCGAGAGAATACCTCCGTTTTAGACGCAGAGACCTCTCATTAGAGCGCTTTTGCGGATGTAGCTCATCCTCACCCTGTGCTACTCGAGACTAGGAGAGAAACGGAGATCAGTTGTGGGGATATTGTGGAGAAATCACAGAAAAAAGGAATGGAAGGAAATCGGGATATTTTCGAAAAGTGGGCGGGGCTTAAGCAGTGTACAATAATGTAGCAGAGAAGGGGAAGCAAGGTAAAACATCTGAAAATGAGAGATTGGAGAATAATAATTTTTAATATGAAATCTTGAGTTGAAAATTTGAAGATGAACGAAAAATTATTAATGTTCAGTAGAGCGCTTTTGGAATACATTAGAACATGGAAGTTTAAAAATTGAAAATAAAGGGATCGCCCGTCTTAAGGACAAGTAAAATGAAAGAAACTTTTTGGGTGGGATTTGGTGTGAGACGCGTTGGGAAGAGTATATGGGAATAGCTTCAGAGTACGGTAGGTTTTCTTGAAAATGTTTCTACTGAACTCTGAAACCATGAGAACATTGTAAACTGGAGGATGAATAGTTTAAGTGATATTTTGATTACGGTAGATTTTTCTCACTCGACTTGAGTCAAACAGCTGCTCTGTCTCTGGATGTCATCGCGATCACGGAATCTGAAAATCCGTTATTACCACCTGACCATTTTATTTTCGTTTTTTACCTTGTAAGCCGGTAAGCTTGACTTTTAATTGATTGCGCACTAGAGACACCACTGAATTTCTTTTTTGCGCCACACATGTCGAACTGAAAACTTGAGGATTAAGAATCTGACAACATTTTTGTTTCTGAATTCTTTCGAAATACGAATTTTAGTTCTCTCGTTGATTTATTTTCAAAAGTGGTAAAGCCGGGCATACCGGGCCGACTCTGGCTCAGAGATGTTCTCCCATATGAATTAAGATTTTTCTATCGAAACTTATATAAAAATGTCGAACTCGATGAGATCTATAAATTTTCATACAAAATATCTATGTTTTTTCATCAAATTTTGTTCTATGTAGTTACCATCAAACACTCGGGTCGCGGGCGGCAAAAGGGACGCTTTCAGGGAGGCCCGGGACCCAGATATTTCACGAAAACCAACACCAAATTGAGCGGATAAATATAGCCATTTTGTAGATCTCATCGAGCTCTACATTTTTATATCAGTCTCCATTGAAAAATATCAATTTTATGGGAGAAAATCGCTGGCCCGGCTTGCAATGTCTGGTGAATTCGAACTGCTTCTAGACTTAATTTAAATCGAAATTGAAGCTTTTTGTTTTTTTATCATGCATAATACAAAGCGATAGTCTATTTGAAGCATCTATTGATTACATTCCGTTTAATTTTTTTAATTAAAAGCCTATTTTGCTTCAGCCTCCTTTGTAATAAGCAAGCAAAGCAAAAAACTCACATGCTCAGCAACATAAAAACTGAAAAATCCTCAAGCAAGAAAATAAAAGAAACCAAAAAGCAGACATAATTGTGGTGGGTGGTGATATGGTGTGATATAATAATATATGATTGTGATTATTGGCGAATTAAATGATTGATAAAGTATATAGAAGCTGGCTAATAGGGTTACTGTAGAAGTGAAATGAAATAAGTTTGAAATCAGAAAATAAATTGAACAAATAGGTAGAAGTTTATGTTCACACACCTCACCACCCACCTGTCTACATTTTGTGTCTCCTTTGAGGATCCAACACCACAATCAAATCCACAACTTACTCGTCCACGAATCATTTCCTTGAGACGGCGACGGAAGTAGACGGATGACATGCAGAAGAGAACGAAGTTGGCAACCTGAAATTCAGATATGAAATTTGGATGGTTTGATACAACCGTACTTTTCCAGTAATCAACCAGGAGCTAGCAATTGGAATAGCGTAAACCTTGACCCAGTCTGGATGAAGACCGAAAAGTTCGAGAACGAATGGAAGGACGGATGGGATCTGAAAATAACTAGATTCTAGAGATGGGATTCTGGAGAATTCTCTCACATGGGTGACAAAGTAGCAGCAGATGATGGCCAAGACGGTGAAAGTGACTTTGATGTCTCTCTTTTGGCGAATCTCGAGGTCCGAATATTTGCGGCTGAAATTTCTGGAAGAAGTGAATAAAGACTGTTCTTGGCGTTTGATCCTTCAGTTTCTGTTTTCAGAGAATACTCAAAGGTATGTGTATTAGAAAAAATAACATTATCATTGTCTGGTGTTTTGAAAAGGGAGCAGACAAAGAGGAACTAGAATGTGTTCAAGTGTGACCTAGATCTGAACAAACTCACTTTGATTGCTCATCCTTGGTCTCAGCGGAACGGAAGTTGAAATATTCCGATTTACGGAGCATGTAGACAATGAGCATGTTGAATATGAAGATTCCGATTGTTGGAATGACAACACCGAAGACGACTTGAAGCACTTTGAAGATGTTGATCATTTTCTTGACCCAATTTGGCACGTCGACCAGCTGAAAAGGTTTGGATATTGATTGTAATTTTTATGATGATGTAACCTTGTCAACATTCACTGGCGATCCATACAACTTGGTTCCGTTTCGAATCATTGCATAACCATACTTATACTCGAAAGTATGGAAGAAAGTCAAGAACAACGAGCCAACGATAATCGAGAAAATGAGAAAGAACACACGAGACGTACGCCAGTGGTAACGGAAATGAATCGGTGATCTGATTCCCATGTATCTCTCCACAGAAACTCCCAGAATCAGCCAACTGGTAATGCACGAGCAAAAGTTGGCCAAGAAGATAGTCCATGTTGCCGATTTGAAAATGAATGATCTGAACCAATCCGACATATACATTGGATACCAAACCCCGAGAGATCCGGGGAGCATTGTAAAGAGAAGAATGATGTCACAGATTGCCATTGCCGATAGAAGGATGTTTGCCTGTAATTGTACTTTTTTAGTTATTTTTTCTTATAGTAAACAAAGATGTTGAATATCAAAAAGTCATGAGGGTGAGAAATGTGACCTACATTCCAAAGAATGACTACCTCGTTTCTCATATTTCTGCTTAGTAAGACGCATAGATTGAGTACGTTTCCAATGACTCCGAAGCAGAATTGAAATGGGAAAACGTATTTGTTCAATGTCACATAAAGACCGGGTGGAACCAATGTCAGCAGTGCAGAATCATCACCGTCATTATCACGTCTCTGGAATGGCATATTTTGATAGTTATTTAAGGGTTGCGGATTGACGGGCCAGTCCGACCTCTCGACCCAGTGTTTGAAAGAATTATTGAAAATTTATAAATTTTCCTAGAGAATTTTAAAATTTACACAAACTTTTTGATGTAAGAAGAGTCTTAAACCTTTTGATTTCACTTTGAGATAATTTTCCAACATCTGTTGATAACAAATATAGAAAAAGAATCTTCAAACTAGAAAGTTTTGAACTAGAAATTGTTTCAGTTGGCACAACGACCGGACGGGTCGGTTACTGCCCATCGCACCCCTGATTTGACAATAACTTACAAATTTCTCAACCCATTTTGAGACATCCGCGTTGAGGAATTCCTCGCTTTGCATCCTGAAAACTTTACGTTTTTTCGGGTTTTTAAAAGTTCGAATCGCAACATTTCGGTCCTATTTTGGGCCTTTTTGATTCAAAGAGCTCTCCGGAAATTGAAAACCTTTTTGGTCTTCCGGTATACCCGGAATACTCTAAATGTGTTTGTGACGTAATTTTTTTCTTTTTCAAGTGTAACTTTCGAAGGATTACCATTCGTGTTGAGGAACCAACGTTCCGTTGAATTCATTATCCACAAAGTACTGACAAATGTTCGGAATGAGATTGCACGCAGCACGCACATACGCCGAAGCTATGGGGTCCATTTGGCCTGGATACTATGCCAGGTTAGAAGAATCAAAAGAATCAAAAGAAGCAACAGAAAACGTTAGTGGACAACAAAGGGAAATGAGGAAGAAGGAGAAGGAGCAAGTAATAAAGTAAGAGGTCAGGAGGTGTATGTTTTTGCTGTTGTGTCGCCTCTTTCTCTGTTTCAGATCCACGAGGAAAATCGAGAAATCGGAGAAGACGTCGACGAAGAAGGCAAGAGAATGATGATGATTGGGTTGAAAGACAAGAGTGACCAACAAAATCAGTAGTAGACAAGTGAGAAATAGGAAAAATGAGGAGGAGCCAATTAGACGGCGAAAAGAGCCGAAAATGAGCTGATTTCGGTAAACAAATGGCGTCGATTGGGGAGTTTAGAGGGGTCCCAGTGGTGACCTTGTTACTGAGGAATGAGATATTTGGATTTGTGGATATATATGTAAAGCAGTGCTATATTTATTTATTTGGATACAAATTCTGTCTATCTCGTCGAAAAAAATATACAAAAGCTCCAGAGGGACATACTACTGAATGGATATTTTTTCTGTTAAAAAAAGTAGATTTTGTTTTTAATAACAACAGATAGGCGACCATTCGGAACAATCGTGTTTTCTGAGAAAACCAGGTTATCGGAAGTTAGTACATTATTGGAATAGTAGAGTCTACAACATTTCCTTGTATTTTCTATCTAACAAGTGATGTGGTTTCAGATGGGTTTTGAGAATTTTCTGAAAGTGCCTATAAGCAAAGTTACAGGTCCTCAAAAACACCATTTTGATACTGGATTCAGCTTTTTCAGCTGATATCTCGTTCCCGGGGCAAGGGGGACAAAAAAGTTACGATGTTTTTCAGAAGTACTATTGTTCCAATTTTCAGAACATTCTCAAGGACTCTCTGAAAACACTTCCTTTGTAAGTGCAAAAGCAAAATATCAAGATCTCTCCGAGAGCAAAACATTTGAGAATTATACAGGAGTTTACCCCAAAAAGAGTCACGAGTAAGCGGAAGATCTGAATAAGAAATTTTTCGACCTTATGTTTCGAATGAATTCCAGACATCTTCCTGTTTACTTTCTGTCAAAAAATTTCACATTTTTGATGGAACATGCAAGTTAGATTTTCGATGCAAAAATGAGTTCGAAATTCTGTTGAAGGTTGGCTCATATGTACCTTTATGTAGGTGCATGACGAGATTATTATGTTCACAGTGAAAAAAAACGAACGTTGCCTACAAATTCTATTATATTTTTATGGCTTTTACAGATGATTCCTTTTATTGAAAACACGCTAGAATCTGAACTATGCTCAATAGAAAAGATGGATTTCTATTTTTCAATTTAACAAAGTACAATTCGATGGAATCCAATTCCCTAATCCTAAACATTTCTGTCATAATGAAAAGTTGCCCTATTTCCCCATCCATAACATAATTTCAAGAGTACATCTACCATTGTATTCTGATATTCCAAATGCCTCTTTGGTGGTGTTATGAATTGAGAATCAGAATCCAGAAGAAGTCAGAAGAATACGTAAGAACTCTTCTCTCTTCAGAGATCATATGACTTTTCAAGTTCAGAAGAGACTTACTTGATTAATTCTAGCATTTTCCACGTTGTTCCGATTACAGATTTCTAGGGATTTGAAGGAAGGAAGTTCCGAATAAGTTTCAACAAGATCTAAGTTATCATAAAAAATCTGAAGAGCATCCTAAGAAAATGGGCGTGGCTATATCTTCTACACATCATCCCTCATCAGTCGTCTACAGCATTTTATTGCACTTAAGTCCGGTTAACAAAGGTAATTTGAGACCGATTGTATGCTATGTCAAAGGGGTGCTTCTCTTTCATAGGAAAACGACTTGATTTGGCTAATGAGACGAAAGTCAGGAAGAGAAAGAAGAGAGGACTCATGGAGCAACTTCTCCATCAGGCTTTTAAAAGAGAAGTGAGCTCTAACGAGCGGAATGATTCATAAGTTGACGATGAGTTTTCGAGAAAGAAATGTCACAAGTAGAAAGTAAAGGAGTAGGTGATGACACTACTTACGGAGAGATGACCGATTTCTGCCAGGAACAAGGAACAAAATGTTCTGGAGGGAAGTATAATGAAACTTGATTGATGACGAGACTGTTAGTAACAGCGTTGTTACCTAGTTAATGGAAGAAACATTGAAACAATAAAACACCAAACAGGGAAGAACGTAGAAGAACTTTGTGTTGTTTTCTAAACTGTAACTTCAAAAAATCTGCATATGATAATTTTTAAAAAAACCTCTGTATTATCAATTAAAAGAAAGAAAGATACAACTAGATTCTTCTTGCAAATACAAATGGTTCAAAACTTCTAGAACACAAGTGAAACCTTTTAACAAAACGAACTCGTGATTGTTCTTGAGGTTTGGTTTAAAACGCGAACTAAAAGTTCGAATCTTTATTGGCACTCTCACTTTAAGTATTTTTGAAGTTGTTGTTAAAGTGGTATTAGCTCATTACGTGACAGAAAAGAGTTAGCGAATTATCATTCCGGTGTACTAATAGAAGAACTTTGTTAATTTCAACTATATAAATTCCCAAGAGCAAACGTTAGACAAATCTAATAGCCAAAGTTCTGTTTCAAAACTAGAAAATTATATCTAGTGCTGTGAAGAGTAGGTGAATCTGGAATAAGACCATTTCAAATTCCGTCTGTAGAGCATGAGTAATATTAATGTATTCTTAATGGATCTATTGTTCCAGGCTAGAAAATTATGGAAATGTAGAACAAGAAAGAAGTGAGCCGAAGAATAATGGATACTATGATTATTCAACAGGTTCTGGAAGGTTCTCGCAGTCAACAACTGTTTGTTTGAGAGGCAATTTAAAATTAGGTTGAACAACTCATAGTTCGGAATTCAAGAGTATCAAAAAACTATAAAAGGTTCTTCTAGAACGGTAGTACTGTAGTTGAAAATTGGACAAATCAAGTGAGCTTAAAGGCGCACAGAGCCGAAGTTTCTTCATGCGCCTTTAAACTCTTCCATGCCCTAAATACAGCTGTCTTTAAAGGCGCATGAAGAAACTTCGCAACCTTCGCCTTAATCTCGGTCGTACTGTAATACAGACGAGGGCGCTACGCCTATAAAAATATCACAAATACGTAGTTTTTCGAGAAAAGCCCGAAAGAAATAAAATCAAACTACACGGTCTGAACTGGTGAATCACTGAATGTGCTGTTTTTCAATGGTCCACCACCAAAATAACATTCAGAATTTCACTGAATCATTCAGCGGTGTGAGACCGAACTGAACCGATTTCGGTTGTTCTTGATCAATGATACTTTTGGGATGTCTGGAACGAGTAATCGAAGAATGTTTGAATTCATTGTCTGTGGGGTGGTGTAGATAGAATTTTAGAAAGGGAAACCTGCTCTGGTTTTGGTTATTTACCTGGTACAGGTGATTGTATAATGGAATACACAAAAGCAATAGGTTCTAATTATCCCCAATTATAGATCAATCAATATTTCCGATGTAAGCTGAATCCTCGGATAAGTTTGTCAAAACTTTAAGCTAACTTACGTAATGTTTTCCATTTCCAGTTAGTTTCAGAATAGATGTTAGTCGGTAAAATAGGTAGAAGCCGAGCCGTTTCTTCCTCTTCTGAGCTCACCAAAAAAATAATGAGGTTCAGTTTCAGCTGTGCCTCTCAGCCTTCGTCGTTCTCGAAGACGAATTCAGAGGCGTGAAGCGTGAATATGTTTTCGATAGGCGGAGAACACACGTGTTTTTCGTTTTGTTTTCAAAATTTTCTCAGAATACCTCAGAAGACGTCAGCTTCTGATATCAGATGAGAGGAACCTTCTTCTTGAGCTTCTGAATTCGAAAACTTGTGCTCCGAAAGCTCCGCCTTTTTGATGTTGACATTTTGTTTTGGGGGAGGATGGGGACATCCCCGTTTCGAAAGCCAAGCCGAAATTGAAAAATTTTCTCATTTTGGCAACTCTACGCATTCTTTGCTTTTTGATGAGATTCATTGTCTAATAAAAGTCGAATCCAGAAGATGAAGGCGTTTTCATTAGAAAAAGTTGGAGGAATTTCAGAAGATGATGATTAAGAAGTTAATGAGAAAATGAATGAAGGAGGGGTGAGAAGCAGCGATCAGCCAGAGTTTTATTTACGACGAGACGTCGGGGGGCTTATATTGGATTCTGATGAGACTTTTTTAAGTTAAGGGGATGGATTCAGATGTTAGATGCATCAGATGTGTGACTAAGTGAAATACTCAAAATAGAACAGGGAAGAAAGGTGTCTATAAAATAGGCAACTGGAAAAATGGATTTCTACAAACTTGAAGCATATTTCAACTTAATTTTTGCCTTGTGCTAGTGGTTTCTTTTATGAACTTCGACCAAGAAACCAAATAAAGCTTGAAGAGCAAATTTGTTAGGAAACCAGGTACGAAAGTCAAAATATAATCAGCATACCGTAAAACCTGCGTTAGAAAGGCACCTCTAATAGAAGGGCACCCCGATGAGCTCAAAATGAGCACATTCATGAAATTCAAACGGATTGAAATTAGTCATTAGAATCCTCGTCAAAAGTTGACTACACACGCCAAAAAATATTCTAAAATCTAATGTCTAACAGATGTTATGATCCGTTTTGAGAATTCAGAAGTTTTTTTAAATAGAGGTCCATGCCCTTCTAATACAAAATTTTCGCTATGTTCCGTTTGATGGTCCTACTGCAAACTTTTTTCAGATGACCTCCAATTTCTAAGGTCCCTTCCGAATTCCCTTCCAATACCTGTCATTAACAATTCAAATTCAAAATTCATATCCTCCTTGTCCACGAATATCTCAAATTTCGGACTTCCACAACAAAGCAACAGGAGAAATTCGACCACCTCTAAATGGTGTTTGTTTCTTTTGATCGTTAACTGTGATACATCAAGATATAGCGTTTGATGAACCAATAGAAGAACAAGAGGAAGGTGTGAAAAAAGTTGGTAATCTAGAAAATAGAATTGAAAAAAAGTCTGTGACGATAGTGGGATAGTGGAATGGAATGGGGATGATTCGTTTGTTCTAACCCCACTTTTCTTCTTCTATTCTCCTTCTTCTTCTTTTTTTTCTTTTACTGCATTTCCTCCTCCAGAAAAGAAAAAGTTTCACATTTCCATCGTCTCCTGAGAATCTTTGAAATCTAATTTTCCCCATTTCCAAACTTTTTTCAAGACTCTCCAAACATGTCGGATGCGTGGCTTCAGGTTGAGTACGAAGTGCACTTATTGCTTTTAAAGATAAAAACGATGACTCATTTCAAAATTTGAATACAGTTAAAAAATGGATTTCAGAGGAAAAATTTCGATGAAAAGGTAGACCTTTGAAAAGTGGAAATTTCACTAAACTAAACCAAACAACACTTTTTCCTCTATCTCATCTAGACCTTTCCTGATCGCGTATTCATCTTTTTTCTCTCTTTTTTTGTCAATACAAGTTTCAGTTTTTCTCTTCCTGCTCACAACGTCATCAGAAGTGCTCTTCTGATGACGTGGATGTCTGTTTCAACTATCCGTTCGTTTTCTCTCAACAAAAAAAATGTTTTCAAATTCATCATCCCTCGTTTAGTCATGTCGCTAATGAGACACGAAGGAATGTTTCTTTACTGTTTTCTTTTTTTTACTCTGAAAAAAAGAAGAGAAGCCAATTTGAGCATTGTTTTCAGTTCTAGGTTTTAGAGGGTTCCATTTGAGGGAAAATAGCTTTGAAGAATAAGAGATTCAGAGAAAAATACACTCTTGAAATGAGAAGCAACAAACCAATGCTCATTCTGAATGAAGCATGAAAAATTCGATCACTTCTGATTCCAGAAGCTATCCTGTGGTTTTTCAGAACATGAATAAGAGAAGAGGTTAGATTTTCAGACTTCTTCAAATTCAAAAAGTGACTTTTCGAAACTGTGGTTCTTGAAATTTCGAATGAAAAATAAGACTGGATCAGCTTCAAAGATTAGAAAAATACTGAAACAATAACATAACAATTTTCCTGGTTTTTATAAAGAGTCATTATAGTGAAAGTTAATGAGAATTCTAGAAGACATAATAGCCCTTTTTTCAGACAACAAACAAAAAAGTATCTCCTAATGAGTCATATGAGAATAATGAAACTCTGGAAATTCTGAAACTTTCTTTAAATCATATATGTCCAAATCCAGTCCGCCCCGGGTTTCCGAAAAATGCTATTTTTCGTGAAAAAGTACTAAAATACTAATAGTGTAAAACGTTTTAAAATTGAACAAAAACAGTCAAGAAATCGGATTTTCTCCAATAAATTGACATTCAGAAAAGTTAAATCTCAAAACGGGGGCCATCCCAACCCGGATTTGGACATTTATGCTTTAAATTTAACCTAGGTTGATTTCGGAAATCGAGATTCAAGGTTTTGGAATATTAACATAGGACCATACTTCTCGACACCATTTCAAACTCCCCTGATTTCGATTGCCTTCCTTTGCGTTTGAATTTTTTCTTCCCTAGCTATAACTTTCCGAATATTCCCATAAACTCAAACATCTTGAATTTCAGAGTTCTTCGGCCACCTACACTCTAAATTTAGAGCCGTTCTGCATTATTGCTTCTGTTTATTTACATAATTTTGTTCCACTTCAGAGAGTATCTCTATCCCTCAACACAGGACCCTTCTGAGAAATAGTGACCTTTCCAGATTCCTCTGAATGGTCCTATTATTAGTTCTCACAGGTCTCTGTTTGATATATCCCATTCTAGAACCTTCTCGTCCTAAATCTCATATTCCTTTGATCTACTTTTGATCCCAAATCTATTAAGAAGGCAGTGATCTCGCTCATGCAAATCCAAAATCCTCGAAGCACACATCTCTATCGCAACAACTAAAAACGATGGTCAACAGATGTCATCACTCCCTGTCTTCTTTACAGAAAAGTGGTCAATTGAGGAACCGAGAAGAAGATGAAGACGATGGTTGAGGACAAGAAAAAGTTGGTAGATGACGACAATCGGAAAGACGGAAAAGAAGGATTAACAAGTCAAGAAAAAGAACTGGGCAAAACTAGAGATAGGTGTTTTTAAGAAGAATATACTTAGAAACTTCCTCACTTGTTATTTTTGGATTCAATGAGGTCTGAACTTAACATGTTAGTCATGAAAGATGTGGAAGAATAGGAGATAAAGCAATTGAGCAAAAGTCTAATGGGATCAGAGGATGGGTGATGTATCAAAAAAGTATCACATGATTCTACTTACAGTTTCTGGAAAACAAAACATGTCTAAAACAACAGTCATTAAAGTTTCAGTTTGTCTCAATACCACACTGAAGTTACAGAAACTGCATTTAAATATTCTCGAAGGCTTGAATTCATTTTTCGAATCTTTTTGAACAAAAGATTTTGAATCGAAAAAAAGTCGTTTGAAAAGTACAGTTTCAAACAGTTTCAACATTTTTTGAAAATTCAAAATTTCTATTTCGATTTAGAGCATATAATTCAAAAAGCTACAAGACTTCGAAGGCAAGAAAAAACTAACAAAAAAAGCAAATCACACACTTCGAATGTGTTTGTTGTTTTGTTCGGATGGAATTTCTCCATTGGTCAATTATCTAATCTCTCGATCAAATAAATTAAAAGTGCTTAATTTTAGAACTCCCTTGATTCAACCACAATCTGATCAGACAAAGAGTTTTGAGGTGAAACATAATTAAAAGTTCGCCAAAAACAGCTACAACAAGGAACCGAAAAAAAGGAGATACAGAAAATGTTAGAACTATCAAATTCTAGTCTCGAAAAGAAAAATCATAACAACAGAATTTGCAAAATTACTAGATTATTCCAATGGTAATTTCGTTTTCAAACCGGTTATTATCGGTTTCTCATGTGCTCTGTCTCGTTTTGAGAAAAAGCACGTTCTCGAATTCCAATTTTCAAATATCTCGTTTTCAACTAGAACATCTAACATTCCAAATGAAAAAACTCACCGAAAATATTCAGCCGTCGTTGTCTCCACTTCCATTGTTTCGTTCATCTTCAATTCAAGTTACAGACTCCAGAATTGCTTTCGAAACTGATCGAAATATCGAACGTCTACAATTGACTTCAAAATCCAGGCAACCTTTCCACTTTTCCAAAAAAGGTCAACGATCGAATGAATTCTACTACCTCCAAAAAAAATTCAAATTGAAAATTCAAATCAAAAATCGGTGGAGCGAGAAAGAAAAACGCGGGAAATCTTCAGATTTTTTCGTCTGCGTTGTCAACGTCTTCTTCTCAAGTCTTCACAAGAAGAAAAAAGACAAGTGGGCGGAGACTTCCCGAAAAAAAAAACGACGCATGGAAAGTAGAAGAGATGAAACTAGTAGAATAGGAAATGAAGTGAGAAGGAGAACGTACTAGAAGTTACAAACTCATCTGGAAATTGTCAAAATGTTTTTGGCAACTTTGAAATGGAAGGAGATGGAGTGGACATTTGAAATTTTGAGAGGATATCTCAAAACAAATTATAGGTGTTAATTCAAAAACATTGAAGCGTCAGAACTCTGTGTAATTGCATGAACTTCTCTAAAGTATTCTGCATTTTTCAAAAGAACCAATGAAATCATCGGATTCAGAAGAAGTATCCGACCAAAACGAACATGTAGAGGAAAGTTGAATGAATCCAAAGAACCCATATTAGTCCCGAACTTCGAATTCCAGACTTGAATTTTTCAAAACTGTGGGAACCCATTGTTTTTTATTCAAAAACTACAAGCGGGATGTGCTGTAGGCTTCAACAAAACATTTTGGAAGTTTTCAGACAAAAGGAAGCAGCTTTTGTAAAAGAATCATAACAAGAAACCAAAACTCAATACAATTTTAGAACGAATGATGTCTGCTACAGCGCGATGAGAGGATTTCGAACTCCCATAATATTTATGCAGTCAGTTTTAATCTGTTTGGTCAGTATGCAAGTTTTTGAACTAGATGAAAAAATGGCACCCACCAAAAAACGTTTTCTTTGAAAAGAGCGGAATATTTTTTGTAGAGATCCACCTGAATTCTAATCTCAACAAGATGTTCAGCATTGGCTGACGCAAATCGTGGAATCAAAACTTAAAAGGTTTTCTAACATCTCGAAAATTGCGTTATCAATGTTCACATAATATGGGAAGAAAGTAAGATAAAAAAGGAAAGGTGAGAGAGGGATTTCGGTCTCATCCGCCCTCTTTTAGGCGGATTTGAAATGCTTTATAAAACATTTATATTTTTAGAGAATGATTAGGAGCACTTAGAGGAAATATTCGAATTGGTTTTTTGGAGTTATGAAATCACGAAAAGTCAGAAGTAAAATATGGAAATTTTTGACTAAAAAATAAACTATTTTTGACACTTTCAGGATTTTCCTTTTTTTGGAAACCCCTCATCGATGAGATCCTCGAAAATCGCAAACAAAATTTGCCACGTGATCAGAATGTTTCACTTAATTCAACACTGATCTCTAGATTTATCTATTTTTGTAACTTCTTCCTGTTCAACGGTCAGGGTTATCTTTGAGTATCAGCTGATAAGACTCAGCCTATACCGAGGCACCAAAAAACTGAAAATAAAACCAGATAAACCATATAATTATATCTCAAATACTCATATGATCAAAAAGTGGACCAGCGAAGTGGAAATGGACAAAGAATGATGACACATAATATCTTCTCCGAAAATATTCAAAAAATTTCAGATGATCATTTTGCAGAAAAACCACTCTGGAAAATAAACGATATGTTTAATATGGATATGGTGCTAGTTGGTGCCTGGCTCCGAGAAGGGACAGAACTAAAATTTGAATATATCCCAGATAATAAGAGATCAAAATATGGGCAGATATTAGTAGGTCTCGTTTTCTTTTTCTCTTTTTCGAGACACATGTGCTAATTACACACAAGAAGGGGAAGTGGGGGAGGCAGAGAGGTTCTTGGTGATTTCTGAATTCTGAAATTTCGAAGAAATTTACCATTGGAACTTAATTTATGTTTATCTCGTATTTCTTTTCAATGTTTTGTGTCCTTTTTGTTCTTATGATGTGATCATTTCGATGCTCAATTGAGTGGGTTTCCAGATGATTTTTGAAAATTTGAGAATAGTGGGAACGTATATTTGAGATTCTTGGAAGAATATAGGAACTTCAAAAGTACAAAGTGAAATTGTATACGGAAGAAACATATACTTTTATGGAAAACACAATAGTTTGATCACTGGAATATTCAAGAGAAAATAGTGGCTAATAAAACGCCAACAAAAATTTCTTTCGAGATGTCTTGGGAAAAAATAAAAATCAGTTTAAAATATTCTTACATTTTTAAAAACACAAATATGCTATTTTTTATATTCGCGATCATTGAAACAGGGAAATTCAATATTCGCTCCAGAATCCAAAAAACACCGCTGCACTAGACAATAAATGTTTTGAATTTGACTTTTAAGGGAACAGCTTATCAACCGTAGATCGCTTCCATGTAGATCAATCCCGAATCAAAAGAAAGTTTTCAAACTCAAATAAGAAATAGTGAAGTTCACAAAGATCTTATTATCCTTCTATTTTGGGACAAAAACTGAAATTGAACCCTCGGATGTTTTTGGTCTGAAAGGAAGTAGACAGAAAGTATTCACGAAAAGAAGGACATTCGTAAAGAATTATCAGAGGATGTTCCTCGGATAAGATCTTAACAGAAGTTTCTCGGGCAAAAATAAACAGATAAATTGTTCATAGAAAAAAGGAATTGAATGAATCCTCGATTGTTTTTCTGATGGTTTGAGTGGGTGCAAATTGGCAATTTTCTCCTGTATTATTTTTTGTTTTTGTTCCAGGACTCGGTCAAATTAAATGCATTGTATCGCATTCTTTGAACGTTTTGATGCTTTGAAGTACAAGTAAATAATAAAAAGGAATGTATCCTTTCGATGTTTTAGGTAACAACAGGAAGGGCATTCAAAAAAAAACATTTGCATAAATAATTTATGATAAATTTGTTTTCTGTAACTTTAGCTGTAAACCAATCGTTATGCTCCAAACTTGAAAAAAAGACGAAAAACTCGAAAGATCTGAAACAAATTTTGCAACGTTTCTCAACTTTTTCAGTG
Organism: Caenorhabditis zanzibari; assembly: GCA_963966625.1. Lineage (NCBI taxonomy): Eukaryota > Metazoa > Nematoda > Chromadorea > Rhabditida > Rhabditidae > Caenorhabditis > Caenorhabditis zanzibari. The sequence continues at coordinate 6,840,815 of OZ016471.1, forward strand.
GTAATTATTTCTCAGAGTACCCTTTAGCAGGTTTAATTGAATGTTTGTTTTAACCAGGATCTCTCTATGATTCTTCACTACTTCAGTTCATAGTGTAAACAATTTTATTCCAGATTCTCTCTTCTAAAGTTCCTTTCTTCAAGTTTTCTAAATAAACCTTTCACTTCAAAACATTCTTAAAATTTAGCATCTCTTTGCTTCAGTGACTTCAAAGATCATTCTCGATTGAATGGACTCACGATTTACGAGGCAACTGGTCAATTGGATTCAATCGATTTTCACTTTGGGACCCCGTGTGTCGCTACGACGTTCATTAGACAGTCAACATTTTGTCACCTGTCACTTTCAAGTACTGTAGATTGACGAATTAACACATCTACGCTATCCCAGCACAGGATTAGATGTTCTATTGACCTATTTCTCCTGGGAAGGACATAGTGGCAAGAACCAACGTTGGTTGACCTTTGCTCGTCATTTACGCATTCATTATGTCCAGTAGATGCTGGACTGTTTGGGATTTATTGTTGGCTATGGTTCCATCAATTTCTTTTATCGATCTATCTATTATACCCTCGCCGACCCCTGAGCCTCCGCAACAACGACACTCCGCGATTACGCATTGCGCGCTGTTATATATATATATAATATCTGTCTCTCAATGTTTCTCGAAATTTTGCTCTCTGATATCGCTGAGTGTAAACATCCCAAAATATAATTTTTTCTAAACTGCACGCTCTTTCTGTTCCAATTTTTATTTTCTTATCGGCACTAATCGTTTTTTCTCTATGTAAATGTTCATGATCGAACTTCTACTATAATCACCGTATTTCAGTAAAATGTCGGCTGCGGATCAGATAAAGCTCGACCTTGAGCGCAAGAAGCTGTTGATAACGCAGCGGAGGATAGAAACTGATGCTCGCGTTCAAAGTCTTTTTCGGGAGGTAGAGGAAATTGTTCGCGAGGTCGACATTTCCGCAGAGCCAACAATTCGTGAAGAATCGCCGGCACCCCCTCGTGGCGCCCATGCTGAGAATCTTCTGGATCCGAAGTCCTCATCGACTAGTGATCCACGTATCGCATCTCTCCTCTCTGTCGATTCGGAACACTCTAATGTGCAAACGGGTTCAACTGAGGAGATTGCAAAACTTCGAAGACGATCGAAGCATGTTGATAAGACTCTGACGCCGGAGGAAGAGCTCGAAATTGAACAGCGCAAACTCAAACTTGAACAGAGAAAGCTCGAACTTGAACGCAAGAAGCAAAAGTTGGCGGAGATGAAAATGCAGCAGATAGACACTGATGCTCGAGTTCAAAATCTTCTTCGTGCTCTCAACGAAAACGGACACGCACAGAATGGTGCAGCGCATAGGCAGATGCTTTCCTTACAACAAGTAAGTTTTTTGTCACGAAATTTCTAAAAAATAATAATTGCCCATCTTTGGAGGTAGAGGAACTTCTTCGCCAGGTCGGTATTTCCGCAGAGCCAACTATTCGTGAAGGACCGCCAGCACCCCCTGAGAATCATCTGGAATACCCTTGAAATACCCAGGTATAATTGAATGTTTGTTGCAGCCAGAATCTCTCTATAAGTCTTCACTATTTCCGTTCACGTCAAATTTTTCTTGAAAAGCGCACAAAAGAGAATGCTGGCGCTTTTCTCGTGAAAAATGAAAAAAATTCAAAATAAAAGTGAGAAATGAATTTTTTGGAGAGAAAACTACTGTGAGAGGGGAGGTGTAGGAAGATGAAGCATTGGCAAATAAGCCTTTTTCTATGGATTTTACTCTAAATTTCAATCAAATAATGTTTAGAAATGCATGCTCACATCGAATAGAGTCTGTTGCTTTGATTTTTTTAATTTTTCAAACATTTTGTTGTAATTAGGTCACAAGCAAGGTCGAGGAGGTTTGGCGTTAGTGTGGAATTGCCATCCAACCGACTATCTGTCCAAATAAATCATTAAAATACCTTTTATTACATGTTTCAGCTCATCCATTTTCAGCCTTACTGTTGACCTATAATATGGTCAAGGCCTGACCATCGGACTTAATTTTTGTATAGAAATGTTCACCATCAAAAAATACCCAAAAGCCCAAATTTTCAGACAATTCTGGTCATTCTGACTCCAGATAGGTATATTCTTTGATATTTTAGGGGTCAAGAAGCTGCTTCAAAATCTATCAGGGATCTCAGTTTTTGTTTTTTCAACTTGTATTTAGCATCAAAAGATCCGCAAGAAAATTTGCCACAATCTCTACTATCGTTCGAACCAGGAAACTAGGTTTTAACAAAGATATTCACGTAAAACTAGTTATCGGTAAATATCGAGAAACGCGCCAACAAATCCAAAAAAATCAAATTTTGAGAAAAATTTGACGTGCCGTTCAAAACGTAAACAATTTTATACCAAATTATTTCATCAAGTTTCCCTGACAAGGAAGCTCCTTGACCCCTACCGTTGAACTTTTTCTGAAACTTCGGTCCTAGACTAAGTTGACCCTGAAAAGACCGAATCTGCAATAAAATTCCGCTAAATGTTCACGTAACTCGAGATATGAGCCCTCAAAGGTGCAGCCAACACTAAAATTGGGAAACTTTGAGGATCCATATCTTGGCTCAAAATCGCTTTTAGAGCGTCTAGTTTTTCGTTTTGGACATATAATTTGATGTTTAACAACTTCCAATACTTTTTGGACAACATTTTTTTTGAGCCAAAACTTTGAAATTTTGCCACCATTTGGGTGGGAAATTTTTCGATGAATTAGGGATCACCAACTTTATTTTTCCAATTCAGCAAATGATGGTATGAAACATATGATATGTATCGATAAAAAGGTTCTGAACATTTTCATAACTGTTTCGGAAAAATTTATCACTTGGCAGGCCTGTTGACTGGCAAAAACCTTTGCGGATTTCCAGCCATCATTTGACCTAAAAAGAGCACCCTAACCAGTAGAAAAATATATGAAATTGTCCAAAACCATTTTATCGACATCTATCTTTTGTTTCCTAACTTTATTTCACAAATCGGACGGGAAGAACTGTCGAAATCAGATCAATCGGAAAATTTCGCCCCAAAATTTCGATATTTTGGCTCAAAAATTTTTTGCTGAAAAAAAGACGGGAACTTGTTCTGCATCAAATTTTAGATCTAAAGCAAAAAACTAGACCTTCCAAAAGTGAATTTGAGCTGAGTTATGGACCCCCAAAGTTACACTATAGCCCTGATGGCTGCAACTTCGATGGCTCATATCTCGAGTTACGTGAACATTTAGCCGAATTTTATTGCAGATTCGGTCTTTTCAGGATCAACTTAGTCTAGGACCGAAGTTTCAGAAAAAGTTCAACGGTAGGGGTCAAGGAGCTTCCTTGTGAGAAATCTTTAACTGCTACCTGTTTTCTAAATCTATCTGATTCTGTGAAGTTTGAACAAAAATTTTCTTTTTCAAAATTTCATAAAACAAAATTTATTGGATCATTATCATTATATAGCTGGGTTTGGGTGACAATGGTGTGCATCAGAATAAAAGCTAATTGAAGAGATTTCGAAGTTTTCGTTTTTATTTTAATTTAGCATTCCTTTTGTTTCAGTGACTTCAATAATTTTTCTCGAGTGGTTGGACTCGCTTCAACGATTGTTTTCGCGGCTCAATCAATTCCCTCAATCGATTTTCATACATCATACTTTTTCTTATTTCTTTACTATTGTACTTTCTTCAATACTTCAAAAAATTTGATATCCATCTCAACGTTTTTGTTTTCTACGAGCTTCTTGTCTGCTATCTCAATTTCGAATCGAAATTCTGGATGTTCCAAAATCTGATAACTGCACTAATCTCACTTGATATTTTGTTTTAAATTTTAATATTGTACTGGTTCTTCTGAATATTCTGTCAAATAACTGCTCCACTTATCACAAATGAAGTTTTGCTCTTTTTGGATTCATGTTTACAGACATTCATGTTAGCTTTTGAAGAGTAAGTTGGAAAATGTTCGTTAAATAACGACAAAACATTTCAATACAAAGATCTTCATTGCTATAAAGAACAAGGAAACTGGTTTGCTACATGCTCTTAACTTCCGGAATTTCAGAACTCACATATTCCGTCTTTATTCTAGATATGTATTGTACCAGATAGCGTTTTGAACTAAACACAAATGTGATTGTTGTTTTCTAGGGGCTCAGGTTCGAAAAGAACTCCACTGGGAGTCTACTTTTATTTTGTTTCTGTTGAAAAGGATCGTAAGAGACTTCGAACTTCTGGTACCAAGTAGTAGGCTCAGAGCAACTCGCTCTACGTCACATAATCTAAGAACTGTTTCGTTATAACTTTCCTGAAAATTCTCCAATTCTCAACTCAGTCCCTATCAACATAGATCTCGAAGAATCTGGGTGCAAACTAACATATCAATCGTGGCTCAAGACACGTTAGATGTGTACTGGATCGGAAAATTTTCACCCACGCGGAGTTACGAAAACGAAAACGTCATCGATGGTGATCAGGCTGATATAAATAAGAAGCTTCGAGCTTGTTAGATAATGTTTGTTTTTGTTGTTTTTAAAAAACCAGTAACTTTGAACCATATTTTCAACACCACAGATTTCAGTCTAGTCTTATTTAATAAAGTTCTGAAAAACCACCTTATTTTCCTTTTTCCACCTGTCCTGGGGATGACGACTCCTTTCTGGATCTTAGATAACCACGTTCCATTTTATGACTTAATAGTCCAGAAGATCAAACCGATTTCGAAATTATTTTGCAAAAAGGAACACTTTTTAATGAAGGAATTCAAAAATATCAACGTCAGGCAAGCAAGAACAGGAAACGTATTTTCCTCAAAACGTTCTTCTATAGATCCAATTTGGGTTAGATCAAAAAGTCATTTTGTCAGAAATCATCCTATATTCTTTTTTGATACAAGTTTTTTTTGAGACAATGTATGAAGTCATTTATGCTCGCTGTTTTTTTTGCTTTTCTTCTTCTTTAATTTCCCGTTTTTGTCTATAGTCTAGTTGGATACATTATTGACCATTTCATGTTGTTGTTCCGCTTTTTTCATGGGCTTTCTCCTTTTTCGACAGTTTTGAACTCTTGAGTCCGTGCTCTTCTGACTTTTTGAAAACTGCACGTTCAAACATGCATTCTCTATATAAAAATTGTAAATGGTTGAATGAATTTTGTCTAGAATAGGCGTTGCATAGATATGATACTGGCTAGCATCACGAATACATTTTTTCCACTTCTTATAGTTAGTATGTTTCAGTATCAGAGTTTTGAGTAATTCCAACTCCCGACTTCCGACTTAGAATCGGGAAATCGGAGGAGTGAAGGAGATTTCAAGACTCCTAGCGCTGAACTGATAAACAACCATTTCGATTCAAATCTCGGTCTAAGCTCCGCCTCTATAACAACACCACTATCTTCAACACATTTCCTCTATCTCGTTGCAATATTACTGATAATTCTCGCTAAACCCAACTCGAAACATCCGGTACAATGCATGCCACAGTCTAATGAATTTAGGTGATCGTTGTCTGAAACGTGCCGATTCTCATTTTTATTTTGTCTGTAAAACGAATCATTTCGACGAGCAAAACATCTAGTCTACTTGTGAGGTATCTGAAAATCTGCATAGTTCTTGAACAACAAACGTCAGGTGATTTGTCACTGATTTGTTTTCATTCCTAATATCTCAATGACTATTTTTTTACACTTCAAGGAATTGGTTATCTTGACTCAAGACTCTCGAGTAACCAAGCGCATCACGGACTTTCCTCTAACTTAAAGCGAATGAGTCGACCGAAATTTCTAAAACCAAAAAGCGTGTACATATCCTAGTGATCAAGAAGCACATAGTGTCCGGCCCAGAAATTTTCCGAAAAGTCAGAAAGTTACTCACATTGTCTCTTAGCCAGTCTATCGCAGATTCCCACGCATTCCTGGTTTTTCACACGGCAACATCTTGATCGAGCTAGGATCATACGATCAACACGAACTTTGAAAGTATCACTTCTTTTGTCTGGGATTTCCTCGATGACGAAGATTCATTCCTTTTGTTCTCCATGAGAATAAAGAAGTTTCCGATTCGGTTAATCCTCCTTTGATCTATACTTCACTTCCATTTATAAAGCTGCACAATTGCTGTACTCTTGATTTTCTGGACCAAAAAATTTGAGAAATTCTTCCGTTTTGTTTTTGATTTTTGAAATAAGACATCTAGCAGAATCATCATATGATCAGCTTTCTTCCAAATCAATCACTATAAAAATTGTCTATGTACTTTCCGGTTAGATTTCGAGAAGCATCGAAAAGTTCACAAATTTAAGAGATCAGAAAGTGAAGAAATTTCTAATTATTTTGCAAACCATTCAAGCATAAAGTCTTATGATATATAAACCTTCTCGGATCTCTCCAACAGATTTCTGTCTTATTGCTAGTTTGATTTGTACATTCACATCATTACTTCGTACTTTCTCTCATTATTAGAATAAAACTACGAAACCGATGACTGTACTTGTTTTTCGAATTGACCACTCCAAACTAATTTTTTCATTTCAGAACCAATATCTCAAAATGATGTCCACTCAAGCTATCAGCGCTTGGATCGCTGTTGCCGTAAGTTTCCCAACGAAAATTTTCAAAACGAAACAGTCGATTTTTCAGGTCATGATGTTCGGTTTAATCACGAATATCATCGTTTACGTGACTGCTCGGAAGCTGAGTTCAATGAGAAGTTCCTTCGGTATCATCACGAAGAATCAAGCAATCTGCAACATTCTCATGTGTGTTCTCTTCCTGATCTTCGTCGGACCGCTTCAGCTAACGTGAGTTATTAAGAAAAAAGTCAGAATCTAGATCGGAAGTCAGCTCGTAAACAATCGAAATTCGTGCGAATGTACTACTACATTTCAGTGACTTTGTTTTTCGCGAGACCGTGTCGGGCACCAAAATATTTTCTGATCAGGAACTACAAAAATAGGAAGACACAAAATATGATTATCTGAAAGACTAGAGAATAGTTTCTATTTCAGACCTGTCAAACTTCCTCACAAGCTAACTCATTTCGTCGGGACTGCATCAATGATACTTTACGAATTCGCTGCTCAACTCAACTTCTTCAACTCCTTGAATCGTTTCTGTGCCGTCTTCATGATCTTTTACTACGATAGAATTTTCTCGAATTTCAACACGCATCTCTTGAGAAACATTGCGATCTTTGTATCCGTCGCTATGTGTGTTACCTTCTACGAAGTTCTCGGCTGTTATCTGTATCTTGACGAGGATCTGTGGATTTTTTCATATCCAGCTGGCGACGAACGATGCGACAAGCTCTCTTTTTATTGTGATTTCGTCTTCAACATGTCTCTTGTCATCTCTACAATGTGTTTGAACTTGTTGGCTGCTTACAAAGCTAGAAAACTACACAGAATGGTTTCTGATACAACTGGAGTACGGATGTCAAAGGAACAGAGACAACGAGAAATCAACTTTATTCGTCAATCATTCTTCCAAGGCTTTGCAATGAGTGTTGCATTAATATTCTACCGAATGACTGCTGATTACGTAGAAAATCCAATTCTTCTGTTCGTCGACTGCAGTTTGTGGGCATTCATGTTGGGTGTGGAGGGGTGAGCTCAACTTGTGAAACCAATTCATATTTCTATTTTTCAGTGGAATCATCTTGTTGTCTAATCAAGAATTGCTTTTGGCAGTCAGGAAGAAAAGGCATGGTCTGTTCAAAAGATGCCTCGAATTAATTAACTTTTTCTTTATTTCAGAGCTCATATCGTCGATATTCGCTCTGGAAATCTAGACAACATCATCCAGCGAACATCTACCCATACGCACGAACAGATCTCTCATACTGCTAAATTTTGAACTGACTAAATTGTATGTATATTTTCGATCATAATAAAACATATATCTTTGAATCAATCATTGCAGAAGTTATAGTCTATAGTCTGTAGACTGCTCGTAATCAGTTCTTGACTTCTCAGAATTGTCTCTCCCATACATCTTCCTGTTTTCAAAACAATGATCACTAGAAGTAATGTGACAAAGTAGATTTTAGTAATCAAACATCTAAATGAGCAGAAACTTTTGTATCTGATACTTTTACTTTTCGACATTGTAGGAAGGACGACGTCTAGACAGAAAGATGTTTGTTCTTGGAATTGTTTCAAGAATCGAAATGAGCACAAAGAGATGAACTTGTGAGGGCAAAAAGATGGTTGAAAACGAGAAGGAGACGCTACTGAGATATCTGAAATTTAAAGAATGTTCGAATTTAGGTTATGAATAAATTGTACTTCCTGGCTCTTCCTCTGCAATTCATCGATTCTTTTTTCGAGCTCATCGGAAAAATGAGAGTACCGTAGTTTTAAATGCTGATGAGACGAACATTTTCTGTATCCTTCATGTTATTTTGAACCCTATTCTGGACATTATTTTTGACATTGAACACAGACAGAGTGATAGATTTGAAGAAGCTTACCTGTAATGACTCCCAATTGTAATATGGGTTTTGGCTCGAGACTATGTGGAAAAGAATCAGCACAAAAAGTTATCCAAAGATTGTAAACCATTTTTTTCGCATATTACCGGTTTTCGAGAAAATCAACTTTTTCTGAAATTTTCGTAAAATGTGAAATCTCCAACTTCAAAAAATCATAACATTGTTCATTGTGGACGGATTTTTAAAATCTAAAATGCACCAAAAAGCCCATTTAATGTAAAATTAGAATATCATATCAACAATTAACTAGCCAACTTGTGGAAAAAATTTCTGACAGAAAACCAAAAACTTTCGAATAGCCAAAAGACATAAAAACTTTTTGGAGATCCATTTTTTTTCCACATTTCCTAAATTTAATCTCAGATGAAAGAGCATGTTTAGATTAGTGAAAATAAGTGGCAAAATATAGGGGTAACCGTCCAAATATGAAAAAAAATTTGATTGAAAAACATTTTTTTCGAAGATTTTTTGAAAAACGTAATTTTCCATAAATATTTCGTACTAATGTGCGTTGAATAAATGACATGTTCAAAAACTGCTTTATTTAGGCTTTCGAATAAACTATAGAACTTTTGATTATTCTAAGATTGAAGCTCTCAGCGACCGTTCAAAGTTCACACTCGAATTTCAACGTAGATCAACAGTTAGGAAAATTTCGAAAATTTTAAATTATCGTAGAGCTTCAAATTTTTTTTAGTTTTGTAGCAAATTTGATTTCAAATCAAACTCTCAACTGACACTTTTCTCTATCTCTTCATCCCTTCAAGAAAAATGTGAATCTCTACCGAACTGTCAGTTGGAAAAGAAAACTCAAATTTTGGTAATGAAAACAAAGAGATAGAGAAAAGTGTCAGTTGAGAGTTTGATTTGAAATCAAATTTGCTACAAAACTAAAAAAAAATCGAAGCTCTAGGATCATTTTCAAATTTTCTTTTACGTTGAAATTCGAGTGTTAACTTTGAACGGTCACTGAAAGCTTCAAACTAAACAAAATTAAACGTTTTATAGCTCACTCAAAAGCCTTAAAAAAGCAGTTTTTGAACATTTCATTTATTCAACGCACATTAGTATGAAATATTTATGGAAAATTACGTTTTTCAAAAAATCTTCGAAAAAAATGTTTTTCAATCAAATTTATTTTTCATATTTGGACGGTTACCCCTATATTTTGCAGCTTATTTTTACTAAACTAAACATGCTCTTTCATCTGAGATTAAATTTAGGAGATGTTATATCTCCAAAAAGTTTTTATGTCATTTTGGCTATTCGAAAGTTTTTGGTTTTCTGTCAGAAATTTTTTCCATAAGTTGGCTAGTTAATTGTTATTATGATATTCTAATTTTACATTAAATGGGCTGTTTGGTGCATTTTAGATTTTAAAAATCCGTCCACAATGAACAATGTTATGATTTTTTGAAGTTGGAGATTTCACATTTTACGAAAATTTCAGACTAGCGACGCTTCGCGTCGCTGGACACGGCTGCGCCGCGTTTCTTGCTGCGTGTGTCATAGCTCATCATAGAAATCATTCTAATTTCATTATTCCCTCCAAAATTTGGAAATGAATTTTTCCATTTTTGAAAGTTTCAAAATCCCAAATCAAGATAAAAGATCAAAATGCGAGATAAGAGATCGAGAATGAGAAAAAAATTGCCAAAATCGACATATACTTTTATGGCTCTATTTTTTGTTTTTTGAGATAAAGAGCTGAAATTTGAGCTCAAGACAATTGACGTTGCACTCTTTATGGTGCTATAATATCAAAGAAAAATGAGTAAAACTGACTCCATGAGAGCCCAAAAACCCTTATCAGCTCAGTACAAAAGTTTCATCTGAAAAAGAAGATTTTGCCACAGCGATCATAAATCGGGTCATTGTGGTCCATATTCAACCCCTCTAAGTTCTCGATGGTCGGCCCACATTTTCCTATCTGATGGTACAAAATTCAAAAAGATCGGTTGAGTGAGAAGGGAGTTACGAACGCGCAAAGTTTGTGACAAAATAATCTACAATTTTGTAGAAAAGTTAGGCTCCGCCCACAAATCGAAAAGCTCATACTTTCCGCATTTAATAGAATAGGCAGAAAAAGTTGATTTTCTCGAAAACCGGTAATATGCGAAAAAAATGGTTTACAATCTTTGGATAACTTTTTGTGCTGATTCTTTTCCGCATAGTCTCGAGCCAAAACCCATATTACAATTGGGAGTCATTACAGGTTAGGTTCATTTGCTAAACCATTCAAAGGTATCAAGAAAACGCATGAATTGGGATGGAAAAACTAAGGCGGCGCCGTTGACTCAGGAACCTTCACTTCTCTCGTAAAATGAATTTCTTCCTGTTTGTGATGGGATTCCAATTTCCAAATTTTCAGATGACTCCAGACGACCCCAGAAAACCCTAGAACCATGGAGAAAGAGGTGGTGATATCTCAACTCTGCCTGTGTAGGAAATCGAACTAATAAAGTAAGGTTCCCGCAGAGAATTCGCTTGAAAAAATGCACGGAAAATTTTATCCTTCCAGATTCGTTCATCTGATGTACTTGCATCTTGTGGATCTTGAATAGATGACGATGTTTTTCCGTTCTATTATCGAAAAATCGAACTGAGACTCGGTGTTTGCACTGTGTCGATTTACGAGGCCCCGCCCACCAAACAAAGTGCACGGCGCGCAGTTATTTTTATTTTGTGGGACGGACCTCGTAAATCGGCACAGTGCAAGCAACGAGTCTCAGTTCGATTTTTTCGATAATATTTTATTGTATGTTGACAATTCCAATTGCATTCGAAGTTGGATCATGATATCTCCGCAGAGACTTTTTTAGGTCAATTTTTGATTGTTGAATCATCTGCCTATCTATTAAATCCCGTCATTTAAAACATAAAGTGCAAAGTAAATGAAGTGTTGCCTAAGATTTGTAATTTTATTACCGATGATAATTTACAAAACACAAGAATGAACCGCATGAAGAGGCAAAATATAAATAAAGTGAAACTTCTAGTTATTAATTCTGAACTGAACTATCCGAGAGCATCGATGTAAGTGACACAACTGAAGGTGTCTGTGTCAGATCGCTGGCGAACAAACGGGCAGTCGACGAGGATGATGGAGCAGGAGACGTTGGTTTGATGAGTGTACGGGAAAGTGTGACATCACAGCATTCACAAGATTCGGCAACTTTCCAACTGATTTGTGATCCATAGTTTTTCAAAAAGTCGAGAACCACTCCGTTCGTCCATCCGAATCCTTCTTGCATCACATATTCACCTCCTCCTTTCACTTTGTAACAAGGCGATACGGCATTGTATTTTTCGAACATTCGACCACCACTAGTTCTCCACATATTGAAATTCTTCTGGACCCACTTTTCAACAAGACTCAACGCTAATTCTTCTTGACCGACTTTTCTGAAAACAAATGTTTATTTCTTTTTTTTTGAAGTCTCTATTACAGTACCTCAATCCTTCCAAAAGAACCCAAGTCGTTGGTGGCCAGCAGTTCGGGAAGTCCCATTGTTCACCAGAATTGACCAGAGAAACTGGGATTCCACCCGGAAAACTGATTACCCCCGATGTTGTAAGGTAATCAACTATTGCTTGTGAATCGAGATCCTCATGATAACTGTCACAATACATCGGGAAAAAGTTGGTGTCGTGGAAGCTGACGGCGTGTTTTCCCTCTTCCAAATCAAAATCGAACCAACAATTGTGCTCCTCGTTCCATAGAACTTGTCGAATTGTGGCTCTCAACATCCGATGCTCATTGTAGAAGTGTTGAGCTTCTTCCGTTTCTCCACAAATGACGTACATTTCGCTCAACGTCTTCATGTTTCCACAGATGATCGAGTTCAAGTCGACAGGGATTAATTGAGATGTTCGCGTGCTTGCGAGCTGTCCAGCGTATGGTCCGTGCACTGCGAAGAATCGAGACGAGAAGTCACGACCACTGAAAAAAATTAATTTTAAGTAGTCCAGATCACATGATCTCACCTCTCCGCGGCCGCTGCCAAATCACCCCAAAGTACAGCCTTTTTCTCTAAAGAATCCAAGTGTTCAGCACTCTCCAAATCTTCTCTGTATGATTCGGGTCGTGGTCGTGTAGTTTCTACAACGAATCGGTATAGCGGAGAGATCCAGTCATCGCGTTTGTATGCCTTGTGAGTTTGGAAGAATGAAAGCTGAAAAGATTTTCATTTAGATTTTATCGTAAGTTCTGAAACCACAAACCTCTTTCCGGAGTGTTGGAAGTGCGTCTCTCAAAAACTCTTTGTCACCAGTTGCTTCATAATATGCTTTAACACACCACGTTAAAAGTGGCGGTTGGGATCTATTGAGATAGTAGATACGAGTTCCATTCGGGATGAATCCATAAGTCTCGACCAAATAGATCATATTCTCTATCATTCCTCTAACAGTTGTTAACATTCCGGATGCAATGAGTCCTTTGATTGTGAAGAATGAATCCCAATAATACATTTCACGGAATCGTCCACCGGGGACAACAAATGGATTGGGCACCGGGATAATCGAGTATTTCTCTGGATTGACTCGTACTTTTTTTGAAATCTGAAAGAAGAAAATTAATGAAATTTAGCATCCCACGGGGTTGCAAAAGGGTACATCCGTAAATCTACCCCGAAAATTTTGTGTTGAGACCTTCGCTGCGTAGCGACTCAATTACATGCTTTAATTGTCAGTATCGCGAAGGTCTCAACACGAAATTTTCGGGGTAGATTTACGGATGTACCCTTTTGCAACCCCGTGCATCCCACTATGTCTCACTTTTCTATACAATGTTGGCCATTTGGCATGCAGCGCAGCTGCGAACTTTTTGTAATTGTCATCTGAAATATCACCGAATTGATCCGTCTGCAAAAAAATGGAATTTTATTCAGGCTGAACTATAACGAAATTTACCATTGGAAGCCAATCAGTCGGTGCACATTCTTCTAGTTCTCCTTCTGGCTCATCAAAGTTTTCCCGAAGGAAAAGAGCGAGAACGTCATTGGTGATAGGTGCGAGGGCCATTAATGCATTCCATTTGGCAAGTGTGGCTTCTGGAAACTTTTAGGATTTCTAGAAACATTTTCTTTTTTATGGGGTCCCAAGTCCCATCTGATCTCTATTCTAGCCATATGCCAGCCGGCTGCAAAGAGGAACAAAAAAAGAAAGAAAAACAACCAGTTTTTTTCTATTTTTTCTTCTTCGTCATCCATCCGTTCTCAGCTCACTCCTCTCCCTTTCACAGGCAGTTCACGTGCATGGGAGACTTAGGGAGTCGAGTGGATTCGAGAACTGCGGAGGGAGATGGATAGGGAAAGTGTTCAATGCTTTTGAATTTTTCTTTGGAAAAAACTTTATAAATCTTTTATTTTTTTTTCTATTGTTCAACCTCCTAAAAAGCATCCAATACTAATTTTTGAGAAGCAACTCATAACGAGTTTCATATTGATCCTAGTCTATTTTTGACAAGGAATTGCTTGAGACTATTTTCAGATCCACAGAAATCTGAGAAAGTGCTCTTTTCGTGCTCACTTGGATGTCCTTCTATTAGAGGTTTTACGGTACAAACGATATAAAATTTTGATTTCTATTCAGCTCACCTGCATCATGCTTTAATGGCATGTCTACAAACGTTTTGCAATCCGGAAACAGCCCAGAAAGTTGAACAGCATGAAGAAGAGTCCCCTCACACCAAACCGGTGACGGGCTCATCGTGGAAAAGAATGAGCTTTGTGACGGAAAGATGGCTGAGAAGGAGCTCGAGGTGTCTGAAATTTCGATGATTTTAGGAAGAGCTTTCGAAAAACGAAAATGGGCAAGGCAAAATTTTGGGGGTAGCCTCGACGAAGGGGCGTGTCTCGAACATTTGATACTCAGTGAAGCTCGGTCTCGAAAAGATGCAGAGAACAGCGGGCGGAAGCCAAAAGAGAACGATAGAGAGTGTGTGAGATGAAGAGACGCAGAGGACAGAGGCTAGGGGTGTCCAATTTAAGAAGAAAAAAATACTTTTGATGATTAGTTGCTTATGATGAGTCAGAAGATTTGACTTCTAGAAACGGCTCATGGATTTCATTTTTGGTCAATTCGAAAAGTACAATAACTGTCCTTGGCTGTCAAATAGAAGCAATGTCCGGTAGCTGTCATTTTTATTATCAAACTAATGTTTTTTTCTTCCGAGAAACTGGTGTCATTCAGTGGCAGAATGATTCCATGAAAATCACCCGATTTTCTCAAAAAAATAAGGAATTGGGTACAGAAATCAAAGGATCACCTGGAACAGACGGTTTCTTTCTGAAGCGAAACAAATTTCGAGTAAAAAATGAACAACACATTTTGACATTACCAAAGTTAGAAATGAAATCGATTCATTGTTTAGAAAGCTGGAACTAAATAGTGTTTCAAGTGAAAGATCCTATTGATTAAACCGTTTTCTCGCCAGAAGATGAGAAAAGTGCATTTGAAGTTTCAAAAAATCCAGATTTCGCGACCCCTTGTCTGCTCTGTTTAGCATCCTTCTCGAGAGTCGTTGAAACTTTTCCTGGTCATATTTTGTTCACTGGAGGATCTCTCGGAAGGATATATTGTTGTTTGAAAATTTCGACCTCAAATTACAGTAACACTCTTTGACTAGTGGAACCAGGAATGACACTAAGATCGCGTCTATATAGCCTCCGGGACATTTTGAAAGTGAGACATCTCGAAAGTGGACATTTAGACAGTACGAAATCGCCAAAAAATTAGGAAATACCGCGATTCCACACTTTCGAGATGTCTCGCTTTCGAAATGTCCACTTTCGAAATATCCTGGAGCCAAAGAAGTAGAACCGGAGGAGAAGCTTTGAAAAAATATGTTCTTAAAAGTTCTTCCCAGTCCTTATGTACCTAATTCCATGTCATCTCTAGGGCTTATCACTTGTCAAAATTATCAGTCCATTTCAAGAAAATGCTTAAAGAGGGGCGGAGTCAGGAGTTATCACACAAGATTATAAGGTCATTATCGTCACGTGCTCATGTAGGAATATTTTATTACAGGCAGATTAAAACTATTTAGGATCGTAAATTTTTTTGGCTCTCTCTCTTTCCTGGGAAGTGAAAAGTTTTATGGATCGAATTTATGGGTGAATGACGTTCTGGGTAGTGTGAGAAGTTTTAGATTTTATAACAGTAACGAGAGTTCAATAGAATCAAAATTCGAAGCTTTTTAGTTTGAGGAGAAGCTCCAAAGTAAGACTTTTACGAAGCTAGCAAGAATCAAAAGCGCACATTGGCCTAAAATAAATACACAAATAGAAGTACCGGTCAATGTGAAAAGCATGTGGAAATGTGTCTCCTATACCAGTCGGTGGCAGACACACACAATGCTCCGAAAAATGAGACATACAACACAAAAAGCGCCCAAAAGCTGAGGAGACTGAACGAGTGGATGACACGCAGAAAGTGAAAGAGTGGAGGGCAGGGAAGTGAAACTGAGGGGAAAGCTCGATGTGCACTCGGTGCATGTTGGACTCAGAACGAACAAAAGAAATTGTACTGAGGACATTTGGAGCAGAATGGAAGAATGGGTGCACAGGCTTGACTGTACATGAAAAGAACTTTATCAAACTTTGTACCCCATGAGGGAGAAACGATTTCAAGTATTTCATGACGTGATTTTTTTAAATGACCGGAAGTTGCTGACAAGTACAATGAGCAAATGATGAAGAATAATGTATTGACACTCGTTTACTAAAAATGGGCTCCGCGACGTTTCGAAAGTGTGACGTTTCGAAGGTGCGACGTTTCAGAAGTAAAAGGCTGCACTTCTAAAATATCGCATTTTCGAAACGTCGCGGATCCTAAAAAAGTCATAACTTTTCTGTGACCGAATACTGTAAGACGCCTTCAAACTCAACGGTACAGTAAGTATAGAAATAAAATTGCTGTCGATTTCCTTTTCAATATCGGACTCAAAGATTTTTGTTTTGAAACGCTCGTTAAAAATCTGAACTCAACATATTCCTGCCTTGTAATATTTTGATACTCCTAATCACAATAAGCTTTGTTCAAATTCTGACAGTTCGCATTCTTACACTCATTTCTATCCGATTATGAACTCAAACATGTAATGCTTACACTTTTTCATTTTTCTCTACTCTTCATTATGTTCTATGTTCCCACCCTCTCACGATACACTTTGTATCTTAGACCCAATCAAACTAATGGCTCCAAGGACCACAGAAACCCAAAGTTCTCGAAACACCTGACACGAACCTATTTTTTCCCTTTCGTCTTGCAGCGTCTGGCCTCCACTTCCACCGGCGACTGTTGAGCAGCATCGTTGTAGTCGGTGATATTGATGATAAATCCGCCGACTCGGATGAGGGGAAAGGGTGAAGGTTTGAAAGCAGAGAGAAGGACCAGCCTGAAAAGAGGATTCATTATTTGAATGAGAAACGGTTTGAATGCCAGGAAGTGATGAGGAATAAGTTTGCAGCTCAGCGTGTTGCCAAAAATAGAAAAATTATTTTTCTGTATTTGATACTATTTCAGTTTTCAACATAAATACTACTGATGGCCGAACTTAATCGATGATCTAGAAATAATACATCCAAAAGAAAAAGTTCTAATTCAGAAAATAATTTGGCACTTGAGTCTCTGATGGAATGATGAGCTCATAAACAACAAATATCGCAACATATTTATACTGTTTCATCATCCAAAAAATTCGAAAATTCTTCTCACGGCGCGTGTTCTGCAAGACCTGACCTTTGCTCCACTAACCTTCTTTTTTTCAGAAATATGAGAGGTATAAAGTCTGGAAATTTCCCACCTTCTCTCTATATTCTCATATCGATTTCAAACTTACGAAGTAAAAAGAAGCTTCAAGATTTTCAACTGAAGCCGTCGCAATGGTCTTAGGAATCGCGAAGAGCAAGGATAAGGGAAAGAAGGGGACCGCTTCAACGGAAGCTCCGCCCAAGAAGAAGGAAGGTTCCCGTCGTATCAAGAAAGAGAAAAAGAAGACGGAGACCGAGCCGGATGCGACGAACAAGACCAACATGACGCCGGCTCCACCTCAAGCCCATCCGCTCGTTCAAGAATGGGTGATCCGTGCTTTGAATTTCGGAGTGGAGCAACTTCGTCAGGAATTTCGAGGACTGTCGAAGTATACTCGTGCCGACATGACAAAGGTTGTTTTTGATGCTAACCAATCCGCGGACATCAACGTCTCAAAAAATCGGTAAGTTCCTTCAATAATATTTTCTATCCTGATTTCTTATTTCAGATACCAAGATGTCCCATGTCAAGACCAGTGCATCGTCAAACTGGAAGCTCCTTCTCCGTGCACCTACATTCACGCCAACTACGTTGGTTGTCCGATGAACCCAGAAAAGAGATTCATCTGTTGCCAAGGACCTCTCGACCACACTTGCGAGGAGTTCTGGTGGATGATTATCCAGAACAAAGTGGAGCAAATCGTCATGTTGTGCAAGACTGTGGAGACTGGAAAACTCAAATGCGCTCAGTACTGGCCAGGAGAGAAGGGAGAAAAGAAGGAATTCAAGTCCGGAGTCGTTGTGGAGAACATGACGGGAACGAAGCCAATGGAGAGGGATGGAGAGATTCAGGTGACAATGCTGAATGTCTCCTGTGGTGGCCAGACCATGTCGGTGCGTCATCTTCATTGGACTGATTGGCCGGATCGTGGAGTCCCACCATGCAAACTGACTAGTTTGGAGTTGCTCTCAGCTGTCCGAGGATCAAAAGTTCCCATCGTTGTTCACTGCTCTGCTGGAATTGGTCGCACTGGAACTATCGTTGCCATTGAATACATTCTCGGTTAGTTGAGTGGCTAAGAGCTTTTTAATGATCCGGTTTTCAGAGAAAATCGCGGAGAACAAACAGTGCCCACCGATGCCGGATCTTGTTAAACAGCTTCGGGATCAACGTGCCTACTCAATTCAAAACGATCTTCAATATTTGTACATTCACCGTGTGATGCTCAACTACTTCCTCGAAAAGTATAAAGAGAAGTATGCATCGCTTCTGACTCCAGAAAATGTTTCCAAGTACGAGAAGTTTGTCAAGGACTACAACGCAGCTGTCGGACAGTGATCTCTTTTTTCCATGCGTTTTTTGTGAAATGAAATTTCTATTTCTCGATTCTTTTTTTCTTTTTTGAACAGTATAACATGATTTACAGTACTACCCCAAAATGAATTAAAATCGCATCGGCATTTTCTGTGAAAAGGGGTTAACTTTGATGGTCTGAAAAAGTGGTTTCACGAATTCCGATTTTTCTGAAATTTTGCAGATTTATAGAGCAACTTAAGAACTCCATTTTTGTAGTTGACAACGTTTTCATATAACTGTAATCCAGTTAGTTGGGCCAAGTTAATTGACTGCACTTCGAATTTCGTCTCATGGAGCCCGATAATGGTCCTATAAAAAATTATCAACTACAAAAATAGAGCTCTAGAGTTGCTCTAAGCAACCCCACAACTTCAGAAAAATCGGATATCTGGAAACCACTTTTTCAGACCCTTATAGTTGGCCTATTTCAACTGAAAATGGCAGTGTGAGCATTCATTTTGGGTAGTACGGTAGAAACTTTTCCCCAGTATACGATCACGCAGATTGTCCTACTTTGCAAACATCTCAATGATCATATTTTAAATCTTTAACTTCTGATCGACAAAATGGATTTTTACTCTAAATTTTCGCATGAAACTAAAGTATGTCACTGTTTTCATTTCTATTCCTACATGACTTTTTTATTTTTCGAGCAGTTTTTTTTGAACAGTGACAATACAACATTCTGAATACGAATACTTACCTGTCTCCCAAAAATCTTGGTTCCTATTTTTGATACATACATATTTGTACAGTTGGTTCTGAAATGGTCCATTGATTAAAAAAAAAGAAGAGCCTCTCCAATGAAGAAAATTACTGCTGGGTTAGGTACCCAATGCATTAAAAACTTCAGATAAAATTTCAATAAAGAAACTATTTATTAACCGAGAAAAAATCTATATTATTTTATAACCACTCTAAAAAGACAGGACCGAGAGATTTTTACAAGAGGAATATAATTTTTTTCTCTCGAAAATTGTGAAACAGGGGTATTTGATATTGACTGGAATTGAAAAATGATCTATCACAAATTTTGGGGGGAATTCGAAAGAAATGAATGACTTAGAAAATAAATATAATTCTGGCATAAAAAGTGAATTACTAAATTCTGTAAAAAGAAAGTTGAAAACTCGATGAAAGACATAGATGAAATTAAAGTCTGACAGATCTTCCCTTCGAAGCCTCTTGCAGATCTTCCATGAATCCGGCACGTTTGGAAAAGTTTTCTTCTGTTTGGATCCGACGGAAATCCGAGTGCATATCTCTCTCCGATATCATCTTTTCTCGACGAGACCACTTATCCGTATCGTACTTTCGATTGACCATTCTGAAAAAGGATTTAAATGAAATGGCTTTATATTTCAGCTACCTTAAAGTGTCCTCAAAATCTTTTCGGTTCATTCCATCCATGTCCATATCTGTATCATCAATGAAATCGTCCATATCACTATAGTCGTCTTCATCGCCATACTGAAACAAAGTAATATGTATTCAATGACACAAATGCTAATTTTCAAACCTCTTCCTCGTCCTCCTCATCGTCATCACTGTAATCGTCACCTCCTCTATAGAAACTTCCTCCTCCTCCCGAATCTCTATTTCTATTCATCATATTTTTCTTCTTTCGCTCCTTTTCTCTCATTTGCTGCTCACGAAGTTCAGCCATTCGACGAGCTTCATAACTGCGCTTATCAGAGCTTTTCATGGAAGAAGACGAAGAATATGATGAAGAAGAGGGACCCGATCTATCTGCTTTTTTCTGCATCTTTTTATTTCTTTCATAATCATCCATCTCCTTCTCTTGGCGTGCTCGTTTCATGGCTCTTTGCTTCTCTCGCTCCTTTTCTCGTTGTCGTTCAGCTTCACGAACAGCTTGAGCTCGTTCTTCTGTAGTCAATATTGAATTGAATGTTTTAAACCGTGTAAACTCACTACTAGTTTGTACATTTGAGGAAGACGATGGTCGTGAGCTTCCCGGTGCTGCAGCAATAGCTTTCATCAATGATTGTTGCTCCTTGTATCGAACATCACCAGGAAGATATTTCTTGCCGGGAACAGCAGCAGGAATTAGTGGTGGAGGTGTTGGTCCTTTTGTAAAGGGCTTTCTCACTCTAAAACTGATGAAACGTCCATTTTTATGTTCCAAAAATAAGTCTTACTCTTTTTTAAGTGGTGCACTGGTTCCATTCGATGACGATGGTTGGAGCTTCGACGAGGAGGATTTTTTAGAAGCAGCTGCAGCAGCAGCAGCTCGTGCTTTTTCACGTTCCTTCTCTTTCGCCTTCAGTTTTTCAGCTTCTCGTTGACGTTCGAGCTTCTCTTTTTGCCGCTCTTTCTCACGCAACTTCTCTCGATCCGCAGCGGAAAGAGCGGATTTTTGTTGTCCGTTTGATGAGACAGTAGACCTATGAATTGCAGCTTATTTAGATTTCCGAGATATCTACTTACTTCGCCGGTCTGGCCTGAAGATGATCCAGATTCACAGATTTACCTTGGGAGAGGCTATCAGCGGCATCCATTAATTTTCTAAATATACCAAATAATTAACGGAATGAGATTCGTAATTAGTCACCTGAAATCAATAGGAGCAGCTGCTTGAATTTTCTTCTTCTCAACGACCGGCTCGCGTTTTTCTGGAACTTTCTTGCCATTTTTCGGAGGAGAAAATGTGTCTCGCCTGGAATGAATGAACTATTTCAATAAACCAGAAAAAGCACTTACGTTCTTTCGTGTCTTGAACATAAACCTGCTAAACTGTTGGATTTACTAGTTGATACACGATGGGGTCCTTGTACATTAGCTCTCAATGCACTCTCGTTCTTCTGTTTCGCAGCCAACGCTTTAAAAACGCCAGAGCGAAACTTATCCGCTTCCATATCGGCTTCTTCTTCCTCTTTAAATTTTCTTTTTTGCAATGTTTCTAAATGCTCGTTGTTTCCACCGAATCGAGTTTGCAAGTCGATAACATCTAACCCAAACTGTTTTCCCATCTTTTTCGTTGCTTTTCCACCGTTCGCTTGCATCCGTAAAATCATTAGTTTCTGCTTGTCACTCTCTGCTTTCTTCTCCTTCGCTTCTTTTTCAGCACGTTGTCGTTCGAGAACTGCACGAACTGCCGCTGTGTTTACAGATGATGATGAAGGTCCTCCGTCCCGTTTTGGAATCGTAAAGTTCTTTCGACGCTCTTCTTCTTCTCTTTCTTTTCGCTTACGACTCAATTCCTGCTCTTTTTCCTGTTTTCTTCGCTGCATTTCCAATCTGGCTCGTTTCTCAGCTTCCAACTGACGGCGTGCTTCACTTTTCTCACTGTCTACCTGCAAATTTCGATTTTGATCACAGGACAAAAAAATCAATAAATACCTCTTCTTGTATTCGATCCACTTCTCGTGACGCTTTTTTCGCGTTTTTGTTTGCTGCATTCATCATGGAATGGAAATCCATTTTTGTCTGAAATTTCAGTTTCAGTTGTGACACGAAAAAATCAATAAAATAAGAGAGAAAATAAGCTACAGGAATAAAAATAAATCCAGGAAAAAGAGAATGATTCACTGAATGACCAAGCAAACACCCTGAATGAAACCAGAATCTTCACTGCCGACGAGAGAGTGTTTCGAAATGAGAGTGCGGCAGAGAAACACGCGTGGACGGCGGCCGAACAACCACACTCTCTGTCTCTCTGCGTCTCTCTTATCGAAAAGAAACGCTTGCTCTTTGAAGGTGTTCGGGTCCTTGTCTGTTCATTTCATTGATTGTACTTTAAAAATGTACTTGCGAACTTAAAATATTGGATGAAAAGACTATTATTCAACAGATTCCAAGATTTTCTTCATTCTGCTATCCATAGAGATCCACGGATCTCTAGAGATCGATCTCGAGATCCAACTTCTTCAAGGATCTTCTTTCATTCTATGGAATATATTCTACTACATAACTATAATAACTTTTCAGGTACTACACAAGAGTTATGGCAAAGGAGAAACATAAAGTAGAAGATCAGGTAGGGAAGTTACAGTATATTTCTGAAACAAAAATAGATTTTTAAAAAAGTCTGATCTTCTCAATTATTAGCTAATGGTGAAATAAAAAAGTAGAAGTCAGAGAAGATCTATAGTTTCCAATCTGACAATTTGGAAAACAGGGAATCCAGATTTATCGCAAAAATTTCCATCCAAATGGTAGGAAAATTTCTAAGTTTTGGTTCAAAACCTTTTTTTCAAGAAATGGTAAGAAGTTTACTTTCTAAAACTTTATTTTTCAATAAAGGTATAGTATGTTGTTATGCATCAAATTCTTAGTTCAAAACAAAAAAAACTAGACATTCTGGAAGTGATTTTGAGCTGAGATATGGGTCCTCAAAGTACTTCAATCATAAAGTGGATGCAATTTTGAGAGCTCATATCTCGAGTTAGGTGAACATTTGGGCGCATTTTATTGCTAATTTGGGCTTTTCAGGGTCAACTTAGTCTAGGTCAAAGTTTCAGAAAAATTCCACTCGAGTTTTCAGAGAAGCACCTTGTTAGTGAATTGTCATAGTGAATAGGTCAATTTTTACTGAATTCAGTCTAGGAGATACTGACAATAACATATAATCAATCAGTCAATCAGGATTAGGCAAAAGTTTTCTCATCTTCAAATCCTGATCTAGTCCTGATCTAGAAAAACTGGGACTACTGTAGTAGCATTGGAGTAACATCCATGTAAACTTGAGTTGATAAACCTATGGATTTCCTAAATCTGAACGCAACCCGGACAAGAGAATTTAATGAACGATGTATTCAACGAGAAATTGTGAAAGACCTTATGAAAAATATAGTCAATTAATTTAACTGTAACTCAAGGTTATCCATAAAGTTTCCAGACTTGGGATGAACTACCGAGAAGTCGAGTGATCCGAATTGAGAACGCCTCCACTTCCACTTCTCTTCCAAACAACAACGTATTACTCAGATCAATTAGCTCCGATTTTCAATTTGATGTTGAAAGTATACCACGAAGCACATTGTTCCTTTGCAAAAGCGTATCGGAAGACTGTGTAAGTGTCAATGGAGAGTGTTTATGAAGATTTTGATGTTCCAGTTTTCATTTTATGTGGAGACGGAACGTAAACAACGATCACCATGGAAAGGCATTCATTCGTATATACCCGGACGATGTATCCAAAAAACAGACTCAAAATCCGATCATCCATTAATCTGGCTTCTAACTCGACTTTGCAAGGAACCAAAGTACAGTAACCCAAAAGGATCTAGTTGAAAAAGTTTAAATTCCAGACTATTAAATGACGCTGGTGTATTCCTTGTATACGAATGTCTACCTTCGAGAAATCTGCGAATCGATTTCTATCTTGGACATGATCGAGTCTTCAACACAATCGCTGATTGCTCATCTCAACTACCAATGATGTTCAAACAGAAAGGATATCTACTTTTAAAAGCTATCATTAAAGGAAAACAAAACCTACCCGAAGTGGATCTTCTTAGCGAAGACTCTGGTGAGATGGACGAACAACGACGACATGATGATTTGAACTTCGAGAAGTTTTTCGAGTTTTCTGAAATTTATAGAAATAAGTTCAATGAGACTGTTCCAAAGTACAAAATAGAGTAAGATCACTGTTAGAAATGCCAAGAAAATCGTACTATTTTAGTGCCGATCATTTGAACTTCCGTCTGATGCCATATCAACAAGAAACAGTACGATGGATGATTCATCGTGAAGCCGAAAGCACATTGGATGATAATATGTCATGGATGAAATATGAAAAACTAGATTCAGTTTTCTACTATCCCTTCATTGGGGTGATAACTCGTCATAAACTTGCCCACAAAGAATTCCACGAATTCGTAAAGAAATTCACTTTGAAAGGTGGGATTCTATCAGATGAAATGGGTCTTGGAAAAACTGTGGAGGTTCTTGCGTTAATTTCATCGGCAAAGAGAGACAAGACTGTTGAACTTGATGCAGACGATCTTCCAAAATCAAACCAGCTAAAGCAAGATCTTATAGTTTCAAGTTATACTGTAGCTGAACAAGTACGAGTTGCGGAAATTAGTTTCAATGAGATGGTTAGTCAATCCTTTCATTGCCAATGAAATCATATCATTTTCAGAGAACTGCTAAACAAAACTCCGCCCAAATCACCTACAATGTTAATGAAGTGATAGCTGGAAAGACTGTCAGTTGTCTGGGATGTGGTTCAATCTGTATTGCATCTGTATGTGGATGGAACTTTGAAAAATGTGGAAGCGAGACATTCTTTTGTCCAGAATGTATGTCCAACAGAAAGCGTCGAGAAGTGAAAACAACATTGGTAGTTGTTCCGGAGAGTTTGATCTTCCAATGGTTCACCGAAATTGCCAAGCATTGTTCAGATAATTTTAAAGTCATGGTAATTTCAAGAAGGCTAAAGGTTCTTTGTTAACTCATCACTTTTACAGTTCTACTTTGGCGTCAAAAAACACGGATATCTTCAACCATTTGAGATGGAGAATTTCGATGTGATCTTGACTACCTATGACACAATTCGCAGAGAGATGAATTTTTCAGACAAGAAATCTCAAAGTAGGCGTTGATAACATTTTTCCTCAACATGATTGTGTTTACAGAAAAAGCCACGAGAAACGGAGCCACTAATCAATATTTGACATCTTCTCTAATTCACGCAAACTTTTGGAGAGTAATTGTCGACGAATCACAAGTGATGCCACAGAGTTCCTCGTCAATGCTCTCCCAAATGCTCTTGAAAATACAAGGAGTCAATTGGTGGTGTGTCACTGGTACACCTCTCGTGAAAACTGTCGCTGACATGAGCACTTTGTTCACATTTTTGGATTTATTTCCATACAACAATGTGGATTTTTTCTCCCAATACGTCCATGGGCAATATCTCAATTTCCTGCGACAACTTCGGGAAACCAATGGCCAACTTGATGAACGAAATCTACCGAATATTCTTCTCCTCGAAGTTTTAGGTCGAATAATGAGCAGAAAACTGAAAGAAAATGTAGAGGATCAAATCGATTTACCTGAGTTGACAGAGATTGAAAAGCTCATCTGTTTCAGTGAAGTTGAAGAGCGGCAATACAAAGAAGAGAAGGAGAAAATCAGTAGTTCAGTTGGTGAGGAAATACTCTGATTCCTGATAATCTTTAAAATATTTGAAGCAAGAGCAACGATGAAAGCGGACGACAGTGCACGACTTGCTGATCTTGCCTGTCGGGACAAAGTGCTCCAACAGTTGGGAGCACTTCGAGAAACTATCCTCACTGGTTACAACAGTACGACGGAGGCGACTGCATCTGGAATGGTTTGCTCACCGGAGACTATCATCTTCAGATTGGTCCACACAAAGAAAATGACCATCGAGAATCATATTAGATCCTTTGTGGTGTCTGCTTTGGGTATACTTTTCTTTTCAATCAATCTAGTTATGATTAAAATTTTAGGCCTTGCTGGAGTTCAGCGACTCATGCTTCAAGAGGAGAACGCTCTTCTTGTGTATCAACATATCATGGAACAATTTGATGAGGTCGTCAATTCTACATGTATGAAAGATGCGATGGGAAGAGATTACATGACACAGTTCAAGCCAGAATCGAATGAAGTTTCGGAAGCAGATGATGAAGAGGAAGGCGTAGCAGACGCCATTGTCACGAAGACACCAGAAGAATTAGAGCATATTCAGAAAGTTGCTACATTGGTGAGAAATATTCAACAAGTATGCAAACGATTCAATCGTGCATTGCAATTACCCGGGTTCTCTGATAATTCGGAAAAACTGGAAAAGAGAAAATTGGAAGATAGTGGAGGAGCTTCCAACGCGAAGAAACCTCGCATTGAAGATGCTCTTCGAATGATTCAAGAGGAAGCAGAGGCAAAGCAACAACAAAGAATTGATGATTTGACAAGAAGGCGCGAAGCTGCGTTGGCTAATCAAAAAGCTGCAAGGTTGATGAAGAAAACAGGAAAGATTCCGGAATATGTTCTAGAAGAGGACGAAGAAATTGAAGAAGAAATTGGAAAAACAGCTGAAGAAAAGGAGGAGGAAGAACGACGGAAACATGCTCACAAAATGGCTAATTTGGCGTTCAAGCCGATTCGTATGGATGCTACATCTGAGTTTCACCTTATAGTCAATTTTCGCAATCTACAGTTTTCCCATGGAATCTCAGATAAACAGGCTGTTCCGCTGGAACGATTGCAACAGCCTATTAAACGCATGATCAACTTAGAGGTGAGTTTTCATATACAGTACTAGCCAAAATGGGCTCCGCGATGTTTAGAAAGATGAAGTTTCGAAAGTGTCACGTTTCGCAAGTGTGACATTTGGAAAGTGCGACGTTTCAATAGCAAAGCGTTGCACATGTGAAATATCGCACTTTCGAAATGGCACACTTGCGAAACGTCATCTTTCGAACAAAGTTTGAAAAAGTAGTTTACAGGTATCCAATTTTTTTGAAATTTTGCGGATGTATAGAGCACCTTAAAAACTCTATTTCTGTAGTTGACAGTTTTTCAATAGGAGCTTTATCCAGTTAGTTATGTCGTGCGGAATCCAAAACGTTCCAAAATTATGCAGACGAAATTCGAGGTGACTTCAATTACTTTGGCTTAACTGACTGGATCGCAGTAATAGGAAAAAGGTGTCAACTACAAAAATAAAGTTTTTGAGTTGCTCTATACATCTGCAAAGTTTCAGAAAAATCGGATATCTGGAAACAACTTTTTCAGACCCTCAAAGTTTATCTATTTTCACAGAAAATGCGCCTATTTAAACGTATAAAACATTTGGTTCCAGATACAAGCACTCAAGAACATTCTAAATGAGTTCCCGACGTTGTCAAAGATATGGACAGAAGACCCGAGGCATACGGTAAGAACAGTATTTTTTGTAAACTTCAAATAATACATTTTCCAGTTTGAGCAAATCGAGGCTTACTTTGAGGTTTTACACAGTTCCTGCGTAGGAAGACCGTTTGATTTTGTCTACAAAAACGGATATCAAATATCGGATTATTTGAAAGAACGCTTTCCCGAGCTTCCTTTTGTTGCACCTTACGATACTGTAAAACTGACGCCGAAAAGGATTCCTCATGTCATAAAACGTTGTATGGGTGGATGCTCGAAAGACTATTTGGAGTGTGAACAGTTTAATGGACAGCCATGCTTGCCAATACAAAAAATCATAATGAAAACTATAACTCAAATCAGGAAAATCGACACAGGAAGACAATTTGTTCATGAAAAGCTGACAAGTTTAATTGGACTTGTTTTGGAAATGGTAAGATTGTTTGTTTGTTGAGAAAAGGTTCACGTGACATACATGTTTTGGATTGTTGATCATTGAACATCTCAAGATTTGATAACTTAGAGGAAACAACAAAAGTTTTCAGAGTAGTCCAAATATCCTGCTAGGCCTTCTTACTGAAACTTCGGATGGCAAGACAGGGGACCATGCGAAGATGATTGAACTTATTAATTGTAAACACACAATCTTCAAAGGTACACGAGAGGAAAAAGAGAATCAGGTTGATTTCTATATACAACAGTGAGTGATAAATTGTAGGCTACTGTAATAACAGACTTCAGACATCCTTGTGAACTTTGTGATATGTGGTGCAAACTGATGGCGCTAACCTTTGACGCTGGATTTCTATCGTTCCATGGTGAAGCGCGAGCAACGTCAGGAGTGCAACCATTTGCAGATTGGTTGTGCTATCATTTCATAGAAGATGAAAGAGATGGAACCATTTTTTCTCGGTGAGTGCTCCACATACTGTAGATACTGTAACCGATACAAGTTTCCAGACATTTCCTCTGTGTATTCTTCGATCGGATTCGAGAGTGCCTCAAAGCCTTCCGCTCTGCTACTGACATTATTGTCGAACTCGTCGATCGTTATCAAGAACTTTCGATGGCCCAGACACTCTTGACCGATGATTTAGTAGATAACCAATTCCGAAATTTACCAATATCAGTAGATATGGAAATGAAACGAGTACAGTACGCCGATGATCATTTGCGCCGGCGAGATCGTGCACTGGAACTTGTGAAAACGGATGTGAGGGAGCTGCGTTATTTAACGAATCTGATGAAAAAGCAACTGTCTGGAGAGTAAGAAAATATTTTTCCTAGCAAATTCAAACTCGTCAAATTTCCAGAAGCAGTGAATACGATGAATGTCCGATTTGTAAGTGCGATATGGAGTCGTTCATGGTTTTCACTTGTGGTCATCGAATTTGTGAAGAGTGCTTCCAAAGAATGAAACAGATTAATAGACAGTAAGTTGCTCATACTACAGTGCTGCTCAAAAGGGTATAAACTTTTGGTGGCTCGAAGCTGATAATTTTTTTCGAGAAAAGTTATAAACTTCAAATTTTACCACAGCATTTTTGGTGTAACCTAAAACATGTCTACCAATTTTTATGCTCATGTCTGAAAAAGCGATGATTTTGTGACCGAAAAGGTGATTCGGCAAAAAACTTGAATTTCCAGAAATTTTCAGTAAAACATTCATGTATTCACATAAACAAGGTTTATTTTATCAATTTTGGACTAATCAGTAATAAAACCTCGTTCCTGTGGAGATATGAATGTTTTACTGAAAACCTATGAAAACCAGTTTTTTTTCGAAGTCACCTTTTCGCTCACATAATCGTCAGTTTTGAGATATGTGCATAAAAATTGCATATTCTCAAAAAAAAAGTTATCCCAAAAATAGAGTTGATAACCTTTTGAGCGGTACTGTATAAACAGTCATTTATGATTCCTATTTCAGCGAGTTCAATTATGCCGATGGCCTATGTTGTCCATCCTGCCGTATGCGAAACAAGACCCAACAAATTATGATGGCCCATAGTGGACATAGAGAAAGTGTTTCCATCATTCCTGGTATCAGATTATCGGCAAAGGTTTGCAAATAATGTCTGGAACAGTTGAGAACCAACCACTTTTTCAGCTTACCACCGCTATCAAGCTAATGCGTGAAATCATCGATGCTGATGATACCAATAAGATTATAGTCTTCACTACTATTGAACAACCATCTAGTGCTTGGTCCTATTTGATAAAGATCTTTCTTCGTGCAGACCTACCGTTCACATCAGCATCTCGCAGCGATTGCGGAAAAACTGTTATTGACTTTGAAGTTTCAGAAAATAAGAAGGTATTTTTGTGCATTTGAATTATTGAATATTGGAAGTTTCTTCAGATCCTATTATGCTCCTTGAACCTCTGTGCAAACGGTCTTAATATGACTGGTGCTAACCACATAATATTCTTGGATCCCCCACATTTGAGATCTGTTTTGAATCAAGCGATTGGACGGATCAATCGATTCGGGCAACGAAGAGCAATGCGAGTGTATCATTTGGTGGTTCAAGGAAGTTTGGATTCCGAGTTGAGAGAAATTGCTAAACGGAATAATCGTCGTGATACTGAAAGTATGAAGAATCTACTTTTCGAAGAAATCGTAAATGAATATTTCAGAGAAAAGTTGGACTATTGGAGACATCCGCGCCATGTTCGGTATCAATAAAGACGCACCAATACCTCACCATCCCAGATTCGCCGGAGCTCACCGGAATCAAAATGTTATTTAGAACGGAGGATATGAATTCGAAAATTGTAAAATCGAACTTTGTACATTTTGTTTTTTTGTAAATGCATTTTTGTTTTCTTTTTATCATAAGTACGGCTAGCTAGCTTACCAATTTTCTTGCTCTTGTGATAGCTTTACTCTCCTTGTCAATCATGTTCTTGTTCTGAATATGACTATCATCACAATCTCAAATCTCTGGAACTGTTACCTCATCATTCTTGTTTTTTACATGAACACACTAAATAAAAATAAGCCCTCAAAATGCAATTATAGTTCAAACATTAGAATGATATTTTTTCTTTAATAGTGGAGCATGCCTTTCTATTCTTCAAGCTCCTCTATCCTGGAATTCAACCTCCCGTGTCTTTGTTTTAAGTTCTAGTGTTTCAGCTGATTCCTGTTCGCCATGTTTATCAGTTGCTAATTGTTGATGAGTAATCAATTTTTTCTTTCGTCAGAAATTCTTTTACTCATATGATGTGCACCCAATTTTAGAAGTGAGCAAGCCACAATGAAAGAGGGGCGTAATGTGAAAATTTGAAAAATACACTATGGTCTGAAAAAATTGTCTCGCGCGCCCATTACCCCATGGCGCAGCTTTGCTGTTTTTTGTATTCCTTTGCTTTGCTGTTTTTTTATATTAGGAATTTCCTAATAAAATTATTTACTCTTTTGCAAGATCAAGCTCTTGATTTTATCTTTATTTTTCAATGTTCATTATCTCTGATCAGAAAAGAGCGGCAGCGAAACTCGGTAATTCATTCAAATTTGAATAACTTTTTTTCAGAGTGATCGGGTAAAAATGTGGTCAATAGAAAAATGTTCCTTATATAAAAAGCTACCAATTGATCAAAAATCGTCAAATTTCATTAAAAATGAACAAAGTTACGCTTCGTGTAGCAGAAACCGGCAAAATTTCGACAACACAAAGCGTAACTCTGTTAATTTTTAGTGAAATTTGACGGTTTTTTAACTAAAAAATCATCAAGTTTCATGCTGCTGTATTAATGCCGAAAAACATTGTTTTGGCGACGTTACGCTGCAAATTTGCAGCAAAAAATAGGTCCAAATGAATGCAAAATTTGTTTTTCTGTTTGCGACTTTTCGTGGCGAAACCAATTCCAAAACCGTATCAAATCTTGAAAGACGCAATGGCACTTTGACTTAAATACAGTATTACGAGTCTCGCAGCGACTGATTAAAAATTAGCAAGACAAAACATTTTTTTTTGTTTTCTGTTTCTCAACTTAAATTTTCTTTTTTTTTTAATTTGCTTCTGGAAGTTGATTAATCTTTACTGTTAACAAACGCAAACTTCTGTGTGTGTGTGTGTGTGTGTGTGTGTGTGTCTGTGCTGTGTCTGTCGCCGGCCCTAGCTCCGTCCCCACTAGACCGATTTTTCTCAAATTTTGGCAAGCTATCAGTAATTCCTGCTTAATGATGCCCATCTATTTTGATTTTCAAAATTTCAAAAAAAATTTTAGACATGCCCGAAGGGCCCCAGAGGGGCGTAGCCCGTCTGGTTATTTAACATAAACTAAAACGCCATTCAGATGTTGCCTGCGAACCAGCCTCTTCCATATTCAGTGGAGTACTCGAAATTTGAACGATCGAACTGCAAAAAGTGCAAGAAATGCATCGGCCCTGTATGTTGCATTATTTCTCCTTTTTTGCAGAATTGCTATTATTTTCAGAATGTTCTTCGAATGTCCTACAATCAATCATCTACATTCTTCGACGGAAGTTTAGACTCTTGGTTTCATTATGAGTGCTTCTGGCAGCACTTGGTCCGTGGTCGCGATGAAATTAATATCAAGTCAATCAAAAATTTTGATTGGCTTCGCTGGGAGGACCAACAAGATTTACGCGAACAAATCAGAAAATTCAAAGAGCCAATGCCAACTATATGGCCCATTTTTCGCCGCTCGACGGTTTGCTTGTCACAGCTGAAAACGGAGAAATCTGCATCGAATCGTGGGAAATGCGGGAAGTGCTCGACCTATTTCGAAAAGGACGAGATCAAAGTTAAACACAATTCGAAGTTCTTTCATGTCAAGTGTCACATCGAAGATTTTGACGTTATTGAGCAGTCTTTAGATAAAATTCCTGGCTGGATGGACTATGAAGAAGTCTGGAGGAACAAAGTGGCTGAAAGTTGTGCAGAAATAATCACAACCAAACGTTTAGCACCACCGGCGGAGCCAGCAGTTCCGTTGGTTGTATTGGAAAAAGAGGAGCCTCCATCTGAAGCAGTTTCTATTGTGACGAGCTCGATCGATGTGATCGAGGACCTTCCAATCGTATTGGATGATGTTGCTGATGATCCTTCCAATGTGCCTTCGACATCGGCAATGAGCAAAAAACGAGTTGCTCCCCAAGAATCTGATATCAAAGATAATGGTGAAGGCGACGCAAAGAAAAAACGACGACTGGCAAGAGAAGCTAAACTCGCGGCCCTAGCGAAAGAACGGTTAAAGGTAGCCATAATTATATATTTGAAAAAAATATTCAATTAATTGTAGAAGCAAGCCGATCAGTTGTTCTTGTGTCGTCAATTTTTCGAAGATTTAGGCCGTGCGGACAGATTGGCGGTTCTCGCAGCTAACGATCAAGACGTCCCGGAAGGACAAGATCCGGATTCCGAAGTTGGATTGTTTAAAAAAATGGTTTTTAGTTTTTAAAAATTTTCAGATCATAGCTCGTTTGACTGATATTGCCACTTTTGGAACTCCTATCGTTTGTACTAAATGCCCAAGTGGAAAAATAGTTTACGATTCGGCTCGTCGTACATACTTCTGCACCGGATACGCCACCGAATATCTCAAGTGCACCTTTGAAACCAAGAATCCTGTTCGAACTCCTTTTGTGCTAACACATCGTTTGTCGCAAATCCATCAAACTGATAAGATTTCCTTTAATCTGATGAATGAGCGTCTCTACATTGAAGAGGAGGAAGCAGAAGGCGTAGTCAAAGTGGATAGACGGAAGTCGAAAGGAGGCGTTGTTGGTGAAGAATTCATTTATGCTGCTGAAGCGTTTGACTCGAAGAATAATGTACCAGTGAAACTCTCTGCGATCTCATCCACTAATACACATATCATCAAAAACGGTACAGTTGTCGATGCAAAGTTCCCTTACGCCGATCGATGCCATGTTTACAAAAACGAGGTGGATGCATCACTGTATCAAGCAACCCTCTCGTTCACAGATCTCACACAAAATAAGAACTCGTATTACAAAATTCAGCTGCTCAAGGAAGATCACCATGAGTAGGTGTTGCAAGTGAAACCGATTACGATTGTAATTTTTCAGGTCCTATTATGTCTTCCAATCCTGGGGAAGAGTTGGTACTGAAGTCGGAGGTACTGAAACCGTTTGCCTCATGAAAGAAGCGGCTATTCAAAGATTTGAGAGCATCTTCATGGAAAAAACCAAAAACGAGTGGTCGTATCGAAAACACTTTCGCAAGATGATCGGCGCCTTTAACTACGTGGAAACTGATTTTTCTGAATTTGTGAGTCTGGACCTAGTGTATATTCATTTAAATCGTTTTTTCAGGCTCAATTTGGTGAGAAAGACGTTCTTCCCGGATCGAAAACTCTTCTTCCCAAAGCTGTGAAGGAAATTGTAATGTCGATTTTCGATGTGGAGAACATGAAGTCGGCACTGAAATCATTCGAAATGGATGTGAACAAAATGCCACTCGGACGTCTTTCTCGTAATCAGATTAATCAAGCTTTCAATGTTCTCAATAAGCTGAGCGATGTTCTTATGGAATATCCAGTTGATAACGAGCGTATTCTCGCGTGCACGAATGAATTCTACACAATTATTCCTCACAACTTTGGAATGAAAGTTCCAGAATCAATCGACAGTTTCCATAGAATCAAGGTATAAATTAAAGTTAGGATTAGCCATAAAAATGATGTTGCAGGAAAAGAACAACATGCTGAATGCACTACTCGAAATCAAATTCGCGTATGATCAAATTTGTGGTGAATCAAATGATTCATCAACAATCACAATTGGTGTTGATCCGGTTGATACCAATTATCAAAAGCTGAAGTGTGCAATGACAGTAAGCTCCACGAGGTTCTATCATTTCCAGAATATAATCATTTTCAGCCAATCACACGTGGAGGTAATGACTGGAATATGATTCAAGAGTACATCACGAACACGAAAGGATCTACGCACAAAATTAAAGTTGAACTGATGGATGTCAGAATTACACTATTTGTATTTGAAAATGCGTTAATTGTTTCCAGGTTTTGTCTCTGAATCGAGGGAACGAATCAAGCAAGTTCAAAGCTCATATAGGTAATCGACAACTACTTTGGCATGGATCCGGAAAAATGAATTTTGCTGGAATCCTCGGCCAAGGTCTTCGTATCGCCCCTCCAGAGGCTCCAGTTTCGGGTTACATGTTTGGAAAAGGTGTCTACTTCGCTGACATGTTCAGCAAGAGTTTCAATTACTGTCGTGTGAGTGAGAACGTTTTTTACCATCTCAATTGTGTTCTTTCAGGCCAATCCAAAAGAAGAGGCCTATATGTTGCTGTGCGATGTAGCTCTTGGAGAGATGTACACGCTTCTAGACGCCCAGACAATTTCGAAATCAACATTGCCGAAGGGAACATCTTCTGTGAAAGGTTTCTACTCTAGCATATGACATCTGAAAACGTTTTTTACAGGACTCGGTCGGGAATGTCCTAATCCGGTTGGCGATTACCATCATCCTGATGGCTACCTGATTCCAAAAGGTCCTAAACACGTTCAGAATCCTGGAGTTTCGAACAATTACCGACTGCTTTATAACGAGTATGGTCCTTTTTTTTTCAATTCCATAAAACTCTCAATATTTCAGATACATTGTGTATGATGTCGATCAAATCCAACTCAAGTATCTGGTCCGTGTCAAAGTAATTCAAACCAATCATGCCTACTAAGAATAATTTACTTTTTTCCCCGTTTCATTTTCTAGGTTAATTCTGTCCCTAAAATCTATTCGCTCGCCCCAGAGTACCCCTCATAAAACCATTTTTTATCGAAAGCTCTTTATTCAAATTTTGGTGGGTGTTGAATCATGGCTGAATTAGAAACAGGTGGAGGACAGGAAAGAGTAATATCGAGAATGTTGTTTTCTGGAGGCGCGAAATTGTTGGTAGAGGTTGGAGGCATCGGAGATGGTGGGAGGCTCGGTTGTGGTGTCAAGGGAGATGGAAGTGGGGATGGCATCGGAGACGGCTGGATAGGAGGAGCATCTGTACCTGGACCACATATCGGAGTTTGATTTTCAACAGAGTCTGGTTTTTTAGCAATGGGGTCAGGAACAATTGCGAGGTTCGTATCGGAGATTTCTTGTGATAACGAGTTTTTCCGACCCTTTCCTTTTTCATTTTTCGGCTTCACTTTTTTCGCCTTCACTTTTGCATACGTCTCCCTGAACTTTGCCCATTCTTTCTCATTCTTCTTTAGATCTTTTGAAAACAAATACTCCAGAACGCAACGAAGAGCGTAGACATATTGAGGAAAGGTCTGGAAAAAGTGTAAATGATTCTCAATTCATTCGGGGTTTCACCTGAACAGATCTGGCACGATCCTTTCTCAAAAGGCCAAACGTATTATTGACATTCTGAATTTTAGGAAAACGAAGAGCAGAAATGAGCGATTCAATCAACACCAAAGTTCCAGTCCGACCAACGCCCGCCGAGCAATGAACGATTATAGGCTTTCTGAAACTTTTAAATCAATGTTGAATGAACTATTCTAAAAACTTTTGACTTTTTTGTATAGCCCGACTAAGAATTTCGAGATAATGGGAGTCTCAGTTGAGAAAAAAATCCTGAAAATGTGTAAAAAAAGGGTCCGTTCGGGTAGATAATTTTTAATTTTTGTATTGAAAAATACCGGAAACCAATTTGAATTGAAAATATGAAAAAATAGCTACCAAAACGGATCCTTTTTAGTACCTTTGACAGCCTATATCTTTTTTGGACAAAATTTTCAGAACTTGTTCTCGACTGAGACTTCCATTATCTTGAAATTCTGAGTCCGACTATACAAAAAAATCTCAAACTTTTATAAAAAATTACTGTCCCTTCAATTATACTCACCTGTCCTTTCTGACAGATGCCAGAATTCGAAGAGACAATTCACAAGACTCCGGCATTCCTTGATCAGGCCATGTTGTCCATTGATAATGAGTCAACTTTGATTGTTTTCCAGTGGATTTAACAATCACTTTCAAAACTCTCTGAATGTATTTCTCCTTGCTTCCTGGATCCAACACCTCAAAAATCAAAAGTTGGTACTGTTCAAAATGTTGTGTAGGAACCTCAATACAAGACTCGGTGAAAACCTTGATATCGTCCAGCTCAATCATTCCAACAGTTTCCGAAAAATACTTGGAGCACTTTTCGAATCCGCCTTCAAAGAATGCACAGAGCATTATGATCGAAGTGGATTCCAGGGCGAGAGTCATTTTCCAAAAGTCATTGATCGTATTCTCCAACGGTCCCTGAGTGCACACAAAACGGTCGGTTCTCATACAGATTTTCACAAAGTTCGCATGAATATAGAACTCTTCGTGTCCGGGAAGAACGAAACGAGTACGATCCCAACATGGAATGTTCGGATAACGATTTCTGTCGGCGTTCATTACGAATTGTGTACACTCGGAATCTGGAGCCTGAAAATGGTAATGTCGTGTTTTGAGCGGCGACAAATTTTGGCAACTCATTCAAATGTAAATAACTTTTTTCAGAGGGATCGGGTAAAAATACGGTTAACACAAAACATGTTCCTCATTAAAAAAGCTATAAAAAGCTGTCGATTTGTTAAAAAACCATCAAATTTTGTCAAAAATTAACAGAGTTACGACTTTGACAATTTCGCCAACTTTTGTCTGAGCGGGCACTCTTTCAATTTTTTATGAAATTTAACAATTTTTTATTAATCGATAGATCTTTTAGTAAGGAACATTTTTCTGTTGACCGTACTTTTATCCGACACCCCTGAAAAAAGTTATCCGCACTTGAATGCCTTTGCCGAAATTCCTGGTAGACTTTCATTACCTCTGCACTAACTGACTTGTACTCTCTGTTGAGCTGCTGCGGAGTGCTCAACATAACCGTTGACGCCCATTTCTTGATCATCTCAGCTCTCAACTCTTTATCCTTCAACTGAAAATAAATATTACTGTAGCTCTATGCTTCAAACATACAGTATCCTCCTTTCGATCACTTGCAAACTCATCTTCCTCTTCTTTCTTCTTCACCTTCCCTTCATCTCCCTTTTTCTTTTCCTTCTCCGTCAAATTCTTCCCTTTCAATAAAGCATGAACTGATGGTTTCTTTCCCATTTTTGCAGTGTCCTCCATATCTTCCTGCTGCTCGATGGAACGCTTTCTTTCCAATTGAACTGGTCTTTCTTCTTCTTCCTAAACTCAATGTTATTATTTATTTGATACATTATTTACCTCTCTGCTAATAGTTTTCATAATTGAAGTCCGTTTCTCGGTAGATCCTTTTCTCTTGCCTCCTCCCGGTTTCCCTTTGATATTGTTCTTGGTGAATGCCGGAGAAACTTGCTTGCATTTCTCTCCACTTCTCGGCTGATTCTTGTCATTATTTCTGCCTGTCTAAATATTCTGGCATTTTGTAAAAAGTAATTTATTCCCCT
The DNA here is from genome assembly GCA_963966625.1 of Caenorhabditis zanzibari. NCBI lineage: Eukaryota > Metazoa > Nematoda > Chromadorea > Rhabditida > Rhabditidae > Caenorhabditis > Caenorhabditis zanzibari. The sequence continues at coordinate 6,878,726 of OZ016471.1, forward strand.
TCAAACCTTCAACTTCTCCTGTGATCCAACCAATGGATGCACTTTCGATCTTTCTTGGAAACTTTGTACTTTCAATTTCTCGTTAGAGCTTGGCAAAGCCGATTTCTGGACACCAGGAGCTTTTTGAACTGAATTATTGCAAAAATCAGAGAGTCATATTAGGTTGACTCAACTATGCTTATTTTGGATCATCTGAATAAACTTCTCGATTCTAATTTACTTCAATGTCCTATTGGCATGAGTCGGTTTTCGATAATTTTCAGATTTGATGGAAACAATTCGGAAGAGAGGATGGAAGAAAACGAGCCGATAGGGATCGCCAGTTTTGAAATACGGATTTTCGGGATTTTGGTTTTTCCATGCCAGATTGCAGAGAAAAATTGGACACGTGGAGATTCATATTACACGTTCAAGGAAACATTAGTTATTTAAATTTAGGGGTTTGTGAACTCACTGGGCTCTCAAGCGGGTTACGTGTAGGCTTGAGTTGAGCTTTGAGTTTTTGGCTCCCCGATGTTTCGCCACCGGTCATTTCGCAACTACGACATTTCGCAACCGCGACGTTTCGCAACCGGTCATTTCGCCACTGAAGAAGTGCAAACGATTATCGACGCGCATGATGAGTTGGATTTGTTGGACGACAGTATTTAAAAAAACAGAAAAAAGTGTCACGCATTTTTTAATGGGTGAAGAACAAGCTTTTCTTGTTTTGATGGCCCAAACTGCTGCAATATTTAACCAGTTGCGAAAAGCTCAAATCTTCAATAATATAAAGCAAAATGTTCACGTAACTTGAGGTATGAGCCCTCAAAGTTGCAGCCAACACTGAAATTGGGATACTTTGAGGATCCATATCTCAGCTCAAAATCACTTTAATAGTAAGAATGTACTTCTTGTTTTGTACTTAGAATTCAATGTTTAACAACATCCTACGCTAAAAAAAAAACATTTTTGAGCCAAAACTTTGAAATATAAAAAAAAAAAAACTGAACATTCTGAAAGTGATTTTGAGCGAGAAATGGGTCCTCAAATCACCTCAATTTCAGTGTTCGCTCCATGAAGTTGCTGTCTAATTAAATGGTAACAATATGGGAATTATGAAATCTCTAGAAAGTTTCACAATCAGTCTCCCTTTCTCGAAAACTAAATAAGAAATTATGGACTTTCAAAGAAGATAATAATAGATGTAAAATCAAATAAATGTTTATGGTTACAAAGTGTACAAGAATACGTCAATCAAAGAAAATTCGAGAGAAAACGACAGAAAAAGGAAATATACAGAATGCTAGGATTTGATCCGAAGATAATGTTTCTATTCAAGCCAATTTCGAAATCCGAGGTCAAGAGTTTCCAACTATTTCTTGTTCTTCTATTCTTTCATGATTACAAATTCCATCAGAACGAGATGAGATTCTGTTGAAGAAGACGTGACTACCGTATGCTCCGCTGTAGTAGAATTCTCGTCTAGAATAGCAGTTGAATGTGCAGGAAAATGGACAATTTGAATTATCGCTTTGGAATTGCAGATGTTTCAGGAATCGTTTGCATTTGTCTGATTTGGATTCGACACTGGATTCTGGAAATTGTCACTTCTTGAAACAATCTTAAAACTATTATATATGTCCAAATCCGGCCCGAGCCGGTAGGAAATTTCCGTCGAAAATTTTACGAAAAAAATTTCAATTGTTATGAAAAAGTTTCTAAATTGTATGAAAACTCATGAAGGTACTAAAAGTGTGAATTCGGAAAAATGGGTCTCTTTGGTTTGGTATGAAAACTATTCGTATTCACTAACCCATAATTGAGACTTGAAAATCATTCAATTTCTTGTAGAATGCAAAGTTAACAAAGTAGGTGGGCCATGCGAAATCGACACTCGAAACTGTTGCCAGGACTTCATTTCCACTGATAAGATGACATTTTTCATTATATATTTCGATACCAAGAGTTCCAATTTTCTCGGGAAAACTGAGATTCAGTGCATTGCTCAACAACATCGGATACTTTTCAAAGTAGTGAATATAACACAATTCGATGGGATCTGAAAACTCAATTTGAAAAAAATGAAACTTCTAAATACTCACCTGTTTTCAGAATTTCTTCAACTTTTTTCGCAACTCCGGGATCATCCAAGGCGGTTTTTCGAATTGTGTCAAATGCAGTTTTCATCAATGATTTTGTAGAGTATTTGTCCGATTTCCCAGTGAAAACAGAATTAGTGATGGAGTATAGAAGGAATTCGGTCTCGATTTCAGGAATACAGATGTTAACGATTTTTGATAGGGCAGTCATCATACGGGTTAGTTGAAAAGAAAGGGAAAGAAATAAAGGTAAATGGGTTTCCTGTTGAAAGTTGAAAGATTCTAGTTTTGATCTACTGGTCAACGTAGATCAGAAAATAAGATTCTTCAAGGTCAGATCGAGTCTCGTGTTTGACCTTTCTAAAAGATGAGAAATTTTTCTACCAGTCAGATGTCTTTCACAACTGATACTTCGCAGTCAAGATTTTAAAAAAGTGAGTTTTTAGTAGAAAAAATTGTTCAACATTGAAGTTGGGGGCCTGATAAACTAATAAAAAAATTATTATAAGTACCATTACAACTATGTTAATGAGAAACACTACAGTCTGTGTAACAAACCAACAAAACAAAAAAACATTTCATTCACTTTTTCTTCTTTTTTACAATTTTTAGTTTCCTGTTCTGCCACATTTTCATCCCTTGGAGCACAATTGATCCGATCAGCAACGTCACTGACATTCCAGATAATGTCACGAAAAACATAATGTGTTCATCTGAATCTCATATAAATATATTTCAAAATACCGTAAAATCTGTATTAGAAAGGCATTTCTGATAGAATTGCACCCTGATGAGCTCAAAAGGAGCACATTTTTGAAATTCAAACGGATTTGAAATAGTCTTATTAGAATCCTCGTCAAAAGCTGACTTTAAAAATCATAAAATATGCTTTAAATCCCTTTCCCAATAGACTTTATGATCAATTTTGGGTATTTAGAAATATTTTTTTAGGTGTTGGAAAAATAGAGAAGCATACGGTACCATACCCTGCTGCATACCCTTCTAATACAGGTTTCCCGGTAAATTTTTTTCTCATCATACCCAAAAACTCCACATGGAAATAAGTCCCCTCTATAGGTTCATATTCTTCCGAATCGTCAAAAGTTTCTAAGTTTTCAGCTATATTATCTTCGTTCTTCTTCTTCTTATTTTTCTTCTTTTGAACCTTTGAAGTGGTTGGATTTGGCGTTGTTGTTGAAGGAAGTGGAACATTGGAGCAGGCAACAAAACTAGCTTTTCGACAACTGTACACTGGAATCGAAACCTAAATAAGGTTTTTTTTCTATATATTTTGTTGTAAACGTATTTACCGACGGCCGAGTCCAATGACAGTTTACAAATCCTTGAGTTTTATTGTCCGGGAAATGATAAAAATTGGATTTCGAGCAGTTGCCTCTATAATGATTATGAATAAATTAAGTTTCACCATATCTTTTGAAAGTTAAACTAAACCTTGTGAAATAAACAGCCAAAATCTTGAAATCGTCATAAAGTTTTTCAAAATACATCCTCCCATTCAACTTTCCTACTTCATATTCTTGTACATTAGCTCCAGGAAGATCCAGAGAACTAATTCGGAGCATTTGGTTTTCGGTGAATCTGAATGATTTTAAAGAACTAGTGTTCGTTGGTTTCTCGAGACTCACTCCAATTTCAATTCCATCGTCTCATTCATCAATTTATTCATTTTGATTGTAGCTCGCGGAATAATTTTCTGAAAATTTCCAAGTTTTTTATTTATTTAATATCTCTCTAACATTCTCCACACGACGAGCATCTAGCTTCTTTACAGTTCCACTTCCTACAGTAATTTCATTCTTCACTTTACCACCTTCGAGGGTATTGATGTACTTATTGTATATTACAAGTTGAAGAATCACATTTTGCACTTTTTGTGGTGTGGTTGCATTTACTTTCAGATCATCAAAAAAATAATCCGAAATTTGAAATACTTCCATTCTGAAAATTAGGAGTTTTTTGAGTAGGAAGTTTCCAAATTCCACTAACGTATTCTCTTTCACCTCCAACTTGAAATGTAACGTATCACCTAGATATACCGGCTGTGTCATCATCTTCTTTTCAAAGCTTGATCCATTGAACTCTGGAACTTTCTCCCAAACGCACATTTTCGAACAGAAATCAGAGTCGGTGGAACAGTTTTTGAATAGTTTTTCTGTATAAAAAATTCTACAAAATTGATGTGAAATTAACAAGAACCTGCATAAAACTTTTGAGTTTCTTCTGTAAGTATTGCCAAGTCTCCTCCAATTTTTTGACAAATTCTTTGTGCATCTTTGGGTTGGATTCCCAAATCTGACGAGCCAACAAGCTAAAAAAGTGGAAATTATTCGAGAGGAATGAGAAGAACCTACTCTCAATTCGTTGCAAAAAACTTGAAAATCGACTAGAATTATATAAAAATTGATAAGAAACCAAAAAAACTTCTGTAGATACATTACAGCTTTCGAATATAATAATGAAATTTGCTATTCATTTTAAAATTTTTCAAAAATTCATGAACTTATGTGAATGTTCACGCTAAATATTTACATTAGGAAGAAACACATATGCAAACATGGATTACTGTATTACAAAAAAGTTATTGTTTTTCATTAGGATTACTGTAGGATTACTGTATTCAGGTTTCGAGATAGAAACACAGCGAAGTAACATACTAATGCTTGAAAAAAGATTGATGATATGGGGTCCGCGATATTTCACAAGTGTGAGATTTCGAAAGTGTGACTTTTCGCAAAATTTTTAGCAAATGTCACATTTTCGAAATGCCACACTTTCAAAACGTCACACTTTCAAAACGTCACACTTTCGAAATGTCACACTTTCGAAGCGTCATTTTTCGAAACGCCACACTTTCGAAATGTCACATTTGCGAAATGTCACACTTTCGAAATGTGACACTTGCGAGATGTCACACTTTCAAAACGTCAGGCTTGCAAAGCGTCACACTTTCGAAATGTCACACTTTCGAATGTCGCGGAGCCGAAGATAGCAACTTGAAACTTTAAAAAAATGTTCTTCGTTTTTTTTTACGTTAGAAAAAGTATACTTTTTTGATATGATTACCATAGGATTACGGTAAATTAAGTAGAATTAATGTTCCGATGTTTCAAATTAGCAATATGTTATTATGTTTTGATTGAAATTCATTCTCGACTATACTACTTTATCACATCATCTTCTACTTCTCTCTAAACATCACCAAAAGTTTAAAAGTTTACACAATTTAATTTTTCAACAATTACTTTCTCTCTCTCTCTCAGGTTCGTCAAACTAGTTCTCTCTCTACAACCTCTCAATTTTTCCTTATCTTTTATCAACTGTTTTCTATAGATATTTGTAGCCTTCTAACTCTTTGTCCATTTTTCAATTGGTCATCTTCTGACGTCTTCTTCTGATTCTTCAATGACCACTTCTGAATTTCTGTGGAAATTTCGATTCATTGCAGATTTTGCTGCAATTGGAACACTATGTTTTATGGCTATCATGACAGTTGTTATTATTTATTTAACTAATAATATTATCGACGAAATTGATGAAGTTCGAGATGTTTTTATGCAGAAGAAAGAAGCTTTTGAGGTTTGAAATTTTCATAAAAATCCCATTTCTTATATCGAATCCTTTTCAGATGTACGCCAACGATGCAGAGAATATAATGTTCCATAATCGTCATGTGGATGGATTCTCTGATTTATTCAACACTATGATCCGTGTTCCAAAACGATCCTCAAACTCTTGCAATTAATGAAGCATTCAACATTCACCGCATTTTTTTGTGTGTGTGTGTTTTAAAACTTAACTTAAAAGTTGCAGGACAATATTTCATTCAATTACTGTCTCTTGCATTCAAAAAGTGTACACGTATTCTCGAAAAAAAAAAGAATAGAGGACCAGACAAAAAAATAAAAAGGGGAGAAGGGGAAATCAGGCAGAGCTTTCATGAAAAGTGCAATCGAATTGTGCACAGTAAAACGAGTCAGGAGGTTTAATTTAATGGGGGAAATATGAACGGGGAAATAAATTAGATCATACAATTTGCAATCATTTCTTCGATGACACAACAACTGGCTGGTACTCGGGGTTCTTCTTCAGAATAACCAATCCTTCGAGATGGGGCGTCACCGGGATGTCTGAAAGTAAGAATTTCCTACAATTTTCTTGCTTATAATCTGACTCACATTCATCATTAGCCAATTCTGCACGCTCTCCATGAGCCAGAAGAACAGGAGTCGTATGTGTTTGGAATCCGGTGATGGTCTTCGGCTTACCGGCTTGGGCTACAACGTCGACAGCTTGTCCAACACGAACAGATACGTTGAGCTGTTTCAAGCTTCCTGGCTTCATCTCATCTTCAACCAATGTAGTCAGCATTCTTGGCTGCATAGCAAGCACCAATGTGTAAAGCAAGTAATGTTGGCGACTATTGAGAACCTGAAAAGAAAGTTACTTTCCCATAAAAACGAAAAAAACACTTACTGTATTGTTAGCGTCCAAGAAACAATAGCAAATGGAAAGCAGCGACGCCAGTGCACTTGGAGAGAGTAGTTGCCGGTCCGAGTGCCATGGATTGAGAGTCATCGTACCTTTTCCAAGATGTGTCAGTCCTTGAGCGATTCTGACCAACATGAGAGAAACTTGATCTTTGTAGTGGTAAGATGCCAGGTTACGAAGCATAGCAACGAGACGAGCATTATTGGTTCCGGCTCCCACAAGTCCCATTGCGAAGATGGCATTATGAGCGGTATCAGAGTCCGAATCGTGAGAGAACTTCGACAATGTTTCCAGAATATTGAGCTGTGGATTGGAAACAGAAAGGAGTGACAAGGCGAGTGGTACTGCACGACGGATCACTGGTTCTCCATATCTGATGAGATGGCCGAACATGCGGAGTGCCATTTGTGAACCGATATCATCTCCCATTGCAATGAGTCCAATTCCGAGAACTGCGACAGCTTGTTGAGAAGAGAGATCTGGTTTAGCCGGAGGAGCTGGAGTAGCGTCAGCAGCAGCGGCGGCATCAGCAGGAGCAGCTGCACCTTCGCGTTTCGGTGCTCCAGGAGCCACGGAAGGTGTTCCGGTTGGAGCTGGAGTAGCGGTTCCAGCAGCAGTAGCAGCGGCGGCGGCACTTCCTGAGGTTGCCGCTCGAGCTGGGGTGGCAGCGGCCGCATTACGCCCAGAGCGTGCGTTCGACTTCTTTTCCGGCACTGGAGTTTCGTAGTGTTCAGAACAAAGATGGAGGAGCTTCTGAATCTTGAGCACGTTTCCGGTTCCAGCGTAGGCGCACACTTCAACAAGTGTAGAAACCTAAAATGTAAACTATTATTATAGCTAGGTCCATTTGATACTCACCATAGCTCCGAATGGATCAGGCAAAGAGCGAAGACTCTCCACGAAAACATCACTTTTGTCTTGAGTTTGAAGGAAGATCAGCGCAATTCCTAACGCCAGGAAGCGCATGTTGGGATCCGTTAGTTCCGTCTCACTCTTGTCCATCAGTGTTTGGAGCATTTCCATCGCTGCTTCAGCATCGGCAGTTCCGACGAGGATGAGTCCGAGTGAGAGACCAGCCAAGCCTTTCACCTCAGGAATAGCAGAGGGCTTTTGGTCAGAAAGAACCTTTTTCAGCTCGAAAATCACTCCTCTTTCTTCATTTTTCGTAACAGTTTCTCTTTTCGAGTTGGCATATGCCAACCCGAGACCAAGAATTGATCCAACTCTCATAATCGAACGATCGGATTGTACATGATCAAGAAGCAGAGCTGAAGCTGGGTCACACGCATCTTGGATTCCCGAAGAGATGATTCCAATAGCGAGGAGTGTTCCTGCTTTAATGTAGTCGTCGTTGATGTAGAGGAATCGATCGCATTGAGCCAAACCAGTATCGATATCCCATCTCCAGATAAGTCCTTGAGACGCAGCTGCGGTGAGCATTCCGTATTCTTTGTTTTTGTAGAACCATCTTGAAGCCTCCTCGGTTTCAGCCATCATTTTATCAACTCCGAAACCACAGTTCACGAAACCGTTGACCAGAGCAGCAGCAAGGTTCATGCGAGTGGAATCTGGTTGTGAAGAAGATCCAAACGGACGAGAATGTTCCAGATGAGACTTGTAGATTCCTTCTGGGGTTTTCGGCTCCATGATGTCAAGCTCGCGAGCAAGCGAGTGGAAATATTCGTACAGATGGGAATTCGAGTTCAGCTCAGCGAGAGCATCTGAATCCTCAGCTCCTTCGTAGTCGAGGAAAATTTGATGACGACCCAACAGAATCGCCATCTGCTTCCGGAGGAGTCTGAAAATAAGGTTTTGTCAAACTCGTTTTCAACTTATTGCGATCTCATCGAGATCAAACTTACGGATCAGTCGCTTTGCCGAAAATTTCGTGAACTTTTGGAACATCGTTGACCATGATTGCACATCGAACAGCTTCCAAGTAGCGATTGAACTTCAAGTAGAGTTGGAGAGCAGTGCGAATCAAAATCACATTGTCCGGATCTGGAGTCAATGGAGCGCAGGAGAGGATGTAGAGGCAGACACGTTGATGATCGACCTCCTGGACGTATGAGACAAGCAGATCGAGACGTTCGATTTCAATGAGCAAGTCGCAGGCCTCAACTTCCGCATTATGCTTCATATGATGGCTGACAATATCTTGAGTGAGTTGAAGGAGCTCCGACTTTCTCGCTTCCGATGTGCCTTCTTTCTTCCACTCTTCAGACATTTCCATCGCCAAGTGACGAACATATTCATGTCCCCAATCTCCGATGGGCTCGTGCGATCCAAGGATGCGATAATTGATAGTATCCGTTCGCTCATCTGACGTCATTGCAAGAACGGAAATAATATCAGCGCAAAGCTTCTTGACTTCTGGAGCAACAATGGCTGTATAGATTTCCTTCATTTTATTGTAGTGAGGACGCATGAACTTGAGTGGCTTCGGCACTGATGTCATCGAAGTGGTGGAAGCGCGAATCAGTGAACGCATCGTCTCCAGAGATGGCTTGTAGAGAGAAGCATCTGGCTCGGAAAGACGCTGAACCAGAAGATTCAAATCCTCCTCAAGCTTTTGATCTTCCTCGCTCTGAAAACACGCTTTTGAAGTGACCATGTTTTTTTTTCTCATTCAGCGTAAATGAGCCAACAAATAAATTGGCTCTCAACACTCCATAAGTATAACACTCACCATCTCTTCCTTTTTTGGCTCAGACTTTGCTCCCTTTTTGTCATCCAACTTCTTTTTCTCAGCCTCAGGCTTCTGTTCAGTAGTTGCAACCATTTTTGGTTCTGAAAATCGAAAAATAGAAGCGGAGACTTGCAATTGTTTACATAAAATCAGCCGAATTATGTTTTTAAGTAATTTTGCAAAAATAATGAGAGAATTTCACAAAACACCCAAAGAAATGCGCAAAGAAAGAGAGAGGGAAGTTCCCAGCTCGCGGTTAAAAATTAAAATGATGACAAATGCGGTAGGAAAAACAAGGGAGCGAGAGAGTGAGACGCAGAGACATTACGGATATTCGCGCTCTTTTTTTTAGGCGCCTAATGATAAAAAGATCAAAATTATTGTGATCTACTGAGGTCACAACACGAACGTTCCTCGAAAAATGTTTTTTGAACGAGGGCGATTTAAAGGCGCAGTCATCATGGCAGCGCGCGGGTCTCGCCACGAATGGCTCCGATTTGAAATACGTGGACGAGTAAACCACGCCGACTCGCTTGTTTTTGCTGGAATTTTGGAGAGATTGAGCTAATTTCACTCTAAATTAATTGAAAAAATAATATCAAGACATTATTATAACAAAGACGGTGTTCATTTGTATTTAGATTATCATAATTTTCATCTCGTACACAACACTCTTCTGTCACCAAGCATTTTTATTCTCCTTCGAGTTACCTTTGAACAATCTTTTCTTTTCAGATGCGATTGCTGTTAGCCGTCGCTCTCCTGGGGGCGGTTTTCGCCGAAGAAACATGGAAAGCCGTTAACGTTGACCGAACCATCGATGCAACATCTCAAGTGGTGAAAATTTCGACCTTGTACTCATTTGAAAACACCGGAGCAGGACCACAGTCGAAAGTTTTGGTTAGTGAGCTGTTTCAGCGTCAAATTAATATTATTATTTTTTAGATCGCTTTATCGAAAGAAGAAGCTGCTGGACTATCCCACATCTCTGCCGGAATCGATGGAGCTAAAGGAAAACTCAAGATTGCTGAGAAGCCCGCCGAAAAAGATCTGACATTTCACGAAGTAGACCTCCGAACTCCAGTTGCCAAAGGATCTAAAGTATCTCTCCGAGTTAATCTCCGTGTCACGCAAGTTCTCGAGCCGCTTCCAGCCAAGATTGCTCAAGCTGATAGTCAGTTTGTTGTTCTCCATACCACAGCCTATGTGCCATCTCGTTATGAAACTGTGACTCAGAAAACGACGGTCCGTACCACGCAAGGAGGAAAACTTCTTTCTGCAACGACTGTTTCTCCTTCCAAACAGGAAACCGAACGCGTCGTATATGGACCATACTCTAACATCCCAGCTTTTGAAAACAAGCCTATCAAGGTGCACTACGAAAATAATTCACCGTTTGTGGTTGCTACTGTTGTTGAAAGACAAATCGAAGTTTCCCATTGGGGAAATATCGCCGTTGAAGAGTATATTGAATTAGTTCACAAAGGCGCTCAATTAGATGGACCTTTCTCAAGAATCGATTACCAAATGGATCGTCGCGGACGTCGTCAACCAGCTTTTCAATCATTCACAACTGTCTTACCAGCACAGGCAAAGGATATCTACTACCGTGACGAAATCGGAAACATTTCTACATCCGCTGTACGAATTCGTGCTGACAGTGTTGATGTGGAGATCCGTCCAAGATTCCCTCTTTTCGGAGGATGGAAGACATCATATGTGATTGGCTACAACCTACCTTCAGAGGAGTACTTGTACACGAAAGGAAATCAGTATGCATTGAAAGCCAAGTTATTCGATCATGTATTCAGTGATGTTGTCGTGGAGAAGCTGCGCACAAAAGTTCTACTTCCAGAACATGTCAGGTGAGTTCTATTAACGTCACAAGAGAATATATTCTGAATGATATTTATTTTTCAGACGTGTTAAAGTCGTCACTCCGTATGTTGTCGACAGACGTCCCGATGAGCTCAAACCAACCTATCTAGATACTACTGGGCGTCTTGTCGTGGTTCTCGAGAAGAGCAATGTGGTTTCTGACCACAGCCAATTCTTCACTGTCACCTACGAGTTCAACTACACTGATATGTTCCGGGAGCCGCTGCTTGCCGCCGCATTCTTCTTCTCGCTTTTCTTTGTCATCATTATCTACGCTAGATTCGACTTCACTATTTCCTCGGATCCCGCCAAGGAAGCAGAAGAGCGATCTCAACTAAGCATTGAAAAACTCTCAAAATCTGTTGATGCGAAACAAGCTGCTTACGAAGTTCTAGTTGATGCTGCTCAAAATTACAAATCTAGCAAGAACGAAGCCGATCTGCACGAGGCTAAGAAGTCCCTCAATGAGATCAGAAACCAGGAAAATGCTCGACTCAATGACAAAATCGCAACATTGAAATCGGACTCCGGATCTGCTGCTGCCGAGAAAGCTTCAGAGCTTTTGAAGTATGACAAGTCAGTATTCGAAGCTGTAGACAACTACCTCAAGGCTGTGGAGAAGAGCACGACAAAGACTGCAGGTCCAGAAGAGCAACAATTTGTGAACAAAATCAAAGATGCTAGAAATCGTGCCGACAGTATTCTTGCTTCAATTTAATTCGATTCCTTAATCTCTCGATTAATTTATTGTTGAAACTAGACTGAAAGGAGTGTTATTTATTGAACATGTGATTATGTGATTATTCTTGTCTGTCTCCAACCCAAAGTTGTAATAATCTCCTTCGTTCACCACTTTTTATGGGTTCATTGATTGTTTTAATGTACTTCTTTTCTGGGATTCTCATTTTTTCATAAATTATTTATTTCCCAAAATAAATAGGTTTTCGCAATTTACACCGCGGTATGCTCAATCTCGCGAAATACTTTGCACCTACTCGCTGAATGCATTTTTGTTTTATTTGAAACCCCGAAAGTTCTTTTAAGTCACCGCCGCCCACTGAAATTCCAGATTTTCAATCATAGGCTGAGTGTTTTCTCCCATAGTTGCTAGTATAAAAGCAGTCGTGAAGAAGGCAGCGAGACACATTTCGTCTCTATTGCTCCGAAAGACATTGACTTGCGCCCGGTGTAATTTCTACTACTTTGCTTCTTCTTTTTCTTTTCCCAGCACACTCTGCGTGTCACCAACGAAACATTTCGAATATTATGCGGCTTCTCCTTTTTATACCTTTTGAAAGCTGCTCATCAATAAATAATGTCTCCGAGAGATCATTGAATTCTGAGAGACGAAAACCAGACTTTCTCATCTTGAATTTTATCCCGGCGCTCTATGGAAACGAAAAATAAGCTCTTTCCGAGGGGATTTATTGGTGAAAAAGGAAGCCAAATACATTTTTTCGTATCTTTTTTTTTCGCTGTGCAAACAAAACGAATCGGCTTGTTTTTCTCATTTATCTATCGCAGTAGTATCACCTTTTCTATTTTTTTCAGATCAAAATGGTTCGACCTGACGAATTCAATGGCTTGGAACTTGACAATTCTTTTACTGATGGAGAAACTGTCCACGAAATGATGGCCCATAAATCAGGACTAACCTACAAGTATGTCGCAAATGTCAATAAAATGCGTAATGAAAATTTTCAGCGATTTCAATATTCTTCCTGGCTTCATTAATTTTGGAGTTCATGATGTTAGTCTGGAAACCAACATTACCAAGGACTTGAAGATCAAGGCTCCTTTGGTCTCCTCCCCAATGGACACTGTCACTGAAAGCGGAATGGCTATTGTGATGGCTGTGAGCTAATAAAATGATTTCTGATGGACAAAAATTCATTTTTAGCTTTACGGAGGAATCGGAATCATTCACGGAAACTTCCCAAAACCAGAAGATCAAGCGGCTGAAGTGTTGAAAGTGAAGAGATTCAAACAAGGGTACGTTATGCAGCCACATTGTCTCAGTCGCGACTCTACTGCTTTTGACATGATTCAAATCAAGAAAAAGTATGGATATACTGGTGCACCAGTTACTGAAGACGGACGTGTTGGAAGCAAGCTCATCGGCAAGTTGCTATTAAAAAAAGAAGTTTTCACTTTTATTACTATTCCAGGAATGGTCACTTCTCGAGACTTCGATTTCATCACCATGGATGTAGCCGGCCAGAAAGGTACTCCGATTTCTGATGTAAGTCTATTTTCTAAAAGTTCTATTTAATTTTTTTCAAAAATGTTTTACATGTCGAGTGTGTTATTTGCCCACATCTATGCATGATTCTTCTACGAACTTTGATATATCACACCAAATTTACCTCTAATAATGTCCTATTAAATCACTTGACAAGAATACCAAAAAAACCTCTAATCAGTGTGCTTTTCCACCCTAATTGTGTGAATTCAGACGAACGATGTGACGCCGACAACTCCGATCACGAAGGTAAGATTTTCTTACCCTATTTTAATCGAAACTTTAAAATTCCATTTTCGCCTAACCCAGTCCGTTCTGTCCTATTCACTGTTCTTTAGAGGAGATTTTTCACTCAAATTTCACTTTACGCTTGGAGTAGTTTCTCTATCCGATTTGACACTTTGTTTTAGATTATGGTCGGAGTCGATCAACTGCACTTGGGACACATTAACGATGCTCCAGAGCTCTCGCAGAAAAAGTTGAAGGAGCACAGACTCGGCAAGTTGCCAATCGTCAACGATAAAGGAGAACTGTGCGCTCTTCTCTGCAGATCTGATTTGTTGAAGGTGGATTTCCCGTCAGCACTTTGCACATAGTTCTTTTTATTCTTCTAGGCTCGTGACTATCCAATGGCTTCTTACGACTCCAAGGGACAATTGCTATGTGGAGCTGCTGTCAACACTCGCGGAGAGTCTCAATATACCGTCGATCGTATTGTGGAGGCTGGAGCCGACGTTCTTGTTATTGATTCTTCAAACGGATCTTCCACTTATCAGATCGCTATGCTTCGTTATATCAAAGAGAAGCATCCTCATGTGCAAGTGATTGCTGGAAATGTTGTTACCCGTGCACAGGCGAAGCTTCTTATTGATCAAGGAGCTGATGGACTCCGTATTGGAATGGGAAGTGGATCAATTTGCATCACTCAAGATGGTAAAAAATTTTTTGCGGGAGCAAGAAAGTCGATTAGATATTTTCAGTGATGGCTGTTGGACGTGCCCAAGGAACTGCAGTTTACGATGTAGCTCGATACGCTAATCAACGTGGAATTCCAATTGTAGCTGATGGAGGAATCCGCGATGTTGGATACATTACCAAAGCTATCTCACTCGGAGCATCAGCTGTTATGATGGGTGGACTTCTCGCAGCTACCACTGAAGCACCTGGAGAGTACTTCTGGGGACCGGGAGGTGTCAGAGTCAAGAAATATAGAGGAATGGGATCTCTGGATGCCATGGAAGCACATGCTTCAAGCCAAGATCGTTATTTCACCGCGTAAGCTATCTCTGCTTGCTATCAGCAGACACACTCAATTTTTCAGCGAGTCCGACCAAATAAAGGTTGCTCAAGGTGTGTCAGCAACAATGAAAGACCGTGGATCATGTCATAAGTTCATTCCATATTTGATTCGTGGTGTTCAACATGGAATGCAAGACATCGGAGTACGCTCCCTTCGCGAGTTCCGTGAGAAGGTCGACGGAGGAATCGTGAAATTCGAAAGACGCTCTACAAACGCTCAGTTGGAGGGCGGTGTTCATTCTTTGCATTCGTGAGTTTTGAAGGGTTAAGACAGAATTATAATTAAAAAGTCACTCGGTCCAAAATCGTGATTCAGAATAGAACAATCAACCTGGCGAGTTGGGCCTATGGTGATGAACATGGCAGGTATTCCAATAAGTGGAAGTGTTGGTGAAATACCGAAAAAATCCCGAATGATTACCGGAAGGTGTAATCCGTTCTCGATTGTTTCCACTGAGTAGTCTCTTTTGTGATGCACTTAAAAAAACAAACAGCACACTTCTACCTGTAAAATACTGTCATTTTTCTTCAACATTTGGTCTTTTTTCTTTCTGAATAATAAATTTTCAGGTTCGAAAAGCGTCTCTACTAGCCAGTGAGCCAACGACAACTTGTTGATTTTTGTTGAATATTTTAATATATTTTCCTCTCCCGTTTGTCACCTCAACCATTCTTCAGCATTCTCTGGCCCCGATAAACTTGTTGATCCTCTACCCGCATTTTCATTTCCATCCCGTTGTTTCATTGATTGTGTCCTTTCAATTTCCGCATTTCTCAGTTGTAGAATGTTAATTAAGTATTCTCTTAATATCTCTTGGTTCTGTTTTTCATGAAAACTTGTTGAAAATCACACGGCACCCTGCGCTTCCAAAAGTCACGAGAAACGCGCAAAGGATTGCGCGCGAAATGCGCAAAGGGGTTTTCGTGCGCGAAAGCGGATACTTATCATTTTATCACTGAAAATTCTGAATATCGCACGAAGGAATACATTCTGATCATTTTTTCAACATTTTTCTCTTTAGTTTTTGTAGAGCTGCTCACGAGCTGTCCGTAAAATGCTCATTCGTCCTCATTCGTCGGTTTTTCGCAAAGATATAAGCTTTGAAAATTGACAATTCGTTGTGTACTCGTCGGAAGCTGAAGAATGCGATTCCTGAAACTGAAAATATATTTGAAATGCTACTTTATTGAATTATTAACATTCTGACTTCAATTTTCGTAATTCTTGCTTAATTTTCGTCAACAAAAGTCTTGTTCCAGATTCAAACAAGGGTAAAAGTCGGTTGTTGAGAATCAAGTGGAAGTTCATTAGAACAATAGGTCAGTAGGAGGGCTTGATTTAATGTAAAAAAAAGAGGGAACCTGAAGGAAAACACAAAGTCCTCCGTCCGGGTCATAAACTGCTCCTTCTGGTTCAGAGATGAGCGGAATTCCGCCTTCCGCCTTCCGCCTTCCGCCTTCCGCCCATTTTTCCTCTTCCGCCTTCCGCCTTCCGCCTTCCGCCAAAATTTTCTCACTTCCGCCTTCCGCCTTCCGCCTTCCGCCAAAAATCGGAAAAATTAGGCGGAAGGCGGAATTTCAAATTGTTTTTCAAACTTGCTAAAAACATTGATTTTTCGGTTATTTCATGCTTGAAACCCTGAAATTAAGCGAAACAGCAGCAAAAACGTCTCTTTTATGCAGGAAACTCCGAGTAAAAATAGGCGAAATTCCGCCTTCAGTCTTCCGCTTTCCGTCTTCCGCCCATTTTTTCTATTCCGCCTTCCGCCTTCCGCCTTCCGCCAAAATTTTTTGAAATTCCGCCTTCCGCCTTCCGCCTTCCGCCAAAATTTTCCCTCTTCCGTCTTCCGCCTTCCGCCTTCCGCCATTTCAAAAATGCTCTTCCGCTCATCTCTGTTCTGGTTCAATTTCATAATCTCAGATTTCAAGGTCTCCACTTCTTCACCAAGTTTCTGGATTTTCAGATCAGAGATAATATGTTCAGTGTTGTTTTGTTACTTTGTGTTTTCCTTCAGGTTCCCTCTTTTTTTAACTTTGAATCAAACCCTCTTACTGACCTATTGTTCTAACGAACTTCCACTTGGTTCTCAACAACCGACTTTTACCCTTGTTTGAATCTGGAACAAGACTTTTGTTGACGAAAATTAAGCAAGAATTACGAAAATTGAAGTCAGAATGTTAATAATTCAATAAAGTAGCATTTCAAATATATTTTCAGTTTCAGGAATCGCATTCTTCAGCTTCCGACGAGTACACAACGAATTGTCAATTTTCAAAGCTTATATTTTTGCGAGAAACCGACGAATGAGGACGAATGAGCATTTTACGGACAGCTCGTGAGCAGCTCTACAAAAACTAAAGAGAAAAATGTTGAAAAAATGATCAGAATGTATTCCTTCGTGCGATATTCAGAATTTTCAGTGATAAAATGATAAGTATCCGCTTTCGCGCACGAAAACCCCTTTGCGCATTTCGCGCGCAATCCTTTGCGCGTTTCTCGTGACTTTTGGAAGCGCAGGGTGCCGTGAATCAGTGTTTTTCCGAATAAATACAACTAATGTCTTGACTAGAACATGGTCTCATTGAAGAGACGCAGAGCAGGCGCATTCTTCGTGCATTTTTTACTGACACACTTCGTTCCCATTGGCGCACTTCTTGCGCGCGACTTTCGAATTTTAGGTTTTAAAATTCATTTTTTTGCTTTTTTACCATCTATTTGTTGATTTTCAGGATAAAATGACAACGTTAGATGGAATCAATGTTAAAGATATTGTCAAGGTGAGTCGATTGGAAAATTGCAGTAGAAAGACTATGAAAAAACGGAGTTTCAGGTGGAAAGAACCTCTGTCCATTCTCATATCACTGGTCTTGGACTAAATCATCGTCTAGAAGCCGAGTATGTCGGAGGAGGAATGGTCGGCCAAGTGGAAGCTCGTCAAGCTGCTGGACTTATCGTTAAAATGATTCAGGTGAGAGATTTTTATTGCCAAATTGTTGCACAACATTTTATTTTGAGGAAGGAAAAATCGCAGGACGAGCATTGCTGGTCACAGGAGAGCCTGGATCTGGAAAAACCGCTCTCGCTATCGCGATCTCGAAAGAATTGGGAATCGATACCCCATTCGTCAGTATTGTTGCATCTGAAGTAGGTTTTTCTATTTTCTGTTGAAAATTGGTATGCTGATAATTTATAGATTTACTCGACCGAGATCAACAAAACGGAAGCGCTCACACAAGCTTTTCGCCGAGCTCTCGGCCTTCAAATCAAAGAAGAAACAGAGGTTTTGGAAGGCGAAGTTATCTCGTTAGAGGTTGATCGACCAGCAAGCGGAGTCGGACCAAAAGTCGGAAAACTCACAATGCGTACCACGGACATGGAGACGATTTATGATTTGGGTTCGAAGATGGTTGATGCTTGTCTCAAAGAGCAAGTTATTCCTGGAGATGTTATTCAGGTTGATAAGGCGTCAGGTGAGCATCGGGACTAGCCTAATCTTCAACTAAATTTTTCGGTCAAATATCAAAATGTAGAACTCGATGAGATCTATAAAAGGTACTAAAATCACCAAAATTGTATGTCTCTGTTTTTGTCTAGAACTTGTAGAACAGACGGGTCGAATCCGCCTGGCTCGGGTGTTCTACAAGTTCTAGACAAAAACTGATTGTAGTACCAGTTCATAGGTCTCATCGAATGCTGAATTTTGGCTGACCGGAAATTTTAAATCTTAAGCGGAGAAATTCGACGGCCCGCGAAGGCCCCGAAAGGCTCGGATCATGTATGAACTAATCCTTTATTTGCAGGACGAGTCACCCGTCTTGGTCGTTCATTCAACCGTTCTCACGACTACGACGCAATGGGTCCAAAAGTGAAACTTGTTCAGTGCCCGGATGGAGAGATTCAGAAGCGTCGTGAAACTGTTCACACCGTGTGCCTTCACGATATCGATGTTATCAATTCTCGTACACAAGGATACGTGGCACTGTTCTCCGGAGACACCGGAGAGATCAAAGCAGAAGTGAGAGATCAGATCAACAAGAAAGTTCTCGAGTGGAGGGAAGAAGGAAAGGCGAAGTTCGTACCGGGAGTCCTTTTCATTGATGAAGCTCATATGCTGGACATTGAGTGCTTCTCATTCCTCAATAGAGCCATCGAAGGAGAGCTCAGCCCGTTGATCATCATGGCGACGAACAGGCTGATTGAAAAAGTGCGAGGAACCGATGTTGACTCTGCCCACGGAATCCCTAACGACTTTCTCGACAGAATGCTCATCATTTACGCCAGTCCGTACACCATTGAAGACACTGCCAAAATTATTGCTCTTCGGTGTGAAGAGGAGGGTGTCCGGTAAATAATAAGCTCAATAATTGTTCCACTCTTTGCTAGTTCCAGATTAGAGCCAGCTGCGTTGGATCTGCTTGTCAAGTTGCACTCGGCAACATCTCTTCGCTACGTTATTCACCTCATCTCAGCGGCTGAAGTTATTCGTATTCGTCGCAAATGCGAACGTGTCAACACCGATCATATCAGTCAAGCATATCGTCTCTTTTTCGACGCCAAGAGATCAGTCGATTTGCTCTCCAAGACCGATGGATACTTGAATTAAACCCACTTATCATTTCTCATGATTCCTCGATCCAATCCACTCCCCCAGATCCTCAGAAAATTGTTGACCGTTGTTTCGCCTTCTTCCACTTTTATCATTATGTTGTTACTTTTTGATACTCTCGGATAGTCTTTTTCCCATATAAACTAAATTCACAAAACTGTTTATTTCCCAATTCCCAAAACATTTATTTATTGAAGGGGTGGATGAGTGAAGTGTGGCTTCTTGGTAAAGAACGACCCTTTATCCTTTTTAATGACTGGATTCTTGGTTGCCGACTAAGCCAATGGAGCGAAAGTTCTCTTGTTGAGTGGAGGCAAGGTGTGCTTGATGGTGAATGCTCCGGGTGCAAATGTTCTTCTGAGTTCTTCTTTTGGTGGAATAGTAACATGTGGCTTTTTAGACGCAGCAGAGAGCTGTCCGTTCTAAAGAATACATGGATTTTTTAAAAGAAAAATTCAACAAACTTTGGTGAAATGTTTCTGAGGATTTGGTTGTGGAGATGTTGGGAAGTGTCCGATGAAATCTTCTACCGGTGGCAGTTTCGTAAACTTTTTAACAAGTTCCTGAAGTTTGATAGTTATATTCTACAATTCCTAATTTTCAGAACCTTTGGCGAATCTGTGATATGGAACAGTTCAAGTGGAGCGGCAGAAGAGGGACCCTAAAATTTTTAGATGAATTCAGATGAACTATTTTTTCAAACCAATGGAGATTTGGTTCCATGAGAATGATGATGATGGGGTCTTCTGGTAACATCCAATTCCAATGGAGCGAAAGTTTTCTTATTGATCGGAGGGGGAGTGATTTTGTAAGTGAATGCTCCTGGTGGGAATGTCAGACGATTTTTGCTGAGCTAAAATATATATTTTACAAAATATCACATTAGACATTCCTACCTGTTCAGGAGCTCCAGATGCAGCGGATATAGCGAACAAAACGCAGAAAACAAGAAGAGGATTCATTGCGATGTGAATGATGTTGAACATTCAACTCAGCTCCTTTTTATACTAACTCTTATCAACTTTTTTTGTTTTTTTGTCCCTCTAATGATCAAATCTTATCATGCTCGTCAATGAAACATCCGTTCCTTTTTTTGAAAACAAGTTGAAACTTTCAATGACATTTACTGTTTTTGTTTGCAAAATTTCTATTTGTTCACACTGATAAACCGGAAAAGGTTTTGTTTTGTTGAAAAAAAAACAGAAGTCTGATAAATACATTATTATGGACACCAAATAGGCACCGATCATATGTAGCAAACATGTCCAATCCGGGCCGGCAGCTTTCAGAGAGTTCTCATGCTACATTGATCTTCCTTGTCCAATCACTGGTCACTGTCTCGTCACTCATCTCGATCATCTATTCGTTGTTGGAGGATTCAATGGAGCCGAAAGATTGAATAAAATTTGGATGTGGAAACGGAATGGTGAATGAGAAGAACGTCCAGAGAAACTGGTGTTCGGAAGATCAACAAGTGCAGCATGCTCGTACAAAGGATGGATTTTCCACGGAAATAGCCGTGGCCACATCCATGTGCACATGTGAAATGTTCGTGGATTTTTAATTGAATGGTGCTATTTCTAATTTCAGATTGCTTCTTGGTCCAAACGCTGCTCATTTCGGCTCCAACCAGCCAATTGGCAGAGCTGAAAGTGCTTTAAAAGTTCTGAGTGCCCTTGATTCTGAATATGATTGTGGATCGAACTCGTTAATGTCTTCATTATTCAGAATTCCGCGCTTACATATACAACTTCTCGGAATACCATGATTTTGGGATCGTTCGAGGTCGTGAGATTTCAAATCGATTTGTTGATCAAACGTTGATCAACTGCTCTTTCAGAAGTCTGAATACTCAAGAATCTTAGAGATTTCGAAAACATTACCAAAGACAACAATTCAATAGAAAAACATTTATTAGCAAGAATACAGTTCTCAATGGTTAGCCGGCGATGGAGACATGAACGAGTTCGATCCACCATCATATTCAGAATCAGAGTCTGTCATCGCATAGTTGAAGTCATCGGTTCCTCTATTCTCCAAAAAACTTCTCCAGTTGGGAGCACTCAAAACTTTCAATGCACTTTTAGCTCTCGGAATAGGCGGGATGGCACCGAAACGAGCAGCGTTTGGGCCAGGAAGCAATCTGAAAAGATACATAAATTAGATGTTCAAGTTAGTATCCACAAACATTTCACAAGTAGCCTCAACTCTTTCCGTGTATCCGGCAACCGAGAAAATCCATCCTTTGTACGAGCATGCTGCACTTGTTGATCTTCCGAACACCAGTTTTTCTGGACGTTCTTCCCATTCACCATTTCGTTTCCACATCCAAATTTTATTCAATCTCTCAGCTCCATTGAATCCTCCAACAACGAATAGATGATCGAGATGAGTGACGAGGCAGTGACCGGTAATTGGACATGGAAGATCAATGTAGCGAGAGAAAAAGTCGCCGATTGGATTGTAGACTTCCACAGAAGACAGAATGTTGTCTCCGTTGAAACCTCCGCAAACGTAAATCTGATTATCAAACACAGAAGCCGCACAGTCAGAGCGCATGTCATGAAGACTTCTGAAATTATTTTAGTCTCTTTGATTACTGTATGGAACCTTACCCTGTAGCAGTCCATTTGTTAGTCTTCGGATCGTAGACTTCTCCAGTCTTGCTTCTCAACGAAACACGTGTAATTTCCCTCCAATTCTGCCCACCAAACACATAAATCTTGCCATCAAACACCACCGAACTATTTGAGATGTAGTTTCTCGGCTCTAACATATTGTCACACCTCTCCCATTGCCATGTAGTTGGCGAGATTTTCCACGTTTCACATCGAGTTCGCATTCCGTTTGATCCTCCAAAAACGTACAGAGCTCCATCTAGAACAGCAGCTCCATGATAGGCGAGAGCCATTGGAAGTTTCTGTTGAGACACTCTCCATTCTTTGAGTTCTGGATCAAACCATTCAATTCTATCGCATGCTTGTCTGTGAAGCCAACCACCAACAACGATCAGAATATCACGAACCTTGCGAGGTTGCTTCATAGAGAGACGGTATCCAGTGAATTGTTTCGCTGACTGTTTTAAATTGTTTCTTTTCAAAATAAGAAATTTCAATTACCTCCTCATTTAAAGCAAGCAAACGGACAGTACACATCAACATTGGACGGAATTTATCCCGATTGCAGAAGTCGGCAGCAATCCATTTCCCGATCACCTCCACAATTATCTCCTCTTGTTCCACGTTAACATTGTCGTTATCCAAAAGTTCAGCCAATTCTTCGACTGGCAAACGAAAGAATTCCACATCAACCATCTTATCAATGGCTACCATCCGGACCTAAATTAACGAGAATTTATTTACTTCGGAAATAATTCTAACCAGATTGTATAAAATGTACTCGAAGGTCTTGTTAGAATGCTTTGGACAGTCGAATTGACGAAACTTCTTATGAAGAAGAAAGCAGTTACGATCGGATAATGTCGACAGGATATGATCACATATCGCGTTTTTGGTTCCCAGAATTTTCGGATATTTTGACTGACTTCCAAATCCAGCAATTTCCTCTAAAGACTTCTCAATGCCAAACCAATTTGTCTCATCTGTGCAATCTGATACTTTTTTCAACCCGAGTAGATATTCAACCTGAAAAAATTATATTTCTCAATGCGTACTTAAAAACAAACAATACCGTATTAGTCGAAAACGGTACCAAGATATTCTTCTTCAAAGATCGTGGACTAATTGCTCCGAGACAATTCAATTCTCTCGCAATTTCAGATTCAGCGAGTTTCACTTCGAAGCGATCTCCATCTCTTGACACAACTGCCACATCGGATTGTTCTTTTTGTGCGAATCCTGAATAGCAGAATCGCATCTTTTTGGTTTTTTCGCAATCTGTTTGTTTCGTAATTGAATTCGGAAATAGTGGGTTTTCGTGGACAATTTTGAAGTAAACAAGTGTTTTCAAACGGTTCACGCTTCAAAACCAGGGCTAGGCCGTCACGAATTTCGGCAACTCATTCAAATGTAAATTACTTTTTTAGGGAGATAGGGTAAAAATACGATCCACAGAGAAAATGTTCCTTACATAGATAGGGACCACCATCTACTTCACAAAAGTTAAAATTTCCGAAAACTTTGATCACCGTCCTTATTAATAGGTTAATAAAAGACCGATGCCAAGTTTCCACGTGAAAAGAATATGTCATGACCGAGATACAGCCATAAATGTGCCTTTTCAATATCAACTGATTTTCTACTAGTGGGCGGAGCTTCGAACAGTGAGTTCCCTAATGTAGGGCACGTAATTTTCACGTTTTCATCTTTTTCGCAATGGAAAATCCGAGAAATCAAAATTTTTAGGCCTAAAAATGCACTGAAGAGGATAGAAAAGTGCAATTTTCGACCCTCGGGCAAACTCAGATCAAAAAGTGGTCAACTGAAAAGTTGTGGGAAATTTAAATTAGCATCTTTTGAGTATAGTTTCACGAGTGTGCATACATTGTGAGATTCAGAAAAGCCCATAAACTGTAATTACTGAATGGTGTACCACCTAGACTCCTTCCTAGTTTCCTTCAATCGTGTCCGTTCGCTTTCTATTTTTCACATATGACACTAGATAAGGTAAAAAATGTTTCGGCAGATGAAATTTATTTTTCGTCCAGGCAAACTAGGTCATCTATGAGGCTAAAGTTTGACCTAGTTTTTCATACCTCGGGCAAACTAGCAACTCACAAAAAACTATACAGTGAGCTCGCTCATTAGTTGAACTCCAAAGAAATAGATCATTTACAAGTGTGCATGACTCGGATCTAGGTCAAAAATGCAATAGTAACTTTTGATGTCATTTTTCTCAGAGTACAGATAAGTTAGCCAAACAAATTTAACACAGATCGATTCCGCTCTGTTTCTTACATATGTCCCGAAAATTTCATTTAATTTGGTTCATTGTGAACCGACTTATGAGCCATCAAAGTCGCAAAAGGTGAAACGGAAAGAAAAACAACGCTCCGCCCGTCACATGTGGTGGTCCGTGACAAACTGATTTTTATAAATCCGTGACAAACTGATTTTTGTGCCCCAGTTGATAAGAAAACTGGTATAAAGGATGGAAGATTTCAGAGGGAACGCTCAGTTCGTATAGAAGAAACAACTCTATTCTGAAGTCAATATGAAGGCAGGAGTGCTGGACATTTTCAAGAAGAAGGCGACAAGAAAAGAAAGAAGAAAGAGCGGGAATACGAAAACGGAGAACTCGAGAAAGGCTCGAAAGGATAAAGGAGGGAAAACGATTGATGAGGATGCACCAACGGCGACGGCGACGATGATGATGGGTCCACCACCACCACCGCCTCCAGTTCAAACTCATCCGATTGTCGAGCAATGGGTTCAAAGAGCCTTGGATTATGGAGTTGAGAAGCTTCGCGACGAGTTCCGTCAAATGGCGAAGTATACGAGAGCCGACATGACTCAGAATGCTTTCAACACCAACCAATCGGCCAATATCAATGAGACCAAGAATCGGTGAGTTTATCGGAGAAAAACTTTCGAATAATTTTTAAAATTCAGCTACGCGGATGTTCCATGCCAGGATCAGAACATTGTCCAACTCGTCAAGCCGCCAGCTCCCAACGACTACATCCATGCAAACTTCGTCGGATGCCCAATGGTTCCTGATAAACGTTTCATTTGTACCCAAGGACCGTTGGATCATACGGTAGACGATTTCTGGTGGATGATTGTCCAACAAAAGGTCGAGCAAATTGTCATGTTGTGCAAGACGATTGAGACGGGAAAATACAAGTGTGCTCAGTATTGGCCGTTGAATATGGGCGAGAAACGAGAGATTCGTGGCGGACTTGTCGTGGAGAATGTGTCTGGAACCAAGGCGATGGAGAAGGATGCGGAGATTCATGTGAGACAACAATTAAAGATCTCCGAACAATTTCCATTTTCAGATCACCACTCTTCATGTCTACAGCTCCGGCCAAACAATGGTCGTTCGTCATCTTCATTGGAGCGAGTGGCCGGATCGTGGAGTTCCACCGTGCAAACTAACCAGCTTGGAACTTTTGTCGGCTGTTCGTGGATCTCGAATGCCGATTGTTGTCCACTGTTCGGCCGGAATCGGACGTACTGGAACAATTGTGGCCATCGAGTACATTTTGGGTGAGTAACTAACTATTTGAATAATCCAATTTCTTTTTTTTCCAGAAAGAATCGCGGAAAACAAGCAATGCCCTCCGATGCCTGATCTTGTGAAGAGCCTCCGTGATCAGCGCGCATATTCGATCCAAACCGATCTCCAGTATCTCTACATTCATCGTGTCATGCTCAATTATTTCCTCGAAAAGTACAAGGACAAATATTTGGGACTTCTCACTCCGGACAACGTTGCCAAATACGACAAATTCATCAAGGACTATAATTTGGCTTCTGGACAACAGTAGAGATTAGAATAAAGATTTTGATTTTCCCTGAATTCCATGAATTTGAAAACATTTATGTAATCTATTTCATTACAAATGTTTCTTCAATTTCCAAAATTAGAACATTTAAAAATTAGAACATTAACAGAAATTAGAACATTAAAAAAACAAAATTAGAACCAAAATTAGAATAATTAAAAAGTTCCTTATTGAAAAAGCTATCAATTGGTTGAAAAATCGTCAAATTTCATCAAAATTTAACAGAGTTACTTTGCAGAAAAGTTGCCGACTTTGGCAATTTTTGAAACGTTTTGAAAAAATGGGCGTAACTTTGTTAATGTTTGATGAAATTTAAAGGTTTTTTAATCAATCGATAGCTTTTTCAATAAGAAACATTTTTTCTGTTGACCGTATTTTTACCCGATCCCCCTGAAAAAAGTTATTCCTATTTGAATTATTGAATTACTATTTGAAATTGGCGCCCAGCTATGTTCATAACGTTCGAATGAGAACTTTAGAATTTTATATTTAGGTCACTTGAATGTTCACTATTCTGAAAATAACTACTTTGAATTACGTACTTCGAGAATTACATGAATAATAATTTGTTCTCTCAAAATGACCACATCATCAAAACATTTCACTTTTATTCTAATTGGTTGCTTGTTCTCAAACAAGAACTACTTAAGAACAGGATATGGAAACATTGGAAAAGGTTAAATTCAAAAACAAACAATTGAGGTCAGCAGTATAAAAACCAAGACTTTCGATGAAAAAATTCAAGCGACACATTCATATTTTCTCACTAAAAATGTCCCTTAGAATCCTCTTCGTTTCTTTCATTCTTATTTCCATTGTGTCAGCTGGATTGAATAGAAAACGACGTGGAACTTATGAGGATGAAGCTGTGACACCAGCTGGAGGAGGCGCAAGTGTTGCTCCAATGTCAGAGGTATACGATTTCAATTATTTATTTCCAAACTCAACACCTTTTCAGGAATCAGCTGTAACCGTTGCACCTGAAGGAGCTGGAGCGCAGTCGCCCGTAGAAAGTTCCGGTTACCGGAAAAAGAGAGCCACACAGAATAGTTACGGAGACGAAGCATCTGCTCCGGTTGGCGGTGGAGCTCCAGTTGCAGATGTGTCGGAAGCTCCGGCGGTTACGGTAGAGAATGCGGGAGGATCTCGAAGTGCAGTTGCTTCGAGTGGATACTAATTTGGTTTCATTTTTTTCGAAGATTGTTCCCGAATAAAAAGTTCGAAGAAGGGAGTAAAATGTCTATTATCTACATTTATATACAAGTTTTGATTATCTTCAAGTCCGCCTTCGTGAACTACCCGATCGTAAAAGGGGACCCAAAATTAAGTTATTTTTCTTCATGTACTGATCCCATGGACTTGTACTCGAAGAGCAATTTATTTTGTATCCCGGATCGTTGTGATGTTTGTGATATGTTACCTGAAATATTTCATTAAAGCTTTCAATTCTGAAACCGTTTATCTTACATGCAGCAAATGTTCGTAAAATTTTTCGTCCAGCTCATGATCCTTCTGAGCTAAAAATGTCCGATTATACAACAGTTCCGCGGTACATTCAACAATTGAATAGTCAAACGATGGCATCATCTGAACTACAAACTTTAAAAACTATCAGTAACCCGTACCGTACCTTATTAACTGTTACATGCGGAATTTTCGACAAAGTTTCCAACTGTTCGATCCCAATCAGACAAATACCATGACGAACAGTTTTTGATGGACAGTTTTCTATATCGCCATTTGCCCATTGTGTCATTCTGAAGTGCTAATTTAATAATTATTGAAAATATTTCAAACCTTGTAATCTGTTTAACACCCACAAAATCCGGACATTCGTCTGTGAAGTGTCCTGGCATATTATATTCATAGTTCAGTTGCAAACTTGGGAACAGTTGTTCATCACATCCATATGCCGTTCGATTGAATTGATCAATTGCAATAGTCAAATCGACATCGTTGATTAACCATTTGACAGCAGCTCTTGACAGAGAAGCTTGCTCAGAACCAGTTGATACTCTCATCGGTGTATTCAGCACCGTATCACTGATTCCAGACTCTGAACGTTTTATATGAGTTCTATAAAATCCCAGAAAAAACCTTACCATTTCGGAATAACTTCATATTTTTCGGATCCCACTTCAATCCAGGAACTCTTCTTCCCTCAACTTCTCTTCCATAGTGTAAGTCATTTACCCCCGACATCAACTGATAAATTGTTTCCAGTTCGTAAACTGATTTTACAACCACATCAAAATTCTGAAGAAGCAGCAGATAATTCCAGCCGAGTATGGGTAATAGTGCCTCCATGCATCGTTTTTGACCGATATTCATATTATGCCCTGAGCTATCGTAACTTTCTCGAACTGAAACGCCAAATTTGATAATAATAAAATAAATTTCTCTCACCAGGAAGAACAATAACATTGTCCAAACATTCATCCAACTTTTTCATTCTCGAGATAAATTGTTCTGGCGATTTCTTATCAACTGCAAAACAGAATACATTTTGTGGATGCCAGGACATCTCCAACTGTTTTTCGATGAATTCAAAATCCGTGTATACTATTCTTGCAAATGCAAAACCTCCAGACTCCAATGGTTTATAATTCCGATTGCTTGGACGGATTCGATGTTGAATTGCCGAGCAGGACATGTTTAAATTTTGATTTTCCATAAGTGGAATTCGATTTTCTCCCGTTATAGACTTGAGATAATTCTGAAAGTCAAATCAAAAACTTATAAATTGTTTTGAATTCTGCATTCACCTTATCTCCTCTCAATACTCTTCCACAATCGATGTGTTCCGTCTCTGGTCGTTTTCGATAACCATCAGATGTTGTCTCTCTCAAAGCATCTATCATGTACTCGTATATGAAAATCCTTCTTTTGTCGCTTATATCGGGATCTGATATGAAAACGGCGGTTGGGTAAAAAATAAGTTCACTTACCAAAATTGTCAATGCTAAAATACAAGAATTGAGGATAAATAAAAGCTAAAAATAATGCACAAAAAATAGCGAAAACTAATAGTTTCCATGCCCTCTTTCGAGTGTCTTCCATCTGAAAAAAAGGGTTACATTAATTTCATAAGTGTAGAGTTTCTGTACATTAAAATGAAATTGTAGGGCTTTGAATTTTTAGGTCATTTCCTTATAAAAACAATACGGTTTGTTGGGAGAGGTTTAGTTGGATTTGTGAGGTTCTTTTTGTGAGGTTCACCCGAGAGATTGTTGCAATAAAAGAGGGTGCAGAAGTGTCACCCTCTTCCTCATGTTGTATCTATGAGGAAGAGAGTAATACCGAGAGTATTAGACAAAGAATAGTGAGGTTTTGTATCAAAGTGGTTTAGTCGTGAGGTCACTCTATTGTTTCTACGGATAAATAAAAAAATTCGAGCAAAATTTAGCGAAAATTAGTTAATTTTCTTTTTAAAAACTGTGTGGTATTCAATTCCCAGTTGATGAGTACTTCATTGCTTAGAATAAATACCGGTTTTCAAGTCGAATAAGGAATTTAGGTATGAGAATAGTTGGGTGAGACATCAAAAATATTTTCTAGATTATACGATTTCATAATTTTCTAATGAGAAGATGACTTCATCTGAAATTTAGATACCGTAAAACATCTAATAGAGCGACACCGGACAAGCAAACTAGTAAAACTAATTTTGAAAATATCGCCAATTTTCTGAAGATCATGTTTAGTGCACTTTGTAGCTGAGAAATGCATATTTGTTCACCGAAATTTCATCTGCAAAAAAACGAAAATGGCGTTTGTACGGACTTCTGAAAGCCGGCCATCTGGATGTCAGATTCTTTTTTTTAAACGTTTTTTAAAAGAAACTGACCGAAAACTATACAAACATAACAGAATTGTGAATATCTGTGCAATTTTTGATGTACTGGTGCAGTTAGACGTTTTCGCATTTCCTTCAATAATTCGAAACATAAATAGTGACGAAAAATCAAATTTATTCAGCCAGAATGTTATATACAAAATGAAACAAATAATTATACATCTTCCAAACTCAAATCCGATCTTGTGAATACATAGATCATAAATAAAAATACCAGTGTCAGTGATAATACATAATTCAAATGGCGATGAAGTTGAATTCTCATGGAACACACGCGAATGGCAGAGAAAAGAGAGAATCAACTGAAAAGATGAAGCTAGACCAGAAACTGGAGAAAAAGATGTGTATCTATTGAATCGGTCCGTCGTTTTGTACACTTTTGTCGATGGACAAGAAAACCGAAAAACGAAAAAAGACTTGTTGTAAAATTTTGAATGTTTGTAGTACAAGAAATGATCTTGCGGATAATATTCAGATCACAAAATGATTTAAAAGGTATTGAACTATCAAATGACCGATATATTAGAGAACATTTTTTGCTAAGAGAACAAAAATTTTGTGCGAAGAATCCTAATCCAATAATTTCAAAAAGCTCATGGTCTTTCTACGGATTTCTGAAAAACAATCTAACGTATCCTTAATACTTTCCATGTTATCTCGACATCTAAAAAACCTATTTCAATCGATTTGCCAAACGTTCCTCTTCCCCATTGCTTTTTCAAACCAACGGACAAGCAATCCGATCTTTATCTCAAGCCTTCAATCCCTTTGAAACGTAGAAAATCCCTTCCATTCTCTTATTCTCTCATCATGTCCAACTTCGTACCTGTTCATAAATCTCTCGAAAGTTCTCTTGTCGATGTACCACTTTTGAGCAAAGAAGTTGATGAGTCGGATGATTTGGTGGTTTATGAAGAATCCGCATTGTCTCTGAACTCGATTATTCTTCTTGTTGTTATTTTCGTGTTGGTTGCATGGCTTTACTTCAATTTCGCATTCAGCAAATCCGATTCCTAGATTGGTGGGTTGGAATTTCGAATTTTATTACTTTTACAATTTCAGATGACAACAACAACGGAACCCCATAAATTAGTAGTTTTGTTTTTAACGTCAGTATTACGTTTCCATTAATTTGAAGAGCAATAAACCTTTTGAACACACAACTTTTTTTTTGTATTTAATCACATTATGGAGTTAGTTTTTTAATGGTGTCTAATGACGATTGAAATCATCATTTCCATCCCACACCCATTTCTTTTCTCACCTTTTCCGTCAACTGATAAGAGAATGTTTCAATTTGAAAGTTTTAAAGTTGAGTGCTCTTGAACTTAGAATTTCTTCATACCATCCCTCTTTAATTTCAGTTTCAGAATGTTCGAAATCAAAAGTCTATTGATTTTATCCACCCTTTTCATCTGCGTTGCTTGTCGTGGTTGTCTTGATGCGGATGACAAAGAAATCAGTGGATTATGCTATAAGTTTGTCAATCAGAAGTTGACCTTCGAAGATGCTCGTGATTGGTGTCACTACAAGAATCCAGTTACACAATCTTATTTGGCTTACTTGCACAATCAATTCGCTGCTAACTTCCTTGCTAGTGAGTTTTAAGACAACAAAACTTCCGTATTCATAAGTTTCCAGCATACGGACGTACTGCATTTGGCAGCAACGACGCCGTTTTTTGGATCGGATTGAGCAGACAGAGAAACTGGATGCCATGGACGTGGGATACCGGATATCAACTAGGACAAAGTTGGAGCAATTTCGATGATCAAATCAAGCAAAACTATGTTGCTGAAAGAGTTTCGAATGCAAAATGGACAACGTTCCCCGATAACGCTACAAACTACTTCGTGTGCACTTATGATCCAACTGATCTACCAACATTTGCTCCACCAACTCCATCGAAACCAACTACTACGACACCATCTACAACAACAACGACACCAGGACCAACGACTACAGGTAAGTGAAAAGAGTAAGTGCGTTTTTGTTGTGTTGCGCTTGGCTTGGTATACACTATTTATTCGGGTCTTGCTTCAAAGAAATACAGGTAAGTTTGTTGGTGAGTTTGTTTCAGGAACTTTCCAGAAAGTCAGCGAATTGGTGAAGAATTTTGGTGTCTAAACTTCTAACGATGACTTGTTTTTTCAATAGTGTATCCGATTTTTAATAAATTTTTCATTTAGCAACACATGTTTAATAAAACTGAAAGCAATCTGATTCTCGCATCAGAAAATGAAATTAAATCATGTATGCAACACCTGATAAATCGTTATTAGTTTCTGACGTTGATCTCATTCGCATTAACATTGTTGCTGAACCACCCTCTGCTATTAGCAGGAACTATGTTAAATGGATGATTGAATCGAAATAAAGAACTTTCCTGATGATAATCTTTACTAAAAATGATGAAAATGTCTACTTCAGAAATGGAAAACCGGGCTAGCGATTTTATCCCATATATATAAATTGGGTAACCAAGGGTAACCAGAGCAAAATTGAGCCAAAAAACAGAGCAAGTTTGTATGTCATTTTGTAGATCTCATTGAGACCTACATTTCCATACAAGTTTCGATGGAAAAATCTCCATTTACTTGGGAGAAAATCGCATTCGAGCATTTTCAACTTGTATTTTAGCGAACTGGCTCCATTTCTGTTAAAATTCTGCATGACTCCACTTCACTGTTTCATCACATCACTAAAAGTAACAATCTAGTTCAACTTCGATTCTCCAACCTCCTCAAAATCATCATTTTCAAACCCTCTTTTGATTTCACTTTATTAATTTTCTTATCTAACGGAATCATGTGGGAGAGACAGAAGTCAGCACAGGCGAAGTTTTTTTTCGTTATTACCGAAAACTATTTCTGAAAACAAAATAATTGTATTTCAGATGTTCAAGAACCTCATCATAATTTGTGTTCTTCTTATAACGGGCGTACATTCCGTATGCCTCGACCCAAATGAAAAAGAGCTACAAGGAGTATGTTTCCATTATGTGAAACAGAAAATGACGTATGAAGATGCTCGAGATTGGTGTCACTACAAGAATCCAGTCCCACCATCAAATCTTGCAATCGTCAAAAATCAATTCACTGCAAACTTTCTTGCATGTAAGTTTCAAAGATAAACCATATTCGTATTTAATTATTTCAGCCTACGCCCGCAATGCCTTCGGAACTAGCGACGGCGCCTTCTGGATTGGATTGAGTAGAGCTCATAATTTTAATCAGTGGACTTGGGATAACGGAGTTTTGCTTGACGGATGGAGCAATTTCGATAGTCAACACAGCAAAAATTATGCTGGCGAAAAGATTTCCAGTGGACAATGGACAACATTCGATGATACCGAGAAACAGTATTTCGCATGCAGCTACGATCCGAATAGTCCTCCAACATTTGCTCCGAGTACACCGACTCGTCCAACAACGACCACAACAACGACTACATCGAAACCGACAACTACAGGTAAGTAAGAAAATATTAAGTCGCGCATTTTGTTGGCTGGTTTATTATCTATTGATCTAAACTTTGAAAAAGTCTCTTCGAATTGGAAATCAGAGGTAATTATCTAAACAGGTAAGCTTAAATTTTTTTTCAGGCTTTTAATTTTGATGATCCAGGAAAGTTCTACGCCGACTTTCTTCAAAGTCTTATAAAAATTGAAGGAAAGATTTTTAAGGAATTTTCATTGATACATACATATGTGCCTAACTTTGTTCGCGAACTTGTAATAAAGATAATGGTATATTCTCGGAAACAGTACATCGAAAAAACAGGAAAAAAATGGAGAATTCGACAAGAACAATTCCACTGAACCAGACACTGATGAAAAATCTGCTTATCACAGAATGATTGATAAGTTGGTGTTGATCTACTCATCACTTTCTCAATTTGATAATGTCTTGTTTTCCCCAATGAAACTGCTCGAGAACTTTGCTCGGTGAGCCTCCTAGCTCTCTCCGGAAACTCCCAATACGGAAGATAGATCTACATCAGATAATTTTATATAAAAAGAAATTAAATGAACAGGAAAGTATCACTCATTGAAATCACAATAAGAAGCTTTCAATTCGTTCTTCTTTTCACCGCTTTGGCGGTCACTTCCTTCGCTGCTCCTCATCCTCCACATGGTGGATCTGTCTCCAAGAGACCACCTCCACCACCAAGAGGAACTGGAACTCCACCACCACCACCACCATCCGAACAGCCAGTGGATCTCGAAAACTCCTCTCGTCGTCCACCACCACCACCGCCAAAGGGAACCGGCACTCCACCACCACCACCGACTGGAGAACCACAAGAGGTGAGAGCATAATGTTAACAAAATGGCCATCACTAATAATCTTATTACAGTTGATTGGAGACAATAGTGCCTCTCGTCGTCCTCCACCACCACCAAGAGGGACCGGAACTCCACCACCACCTCCAACCGGGGAACCACAAGAAGTTAGTTGAGCTTCCAGATCCGATAACTTCTCACATGGCTTCGTTACAAAAATCGATTATGCTTCTTACTGACACCGATTATATTTTCAGCTCGCTAGGGAAGGAAACGCTTCTCATCGTCCTCCGCCTCCACCACGTGGTAGTGGAACTCCACCACCACCTCCAACCGGAGAGCCACAAGAAGTTAGTTGAGCCTGGCTTCGTTCCAAAAATATATTGGCAATGTTTTAGTTGTTTGCCGACAACAATGCTTCCCGTCGTCCACCTCCACCACCACTAAACGGATCCGGAAGCCCTCCACCACCGCCATCTGGAGCCCCACAAGAGGTAGGTTGTCTAGTAAACCTTATGATGCTTCTACTCTTATCGACCATATTTTTAGCTCGCTAAGGAAAGAAACGCTTCTCGTAGTCCTCCACCACCACCACCATCTGGAGAACCGAAGATTTTCAACTGATGATATAAAATGTAACCTTGTAATCAGATTTTTTATAAATAAATATATTAAGCATCGAAATTTTTTATCGTAAAATGTGATGTTCTCAAAAAACTTGCAATCAATTTTCTCTAGGAGAATCGAGACATTGTCTTGCCTACCAGCAGATGGAATACATTTTGCTTTTGTGAAAGGAAGATCTTTGTCGGAGATTGGATGGGAAATTTTAAAATGGAAAATAAAATGTATTTTTGCTACTTACATAAATTCTTAACAAGACTTTAAGGGTTTGAAAATAATTTTATTGAGATTTGAGTTTAATTACAAGAGCTGTATAATTTATTGATTTCTAGCAAATCTAGGGAAAAGCGAAAAATGAATAGAAATAATTTAATTCAAGATCCTTCAGATGGACATTGAAAACTCGTGAAACACATTTCTTCTAAAAAATTATTTATGTAAACTAACAAATATAAGCCGCTATGGTAAAAAGTACAAAACTACATTTTCATAATTTCGACTTGTCCGGACTTCATTTTTGCCGCGACTCCACTTCTTCTCCTTCCTATTGTCTCCATATTCGTTTTGGATAGATTCTCACTACCGATAGCAAAATTTCAACAAAATTTAACGGGTTCTTTTCGATCTTTCTCTTGTCCCGTTTCTCTTCCGATCAAAATCTGTACCTATTCCTGTTCCGTACACATTGTCCATTTTGATGTACCGTCCATTAGAAGAAAAAGCGTCTCTGCTTTTCGTTCCTGGAACGAGATCTCAAGACATGACGAGGTTAAAATGTATACTTGTCACTATTATTTGCTCTCTTCTACTTCTACTGTATCTTGCCAACAGAGCTCCAGATGTTCAACTACAAGAAGACGATTCTTTTGAAGATGAAGGTCCTTTGAGTTCTTCTGGTAGCAACGATGATCCAATAGAATTGGGAACTGGAGTCGTGAATGATCCCAAAGGACGGTTGAAAAGAAAACTTCCAGTTACCCATGTTTACATTACTTCTGCTTATTTTTACCCGTACTCTAAATCGTAAGTTGAACCATTTCAACCTATTTTCATGATTGTTATTCAGATTGGGAACCAATGCTGTTGCTTTAAATATGGTTGTTGACACTATAAATTTCAATGTTGAAAATGCAACATACAGTGTTATTGGATCGAACGAGACGGAAGAGCTACAAACATTGGCCACTTCCAAAATGTATGTTTCTTCATAAATATCAGTTTTTCAAGAATACAATTCCAGTGAAGGACATCCAAGCTGTCGCTATGCTGCTGCCATGGCTAGTACAAACACTGTTGCAAACCTTCAAAAGTTGGAAATGGAATCAAATGGAACCAAGATCGAGGTGCTATTTCTTCATACATTTTCCAAATTTACCTCTTTTTCTCAGATTCCTTTCAAAATGGCTCGTACCACTGCTCCAAAACCAGTCATCATCTGTATTTCTCCACAGTTTGCCGCTGAACAATGGCAGATATTTCTGATGCATGTCCATGTGGCAAATCGGTACGGTTCTTTCATTCCAAATACTCATACAAGTTTCCGATATTCAGATTTGGAGGCCATATGCACATGTATGTCACCTCGATGATTGAATCTTATTTTGAATTGATGAAAGAATATGAGAAACAAGGATATCTCACCTTGGATTACTGGCTGAGAATGAAGTTCTCTCACACTGAAACCCCATATTTCGAGCCAAACGGAAATATTGAATGGAGAAATCAGGCAGGAGCTGAAATCGATTGTCTACTTCAATACAAGGAAGCAGCAGAATATATTGCATTTTTCGATATGGATGATATTTTATTCCCTGCGAATCATGCAACTTATTTAGAAGAATTCAATGCAGAATGGGCACTAATGCCAACTGCAACTTCCCTTTTCTACGGGAGAAGAGAACATGAGTTCATTAAGGGTTAGTGGGTAGCAAAGTATCACTTTCTGAAAGTCTTTTTTAGCACAAACACTTTCGGAGTTCAGCTTCACGGAACTTGTTGATAATCTTCGATCGTCTCCAACTGTTAAGCGTGGAAAAGTAGTCGTCAGGGGAGAAACTTACAATCACACGTGGATTCATTACAGCTGGCACGAAGACCCAAACACCAGGTGACTATTTCGAGATGACAGTGGAACCAACATAATAATTTTCAGACACAACGTCACATTCCCACATCTTGTTCATGTACAACGACCTCTTCAAAAAACC